>OX424558.1:13448568-14895443 GCA_949152475.1 Terebella lapidaria
TGTGTCCGTCAAGGTTATGGACCTGTATTGATTTCCTTATATGGTCAAAATGAGGCATCAAAGTACTATATTATTTAAAAACTCCCAGTTTCTCCTCCAAATGCACATGTATCACTTTAAAATGTCTCTGTTTTGGTTTGTATAGTGGTATTATGGGTATTCCTCTATGTACATGTGAATTTTCATGTTGATTGGAGCTGTTACTGTGCGCATGAATACATATAAACAAACCGGCCCTTTCTGGGAGTTTGCTTTCTGAGGAATTCGCCAGGTGTCAGCAGCTAACAGTCAAATGCTTGTAGCGTTTGATCTATTCCAACAACATGTGCTGATTTTTTAATATTTTGTAAGTTATATATATTGCTTCAACATACTGAAATTTTATGAACATTGAAACATTTTGAAAGTGATTTCTCTCATAAAACGTTATAATGGAGTTAAATGGCAATCCTATATGTGTTCGTATACCTAAACCGAGGACATGGAATTTTGTGTATTATAGATTTTTAGCAGGTTTTGTGGCATTTCTTTAATTTGTGTGTGGATAGTGTGCGGTATTCATGAATTTTTCACCATTGCAACCATAGTTTTCGTTCACGTGGATTTTTATTACATATGTAGGATTATATCTACATGCTAATAGCGGCGGTGTTTATCCCCCCCCCCCCTTGAATGCTAAAGACATGGAGTTAGTGCCTTTTTATTTTCTTTATTTTCATATAGTAACCAATATTTCAAATCACTGTAAAATATTATACACTTTCACTGAGGACTACTGGACTCAGACACAGCCTAACCGAAAAAGGTGTCGAAATGGCCACCAAAAATTGAACGGTGGATAATACTAGGTGTCTCTGAAATTCATCACCACAACCTATATAGTCGATCATAAATAAGCTAGGTTAGGCATTGCAGAATGCATTTGGTATATTATTTGCAATTTTGGCACCATATCTGGTCAAGTACGCATTTTTCCGATTTTTTTACCATATTTTTTTTTCGATATTGCCGTAGAACCACATTTTTGACCCCATATGTGTCTCTTGCCATTTGATCGATTGCAGTCCATCATATAAATGTGTTTTATAAATAAATTTCATACAGCACATAAATTAGTCCCCTGTACAAGGCACCTATGTGACCTAATGTCGGTGATCTCTGGCTTACAGAAACCATATTTTCAACAAATTGTCTACGTTTTTGTGTTTTGTCAAGATTAAAACCTTGGAATTTTTGCTTAATTTAGAAATATACTATATTGAGAGTGTGGTGGTAGCATTTTGCGACATTTGAATACTATTGGTGTAGACAGCAGTATGGTAGAAAGTGTTTGGTGCTAAGCAGCGGGGTAGGACTACCAACTCTTTTAAAATTTTGACATATTTAGTCCAAGGGGAATCAAACTGATGGTAATATATGGGTGAATAATACATTTATCTGAAACAAACCCCAAATTGTCCTTGAGCATGTTTGATCGGGCGTCAAATCAAAATTTCCAAAGAAAATTTCACTTTTTTGTTCAAAATATTTCCTTTCTTAAGTGCAAAAATCACTGTTTTATTTCTTCTCTACAAGTCTTCCCTTTTCACATAAGAGCTCAATAATTGGGGATTATCACCTCTGTATGTGGGGTGTTATAATTGTAAAATGTGAAGAAAATTGCCATTATTTAGGTTATGGACCTGTATTGATTTCCTTATATGGTCAAAATGAGGCATCAAAGTACTATATTATTTAAAAACTCCCAGTTTCTCCTCCAAATGCACATGTATCACTTTAAAATGTCTCTGTTTTGGTTTGTATAGTGGTATTATGGGTATTCCTCTATGTACATGTGAATTTTCATGTTGATTGGAGCTGTTACTGTGCGCATGAATACATATAAACAAACCGGCCCTTTCTGGGAGTTTGCTTTCTGAGGAATTCGCCAGGTGTCAGCAGCTAACAGTCAAATGCTTGTAGCGTTTGATCTATTCCAACAACATGTGCTGATTTTTTAATATTTTGTAAGTTATATATATTGCTTCAACATACTGAAATTTTATGAACATTGAAACATTTTGAAAGTGATTTCTCTCATAAAACGTTATAATGGAGTTAAATGGCAATCCTATATGTGTTCGTATACCTAAACCGAGGACATGGAATTTTGTGTATTATAGATTTTTAGCAGGTTTTGTGGCATTTCTTTAATTTGTGTGTGGATAGTGTGCGGTATTCATGAATTTTTCACCATTGCAACCATAGTTTTCGTTCACGTGGATTTTTATTACATATGTAGGATTATATCTACATGCTAATAGCGGCGGTGTTTATCCCCCCCCCCCCTTGAATGCTAAAGACATGGAGTTAGTGCCTTTTTATTTTCTTTATTTTCATATAGTAACCAATATTTCAAATCACTGTAAAATATTATACACTTTCACTGAGGACTACTGGACTCAGACACAGCCTAACCGAAAAAGGTGTCGAAATGGCCACCAAAAATTGAACGGTGGATAATACTAGGTGTCTCTGAAATTCATCACCACAACCTATATAGTCGATCATAAATAAGCTAGGTTAGGCATTGCAGAATGCATTTGGTATATTATTTGCAATTTTGGCACCATATCTGGTCAAGTACGCATTTTTCCGATTTTTTTACCATATTTTTTTTTCGATATTGCCGTAGAACCACATTTTTGACCCCATATGTGTCTCTTGCCATTTGATCGATTGCAGTCCATCATATAAATGTGTTTTATAAATAAATTTCATACAGCACATAAATTAGTCCCCTGTACAAGGCACCTATGTGACCTAATGTCGGTGATCTCTGGCTTACAGAAACCATATTTTCAACAAATTGTCTACGTTTTTGTGTTTTGTCAAGATTAAAACCTTGGAATTTTTGCTTAATTTAGAAATATACTATATTGAGAGTGTGGTGGTAGCATTTTGCGACATTTGAATACTATTGGTGTAGACAGCAGTATGGTAGAAAGTGTTTGGTGCTAAGCAGCGGGGTAGGACTACCAACTCTTTTAAAATTTTGACATATTTAGTCCAAGGGGAATCAAACTGATGGTAATATATGGGTGAATAATACATTTATCTGAAACAAACCCCAAATTGTCCTTGAGCATGTTTGATCGGGCGTCAAATCAAAATTTCCAAAGAAAATTTCACTTTTTTGTTCAAAATATTTCCTTTCTTAAGTGCAAAAATCACTGTTTTATTTCTTCTCTACAAGTCTTCCCTTTTCACATAAGAGCTCAATAATTGGGGATTATCACCTCTGTATGTGGGGTGTTATAATTGTAAAATGTGAAGAAAATTGCCATTATTTAGGTTATGGACCTGTATTGATTTCCTTATATGGTCAAAATGAGGCATCAAAGTACTATATTATTTAAAAACTCCCAGTTTCTCCTCCAAATGCACATGTATCACTTTAAAATGTCTCTGTTTTGGTTTGTATAGTGGTATTATGGGTATTCCTCTATGTACATGTGAATTTTCATGTTGATTGGAGCTGTTACTGTGCGCATGAATACATATAAACAAACCGGCCCTTTCTGGGAGTTTGCTTTCTGAGGAATTCGCCAGGTGTCAGCAGCTAACAGTCAAATGCTTGTAGCGTTTGATCTATTCCAACAACATGTGCTGATTTTTTAATATTTTGTAAGTTATATATATTGCTTCAACATACTGAAATTTTATGAACATTGAAACATTTTGAAAGTGATTTCTCTCATAAAACGTTATAATGGAGTTAAATGGCAATCCTATATGTGTTCGTATACCTAAACCGAGGACATGGAATTTTGTGTATTATAGATTTTTAGCAGGTTTTGTGGCATTTCTTTAATTTGTGTGTGGATAGTGTGCGGTATTCATGAATTTTTCACCATTGCAACCATAGTTTTCGTTCACGTGGATTTTTATTACATATGTAGGATTATATCTACATGCTAATAGCGGCGGTGTTTATCCCCCCCCCCCCTTGAATGCTAAAGACATGGAGTTAGTGCCTTTTTATTTTCTTTATTTTCATATAGTAACCAATATTTCAAATCACTGTAAAATATTATACACTTTCACTGAGGACTACTGGACTCAGACACAGCCTAACCGAAAAAGGTGTCGAAATGGCCACCAAAAATTGAACGGTGGATAATACTAGGTGTCTCTGAAATTCATCACCACAACCTATATAGTCGATCATAAATAAGCTAGGTTAGGCATTGCAGAATGCATTTGGTATATTATTTGCAATTTTGGCACCATATCTGGTCAAGTACGCATTTTTCCGATTTTTTTACCATATTTTTTTTTCGATATTGCCGTAGAACCACATTTTTGACCCCATATGTGTCTCTTGCCATTTGATCGATTGCAGTCCATCATATAAATGTGTTTTATAAATAAATTTCATACAGCACATAAATTAGTCCCCTGTACAAGGCACCTATGTGACCTAATGTCGGTGATCTCTGGCTTACAGAAACCATATTTTCAACAAATTGTCTACGTTTTTGTGTTTTGTCAAGATTAAAACCTTGGAATTTTTGCTTAATTTAGAAATATACTATATTGAGAGTGTGGTGGTAGCATTTTGCGACATTTGAATACTATTGGTGTAGACAGCAGTATGGTAGAAAGTGTTTGGTGCTAAGCAGCGGGGTAGGACTACCAACTCTTTTAAAATTTTGACATATTTAGTCCAAGGGGAATCAAACTGATGGTAATATATGGGTGAATAATACATTTATCTGAAACAAACCCCAAATTGTCCTTGAGCATGTTTGATCGGGCGTCAAATCAAAATTTCCAAAGAAAATTTCACTTTTTTGTTCAAAATATTTCCTTTCTTAAGTGCAAAAATCACTGTTTTATTTCTTCTCTACAAGTCTTCCCTTTTCACATAAGAGCTCAATAATTGGGGATTATCACCTCTGTATGTGGGGTGTTATAATTGTAAAATGTGAAGAAAATTGCCATTATTTATAAACCGAGGACATGGAATTTTGTGTATTATAGATTTTTAGCAGGTTTTGTGGCATTTCTTTAATTTGTGTGTGGATAGTGTGCGGTATTCATGAATTTTTCACCATTGCAACCATAGTTTTCGTTCACGTGGATTTTTATTACATATGTAGGATTATATCTACATGCTAATAGCGGCGGTGTTTATCCCCCCCCCCCCTTGAATGCTAAAGACATGGAGTTAGTGCCTTTTTATTTTCTTTATTTTCATATAGTAACCAATATTTCAAATCACTGTAAAATATTATACACTTTCACTGAGGACTACTGGACTCAGACACAGCCTAACCGAAAAAGGTGTCGAAATGGCCACCAAAAATTGAACGGTGGATAATACTAGGTGTCTCTGAAATTCATCACCACAACCTATATAGTCGATCATAAATAAGCTAGGTTAGGCATTGCAGAATGCATTTGGTATATTATTTGCAATTTTGGCACCATATCTGGTCAAGTACGCATTTTTCCGATTTTTTTACCATATTTTTTTTTCGATATTGCCGTAGAACCACATTTTTGACCCCATATGTGTCTCTTGCCATTTGATCGATTGCAGTCCATCATATAAATGTGTTTTATAAATAAATTTCATACAGCACATAAATTAGTCCCCTGTACAAGGCACCTATGTGACCTAATGTCGGTGATCTCTGGCTTACAGAAACCATATTTTCAACAAATTGTCTACGTTTTTGTGTTTTGTCAAGATTAAAACCTTGGAATTTTTGCTTAATTTAGAAATATACTATATTGAGAGTGTGGTGGTAGCATTTTGCGACATTTGAATACTATTGGTGTAGACAGCAGTATGGTAGAAAGTGTTTGGTGCTAAGCAGCGGGGTAGGACTACCAACTCTTTTAAAATTTTGACATATTTAGTCCAAGGGGAATCAAACTGATGGTAATATATGGGTGAATAATACATTTATCTGAAACAAACCCCAAATTGTCCTTGAGCATGTTTGATCGGGCGTCAAATCAAAATTTCCAAAGAAAATTTCACTTTTTTGTTCAAAATATTTCCTTTCTTAAGTGCAAAAATCACTGTTTTATTTCTTCTCTACAAGTCTTCCCTTTTCACATAAGAGCTCAATAATTGGGGATTATCACCTCTGTATGTGGGGTGTTATAATTGTAAAATGTGAAGAAAATTGCCATTATTTAGGTTATGGACCTGTATTGATTTCCTTATATGGTCAAAATGAGGCATCAAAGTACTATATTATTTAAAAACTCCCAGTTTCTCCTCCAAATGCACATGTATCACTTTAAAATGTCTCTGTTTTGGTTTGTATAGTGGTATTATGGGTATTCCTCTATGTACATGTGAATTTTCATGTTGATTGGAGCTGTTACTGTGCGCATGAATACATATAAACAAACCGGCCCTTTCTGGGAGTTTGCTTTCTGAGGAATTCGCCAGGTGTCAGCAGCTAACAGTCAAATGCTTGTAGCGTTTGATCTATTCCAACAACATGTGCTGATTTTTTAATATTTTGTAAGTTATATATATTGCTTCAACATACTGAAATTTTATGAACATTGAAACATTTTGAAAGTGATTTCTCTCATAAAACGTTATAATGGAGTTAAATGGCAATCCTATATGTGTTCGTATACCTAAACCGAGGACATGGAATTTTGTGTATTATAGATTTTTAGCAGGTTTTGTGGCATTTCTTTAATTTGTGTGTGGATAGTGTGCGGTATTCATGAATTTTTCACCATTGCAACCATAGTTTTCGTTCACGTGGATTTTTATTACATATGTAGGATTATATCTACATGCTAATAGCGGCGGTGTTTATCCCCCCCCCCCCTTGAATGCTAAAGACATGGAGTTAGTGCCTTTTTATTTTCTTTATTTTCATATAGTAACCAATATTTCAAATCACTGTAAAATATTATACACTTTCACTGAGGACTACTGGACTCAGACACAGCCTAACCGAAAAAGGTGTCGAAATGGCCACCAAAAATTGAACGGTGGATAATACTAGGTGTCTCTGAAATTCATCACCACAACCTATATAGTCGATCATAAATAAGCTAGGTTAGGCATTGCAGAATGCATTTGGTATATTATTTGCAATTTTGGCACCATATCTGGTCAAGTACGCATTTTTCCGATTTTTTTACCATATTTTTTTTTCGATATTGCCGTAGAACCACATTTTTGACCCCATATGTGTCTCTTGCCATTTGATCGATTGCAGTCCATCATATAAATGTGTTTTATAAATAAATTTCATACAGCACATAAATTAGTCCCCTGTACAAGGCACCTATGTGACCTAATGTCGGTGATCTCTGGCTTACAGAAACCATATTTTCAACAAATTGTCTACGTTTTTGTGTTTTGTCAAGATTAAAACCTTGGAATTTTTGCTTAATTTAGAAATATACTATATTGAGAGTGTGGTGGTAGCATTTTGCGACATTTGAATACTATTGGTGTAGACAGCAGTATGGTAGAAAGTGTTTGGTGCTAAGCAGCGGGGTAGGACTACCAACTCTTTTAAAATTTTGACATATTTAGTCCAAGGGGAATCAAACTGATGGTAATATATGGGTGAATAATACATTTATCTGAAACAAACCCCAAATTGTCCTTGAGCATGTTTGATCGGGCGTCAAATCAAAATTTCCAAAGAAAATTTCACTTTTTTGTTCAAAATATTTCCTTTCTTAAGTGCAAAAATCACTGTTTTATTTCTTCTCTACAAGTCTTCCCTTTTCACATAAGAGCTCAATAATTGGGGATTATCACCTCTGTATGTGGGGTGTTATAATTGTAAAATGTGAAGAAAATTGCCATTATTTAGGTTATGGACCTGTATTGATTTCCTTATATGGTCAAAATGAGGCATCAAAGTACTATATTATTTAAAAACTCCCAGTTTCTCCTCCAAATGCACATGTATCACTTTAAAATGTCTCTGTTTTGGTTTGTATAGTGGTATTATGGGTATTCCTCTATGTACATGTGAATTTTCATGTTGATTGGAGCTGTTACTGTGCGCATGAATACATATAAACAAACCGGCCCTTTCTGGGAGTTTGCTTTCTGAGGAATTCGCCAGGTGTCAGCAGCTAACAGTCAAATGCTTGTAGCGTTTGATCTATTCCAACAACATGTGCTGATTTTTTAATATTTTGTAAGTTATATATATTGCTTCAACATACTGAAATTTTATGAACATTGAAACATTTTGAAAGTGATTTCTCTCATAAAACGTTATAATGGAGTTAAATGGCAATCCTATATGTGTTCGTATACCTAAACCGAGGACATGGAATTTTGTGTATTATAGATTTTTAGCAGGTTTTGTGGCATTTCTTTAATTTGTGTGTGGATAGTGTGCGGTATTCATGAATTTTTCACCATTGCAACCATAGTTTTCGTTCACGTGGATTTTTATTACATATGTAGGATTATATCTACATGCTAATAGCGGCGGTGTTTATCCCCCCCCCCCCTTGAATGCTAAAGACATGGAGTTAGTGCCTTTTTATTTTCTTTATTTTCATATAGTAACCAATATTTCAAATCACTGTAAAATATTATACACTTTCACTGAGGACTACTGGACTCAGACACAGCCTAACCGAAAAAGGTGTCGAAATGGCCACCAAAAATTGAACGGTGGATAATACTAGGTGTCTCTGAAATTCATCACCACAACCTATATAGTCGATCATAAATAAGCTAGGTTAGGCATTGCAGAATGCATTTGGTATATTATTTGCAATTTTGGCACCATATCTGGTCAAGTACGCATTTTTCCGATTTTTTTACCATATTTTTTTTTCGATATTGCCGTAGAACCACATTTTTGACCCCATATGTGTCTCTTGCCATTTGATCGATTGCAGTCCATCATATAAATGTGTTTTATAAATAAATTTCATACAGCACATAAATTAGTCCCCTGTACAAGGCACCTATGTGACCTAATGTCGGTGATCTCTGGCTTACAGAAACCATATTTTCAACAAATTGTCTACGTTTTTGTGTTTTGTCAAGATTAAAACCTTGGAATTTTTGCTTAATTTAGAAATATACTATATTGAGAGTGTGGTGGTAGCATTTTGCGACATTTGAATACTATTGGTGTAGACAGCAGTATGGTAGAAAGTGTTTGGTGCTAAGCAGCGGGGTAGGACTACCAACTCTTTTAAAATTTTGACATATTTAGTCCAAGGGGAATCAAACTGATGGTAATATATGGGTGAATAATACATTTATCTGAAACAAACCCCAAATTGTCCTTGAGCATGTTTGATCGGGCGTCAAATCAAAATTTCCAAAGAAAATTTCACTTTTTTGTTCAAAATATTTCCTTTCTTAAGTGCAAAAATCACTGTTTTATTTCTTCTCTACAAGTCTTCCCTTTTCACATAAGAGCTCAATAATTGGGGATTATCACCTCTGTATGTGGGGTGTTATAATTGTAAAATGTGAAGAAAATTGCCATTATTTAGGTTATGGACCTGTATTGATTTCCTTATATGGTCAAAATGAGGCATCAAAGTACTATATTATTTAAAAACTCCCAGTTTCTCCTCCAAATGCACATGTATCACTTTAAAATGTCTCTGTTTTGGTTTGTATAGTGGTATTATGGGTATTCCTCTATGTACATGTGAATTTTCATGTTGATTGGAGCTGTTACTGTGCGCATGAATACATATAAACAAACCGGCCCTTTCTGGGAGTTTGCTTTCTGAGGAATTCGCCAGGTGTCAGCAGCTAACAGTCAAATGCTTGTAGCGTTTGATCTATTCCAACAACATGTGCTGATTTTTTAATATTTTGTAAGTTATATATATTGCTTCAACATACTGAAATTTTATGAACATTGAAACATTTTGAAAGTGATTTCTCTCATAAAACGTTATAATGGAGTTAAATGGCAATCCTATATGTGTTCGTATACCTAAACCGAGGACATGGAATTTTGTGTATTATAGATTTTTAGCAGGTTTTGTGGCATTTCTTTAATTTGTGTGTGGATAGTGTGCGGTATTCATGAATTTTTCACCATTGCAACCATAGTTTTCGTTCACGTGGATTTTTATTACATATGTAGGATTATATCTACATGCTAATAGCGGCGGTGTTTATCCCCCCCCCCCCTTGAATGCTAAAGACATGGAGTTAGTGCCTTTTTATTTTCTTTATTTTCATATAGTAACCAATATTTCAAATCACTGTAAAATATTATACACTTTCACTGAGGACTACTGGACTCAGACACAGCCTAACCGAAAAAGGTGTCGAAATGGCCACCAAAAATTGAACGGTGGATAATACTAGGTGTCTCTGAAATTCATCACCACAACCTATATAGTCGATCATAAATAAGCTAGGTTAGGCATTGCAGAATGCATTTGGTATATTATTTGCAATTTTGGCACCATATCTGGTCAAGTACGCATTTTTCCGATTTTTTTACCATATTTTTTTTTCGATATTGCCGTAGAACCACATTTTTGACCCCATATGTGTCTCTTGCCATTTGATCGATTGCAGTCCATCATATAAATGTGTTTTATAAATAAATTTCATACAGCACATAAATTAGTCCCCTGTACAAGGCACCTATGTGACCTAATGTCGGTGATCTCTGGCTTACAGAAACCATATTTTCAACAAATTGTCTACGTTTTTGTGTTTTGTCAAGATTAAAACCTTGGAATTTTTGCTTAATTTAGAAATATACTATATTGAGAGTGTGGTGGTAGCATTTTGCGACATTTGAATACTATTGGTGTAGACAGCAGTATGGTAGAAAGTGTTTGGTGCTAAGCAGCGGGGTAGGACTACCAACTCTTTTAAAATTTTGACATATTTAGTCCAAGGGGAATCAAACTGATGGTAATATATGGGTGAATAATACATTTATCTGAAACAAACCCCAAATTGTCCTTGAGCATGTTTGATCGGGCGTCAAATCAAAATTTCCAAAGAAAATTTCACTTTTTTGTTCAAAATATTTCCTTTCTTAAGTGCAAAAATCACTGTTTTATTTCTTCTCTACAAGTCTTCCCTTTTCACATAAGAGCTCAATAATTGGGGATTATCACCTCTGTATGTGGGGTGTTATAATTGTAAAATGTGAAGAAAATTGCCATTATTTAGGTTATGGACCTGTATTGATTTCCTTATATGGTCAAAATGAGGCATCAAAGTACTATATTATTTAAAAACTCCCAGTTTCTCCTCCAAATGCACATGTATCACTTTAAAATGTCTCTGTTTTGGTTTGTATAGTGGTATTATGGGTATTCCTCTATGTACATGTGAATTTTCATGTTGATTGGAGCTGTTACTGTGCGCATGAATACATATAAACAAACCGGCCCTTTCTGGGAGTTTGCTTTCTGAGGAATTCGCCAGGTGTCAGCAGCTAACAGTCAAATGCTTGTAGCGTTTGATCTATTCCAACAACATGTGCTGATTTTTTAATATTTTGTAAGTTATATATATTGCTTCAACATACTGAAATTTTATGAACATTGAAACATTTTGAAAGTGATTTCTCTCATAAAACGTTATAATGGAGTTAAATGGCAATCCTATATGTGTTCGTATACCTAAACCGAGGACATGGAATTTTGTGTATTATAGATTTTTAGCAGGTTTTGTGGCATTTCTTTAATTTGTGTGTGGATAGTGTGCGGTATTCATGAATTTTTCACCATTGCAACCATAGTTTTCGTTCACGTGGATTTTTATTACATATGTAGGATTATATCTACATGCTAATAGCGGCGGTGTTTATCCCCCCCCCCCCTTGAATGCTAAAGACATGGAGTTAGTGCCTTTTTATTTTCTTTATTTTCATATAGTAACCAATATTTCAAATCACTGTAAAATATTATACACTTTCACTGAGGACTACTGGACTCAGACACAGCCTAACCGAAAAAGGTGTCGAAATGGCCACCAAAAATTGAACGGTGGATAATACTAGGTGTCTCTGAAATTCATCACCACAACCTATATAGTCGATCATAAATAAGCTAGGTTAGGCATTGCAGAATGCATTTGGTATATTATTTGCAATTTTGGCACCATATCTGGTCAAGTACGCATTTTTCCGATTTTTTTACCATATTTTTTTTTCGATATTGCCGTAGAACCACATTTTTGACCCCATATGTGTCTCTTGCCATTTGATCGATTGCAGTCCATCATATAAATGTGTTTTATAAATAAATTTCATACAGCACATAAATTAGTCCCCTGTACAAGGCACCTATGTGACCTAATGTCGGTGATCTCTGGCTTACAGAAACCATATTTTCAACAAATTGTCTACGTTTTTGTGTTTTGTCAAGATTAAAACCTTGGAATTTTTGCTTAATTTAGAAATATACTATATTGAGAGTGTGGTGGTAGCATTTTGCGACATTTGAATACTATTGGTGTAGACAGCAATATGGTAGAAAGTGTTTGGTGCTAAGCAGCGGGGTAGGACTACCAACTCTTTTAAAATTTTGACATATTTAGTCCAAGGGGAATCAAACTGATGGTAATATATGGGTGAATAATACATTTATCTGAAACAAACCCCAAATTGTCCTTGAGCATGTTTGATCGGGCGTCAAATCAAAATTTCCAAAGAAAATCTCACTTTTTTGTTCAAAATATTTCCTTTCTTAAGTGCAAAAATCACTGTTTTATTTCTTCTCTACAAGTCTTCCCTTTTCACATAAGAGCTCAATAATTGGGGATTATCACCTCTGTATGTGGGGTGTTATAATTGTAAAATGTGAAGAAAATTGCCATTATTTATAAACCGAGGACATGGAATTTTGTGTATTATAGATTTTTAGCAGGTTTTGTGGCATTTCTTTAATTTGTGTGTGGATAGTGTGCGGTATTCATGAATTTTTCACCATTGCAACCATAGTTTTCGTTCACGTGGATTTTTATTACATATGTAGGATTATATCTACATGCTAATAGCGGCGGTGTTTATCCCCCCCCCGCCCCTTGAATGCTAAAGACATGGAGTTAGTGCCTTTTTATTTTCTTTATTTTCATATAGTAACCAATATTTCAAATCACTGTAAAATATTATACACTTTCACTGAGGACTACTGGACTCAGACACAGCCTAACCGAAAAAGGTGTCGAAATGGCCACCAAAAATTGAACGGTGGATAATACTAGGTGTCTCTGAAATTCATCACCACAACCTATATAGTCGATCATAAATAAGCTAGGTTAGGCATTGCAGAATGCATTTGGTATATTATTTGCAATTTTGGCACCATATCTGGTCAAGTACGCACTTTTCCGATTTTTTTACCATATTTTTTTTTTCGATATTGCCGTAGAACCACATTTTTGACCCCATATGTGTCTCTTGCCGTTTGATCGATTGCAGTCCATCATATAAATGTGTTTTATAAATAAATTTCATACAGCACATAAATTAGTCCCCTGTACAAGGCACCTATGTGACCTAATGTCGGTGATCTCTGGCTTACAGAAACCATATTTTCAACAAATTGTCTACGTTTTTGTGTTTTGTCAAGATTAAAACCTTGGAATTTTTGCTTAATTTAGAAATATACTATATTGAGAGTGTGGTGGTAGCATTTTGCGACATTTGAATACTATTGGTGTAGACAGCAGTATGGTAGAAAGTGTTTGGTGCTAAGCAGCGGGGTAGGACTACCAACTCTTTTAAAATTTTGACATATTTAGTCCAAGGGGAATCAAACTGATGGTAATATATGGGTGAATAATACATTTATCTGAAACAAACCCCAAATTGTCCTTGAGCATGTTTGATCGGGCGTCAAATCAAAATTTCCAAAGAAAATCTCACTTTTTTGTTCAAAATATTTCCTTTCTTAAGTGCAAAAATCACTGTTTTATTTCTTCTCTACAAGTCTTCCCTTTTCACATAAGAGCTCAATAATTGGGGATTATCACCTCTGTATGTGGGGTGTTATAATTGTAAAATGTGAAGAAAATTGCCATTATTTAGGTTATGGACCTGTATTGATTTCCTTATATGGTCAAAATGAGGCATCAAAGTACTATATTATTTAAAAACTCCCAGTTTCTCCTCCAAATGCACATGTATCACTTTAAAATGTCTCTGTTTTGGTTTGTATAGTGGTATTATGGGTATTCCTCTATGTACATGTGAATTTTCATGTTGATTGGAGCTGTTACTGTGCGCATGAATACATATAAACAAACCGGCCCTTTCTGGGAGTTTGCTTTCTGAGGAATTCGCCAGGTGTCAGCAGCTAACAGTCAAATGCTTGTAGCGTT
The DNA here is from genome assembly GCA_949152475.1 of Terebella lapidaria. Classification (NCBI taxonomy): domain Eukaryota; kingdom Metazoa; phylum Annelida; class Polychaeta; order Terebellida; family Terebellidae; genus Terebella; species Terebella lapidaria. The sequence continues at coordinate 13,462,904 of OX424558.1, forward strand.
TGATTTATTCCAACAACATGTGCTGATTTTTTAATATTTTGTAAGTTATATATATTGCTTCAACATACTAAAATGTTATGAAAATTGAAACATTTTGAAAGTGATTTCTCTCATAAAACGTTATAATGGAGTTAAATGGCAATCCTATATGTGTTCGTATACCTAAACCGAGGACATGGAATTTTGTGTATTATAGATTTTTAGCAGGTTTTGTGGCATTTCTTTAATTTGTGTGTGGATAGTGTGCGGTATTCATGAATTTTTCACCATTGCAACCATAGTTTTCGTTCACGTGGATTTTTATTACATATGTAGGATTATATCTACATGCTAATAGCGGCGGTGTTTATCCCCCCCCCCCCCTTGAATGCTAAAGACATGGAGTTAGTGCCTTTTTATTTTCTTTATTTTCATATAGTAACCAATATTTCAAATCACTGTAAAATATTATACACTTTCACTGAGGACTACTGGACTCAGACACAGCCTAACCGAAAAAGGTGTCGAAATGGCCACCAAAAATTGAACGGTGGATAATACTAGGTGTCTCTGAAATTCATCACCACAACCTATATAGTCGATCATAAATAAGCTAGGTTAGGCATTGCAGAATGCATTTGGTATATTATTTGCAATTTTGGCACCATATCTGGTCAAGTACGCACTTTTCCGATTTTTTTACCATATTTTTTTTTTCGATATTGCCGTAGAACCACATTTTTGACCCCATATGTGTCTCTTGCCGTTTGATCGATTGCAGTCCATCATATAAATGTGTTTTATAAATAAATTTCATACAGCACATAAATTAGTCCCCTGTACAAGGCACCTATGTGACCTAATGTCGGTGATCTCTGGCTTACAGAAACCATATTTTCAACAAATTGTCTACGTTTTTGTGTTTTGTCAAGATTAAAACCTTGGAATTTTTGCTTAATTTAGAAATATACTATATTGAGAGTGTGGTGGTAGCATTTTGCGACATTTGAATACTATTGGTGTAGACAGCAGTATGGTAGAAAGTGTTTGGTGCTAAGCAGCGGGGTAGGACTACCAACTCTTTTAAAATTTTGACATATTTAGTCCAAGGGGAATCAAACTGATGGTAATATATGGGTGAATAATACATTTATCTGAAACAAACCCCAAATTGTCCTTGAGCATGTTTGATCGGGCGTCAAATCAAAATTTCCAAAGAAAATCTCACTTTTTTGTTCAAAATATTTCCTTTCTTAAGTGCAAAAATCACTGTTTTATTTCTTCTCTACAAGTCTTCCCTTTTCACATAAGAGCTCAATAATTGGGGATTATCACCTCTGTATGTGGGGTGTTATAATTGTAAAATGTGAAGAAAATTGCCATTATTTAGGTTATGGACCTGTATTGATTTCCTTATATGAGTCAAAATGAGGCATCAAAGTACTATATTATTTAAAAACTCCCAGTTTCTCCTCCAAATGCACATGTATCACTTTAAAATGTCTCTGTTTTGGTTTGTATAGTGGTATTATGGGTATTCCTCTATGTACATGTGAATTTTCATGTTGATTGGAGCTGTTACTGTGCGCATGAATACATATAAACAAACCGGCCCTTTCTGGGAGTTTGCTTTCTGAGGAATTCGCCAGGTGTCAGCAGCTAACAGTCAAATGCTTGTAGCGTTTGATTTATTCCAACAACATGTGCTGATTTTTTAATATTTTGTAAGTTATATATATTGCTTCAACATACTAAAATGTTATGAAAATTGAAACATTTTGAAAGTGATTTCTCTCATAAAACGTTATAATGGAGTTAAATGGCAATCCTATATGTGTTCGTATACCTAAACCGAGGACATGGAATTTTGTGTATTATAGATTTTTAGCAGGTTTTGTGGCATTTCTTTAATTTGTGTGTGGATAGTGTGCGGTATTCATGAATTTTTCACCATTGCAACCATAGTTTTCGTTCACGTGGATTTTTATTACATATGTAGGATTATATCTACATGCTAATAGCGGCGGTGTTTATCCCCCCCCCCCCCTTGAATGCTAAAGACATGGAGTTAGTGCCTTTTTATTTTCTTTATTTTCATATAGTAACCAATATTTCAAATCACTGTAAAATATTATACACTTTCACTGAGGACTACTGGACTCAGACACAGCCTAACCGAAAAAGGTGTCGAAATGGCCACCAAAAATTGAACGGTGGATAATACTAGGTGTCTCTGAAATTCATCACCACAACCTATATAGTCGATCATAAATAAGCTAGGTTAGGCATTGCAGAATGCATTTGGTATATTATTTGCAATTTTGGCACCATATCTGGTCAAGTACGCACTTTTCCGATTTTTTTACCATATTTTTTTTTTCGATATTGCCGTAGAACCACATTTTTGACCCCATATGTGTCTCTTGCCGTTTGATCGATTGCAGTCCATCATATAAATGTGTTTTATAAATAAATTTCATACAGCACATAAATTAGTCCCCTGTACAAGGCACCTATGTGACCTAATGTCGGTGATCTCTGGCTTACAGAAACCATATTTTCAACAAATTGTCTACGTTTTTGTGTTTTGTCAAGATTAAAACCTTGGAATTTTTGCTTAATTTAGAAATATACTATATTGAGAGTGTGGTGGTAGCATTTTGCGACATTTGAATACTATTGGTGTAGACAGCAGTATGGTAGAAAGTGTTTGGTGCTAAGCAGCGGGGTAGGACTACCAACTCTTTTAAAATTTTGACATATTTAGTCCAAGGGGAATCAAACTGATGGTAATATATGGGTGAATAATACATTTATCTGAAACAAACCCCAAATTGTCCTTGAGCATGTTTGATCGGGCGTCAAATCAAAATTTCCAAAGAAAATCTCACTTTTTTGTTCAAAATATTTCCTTTCTTAAGTGCAAAAATCACTGTTTTATTTCTTCTCTACAAGTCTTCCCTTTTCACATAAGAGCTCAATAATTGGGGATTATCACCTCTGTATGTGGGGTGTTATAATTGTAAAATGTGAAGAAAATTGCCATTATTTAGGTTATGGACCTGTATTGATTTCCTTATATGGTATGAGGCATCAAAGTACTATATTATTTAAAAACTCCCAGTTTCTCCTCCAAATGCACATGTATCACTTTAAAATGTCTCTGTTTTGGTTTGTATAGTGGTATTATGGGTATTCCTCTATGTACATGTGAATTTTCATGTTGATTGGAGCTGTTACTGTGCGCATGAATACATATAAACAAACCGGCCCTTTCTGGGAGTTTGCTTTCTGAGGAATTCGCCAGGTGTCAGCAGCTAACAGTCAAATGCTTGTAGCGTTTGATTTATTCCAACAACATGTGCTGATTTTTTAATATTTTGTAAGTTATATATATTGCTTCAACATACTAAAATGTTATGAAAATTGAAACATTTTGAAAGTGATTTCTCTCATAAAACGTTATAATGGAGTTAAATGGCAATCCTATATGTGTTCGTATACCTAAACCGAGGACATGGAATTTTGTGTATTATAGATTTTTAGCAGGTTTTGTGGCATTTCTTTAATTTGTGTGTGGATAGTGTGCGGTATTCATGAATTTTTCACCATTGCAACCATAGTTTTCGTTCACGTGGATTTTTATTACATATGTAGGATTATATCTACATGCTAATAGCGGCGGTGTTTATCCCCCCCCCCCCCTTGAATGCTAAAGACATGGAGTTAGTGCCTTTTTATTTTCTTTATTTTCATATAGTAACCAATATTTCAAATCACTGTAAAATATTATACACTTTCACTGAGGACTACTGGACTCAGACACAGCCTAACCGAAAAAGGTGTCGAAATGGCCACCAAAAATTGAACGGTGGATAATACTAGGTGTCTCTGAAATTCATCACCACAACCTATATAGTCGATCATAAATAAGCTAGGTTAGGCATTGCAGAATGCATTTGGTATATTATTTGCAATTTTGGCACCATATCTGGTCAAGTACGCACTTTTCCGATTTTTTTACCATATTTTTTTTTTCGATATTGCCGTAGAACCACATTTTTGACCCCATATGTGTCTCTTGCCGTTTGATCGATTGCAGTCCATCATATAAATGTGTTTTATAAATAAATTTCATACAGCACATAAATTAGTCCCCTGTACAAGGCACCTATGTGACCTAATGTCGGTGATCTCTGGCTTACAGAAACCATATTTTCAACAAATTGTCTACGTTTTTGTGTTTTGTCAAGATTAAAACCTTGGAATTTTTGCTTAATTTAGAAATATACTATATTGAGAGTGTGGTGGTAGCATTTTGCGACATTTGAATACTATTGGTGTAGACAGCAGTATGGTAGAAAGTGTTTGGTGCTAAGCAGCGGGGTAGGACTACCAACTCTTTTAAAATTTTGACATATTTAGTCCAAGGGGAATCAAACTGATGGTAATATATGGGTGAATAATACATTTATCTGAAACAAACCCCAAATTGTCCTTGAGCATGTTTGATCGGGCGTCAAATCAAAATTTCCAAAGAAAATCTCACTTTTTTGTTCAAAATATTTCCTTTCTTAAGTGCAAAAATCACTGTTTTATTTCTTCTCTACAAGTCTTCCCTTTTCACATAAGAGCTCAATAATTGGGGATTATCACCTCTGTATGTAAATGTGAAGAAAATTGCCATTATTTAGGTTATGGACCTGTATTGATTTCCTTATATGGTCAAATGAGGCATCAAAGTACTATATTATTTAAAAACTCCCAGTTTCTCCTCCAAATGCACATGTATCACTTTAAAATGTCTCTGTTTTGGTTTGTATAGTGGTATTATGGGTATTCCTCTATGTACATGTGAATTTTCATGTTGATTGGAGCTGTTACTGTGCGCATGAATACATATAAACAAACCGGCCCTTTCTGGGAGTTTGCTTTCTGAGGAATTCGCCAGGTGTCAGCAGCTAACAGTCAAATGCTTGTAGCGTTTGATTTATTCCAACAACATGTGCTGATTTTTTAATATTTTGTAAGTTATATATATTGCTTCAACATACTAAAATGTTATGAAAATTGAAACATTTTGAAAGTGATTTCTCTCATAAAACGTTATAATGGAGTTAAATGGCAATCCTATATGTGTTCGTATACCTAAACCGAGGACATGGAATTTTGTGTATTATAGATTTTTAGCAGGTTTTGTGGCATTTCTTTAATTTGTGTGTGGATAGTGTGCGGTATTCATGAATTTTTCACCATTGCAACCATAGTTTTCGTTCACGTGGATTTTTATTACATATGTAGGATTATATCTACATGCTAATAGCGGCGGTGTTTATCCCCCCCCCCCCCTTGAATGCTAAAGACATGGAGTTAGTGCCTTTTTATTTTCTTTATTTTCATATAGTAACCAATATTTCAAATCACTGTAAAATATTATACACTTTCACTGAGGACTACTGGACTCAGACACAGCCTAACCGAAAAAGGTGTCGAAATGGCCACCAAAAATTGAACGGTGGATAATACTAGGTGTCTCTGAAATTCATCACCACAACCTATATAGTCGATCATAAATAAGCTAGGTTAGGCATTGCAGAATGCATTTGGTATATTATTTGCAATTTTGGCACCATATCTGGTCAAGTACGCACTTTTCCGATTTTTTTACCATATTTTTTTTTTCGATATTGCCGTAGAACCACATTTTTGACCCCATATGTGTCTCTTGCCGTTTGATCGATTGCAGTCCATCATATAAATGTGTTTTATAAATAAATTTCATACAGCACATAAATTAGTCCCCTGTACAAGGCACCTATGTGACCTAATGTCGGTGATCTCTGGCTTACAGAAACCATATTTTCAACAAATTGTCTACGTTTTTGTGTTTTGTCAAGATTAAAACCTTGGAATTTTTGCTTAATTTAGAAATATACTATATTGAGAGTGTGGTGGTAGCATTTTGCGACATTTGAATACTATTGGTGTAGACAGCAGTATGGTAGAAAGTGTTTGGTGCTAAGCAGCGGGGTAGGACTACCAACTCTTTTAAAATTTTGACATATTTAGTCCAAGGGGAATCAAACTGATGGTAATATATGGGTGAATAATACATTTATCTGAAACAAACCCCAAATTGTCCTTGAGCATGTTTGATCGGGCGTCAAATCAAAATTTCCAAAGAAAATCTCACTTTTTTGTTCAAAATATTTCCTTTCTTAAGTGCAAAAATCACTGTTTTATTTCTTCTCTACAAGTCTTCCCTTTTCACATAAGAGCTCAATAATTGGGGATTATCACCTCTGTATGTGGGGTGTTATAATTGTAAAATGTGAAGAAAATTGCCATTATTTAGGTTATGGACCTGTATTGATTTCCTTATATGGTCAAAATGAGGCATCAAAGTACTATATTATTTAAAAACTCCCAGTTTCTCCTCCAAATGCACATGTATCACTTTAAAATGTCTCTGTTTTGGTTTGTATAGTGGTATTATGGGTATTCCTCTATGTACATGTGAATTTTCATGTTGATTGGAGCTGTTACTGTGCGCATGAATACATATAAACAAACCGGCCCTTTCTGGGAGTTTGCTTTCTGAGGAATTCGCCAGGTGTCAGCAGCTAACAGTCAAATGCTTGTAGCGTTTGATTTATTCCAACAACATGTGCTGATTTTTTAATATTTTGTAAGTTATATATATTGCTTCAACATACTAAAATGTTATGAAAATTGAAACATTTTGAAAGTGATTTCTCTCATAAAACGTTATAATGGAGTTAAATGGCAATCCTATATGTGTTCGTATACCTAAACCGAGGACATGGAATTTTGTGTATTATAGATTTTTAGCAGGTTTTGTGGCATTTCTTTAATTTGTGTGTGGATAGTGTGCGGTATTCATGAATTTTTCACCATTGCAACCATAGTTTTCGTTCACGTGGATTTTTATTACATATGTAGGATTATATCTACATGCTAATAGCGGCGGTGTTTATCCCCCCCCCCCCCCTTGAATGCTAAAGACATGGAGTTAGTGCCTTTTTATTTTCTTTATTTTCATATAGTAACCAATATTTCAAATCACTGTAAAATATTATACACTTTCACTGAGGACTACTGGACTCAGACACAGCCTAACCGAAAAAGGTGTCGAAATGGCCACCAAAAATTGAACGGTGGATAATACTAGGTGTCTCTGAAATTCATCACCACAACCTATATAGTCGATCATAAATAAGCTAGGTTAGGCATTGCAGAATGCATTTGGTATATTATTTGCAATTTTGGCACCATATCTGGTCAAGTACGCACTTTTCCGATTTTTTTACCATATTTTTTTTTTCGATATTGCCGTAGAACCACATTTTTGACCCCATATGTGTCTCTTGCCGTTTGATCGATTGCAGTCCATCATATAAATGTGTTTTATAAATAAATTTCATACAGCACATAAATTAGTCCCCTGTACAAGGCACCTATGTGACCTAATGTCGGTGATCTCTGGCTTACAGAAACCATATTTTCAACAAATTGTCTACGTTTTTGTGTTTTGTCAAGATTAAAACCTTGGAATTTTTGCTTAATTTAGAAATATACTATATTGAGAGTGTGGTGGTAGCATTTTGCGACATTTGAATACTATTGGTGTAGACAGCAGTATGGTAGAAAGTGTTTGGTGCTAAGCAGCGGGGTAGGACTACCAACTCTTTTAAAATTTTGACATATTTAGTCCAAGGGGAATCAAACTGATGGTAATATATGGGTGAATAATACATTTATCTGAAACAAACCCCAAATTGTCCTTGAGCATGTTTGATCGGGCGTCAAATCAAAATTTCCAAAGAAAATCTCACTTTTTTGTTCAAAATATTTCCTTTCTTAAGTGCAAAAATCACTGTTTTATTTCTTCTCTACAAGTCTTCCCTTTTCACATAAGAGCTCAATAATTGGGGATTATCACCTCTGTATGTGGGGTGTTATAATTGTAAAATGTGAAGAAAATTGCCATTATTTAGGTTATGGACCTGTATTGATTTCCTTATATGGTCAAAATGAGGCATCAAAGTACTATATTATTTAAAAACTCCCAGTTTCTCCTCCAAATGCACATGTATCACTTTAAAATGTCTCTGTTTTGGTTTGTATAGTGGTATTATGGGTATTCCTCTATGTACATGTGAATTTTCATGTTGATTGTAGCTGTTACTGTGCGCATGAATACATATAAACAAACCGGCCCTTTCTGGGAGTTTGCTTTCTGAGGAATTCGCCAGGTGTCAGCAGCTAACAGTCAAATGCTTGTAGCGTTTGATTTATTCCAACAACATGTGCTGATTTTTTAATATTTTGTAAGTTATATATATTGCTTCAACATACTAAAATGTTATGAAAATTGAAACATTTTGAAAGTGATTTCTCTCATAAAACGTTATAATGGAGTTAAATGGCAATCCTATATGTGTTCGTATACCTAAACCGAGGACATGGAATTTTGTGTATTATAGATTTTTAGCAGGTTTTGTGGCATTTCTTTAATTTGTGTGTGGATAGTGTGCGGTATTCATGAATTTTTCACCATTGCAACCATAGTTTTCGTTCACGTGGATTTTTATTACATATGTAGGATTATATCTACATGCTAATAGCGGCGGTGTTTATCCCCCCCCCCCCCTTGAATGCTAAAGACATGGAGTTAGTGCCTTTTTATTTTCTTTATTTTCATATAGTAACCAATATTTCAAATCACTGTAAAATATTATACACTTTCACTGAGGACTACTGGACTCAGACACAGCCTAACCGAAAAAGGTGTCGAAATGGCCACCAAAAATTGAACGGTGGATAATACTAGGTGTCTCTGAAATTCATCACCACAACCTATATAGTCGATCATAAATAAGCTAGGTTAGGCATTGCAGAATGCATTTGGTATATTATTTGCAATTTTGGCACCATATCTGGTCAAGTACGCACTTTTCCGATTTTTTTACCATATTTTTTTTTTCGATATTGCCGTAGAACCACATTTTTGACCCCATATGTGTCTCTTGCCGTTTGATCGATTGCAGTCCATCATATAAATGTGTTTTATAAATAAATTTCATACAGCACATAAATTAGTCCCCTGTACAAGGCACCTATGTGACCTAATGTCGGTGATCTCTGGCTTACAGAAACCATATTTTCAACAAATTGTCTACGTTTTTGTGTTTTGTCAAGATTAAAACCTTGGAATTTTTGCTTAATTTAGAAATATACTATATTGAGAGTGTGGTGGTAGCATTTTGCGACATTTGAATACTATTGGTGTAGACAGCAGTATGGTAGAAAGTGTTTGGTGCTAAGCAGCGGGGTAGGACTACCAACTCTTTTAAAATTTTGACATATTTAGTCCAAGGGGAATCAAACTGATGGTAATATATGGGTGAATAATACATTTATCTGAAACAAACCCCAAATTGTCCTTGAGCATGTTTGATCGGGCGTCAAATCAAAATTTCCAAAGAAAATCTCACTTTTTTGTTCAAAATATTTCCTTTCTTAAGTGCAAAAATCACTGTTTTATTTCTTCTCTACAAGTCTTCCCTTTTCACATAAGAGCTCAATAATTGGGGATTATCACCTCTGTATGTGGGGTGTTATAATTGTAAAATGTGAAGAAAATTGCCATTATTTAGGTTATGGACCTGTATTGATTTCCTTATATGGTCAAAATGAGGCATCAAAGTACTATATTATTTAAAAACTCCCAGTTTCTCCTCCAAATGCACATGTATCACTTTAAAATGTCTCTGTTTTGGTTTGTATAGTGGTATTATGGGTATTCCTCTATGTACATGTGAATTTTCATGTTGATTGTAGCTGTTACTGTGCGCATGAATACATATAAACAAACCGGCCCTTTCTGGGAGTTTGCTTTCTGAGGAATTCGCCAGGTGTCAGCAGCTAACAGTCAAATGCTTGTAGCGTTTGATTTATTCCAACAACATGTGCTGATTTTTTAATATTTTGTAAGTTATATATATTGCTTCAACATACTAAAATGTTATGAAAATTGAAACATTTTGAAAGTGATTTCTCTCATAAAACGTTATAATGGAGTTAAATGGCAATCCTATATGTGTTCGTATACCTATATCGTGCTGCTCAATTTGCATCTCCGGTTTGTATCGCAACGTCCGACTCTCAGACCGTGCCAATCGGCCGAGTTTCGATCATTCATGTAATTTGTCGAGCGCCGTTTCAATGTGATCATGTGACTGGTTTTCGACGTGGAAAATTCAACATTCTTCGATTTGGTTTGAAGAATTGTTGAAACGTGTCTAGATATCTAGTTCTTGTGTTTTCTGTGCAGTTTAGTGGAAATAATCGCCGTAGGACAATGTTGTCCGACCTGATTTTGTGTGGAACATTGCTAGTGAATGCCGGGGCGGTGCTGAATTTCAAGCTGAAGAAAAGCCGCGATGACACCTTTGGTTCGGAGCCCGTTCCATCGACAGGGGATAAAATCCGCGAGTTCTTACACAGTCTACAATACTTTAGAATCTTCATCGCCCTTTGGAACGTTTTCATAATGTTGCTCATGATACTAGTCTTCGGACACTAACATGACACATTTAAAATGTGTGGGACTCATTTGTGGATTATACAAATTACAACACTGAAGAACACACCATGCAGAAGTCTTGACAAACTGAACTTGACAAGACAACAGCCGGAAAAACATCCACTGATTCTGTGGTCATTGTAGTGTCCTCACTGACCTGGGAACTTGGCATCATCACTCCTGGTGACATGGGGATGAACGATATTAACCTGTTTCATGGCTGTACCGAGCTATATTGAGTATGGACACTCACTATTGACAATTTTGAAATTATATATTTTGTACATGTCTTCACAGTTAACTGTGTTATGGGAATAATGTAGTGTGCGAGTGATTGGGATTTGTATATAGAATAAATGAAGGTTGTATCCAATGAATGGTGTTTCAGTATTTTGTGAACTCGTTTACTTCACTAGTCGTTAGACACTCACACTTCTAGCCGACATTGCTCCCTCTTGAACTTTCTATGATATGGGGCAACAATCACTAAAACATCAACCATAGACACTATGGCCCAAGTATCATATCCTGCGCCTTCCTCTATATTCAATAAGGATTTAAAAGGTGCGAGACGGATTAAATGGTATGTTTCAAGTGGACGAGTAGTATTAAGGAGCAGTGTATGGTACTTGGGCCGACACTATTGTGGCCTGAGTAATGCGTTCTGCTCGTTCCTCTATTTTCAATAAGGAATAAAAATGTGTGAGACAGATTAACATGATTAAATGGTATCTTTTTCAGTGGACGAGTAGTATTATGAAGCAGTGTACGTTACTTGGGCCACTATTGTTAGCCAATATCATTTATGGGCTTACTGTAAACATATTTTTTTTTACGGTGGAATGATTTTGCAGATTTCCCAGTAAAAAAAGCCTGTAAAATTAAATCCTCTCCAAGTAAAAGGGGACTATTTTGCAGGGTTTATAGACTGAGGACATGCAACAGTCTGAGGTACAACACCACAAAATTAACTCCCTGTAAAAAGTATGTTTAAAGAACATGTAGAATGAAGTTGTCTATTGTGTACAATAATATAATAAGTTCTTCGAGTTGAGCTGGAATCCACTCTTCAGAGGCTGCTAAGTTTACATGAAATAAGTTTCATTCCATTTTCATTTTTTTCATCTGGATATGTAAGATTTATAAGGACACAAATACAGCAACCTATCTTCGATTCAATCAGAGTCATTAGAGATTACATGCAAGTGCTGAAATTAACCAGTCCGACATAATCTGATAAACATGCAAGATTTTTTAGGAAGTATTTTTTAGGAAGTATTTCATCAGCTACTGTCAACAACTACTTTTGAGGGCTAGACCTCTGGTTCTGGCTTGATCTTTGGTGGAGTCCTAATTAGATCCAGTACCTGGTACTTATCACATAACATCTTTACAACTAGAGCAATATTTTTAAGCAACATCAATACAAGAAATGGGTCTAAAACCCGAAGGCCTCTGTCATTCTTCTGGCCACAGAGTCGTGAATAGATAAGTGGCAGAGACATTGCTGGTAAATTCACAGCTAACTTGCCCTCCAGGAGCCTTACTAGGAATACAGTCAAATCATGTACAGCAAACTGCAGATTCACATAAATACATGTACACGATGTACCGTATTGGTACGAATAGTAGTACGGCGAGCCAAAGCAGGAACTTATGCAGCAGGGCGCGTAAAAATGAGGTCAAATTCTAGTTCAAATTCAAGAGAGTCACTGACCAATATCAGTGAATATAGCCTTCAATCCCCTTTATTATGCTTCAAATAACATAAATATGTGGATTGGAACACTCGGAAAAATATGAAGTGAATTACAAGGTTACAATAATTTGAACATTTTTTTGAAAAAATAATGAGGGCCCTCTACTATTAGGGCGCATGCCACTATTAGGACCAATAGAGTGTGTACCGTATGATCAGGTGAATTGATATTCTCCTAACCATGGAACTGTATTCATGGATAAGCAATTGTTTCTTTTATTATTTTTAGCGATAGAAATTTGTTTGTGCTTTCATTTTTAGCGATAGAAAGTCTTTGGCGACATAAACTGTAGAATCAAATCTTTGCAAAATCGTTGAACACCATAACCACGAAAACTAGCAGTGACAAACTATTCCTTGTATTACAGTGTCACTCCATTTGTACACACAATGGACTTTGTAGACTTATGGTAAATAACAACAACATCAAGTCCATCTTTGTAACTGAGTTTGTTTTAATGACAGAAACCATGGTGACAAGTTTCTCCATCAACTGGTCATATCAGAGGCAGGAGCAGAATTCAAAATTATCAACAATATGAGCATACACACAAGAAACAAAGCAAATCAGCCTAATTTAGCACAATCGTTCATCTCTAATCAAAATGCGATACTTCTTATCATTCAATATAACAGGAACTTTCATGGACAACAATTGCACTCAAATGATAATTTAGGTACAATGTATTTCAGAGTTTGCACATGACATCTTGTTACTCAATGTATGATGAATCCATACACAGTGTGGGAGTGTTTAAACATTATTTAACAGCTAGCCAAGGATTGAATGAAAAAATAAACACAATTATTGTGTGAAAATTTGTACAATTATGATCCAAAACACTGGTCAAATATAGTTACATGCCAGTCTGACCTAGATACATCTATGACAGGTTAAGTTAATATCTGTTCCCTACCAACACATATGCTGCCTCAAGTTATTCCAGTTCTCTCAGTCATACCGGTTAACCACGGTAACATAGATATGAATGTAAATTTGCACATGATGATTAGCTGCAAGCTATTATTGGAGTCAAAGATCAGCAGAAGCATGTACAGTACTAAGACAAAACACATACTCAAGCCAGATACATCAACGATGATGAGCACAGAATACCCACACTTCATATGCAACAGCAATTTAGGAATGTGATGCCTTTAATAGTTCGGGTGTTTATTGAGATAACAGTTTCTGAGCACTTGGCAGGTCATCAGTGCAGACCGCAGTGTTGTCACGGAGACGAGGTGCGGACAGACAGCGTAGCATCCTTCCAACAGGAGCATTCCTCCACAAGCCTCCAGACCTCATTGTACAAAGTGCTTTGAGAACAATACAGTGGTGATATACCGGTACAAAAACCGTACAAATATGTTAAATAGAAAATCTACAAAAGTATGTTAGGTAGCAAACAGCAGTTGGTTTGGACTCTCTTTACCAGGCATGCTCAACATACAAATCTGTACAAATTTTCATTGATCTTCTGAAAGTTTACACACATTCAAGGCAATATTTGACTTCCGTCGAAATGTTTCAGAATCCCTTCTTTTTAAACTCCTACACAGGTAACTGCCATGCTAAATTAATACCAGTATTTGACTTTTTGTTAAAATATGTTGAGGAAAACCACAATATTCATCACCAGCAGAAATGAAGAGCACAACAATTATTCAATAATTTATTCATTGTACACCAACACAATGCAAAAATAGACAATAATGGTCCACTCCTCTGATACAACCAGACTGTGCAATGCAACAGATTATAACAAGAATGATTGACTGTTCAGTTTATATCTTTGCATATCCATCAAAGCTTTTCACTCTGTACTGAACCAAACCATCACAAATGCTAGATCCAGTCCACTTCCAGACGTGCATTTAAGTGTCTTTTGTTGGGAATTTGCTCATTTTAACAGCCTTAGAGACGAGGTAAACTGAGCTGATAAACACCTGAACACAAAAGTTTTAATGAACTCCTGGTATGTTTTCACACAGGAGATGTGCTGTGAAATTAGTTGACTATTGGACAGCCTGTTTTTTTCTCTTTGTAGAGTTACTGTTTGTAGAAAAAAAAGTTTGCCAGTGTCATCATATTAACTACCCTCACTATTGTCATTCATTCTGCCATGCCCGAATCAGGCAATATTTCTAACTGTGAGGATGTGACAATGCCATTTTGCAGTCTCTCGCCACACCCTTTACCTTCTGTCCTTGGCCTGTCAAGGCCTCTGACCTCATCGTCCGACACCAAACCGCTGGTCTTGGACGGATTTGTGGGGCTCCACGGCTCGCTGGAGCCGTCTGTGCCCTCGTACGTGTAAGCGCCGTCTGAGGACTGGCCGTACTGGGCGCGACTGTGAACAGGGGCAGTGGTGGGGGGGTTGTGGGGGGACTGGGGGCAGGGGGAGAGGGTCTTAGGTTCTGAGGCCCCGTGGGGGGCATGACAGTTGCTCTGCTCAGTTCGAACATCATCGTCACAACTGCTGGGCATCTCCTCTGAGACATCAGTCTCCATGTGTTCACCATTAGTGGTTGACGCCATGCGTTCGGCCACAACCAAGTTTTGTGGGTGCTGCTGCACTGGAGTCTGGTGTTCAAACTGACTGTCAGAGCTGGACATGACATCCGTGGGTTTACTGGGTTGTAGGGTTCGGTGATCAGCCTCGAAGGCTGATGAGGTGACCAAAGCGTCTGCACCCTCCCCAGGGCCTTCACTTTTAGTTCGGTTACCAACATTGTTACCTGTGATAGAATGGGACAGATTAGTGAGGGCGAGAGTAGTGCCCCGGTTGCTAGGAGTCCGTTGTGGCTCAGTGGCACTCCTTGGGTCTACAGCGGTGTGACTGTCGGCTTCCATGTCCACATCCATGCGAGTCTCGGGAGAGTGGGTTGCGACAGGTGCCGGAGAGCCCTGATCGGTGGGGAGTGCTTGGGTGAGGCGGTCACACCGTTGGCGTAGCTCTTGGTTCTCCTCTTGCAGGTGAGTGACCTCGTCCTTGACCTCCTTGAGCTGTTGCTGCAGGAAGTAGATCGTACTCTGCATTCCCTCCGTGTCCTCGTCCATCTCCACCAGGAACTCGTCCGTCTCTGCAACGTACGACATTCAGCGTCATACCCATAGAAATAAGTTTTCAACAAGATTTACAAAAAGTTCACGCAAATTTATTCTCAGGAGAAATAATCCTGAGGAAACTACATCTTCCTGGACATGAATTGTAATTGTTGATTCTCTAATCGAAATTTTCATGAGAAGTAAACTTCAAATACTAACCAGCCTGGCTCTTCTTCATTTCCTCAACAAACTTTTTCTCGAGAGCGATCTCGCCTTCCAGTTTCGCAGTGCGACCTGCTGAGATGACTTTGCCAAGTTCCTCGTTTTCCTGGAGGAGCATGCGACACTTGGCCATCAGCCGCTTGCCCGTTTGACTGGAAGCCACAAACACATGGCATAGTGTCAGAATTTGTGAGGCAATACACATAACAGACCTTGGGTTATAAATCAAGACTTTACTGTGATCCTTCTCAAATTCATCAGCCCACACGAAACTTTGATGGCTAAACATGTTCAAATTCGGGTTATACTACCTGTCTGGTGTAAACTTCCATGCTGTGAGGTCATTCTGAGCACGTTCCAGTTTCTCTTTGCAAGAGTCCATCTCCTTTTTCATGCGCTGGAACATGAGATTGATAGCGGGGTCCAGAAGCATCCCACGAAGTTGTGTGGTTGCCGGGTTTCGGACTTGTTTCAATTCCTGGATCTGATTCTGTGGACAAACATATCCATGTCAGAACATCTGTCAGGATATTCTCACTGAGTAATATAGGGTGATGCTGGATTACTAACAATGACCTTATTTGATAGATATCGAGATATCAAATAACAGAATGTATGTACAGTCGAAGTGCAATGTTCAATAGGGAATTATGAACTGTTCATCCATATTCATAGTCTCACGATGTATTCCTGTATCTCCTGTTCCTTTGTGGTGAGACGCATGACGAGAACGTTCTCTCGCCTTGTCGCCTCCACCTGCTGTTGTTTGAGTTTGTCTTCCAAATCACGACTCGAGCTGCCCTCTTCTGTGGTCAACAAATATCGGGAAATAAATTAGGGAATAGCTTCGCATGCGACTCGGCATTGACTTCATCAATAGTTTGCTGAACAAGTAGTCTGTGTAAATCAATAAATAATGAAACTTTGACAAACCCAGCTTATCATCTCCAGACTTTGGTGGTGAAGTATCCAGATAGGTCTCCAACTCATGTATCCTGATGTGACAGGCAGTGTTTCATGTTTATACATAGATTAGCATGCAAAACATTCACAATCAAACACACAAATTTGTTCCACATTTTTTTACACTGGTCAATGATTTTCTTTTTGTCCATAATACAGCAAGAATTTTACGTACTTTTATGAATTATTACTTGCATGAATTTTTGTGCATTCTGTATCAATTCCTGGTTTGAATTATTTGGAAGTTAAGAACTTACAGTCATGGAAACCAACAATTGCATTAAATTATAAGCACTCACCTTTGAAGGAGTTCTTCTCTGTTCATCTTCTCGTATTCATCTTTTGGAAGTTTGGTCTATTGAAAAACAACAATGTATTGAGAAAGTCACCAAAACGGAAGTTTTACATGGCTTAAGCTACATGAGCTATGGTTTAGGTGTGTCCAGATATAAATTTTGTGATAATTTGCTCACCCGTTTGTTTGGCGGGCCCCCATCCTCGGACATGGTGGCCATCTGTAAAGAATAAAACAGCTGCAATCAACATAGGTGTATATTGTGAACGAATCATAAGAAACTAGCATACATACATTAGGTCATACATGTATATCATCTTGGTGGAACTGGAACCTTTCACGAAATGCACATTTCTTCAGTTGTTAGTTAACATGTAAAATACACATTACAATACGTACAATATTCACATGAAATTGCTTATGGATACATATTCTGTTCCGTGTTCACTAGGTGTCAGAGGTGGGGGTTATTCTGCCATGGTCATGATGGCATTTTCAGTGATTCATTGTCATTGATTGAATTATGCACACTACCCCGAACCTGTATGAGTATAATTTGGTTGCCATGCAACTCGACTTTCTGCAAATTGCAATTAGATATTGCAGCTTATTCCGCTTGTTAAGATAGCTATTCAACGAACGGCCAAGTCATGTTGGTCCATAAACATTACGACTCACTAAATCACGTATATCCACACCCCCCCCCCCCCCATCTGTTCTGGACCTAGACCACTGCTGTTATCATTCATGTCATTTGGGATACATTCATTTATGTCATTTTACCATACATTATGGTTCATCATTACTTATTACCTTAGGCCTAGATATAGATCTACCAGATTTTGAAATTCCACATTCAGATTGACTGTCATGCATTAAGTATAGTTTGATATAGATAAGTCACAAATAAATCTCCAGATTCCAACTGTACATAACATAAGCGGCAACAGCAGTCAGCACACACTAAAGATCTACACAGGGGCATGCACAGGGGAAGTGAGCAGATCAGGTAGGCTAATGAAATAGGCCTATCCTAATCTCTGATCAACTGGAGAGATCTCGATAACTTTGGCACTAGATCCATCAAGCCTGAATCGAGGGTACCAATAATCAACCCTGACTGACGCAAAGCATAATAATTTGCAAAGTGATTCGAACATAAACGATAAAGTGTACAGCAAAAATGGAACACAAAATTTCACAAAATGGCGTCGCGAATGTAAACGGCAGTGAGTGGGTGTTAATTTGAACGAAAACAGTCGATCAAACTGCCAGGAAAATACATGTTATTGTACTTACCGACGGAACCAATGTCTACTTTATCAGGATAATCACTATTCAATGCAAATAACACAAAATATAAGTTAATACAGGAAATAATGTTTGGTCAGTGACAAGCGAATGCTTGGGCAAAGGAGGCCGCCATGTGTAATCGCATTGCATCATGGGTATCAAAATGTTTGCGTCTGTTGATATCGGTTATTTTCAACCTAGCTACTATCGAATTGGTTTAGTATTTTAAATATACTGTGCCCATAACTATAAAATAAACAACACAAAAAGTCACAGTTAAAGGTATCATCTCGGGGTTCCAAATTCGAGGTATCTGGGATTGTCGATGCCATCACTCATAAATATGGATACTGACATGCCAGCATTCAAAGAATTTATATTGATCGGAACATTTATCATCGATATATCAATATATATTTAGAGATTTCCCTCCGCACTCACTTAGACATACATGAAAGGGATTTCCGTTGTGACGTAATAAGGTACCGCATGCTATATGTGTTGCTATTGCGGTCAGTCTCGTGAGCGGTCCATAGCCGGGAAAATTTACGTCATTTTACGTCTTTCCAAGAAGCGATGGTTTTACCAGAGGTCTGGTTTTACCAAAGTTTACATGTAAACACAGGATTTTTGTACACTAACAGCTGTCACACTCACAGTTTCGGTGTACAATTACACCTGTAGGAGGAATAATTGTAGCTAGAACTTGTAGAATGCGTTATGTTGGAGATGCCGGTCACAACTGACAACGTAACAAAGGTTTGTTTACATAAGGAAACCCCTATACGTCATCAGTACCTTATTACATCACACATATGACGTCACATTTAAACGTTTTCTTAACGGCAAAATGAATTTCCTGCAATTTTCACAGATTTATTGGTGCGTTTTTTTATTCATATGCCTAAATATCATATAAGTATATTCAATAAATATCACATGACTTGTGATTAGTATTATTTATCTGTTACATGACATGTCTATGCATATATTTCGGGCGTATGTGGTTCTCTGTTTTCCTGGGGAGGGGGTGATTCTCCAACTGTTGCCGTCACGGTGGGAAATATAGGGTGAGATGATCCCTTTAAGGCAGGCTAAAATTTAGAAACGGTACCAGCAATTTCGTACCAAGCGATAAGTACGGCCCAAAATTTATGATGAGATTTCGAACCCATACACAAACGACTCCTCTTTCTGAGTTTGAGTGCAGTGGGGCCTAGTGCTGCGTTCCATTCAAGTCGTACAAATGGTGATCACGAGTGGGAAGTGGTGCAGTACGAGTTCAAAGCGTTCCATTGGCAAAACACATACAAATTGCCTTCAAGTATCTATGGTTAAAAATAAGACCTTGTAAATGAAAGTAATTGTGACACTCATTATTCTATTATTTTTTAACCAACTCAGGCCAAAAATAATCAAAAAGTTAAAAAAAAATTTTTTTGATAATTTTATGGAAAAAGTCAAATCTTCATTTCAATGTTTAGTATTTTACCATTTCAAACATGAATGCATGATAATAGGTAAAACTAGCAAAGTTTCTCCATTTTATATGTTGCTTTCTTACAAAATCCCTCCCCTTGCCGCCATGTTTTTCCTACTCGTGCAAATCGAGTCTGAAAATCCGACTCCACTTCACGACTTGTGCAAATGGGAATTCACCAGTCGTAACGTGAATGAAACGGTTTTTACTACTGGGAAACTCGTGATCACTATTTGAACGACATGAATGGAACGGCTATTAGTATTCGGCGGCCGCGGGCACGGGCGCGGCCGCGGGTATGGCAGGGATGGCGGGCACGGGCACGGGCACGGTAAAACGCGGCAGCGAGCGGCCGTGTTCTTTTCCCCAATCATAGTCAATGCGAATCACGTACAAATATATGGCTCGTTACCCGGCTCGCACGAGAAGTTGCTATTTTTAGCATCGGGATGCAGGCTGAGTGGCTGCGGTAGCAAAACAAAGCCGACTGGCTCCCACAGTTTTTTTACTAGATTCATTTTCAAGGAATCTCCAAGATGATACCATGGATACATTTTTTTTCTATAAATGTATACTATTATTGTACCTATAGTATATCATTAGATATAGGTTACAATTCACGGCATGAAAACTACTGAAATTTGATGATTTAAGATCTACTAAATTTTGTTAAGATCATTCACCGCATTTTATTTCTAAATGTTTCGCACAACTAGGACCGTAAATATACTAGTGAATGACTTCAAAGTTTACCCTAATCAGTATCTACTATCAGTATCCCTATCTACTGGACAAAACCTTTACCTTGTTGAGCCCAATAATAAATATTTCTTGTCTTAACTATATTATTGTGGTCAATAACTATTGTTAACTTATTAGGTAATATTGTTCTGTTTTCACCAAAAACATCAGTTCTGTATTCTCAACAAGAATCCAGTGCCATTTGCTTTCAAAATAAGGGTATTGTAGTGATCATAGATGTCAGGGTATTTTAATGGTCGTCATGAGTTAGTCTGTTAACTAATTATTATTTATTCAATCATTCTGAAAAACAATAGGTTTTGTGAGACGGTCTTTCTCATCGAACCTGTGCAATTTAACCATCATTGATCAAAAACTCCCACCCATAGAGCGTTCACAAGCCATGTGTTAAACGGGCTAATTTTAGCACAAAATGTGTCGGCAATCAATCAGTTTGGTTGCTATGGCAACCACAATCGATTGGTGTTGGGATCTCACCGTAAGTTGTGTATGTATGAAAAATTATCAGAATCGGTTAAGATTTGCAACCTGTAGAGCGTTCACAAGAAAATCTCTACGGCGAACGCGGCGGCGCGACTGAGACAAATTCATAGTATCCGCCGAACTTCGTACGGGGGTTACAATAACTTGGTGAGAGCCATATCCAGTCGTGAATCAGTGACTTCGTGAACAAGAAAACATATACGACAGATGATAAAGCGATAACAGGTCCAAGCAAAGTGGAAGAAAATAGACGGCATGCCCATCTGGGTTTGCAATATTTTTGGGTCCAAATAGAATCCAAATATTAACAGCAGTTGCTTAGCAACAGAAAAAAACACATTTTTGACACGTCCATTGTATCGCTCAGGTGCGAAAACATATGTGTAGACACCAAAATTATTATTGTATCATGATTCTAGGGAAAGTTATATTTGGTTTTCTGTCCAGTAGGTGCCCGTGAAGACTTTTCAGCCTGACCCCCATGGTTACTATGGCAACGGAAAATATGCCCATGGCTACGTTTTAAAAATGGCCCCCACCATTTTCATGAAATATAAGTCTTGGGCTACCTGAAAATGTATGTCACCTCTGGTACCTGTGTGTGATATAAAATAATGATCTGGCCCATGGACTAGTAGGTCATACCCGTCATACCCGCGACCGTTGCTGCCGAGTTAGCATCCCCGTCATACCCGCGCTCGTGGCCGCGTCCGCGTCCGCCGCGTCCGCCGCGTCCGCGTCCGCCGAATACTAATAGCCAATGGAACGCAGCATTGTAGTCAGAATATCAACACATTGTAACGTTTGACGCTACCTCCGGCGCAAGCGCCCGGCGCCGAGGCACAGTCACGGCGGGCGTCGTGATTACTAGAACTACAACCAGCTAGTTGACAGTCCGTCCGGACGAATCCGGCCGTCATATACGTACATCACATCATAACACATCATAGACATACAAAATACATTATACATCAGTTATGGTAATGTAGCCGTATGCGGAGCCTGAGATGCCATGGGAGCGCACCATAGAACTCGCGCACATGGGCGTGTTGCTGGCCGGCCTCGCCGACGGCACTGCCACGGGGATGGAACCCCGGACAGCCTGACGGTCTGCCAGAGCCTGTGTCGCACCATCCCAGAGCGAGGGACCTGCCATCCAGGGAGGAGCCCCCGAGTCAGCGACGGTCCGCCTCCTGGGCCAACAGTGGAAATCGTCCCCGGGGCCTTACTGGCCCACTAGCCGGGAAGGGATGTGGAGCCCGTGGCCGAGCCCTCCGTCGTCGTCTTGCCAGTGCTTGGGCTGAGAGGGTACACTACTGACTGCGGTATGGTTCACTATCCCGGACGAGGTTAGCAAGACGCGATTCTTATCTGCCGCAACATGAAAATTCAGTTTGCGTCCTCTGATATTTGACCACGGGAGCTTGACTTCATGGACGTGGCAGTTTCATCTCCCAGGCGCGTTACGAGAACCGCAAAACGACCTTACGGCAATTGTATTTTCAAAACCGCAATGTGATTTTTTGATTTGCATCTCCATCATTTTGCGTCCGGCCGAACGCGTCCAGTTTTCTAGTCTAGAACGCTGACTTTGCCTTAGAGAGGCACCGGACATAGGCCTGAATCCGATTACGGAATACATGTGAACAATTTATGCAAGATATCGTACAGCCCCGGTCAAACCCTAGAATTTCAAACACATCTGAGAAAACCCTCGAATACCCGGGGATGGGCCCATCTTGCTGGAAGAAAACATTGATACGTATGTCGAAAATACTGCACAATAAAATATATTTATCTATTGTCCGTTGTGTTTCACTGATTTACGTGTTCGATCTAGTGAGCTAAACAAACAGCCAACAAACAGCGATATTATAGTAGTACTTATTAGATCTGTTGTTGTTTTAAGCTACTGTACATCAGCATTATAGTGTACAATTCCTGGCACTCCCTTCCCCGATAATGCGCGGTCCTGTGCATGCTCCCCTGACAGACGGACGGTCGTCAAGGTCCGGCCCGCCTTCATTAATTCGGATATGCCACGCCGTTTAGCTTTTTTTCTTTACTTCATCAAAATCTCATATTATGTGCAAACTGGTTTGAATAGACGTGGAATCAATACCCAGTATTAAGTATTCCGAGCAAACAAAACAGGGTCCATTATCCAATCTCATAGTCCGGGGACAGAAAGTCATATCAGGCATACGAAGTGAGAGAAAACAAAAAAGACAGGGAAACTCATGAACCCCCGTAAATGGCCATTAGGAGGTGAAATCAGGTGTTCCGGAAAGAGTGAGCATTTCCTGCCCCACTAGTGGCACCCGTCATGAATTCCCCAAAATTAACATGAAAATAGATCTAGTTGCATGGCAGACATGGATTTGCTGTATTTATCAACCAGATCATGATGACGTTCATAGAATTTCTTAAACGCAGCTATAAGTCTTGGTAAAACATATCCTTGTCGTAACAGTTTAGAGACTAGCTGGGCACTTCGATAGACAGGGCACTTAGACTTCGATAGACAAGGCACCTCAGCATTCCATGAACGACAAATAGCGGCCCTGTGTATTCCACATTTCCAGACACTGCATTAGGCCTATTATGTATGACATATTAATTGAACGACAATTTGTAGTGAATAGGTCTATTTGTGACCCCTGAAGTAATTGATTGTCATGTTTCTTTTATTTAATATGAATAGTAATAATAATAATTGAACCGTGAAGAGTTCATAATAAACTGTGACCGTTAAGTTTTTAGATTAGGAAACCCGATACGTAGAAAATTGGCAGCAAGTCAATAAACTGTACTGTTAAATTAATGCATACATGTATTTGATTACTTGTCAGAAAGTGACAAGCAGTGAACATCTGTCACTCTCAATATGCCGACAAGCACAGCTATCTTGATGATAATGGTGAAAGAATAATTTTTGAAAAAAAATTTCTCGTCAGAAAAAAATACGGAACTTGTTTCTTCTACATGCAACAAAATATTAACCAGTAGGTTTTTTTGGCAACCCGTCAACCACGCTCGAGCCTGAAAAAATAAAGCAGGCATGTTTGACAACTAAAAACAGTGAACATGATTGCAACATCAGAAGTATGGATACTAAAACATAATCATAAACATGGTCCAACACCATGGTCTAATACCATATACATGGTCTAATACCCACACCATAGATCTGTAGATGTGGGGTGCCCGCCATCTCAATGCTTATCTTCTTTTTTTTCGGTGATTCTGTTTAGGACAAAAAAGTATACAATGTTATGGTTTACATACACGCAAGCATTTTCCCACGGCAAATGTTTGGAGAGATATGTAAATAATCGTGATCAAGTTGCTACATGCAAATGCTTGATTCTTCAAGATTAATTATTTCGAGATGTTTCGCTGCAGCCTTACACCCGACTCTGCTGGTACGGAAACTCACATGTTGAAAAATGAGATGTTCAGAGAATAAAGAAATGATTTAATTTTTCGGAGTGTGGGAGCAGCATATTGCGGTAGCAGCAGACGCGTCTGTGAATTATGTGCCATAAATTATGTGCCATGACTGGTCCAGTGAAGGAAATGCTGGACGCGTGTCAAAATCAGGAGGAAGAAATCGCCCGCGTGCACTTGCATCTTCAGCCGCGTCTGTTTTTCATGCGGTCACACAATGACGTATCCCGTAATTCTCCTGGAAGATGGTACGCGTCTTATGTTTTGGAAATGGCAGGGGTGGTGCAAAGTTTTGGGGAACTTTACCGCAGTCAGTAGTGTACTAGTGTCAAGAGAGTGAAATATTCCACATTGATGCCATAAACTAGGGTCGAACAGTCCTGGACTCACCGCCCTTGTTCTAAAGAGCCACTGGACTATGTATAGTCAGATATCATGGTAAAAATCTGTGTCACCTGCAAAGCAACAGGAACACTCGCAGTGAGCTGTCTAGCAATGCCCGAAATTAGACTCAGCAGTTAACAATTCTCCAAGATTTCATCTTCAGCCAGCCTTGCTGATATATGGTCCTAGGATGCCTGGGATAACTATACATGGAAAGATCCTGAGGTGATGGATCTTGATCGAGTTTCCGGCCAAGGGCCCGATTTCGTTCACGGTCTCTTTGGTCCGTAATGAGAGCCCTGCAGCAAAAGGGTAGCACCTGTTGGCATTTCTGCTTCTGGTCCCAGTCCCCCAAGCTCTAAGCTCAATGTGACTGAAGCCAGGGTTCCTTCAGACCTGTTCTCTCAGTTCAGATATACAATTTTATTGACTGTAATTCCATCTCCGGGAAAGAGGCAAAACATCTGTAATGGTCTCTCTATTAATTCCAGCAGGTTCACGACAGGGTGATGATTCAGTCGGTCTCTTTTTACCCAGGGGTATACTCCAGGGGTATCACTATATATGGTACGGGGTCTAAGTAAGATACAGAATGACTAGAGCCTGTCCTACTGCATGGGGATGTCCATGGGAGGTGATGGCTTCATGTGAGTGTTTTGGGGACGACTTGGCTACCTAGCAGTTCTATCTGCTGGGCTTATCCAGGAATCCCAACTCAGTTATATTAGTGAGTACCGGACAGACGATCACGTTATCTCGTCCTGGATTGCATTCTTGCATCCACGGTTAACAGGTGTAGTTTGTTTTTATCCCAGTGCTTGGGCTGGGTGGGGGGGGGGGGGGGAGGTATAAGAGTTGGAAGAATGAAATATTCCACATTGGTGCCATGAACTAGGGTAATCTCGATCAGTCCTGATCTCACTGCCCTTGTTTTGAAGAGCCACTGGACTATGTTTAGTCACATATCAAAACACATGGTAAAAATCCTGTGTCACCTGCAATGCAGCAGGGGCACTCCCAGCGAGCTACTGGTCTTTTTCCTTTCCTAGTCAGGGTTCCTTCATACCTGTTCCTCTAATTCCGAGCAAACATGCAACTTTGACTTGACTTGAATGCCAACTCCAGAACAGAGGCAATGCATATGTAATAATCTTCTTGTTAATTCCAGCAGGTGCACGACAGGGTGCTGATGTTCAGTCGGTCGCTGAACTCTCTTGGGAGTTAATCAGAGGAATTATCCATCACCCAGTTGATTCTCACACCTGCAGCTCTATATCTCACAGGAAAACTAGGTCACAGTGAGGGGCCCACGAAGTTAAATTTTTGTCTTTTATGTGGGTGTACTGCTTCACAAAATTGATGTTAAACTTACAGGCCTACTAATGACATGGTCGGGATAATGACATTGTTCCAATACCCCACTGGATACCCCGCTGTCATCTAACTGTATTAAAACACTGTTGTATCCGATCTAACTGTCATGTCATCTGACTGTATTTAAATACTGCTGTGTCGGACCAATGGGGTATCGGAATACAGGGTAGACCCCGACTTGGTCCACCTCCAAATTTTAGCCAGTAACTTTGGTTACCGTCATTTTTGGACCCCTCAAAATTTTCATCTTGCTCACTGAGAAATGAATTTCTGACTTCCAAACTGCTCGAATAGGACTATGTAACGCCTAGACGGAGGTCGACACTGAGAAAATTTTATGGCTGGCAATTTGTTCTGCTTGAGATTACACTAAGCCTGTAATTTGTAGTTCTGTGCATATTGTAACGTTTGACGCCCGCTACCTAGGGCGCAAGCGCCCCGCGCTGAGGCACGGTCACAGCGGACGTCGTGATTACTAGAACTACAATCAGGTAACAGTCCGTCTGGACGAATCCGGCCGTCATACATCACATCATTACACATCATAGACGTACAAAATACATTATACATCAGTTATGGTAATGTAGCCGTATGCGGAGCCTGAGATGCCATGGGAGCGGCACCACAGAACTCGCTCAAGTGGGCATGTTGTTGGCCGGCCTCGCCGACGGCACTGCCACGGGGATGGAACCCTGAACAGCCCGACGATCTGCCAGAGCCTATGTCGCACCATCCCAGGGTGAGGGACCTGCAATCGAGGAACGAGCCCCGAGTCATTGACGGTCTCCCTCCTGGGCCCCCATTGGAAATCGTCCCCGAGGCCTTACTGGCCCACTAGCCGGGAAGGGACGTGCAGCCCATGGCCGAGCTCTCCGTCCTCAGCTCAGAAACGACTCCGAGTAAGCAAAATGGGCTGGGAGTGTTTATATCCCCAGCTCATCAGAAACAAGGGAAATGACGTAAGGCCATTGTTACAGTATAGCGGAGCGAGGGGATTAGAGAGCAAGAATAGTGTTAACAACAAATCTCCTACCGCGATCTTTGGGCAAATTCGCCACATTATATTTGCTTCTCGATTTGCCTAGGTGAATATCACAGCGAGTGTCACATGTGGGGCAGGAGATGCTAACACTTCCGGAACACCTGTGACTATAATATTAATATCCCTCTGAGTGACTCCTTATAATGATCTTGTAAACTTTGTCCATGGATCTGGTCTTGGATGAATTTGTTTGTTTGTCGGTGTTCATGTGTGATTTCAAGCCCACTACATGATGCACGAGGTCTGTCCAAAGAATATGTTCTCCATATTCTTTCTTTTTAAAAAAAAAATTACCATAAGGTCTTGAGGCTCTTTGTGACCTTTGCATCTTACTGGAGGATAGAGCTTCATTGTATCCCTTCTGCTCCCCATGTTTCCGGGTACTTTATGTTTCTAAGTTTAGAGTCGGATCATGTTGCAGACCTACATTAAGCAGGTTGTAATGTTTTTTGTGTGCCAGTTGGACAGGCTCAAACTCAAGGACATGTGTCTGGAAGACTAAACCTATGAATTCCTGCACTCTACATGTATATTATACATCAGATCTCAGATCACCAAACCTTAATACTTGTTTCTTGTAGATACCCCTGCGTCCAAGGGTCCTAAAAATTGTGAATTTCCCAAGTTGGACATAAACTTTTGACGAGAGCTCAGGATCGTTTTGATAATATGTAGCGTAGGAAACAACAAAAATCTGAATTTTTCGATCTGAAATTGCCAATAATCTGCAGGACTCTTGACTTGGGTCGAATGATTAGTGGTACGAAATCACACCATGCCCTTTGGAGCCCTGGTACGAGAAATCACGTCGCTGTGATGTTTGCGCCACCTAGCGAATGAATTTCTTTGACAAACGCTCAGCAATGTTGTCAACAACTGTCAAGTTTCTTGGACGGTACAAAGTATTTTTGTAATTCAAATGACCGTAATCAGTTTGTTTGCAATGTGAAATGACTTTTAAATAATTGGACTGATGATGCCAATCCGTTATTTAGATACATTTCTATTCCCTTGTATGACCTTCATCAGTGCCGCATGATCAGGCGTATGCCGGCAAGTTGTGATCATAACGCGCTCGTTTATTATAAATTTATTGTATCATTAAACCCAGGTGTCCCACTCACGATTATCTAGTCATTATATCTTGGAATCATAATCAAGACAGCATCCTCGTGAAATAGGTCCCGCTACATTGACGAGGTTAAAATAATTGTACCATTTAAATATTTCCAGTCAACTTCTACGGTCGTACGAGCCATTCGTCCTAAATTCGTCGCATCCCTAAGTTCGCCAACTGCATATTAGCAACGCATAGAAGCTGTCTTTGTGAAAAACAAAATGATGGTAAATAGTCCTGATACCTGACTATCGAATAACAATTTAATGGGTGTTTTGAAGGACATAAAAGAGCCCGAAAATGCTGTTGGCGAATTTGGGAATGCGGCGAATTTAGGACGGATGGCTCGTATACCTTGGATCCTGGAGGGAGGTTTTGCAGCTATATCACGATATGCCCATCAATACTTTATATGTATGTGGGCCCCGAGGCCTTTTGTGGAATAAATTCATTCGAATATTATGGGTACTAGAGGCTATAATTACCGCGTGGTTTTAGATATATCACATCTGCCATTGGTATTTCTTTTTTTCGCAAACTAAAAATTGAGAAACTAAAAATTGAGAAAGTTTAATTGGGCACCACATGGACCACCAGACCCCCCCCCCCCCCCCCCGCCCCTCCCTCCTTGCTTAATTTTGGTTGGAAAGATCCACTGGCCACTGCTGGGGCTACCCATTTCCTAGCCATATCATAGTATTATAATGTATGTCATAGATCAACAAGCTTGGTCAGCACCTACAGATGTAGAACGGTAAATCCTGCAGACCGGCTCTATGATGATTAAGGATTGATTGCATGTGATCGTCATGAACCTGGCATTGACCATCTGTCCATTCACTTATAATGTAAATATAAAGGTAATAAATTCATGAATTTAAACACTTCCAATCAAAGTCAAACTTTGCCTTTCTGATTGTTAGCCATCAAGGATTACTAACCGAGACTCTGTTTCTTACTAAGCAATGTTAAATTTGTTAAATTCATCGTTTTCATATGTCATTTTCCGACCTATTTCTCAGTCTACAAAATACACTCACAACAGGGCGAGCGAAAGGATTATGCTGTGCAGCAAATAGCTGGTGAGGCCAGTAAAACTCACAGGTGATATACACTCGGGTGCACCGATGTGTTTGGGATTATGAATGTTCAGCTCATTGTATTCATCTCACAGAAAGTATAGCCCTAGATACTCTCATTATTTTGACGACAACAAGGAATAAATATATGCAACAGCCAGAGCTTGTCAAGCAGAACACTCGAATCTTCGTTTTGGTGAAACGTATAAAATGATTTATCTAATCATCAAATTGCACAGCTTTTGTGATATCATTTATGAAACCATGTCTCGGTTCATCATCCATGAGTATATGTGTGTGTGCTAGCCAAGTTTTAGGTCAGGGGATTGTATTGTTTTGGTGATTTTGTTACCTTTACTTTCACATTATAAATCAATGGAAAAGTGCCTCAGTGCAGTCACCGGTAAGTTACGTGCAATCACACCTTAATTATCATAGTCTGACGTTTGATGTTGTCCTGTCACTACACCCAGGTTGGCCCCTCAGGGTCAGGCTGCACTATGCTGTGGTGGACTGCGGCTCAAGCACACACTACCAGACCTGCCATACGACTATGGTGCCCTTGAGCCTCACATCAACGCAGAGATCATGCAGCTCCACCACTCCAAACATCACAACACCTACGTCACGAATCTTAATGTAGCGGAGGAAAAACTGGCCGAGGCCAACAGCAAAGGTACAGCTACGCTTCCAATCACCACACTGATGTTCAAACATTCAGCAAGAAAATTAGCAAATAAAGTCAGAGATTTCTTCCTTGCAAAATCGGTATGCTCAATCAGCTTTATAAAAATAAGTGAGGAAACTCTATATCCAGAAAATGTCATTGGTTTAGTGGTGTTTGATGTTCATACAGTGTGTATACGTTTTTGTGTTTAGGGGATACATCTGCAGCTATAGCACTCCAGGCCGCTCTGAGGTTCAATGGAGGAGGCCACATCAACCACACCATCTTCTGGCAGAACATGTCACCAAAGGGGGGCGGGGAGCCTTCAGGTTCGGCAAGGCACACAGGAATAGTCATGATAGTCAATCGACTCAAGCTCAAATTCGGAAGAGTTTTCTTTTTAATAATCACATAGCCGTGGTTGTCATCACGATGTGATTTGATTTGAACCATCGAGTGTATTGTATCATCAACCAATTTTTGGCAATTCTCTTGATGATTGATGAATATAATGGTCTTACAAAAACAAACTTCAGTCCATGAATGTTGTTTCATCAATGGTGACTTGTGCTCTAGGTGAGCTGATGGAGGCGATCAAGCGTGACTTTGGATCGTTTGACAACATGAAGAGCTCGCTGAGCACCGCGACGACAGCGGTTCAGGGGTCCGGGTGGGGCTGGCTCGGCTACAACAAACAGTCACAGAGGCTACAGGTCGCCACTTGTCCCAACCAGGACCCGCTCGAGGCAACCACAGGTACATCGCTAGAGCTGACAGTTCTGATTTTGTCAACTGGTATTCAGCAAATTTGCGTGAATCGACTTTTAGAAGACAATAAGAAAATTGTGCTTTTATTAATTGTATTGCGCTATTGCAAAGATCTTTAATCATAATGCTCCGATGACTGTGTTTCAACCAATGTTATGCTGTTCTCCTGACAGGCTTGGTGCCGCTGTTTGGGATTGACGTCTGGGAGCATGCTTATTACCTCCAGTACAAAAACGTTCGACCGGATTACGTCAAAGCAATATGGAATGTTGCCAACTGGGCCGATATTTCAGAAAGGTTTCAGAATGCCAAGAAATAGACTGTTGCATTTTCACTCCACAAGCTTGTATTGGCCTGGCTATCTTGGCATGATTAAAATCAGCACCTTGGTTTCATGTCACCGATTGAGCTGCTCTATCAATGACACATAAGTTTTGTATCATAATGGTATATATGATAGAGCTATGTAGTAAAAATCATGTACAAATTTGATGATACAATAAGTAGTGATAGTTGTTGTCATTGATTCGTGATTGTCTTTGAATTCTCCAGCAAGGTTAATTTTGCATTAATGTACTGGAACTTGTGTTATTAATAAATTAAATTTATCTCACTTTCTGTTTGTCAAAAGAAATGAAAATACTATACATGTAGTTTAAATTCCTCACTTATCTTTGTCGTAATGTGAACAACTGTCACTTGGTGGGAAAAAAAATAGTGTACATGTAAATGTAATGAATATTATAAAATATAGCAGTGAAAGATTAAAAGATTGTGATAACTTCCATCACACATAAAATTTATTGGGGGTATTATCATCGTATTTCTGATAAGAATACCCAAGTTAAATTGCATGAGGAAATGCAGGTGTATAAAACGTGAATATAAAACTATTACATACATGTACAATAAAAATATCCAACATGGATGATAAATAGTTTTCAGCATTTTGCACTGTGGCTAACAAGTGTGGCTATGCATCATAAATTTGACCTTGTTTTGAATAATCAACATTTGTATCATCTGCAATTGTAATTTTAGGATTGTTCGAACCTTGGCCTGGATATTTGCCGTTCCCTAGAGTAAGTTTTGTTTGGCGTGACTTTCTTGTCCTTGATGTGTATGCTGTGCTATTTATAGATGACAACGTCATCAAAGTGACATCTGTATCCGTGGAATGACCTCGGATACTCCCCTTGTTGGATATATGGCACTTATCTGAAAGTAGATAGTCATTATGTTCACATATTTCCACAATATAACATAAATTCTGACATATGTTTGATACCCCTTCACAATGCAAAATTCTGTTTAATCTTCTCACCTACGATGGGTGAACTGGTCTTCAGTAAGTTTCTCCGAGTTGAATTTTTCTGACGTTTGATATTCTCCATTTTGCGAATGATTGATCTCTGCATGCGGTTGTTATGGTGGATGATCACTAACACCACAGATATGACTCCGGTCACCAGTACACCACACACTGCTAGCATTATGTACGTGCTGAGGGGGACACCCACGGGTAACCGCTCGTCTGGCAGAGGGGATAGTAGGTCAATGTGTACATTGTATATCCTGGACATGGCACCATTGTAGCAATTCTATCAGACCTTAGCATTTTTATTTAGCCTATGTTATTTGTTAGTATTTGTATCTGTTTCTCAGTTCACTGTGACGACTCACATTCTTCTGTTGTTACATTGATCTTCATCCTTATACGTCTTGCTACATGTGGTCGTTTCACACACGTTGTCATATTGTTTGTGTACACGTAACAAGTTGGGGTTAAAAACTCGACTAGTTGATCACGTAGCACGGGGGAAGACAACTGTACACTGTATCGAGAGTTGAATGTCAGATCCGATAGGGACATGTCTACAACCTGCATGTCAAAAGGAAATTCTGGTAAAAATGGACTGCTTCAACACTCTCCACTTTGCCTAACCTCTCTTGGATAGCAATCAATACGAACAAAACTGGAGGTAAAATCTCGCCCTTATACCATTGTCATATTACAAGACATTTTCAAGTTTGTCTATAAGATGATAACATGTGGTTAAAACTCACCCTTTGGCCATCTACTAGAAGAGTTTGAGTGTCCTGTGATTCAGACAAACAGTCCAAATCGTCCACGGAACAGCCTATTCGTTTGATACGCACAGTGAAGTTCCACGGACGGGCCGGATCCAAGTTCACCCAGCTGAGGTTCACAGCCAGTCCACCATCAGAGGCCACCAGGATCAGGAGAGAAATGTCTAGCTCCCGGTATTTGATTGGCTGAGGAGTAGTGGGAGCCTCAGACGTCATGTCTTCAGCGAGAGTAGTGACGTCATAGTCCCCTGAATAGTCAACTGTGTCATTTCCGGAACCATAGTCGTCGTAGTAGTAATAGTAATAGTAATCACTGTCGTAGTATTCATCTGAGTAATAATCTGAAAGTAAAAACCAATGATCTATTAATATCAGAACTTTTTCACTGTATATCTGTGGAGTCTGTGGATCTACTGATTCGACTACTTCATCATGAAAATAAATTGCAGTGTCATATCTCAAGTGACTAGCTGAATCAACTTGACATACCTTGCACATGACTAGTTGGAGGGTACGGTGGGTAGGTTTCTGCTATGGGTCCGTCCACCAGAATAGCCAAAAGTTTCAGCCGTAAACCTGGAAAAGTTTTGTGTGGTCCAGTCACCCGTGCTGACAGGGCAGATGTCTGAAAGTAGTAAGACATGATACAAAATCAAGTAAATAAAAAAGATGAATGAAATATCGAAATACAATTACCATTACACGACACGTCGACTACTAGTATACTGTAGACATAGGTGGATCCAGGGGGTGGGGCGCACCCGGCGCCCCCCCCCCCCCCCTAAAATGCGAAAAAGAGAGAGAAAGAAAGAGAGAGAGGGAAAAAAAGGCCCTAGACTTAATAGGCCCTAGAGATAATATAAATATAATATCTAAGAGCTGATATGAATAAATCATGGGTGTAGATAGGGGGCGGGGGGGGGGGGCTGTCGGGGGTCAAACCCCCCTTTTCACCTGAAATTCTAGACTTAAACCCAACTGATCCAACAGTAAATGAGTCAGTTTCAAGCATAAAATATCCCGTTATATCCCCATCGATGGTCGGCCACAAGAGCGGATTTGGGGGGAGGGGGTGTCCAAGGGTTCTGGTTCTGCCTTTTTCTTCCACTGGAACCCTCTCATTTAGCATGATTGACCGTTCCTGTGCAAGTTCCAAGTTTGGCCCAGGGATTTGACTTAAATTGGTGCTACTTCTCCTGTATCTACTGATGATTAAAAAAGTAACTACATGTATTTCTGCTACTATAAGTGCCAAAGGCAGATCCAGGGGGTGGGGGACGGAAGCGGGCCTTGTCCACCCCTCCCGCTCCCCCCCCCCCCCCCACACACAAAATTAATATCGAAAATGATGATGTGATGAAAATAATTAGTCTGGATTTAAAAACAATTGCTTGATTAAAAAAGGTGGTTTTAGTGAGTTTGTGTGAAATTTATACTCAGGAGAGGCCAGCAAGCTACTACAGAACATGAAAAGGGCTCTGTCTTCTGGGGCCTTTCAGCGGACCCCAGACCCCCGGCCGCGAGGTGCTTGCCGGGCTCGCATTGGTCCACTCCCTTAAATCCTGGATCTTCCCCTGGATGAACTACTCTCTTCATTTAGTATGATATACATTCATACTACTTCAATTACTAAAGGGGGCTACGACGCAACCCCCCCCCCCCCCCCCCCCACACACACACAACCTGGAACCAAGCACCCTGTACTCGTCCCTGATTAGTACACGAAATAGGCATCCAATAGTCCCAGAAACGTCTCCAGAAACCACCCCAAATGCTCTCATAAAACAAAAATGCTAATTTTTCTCGGGGGGGGGGGGGGGGTTACGGCGCCCCCCGAACCCCCAGACCGCATGTACTTTGTTTGCCCCCCCCCCCCCCCCTAATCAAAATTCCTGGATCCGCCTCTGGTAGATGCCAAAAGGGTGTTATATCAGAGCACACCATAGGCCAACATGCTTGGGGCCAAATGTGGTATATGTCTACTATATCAACGAATGCATCTTTCCAAACAGAATTGTGTATAAAAACTTCAATCATTCAATCAAACTTTAAATAATGAAAAATAATTGATATGACTGAGCATCGACTACACTGTAAATACCAAAAGGGTGTTATTTTAGAGCACACCATAGGCCAACATGCTTGGGGCCAGATGTGGTATACG
Source organism: Terebella lapidaria (assembly GCA_949152475.1). Taxonomy (NCBI): domain Eukaryota; kingdom Metazoa; phylum Annelida; class Polychaeta; order Terebellida; family Terebellidae; genus Terebella; species Terebella lapidaria. The sequence goes on from OX424558.1 coordinate 13,497,937, forward strand.
TCTTCTATATCAACGAATGCATCTGGAAACAGAAGTGTGTATAAAAATTTCAATCATTCAATCATACTTTAAATAATGAAAAATAATTGATATGACTGAGCATCGACTACACTGTAAATACCAAAAGGGTGTTATTTTAGAGCACACCATAGGCCAACATGCTTGGGGCCAGATGTGGTATACGTCTTCTATATCAACGAATGCATCTGGAAACAGAATTGTGTATAAAAATTTCAATCATTCAATCATACTTTAAATAATGAAAAATAATTGATATGACTGAGCATCGACTACACTGTAAATACCAAAAGGGTGTTATTTTAGAGCACACCATAGGCCAACATGCTTGGGGCCAGATGTGGTATACGTCTACTATATCAACGAATGCATCTGGAAACAGAATTGTGTATAAAAATTTCAATCATTCAATCATACTTTAAACAATGAAAAATAATTGATATGACATGACGCATCGACTACACTGTAGATGCCAAAAGGGTGTTATTTTAGAGCACACCATAGGCCAACATGCTTGGGGCCAAATGTGGTACTAGTATACGTCTACTATATCAACGTATGCATCTTTCCAAACAGAATTGTGTATAAAAATTTCAATCATTCAATCATGCTTTAAATAATGAAAAATAATTGATATGACATGACGCATCGACTACACTGTAGATGCCAAAAGGGTGTTATTTTAGAGCACACCATAGGCCAACATGCTTGGGGCCAGATGTGGTATACGTCTTCTATATCAACGAATGCATCTGGAAACAGAATTGTGTATAAAAATTTCAATCATTCAATCATACTTTAAATAATGAAAAATAATTGATATGACTGAGCATCGACTACACTGTAAATACCAAAAGGGTGTTATTTTAGAGCACACCATAGGCCAACATGCTTGGGGCCAGATGTGGTATACGTCTACTATATCAACGAATGCATCTGGAAACAGAATTGTGTATAAAAATTTCAATCATTCAATCATACTTTAAACAATGAAAAATAATTGATATGACATGACGCATCGACTACACTGTAGATGCCAAAAGGGTGTTATTTTAGAGCACACCATAGGCCAACATGCTTGGGGCCAAATGTGGTACTAGTATACGTCTACTATATCAACGTATGCATCTTTCCAAACAGAATTGTGTATAAAAATTTCAATCATTCAATCATGCTTTAAATAATGAAAAATAATTGATATGACATGACGCATCGACTACACTGTAGATGCCAAAAGGGTGTTATTTTAGAGCACACCATAGGCCAACATGCTTGGGGCCAGATGTGGTATACGTCTTCTATATCAACGAATGCATCTGGAAACAGAATTGTGTATAAAAATTTCAATCATTCAATCATACTTTAAATAATGAAAAATAATTGATATGACTGAGCATCGACTACACTGTAAATACCAAAAGGGTGTTATTTTAGAGCACACCATAGGCCAACATGCTTGGGGCCAGATGTGGTATACGTCTACTATATCAACGAATGCATCTGGAAACAGAATTGTGTATAAAAATTTCAATCATTCAATCATACTTTAAACAATGAAAAATAATTGATATGACATGACGCATCGACTACACTGTAGATGCCAAAAGGGTGTTATTTTAGAGCACACCATAGGCCAACATGCTTGGGGCCAAATGTGGTACTAGTATACGTCTACTATATCAACGTATGCATCTTTCCAAACAGAATTGTGTATAAAAGTTTCAATCATTCAATCATGCTTTAAATAATGAAAAATAATTGATATGACATGACGCATCGACTACACTGTAGATGCCAAAAGGGTGTTATTTTAGAGCACACCATAGGCCAACATGCTTGGGGCCAGAAGTGGTATACGTATAATATATCAACGAATGCATCTTTCCCAAACAGAATTGTGTATTACAATTTCAATCCTTCCATGAATACTCCCATCTTTCGTATTCTTATGAATGTATGAGCACTTTACATGGGTGACTGCACAATGGTCTAACCGCAAAAAAAAATAGATATTTTTTTCAAACTGATATTATTTCTGATTCGAGTCGAATATCGCTTATGTGGTTTGGTGATACCATTCGTACCGTAGTAACATGTCCCCAGGTGTTCCGGGTGTGGTCCGTCCAGAAGAGACTGTACACTACCGTCCCAGGCCTAACTCTGGTCTCTGGATCCCAGTGGATCAGGATCTGGTCATCACTGACCTCCTGGACCAGGGGCAGACTGGGGAACGTCAGACTCACGCTCGGGAGCACTGAGAATTGGCCTGGAGATGGGGGGGGGGGGGGTAGTGTCAAACGATATCATCAGATATAATCTAGTGAGTAATAATAACGTGTAGGCTACATATAAATAATTCAATTATTTACAAATTATTAGTTGCTATATCGTATAAATCAGTCACGGCACCATCGAGACGTCAGAACGATTGTGAAAGCATAGTTGATGCATTGATGGCATATTGGCCACTGCTGCTTGTGTATTGTCACAATCGTCTCATATACAGTTAGTTTAATGATTTTGGTAAAACTGACCTTGCACAGTCGTTTCAGCAAACGAGCAAGCAGTTTCACATCCAATTGGCTGTAAACATTCAAATTTTAAGTTCGGTGCATTGGCACATGATTCGACATGTTCGAAGAGTCAACGTTGTGAAATGATTCCGGAAAAAAAACTGAACTTACACATAATTGATCAGCACTGGGCGTACATAGAGACTTCCATTCGGTGACCGACAATCGCTCACACAGCATCCAGCACTGTCAATAAATGCAGATAGCGACTGTTTTCAGCGATCAACCTCCATTAACTTCACGGGAAATCGGAATAAATCATATCATTTTGTGATTACATGACAATTGCTCACCATGTTGCATTGCTTTTCCCGCGTGCAGACGAAGCTCTTTGCAGGCGGTTCTAAGAACTGTGGTAATCGATAAAATCACATTTGACTGACGTGTCTCCGATGGACATGACAGCTCATACAAACAGAACGTATCGCAATTTTGCACTTCGCCAAAATCACCCAAAATATTATTGATTAGTAAAGTCGACGACTGGGGTTCTATCAGAAAACTGACCTGCACCAAGCATGCCGCCCGACATCTGCTGACGTGGATCCATTCCTGTTCGTCCAATATCACTCCCTTGACCGTCCAACAGACAGCAGCGGTCATCACATACAATACATAAAGGCGAGACATTATTGGTCACTCCAATGCAAGATGGCATATATATGCAGTGCTTGCTGGTTATATATTGTCGAGATCCATCCGATGGAGTGAGATGCGAAACTGAAAATCTTGAGTTGACTCAGGTAATTGGAGTTTCAGATGTGGCCAGCAGTAATTTCAATGATTCTCGTACCAATGTATTTATTATGCAGGTGCACATGTCAACGTTTTGATTTGTTTATGGATGTCAGCAATAAATCGTGAAACAACTCGTGCGTTCAGTGTCAGCTTGCCCCGCATGTTCTCACTGTGGTGTGAATGTTGTCAAACGCTCTGGGCGAGTCAATGAAGTGTGAATTGGTTCTGTGCTGTCTAAATTCAAAGGTGTAATCCGTGCTTCGGTGGTTCTCACTATAATGGCAGTTACATTGCGAATAGTAGCAGTACCAGTAAAACAAAAGATCGATTTGGGCATGTGGCATATAGGGACTGTAAGTCACGTGCCGTCACGGTATGATTCTGGTGACCATCAAACATACACCCATTGTTTTATATGGGTAATATGAGTTCTAAATTGAGCATTACTCATGTTAAATAAAGGTGTATACTGGGTGTATGTTTGTTGGTCACCAGAATCACACCGTGACGGCAAGTGACTTACAGGCCCTATTATATAACATTTTTGGCCCCAAGTATCATACGCTGTGCCTTAATACTACTCATCCACTATATGAATGCCATTTAATCTGTCTGTCACCTTTTTAATCCTTAAGAAGATAGCGATCAGATAGTGGTATCAATCAATAATGGCCCAGTCACACTGGCGCCAAGGTTGGTCTGATATGTCACCAGTGATAAGAAAATTAGCCCAAGGGCTAAGAAAGGTTACCGGACAATACAAATTTTAGATATTAGTAGTTTGTCCCGTGACCTTGAAAATAAGGTCATTGGTCAATTCAAGGACACAATAATATTCGGCATATGTCATTTCTAGTATGTCCACAACTCATTTTTAAGATGTAAAGTCAATAATAAGCGAGATATTAGCCATCATGTCCTGCGACCTTGAAAATGAGGTCAAAGGTTGAATTCAAGGTCATAGCAAATTTCAGCTTATATCATTTCCTATACGTTCATAATTGATTCCTAAGCTCTGAAGTCGATAATAAGCGAGCTAATAGCCATTTTGTCCTGTGACCTTGAAAATTAGGTCAAAGGTTAAGTTCAAGGTCATGACAATGTTCAGAATATATCATTTTCTATATGTCCACAATTGATCCCTAAGCTGTAAAATCGATAATAAGTGAGATATTAGCCATTTTGTCCTGTGACCTTGAAAATGAGATCAAAGGTCAAATTCAAGGTTATCAGAATATTCAGCATATATCATTTCCTATATGTCCACAATTGATTCCTAAGCTGTAAAGTCGATAATGAACGAGATATTAGCCATTTTGTGCTCTGACCTTGAAACCGAGGTCAGAGGTCAATTTCAAGGTCACAAGAATATTCGGCATATATCATTTCCTATATGTCCACAATTGATTCCTAGTCTCTAATCGCAATATTAAGTGAGATATTAGGCTTAATGTGTCCCATTATAAAGCATAGGAGAATTTAACATGGGAAAGTCACATTTGGGCCGAGTTTGGGCCCAAAATGGCCAATTTCGAGCGATTCAAGCGCAACGAAATTTAAACATGTCACAGGGGTACCTATGAGGAGTGTTATGCATTAATAAGAAAAAAAGTTACTGAACAGATTTTGAGAAAACGACCATCAAAGTCCAAAATTGGCCATTTTTAGACGAAAACGGCCGTTCTGACCTTGAAACCGAGGTCAGAGGTCAAATTCAAGGTCACGAGAATATTCAGCATATATCATTTCCTATATGTCTACAATTGACTCTTAGTCTCTAATTTCAATTTTAAGTGAGATATTAGGCTTAATGTGTCCCATTATAACGCATAGGAGAATTTAACATGGGAAAGTCCCATTTGGGCCGAGTTTGGGACCAAAATGGCCCACTTCGAGCGATTCAAGGGCAACGAAATTTATACATGTCACAGGGGTACATAGGAGGAGTGTCATGCATCAATAAGAAAAAAAGTTACTGAACAGATTTTTAGAAAACGACCATCAAAGTCCAAAATTGGCAATTTTTCGACGAAAACGGCCGCCATTTTGAAAAAAATGCGAAAATCAAAAAACTAAAAAAAACTTTCCTGGAAATATTTTAGGTATTTTTGTGCAGAATTTCAGAAATATTCGCCTGTAAACCTTAATGATAAAAATGTGGACGACGGACGACGGACGACGGACGCAACGCCACGGCAATAGGTTATCGGACCAAAGGTTCGGTAACCTAATATTGGCGTCATCAGTAATGGCCCAGTCACACTGGCGCCCAGGTTGGTCGGAGATACCCCCTGGAGTACACCACTAAATATTTCTCCAGTGATCAAATATTGGCGTCATCAATTATGGCTCAGTCACACAAGCCCTCGGGTTGGTCTGAAAAACTGCTGGAGTTACCCCCTGGAGTACGCCCTAACTATTTCACCAGTGATCAGATACTAGCATCATCAGTTATGACGCAGTCACACAAACGCCCAGTTTCTGTGGTGAGTCCGTAACAATCTCACGACGATCCGAGGCAGTCCAGAAACGACCAGTATGGATCCAACAAAGATGTTCAATAAATTTCCTAGTTCTGTTGGAGCTCCTATGCGGATGGTCCAGGGCTATAGAGCAGAGTGGAATTAACCCAGGGCACTCCATAGTGTCCCCTTGATGGACCATATTACTGCTGGTCTCTAAGATTTTGGATTTGTATAATTGAACATCTTATGGTTTTTCGCATATTTGATGTGAAACGGACCAGTCGTGACCAAATCACATTGTGTTTTAACACAGTATCGTAGTAGAATTAATCACAATATTCTAGTAAAGTTAACCAAAGTTAATTAATCACCGATGTCGCCATTTGGCGATGCCATTTTGGATGAAGCCATATAATAAAGTTTATTTTGTAACAAGTCACATTTGGAAGATTTGAAGTCATTGTCGTAGATTAGAAAGCTGATTATGCTGATTGTGAGTCACGATTGTGAGCTGATTGTGAGTCCAAAGATGGGATAAAATGGCGGGCTGCAGTGCAAATCTGCAAACCACGGAAGATTTGGAACACCTTGTTCTTCTGAAACCACACAATCATATTTCTGACCACACAGCAGTTAACAGATGTAAAGTTTTGGCGCCCTGAGCACGGTCACGGCGGGCGTCGTAATTACTTAACTACGACCAGGTAATAGTCCGCCGACAAAGTCCGGCCTTGATATAGTATTCAGATATTACAACATCATATAACTCGGATTTTTCTAACTCGCTTACACTGTTTTTCGCTAATATTTTTGTGATGCTAAATGCTATCGTTCCATAACTTGGCATACTTCACCTGGGAGGCAAACGGCAATTTTCCACCAAATTTCAGACAGCTACCGTGAAAATTGAAAAAGTTGGCAATCTACCTCAATGTTAAATTTCAGCCCAAAACGGGATCTCGAGAATCTGAGCATATTCGAGGAATTTGTCCTGTTTACATCCATCAGGATTCGAAATATTCTTGTAACTTTGAACCAGGAGATACACTGGGTGTATTCAACACAAACATGTTGATTTTGAAACATTGCTCCGCTACAAAACCGAGCAAATGCACAAAATTGTGTGCGGGCCCAGAAATTAAATAATAGGGCTAAATTTAACATTGGGGTAGATTGCCAACTTCTTCAATTTTCGTGATAGCTATGTTAAATTTTGTAGAAAATTGCCGTTTGAAGTATGCCAAGTTATAGAACGATAGCATTTAGCATCACAAAAATATTAGCGAAAAACAGTGTAAACGAGTTAGAAAAATCCGAGTATAGTAATGTAGCCCGTGTGACGAGCCCGAAAGCCATGAGGGCGGCCGGAACCGGCCTCGCCGACGGTCCACCACGGGGATAGCCCGACAATCTGCCAGAGCCTGTACGCACCAACCCAGGGCGATAGACTACTAATCTATAAGGCATGAGCCCCTAAATCAAAGCCCCTAAATCATGAGCCCCTAAATTGTCCCCGGGATCCTCATGGACTCTCCAGAGGCGGATCCAGGAATTTTGATTAGGGGGGGCGCAAACAAAGTACACGCGGTCTGGGGGTTCGGGGGGCGCCGTAAGCCCCCCGAGAAAAATTAGCTTTTTTTTTGTTTTATGAGAGCATTTGGGATGGTTTCTGGAGACGTTTCTGGGACTATTGGATGCCTATTTCGTGTACTAATCAGGGACGAGTACAGGGTGCTTGGTTCCAGGTTGTGTGTGTGTGTGTGTGTGTGGGGGGGGGGGGTTGCGTCGTAAGCCCCCTTTAGTAATTGAACTAGTACGAATGTATATCATACTAAATGAAGAGAGTAGTGCATCCAGGGGAAGATCCAGGATTTAAGGGAGTGGACCAATGCGAGCCCGGCAAGCACCTCGCGGCCGGGGGTCTGGGGTCCGCTGAAAGGCCCCAGAAGACCGTGCCCTTTTCCTGTTCTGTAGTAGCCTCCTGGCCTTTCCTGAGTATAAATTTCACACAAACTCACTAAAACCACCTTTTTTAATCAAGCAACTGTTATTAAATCCAGACTAATTATTTTTTAACACCATCAATACCAAATAATACCAATGCCAAATTTATTATATCTCAAAGCATTTGGTGACAAAAATGCATCAGAACTAATAGTATATTCCCGATAGATGTGCGCCATATCGCAATCAAGTATTTTGACATTTCTGTACCGACACTACCCCCTAAATTTTCGATATTAATTTTGTGTGTGGGGGGGGGAGGGGGAGCGGGAGGGGTGGACAAGGCCCGCTTCCGTCCCCCACCCCCTGGATCTGCCTTTGGCACTTATGGTAGCAGAAATACATGTTTTTTCTGATAATAGTTACTTTTTTAATCATCAGTAGATACAGGAGAAGTAGCACCAATTTAAGTCAAATCCCTGGGCCAAATTTGGAACTTGCACGGGAACTGTCAATCATGCTAAATGAGAGGGTTCCAGTGGAAGAAAAAGGCAGAACCAGAACCCTTGGACACCCCCTCCCCCCAAATCCACTCTTGTGGCCGACCATCGATGGGGATATAACGGGATATTTTATGCTTGAAACTGACTCTTTCCCCCGAACCCCCCCCCCCCCCCCCTATCTACGCCCATGATTTATTCTTATCAGCTCTTAGATATTATATTTATATTATCTATATTAAATTTAGGGCCTTTCTCTCTCTCTCTATCTGCCCCCCCCTGGATCCGCCTATGCTCTCTAGCCAGCAAAGGGGACGCGGAGCACATGGCCGTGCCCACCGTCGTCCTCTCGCCTTTGCTATAAAGCTAGCAGCACACGAGACCGAGGGTGTGACGTCATGACCAATGATACAGTATAGTGCAGTGAGAGAAGACAATACATCGCCAAGGCAAGGCACGAGCTTCGAACGTGAAGCAGCCAAAAGAGGTAGGTATGGTGTACGGTAACGGCCGAAACTCCTATCGCAATCTTTGGGCGAAATCGCCACACATAGGGTGTGTTTCATTTGTACGAATCACAAATGTGATCCCGAACAGGATCAGATTTATGATCCGCACACCAAAAAACTCTGATCCCAAAATCTGATCAACCTTTTTTGCTTGGCAATAACATTATTAGAATAAGAATATTAAATAATCGATATATTATATCCATCTTCCAGAAGCAGTATGCACATTTCATACATGAATACATTGGATCAGCATCATTCTGGGATCGGAGAAATCAGTTTTCCATGGTGATTTTTTCTGATCCCAAATGTTTGGGATCCTGATCCTGATCCGTAGGCTACCATGTTTTGCAGGATCAAGTTTGTGATCTGGGATCATATTGGTGATCCGTACAAATGAATCACACCCATAGATACATGTAAGTGCAGACAGGGTATGAAGCATCAAGCTTGTACAACCAATGATATTTAAGCCAACCCAAATCTTCGCCTTTTCCACAGCTCCTGCTCCAGAGGAGGTGAATGCCAGTGGACCTGCATGACACCATAAAGAAAGTTCTACGTCGCACGGCAAAGCATCTCATAGACCAATAGACCCACAAAGCCTGCATGATTTAAATGTATTAGTGACCGACAACCAATCGACCGAAACAGTGGGTGAAAACTGTACAAACTTCCTGCATTTTGACCACCGTCCTGACGTAAACGAAAGATCTGTTTAACGACGGTCCATGATGATAGGCAATTCTGCCTGTCTTCCCCATCCCCGTCGGGTGACAATTTTGAATTTGGAAAGCACATTCGAATGGAGAAACTGTTGCATTGCCAGGATGAAAACTCCACCTACTTTGTGCCGGTGACGGGGTTCGAACCCGCGTCTCCTACCGCCTCTGAGCTTCTTTGCTTCAAGAGCCACCAGTCCAATCCACTCGGCCACAGAGGCGGTTATTGTGTTTTTAACCTGCGACACCTGGTGTATGGATGCTAACTTGGCAATCAACTCTATCAACTCTTCAGTCAACTCTATATCATCCACGGTTCGATCAATGGTGTGTACTTGCCACTTGTGAACGCCATCGTCAAACACAAGACGCAGACAATCTATGAAGCGCTCTATGTCCTACAAGAAGATGGCTGTGACCCATCAATGATTATCATAGACTTTGAATGAACGTAGTGCAGTAAATGCGATTATATCTGTTTTCTGTGAACATATCAGTAGGCGGTCTACAGTTTTGTTTCTATTATCTCACTCAGTGTATCTGATGTAAAATTGAATCATTAGGACTTGAAAACTCGTATGAAAATGATGATGACTTTTTGTGGTCAGATTGGTGCTCTTGCTTCCTTCCAGTTGATGGTATGCCATTATCTCGAAGACAACTGCCCAGAAGATGCCGCTGCTCTTGTGAACTATTTCAATGTTACCTACGTCTCTGGACAGACACATCCTCTACTCAACAATGATGGTCTTTGTCTTCGGACATTCAGATGGACACCGCCCACATCACTGCTGGAACCATCACGATGTCCCACCTGATAACCAACCCAGAACCAACAACAACATCTGTGATGGGTTCAACATGTTCCACACTCTAGTAGCACATGACCACCCCACAAGCTGATAGAAGTTCTTCAAGCTGAGTGTACTGGTGTTGCTGGTGTGATGCTACAAGGGCATCAGATCAAAGAAAAGGACCAAAAAGTGTATTCTAAACGACAGAAGCGACCCCACAACTGGTGCCAAGACAGAGCATCGGACTGTCCCAATTTATATGTGGTGTGTCTTTTAATCTGAGGGCATACTAACTTGATGTTTGACATTTGTATGTGTGTGAATTGTTAATGGCATTTTTGTCAGTAGCAAATGAATCTACAGGTTTAGGATTATACTTATAACTGGTTTCCTGTTCTTCAGCATGGTTCGTTTCATATGTATTTATTACTCGATTAAAAAAACAGTAGTATGATATACCCCGGTATTTGACTCAAACAAATCATGATATTGGTTCAAAATCTATGTTAATGTAAAATAACAAAAAGTGACCAAAATGTCCTACCCTGTGAAATATCTGCTGGCCAAAACATCCGTCCACCCTTTCTGCCAAGGCAGTCGGGGTTGCTGGGACTCTGTGAGGACTACCGGGACTTTATGGCAGTGCTATCGAGATGGTGCCATGGCATTGTCGGGGTGGTCTGGCATAGTCTGGTCGGACCACCCCCGTCAACAAAACACCCCACCCCCCTCTTCCATGATCATCCCAAATCATCAATCCCTGATATCAATACCACCCGCAGTAATCGATCACAAGATACTGAGGACATATATCTATATTATCGATATTTACATCCATAACTAAAGTCCGTACATTTTGTACCAATGTGTTGGATCATATCGAGGAAAAGGAGACAGACGAAATTTAAAGTGAAAACGGGATCAAAATCAAACGGATTTGGCACATTATTCCTTTTTATGGAGCCATGAGTATCATAAAACTCTCGTACCACCGAATTTCCCACGTACAAGTGACACACTGTTTGAATAACCTGTAAAAATGTCTTCATATATTTATAACCTATAGGTTTCCTAAGTTTTCAAATATTGCCGCTTGTTTTGTCCAAATTCAACGGAAATAACGGACTAAAGTCAATATGCCCCCACGATCATTTCCAAGAAAGTAATGACGCAAATGACTCACCTGTGGCCTGGAACTAGATAATTTTCCCACAAAACATCAGCAAAAAGCAATAGCATCCAATCTGATGGATTTATCCCGATTTCTCTCCGAGGAAGGAGATCAGTCGTATAGATATCGGGAATCAGACAAGCTGACAGCTCTCAGACCACGGCGGCTACCAGTGGCTCCTAAATCTTTGGTCACGTAGGGCCACGGGGCGGAAGAGGCCCTATAAATGTTAAGTGGCTACCTCTAAGACCTCGCCATGACCACAGCTAATTTGTCCACTTGTAAGGGACCTCAAGTACCCACAAAGGGAGACGTTGTTATCGGAACGCTGTAGTCCGTCTGGCTTAATTGTTCACGCGTAAATCATTAACCCCCTCCCTCCCATTGAATAACACATGGGAGAAATGAATGTCACACGCGCTGAGCTCCTGGACGGGACGTAATTTTTTTCCAGAAAAAAAAAAATTAAATGGAAATCAAAGGCAATAGGCAATATAATATCCAGGTGATTTCTGACTTCACAGGATGTCAGTCTGGACCCAGTTTCGAAAGAAACCAAAGCTTACTATCAAGTTGATAATAGAGTACTATAGGCCTAACATCTGGAGATTGGACAAAATTATTTTGAATCTCAACTCTATATATTTCATACTCCTAGCACGCGAACCCAATGGTTGTGACCAGCTTGAAGGTTGTACTGAACTCTACACAAGTGGGGAGTTTAGGGAACGACACCATGGACCATGTGCCCCTGTCGCCTGAGGTCCTACTACTGTACCAGGTCATGGTTGGTACACTGAGCATCGGCGGATTCATCTCCAACACACTCACCTGTGTGGCCGTCTTCGGGTTCCGCAGACTCCGCAACGCCGGAAACATCTTCATCGCCAACTTGAGTTTGGGTGGAGTAGTCTACTGTGCACTGGTTCTACCAGTCCGCCTGGCTACGCTGATTAACAATGGATGGGTATGGAAAGCTGAACTCTGCGTCTTCTTCGGTACTCTTGGACACTTTCTCGCTGCAGCGATCGCGTTCGCGTTTGGAGGTATAGCAGCAAATCGTCTTGTCTACATCAGATACTCTGCCCAGTATGTGAAGCTCTATAGCCCACGTGGGGTCACGATACAGATTTTGTCTCTTTGGTTACTGAGCCTTGTCTTGGCTGTGGTTCTACCTCTGTCTGGGGCCTGGGGAACTATCACATATCACCCGATGCTCTATTGTTGCACGTTTTCCTACGATGAAGATATTTCCTACAAGTACTTCATAACGTCATTCTGTCTTTACACGCCGACAGTTTTCGCCGGGATCTGTTACTTGCTAATATTCCTACACGTGAAGAAAGCCCAGCGCGGCGTGAACAAGTGGTCACGAGCTATACGCCGAATGACAGCTCACAAAATCCACGTGGTTCCTACGCCGAGTGGAGGTCTTGCCTCTGTCACAGAGAACTCGTCTACTGTCGCTTCCAGCAGTGAGACGAGTCAGCAGAAAGATGTACACGATGAAAGTAGAACCAACACCAAGCTGACCTTTCTGAAGGGTGAAAGTGCGGGCAGTCCGCAGCATCGCACAAAGGGGGAGTTTGAAGCCATTGTCAGCGTCACAGAAAGGGACTCCAGTGTGTCAAATGCCAGAGAATCAACTGATGACACCAGATACGAGGGCCTAAATGGTGCACACTCTGCGAAAAAAATTACTTCTCCGAGTAATGAACTTCTCCCAAATAGCAAAGAGGACGGGCTTACATCAAACGATCACGTGCAACCAACGGAAACACAGGGACATCCAATTGAGCTCACGACCGAACACGGGGAAAATCACGACGAGAAAGATCAGAATGGTTCCAGGCGTAACTCGGGGGATGAGGGAAGTTTCAAACCAGAATCGCCCAAGAAAGGTCTGTGGACAGTACAAGGTCCCACCACCACACAAAAGGTAGTGGCTCTGGTTTTGTCAAACAAACAACGTAAGGAAGCCATCCGGGTCACTCTGATGATCGTCTGCGCCTCGTTCATGTGCGTCACGTGCACGCTACCGTATTACATCGTAGATATGCTCCATGACAGAGATCACTTTCCTCTGGGTTACATGGTCGCTATCTTGTCCATAGCACTTGCTCTGAATCTCAATCCGCTCGTGTACGCTTTGATGAACGCACGATACCGACGGACATACAAGGAAATTCTGAGTAAATGCTTCCGATGCCGGACGGAAAATATATCGAAGGTATCACCAGAAATGTCTATGGACCATATGTGAATGGACAGATGTATGTGATATTGAACCTACTTATGCTAGGTTCGAGAATAGTAGAGTCTCTACTATTATTGCGTTGTCCATAGCGCCATGATACACTATGTCCTGTGATAAGCATATATGAGAACTAATGTAACCCAATCAAAATATGAGGTTGTATTGTATGTATTAGTGCAGATCAGTTTTCAGTATGGCCTTAAATCCACGTAGAGGTTCGCTCTAACTATATATATATATTCGCACTGTAACTACATGGCTTTTTGATCTGATAAATTATGTGATATTGTTCGGTGTATTTGTGTTCACTTCGCAAATGCTACGTCATTTCATTTCAATGTACAAAAGAGAAGTATTGCCAAATAAAACGTTCTGAATGCAAATGAGTAAACTGCACATTTCCTGCTGATCTATCTAAATGGCAGTATAAATCTGGTTGAATAAGGATGTATCATGCTACAATGAGCTTTCCCGTGATATGACTGCCAGGGATCAGGTGAGGTATTGGACGCGTGCCATACGAGCTCAAATATAGGTAGGTAGGCCCATTTTTTTGGCGTGTGCCGCATGTGGAACAGGAAATGCACGTTTCCCTGATTTCAATTCCGACATGTTTCCTTGCAGTTTGTATCATCAGGTTGCCTTTCACTTATCATCATGCAATCTTTTCACCTGTTTTAGCTGAAAATCTGGAGTTCAATCGTAGAGCTTATTTGGCTGAACGAATCATTATGATTCATGGTACATATACTCATTAATTGCAATTGTGTTGTCTGGTTTCAACTATGTCTGGTAATGCTTCACTGTATTGCTTTTAGGTGAGTCTAAAAACCTGTTTTCAGGTCCGATAGCTTATTGGCATGGCGTTGCGTCCGTCGCCCATCATTTTCGTCCGCTGTTGTCGTTCACATTTTATCTAAAGTTTACGATGGAATTTTTCCAAAGTTTTGCACAAAATGCGTAAAATATTTGAAAATGGAGGTGTTTTTCGATTTTCACATTTTTTTTCTTCAAAATAGCGGTCATTTTCGACAGCCAATTTCTTTCTTTGGTGGCCATTTTGTTAAAAACTGTTCAGACAGTTTTGGGAGTTTTGTTTCAAAACATGCTAATTGGGTCCTTGATAATGTGTATAAAGATGGCGTGCTAGATGGCGTGCATTAAATTCTGTTCTGTTCAAAAAAACAGCTCGCTCGATGAGTGAATAACTCCTCTGGCGTCCCGCCTATGTACAAACCTAAATTGAAAGTGTTTTGGTATTCCATTTGTTGTTTTTGTTACATAGGTTAAATAAATTCTGTTCTGTTCTGTTCTCTTCTTTGAATTGCTCGAAAGGACCGATATCTAGACTCAAAGGCTCCCAAAACCCAAAATTCAGTTTTTAGCTCATTTCTCGAAAACTAACTGATCAGTTTTGAGATTTTTGTTTGATCACATGCTAATTATTGTCCTTGATATTGTGTACGAAGATAGAGGACCCTGATTCGCTGAAAAGGCCCAATATGTGGGCTCAAAAGACCCAAAGACCTCATATGCACAAATTGCCGTGTGAGGTGAAAGGCTTGTACATAGGGCTTAGGTTTGTATTATAAGTACACAGGAAGTCAACTAGGGTGCATCCTTTCATCTTTGACCTGCAACGTGTATTCGCCTCTAAATACAAAATGCTTGTAGATAAAGCTTATGTTTGTATCATGAACATACAAGAAGTCATGCTAGTATATGCCATCCTAGTGGAGACCTTGAGCTTGACCTCAGATGACCTTGAGTGCCAAACGTCTGGAGTGAAATGTATAAATCGGCCTCTTGGGCTCAAATGCTTGCGCTTAGAGCTCATGATTGTGTACAAGCTTATAAGTACATCTTTTGATGGCCTTGAACTTAACCTCGGACGACCTTGAAGGCTGAATCTCAGGGTCACGCCTGACCTAAAATGTGTAAATGCAACACAAATAACGATGACTTTAAAGTTCACGAAAAACGATATATCCTAGCCCTTGGGCTACTTTTTTAATGTTCAGAAATCTACTTTGGATGTAGAATTATCCCTCCAAACAGTTAAGAAAACAAAACAATAAATGAAAGGTCACTTTATATAGTTACATCATGATATCATTTTAATAACATACTGGTATGCAACATATTAAATCAATTCCCACTAGTATTCGTGAAAATGAACAATTGTTCAGGCTACAGATGTACGTTCTATGGGACTGTCTCCAGTTTTGTTGTCTTTCAGTCGGCACTGGAAGCAAGCCTTGATGATGACTTTGTACGCACGTCTATAGTGTACATTCATTAGAGCGTACACCACTGGGTTCAGTGTGATGGCCAGAGATACCGCTATTATTGCAATCATGTAGCCCAGAGGGAAGTTCTCTCGATGGTCCATCATGGAAACGATGTAATACGGCAGGGTACAGGCCAGACACATCGCACAGGCCCCCACCATCATAACGGTCATGCGCAGTCCTTCCTTCCTCTGTCTTTTTGTGAATATTGGAGAAGAAACTCTGGGTTTGGCCACTTCAGGCTCCAGCCAGAAATTTTCCTCGGTCGTGCTGAACCTCACTTCTTTGTATTTCTTCTCTGGTGGCTGGTTTTGGCTGTCTGTAAATGTGATAGACGATGACGATTTCTGGAGCACATCTCTGCCAATGGTAGATGTTGAGCCTTCCAGTCCGTTGCATATGGAACTGTTTCTCTCCATGACACCAGTTGGTTTTCGAACTTCTTGCTCACGTGCAATGACCGCAATGCTGCTTCGAGTCTCCAGCTGATCTGGTTCATCTCCCGGACTCAGTGCCGGGGAGAGACCATAGTTTGCAAGATTCCTGCACGGAGTAAGATTGTACACATTCAAGTCTATTGCTTGTGAAATTTCGCGATTGTCTGGAGTTGCTAGCACAGATAAACCTGTGCTGACTTCAAATTTAGGTGCTGCATGACCTACGTCACTTTTACACGTGTCTTCTGGCGTGCTGTCTGCGAGTGAACTCATATCTTGAGACGTGCCATCACAGCTCTTAATGGCAGATGACTTTGAATCCTCAGAAGAACTGAATTCAGTTTGTTCTCTGCAGGATCTCCCGCCGTTGGTTGGTCTGCATCCCATTCCTTCGTGTATATCATGTGTCTCCGGACCCCTCAAGGAGAATCCATTGTCATCGTTTTCCATATTCGTCCCAAGCTTCTCTTGAGTTCCATTGGCAGACGAGTTCGTAGCAGAGCAGTTGACAGCATTACACACGACTGCTGCAGAGGTGTCAGATGCATGCACCTTATTCGAGCTAACCCGTCGCCTAGGCCCCCAACGCTCCAGTCGCCTCTGGGCTTCTTTCACGTGCGTAAAAATCAGGACATAACAGACTGCCACGAATATCGTCGGTACGTAGAGTCCGAAAGACGTGATAAAGTACTTGTAGGACAAGTCATCCTCCTTGGAAAAGGTACAGCAGTAGAGCATCGGGTAGTAGGAGAGAGAGCCCCATAGCCCAGACATGGGCAGGATGATACATAGGAAGAAACCTATCAACCAGACACTCACTATCTGGATTGTGACTCCTTGCCGTCCATACACCCTGAAGTAATGTCGCGGATAGCGAATGTACACCAGACGGTTCGCTGCTATTGCTGCGAAGAAGAATGCAATGGTTCCTCCGAAGAACTGTGCGAGCGAGCCGAAAAACAGACAGAGCTCTGGACTCCAGATCCAGCTCTCGTGGACAAGTGTGGCCAGTCGTACAGGCAGGATGACACCACAGTACACTGCCCCTGTAGCGCTCATGTTGGCAATGAAAACGTTTCCAGAGTTGCGAAGTCGCCGAAAGCCGCAGACAGCCACAAAAGCTAGAAGGTTGGTGAAAGTTCCTGCTACGGCAAGTAGTCCAATTGCAACCTTGTAGAATGTCAAAACTTCTCTCGACAGAGCGTTGTATGGTGATGTTCCGTTGGTAGAGTCGTTATACAGAATGTTGCCTGACATCTGCATGATTTCTTGATATTGGTTGTTTCGTTCAACTCCAAATACATCTTTGATCCATGTTGCATCTCAAGAAATACCATTTCTAGTTTGGTTCTCTCATTTTCGTTTTAAAGCTGTCAAAATTTTCGGAATGATCATCTTCAGAACATCGAGTTCACCTCCCTTGATGTCAGTGTAATGAATAACACGTAATGAAACATTTTGAAGATAACTTGTCGGATATCAGTGTCTTTTGATGACACCATTGTCATGTTTGGTGGAATCTTGAGAAACTCTGGGCTCAATCAATTCAAAAAGCATACGTCATCAAACCCAGTATTGATTGAATATCGAACACCGAAGTAGCAGACATCTAAGACCGAATATTGACAACAATAACTCTAAATGACAGGTGCCCAGGCTCGAGAACTTGGGGAGTGTACTCGACCTGATAAAAGATGCTTTGTAACCACGGAAAGAGTCATTAGATCGCGATTTGCAACGGAGGCTAAATCTGGCAGTCAATATTATGGCTGTGGACCTCTACACGTGGAAATGTTCCCATCGTAATTCATTCACATATACACTGTGCATTCTTGTCAAAAGATTGTCATCCTTGTTACCACGATGAAGGAATGAAAAAATATGGGTCAAACCTAAGTGAAAATTCTCTCTGAAGATACCGACCAATTGTAGGTTTTTAAACTATTTCATTGTGTACTGTGACATCTAGTGTAAAGGCGTGCATGTGTGTACATGTAAATCTGTAGCCTACATACACGCGAGGATACAGGTATTTGAGAGCAGCAAATTCGGGGAAGAAAAACGTCTTGAGCTGATAACTCATGTGTCCATAAGGTTCATTGTAATCGTTTGTAAACTTGTAACGTCATGACTGGGTAGCCAGTACCTTTTGTATGCATCTTAAAATCTCATAGAAGATATATGAGAAGATATTGGTGCCTACTCTCTACACTGTTAGTCAGGTACAGTCAGGTTTGGTTTTACAATTGTAATGATGAATAAATGTCTTTGAATTGAATTCATGTTGTATTGTCCATCCTAATTTGTTTATTGAAGACACGAATGTTCAGAGATATGTTTATGTCGTGTGATGAATCACTGATGAAATGGGACACCTGTAGCAAATGTGAATCCACAAGTGTCTTATCGTGAAGACCAAGCTGCATATTTTTGGCCTATGAATATTGCTTGATTTTGTTCATGTCTATCTAATTCGTTAATATTGAAAATTTTCTCTGAAATTGTACAGAGAAAATTTCGTAAATATATTTTGTCCGTTTCGTACAATACTTCCAATGCTGCTGTAATGGGTGAGTTAGGTAGATTCCCTTTATCAATATTATATCAGATAAAATGTATCAAGTTTTGGCTCAATATCGTACTCAATATTAATAGAAAAGGTCTAAAATATTCGATATATAAAACACTGAAGGGGTTTGATGAAGTAGGTCGCAAAATTTGGGTAACGGATATAAAAATCTTATTGAATTTAAATGGGTTTGGGGAGGTATGGGACCATCAAGGGGTAGCAGACCCAGAAATATTTCTACTTGTTTTCAATCAACGACTGATCGATATATCATCTCAAAATTGGTTTGAAGAAACAAAGCAGAATTCTAAATTAATCTATTACCAAAATTACAAAAGAAACTTATGTTTAGAGAAATATTTATCAGAAGGATTGAATTTTATACATAAAAGAGCCTTAACCAAGTTTCGTTGTTCGAATCATCATTCAGCAATAGAAGAAAATAGAAATACAAATATAAGAAGGATTGATCATTTCTGTCAATATTGTCGTAAATATAAAGATATATATGATATGGAAGATGAAATTCCTTTTTGTATTGATATGTCCATTATATGAGAAATTAAGACAAACGTTTCTTCTTAGTTATATTTCCGACATCCATACTGTAACTGAAAACTATATCTATATAATGTCCTGTAACAAAACTGAATGTATGAAAAAAACTTGACAGCCCTTGTATATAATGGTTTGAACATGCATGCAACTCAGATGTAAATTTATGAATTTCTGTAATGCACAACGTATTATATAGGTTTTCAGCACAGAAAGGAAAAATGTTAATACTATGTACATGGGCCTGTTTGGCCTTTCGTGAAATAAAGTTCGAAGATAATAAAAAAAATACGGCCAAAGTTCCTGATTCTGGAAAACAAACAATCAACAATAATAACTATATTTCAAGGTGGGCAATAGGGATGCAAAATATATTAAGGTATACATGTATATACAATAAGAAGAGTTACTGCAATTGCTGTTTGTTTTATTCATTGCAGGTAACAACAAGATGACTGCAGAAAATTCCGCCCAGAAACTCACACAAACATATACAATACATGTACACACATATCATTACTGTGAACGGATTATATTTAACTAACAGAAATTTTAAACATGTTCACATATTCATAGCTTGTGACAACATTATATGGTGCATGACTGTTCCAGGGCAATTTCCGTTGTGTTTCGGACCCTTTTCTCACAGCTTACACAGCGCACCAGTAACACCTTGTACGCGCGTCTATAGTGGACATTCATCAGAGCATACACAATTGGGTTCAATGCCATGCTCAGCGATACAAATATTATGGAAATCATGTAGCCCAGTGGGAAATTTTCCTTATCGTCGAGCAGGTTAACCACGAAATAAGGCAATGTACATGCCAGACAGATGAGAAAGGCACACGCCATCATCATAGTCATCCGTAGACCCTCTTTCTTCTGCCTTGTTGTGAACACCGAAGACTGTCGCGGACCTCTATGGAAAGATATACGTTTGCGAGGGAGAGAGGTGTTATCATATTCAGAACTCTGCGTATTTTCAGTCCTCCTTTTGTTCAAGTCATTCGAGTTGGTCAAACTTCTGTTCGTCAGAATGTCCTTTTGTATCGACGGAGCAATAGCGCGCCTCCTGTGTAGCCTGGTCTTCAAAATGGAGGCCAGAATCAGACCATTTCCATGTTTCTCTCTGGGATGTTGATGTTGGTCCACAAAGACACCATGCTCATCCTGCTCAAAGCTCACGCTGAACTTTCTGTTTAGATCAGCGGGGTCGAGAAGCATTGTGGGGCTGGTTGGTTGGTCAGTGACATTAGCCAAGTTCGATGCAATCTCTGCGGCTGGCTTGTTCTGAATAGGGATTTCTTTTCCTGACATTTGTCTAAGGCTTGGTGAGCTGTCTGTTTGACTTGGAGGTTCTGAATCAGTTATCGTTTCTGCACTATCGATCCTCTTGGCATCTACTTCTCTATCATTCGAAACAGTACGTTGTTTCGCCTCGATATCTTCACCCGAGTGGTACCCACTGCTTTTGTGAGAACTGTCGGAGTTAGCTGCGTCTGGTCGTGCTATAGCGTCAGGATTCATAGTCGCGAATATCTTATTATGTTTGGACAAGTCAGATGATGTGATATCAGTCATGATGGGCACATTCTGACATGTTTTTGTGCTCAGTCTTTGTGTGTTCGATCCACGCCGCCATTCTGTTAACTGTTTCTTTGCCATTCGGACGTGGCAGAATATCACGATGTAGCAAGTAGTCACAAATGTTGTTGGAACGATGAGTCCAAAGGTGGTGATGAAATACTTGAAAGATAAATCCTCGTCATGTGAAAATGTACAACAGTATAGGTAAGTATCATACGCAAACACTCCCCAGGCACCAGTTGCTGGCAGGACGATGCAAAAAATCACTCCCGTCAGCCAGAGTGACAGGACCTGTATCGCTATCCCCAGTTTGCTGTACAGTTTGAAGTATACTCTCGGATACATGATGTGAACGAGGCGATTAGCAGCAATCGCTCCGAAAAAGAACGCCGAGACTCCAGCAAAGAAGTGGGCCAGAGATCCGAAGACGGTACAGGCTTCTTGGCTCCAGATCCAAGTGCCATGGGTCAGAGTCACCATCCTCATTGGTAAGATGATCACACAGTACATCACACCTGCTGCGCTCAGATTGGCGATGAAGATGTTGCCAGGGTTTCGCAGACGTCTGAATACACAGATGGCGAGGCATGCCAGGAGGTTGGCAGATATCCCCACGACACATATGACCCCCAGCAGCACCTGATAGGTTAAGATCACCTCTGGTGATAGTGAGTTGTACACTGTGGAAGAGTTGGATGATTGGTTGTAGTCAGAAAAGAACTCTATCCCAGGAATTGTGTGGTCACTTTTGCTATTCCAATCCATTGTTCTTCTGTTCAACATGTTGCTGATTTGAAATATTTACCTTCTTAGATCTGTTGAATTCTGCAATTCATTACAGATTTCATGTCGAAGTCATTGTTCACGATTGATACTCCGCCTGGAACTTTGGTCTTAATCCAGTTTAACTGCATGAAATAATTCACCGCACAAAACTGCCCACGTCACACAAATCACGAACGACCAATCATGTCGTCATTCGGACGAATCTCCGTGAGACAGAACACACATTGTCGCCTTTCTCAAGGACCACATCCATCCTGCCCGTGTGATTTATGCGACATGCTGCCCGCATTCCTCTCCATAAAGCACCCGATGTGGACGGACAACTCCCATACTTCTCTCGACATTTTCTTATCACCAAAGCGACCGCAGAGATCGCACATAATTGGGCCAATTAATCTGCAACTTTCAAGAAAACATTTGGGAATAAATCCCTTGAATGTCAGGCCTTTATATCTTGTGGACCTTGTTCGTTGGGGCTGATTAATGATTGATGTCAAGTAACACCACAGATCGAAGGTGACAGAACAGTGACACTGGAGTTATGTGTGAACGACGACATGTGTCTTTCTCCACAAACATCACACGAATTGGTGGGTATTTTAGGGGGACATTGCAAACTATGTCTTCTATCCAAGTTAGACAGCAATCGATCATGCGAATAATCGATCTGCAGTTAATATATTTCATTCCACTGTACCTGGAATTCATAATTCGCCGTTTGTTATCGAACGCAGTTCTTTGAGCTGAATTTTCTTTAAGAACAACTTTAATTTTTTTTGTTCCCAGTTGGTTTGTAACATGGTGGAATTTTTGAATGATGAATAAATCGAGAAATACGTGAGCACAAAATAATAGTAAAGAGGCACAGAAGATAGGATAGAGTCAACACATTTAAGTTTTTATGTTACCGGACCTTTGGTCCGATAACCTATTGCCGTGGCGTTGCGTCCGTCCGTCCGTTCACATTTTTATCTTTAAAGTTAACGTTCACATCTTCCTGAAATTTTGCAGAAAAATACCTAAAAATATTTCCAGGAAAGGGTTTGTTTAGTTTCCCGATTTTCGCATTTTTTTTCAAAATGGCGGCCATTTTCGTCGAAAAATGCCTGATTTTGGACTTTGGCGGCCATTTTCGCTCAATCTGTTTATTAACTTTTTTCTTTTTGATACATAACATTCCTCATATGTACTCCTGTGATGTGTATAATTTTCGTTGCGCTTGAATCGCTCGAAGTGGGCCATTTTGGCCCAAACTTGGCCCAAATAGGACTTTCCCATGTTAAATTCTCTCATGCTTTATAATGGGACATATTATTGTTAATATCTCACTTAATATTGCGATTAGAGACTAGGAATCAATTGTGGACGTATAGGAAATGATATATGCTGAATATTGTCGTGACCTTGAATTTGACGTTTGACCTCATTTACAAAGTCAGAGCACAAAATGGCTAACATCTCGCTTATGATCGAATTTACAGCTTACAAATCAATTAAAGACATATAGGAAGTGATATATGCTGAATATTGTCATGACCTTGAAGGTCAGAGCACAAAATGGCTAAAATCTCGCTTATGATCGAATTTACAGCTTACAAATCAATTGAGGACATATAGGAAGTGATATGCTGAATATTGTCATGGCCTTGAATTTGATCTTTGACTTCATTTTCATGGTCAGAGCATAAAATGGCTAATATCTCGCTTATTATCAACTTTACAGCTTAGGAATCAATTGTGAACATATAATAAACGATATATGCTGAATAATGTCGTGACCTTGAATTTAACCTTTGACCTCATTTTCAAGGTCTAATCACAAAATGGCTAATATGTCGCTTATTATCGACTTTACAGCTTTGCAATCAATTGAGCACATATAGGAAATTATATATGCTCAATATTGTCATGACCTTGAATTTGACCTTTGACCTCACTTTCAAAGTCAGAGCACAAAATATCTAATATCGTGCTTATTATCAACTTTTAGACTTAGCAATCAATTGTTGACATATATAGGAAGTGGTATATGCTGAATATTCTCATGACCTTGAATTTGACCTTTGATCTCATTTCAAAGGTCAGAGCACAAAATGGTTAATATCTTGCTCTTTGTCGATTTTACAGCTTAGGAATCAATTTTGGACATGAAATGATATATGCTGAATATTCTTGTGACCTTGAGTTTGACCTTTGACCTTGTTTTCAAGGTCACGGGACAAAATGGCTGATATCTAAGTTGTAAAACATTGTCCGGTAACCTTTTTTAGCCCTTGGGCTAATTTTTCTATGTTTATTTTCATTGACAATCGTGCTTTTCAACATATTATCTATTATTATGTGTGTTTGAACAACAATGACATAAATCAACTCTAGAACAATGATAAAACAGTTTGAAGAAGACGAAACACGTGACAAGTTTCCCCTTCGCTCCAGTAATATATTTATGTTTTTGATGAAAACTTGTCGCATGTGTCATGATGCAAAACAATTCAATACTCCAAATACTAATACACCACATATTGAATTCTATGCAAGAAACATAGGCCTATACTTTGTGCATTTATCCGATATGCGTTGATCATGAAGCAAGGATGCTCAACAGCAAGTTCTTCGTTGTTGTAAGCATTCATCGTGTGTGACATCAAAACGTCATTTTCAAAATGGCGTTTATTCTACTACGGTGCAGGAATGTTCGAGAGCCAACTCTCTGTTGTTCTTGATATTCATGTTGCACCGGAACGTCGCCATCAGGATCACCTTGTACGCCTTTCTGTAGTGGACGTTCATCAGAGCGTACAAGAATGGGTTCACGGCAATGGCGAACGATATGAACATGATGGCGATCATATAGCCCAGTGGAAAGTTGTCCCTCTCGTCAAGGAGGTTTACTATGAAGTATGGAAGGGTGCACGCCATACACAAGAAGAACGCACAGACCATCATGAAGGCCAGTCTCACACCTTCCTTTTTCTGCTTGGATGAGAATATCTGGGAAGACGCCCGTCGACTGCGACGACGGTTTTGGAAGTTCAACTGGTCACTACCTGCCGAACCACGCACTTTAGCCAGTTCTTTCTCTACAACTGGGCTTGCCACCACACTGAACCTGACTCTCGCCTCAGCCCTGGTAACTGTAGGTGACGTTGGTATCCCTGGCAACTCTTGTACACTCAGTTCTCCTTCCGTCGGTACTAAATGTTTATTCTGTGGTAATGTTTCATCTGGCCCAGTTTGGTTTGTTTGATCTTCCTGCCCTGATAATGCTGAGAACCTACCGGAGTTCTCCTTCTCGACTGTGAAAACATCATCATCCTCTGTCGTCTTGCCTGAACCTTCCTTTTTGCGAAGCTCTTCAAAGCGCAATGAAGAGGTGCACGTCTGATTTGTGTTTTGTTTGTTGTTGCTGGCACCGCCTGTAAACGTGTTCTCACTCACAGAGGGCACCACGCGTCCTTTACCAGGGACAGTCATCGTTTCTGGACGGTCCTTGCCCCAGCTACCCAGGCGGTTCTTCACTCTCTTCACGTGGATGTAAATGGCGATGTAACAGCAAATCACTACGACCATAGGCACGAACAGCCCGAACGATATCAAGAAGTACTTGAAGGACTGGTCTCCCTTGTGCGAGAGTGCACAACTGTATATAAGAGGTTGGTAGCTGAAGCTACCCCAGGTGCCAGACATCGGCAGTACCAGACAGAGAAACGTGCCGAGGAACCAGATGAAAGTTACCTGGATGGTCAATCCACACTTGCCGTACAGGCGAAAGTATTGACGAGGATGGCGGATGTATACAACACGGTTGGCAGCGATTGCCCCGAAGAAAAACGAGATAATTCCTCCGCAGCAGTGTGCGAGGCCTCCGAGGAGGGTACACGCCCAGTCCTGCCAAACCCAGCTCTGGTTGATGAGGGTCGCTATCCTGACGGGGAGCACGACCGCACAGTACAACACTCCGGTGACGCTCATGTTGGCGATGAAAATGTTTCCAGGATTTCGAAGTCTGCGAAATGCGAAGACAGCTGCACAAGCCAGCAGATTCGACATGGTGCCTATGCCACACATCATGCCAATGATGATCTTGTAGGCCATGATCACCTCTGGAGCAAGTGGGTTGTAAGAGAGTGACTGGTTCAAAGAAACGTTGGTCAGTTGGTCACTCGACATGGTAATGTGGTGTATAGCTAGTCATCTGAGCACAGTATAAAACTTCCGCCTATGGGCATTCTGGACATATCATCCAGAAAACGAAATATCCGTGACAGATGTATTGTCTGCATTTCCACTGTCGAAATAAGACCTTCTTCATTATCACCACGTCTATTTTGAGTAGCTGATTCATTTGCATCTGGCAATTTAGCTAATAAATTTGGTCTTGTGACTGCAAATATAATTCAGGAAACTGAACAAGCAAAATATCGATATGGAGATCTGTGTTTGGGGAGAGGACCCTCGGACCTGGCTCGCGATACCATACCCAAGATGTCGAGCTAAGAGCCAGGGAGGCTGCTTCACATTTCTTTGTCATCATATCAGCACTTCACTCGGTGACAAATATATGGCAGCTCGTTTGTGAACCGAAAAAGAAATTTTTCATATAATGACAATAAATCTTGTCGATAAACCGGCCCTACATCATTTTCACGGGACCACTGTTCACTTGTCCAGCATACAACATCGAAGGTCCAAATATACATGTCTCTTAAGACTGAATATTTTTGTGGAGTGCATGTGATTTAATTCTCTAATGTTTATACTATTTTGAAACTAGCACTGTTATCGTATCGAGTGAGTTTCCAGGCGGCTATCCAATTCCACAGTCTGTGACATATCAGCAATAGATGATCATTTCAACAGAATAGCAATAGCATAAGGCACCACACCTATGATTACCAGGATAAATGCAATCAGGTATTCCTGATCTAAACTGATGGAATAACCATGATAACGGAGCCATCGCACCCTTCGGTGTGAAAACAAATATATTGACCTTTATATATTGCAGAGCGTGTGCTCATTCCATCGGAATATACTCCACTTGAACACGAAATTGGAAATGCATGACATCTGGTTGAAAAGATGATGTATGTATATCGACTCATTTTATTGACACCAGCCTCTGAGCTGATGTTGGCTCGTTGATTTAACCCTGAAACATTGACTGAAATAACGGATTGAAGAGTATCATATTATTTGTCCAATTGACAACCTGAAATTGGGTTAATTTTCAACATGTACAGTTAGAAAATCACTTTCTGTAAAAAAAAAAAAAACAGGAACCTGAAAGGACCGTCGGTATGGACAGGTATTTTAGTTGATACAACAACCGGTTTGCTTGGATGACACCGTACATACACGCACGTGTGTAACTAACAAAGATGCGATACTTCAAAGAATTCACTTTCCTGCTTTGGTGCTGTTTATTCGTGTTTGTGACTTGGGTAATGCTGCACAAGTCGGACTATTACACAAAATACGAAAATGACGAGACGATAGATAATAACGTCGAGAACGTTGCTGAACGTTTGACCATCTTCGACACGCCTGTGGAAACTTCACCAGATACTAATGAGAGGCATTCACCGGAGGAAGAAACATTGGAGCCCGGTTCACAGGCCACGTTTACTGCTGCACCAACGATAGCAAACAATGACGGGCAAGATATAGATGCCATTTCTGATGACGCTACTATCTCTAATGTTGAAAGGAATATTCAACTGAACACTTCCAACAGTGATATTCGTGACTCTGCCAGTGAGAATACTGCTGAATCTAAGACATCAATCGCTTCGCTAGACAAAGGTGCAGCGCCTGCACAGGTTGAGCAGAAATCAACATCCTCTGATTCAAAATTATTGAATGTTATCTTTCTAATGGCAGATGATCTACGAACTCAAATACAGCCGTACGAAGGAGAAGACTACCTTTTCAAGCAGCCAAAAATGCACACCCCGAACTTACAGCGGCTTGCGGGTGAGAGTCTGCTGCTGAAAAACGCCTTTGTCCAGTACAGTCTGTGTGGCCCGAGCAGGACCTCGATGCTGACCAGTCGACGACCAGACACTCTTCGTGTGTACAGCAATAGAGTGTACTGGCGAGAATACTCTGGCGACTATGTCACACTTCCACAGTACTTCAAAGACAGTGGCTACCTGACGCTGTGTGTGGGGAAAGTTTTTCATCTGGGAGCAGCCTCTAACAAGAGTGATCCAGCATCCTGGTCGGAACCCTGCTACACCGATCCGGGGTTTGAGGCTCTACATTTGAACAGATCGACAGTTAGCAACCGAATATGGACTCCAGTGTCTGCCGAAGATGCTCGGGCTTTTCCCCTAGCGGATATGTTGGCAGTTGAAAAGACCGAGATGCTCATGAAAACTAAAGTTTTGAAACAAAGCCAACCATTCTTCCTGGCACTCGGATTCCGTAGACCACACCCTGAACAGGTTTGTCCTCAGAAGTTCTTTGATATGTACCCACTGAGAACGATGGCTGATCATCCGACTGAGAATGACTTACATGCAACAGATCTTGATAGTGATTATACGAGAGAACGCAAAAGAGCTTTTTACGCCTGCACATCGTACGTCGACTCCCTATTAGGTCAGGTCCTGAATGTGGTGGAGAATCTAGGTTTGAAAAACTCGACGGTCATCAGTTTTGTGTCTGATCACGGTTATCTTTTTGGAGAACACGGCTCCATGGGAAAATCTGCAAACTTTGATCTGACGACCAGAGTACCCCTCATGATCCGTGTTCCCGGTCGTACAGATGATGGGATCGTCAGCGAGTCGATCGTGGAGGCGGTGGACATTTTCCCGACAATTGTAGAAGCGGCTGGGCTCCGACCAGTTCCCGCCTGTGACAGGAGCCCACGGCGGCGCCTCTGCACAGAGGGCGAGAGTTTCCTCGGGCTGACCCGTACACCGGGCGTGGAGATCAAGGGGGAGGCGTACAGCCAAGCAAGGGGCAAGGGTGGGGTACAGTACTCGGTCAGGACTTCCAGATTCAGGTTGTCCGTGTGGGCAAGAGGCCGAACCCTGGATGAGAAGCGACTGGACACGAAAAGTGGGCTAGAGCTGTATGACCACAGCAATGACCCCAAGGAATATAGTAACGTCGCTTATCAACAGAGCTATAGGAATATTGTAGAGAAGTTATTACCAAAAATTGTGCAATACTTTCAAAGGAACAGCAATGTCGAATGATAAACGGTATACATTTTTACATGTTTGCCTGTTTGCCACCTTTTTGTCTTTAATTTTATTAACATGTGTGTGATAAATTATCTTTTACAAAAAACACTATATTTGATTCTTTTTTGTGTGCTCGACTTAGTCGACATTGAATGAGATCACACATACTTTATGCTTAAATTTTATTATTACTTAGGCCTAACCATGATCGATACATCTACTCCTGAGTCAATGAATGCTAAACATACGTGGGTGCATGCATATTTGACAGCACGCGTACTCGGCTCCAGATTATTATCATCTCTAATTCCCATTAACCCTTCAATATCACATCCATCTAGGCCAACCATATGGGTGACATAGACAGTTCGTTTCAAAAACATCTTTGGCAAATGTTTGGTTTCCTGAATTATGTTGGCAAGATAAAACTGACATAATATTTCACATCGTCATTTAATTTTTTTGTTCCAACCAATTAACAGCTGTTGCCAAATGAACAATATTGATTTTTTTTTTACCTTATTGAAAACAATAGACCTCAAAATGAAAAAAATAGCCCAATGGTTAAGGACGGTTACCGGACAATATATGTTTTAGATCTTACCCAATTTGTTCAGGGACCTTGAAAATATGGTCAAAGATCAGATTCGAGGTCGCAAGAATATTCATCATATATCATTTAATACATGTTCACAATTGATTCCTAAGCTGTAAAGTAGATAATAAGAGATATATTAGCCACTTTGTGCTCTGACCTCGAAAATGTGGTCAAAGATCAAATTCAAAGTCAAGAGAATATTCTGCATATTTCATTACCTATATGTCCACAATTGATTCATAAGCTGTACAGTCGATAATAAACGAGATATTAGCCATTTTGTGCTATGACCTTGAAAATAAGGTCAAAGGTCAAATTCAAGGTCATCAAAATATACGGCGTATATCATTTCCTATAATGTCCACAATTGATTCCCAAGCTGTAAAGTCGATAATACACAAGATATTAGCCATTTTGTGCTCTGACCTCGAAAATGAGGTCAGAAGTCAAAATCAAGGTCACGAGAATATCCACAATTGATTTTTAATCTTTACTCTTAATATTAAGTGAGATATTAGGCAAAATGTGTCCCATTATAAAGCATAGGAGAATTTAACATGGGAAAGTCCCATTTGGGCCGAGTTTGGGCCCAAAAATGACCCACTTCGAGTGATTCAAGGGTAACGAAACTTATACACGACACAGGGGTATATATGAAAAGTGTTTTGCATCAATAAGAAAAAAAGTTACTGAACAGATTTTGAGAAAACGACCGTCAAAGTCCAAAATTGGCTGTTTCACGTCAGCATGGCCGCCATTTTGAAAAAAAATGTGAAAATAAAAAAATATCTCACTCTCGAAATATGTTTAGGCTTTTTGTGCAAAATTTCAGAAAGATTCGATTGTAAACTTTAAAGATACAAATGTAGACGGACGACGACGGACGAAAGACGCAACGCCACAGCAATAGGTCATCGGACCATAGGTTCGGTAACCTGAAAAAACTGTACAATAAATAACAAACTTCAGTAACAAACCTCGTTTATAATATCTATATTTCAATGCCCACCACTCCGGTTCTGGAACATAATATATAATACTTGGCTGTTCGACAATGTTTCATATCAGCAAACAAACTGTGCTATCCAGTACATCCGAATAACTTTCATCTTCTTTACTACTAATAATATCAGAATAAATCAGTAATGATCAAAGTGTAATCGAGACAAAAAATCCATCAAATCCATGATGCAGAAAAAACGATCAATGGAAGCCAGTTGACTTCACAAAGTTCAAAAACACAATCATCATAATATAATATATACATATACATGTCTTAAATGCCGATATCATCTGTAATTCCGTACATACTGACGAATTCTCTCAGACAAGGTTCTCACGATGTCCGCGTACTCGGCCTGGTACGCGACGTTGTGATACTCTCTGTGATCCGTACTGTGGTCGTACAATTCCATGTCCTCTTTGACCAGTAGATCTCCCGCCGTGTCCCTCTTCCTCGTCCACTGGGAGAAACGGTACCTTCTCGTACGGACACTATACTGTCTCGCCTCTTTGGCACTCCTCTGGCTGTATGCCTCACCCTTGAGCTCCAACAATGGATCATCTATCAGTCTGAGGAAACTCCCCCCTTCAGTACATAGTTCCACCTCAGATTCCCCATGACAGCTTGGGGCACTCTGAAGCCCGGCCGCTTCCACAATTGTTGGGAAAATGTCCACAGCCTCCACGACAGAATGACTGACGATTCCGCCCTCTGTGCGACCTGGAACTCGGATCATGAGCGGAACTTTGGTTGTGACGTCAAAGTTCTTTGATTTTCCCATCAGGCCATGTTCTCCATAATGATAGCCGTGGTCTGATACAAAACTGACGATTGTCGAATCTTTCAGTCTAGTTTTCTCTAAGACATCGAGCATCTTTCCAACAAGGGAGTCGACATATGAGATGCATGCGTAGTAACCTTTTCTGAACACTTTTAGCGTCTCGTCGTCATACTTAACTGTATTTTGCTCGTCCTCAGAGAGATATTTCGAGCTGTTGTCGATGGGGTACCAGTTGAAGAACTTCTCAGGACAAACCTGTGCAGAGTGTGGTTTCTTGAGGCCGAGAGCTAGGAAGAAGTTGGTCTCACCATCGTGTACTTTTGGTGCGATGTCATGGAGGAAAGTTTTTGCTTCCCTGACGGAAAGCATGTCTACAAGGGGCAATTCTTTCAGCATTTCGTTCGAGACTGCCTTCGCACGTCCGTGAGGCTGGTGAATTATATCGTTGTTTTCTGGCTTGTAACACGGCTTTGACCATGATATTGGGTCCCCGTCATTGGAGGCTTTACCAGGATGATAAATCTTCCCAATACAGATAGACAGATACCCGTGGTTCTTGAAGTACTGAGGGAGGGTCGTGTAGTTACCAGTCACATGTCTCCAGTATCGCTGGTTGTCAAACACACGCAGAGTGTCTGGCCGTCGACTGGTCAACATCGAGGTCCTGCTCGGGCCACACAGACTGTACTGGACAAAGGCGTTCTTCAGCAGCAGACTCTCACCGGCCAGTCGCTGTAAGTTCGGGGTGCGCATTTCTGGCTGTTTGAAGAGGTAGTCTTTTCCTTCGTACGGCTGTATTTGAGTTCTCATATCGTCTGTCATCAGAAATAATACATTCAGTTTTCCAGGTTGCTGGAGTTTGCTTGGAGTTTCTGGGTGAATCACTGAAGGATATGCAACCAGTTCCTCTAGCGCCGAAGAATAAGTTGTTGCAGTATTTGGAGCTTTGTTCCAGAAGTATAAAGTGAAATTTATAGACAGAAAAATCGCTAACATTCCTACGGCTAGTGTATTTTTGGTATACTTTTTTGTTCTGTTTATATTCTTCATGATTCCAAATCATTCACACCAGCTTTAACGTCGAAAGTCTAAACACCACAAAATTTCATGTTAATATCCAGTCTGTACTTCCCTCAAGTCCATGTGCATTATACTTAAATTAATATTTTTTATTTAGCCTTTTAACGTTCTTAGCCTAACATGCCTGTTCCTATTTTTGACCATAAAAATATACAGTACTAATATCATATATCATTCCAAGAGATTTTGAACAGTCCATGTTATTTTTCAACCATTAACTTGATTCATATATTGAACACGTGGTAGTGTGCAAGGTTTGTGTGTGTGTTTTTTTGTTATTGTATGTTTTGTTTGATGGGAATGACAACGCAATTTCAATTTTCTACATGTGGCGCATTAAATATTTGTGTAAATCAATATAATCTATAAGTTTGTTTCATTGTTGCCAATTGCTCGACTTGTACATACATGTATTCTATGATCTGTTTCATTGCAAATTTTAAAACATATATACCGGTGCAATCAATCAGCAGCGTAAGCACCAATTCATTTTTTCTGCATGTAATATTTTTAGGCGGTATTCATTCCAATATGGTAGATAAATCCTTCAAAACCACATATATATTCTACACTGAGTTGATGTTTCTTTGCATACCAATCTCGACAGTGAACATTCGAAGTCTATGGAATCAGATTTGTGTGAAACAAAATAAAACACACAAAATCCAATTGTTCCCTTCCAGAAAAAAAATTCTTCATTCTTATACAGACGAAACGTTGTAGGTTTAACAGGACGTGATTTCTTCCCCCACAAATCTTATTTAACGTTTCACAATAACATACTTTTCGCTATCGTTTCACATTGACAAACTTCTCGAGTTTCTTAGATAGCAAACGTACGGTGTCAGCATGTTGTGGCTGGTCTGCCACGTTATGATATTCATGGATATCACTCTGATGATCATAGAGTTCCATATCTTCAATTTTCAGTTCATTGCCATTGATAGTCCCTACATCATTTGTCAACTGTGAGAATCTGAACCTCTTTGTACGTACACTGTACAACTTTCTATTTCCAAACAGCTTTTGGCTGTATGCCTCTCCCCTAATCTTCAAATTCGAATCATCTATGAGTCCGAGCAAACTATCTCCTTCAGTACAGAGTTCTGCCTCGAAGTCCCTGCCACAACTTGGTACAGTTTGGAGTCTTGCTGCATCTACAGTTGTCGGAAAGATGTCCAGGGCCTCAACGATCGACTCGCTGACAATCCCGCGGTCTGTGAGACCTGGAACTCGGATTATCAGGGGTACTTTGGTCGCCAAGTCCAGCATCATGGACTTGCCCATGTAGCCGTATTCCCCAACATGGTAGCCGTGATCCGAAGTGAACACTACCACTGTGGAGTTCTTGAGGTTGGTCCTCTCCAGAGTGTCTAGAACTTCTCCCAACAGAGCATCAACATAAGATATACAGGCAAAGTATGCCCTTCTGTACTCCTTCACGGTTTCGGGACTCAATCCGAACCGTTGAAGTAGCTCATTTAGAAACGGCAAGCTTCCGTTTTCTATTTGATACCACTGGAAGAACTTCTCTGGACAAATCTGTGCTGAGTGTGGTCTCTTAATTCCCAGTGCCAAGAAGAAGTTTATGTCTCCTTTGAGTACACGAGGAGCAAGTGCTTTCAGGACGGCTTGTGCCCTCTCCACATGAAGCATGTCGATTAGAGGATGCCGTTTGATCTCCTCATCTGATACTGCTTTCCATCGGCCCTCGGGAAGATGGATTTTGTCAGTGCTCAGTGGTTTGTAGCAAGGTTCTGACCAGGAAAGTGGATCGCTGCGATTGGAAGCCGTCAACCCGAGATGGAATACCTTCCCCGAACACAAAGTAATGTACCCGTTCTCTTTGAAATACTGCGGCAGAGTCGTGAAGTTTCTTGAGGTCGTTCTCCAGAAGTCCTTGTTGTCGTAGACTCGCAGCGTGTCTGGTCGTCGACTGGTCAACATCGAGGTCCTGCTCGGGCCACACAGACTGTACTGGACAAAGGCGTTCTTCAGCAGCAAACTCTCACCCGCCAGTTGCTGTAAATTCGGGGTGCGCATTCCTGGCTGTTTGAAGAGGTAGTCTTCTCCCTCGTAAGGTTGTATTTGAGTTCGTAGATCATCTGCCATCACAAATAAGACGTTCATTCTTCTTTGGGATCGTGTTTTGAAGCGTACATTCGACATCAATTCCATGGTCTGTTTGATTGCCTTCGCTGTCGTGCCTTCAGATGTAGTCTGGGATTCAGGTGTCATTTGTGTAGATGTTGTTGGAATAACTTTGTAGTTTTCACAGATATATCTACTGCAGCCTTCAGGTTGCTTTAAGTTGGCATGACTTGTATGTTCTCGTCTATATCGATACTTTCCTGTGTACAAAAGTAAATATATCCCAATAATACACCCGAGTGCAAATAGCCAGGAAATTTTCATGGGACGCATCATTGCCTCTAAGAACAACTTTGAGTCTGCACTGTGCTGGTTTTCGGACCTGCATCAAATCAGATTTTGACAATCTGAACGTGAAACCATACACCTGTCTATTTTATGTGGTTTTAAAAAATATACTTCTGTGGCTTTGTGTTTAGTTGTTGTTTTTTTCGTCATTATCACATTGTAACTTGGTGTACGGTGGCTTATATTCGCCATCACATTTACTTTACGCCTCATGCAGTTTTCACTTCTCACCCCGGATAAAACTTTTTCACCTCTGTGAAAACCTTCTCATCCCAGTTAAAACCTTTACATCTCGGTGAGAATCTTCTTACCCTGCTTAAAACCTTTTCACCTCTGTGAAAACCTTCTCATCCCTGTGAAAACCTTTACATCTTGGTGAGAATCTTCTTACTCCGCTTAAAACCTTTTCACCTCTGTGAAAACTTTCTCATCCCAGTTAAAACCTTTACATATTGGTGAGAATCTTCTCACCCCGCTTAAAACCTTTTCACCTCTGTGAAAACCTCCTCATCCCAGTTAAAACCTTTACATCTCGGTGAGAATCTTCCTACCCCGCTTAAAACCTTTTCACCTGTGTGAAAACCTTCGCATCCCAGTTAAAACCTTTACATCTCGGTGAGAATCTTCTCACCCTGCTTAAAACCTTTTCACCTCTGTGAAAACCTTCTCATCCCTGTTAAAACCTTTACTAAGATTCTCTCGGTGAGAATCTTCTCACGCCGGTTAAAACCTTTTTACCACCCTGACAACTTTCTGACCCTGGAAAACCTCACCTCGGTTAAAACCTCCTCGTCTCGATAAAAACATTCTCACTTTTTTTTACCTCGGTGGAAACCTCAACGTGATTAAAACTTCCCCTTCAGTGAAAAACATATCACTTCGGTTAAAACCTTCTCACTTCTGTAAAAACTTTCTCATCCCGGCAAGGAGCTTTTCACCTGAAATCTTTCTCACCCCGGTTGAAACCTGTTCACTGAGGTGAATTTATCCTGAAAGAATCTTAACCTAGGTGAGAATGTTGTCAACGAGGTGAAAAGGTTTTACCTTGACTTGACTTAAAGACCTGGTAGCATGCCGAGGAAAGTGCTTTTCATTTAGTCTATTGTGAATAGTTTTTAATGACTGTATTAAATATATTAGGCTAAATGATAAAGTCTAGGAGATTCTCCTAGACTTTATCATTTAATATAGGAGATTTCCATGCAGTAGCATAAATAAAGACCATCCATAGTCTTTCGTAGGGCCTACTCATAGACCGAAGACACCATGGCGGATCCAAGCACATTTTTTTATCAAGATATTGAGATGGGGCACGAGTTGAGCGAAACAAAACTCGTGAGCATATATGGATCGACAGTCCAGTGGGGGTTTGATTTGCAAAACTGCTAGATT
Organism: Terebella lapidaria; assembly: GCA_949152475.1. NCBI lineage: Eukaryota > Metazoa > Annelida > Polychaeta > Terebellida > Terebellidae > Terebella > Terebella lapidaria. The sequence continues at coordinate 13,534,348 of OX424558.1, forward strand.
CTAATTTGGTGGGTTTTTTCATGTGATAATAAACTAACGTTGGTACACCAAAGCAGTAATAGGCCTGTATCTAAGGCCTACAATATACTCAGTATGTGAAATTAATGGAAATAATCGCACATTCAGGACTGTTCTGCATTGCACAACTAGTTGAGATCATAATGCTGACGAGGTTCGTTCAGATCATAACGTTTCTCAGCTTTATGACGCCACCTAGCGAAAAGGTTTGGAAATGAATCACACGAAAGTCTTAAATTTTTTAGTTGGAAACTATAACATCGGAAAAACTGTATTAATTTGTGCATATACAGTACAATAGGGGATAAATGTTGCGATAAAGTAAAAAAAATACGAAAATTAGGAGTTCTGAAGTATTTTAAAGTGGTGGCCAATAAGAAGCGGTGTAATTTCAATCAACCAATCAGAGGCCTTGACACATATCTTTAAAGTTTTTTCCGCGCATTTTGAAATCGCATTGACGTGACATTTCGCGAGGACAAGAGAAAGCGGGTGAGATCGAGAAGTTTCGTGGAAAATTGTGTTGCTGTGCCTTGTGTGAGGATTGAGTCGATAAAAAACCAATCTTGTCAAGTCTATGAAGTTTTGTATTGATATGATTGCTGTATGATATCAGTATTTGTGGACACGACACGTCACACGTGTCTGCTGACTGAAGTTAGACACTGACAGCGACTATACTCTGATTTTTCTAACTTGTTTACACCGGTTTTTGACGATATCTTTGCCGTGCTAATTCGTATCGTTCTATAACTTAGCCTACCTCACCTGGGAGGCAAACGGCAAATTTCTACCGAATTTCAGACTTCTATCGCAATAATTGAAGAAGTTGGCAATCTACCCCAATGTTAATTTTCAGCCAAAAACGGGATCTTTAGAATCTGAGCATATTCGAGGATTTTATCCTGTTTACATCCATCAAGAATCGATATATTGTTGTAATTTTAGACCAGAACACACATTGGGATGTATTCTACACAAACATCTCGATTTCAAAAGATTGCACCACTACAAAACAGAGCAAATGCACAAAATTGTGTGCGGACCTAGAAAGTGAATGACGGGGCTAAATTTAACATTGGTGTAGATTGCCAACTCTTTCAATTTTCGTGATAGAAGTCTGAAATTCTGTAAATAATTGCCGTTTGACTCCCAGGTGAAGTATGCCAAGTTATAGACCGATAGCATTTAGTATCGCAAAAATATCAGCGAAAAACAGTGTAAACGAGTTAGAAAAATCAGAGTATAGTTCAGCCCAATAACAGAGTTAAGTGCTAGTCCCTTCCTGAGCCGACAACGGTATTCACCTGACACCCTGTCACAGTGGGTCAGGATTTATGAACTTATTTCAGAACAAAATATGGTTTTAATGCATGAAATACACAATGTGTATCATTTTCTTCCCATCTCAGTTGTTTCCAACGATTTATGTCTCTCAATTTTGAGTTAATTCCATACTTTGTCACTTGACAGCTGTTTGTTTACATTGTCATCATGGTGCAGTTTTGTCATGCTACAAAGCTGCCACTCAAATTAGCCAATCAGGGAGCATCATGCAATCAGCTGATGATGGGTGTGATGTCATAATCCGGGAAATATCCCCTTTTGGGACTTTTGGCGCCAAATCTTAGATTGAAACATTTTAGCCTGTGGTGCAATAGGGCTCTGCCCGTGAATAGTGCTAGACAGCGACACTGTCTGAGTGAAGTGAATCTGATTCTGAGTGAATATACATAACTGATCAGTCGTGAAGTTTCATCTGCCTCAGGCTCTTGACTCGAGTCTTTTCAGCAGATTGTGATTCTCCCAATCAATGTCAGTTACCACTTCACTCTGACAATAGTGACATGATTATGTCACTGTGACTATTCTAGATCTAGTCTGAAGTCGATCTAGGTACTCTAGTTCATGTCAGTGAAACATGTTTTTCTAGTTTTTGGCTGCAGTTTTGTTTTGGGTCATCGTAGATCTAGATCTACTTGAAATTTTGTGTCTCATTATAGTAGTCCCACTGTCCCACGAGTAGACTATCAACTAGGGCTTCAACGAGTACAAAATTTCGTGACCGGTTACTTGTTACTATTAGCTTGTAACCGAACCGTAGCCGGTTGCTCGTCCAAAAATATTGAGCTAAATATTGTCTAAATTAAGGTAGTCCGCTCCAAACAGTGAGGGGAGGGGGTCAAGGAGTTTTTCAAAATAAATGACTGTATTAAGAAAATCTAGAGCTTCAAAATGACATATTTTGTAGAGTAACTGATCAGCATCCTAAAACTTAAAAGAAAGTAGGGGGTCACCGTATCCGTTCTCTTGGAAAACATGATGCAAGATGTGAATATGGGCAAAAAAATGTGTAAAAATGCCATAAATTAAGTCATTGTACTATTGTAGTAAATGTTCGTGATTTTCGATTGAATATGTCGAAGAAACAAGCACGGTGACCCCCTATTTTCTTTTCAATATTAGAATGCTGATCATTTACTCTATAAAATATGTTATTTTGAAGAGATAATATTCAAGATATAACTTTTAAATTTTGACAATTCATTACCTCCCTGTTTGTAGCGTACTACGTTAACACCTACTTTTTTTCGCAGTTCGCATTTTATCAAATCTCCATGTCAAAATTGCGCCTAAAACTCGACATTAGACGTCATTTTCCCGTGAAATATGCCATATTATGATGAATAAACATTTTATTTGGATCGGAGAATAATAAATCACTTCAATTCTCCGCGTTTAGGCAGAAATTTGACTGATTTGAAGTGTTTTATGCTGAATTACGAGGTTGCAAAATACGTTCACGATTAACCGGTCAAAAAATCTGTAACCGGTTACACTCTGTAACCGAACCGTAACCGGTTAACCAAGTAGCATTGTCTGACCAAAGTTCGGGATACTAAGCTGTTTCAGTCTGTATTTAAAGAATATGAATTAAATATTTGATGAATGTCAAATGAAAATCAAAACTACAGTTGTTTACGCTGACAGTAATGTGTTTTATGGAAACCTTCCACGAAATTTCGAATAACAGCAAGTTTGTTTACTGACGATGTATGCAGTGCCCCTAGCGAGTGAAAGTGTGCCTAAGTTCGGGATATGGCAAGCCATCATTCTAATATGTCTATTAAACCATACAACTCATCCGAAAGACTGTGAACAATTTAAGTTTCTCAAAGTTGGTGATCAATTCCAATAATAATCACTTTCGCAATATTAGACATAATGGCGTGCCATACCAAATAATGGGTGTGGCTTATGCCCAACTAATTATCATAATCAAGATGGCGAAGGAAATTTCCTAGCAGACGCTGCTGGTGTGATTATTAGGTATTGTGTGCTCTTCAGGCAATATTTTAAATTTTGCACTGGACTGTTTTCTTCTATGGAACTTTAGTCAGGTGTCAACAACAACATGTAAACAAACAATGATGGTAATGGAGTCAAAACGGCGTGCGAAGCCAAGCATCAGCCTCACTCCCGAACTTAGGGCTATCCCGAACTTTAGTCACCCGACGATACTTGTTGAAGGCCTACTATCAACCGTCTGCGGTTAGGTGACTGCAAACAGTCGGTTACCTAATCGTAAATTTATTTTGCATTATAGAGTCTAATTAGTAATTACTAATACTAATTAGATCTATAATGCAAAATTAATACTTATTATAGATAATGTTTAGTTTATCTACGGCCGACCTAAATGCTTGCACCCAGATATATCTTTGTATTATAAACATATAAAAAATCAAATGCCGCAAACGTACATGTGATGGTACATGTAAAGTTCACACAGATGACCTTGATTGGTAAATCTCAAGGTCATATGTTCACACTGATAACCTTGATTGGTAAAGCTCAAGGTCTGTTACCTACCATGGCCAAACCAAAATTGTCCGGTAACCTATCTTAGCCTTTGGGCTAATTACTACAATGGACAATATAGGCCATCTTTTTTGCTTCGCATACAATTCTTCTTGAAAATACATTCTTATTTAGATTGTAAATACTTGTCAGAATTCCATCGAATTTTCCCAAATATTGGCAGATTAATCGCCGAAATGACGCCTACTGTAAGAATGCTCCGGTTCAAGGCCTGCTCTGGAGTATCCCCTGACAGTAGAATCCGCAAACTTTGAATGAATGGCTCTGTATTTCCAGTAGACTTGATAACCATGCCTGGATCCACCAAGCACAGTGATATGAAACAGCACTCATGCAAAATGCTAATTATTTATTTTATTGTGTAATCATGTTTTTCAGGTCCACCAATTCAACAGTAGTTAAGAAATTTTACCAACAAAAACATGCCGAACACTCAAGAAAACCGTTTCCGAAGCTACAAGAACAAGGGCCGAGATGCCGATGTAAGTTTGACTGATCGGTAATATGCCATGACTTTGTCAGTACAATAACAGGTTATGTTATGTGTGGCTTCACTCTGTCAGTGCAATCACTGTTAATACCGTATATGATTCGGATGTTTCATGGTGGCTTTGTTCTGTTTCAGGAACTGCGACGTCGTAGGACGGAGGTCAGTGTGGAGCTGCGCAAGGCACGGAAAGATGACCAGATGACAAAGAGACGTAACATGGACATGGAAGAAGCTGTGAGTCCGCTCCAGGATGCGACCAATTCAAAATCTAAGGTAAAAGGCGCAAAGCTAACATAAATTTTGTCTAACTTATACCGGTGCGAGGTATTGATGATTTTGAGACCATAAAACTACACTTCTTCAGAGGCCCATATTCCAGACCAGAAGGATGAATTGATCTTTTTGCCTTTCAGACACAGCCAATCCTGCCAATGGAGGAAATCATATCCGGCATACAGTCCAACGACGCAGACACTCAGTTTGCGGCCACACAGTCTGCACGACGACTGTTGTCACGGGAACGACAGCCTCCCATTGATGCGATCATTGAAGCAGGAGTTATTCCTCGACTCATCACCTTCCTCGACTACAATGACAGGTATTCATTTCAGTTGTGTTAGTATTATTTGGGGGATCTTATTCACGTTGTGTTTACTGTCTCTAATTTTGAGGTGTGGTAACATACCAGTAATTATATGGATTTGTGATTTCACTCTGCAGAGCAAACCTGCAGTTTGAGGCTGCCTGGGCATTGACAAACGTTGCGTCGGGTACGTCAGCTCAGACCAAGGCTGTGGTCAAAGCTGGTTCTGTAGTCCCTTTCATCAAGCTCCTGACCTCCTCCCACCAGAACGTCGCAGAACAGGCTGTCTGGGCTCTCGGAAACATCGCTGGTCTGTACTCTCTGCCATTGTTCGTTCTCGTAACGGGTCTGCTTAGATTGAAGAAGTTAACCTGGCTCAGCTTTAGCATTCATTTACATACAATTGTACTTTCTACTTGAAACGTAGCCTAAAGTATTATCAAAATCAACTCAGAAAAGACATATACCAGGGACGTCGGAACAATCATGTTGTGTGTTGTGCAGGTGACGGCCCTGAGCTACGAGACATCGTGATAAGTAGTGGCTGTGTGGACCCGCTGCTCTCTCTAGTCACCTCGCACACTCCTCCGGCCTTCCTCAGAAACGTCACCTGGACTCTCTCCAATCTCTGTCGCAACAAGAACCCACCGCCACCGTTCGACTCCATCAAAAAATGTCTGCCCGTTCTGGCTCAGCTTGTAAATCACAGTGACAAGGAGGTCCTGTCAGACACATGCTGGGCGCTCAGCTACCTCACCGACGGAACCAACGACAAAATACAGAATGTCATCGACACAGGTTAAAGAAACTGTTGTGTTTTTTACGGTTCTGAGGTGTTTTGAAAGTAATTAGAAAGTTTGTTCCGGAATGTTTTGACTCATTTTGTTCACGTGTACATTTTGCAGGTATTGTCAATCGATTGGTTGAGTTGCTGCACTGCTCAGAAGTGTCCGTTCTGACACCAGCCCTCAGGACTGTGGGTAATATCGTCACGGGCGATGACTCGCAAACACAGGTACTTGACTAAAATGCTTCATAACCTAAATGTTTCATCTATTGAAGCTCAATCTGAAGCTCTATTTCTGCATCTGTACGGCTGACTTGGCAGTTGCGTATCCACTTTCAAATGTTTTCCTCTATGCAGTGTGTGATCAATGCCAAAGCTCTCCCTGCCTTCACCACGTTGCTTAAACACCCCAAGAACACCGTACAAAAGGAGGCTTCGTGGACGATATCCAACATCACCGCGGGCAACCCGGAACAGATCAAGGCGGTCATCGATGCTGAGCTCATCCCTCTCATCATCAATGTCCTGCAGAATGTAAGGCTGATTGTACCAGACCTGCTAGATCTATAGAGGCTGCTCAAAGGACAGCTCACAAGCTCCCAAAACCAGTCACTGTTTGATAATATTTAAAAACGCAAGCAGCTACGTTTTAAGTGCTCAGTATTCCCTCCCTTAGAGTGATTACATGAGAAAACCTTGTGGTAATTTCTGGCCGTAAAATAACTGGTTCGGGTATGGCGCCTCTACTTTCACGTAAGACTGGCTGCAGGCAGTACATCGCTAACGTCTTTGTATTGTCAGGGTGACTTCAAGAGTCAGAAGGAGGCTGTGTGGGCGATTACAAACCTCACATCTGGTGGTACTGTGGAGCAGATCGCGTACACTGTCCAACAGGGCGTCATGAAGCCCCTCTGTGATCTACTCACAGCCAAGGAGGCTAAAGTCGTACTCGTCATCATGGATGCGATCACCAACATACTCAATGTACGTCAAGTTTTTACGGGTTGATTTGTAGTTTTGCTTCTACAGTGGATAAACCTATTTGAAATGACTTAATGTCTAATCATGATGAATTTCTGGGTTGGGAGTTCAAGCTTGCTGTTTGCAACTCGTCAAGCATACAAAGTAAAAGACCACAGAAAGTGATAACCTGATTACTGTCCTTGTCTGTAGGCGGCTGAGAAGTACGGACAGTTGGAAGCGGCCTGTACTATGGTTGAGGAGATAGGAGGACTCGACAAGATTGAGATGTTACAGAACCACGAGAACGAAAGAGTTTATCACACAGCCCTCGGCATCATTGAAAAGTTCTTCTCCAACGACGTGAGCCTTCTGTCCTAGAACTATCTTGCTTGGTTCACTGCGAGCTCAGTGTCATGAAACACCAAAATAGGACCCTTTTTGCACAGAAAACTTTGTTCATTTCTAACATGTTAACATTTTCTGTTTGTAGGAGGAAGAAGACGAGAACTTGGCTCCACAGTCCACGGAATCTGGTGGTAACTTCCAGTTTTCTGCTGCCGCTGCGGCTCCCGAGGGCGGCTTTGCTTTCTAAGTGAACCCTGTCCGATGATCAGATATCATTCACCATCTCCAGTCAACTACTTGTGCAGTCCATGTCAGCTGTTCACCACAAGTAGCTAATGTATACTTATTTATCAATTTGTGTACTGGAATCTGTGTTCATGTAAGCAACTTTCTGTTATCTTGTGTTAAACACATACTTGTACCTGTACTTGTCATCAAGTCTGTTTGTCTTGTTTCTCCCAAAGCTGTGTACATGTATATCTATTCATGAAATTCTATGGATGTTTCTCCTTTCTTTCACTAACATATCCTGTTACCTTTTGTGCTTTTCAAACAACCAGCGGGTGCTAGTAATCATGTCTGATTCAAACCAAAGCAATTGAGTGTGTGTGAATAACTGGACTAAACTGTATTGTATTGCTGCATTATGTTCGCTTCACAAACACCAAAGAATTTGTAATTACAGAGAGCGAAAGTGTATTTCTGAATGTGGATGTGTGCATGTTTAGCCTCGCTGTTGGTAACCAATGATCTATTTGATAAATCTATTTGATAGATGTTTCGTGAATTATGTTCCCCAGGCAGCATTGAACTCCTTGTAATAATAAAGAACTTGTGAATATTGAGGCAAGAGGTTGTTTTATTTACTCTCTATTTCAACTCCCAAGATTTTGGTAGTGTAACACATGGTCTTTATGTATGTAAACTCAGGAGATAATCCAAAAATTCATAAATCGAGTGTGACTGAAATCACTTGATGTTTATTTTATACATCACCAATCTAAACTACTACATGCTCCTTTTGGATCGTTCTGGATAGAAATTTGCGTACTGAGAGCAAGGCACGATCGTCTGCCTGCATGACTCGAGCGCCAAAACCGCCGCGCATATGCGCGCGCAGCTGCGCAGAAGCTTCACTTTTCTGTCCACCGCCATTTTTGCTTGGCAGCTTTGGATTTTGGTTCCCGGTGAATTCGTAGAATTTAGTCTGCAAACTAGACTTTTGCGATATATTCTTACGGAATTTCACCTGCCACGTTCATAGACATCGTTTTGTGTCTATTTGGATAAGTATTGGTCGATAGTTTGTTACTTGCTAGATCGTCAGCGATTTGTATAGCCAGGTCACCCTATTATCGTCCATCCGTCGTACTTGATAGTGTACTTGTTGTTTACATCTATCAATAGTTCTACATTAATTTTCTACTGTATATATTTTGTCGTATACTGTAGTTTATATATTCGTAGTCCTCTTAGGGTTCTTTTTCAGCGCAGTCTCAGGTTTGCTTATTTTGCCCCCCCTGTTACTGTGTGTGGTTAGTTCCCTTTCGTGACCATGACTTCACAATCCTCCCTTGGTACCGGTGCCATGGACGAACGTCCATGCCCGAAGTGTCTGGTCAATACCCTCCGAGGAGGGGAGAAACACAGTTTGTGTTTCGACTGTTTGGACCATGGCCCGGTATCTATGGAGGATTTGAGGTGTGATCTGTGCCGTTTCTGGCGTCCCTCTTCCTTCGTGCAGGCGACTGCAAAGTATTCTGAAGCCTCGTTGGCTCGTCAGGATGCTTTGAGGCTTGCGGAAGCTTCGGCTCCGCAAGTCCGCCAGTCGCCCATGGAGGTGGAGACTCCGCCTGTGACGGCACAGATTGCGTCTGGTGTTAGCCAGCCCCTGGGGCTAACACAGGACATGGTCAACGCGGCTGTGCAATCCTTCTTTGCACAGTCGCTGTCGTCCCTTCAGGGTCCCCTCCTGCCGGGTCTCTCTTCCCTGCTTGGACAGGGAGTCCCGGCCGGTTCTTCGGCTGCCCCTTCATCGCAGGGAGAGCTTGCTCCCCCTGCTGGCAAGAAGTCGAAATCTTCTAAGAAGAAGGTTTCAGTTCTTGCCAAGGCGAAAGCAGCCAAGGAACCGCACTCCACCTTCGTCGTCCCTCAGTCGGGGCCGATCGAGGTGGAGGGGTCCGTCGTCTCTTCCCCTGGGCCTTCCAAGAAGAGGAAGCGTGCTTCCTCTAAGCGCCGTGGTGCTGAGACCACATCGATTTTCGATGTGGCTCAGGCTTCGTCCGACCTCGGTGGGCGACGATCAGGCTTCGGGCTTCGATCGGCGGAGCATCTTGGATGGCTCATTCGGGTCCTCGGTCTCGAGGTTCGAGGGGGAAGAGTTCCCTTTGTTTGGGGGTGAGGCTCTCGATCGTTCGTGCGATCGGGAGTCTTCACTTGGCGGTCGTGCTCCTGGTCCTCGATCAGGGCACGATCGGGCGGGTGGTGCTGGGGTCGTTCCTCAGGACCACTCAAGTCCTGTGTACGCGGATGTAAGTCGCCGGACGGGCGCAATCGCTGAGCAGGCATTCCCTCGCCCGTCCTTTGATGTACCCTTGGGGTCATCGAGGTCTTCGATCGGACCTGTGAGGTCCAACGATCGGGGGGGTCGAGTGGAAGCTGATCAGGAGTCGTCCTCCTCGGAGGATGAGACTTCCGATCAGGCCGGGGGTTCTAACTTCCGGTGGGCTTTGGAGTCGGTCGCAAGGCGTATGGACTTGCCGATCGATGCTCCAGGGCCCTCACGGGGAACCGGTAGGTTCGCGTCGGCGCCAGTTCGTCGGCCGATCCGGCTCCCTGTGGCTCCCGCGTTGGTCAAGTCCTTCGACAAGATCAACAAGGGAGTTACGGCTAAGAAGGATGTGGCTCGTACGGAGTCGACATACCCGACTAGCCGTGTTCGACCTGAGTCGATCGACACCTATCGGACTGTAGAGTCCGAGGGTGGACATCAGACTTCCGTCCCGGTCGAAGACCCTAACCTTCACCTGCTTTCCCGGAAGCAGGGTACGGTCTGGTCAGCTTATGTGAAAAAGGCTCGCCTTTCTCACTGGCAGACGCTGTCTCATCAATTGATGGGGCAGCTCTCGTTGACGGATCACCTGACCACTTTGGTTCAGGAGTTTGTGGACGAGGCGGATCTGGAGGAGGGGAGTCGCGCCAACATTCATGCAGCACTCGGCGTCTTGGCCGGAGTGGTCCATGCTGCTGAGCGTGACAGTGCGCACCTGGGCGCACAATTGGATCTCACCATGCGTGATGCCGATCTCCGTCTGCTTGACGTGTCCGCTACGGACATCGCTGAGCTACGTGGGAGGCCGCTTTTCTCAGGCTATACCTACGCCAACCTCTCTCGATCGGATATTTCCGTCATGCGGGAACATCTCCGGGATGAGGCTATGGCCAAGGCTTTGCTTGGGAAGTCGGCGGGGTCTGGGACAGGCAAGAAGACCAAGGGTCAGAAGCCTGCCCAACCTCAGGCACCACATGCACCCGCTTCTGCGCAGCCGCCCTTTCGGGGGGCGCAGCCTCCCCCTCCTCAGGGGGATGGCAAGCGTGGAGGCAAAGGGGGTGGACGCTTCAAGGGCAAAGGGAAATCTTCTGCTAAGAAGTGACTCGTTGCGGGAAAGCGTAGGCTCTGTGGAAGGTTCAGTTCTGTCGGATTTCGATCTTCCACAACCTGGTCCAGTCGGCGGACGCCTAGCTCAGTTCGTCCAGAACTGGAGCGATCTGGCGTCGTCAGACAATTCAGTCGTGGCATGGGTGAAGTTCGGTCTCACCTTCAGATGGGAGGCTGGAAAACCACCGATCAGACCCAAAGCGTGGTTCTTCCCTGTGCCCGGCGATCGGGAAAAGTTTCAGCTTCTGCAGCACGAGGTGCAGCAGTTGCTAGAGAAACGTGCGATCGAGGTGGTCAAGGACGAGAGAGGATTCTATTCTCTCATCTTCCTAGTGCCGAAAAAGACAGGCGGGTGGCGTCCCGTTTTCGATCTGTCAAACCTCAACAAATTCCTGATCATACCCAGGTTCAAGATGGAGTCGGCGCTTTCCGTTCAGAAAGCTCTGTCCAAGGGGAAGTGGGCAGTCAGTATCGACGTCAAGGACGCGTACTTACATGTGCCCATACACCCAGCCGATCGGCGATACCTCAAGTTCGCCTTCGAGGGTTCGGTGTATCAGTTCAAGGTACTTCCTTTTGGAGTAGCCACCGCCCCTTACGTGTTCACCCGTATCGTAAGGACGATGGCAGCCAGGTTTCGATCGGTTGGAATTCAATTCCACCATTATATCGACGATTGGTTAATCATAGCCGACTCCCCGTCTCAGGCTATAGAGCAATCCGGGTTCGTCCTCAGGTTGGCGACCAGCCTTGGCTGGATCCCCAATTGGGCGAAGTCTCATCTGTCCCCGACACAGAGGTTCGAGTATGTCGGGGTAGATTACGATCTAGATCGAGGAGTAGCTCTTCCTCCGCGGAAGAGAGTTCTCAAGGCGATTGCGGCGATGGAGGTCGCGCTGACGCAGTCGTCGATCACAGCTCGACAGTTTCTGTCCATCATCGGTCTGTTGGCGTCGATGGAGAAACAGGTGCCGTTCGGCAGGTGCTTCCTCAGACCCATTCAATGGTGTCTAGCATTGCAATGGCGGATCCTCACCGATCGACTAGACCAAGTCGTATCGGTGGACGATCGTGCTCGGGAAGCAATGCATTGGTGGCGGGACCATCGGAATCTTTTCCGAGGGATGCCACTGGCGGAGTATCTGCCCGATCGGACCTTCTTCACCGATGCGTCAGAATTGGCTTGGGGAGCGCATATGGACGAGCACTAACTCTCTGCTGTGTGGAACACGAGCGAGAGGGCGTTGCACATCAATGTCCTAGAGCTGCGAGCGGTGAGACGTGCGTTCGAGATCTGGCCTCAGAGTCCCCCAGGGACGAAATGGCTGGTCTTCACAGACAACAGCACAGTAGTGGCGCACATAAACAAACAAGGGGGAACTCGGTCGAGTCAGCTTTGTTTGGAGGCCGAGTGTCTGATCAGGTTTGCCTTCAAGTCCCGTCTGTTTATCAGGGCGAGGCACCTACCGGGTCACAGGAATGTCCTAGCGGACGCTCTGTCGAGACCGGACAAGATCATAGGCACGGAGTGGAGTTTGCATCCGGGGGTGTTTCGGCGCGTGTGTCAGGCGTTCGGGACACCGAACATAGACCTGTTCGGAATCACAAGCTCCCGGTCTACTTCTCACCTCTGCCAGAGAGCGAGGCACTGGCTGTGGACGCGATGTCTCAGTCGTGGGACGGGATGTTCGGGTATGCGTATCCGCCAACCCGGTTCCTAACAGAAGTGCTGCACAAAGTAGCCAGGTCTCAGTGCGAGATTCTGTTGGTGGCGCCATGCTGGCCGATGCAGGCGTGGTTCCCGCTGCTACTGTCCCTCCTGATCGATGTACCACGGGTTCTCCCGATCGAGGACAGGTTGCTGAAGCAACCGGGGCGGGATATATTTCACGATTCCGTCCACGTGCTCAAATTACACGTGTGGAGGCTATCGAGCGATCCTTTCAGGAGGCAGGATTTTCTCAGCAGGTGTCCGTACATCTCGCGAGAAAGAATAGGAGATCCTCCTCTAAAACGTATGAGGCTAAATGGAGAGTATTCGTACGTTGGTGTAACGGAAGGCGCATTGATCCGCTCTCTGCCCCTCTGAATGCAGTGCTAGACTTTCTCTGCTATCTCTTTGATAGGCTTAATTTGAAGCCTACTACGATCGAGGGATACAGGTCCATGCTGGGCCCTGTATTCCGTGCTAGGGGGATCGATTTAACTAATAATCGTATCCTTGCTGATCTCACGGGGAGTTCCTACTCTACCGGATTGGGATATGGCTTTTGTGCTATATTGTCTTACTAAAGCACCTTGGGAGCCTCTCAAGGAAGTTTCCTTGCAGAGGTTAACTCTTAAGACTTTCTTGCTAGTTATGCTAGCAAGTGGTCGAAGACGCTCAGATGTCGCGGCGATCGACGTATCGCGAGTCGCATTTGGGGCGCGGATGGGTCCGTTTCCTTATACCCAGTACGTGATTTTATGCCTAAAACACGTGCTGCGGTTGAGGGCGGGAAAGCGTTCTCCCCTATCGTAATTCCGTCACTGGGCGATTACGTAGGACGGAATGAGCCGGACGCTCTATTGTGCCCGGTAAGAGCGCTGAAAATCTACATCGATCGTACCAGATCGATCAGGAAAGATCGCAAGCGGTTATTTATTTCCTATCAGCCTAATAGGGCTACGGATATCTCCACAGCTACACTATCCCGATGGGTGAAGGTTGTAGTGAGGACTGTATGCGGAGTCAGGTGCTGACGATCGAGTCACTTACAAAATATCGTCCCACCAAATCCGACACATCTCGATGTCTTTGGCGGCCAGGTCGAATATTCCGTTGGAATATATCGTGAGGGCTGGAATGTGGACTAATTCTACGACATTCATCGGGTTCTATCTGTCCAATGCTGCCGAACTTCAGGACCAGTCGTCCAGATTTAGACTGGGTCCGCTGGTCGTAGCGCAAGCTGTTGTTTGAACCAGCTGGACAGAAAAGTCTTGGTTTTAACGTGCACGTGTATATAAGCAACACTTTGTGTTTGTGTTTGAGTTATTTATGTTACGGTCTCAAGTAGAGTTCCGTTTTCCACCGATGGGTGAAGAAGAAATTCGTGCATGTCGGAGGCAAGCGATCGCACCGCTAGGTGAGTATCTTTATTATATTACTAAAGATATATCGAAAATGTAGCATTTTAGCGATTCGCTTAAAATCAAGACTATCGTCTGTTTTCATGACCATCTAGCACTACTGCTCCACCGCCTATCCTTTGATTCTAAGGAGCATGTAGTAGTTTAGATTGGTGATGTATAAAATAAACTTCCCAAATTTTAATTGTAAATTTGCCGTTTATTGTTATTACTCACCTCTAAACTACTACAGTAAAGGCCCTCCCATCCATCCCCGCCAGTTATGTGCTAGGGGCTTCCTTTTGTCGTTTTTTGGACAGAAAAGTGAAGCTTCTGCGCAGCTGCGCGCGCATATGCGCGGCGGTTTTGGCGGCAAAAGGAGCGCTCGAGTCATGCAGGCAGACGATCGTGCCTTGCTTTCAGTACGCGAATTTCTATCCAGAACGATCCAAAGGATCGAAAAGGAGCATGTAGTAGTTTAGAGGTGAGTAATAACAATAAACGGCAAATTTACAATTAAAATTTGGGAAATTTATAGAAACAGATCCGACAGTGGAGTAGCAAGCATCAAGGTTGATGTAATGGCTTACTGAGCATGCTATCGAGATTTAATACTCGAAGTCTAGTCAAGATCAACCACACAAGGCTCCCTGTTTGCCAGTAAATACAACCACCGTAATCATTTTTGTTTGCAGACCATTTTACAAAGTTCAGTCAAATGTGAGCTTCAGATTTACCACTCGAGGTCTGTTTCAAGACCATCAACAGAACCAACCTACAATGACTTCTTATGTGCTCATACTACAAACCTAAGCACCATCTACAAGTGTTTGGGTGTGGAGGCCACCCTGCACATTTCCGGTCAAACATGACGGAGATTTACCACTTGAATTGATCTTATGGGGGGGGGGGTCAACTTTAAGGTTATTAGAAGATCCAACATATATGACTTCCTATGCACATAATACAACTTTAATACAACTTCAACTTTAAGGTTATCAGAAGATCCAACATATATGACTTCCTATGCACATAATACAAACCTACACACTTCAATTGTGAGTCTACAAGGTGTCTGATGTTGTTTGAGGAAATGAAATTTTTCGAGACCTGAAACTGAATGCGAAATTATTTGATGCAGCGAGAGTATCACATAGGCTTAGGTAGTGGCTCAAATGGCTGGAATAGGAACACATTCCCAACAGACCTTTGTTCATACAAAAAAAGCAGTTTAGCTTACTGTTTAACTGAAGTGAGAAATTTACAACACAATTCACTTTTATGCAAGCTATTTATTCATCCACCATTTCTCTCGGCAACAAGCGTACTACATGAGACCCTTGTGTTCTGATCAGTCATCAGGTGTCTGTGCCGTGTTTCCTTTTCGTGCTGTGAGGGCAGTCTCCTTGATGCTAGGCAGTAATGTCTCCAGTTCTCGTGCTACTTCAGCCAGCTCCTCAGTCTCGTCTGACTCCTTCGTCTGCAGCCGCAGCTGCTTCATCACCAGATCTATAGAGCAGCCAGTGGAGAAATGTTAGACCACATGAACTCACAGCGTTATGGTAAAACTGATAAACTGTACACTCGTGGACTAGATCTGGTCTCAACATACTGACACGGATGACTTGCTTCACCAATATATCCTTGAATCCTCCAATCATGTTCTTGAGCCTGTGTGAGGACATATTTGACCTTCACATGTCTTGAACTACTCTTGGGCTTGTACATGAGAATCTCTGACCTTGAATAATTTCATACTCAAAATCTTAGTTGACCTTGCAAACCCTCGTGCTGACCTTGGGCCTGCTTCAGGACTTAGTTGACCTTGCAACCCATCGTACTGACCTTTAGCCTGCTTAAGGACTTCGATGACCTTGAGCCTGCTTCAGGGACTTAGTTGACCTTGAGCCTGCTTCAGGACTTAGTTGACCTTGCGAACCCTTGTGCTGACCTTCAGCCTGCTTCAGGACTTCGTTGACCTTGCGAACCCTTAGGCTGACCTTTAGCCTGCTTCAGGGACTTAGTTGACCTTGAGCCTGCTTCAGGGCTTAGTTGACCTTGCGAACCCTTGTGCTGACCTTTAGCCTGCTTCAGGACTTAGTTGACCTTGAGCCTGCTTCAGGACTTCGTTGACCTTGCGAACCCTTAGGCTGACCTTTAGCCTGCTTCAGGGACTTAGTTGACCTTGAGCCTGCTTCAGGACTTAGTTGACCTTGCGAACCCTCGCACTGACCTTTAGCCTGCTTCAGGACTTAAATGACCTTGAGCCTGCTTCAGGACTTATTTGACCTTGCGAACCCTTGTGCTGACCTTCAGCCTGCTTCAGGACTAAATTGACCTTGCGAACCCTTGTGCTGACATTTAGCCTGCTTCAGGGACCTAGTTGACCTTGAGCCTGCTTCAGGACTTAGTTGACCTTGCGAACCCTCGCACTGACCTTTAGCCTGCTTCAGGACTTAGTTGACCTTGAGCCTGCTTCAGGACTTAGTTGACCTTGCAAACCCTTGTGCTGACCTTGCAACCCATTGTACTGACCTTGAGCCTGCTTCAGGGACTTAGTTGACCTTGCAACCCCTCGTACTGACCTTTAGCCTGCTTCAGGACTTAGTTGACCCTGAGCCTGCTTCAGGGACCAAGTTGACCCTGAGTCTGCTTCAGGGACTTAGTTGACCTTGCAATCCCTCGTGCTGACCTCGGGCCTGCTTCAGGACCTAATTGACCTTGGGCCTGCTTCAGAACTTAGTTGACCTTGCAACCCCTCGTACTGACCTTTAGCCTGCTTCAGGACTTAGTTGACCTTGAGCCTGCTTCAGGACTTAGTTGACCTTGCGAACCATCGCACTGACCTTCGGCCTGCTTCAGAACTTTGGACCTTGCAAACCCTCATACTGACCTTTAGCCTGCTTCAGGACTTAGTTGACCTTGAAAAATCCTGTACTGACCTTGAGTCTGCTTCCTGCTTATTTGACCTTAAAACCCCATATACTGACCTTGAGCCTGTGTGAGTACAGCGTGTGACTCGGGTGCCATGTGGGTGCGGAGGAATGCGATGACCTGTGGTACACAGCGGCCAGGGACGTGCAGCATGCACTGTGTGTAGACCAGGAAGAGGATGACGGTCGCCAGGTGCAGAGTCAAGGCTGGGTCCGTCTCCTGTCTTAGCTCCTCAGCCAGGGCTTGTCTGTGACTGAACACCACCTGTCTGTCAGGGTCAGAGAGGAGGAACAGTGTCATAGGTGTGTTTGTGGGTACAGTCTACAAGGTACTTCAGAGAAGTACTACTCATGCGCTGGGAATACTCAGATTGATCACAAAGAGTTACTGGTACCTGTCTCGTTTTTTGTCAGATTTTTTTAGGTTGATCGCCAGACAATCATCTTCACAGGAAGCACTTAGGTGGTTCATAAAATCTTCTAAACTCTGGAAGAATCATCAAACCATGGAGTCTAGTATTCTATTCCATTATTAAATGTGATAACTGTTCCAATCAGCAATATCTTCACAATCTTACAAATTACAATTATTATCGTTCTCTGACCTTGCCATTGAGTGTTGCGTGCAACTTTGAAAGAACATTCTTGATCTTCTCGTCAGAAATCTTATTCAACAGCTTCAGTCGAGTCTGCCAAGGAACAAAGAATAATTGTATATCCTCTCAGACCAAAGCACATCATGGTTATATAATCCATGTGTGAACACTTGGCTAATCTTGTAATTCAAAGTGACTATATTGTGATTGATCAGTCAGAAGTGCTGTTTCCTGGAGTACCTCTGTAGTCAGCGTGTCGCCGTCCTGCAACCCGAGCATCTGGTCTGTTGCCACAGCACTGAACACAAGGTTAGCCACGTCTGTACATATCGTCTTCAACAGGTGCTTGGTCAGGTGCCCCTGCATGTCCTCTGTGAGGTCAAACCAACAGCAGAATCACTTACAGAGCCATGACAAGCAAGGGATCCTTTCAAAGGAAACGAATACCGTGTTCTGGAAATTTTCGGATATTAAACATAGTGCCTCATAATTTGTAGTACACACCACTGAAATATTTGAGGCCTTTCTCAAACAGTTTGATGTTGACCCAGAGGTTGTTGATTTTCTCTGACAGTTCGCCGTGCGTTTTCTTGCGGGCTGCCCCTGTGGCCCCTCCTGCTGTCTGTAGGAAGACGGATTTGGCTGTCTCCAGAAACTGCTTGTTCAGAGGCCTGTGAACATGATATAGTGTGTGTCCATCACCAGGTGTATGACCAGGAAATGTACTGCTACCACATATACAAGTCATATTATTTGTCATATTGTGTGTCACAAACTAGTATTGTCAGAAATACCTAACGAAATGTATTATTCATTTTAATTTGTTTACCTGTATTTGTATTTTTGATATCATGTATGCATTCAAACCTGTGATATTTATATGTAAACTGCAGAATATGTCATTCACATATAAATCCAACAGCGACTATAGTATACTCAGGTCATTTATTGGAATCGGACCTGTGCAGGTTCTCTGCTATCCCTGTCACCAGTTCCTCCGGGCAGTCAGCAAGAGACCCCAGCTTACGTAGCTCCTCCTCTATGGACTCCATCGTCATAAACTCCGCCCCTTGACTCCGCCCACCAGCACTGGCCCCGCTCTCATCGTCCGAGTCCTCCTGGTCGCCCCGCCCACGCTGGTATTTCTTCTTGGTTGACTTGGTCTTCACCTCCCGACCTTGGGTACCACCTCCGCTCTTGCCAGCTGTGTTAGGTCAAATCGGATCATATTCAAATTTGGATATATATCTTCATCGGGATTATTGTCATACACAAACATTCCCGGCAGATTTCTGTGAGTTTTTCAGTTATTAATTCAGGAAAATTCACATGTCGAAAGAATACGAAGGAAATAGTCAATGCATACTGGAAGCCTTTTTCCTTCGTTGTTCCTTCTTGTCATCCTTGGTTGATCCATCATCCATTGATATGGAAGATTTACCTTTGTCAGGCATCAGAAGACCTGGGTTTGTGCGAGCCACCTATAGGAAAACAAATGAAACACACCATCTTGTCTCAGCATACACTAATTTGTGTGACATACTAGCTTAGCCCTTATGTGATATTTATATTTCTCATATATTTTTCTCATACCTTTGCCATATAAGTAAGAATTGAGCCAAGAGCAGAAGTGTGGCAGTGGTTAATTCTGTGATTATGTACTCACAGTCTCTGCCTTGGTCAGGATGATGTTGTCGAAGGCTCGCTGACATGAGGACATGAGCTGGTCACTCGTGACGACTGACTCACAGAACACGCGCACACCCGACTTGCCGCGAAGAATTCGCGTCAGCAGCTGGCTTGCATCATGCGGTGTACAGATGGAAGGCAGGGACGGCTGTGGAGAACGATCACATTGACATCACGCTGAAATTTTACTTTGTTGGTGCACAATACACAGAAAACAACATGCACATTTGATCATGCTATGTCAGTTGTCAAGCAAACTTCTGAGAGTTCCTGGTATTGCAAATATATCTATCTGTTGATTACACACACAAACACACACCAAAACATCCAGCCAGCCCCCGTCCACCAGCGCCTCATCTATCTCGGCCTCCACTCTTTCCTCCAGTTGCTTGCCGATACAACATGAGCTCAGGTACTGCAGTGACTCTGACCGGAAACGCTTCTTGATGTACGTCCGAGGATCACTAATTCCGAGCCGAGCGAGTGAGTCATACTCTAAAAGAAGTAAGTATATAGCTGATATTACCATGCTGATTTTTGCACAACAGCAGGCATCTGACAACAGTACGGATGTGTCAATCTCAAGTTACGATTTATATTAGGTTTTTGGAATTTTGTTCATGTCAATGGAACAGTACTTGAATGGACATAAGCATATATTAATATGCAAAAAAGTTTCAGTACAGACCAAGGTATCCATTCTGCTTGAAGAAGTTGTCGACCCACTCGTTCTGTGACCGTGTGTAGATGTCGGGGATGTATTGAGCTCTCTCCTGCCTCCCGCCCGCTATCGTCCCGGCCAGACAACCGCTAGACACGAGCTCCTCCAAGATAGCTGTGGATTGAACGCCTCCCCAGTTACTCATTCTTTTCTCAATTGAATTACATGTGTTTCCTAACAAACCACAATTTTCAAGAACATTTGAGTGTGAGAAATCAAGTGCTACATTAAGATAACATTTATTTATTTATTTCACATACTGATGTCAAAAATAATCAACTCACAATAGAAGAGTCTGTCCTGGAGGTTGTATGTGTTCAGCACAGCGGACAGAGGGACTGGTCTGTAAACAGGTCAACTGAGCAATATTCATACATCCTTGCAATGTGTAGAAACATTCAAACAGGGTTGATTTATGACCTGTTCAATTTTGCACTGTTTCAAACCTTGTGATGGCACTGAAAGCCCCTCGGATAATTGCTTTGTGACGGTTGACGAAAGCTTGTGTGAATATAATATCCTTGTCGAAGTCATCAATCTGTCCCTTGATAACTGTTCCGATGTACTGCTGCACTGTCTGCGGGTAGTGAATAATGCAAAAATATTAACTTGCTCACCGAATCATAACATACCGGTATCTCCATTATAGCGACTACATGTACATGGAATGACTAGAATCAGCAGTTATCGATTGGAAACTCGTGAGACCAGAGCACCACTCTGAGATGCACCATGCTCCCTACCACTGACAGGAAGTCTCCCGGAAGGTCGTAAGTTTTGGCGAGATGCGCCAAGGTCACTTGTCCCTGATCCTGGAGTGTGTCATTGATCTCCTCAGCTAAACTTGCCAAGTATGATCTGTGTGGTGAACGATAGGTTAGAATTTTTCATCAAGAGAGAGTTTCAATGATATACATCAGCATGATGAGTTCATAATTGTACTTGAATCACGAACATCGGTGTCGGAAAATACTTACTGGTCTATAAGCTGGCCTAATATCAAGTTCAAGGTCTTGTCTGTTCGCACAATATCATTAGCTTTGGCTTCAATGTGACTGAAGTCGACATTCAAAGTGGATTGCAAATCCACCAAATTAACTCTGCCTGGAAGTAATGTAATTACAAAACACATTACACAACCGTTTGATAATTATCAACGATGTAAATTCCAACTGAAAAACACATGTTAGTACCGTGCTTCCTAATGGTACATGTATTTGAAAATTCTGTTTCATGCATGTAGATCGTAAATGTTTAGACCCACCTCCTCTCACAAGAAGTTCCTCTCGGATTTCCTTGACAAGCTCCTGGTGTGTCAGATACTCCTTGCCATCTGTTGTATAGATGATGTCCAAAAGATTCAACTCCACCAACTTCTGAACAATCTCAATGCAATTTCTTTCCGACAGCCTGATAAGTTCAACAGATTGCAAAGTTACAATGGGGGGTGTTCAGGAATATCTGCAGCATTGTTTTAGTGGTTTGTATTAATGGACTGAATACTTGTGGCATACTAATCAAACCATGACCGATTACGCACTAGTCATATGCCACAAGAAAATCTGTGAAGCTTAAGACATGAGCAGATAAGGTAATAATGCATTGATCCTAATACTAGCATGGCAGTCCAAAGCAAGAGCAAGACTGAGGTTAAAAAAAGAGAGGTTAATTAATTAAACTTCAAATTTAAGGAAATCCCTGAATAACATACCGATAGCCTTCAATCCCCTTTATTATGATTCAAACATAGCACCAAGGGTGCTGTAGCTTACCGGCAATCATGTGAATTGCATAGAATACTGAATACATATAAATTGTTACACTGATGTTAAAATCAATATGTTAAAACATCTTCGTAAATGTTGAAAGAAACACATTTTCTGTATGAACTATAATACGAAATCAAGTTATATCTTGAAAGATTTTTTTTGTTAATGACAAATTTTCACAGATAGTCGATTCAAAGGCAACAAAACTTATACACATCACAAACGTACATAAGGATAATCTTATACATGATTTTGAGGAAAACTGTCTGAATAGATTTCGATAAAATGACCACCAAAAGCAAAATTCATCGTTTTTTCGACAAAAAAGGTCGTTTTGACCTTTCAAGGTCATTGAAGGTCAAATTCAAGGTCACCACTCAAACCGCAATATATGATTTCCCATTTGAATGTGCCAATACTTAGGCTCTATCTTGAAGTGTTCTATGAGATTACTCTGCATATCTCCCATTATGAAGGAAAAATTGGGTGAAATTTTGTCCAAAAAAAATTTCAATGGTAAAAAAAAAATTATTTTTTTTTTGCTGGAAATGGTTCAAAACGAATAGTGACTTGATTTGGGACGAAAAAAAATTTCTTGCCGACTCGTCAAAAAATCAAAATGGCCGCCCCACGCAGACTGTCATTTCAAAGGCAACAAAATTTATACACATCACAAAGGTACATAAGAAGAATCTTATACATGATTTTGAGAAAAACTGTCTGAATAGATTTCGAGAAAATGACCACCAAAGGCAAAATTCATTGTTTTTTCGACAAAAAAGGTCGTTTTGACCTTTCAAGGTCATTGAAGGTCAAATTCAAGGTCACCACTCAAACCGCAATATATGATTTCCCATTTGAATGTGCCAATACTTAGGCTCTATCTTCAAGTGTTCTATGAGATTACTCTGCATATCTCCCATTTTGAAGGAAAAATTGGGTGAAATTTTCTAAGTCCAAAAAAATTTTCAATGGTCAAAAAAAAAACTTTTTTTTTTTTTGCTGGAAATGGCTCAAAACGAGTAGTGACTTGATTTGGGGCAAAAAATGTTTTTTTCGCCGACCCGTCAAAAAATCAAAATGGCCGCCACACGCAGACCGGCGATTCAAGGGCAACGAAACCTATACATGTCATAGAAGTACATGAGAGGAATGTTTTGAAACAAAAATCTCAAAACTGATCAGACAGTTTTTGAACACTTCCCAAGATTTTATTAAAAAGATATGACATGAATCAAAAGGTTCCAAAAATAAAATATTCTGGGGGAAAAGAGGGGGGTGCTCTACTATTAGGGTGTGTGCCACTATTAGGACCAATACGGCATGAAAATCGGCCTTGAACATTTCACCTAGTGTCACTTAATCAGTGAAAATGGCTGCAAATATGAAAAGGTATTTGAATGGGAGTGAAATGTGCAGTGTTTTCACATGGCAAATGGTTTATTTCGGACATAAATTGCTATTCTAAGCTAATTTCAACCATAATATGAGTACATGTATAATCAAGTACTCGTAATCATTCAGCAATTTTCTGAACGATTAGGAATATTGAGAATATTCAGTGATAAACTGATAAAGTCATTGATTGTTAGTAAAAAATTAGCCCAAGGGCTAAGACAGGTTACCGGACATAATATGTTTTATATTCCTGTGACCTTGAAAATAAGGTCACTGGTCAAATGCAACGTCATGAGAATATCCAGCGAACATATTTATTATTCCCGATATGTCCATTGTTTGCTAAGCTGTAAATTCAATAACAAGTAAAACAAAATAGCAATTTTGTTCTATGACCTTGAAAATAAGGTTGAAGGTCGAGTTAATGGTCATCAAAATATTTGGCATACATCATTCCCTATACGTGCACAACTGATTCTTAAGCTGTAAAGTCGATAATAGGTGAGATATTAGCCATTTTGTCCTGTGACCTTGAAAATGAGGTCAAAGGTCAAATTCAAGGTCATCAGAATATTAGGTGTTTATCATTTCCTATATGTCCACAACTGATTCCTAAGCTGTAAAGTCGATAATAAGCGAGATATTAGCCATTTTGTTCTCTGACCTTGAAACTGAGGTCAGAGGTCAAATTCAAGGTCACGAGAATATTCAGCATATATCATTTCATATATGTCCACAATTGATCCCTAGTCTCTAATCTCAATATTAAGTGAGATATTAGGCTTAATGTGTCCCATTATAAAGCATAGGAGAATTTAACATTGGAAAGTCCCATTTGGGCCGAGTTTGGGCCCAAAATGGCCCACTTCGAGCGATTTAAGGGAGCGATTCAAGGGTACCTATGAGGAGTGTTATGCATCAGTAAGAAAAAAAAAACTTACTGAACAGATTTTGAGAAAACGACCGTCAAAGTCCAAAATTGGCCATTTTTCGACGAAAACGGCCGCCATTTTGAAAAAAATTCGAAAATTAGAAAACTAAAAAAATCCTTTCCTGGAAATTTTTTAAGGTATTTTTGTGCAAAATTTCAGAAATATTCCATTATAAACTTTAAAGATAAAAATGTGAACGGACGGACGGACGCCGGACGCAACGCCATGGCAATAGGTTATCGGACCAAAGATATGTATCCCCTATGTCAACTCGGTATATAGATGAGGCTTACAGGAAACAGTTGTGGACAATTTTGATTTGTTCATTGAAAAGATGTCCAAACGATTTTCATCCCGAGGACGAATGACTGCCATCTCAGACGTCCACAATGCTCAGGCTGAGCTGGGCCAAGCCAGGCCAAGATTACCGCTACCAATACGGACCTCGGCCTGTTGATTTGATGTCGGCCCATACAATCGGACGGCCTCGGCCCAGAGATTATGCAATGGGGGGGGGGGGGGGGGGGGGGGTGGAATAGTGGTGAGAAGTATTCAAGTCACCATCAGGACCGGGATGAAACTCGGGTTATATTCGGATTTCGGAGTCACATCGTGGAGATATCGTACCGGTGCTCCCTGTCACCTTTATACATGTATCACTAAATGCAATTCAAGTACTACATTGTAATCAACTGGTGACAAGTTGACCCCACCCAAAACCTCTCCCCCACCCTACACCGGGCTTAGGGCTGGGCCAAGATTGTCTGATTGGATTGGGCTGTAACCCTGCTCCACGGCTGAACCTGCATTTTCGATCGATATTTTAACAGTAGCCTTTGGGAGAATGGGATACGCTTGCCAGAGTTAATTGGGCTGCATCAAAGGGGCGTAATCAACATGGTCCGGAGTCAGCGGTCCCTCGGCACGGAAGCCAGGATCAGGCCGAATGTCCTGGGCCTGCATTCTGGCAACCGGCACTAGCACTAAAGTACTATGCGTGGACTGATCGGATAGATGTGGACATCTATCCGATCAGTCCACGCATAGTACTTTAGTGCTAACCGGCACGGGCCAATAACTTGAATAAGCCAATCTCGGGGGTTGTTGTTACTTCATCCGTTCATAGCTGTTTATGGGATGTGTCATGGGATTAGTACGAAAGGTAACATCACATTGCACATATATGATTTTGTAACTTACTTAAGCACAGTATCACTAAGCTGTGCTCTTTGAAAATCTGCTGCAAGTCGTTTTATTTCTTCCCAGTCTGCCATGTTGCACAATGTTTACAGAAACGTTGACAGAAACGTGACGTCGCGAGACTTCGACGGTTAGTTTGTAATTTGCGAACTGTATGAACATTTTGAGCATACGTTTTCATATAATGTATGTTTCGACATCGATAATTTTCTCCATGGTAATATTCTAATTCGATAGGTGTTTTTAACTTCATATGAATCAACTTCAGAATTTGTGAATTTATCAATGATACCATACGAATTATTTTGAATACAAAGCAGCCTTTTTTTGCCTTTTGATGTATAGTCTATAGCTATGGTACCACATACGAGAAGCAGTTCGGCACTTTGATGTTCGGCACTTTGATTACAAATGTATTGAAATCTCGGACTGACTTTGCTGAGGCTATAATTCATGATATTGGAAAGAAGGCACCATCAAGATTGTCTGAGATCATGGCCCAGTTGTAGAGTTATCAATGATCACAAGAATGTTGATTATTCACATATTAAACTTCTGAATTGAAAAAAACCATCGGTTTTACAATATTGGGTTGTCTTTTTGAATCATCAATATTTTGATGTCTATTGGCTATTGTTAGTAAATTCGTGACGTCAATAATAGGATTAATCAATTACTTTAAAGGTGTTATACTGACGCCGATTTACACGGAATCACATATATATGATATTACCAAGATATTTGAATATAGAATATATAATATGATTATGAAAAGTAGGACACCACCAAAGGAATCATTTCTAATATATATTATACAATACACATTTCCTAGCCTAAAAACAAAATTGCTAGCAAACACATTGCACGAGATTGTTTAATGCAACAAATTTACATTCTGACGGGCTCATGGCATAAACTGTTGATATATAATGTTCAAGGAATGGTTCCCGTGGTAGATTGGTGACTCTAGACCAGATATGAATGTTGATTTTAGGTGATTTTTTAAAACATTAAATTGTTTTCAGGTTGTGACATATTGAATAAATGCTCATTATAATATCTTTTCTATGATAATACTTACAGGTATAGTTAGGTGCAAAAATATTTTACAAGTAGCCTAACGATTTTTCTTTATCCAGATTAATTCCGAATTATTGTAGCGATTTTTTGATGGTTATTTGGTGCCGTGGTTGGTTGAGTTGTTGTTGTTATTTTCTCTCGTTGTGTTTATTTTTCGTATAGTCTTTTTGTAGTACGTCTCGTCTCTGTGTCCGAACGCTATAGACAATTAATGGTGAGACGTCCGCAATTCCATAGTATTTCTCTGGTTAGAGAAAAGTGCTGAAGACATATTAATTCAAAGACACGGGTTTTATTACCAAATACGACAAGTTACTCACTCACAAAATATATGAAATGTTTCCCCAAATTACACAGTGACCAGGTTTAGACTAAGTCACCGGGCTTTACAATACTAAAAGGTTACACCGGGTCCAGGTTTAGACTAAGATCCTGCTTTTAACGTTAGGCATCAGAACTAGCGTCAGTCTCTTCCTACGCGAAGTCCATGCGGAGGTGAAGGTTCCCTGGCTCCACAGTTCTTCCGTCTCCGGAGGTAGGTACTTGCGCAGTCTGTCCCGCCGTCTTCCGCGGAGGTGTCGCCGGTGCGGAGGTCCTCACTTCTGCAGAGGTTCTCTGTTTCTGCGGAGGTCTTCCGCACTGCGGAGGTCCTCTATCTGCGGAGGTCTTCCGTGCTGCGGAGGTTCCGTGGCTCCGCAGAGGCCCCTCGTCCTTGCGGAGGGTCCTCCGCACGTCTGCTTCACCTCCCTCTTCCGCGGGTGCGGAGGGTCGTCGCCTGCGGAGACTGGGTGTCTCCGCACGTCAGGAAACTTCCCTTGCCACCTCCGCGGGTGCGGAGTATCGTCAGAGATTTCCTTCACAAGTCCGCGGCTGCGGAGGTTGGTCTATTGCGGAGACTGAGTGTCTCCGCACATCAGGGGACGTCCCTCACAGGTCCGCGGGTTGCGGAGGTTCACCAGAGACTTCCCTCACGCTTGCACCACTGTGCAAGAAGAGATCGCCGCCTTGCCGTCAGCTGTAAGTCAAGAGGGCCGGGGTTCATATATTGAAGGGACGTTGGACCGGATTCATACGATTGACATCATCTGGGACCCACACCCTTCCCTGTTACATTTCCCATACATGGAGTCTGGGGATCCGCACTGCGGAGGTCAAGATGTGCGGAGGTACGGAAAACTCTTAAGTCCTCTCCCTCGCCTGTCCAAGGAGGACAGGACCGTCTCAGGGTGATGTGTCTCCTCTCGTACCTTGCCCCGACTGACTCCCAGAGAGCTGTGGCTGCCTCCATATATTGGGCTCTCCACCGGAAGCTGTTCTGCGCATGTGCATGCCTGGTCTTTCGCATGCACGTGGCCGATCCTCCGCATGCACGTGGTCGAACCTCCGCAAGAACGTGATCACTCCTCCGCAGGTGGTTTTGCGGAGGAGGGCGGTGGTTTTATGAGTTCGTTATATTATTATTCAACGATGATTGAAAAAGTCACGTGTCGTCATGGTGTGATTTTGGTGACAAACAAAGGTACACCTTTTATATTACCTGATTATTTCGAGTTCTGAATTGAGTAATAAAACAAAGCAAAATAAACAAAAGTTGTATGTTTGTTTGTCACCAAAATCACACGATGACAGCCCTACTGTATGCACCTACCGGTACCAAAAATATATCAATCATAAGGGTATTCACACATTTGCTGACAGCAAATACCAAATTGCCTAATGTTTTGGCAACCGCCAAGATGGCGGCGAAAGATCAAGAAAGCGAAATTATTGAAAATCCGTCGAATTCTCCGGATGATTTGTCAAGGGGACAAGATGTGTCGGAGCAAAATGAAGAAAAGCACTTGGTATATCATCTATGTGTTTTCACAACTGTACGGGTGGGGGACCTATTTCCGAGCACTTTTTACTCTTGATCGCCGTTCAAACAAATAATTACACATATATTTCAAATATTTAATCAGATTTTGACTGTCCAGCATTCGATCGATGATTTCACGTTCAAATTTGAACACCACACGAGCTCAGCGACCAGAACGAGGAGCATTTGTTATCTCAGTTGGTGTCGGGGAAACGTCATTACGAGTACGCAAATCCGAGCGGTTTGCAACTGTAAATCATGACGTTAGCATAGATCAAGTTCGTGACTGAAGTTGCGGTAAATACAACAATGGAAGGAAATCAGTCTTGTAGCTTGATTTGCATCCGTTTATTCCAACATAGTTAGCGTATTAGTTAGGCTATGGCATAGTAAAGAGGACCATGGGCCCTTTGCTCTTCAGAGAATGAACATGATGGTGGAGTTGCGAGCACGACAATATGTGTATATATGATGCCTAGAGGGTCCAGTTGAGAAAAATTTTGATTTATTTGTTGTAGATAGGACTGCACGCTCTTGTACAAAAATACGTTTTCAGCGCTGACAAGAGTGTGCCAAATGGGTTTAGTATGTCCCGCGAACCCAAAAGTATTGGCATGTCTTTAATTTCGGCGAATTTGGCGAAATGGAAAAAATCGCAAAATTTTTTTTGCGCCAAATATCATGATTTGCAAATAATGATATAAGAAAGGCTTGAATTTATTTATTGATTGGTTGTGAGTTGATTTCACTGACCATAATTACTATCAAGTTGGAACTGACATGCATATATGCCACCCACTGGTTCATTATCACGTTGTTTTATTGAATGACCATCTAGAAAATTAGGCTAGAGTCTATTTCAAAAGTATCTGGGTTCTTTGTCATTTTGTAAATGGTTTTGTCAATAATCATGAGATTTTCTTACGATTCTAGCCAAAAAATGAATCGCCAATAATAATGGCAAGGAAATTTTGCAAAAGCCATTTCGCCGAATTTTTTAGTCGCTATATATCTTTGAGTGTAAATTATTCACTCTGATCTGTGTATGATGCCGAAAAATCACCAATGAGAAGGATGGACCTAGTGGGACAACACACAGCTTTGACACATCAGTCTGATGCCTTTGGGTCCGATTGTATCAGCGCTCACTCTCCCGAATGGCTCAGAAGTTTGTGGCCCAGTGGGACAACACACAGCACTTAACCAGCAGCAGGAAGCCTCTGGGTCGGCATTTCTCCAGCGCTCACTGTCACGGTCATTTCCGTGTGAAACGCATCGACTCGAAATCTAATAGATCCATGCAGATACTGAAAACAAGCACAAACACGGATGCTTAGTTGCCCTCTTAGCACTTCCTGCATTACACTGTCTAAATAAACTTGTGTAAAGTTCCTTACACGGCGTACTTTTTAACCTGATGAAAATGAAACGTCTTCATCAACACACACATATACAGCAATACGATATTACGTGGGTCATTCAATTTGCTTGGCTCTTGGTATCATTAATATTCATTTATTTCTTTACTTGTTGATATGTATATATCTATTGGTACTTCTTATTGTTAAATGTATGATACATATATTTTTTATAAGAGGAAAACAATGGAGAAAATTCGAATGATCACAAAACTATAATTTTTTCCATTTCAGCATGATCAATTTCATTTTCACATTTAGAAACTAGATCCATGCATAAATAAAATAAATACAGTAAAATAGTATTAATGTCATATGAAACATATACGTGAAAGCACTGTGTAATCATATTTTCTCATTATTTTTTTTAAATTGCCATTGTATTCTAATTTTTATCATATTGTATGCTCACTGGTGTCAGTTATTGATTTTGACGCCATGTTTTGTTTGGTAGGAATGATCGTTCCCCAGTGCAACATGTGAAACGAAGCCACTCCCTATGAATAGCCATTGTAAAAATTCTAACTGCGATTTCTTGCAAGCGAAAAAAAAGTTCCAGATACCCCGAATATTACACGAAAACACAAACACAAACAAACCCCCCAGGTGTGTAGCTGTGACATTTGTTGATTTTGTACCAACATTAAAGTGTTCCCGACATCACGGTTAAATGAATAAAGTCATGGAGTTGGTGAAAATGGTGTCAAATGATAAGCAAATATGTATCGTATAAGATCCTGTGCGGTGTTGATCCAGCGCGAGATTACGTCATAAACAAACATCAATCGTCAACGACATTGCACAGGGGTGCTCGGATTTGCGTACAGCTCGGAAATAGGTCCCCCACCTGTATACTTCCAATTTCTTGGAAGAATCAGTGATTTGGGCGATAATGAAAGATAACACCACGTCACTAGGCTCGAGCCTCGAGGCCTAGATTTCCGTTCCGTCTGGTCTGGTGGCCAGCGCCGTGGCTAGGATGTACAATATCGTGGGCAATTTTATTACCATCTAATTTCCAATACTCAGGATCCGGAATGACAATTGGTTATGATAGAAGTGTTCTTTATTACACACCAGATGTTCTTTTGAGCTGTATTTATCATTTTGTGCCACTGATTAACTCATCATTGTCATTGATTATCATAGAGAAACAGGATTGCCCACTAAATTGTGCATGTGCTCCTAAACCGAAAGTAAAACCATAGAACCACACGTTGTTTGTTTTGATCCGCATTTATGTGGGTATATATGCACTCTGGCGCGAGAGGCCGCCCAGGATTAAGTCAAAGGCAGTCGGCCGTAACGGTCAAGTGGTATAAAATCATTTGACATGTTCCCCACAGTGAGTCAGAAACATACACACTATGAGGTATAATTGAATAATATCCATACGTACACAATTTCCCCATGGAACATTTAGGCTTACCTATTTTCCTCCTTGATCGTAATGCACATAGTATCTATAGGTGTGACGTAATTTCCAAAAAAGCAACCCATATATCTTCAGTAATTTACATGCATAGATATCTCCCTGAATCGAGGCCGTAGTACGGTTATCATACATATTTGTACACAACAAACAAACGGGCCTTGTGTCTTGGCGGATTTTGTACTCATGTGTTGTAGAAGAGTGCTCTGTCACTGTATGTTATACTACTAATGCTCATTACATATGTATAGAATAGACAATGAACAGCTGTAGTGTTTGACAAATACACTAGTCAAGCGGTAGTGAGAGGATTAACAAGTGTAAAGTCACATCCTAGGCTGTGAGTTTTTGACTTTATTGTACTTGTACCACGGGTGTCCCATCCATGGAATAGACCATGGTCTGGCCTATTGTTATAATAGGTGTTAACCGTGGTACAACGACAGGTGCACATACATGTAATATAGTGTGTACACGTACAATTGGACTTTCAATGGTGACTGTGTAATGGAATTACAACATACTTCATCAGGCATGTTACCCATCTCTTCACACTCTACATTCTACCAATATGCTAAAATGCTTGGTATAGCTTCATTCGTCAACATATAACAATCATTACATGCAGACTTTGTGACGATGTATATGCCTCCATGGTCTATTGATTATGTCACATGTACCTAGGCATATCGTCCCCGCCTTTTATACGGTCAGAAATCCCCACAGTCGGCCTAGGCCAAAGGCACCCACTTACGTCACCAATCAGCACCAAAGGTTCAGGGGATGTTTCAAAAGCTGTAACGCAATGTATGGCATCTCTTTATATATCATATGTTCAGCTTTAAGTTTCAATTTATATATAAGCTATGCACAAAGTTGTGTTCACCAACAATAATACGATCATCACACTCACTCCTCATCATGGGTACACGGGAGCGTCATGCTGCATGCTTTTTTCGATTTTCATATGCGGCCATAGCCTGATGGTGGCCAAAACCCGTGGTGACCAATGAATGACTCACAGTTCACACTGACAGTGACATGGGCGGGCCACACTGTTAGTGTTACATATGCGATGACAGTTGTGTCGCGTGACATTGATCTGTAAGGCCATCGTTTTTTATTTAATTGTTTTACGAAAAAATCTTTGCTAAAACTTTACAGTCGGTCGGTAGGAGCGAATAAAAATAAATGTAGCTGGAAATATGTGGTCGGTCGGGTAAAAAAAATACAAACCAAATTTGGACAACAAATTCAATACTATACATGCTGAAGTGCTCGTACTTCCGCTCCTTGTACAATATTACTAAACCTTCCTGTCATTTTGTAGTGGGATACCACCAAGATGTATCAGGAAACACATAAAATGGTGGCTATGATTTTATATCGCTTCTAAAATATGACTCAACATTATGTTTGATGTACATGACTTATGAAAACAACAATGGCATGAAATGCACATCTCATGATATTCTGAGGCATATAAAACACATAAAAGTGGTAAAAACTCAATTTTATCTACAAAAAAAACCCCAAAACAAAACAAAAGTAGAACAGAAAGCCTGACCAGAAATAACAAATCACATGAAATATGTATATGAACGAAAGGATTACTGTCATTGTTTTGTTAATTACTAGACTACATAAATTTTCTGACAAAGTTTGACAGTGTGATTAAGAGAGTTCTGCTGATGTATACTTTCATCTTTTCCTGCTCCATCAACGTACGATTGTTGAAGACATGCATTGCGCTCCATACAACAGTTCTCAGCCACATACAATCTTGATGCAACACACTTTTTTTCGGCGCATTTTGTTCCGAGTCGGCGGGATAATAAAAATAAAAACATGAACTGCTAAATTCATTTATTAGCGGCCAATTTTGACTAGAGTCGGCGGGTTTGTAAAACAATTGATCAAAAAATAATGGCCTAATTACCTACATTGAGACTCATCCACAAAGGACACTATCAAAAGTTGAACAACTTAAAGGGCCACAAGCTAGCAAAACCCCTTGGTCATCACACTAAACCTGTGAATGTTCGTTTACCAGACATGCGATGACAAAGTCCTTGTCAAATTATCGCAAGTAGGCATTTGTCTGTTTCTTGCGATATATTATGTTGACATATCACCATTAAATCTTAGGAAATTTATCCATTTATCAAGCGATCAGCTTGAAAAATCGACTAATCCGAAAGGCGGCAGTTCTTTTTTTATCCCAAGAGGCTGTGACGTCACAACGTGAATATCGGCACCATAGAAAAACTGCATTGCCCCGCAATTTACGTAATTGTACGTATGGTGGTATCTGGGCATGTCACATCCATAAGCAATTAGGATGTAAACAACGCCACGTGCATGTATTCCATTATTGATTACTATGGAGCGGTTGGGCGAGAAAATCTTCAAACCACCCAGATCACGTCAAAATATTAATTCCTTAGTATGTACGGAAGATGTTTTGGACATTATTCATCTTCCCGAATGTGGCCCTTTAACGATTTTTTGGGCTACCTGTTAAATCTTGTTCAGTTAGTTAGCAATTCAATTCTCGTGTGAATACTCGGAAGCTTCACCACAATGTTGTCATTGACCTGAGCATTTCACAAACATAATGCAGGATTCGGCATTCCCACAATTTCTCGAACCTACCATTGGTGTGATAGGCCAATCTTGAGGTTGAAAAATAGTAGCAAGATTTGACTGATCTGAATGAGCTGTGAGAAAACACAGACTTAAAACCACTAACTATGACCTCCATCTAAAGCAATATTTGAACTAGACAATTTTGAACATATATTCCACCTTTTCAAAACAGAAATTGAAGCTTAGCGGTTGATATTACATGTACATGATAGTCCCTGATTTATGTTACAGTGCATAAATTCTGGAAGCAATCATTTCAGAATAATTAGGACTGAACATGCTGATTTGGTTGTGTTCACTCTCGTTATTAAAGATCAAACCAATGTTGACACTCAAAACAATCCTGACTGACACTCAGTATGGTTCAGTATAAACTCCATTTTAAAATTATGATAAGAAAACCCCAAGAATATCTGCCCAAAGAGTCATAATAAGATCCAGAACTTTTTTCTTGTAGGGAATGAGGGATGATGATAAAGCAGCTCCTGTCAAAACGACAGCTGGCAGTGATTCCGTAGAGACAGCACAACAACACACCAACAATGAGAAAGTGTGGAAGAAGTCAACACTGCAACATGTCCTGGTGCAGTATGGCATGCCCGAAAAGCAAGAAAAATCTGTAAAAATCCAGCAAAAGGCTACCAGTCAAAACCCACCGAAGGTATCATAACTGTTTTGAAGTAAATGTGTCAAATTTCTTTTGTTCATATTGTTCATGTGTTTGCGTATTTTTACTTTCATAACCTACCTGGAATCTTATTGCACCTACCAAAATAAGAATGTTTGCTCTCTTTCAGAAGAAGCAAAGTGAAAAAAAGTTTGCATTTGAGGATGATGCAGACGATGGCAGACAAGCTGCTAGGAGAGAGGTTGTACAAATTCAATGCTACTGACATCAATGATATGCAATATATTGTACATATACTCGGCTAAGTTCATTTTACATTGATTATCGTGATTTCAAGTGTATCTACCCAGCATAGCTCCCTTCAGAGACTAATGCTGGAGGGAATTCCCGTTTGCAGCGTAACCTGCAGGTGTACAAGGAGGTACAGATGGTGCGGGACTGTTACTACAATATGTACATGGAGAAACTCCGCGATAAAGTCGAGTCGCAGCGACAAGATATCAAGAAAAAATCTGATGCTATCGAAAATAGGATCAGGGCAAAAGAAGAACAGGAGGTGGGATTGCTTTTGGAAACTTTTGTGAAACTAACAAATACCGGTAAATGAATATTTTTAATCAAGTAAATGAATATTTGAAAGTGGTTGTTTTGTATGTATACATGTACTGTGTACATGATAGATTGATATAGAATATGTAATATTTACAGAGACGAGACAGTCACCGAGTGAAGAAGCGATTGGAGAAGCACCTGTTACATCACAATGAGGACTTTGTCAACAGAGTGCCAAAATCTAACTACTACAAGGTACAAAATGGAAATCTTGTTATCGCTGCCTTGATGGGTCTTTACCAGTACCAATAATCCAATGATACAGTGTACATGATCTATTAACTTGCTTGTGGGATAACAAATGACTGGAACTGGCTCTTTCAACACCATGCCAATATTTCCTTGAAAGTAGGCCTGTATAGTATAGAAGTGGTGCATTGCCCACCACAGAGAAATTTACCAAACCGTATGATATAAGTTTTGAGATCACCAAGCAATATGAAGCTGTGGAACCTTGTTGACAGATCTTGGCTGTACAGAACAAGCTGGACAGCGAGGGAATGCTGCGTACACAGGAGGAAAGAGATGAGTTCTGGTCGGATGTCCGGCGACCTAACATGCTCAACAAGTACCTCCGCACGTACAACCCATGTGAGTATGCGGGTGATGGGCAGGGTTTGTTGTCATCTGTTTGTGATGGTCACTTAGATTCAGTGATTTAGTCTGTTAAACATTCGTTCATGTTTTTGGTGAGGGTTTATCTTCGAGTAATTAGCAATACAGTTACTGTATTAAAATCACAGAACTGGTTTTTAGTGCAGAAAGAAACCTAATCATAGGTATTTTAATGATCTATGACAACCAGAGGTATGTTACATTTGCCACAGTGCCAGACGATGTATCCCAGAAGCCCCCGTCCTACAAGACTCACTCCACACACCAAGACTCCGTCACACAGCCGCGAAGCAGAACATCCTCCCACAGCGCCCCTCCTACGGAAAACACGGCCGTGGAGAAACCCCCTGGGGATTACCGGCCAATGACGCAGATCGCGGAGACAAGGGAGTCGTCGAGGCCAGCAACTAGAGAGGCTCGAGGAGAGAGTGCTGCGACAAACAGGACCAAGAAGCTAGATCCGTACACCATCGCTAAACTGGCCGCAGCGGAGCTGGACAAAAAGTATCCACAGGTATAGATGGGGAAGTGAATGTAGAGTAATGATATAAATTACTTCCCCAAAGTTACACTTATTCCCCTGAAGAAAGAGTTGCTACACTGGTAAGTATGACTGCACAAACAAATATCCATTCTTATTCACTCTATTGTGTAGTTTAGGTGAATATACATGTACAGTATATCTCTGAATCCCCTCTCATCATGTCAATTGTTTTTACGACACCAGATGGAGCTACCTCCCATGGCATGCTTTGACATGGACCTGGAAGATGACACTCTGGATCCTGAGAAGGTATGTTAAAGATCACAAAGGTGATCACAAATGTATGGTGATATTGTATGATTAATGTAGTCAGTGTGAGTCATTAATCAATCGAATGTCATCCAACATAGATACATTGTCTATACAATGTACCAGGTTCTTGAGGACATGGCGGCAGAACATCGCAGGAAGGAGCGTAAACTGTTCGTCAAGCGACTGCGGCGGATGTACCACCTATCCCAGTCCAACAAAGCCACGGCTCAGCGGTCAGTGTACTATTTGTATTGATAGTGACAGAGTGAATGACTGCCTGGACACTGCTCAGCCTATGGCAGATGTTGTAACCCGTTTCAACCCTACATAAACTGACCAGTTTTTGTATATATTTGGCACGAGAATATGATACTTTGGAAAAGGTTTTTATAGTCATAGTTTGTCACCTGAATCTCCTATGGTATGATGTTGCCCTGAATCCAGAAGCTGAATTTAGTTGTTTTCACTTTGTTACATACGGTACGTTCTAATCTGAGCAGGATCATGACGGGTCATACTGTGGCGGACCAGCTGGACGATCTACACAACCCCGCGATAGGCGACATCGTGAGTGCTTTCTCAAGAGAAGCTTTGCTTTATTATTAATCGTGGAAAGACTATAGTGTATATCTGTATTAACTGGATTGTAATCACAGAACAGTAACGATCACCACTTAACATTTCGTGCTTCCTTTTCTGACTTGAATTCAATTCATATCACAACTCCATTGATTTCGTTGTCCTTCATCGTGATCTATTCTGTGTCACCTTGACGACCCCCGATACCTCACCCATTGATACACAGATAGCGATAGATCAACTTCATCAGGAGATAGAGGAGACTCTAGGACAGGTGCGAGGTCCCCGACAACGTGCCACGCCCCCGCGGCCTTGGAGCCGACACCTCCCGACACCCCCAGCACTCGACCCACCCCCCGCACAGACTCCGCCACCGGACCAGACTCGGGCCGGCACCAGGACATCAAGTGGTCGGTCCAGGCGAAGTCGAGCCTCCTCCGCTAAATCACAACCGTGAGTCGAGTCAAACTTATAAGCTAAGTCTCTATAAAAGTTGCACTTCTATGGGAGCTACCTATGGTACATTTAGAGAATAAACCTATGTACACATTGACTCTTTCAGTGAGAAGCCAGAACGTGTTATTCTACCACTGACCCTCGGTGAACTCGAAAGGGACGACTCAAAAGTAATGGTCAGTATTTCACCCTCAATTGATCACTCACCTACAAACATAATGAGTGTTTCACCCATTATACCAAAACATATCTTCATGATTCTCAATGATATAAATGATTTAGCTAATATTCAAAACAAAAATTTTATAACAAAAAATTCATGACATTTACATGTATTGCGCTGAGTAAAAGGACATTGCTGAGTCGTGTTTTCGCCATTTGAAGAGAACACATAAGAAACTGTCTGATGTTGCTCTGTTGCCAGGAGGCCAAGTGTATGAGCACGCTGTGGCCTAACTACCTCCAAGTGGGAACTAGCAAGTTTGCCCCAGTACAGTCCTGAACACGACTGACTGTCACTGTATACCATGTCCTTGTTGTTTGGAGCAACTGTGCTGGTGATTCAACTCTTGTGATAAAAATTGTGATATGGATATTTTCTCAGAAAATAGTGTTAGAAACTTAATAGTGCTGCCTGGACAGGTCAAGAATGTATATTTGCGATTCAGAAATGAAGTTTTCCTCTATGCCAAACGCCATTCATTTTGAGTTTTGTTTTCTGCCAAAATACTATATGCATATCTGATTATGATGGTCGTGATGATTACAGAACAAAAATTTATGATGTAATCTACTGTGCCAAAAATACTGGATTACCGAGATAGACATATTGTGTATTTCAACTTTTTTATCTAAATTATGCGATGTATTTACCATGTTTTATAAACTTGTGAAACTATCTTACAACTAATAAAGTTGATTTATGAATATCTGCTATGTGTTTAGCCTTGATAAAATACATTTGGAAAAAATTTGAATGCACAGAGTGGCCTGAGTGGCTTGAAATGGGTATCGTTTTTCCACAATTAGTACAATATCTAACTGGACAATATATATTGAAATATATATTCTGAGATATATTTCTACACAAAATTCAAAGGAATGTCCAAGTCACAAATTTGGGCCCAAATCTCTATTGTGTTTCTTTTAATACCTTTTAGTGTTCTGACTAAACTAGATTCTACATTCAAACACAATGTTTTAAAAAGGTGCCTAAGGGGAACATCGTTTACCAGGCAGCTTGAGTTTGAGCATTAGGGCACCTGCAGTCTAGTTCAAGGTCATTCAAACATGCACCAAATTTTACTTCCTATTTAGTCGTAGACCTTAGCTATACATGTGTCTTCAAGCGTTTGTAGCTGCATCCGTGACCTTGAGCTTTAGCACTCAGTGTCACCCAACCCCATAATTATTGTAACCCTTATACGCATCACACCAAATTTTGAGCATCCAAAGATCGTTGAGGACGAGTAATACAGACCTAGTCCTCTATGTACATGTGTTTTGTTGCCAATGGCCAATCTACTCGTAAAGAGGGCCATTATCGATCTTTGGGTCATCAGAGATCAAATTTAAGGTCACCAAAACATGCACTACATACAACTTCCCACGTTACTTAAATGGGCAATCCATGCAATACGATGCATCCTTACATTTGAGTTCCAGCACTAAAGTTCAATGAGGTCACGCCAAAGTCACCAAAAATGTCTTGCAAAAATTTTCCACTTGTTCAATTTATTACCTATCTATGCTCCAGCTTCCCAAAGTTCCCCAAGTCGGTTCCCAAATCTCGGACCAGTGGCCCCAACGATTTTCGATGCAACTCCAATGCAAAGTTTTTATGACAACATGTATTGAGATTTGCAAAGTTCAAGCTTCACACACAGCCCACCCCTCCTCCTCCAAAATAATGCATTGACTTGATAGGCCAATAAAATATAAGTTACAGAAGACATTCACTCCCAATATAGAATCGCATTTACAATTGAATTTGAATTATGAGTTCAAGTAACGGGCCCAAGTACAGTACACTGCTCCCTAATACTACTCGTCCACTGAAAACTTACCATTTAATCCGTCTCGCACCTTTTTAATCCTTATTGAATATAGAGGAAGGCGCGGGATATGATATTTGGGCCAAGTAACGTATGCTGGTTGTTCTTCTATATCCAAAGGTGCGAGACGGATTAAATGGTAAATTTCAGAGAACGAGTAGTATTATGGGGCAGTACCCAAGTGGGGCCTGGGCCGAATTATGTGTGATCGGATTGAGTGTATGAAGCTATCACTCAACTGATTGGAACACACTCGGTTGAGCAAATCTCAATAGGAAGATCTGGCCCAAGTAGCGCACCTTACTCTACTAATACTACTCACCCATACATACAATGCATACCATATCTGATCCGTCTGGCACATTTTTAATCTCCATAGAATTTAGAAGAAGAAGATCTCAACATCGTGCCGAAGATCTCAACATGAGCCGAAGATCTCAACATCGTGCCCCGTGGTTTTTCGACCTCGATCTGTTGCTGACAAACATGTAGATGGTTTTGTGATTCGATGAACAGTTGGATATTGATGTCCTCGAAAATTGTTCCCGTCGTCGGTGCGTGACAGCTGCAGCATCTGAACCCGATCGTGAACATCAACTAGCAACAAACAGCATGGGCGGTCGGGGGAAGGCATCCAAGAACAAGAAAAAGCGTGTCTCCAGTAGCGAAAAGGCCGGACTCCAGTTCCCAGTCAGCCGGGCCTCTCGCTTTCTCAAGAAAGGTAAAGCACAACACTTCTTGGTTTAAAAGGAAATGTTTGCAAGGAATTACATGAACAACAAAACCTAACTTAAGAACACTTGAGTGTTATTCGAGAAAGCATAACCTAAATTATTAAGATGGAACCGCTCAGATCAAGAGGCTGAAAGGTGAGGTTATTTGATTCTGATGCATGACGCATTTATTGGGGGCAGTTTGATCTACCAAGATCATGACGCATTTATTGGGGGGGCAGTTTGATCTACCAATATAAATCAATAGCATTCATGTAATAATTGATAATGAAAATATATACAGCTTTAGCCGAATAAATGTAGCACTTAGCATGGAAATTAGGCTAAATCCTAACCTATTCGATATATTATTTGTGAGGTCCCTGTTCATCCGGTAGGCTAATGTTTGACGCAAAAGAGAACCATTGCTCATGTCTACATTACGGAATGTGTAAATATACCATTTGTACATGTATTGAAAATATTTCATGTAATTGTATGCAGGTAACTACGCCAAGCGAATAGGTGCGGGGGCGCCCGTGTACATGGCGGCCGTGATGGAGTACCTGGCGGCCGAAATCCTAGAACTGGCAGGAAACGCAGCCAAGGACAACAAAAAACACCGCATTGTGCCTAGACATATTCAGCTCGCCATCAGGTGATTAACACTCAAATAATAAGAAAACTTCCTCAAGATGATCATATATTTTCCATGTCAATTCATGTACGAGTAGGCATATACAGATCAATATAAAGGTTGAAGGTCATATAGTGAAAATTCATAATCATTTGAACCTGTTCTCTCGCTTTCGCTCAGAATAGAATTAATTGAAATCGGGAGTTTATTGACATAGTTCAGAACGAATTCCTTCCCATGTTCCTGAATCTACTAGTAGTGGCATCGGCTTTAGGCTAAATTTATTTTACTTTCAAATCAGGGTATAGGTATAATTGTGACAATCAAGGTCAGGATGAAGGTCGGACTCAAGTTTGTCCATGAAACTTGGATAGTTCATTTGGTAAGAGTAACATAATGAACTTTTATATTGTTTGATCGTGCACTGCATTTGATAAACATGATATACATGTACGTGGCCTGTGCAGGAATGACGAGGAACTGAACAAGCTGCTCTCGGATGTGACGATTTCGGAAGGAGGAGTTGTGCCGCACATCGCCATTCAGCTCCTGCCTAAGAAGTCCAAGCTCTCGGGCAAGTCCCTTACCAACCAGAGTCAGGAGTACTGAGGTTGTACAGACACGTGTCGTAAACAAAATTGAGAAGCCTTGTTGTGGCACATGGTGACCTGGAGCAGGCCTTTCGTCGGTTATTCCGAAGGCCTTTGGGAGACCTCGTTGAGACAGACACCGACATCGATAAAGATGTATATATGTTGATTGGGTGTTCGAAATTGACACGTGTCGAAGACATACTTATGAAAGCTGTACATTGTGCCAGTGTTGTGGCACTGAAGCAAGCCGTTTGTCGGTTTTTCTAAAGGTCTTGGAAGACCCCGTTGACTGATGAACCGACAGAACACATTGTTGAATATAAATACATGTATGTTGATTGCTTGTTCGAAGTCACGTTGCACATGAAAATGTATATGCGTGTATTTAGATAGGTTTGAGTGATATTTATAACTTGCTGGTTAAAGATTTCTTGCTGTTGGTGGAGTTTTTAAATATTAGTTATACTAACTGTATTTTGCATGAGACACTAAATATATTGAGTGACATCTTTGTTCGTTATCATTTAGTTATTTCACAATGAATGCCGCATTCGGTATCTACCAGTAAACCCCGTGCCTTAAACGCACATAGCTGGTCACGTGATTTCTGGTCACGTGACTGAGTTATGGCGGGAAACGGACGTGGGTACATGACTTTCGCAGAAATCATTCTTGAAATATGCATGAATGCATTACGAGGATCCAGGGTGGGATCTATTCCTTCCACCTTGATAAAGACAATCTATGACTATCGCATTCTTAAAGGCCAAGACACTATGCCAGATACACCCAGAGTAAGTGAATTCACAAAATTTTCTGGGACGGGCAGGGGGGGGGGGGGGGGGGGGGGCTTCAGGCACAACCAAGCTCCCAGACGGGATAGGATTTCATATTTTGGAAATGGGGAATGCCTTGATACCCCGCAGGAGGGTGGGTGATATTTTGCTGGGTAGTCGGGCATGGAAATTATCGGTTTTAGGGGGTACCCTCAGAACTCGAGCTGTAGCCAAAAACCTAATTTGTTACAGGTAACCTATATTTTCCTTATTGCAGTTCGGTGACGAAATGAATTATCTACCTAACTGCTCAGGTCGGACGTCCGGCGACCCAACATGCTCAACAAGTACCTCCGCACGTACAACCCATGTGAGTATGCGGGTGATGGGCAGGTTTTGTTGTCATCTGTATGTGATGGTCACTGCGATTGAGTGATTTAGTCTGTTAAACTTTCAGTCATGTTTTTGCTGAGGGTTTATCTTCGAGTAATTAGCAATACAGTTACTTTATCAAAATCACAGAACTGATTTTAAGTGCAGAAAGAAACCTAATCATAGGTATTTTAATGATCTATGACAACCAGAGGTATGTTACATTTGCCACAGTGCCAGACGATGTATCCCAGAAGCCCCCGTCCTACAAGACTCACTCCACACACCAAGACTCCGTCACACAGCCACGGAGCAGAACATCCTCCCACAGCGCCCCTCCTACGGAAAACACGGCCGTGGAGAAACCCGCCGGGGATTACCAGCCAATGACGCAGATCGCGGAGACAAGGGAGTCGTCGAGGCCAGCGACTAGAGAGGTTCGAGGAGAGAGTGCCGCGACAAACAGGACCAAGAAGCTAGATCCGTACACCATCGCTAAACTGGCTGCAGCGGAGCTGGACAAAAAGTATCCACAGGTATAGATGGGGAAGTGAATGTAGAGTAATGATATAAATTACTTCCCCGAAGTTACACTTATTCCCCTGAAGAAAGAGTTGCTACACTGGTTAGTATGACTGCACAAACAAATATCCATTCTTATTCACTCTATTGTGTAGTTTAGGTGAATATACATGTACAGTATATCTCTGAATCCCCTCTCATCATGTCAATTGTTTTTACGACACCAGATGGAGCTACCTCCCATGGCGTGCTTTGACATGGACCTGGAAGATGACACTCTGGATCCTGAGAAGGTATGTTAAAGATCACAAAGGTGATCACAAATGTATGGTGATATTGTATGATTAATGTAGTCAGTGTGAGTCATTAATCAATCGAATGTCACACTTTCCTTACTGGCATTATACATAGATGTAAGCAGAAATCTACATCCAACATAGATACATTGTCTATACAATGTACCAGGTTCTTGAGGACATGGCGGCAGAACATCGCAGGAAGGAGCGTAAACTGTTTGTCAAGCGACTGCGGCGGATGTACCACCTATCCCAGTCCAACAAAGCCACGGCTCAGCGGTCAGTGTACAATTTGTATTGATAGTGACAGAGTGAATGACTGCCTGGACACTGCTCAGCCTATGGCAGATGTTGTAACCCGTTTCAACCCTACATAAACTGACCAGTTTTTGTATATATTTGGCACGAGAATATGATACTTTGGAAAAGGTTTTTATAGTCATAGTTTGTCACCTGAATCTCCTATGGTATGATGTTGCCCTGAATCCAGAAGCTGAATTTAGTTGTTTTCACTTTGTTACATACGGTACATTCTAATCTGAGCAGGATCATGACGGGTCATACTGTGGCGGACCAGCTGGACGATCTACACAACCCCGCGATAGGCGACATCGTGAGTGCTTTCTCGAGAGAAGCTTTGCTTTATTATTAATCGTGGAAAGACTGTAGTATATATCTGTGTTAACTGGATTGTAATCACAGAACAGTAACGATCACCACTTAACATTTCGTGCTTCCTTTTCTGACTTGAATTCAATTCATATCACAACTCCATTGATTTCGTTGTCCTTCATCGTGATCTATTCTGTGTCACCTTGACAACCCCCGATACCTCACCCATTGATACACAGATAGCGATAGATCAACTTCATCAGGAGATAGAGGAGACTCTAGGACAGGTGCGAGGTCCCCGACAACGTGCCACGCCCCCGCGGCCTTGGAGCCGCCACCTCCCGACACCCCCAGCACTCGACCCACCCCCCGTACAGACTCCGCCACCGGACCAGACCCGGGCCGGCGCCAGGACATCAAGTGGTCGGTCCAGGCGAAGTCGAGCCTCCTCCGCTAAATCACAACCGTGAGTCGAGTCAAACTTATAAGCTAAGTCTCTATAAAAGTTGCACTTCTATGGGAGCTACCTATGGTACATTTAGAGAATAAACCTATGTACACATTGACTCTTTCAGTGAGAAGCCAGAACGTGTTATTCTACCACTGACCCTCGGTGAACTCGAAAGGGACGACTCAAAAGTAATGGTCAGTATTTCACCCTCAATTGATCACTCACCTACAAACATAATGAGTGTTTCACCCATTATACCAAAACATATCTTCATGATTCTCAATGATATAAATGATTTAGCTAATATTCAAAACAAAAATTTTATAACAAAAAATTCATGACATTTACATGTATTGCGGTGAGTAAAAGGACATTGCGGAGTCGTGTTTCCGCCATTTGCAGAGTACCAGTAAGAAACTGACTGATGTTTCTCTGTTGCCAGGAGGCCAAGTGTATGAGCACGCTGTGGCCTAACTACCTCCAAGTGGGAACCAGCAAGTTTGCCCCAGTACAGTCCTGAACACGACTGATTGTCACTGTGTACCATGTCCTTGTAGTTTGGAGCAACTGTGCTGGTGATTCAACTCTTGTGATAAAAATTGTGATATGGATATTTTCTCAGA
Organism: Terebella lapidaria; assembly: GCA_949152475.1. Classification (NCBI taxonomy): domain Eukaryota; kingdom Metazoa; phylum Annelida; class Polychaeta; order Terebellida; family Terebellidae; genus Terebella; species Terebella lapidaria. The sequence goes on from OX424558.1 coordinate 13,579,195, forward strand.
AAATAGTGTTAGAAACTTAATAGTGCTGCCTGGACAGGTCAAGAATGTATATTTGCGATTCAGAAATGAAGTTTTCCTCTATGCCAAACGCCATTCATTTTGAGTTTTGTTTTCTGCCAAAATACTATATGCATATCTGATTATGATGGTCGTGATGATTACAGAACAAAAATTTATGATGTAATCTACTGTGCCAAAAATACTGGATTACCGAGATAGACATATTGTGTTTTTCAACTTTTTTATATAAATTGCGATGTATTTACCATGTTTTATAAACTTGTGAAACTATCTTACAACTAATAAAGTTGATTTATGAATATCTGCTATGTGTTTAGCCTTGATAAAAAAACATTTGGAATAAATTTGAATGGACAGAGTGGCCTGAATGGCTTAAAATGGGTACCCATTTTTCTGATATATATTTCTACACGAAATTCAAGGGAATGTCCAAAAGTCACAAATTTGGGCCCATGTTCTCTATTGTGTTTTCTTTTAATAACTGTTAGTATTCTGATTACACTAGATTCTACATTCAAACACAATGTTTTAAAAAGGTGCCTAAGGGGAACATCATTTACCAGGCAACTTGTACCAGTTTGAACAGTAGGGCACCAGCAGTCTAATTCAAGGTCATTCAAACATGCACCAAATTTCACTTCTATTTAGTCACAGACCTTAGCTATACATGTGTCCTTGGGCTTTAGCACCCAGTGTCGCCAACGCCATAATTATTGTAACCCTTAAACGCATCACATATAATTGACTTTTCGACTGTCGTGGTTGAACACCTATTCTGTGAAGCGTACACCTCGGACAAATATTGCCGAACAATAGTAATCCCCTCGGACAAACAACTCCAGGTCAATTTCCTATATGTAGCGATTTGTATCATGCAATTTACAAATCGTGTTCTAGCTTTTACTATAACTCCCACCAAGTTTTGAGCATTCAAAGATCGTTGAGGACGAGTAATACAGACCTAGTCCTCTATGTACATGTGTTTTGTTGCCAATGGCCTATCTACTCGTAAAGAGCGGGCCATTACCGCTCTTTGGGTCATCGGAGATCAAATTTAAGGTCACCAAAACATGCACTACATAAAACTTCCCACGTAACTTAAATGGACAATCCATGCAATATGATGCATCCTTACATTTGAGTTCGAGCACTAAAGTTCAATGAGGTCACGCCAAAGTCACCAAAAATGTCTTTAAAAAGATTCCCCACTTGTTCAATTTATTACCTATCTATGCTCCAGCTTCTCAAAATTCCCCAAATCGGTTCCCAAATCTCGGACCAGTGGCCCCAAACGATTTTCGGCCCAAGTATCATATCCTGCGCCTTCCTCTATATTAAATAAGGATTAAAAAGGTGACACACGGTTTAAATGGCATTCATTTAGTGGACGAGTAGTATTAAGGCGCAGCGTATGATACTTGGGTCCGATTTTCGATGCAACTCCAATGCGTTTTCCTCTATTTTCAATAAGGATTAAAAAGGTGCGAGATGGATTAAATAGTATGTTTTCAGTGGACAAGTAGTATTAGAGAGCAGTGTATGTTACTTGGGCCCAACATGTATTGAGATTTGCAAAGTTCAAGCTTCACACACATCGCCCCCCCCCCCCCCCCCTCCTCCAAAATAATGTATTAACTTGATAGGCCAATAAAATATAAGTTCTAGAAGACATGAACTCCCAGTATAGAATCGCATTTACAATTGAATTTGAATTTTGAGTTCAAGTAACGTATGCTGGTTGTTCTTCTATATTCAAAGGTGCGAGACGGATTAAATGGTATAATTCAGTGGACGAGTAGTATTACGGGGCAATACCCAAGTGGGACCTGGGCCGATTTATGTGTGATCGGATTAGGTGCGAGACGGATTAAATGGTATAATTCAGTGGACGAGTAGTATTACGGGGCAATACCCAAGTGGGACCTGGGCCGATTTATGTGTGATCGGATTAGGTGTATGAAGCTATCACTCAACTGATTGGAACACAATCGGTTGAGCAAATCTCAACAGGAGGATCTGGCCCAAGTAGCGCACCTTACTCTACTAATACTACTCACCCATTGAATGCATACCATATTTGATCCGTCTGGCACATTTTTAATCTTTATAGAATTTAGAAGAAGAAGATCTCAACATCGTGCCGAAGATCTCAACATGAGCCGAAGATCTCAACATGTGCCCCGTGGTTTCTCGACCTCGATCTGTTGCAGACAAACATGTAGATGATTTTGGGATTCGATGAACAGTTGGATATTGATGTCCTCGAAAATTGTTCCCGCGACAATTGTTCCGTGACAGCTGCAGCATCGGAACCCGATCGTGAACATCACCTAGCAACAAACAGCATGGGCGGTCGGGGGAAGGCCTCCAAGAACAAGAAAAAGCGTGTCTCCAGTAGCGAAAAGGCCGGACTCCAGTTCCCAGTCAGCCGGGTCTCTCGCTTTCTCAAGAAAGGTCAAGCACAACACTTCATGGTTTAAAAGGAAATGTTTGCAAGGAATTACATGAAAAACAAAACCTAACTTAAAAACACTTGAGTGTTATTCAAGAAAGCATAACCTAAATTATTAAGGTGGAACCGCTCAGATCGAAAGGCTGAAAGGTGAGATTATTTGATTCTCATGCATGATATATTCTCGATATATTCGTTGTTAGGTCCCTGGTCATCTGGTAGGCTAATGTTTGACGCAAACGAGAACCATTGCTCATGTCAACATTACGGAATGTGTAAATATACCATTTGTACATTTATCGAACATATTCCATGTAATTGTATGCAGGTAACTACGCCAAGCGGATAGGTGCGGGGGCGCCCGTGTACATGGCGGCCGTGATGGAGTACCTGGCGGCCGAAATCCTAGAACTGGCAGGAAACGCAGCCAAGGACAACAAAAAACACCGCATTGTGCCTAGACATATTCAGCTCGCCATCAGGTGATAACACTCAAATAGTAATAAAGAAAACTTCCTCAAGATGATCAGATATTTTCCATGTCAATTCATGTACGAGTAGGCATATACAGATCGATATAAAGGTTCAAGGTCATATAATGAAAGTCCATAATGATTTGAACCTGTTTTCGCGTTCGCTCAGAATAGAGGTAATTGAAATCGGGAGATTATTGACATGGTTCAGAACGAATTCCTTCCCATGTTCCTGAATCTACTAGTGGCATCGGCTTTAGGCTAAATTTATTTTACTTTCAAATCAGGGTATAGGTATAATTGTGACAATCAAGGTCAGGATGAAGGTCGGACTCAAGTTTGGCCATGAAACTTGGATAGTTCATTTGGTAAAAGTAACATAATGAACTTTTATATTGTTTGATCGTGCACTGCATTTGATAAACATGATATACATGTACGTGGCCTGTGCAGGAATGACGAGGAACTGAACAAGCTGCTCTCAGATGTAACGATTTCGGAAGGAGGAGTTGTGCCGCACATCGCCATTCAGCTCCTGCCTAAGAAGTCCAAGCTCTCGGGCAAGTCCCTTACCAACCAGAGTCAGGAGTACTGAGGTTGTACAGACACGTGTCGTAAACAAAATTGAGAAGCCTTGTTGTGGCACATGGTGACCTGGAGCAGGCCTTTCGTCGGTTATTCCGAAGGCCTTTGGGAGACCTCGTTGAGACAGACACCGACATCGATAAAGATGTATATATGTTGATTGGGTGTTCGAAATTGACACGTGTCGAAGACATACTTATGAAAGCTGTACATTGTGCCAGTGTTGTGGCACTGAAGCAAGCCGTTTGTCGGTTTTTCTAAAGGTCTTGGAAGACCCCGTTGATTGATGAACCGACAGAACACATTGTTGAATATAAATACATGTATGTTGATTGCTTGTTCGAAGTCACGTTGCACATGAAAATGTATATGCGTGTATTTAGATAGGTTTGAGTGATATTTGCTGGTTAAAGATTTCTTGCTGTTGGTGGAGTTTTTAAATATTAGTTATACTAACTGTATTTTGCATGAGACACTAAATATATTCAGTGACATCTTTGTTCGTTATCATTTAGTTATTCACAATGAATGCCGCGTTCGGTATCTACCAGTAAACCCCGTGCCTTAAACGCACATAGCTGGTCACGTGATTTCTGGTCACGTGACTTGAGTTATGGCGGGAAACGGACGTGGGTACATGACTTTCGCAGAAATCATTCTTGAAATATGCATGAATGCATTACGAGGATCCAGGGTGGGATCTATTCCTTCCACCTTGATAAAGACAATCTATGACTATCGCATTCTTAAAGGCCAAGACACTATGCCAGATACACCCAGAGTAAGTGAATTCACAAAATTTTCTGGGACGGGCAGGGGGGGGGGGGGGGGCTTCAGGCACAACCAAGCACCCAGACGGGATAGGAGGATTTCATATTTTGGAAATGGGGAATGCCTTGATACCCCGCAGGAGGGTGGGTGATATTTTGCTGGGTAGTCGGGCATGGAAATTATCGGTTTTAGGGGGTACCTTCAGAACTCGAGCTGTAGCCAAAAACCTAATTTGTTACAGGTAACCTATATTTTCCTTATTGCAGTTCGGTGACGAAATGAATTATCTACCTAACTACTCAGGTTTTTGTTCTGGAGAGGAGCTATGAAGATTTGAATCGGGACGTTTTAAAATCCTTTTGAATGGGACATGGAGTTACCGGTATGGGGCCTTGCGCCATATCTTTCTCTAATACCCGGATCCGCCTGTGAAGTGGGCTTTCGTATTTGATTCCTCAATATTATAAATAAGTAGTACATATTTTCCATAGCACGATCCCCTGTAAACATAGTTCAAACATAATTTCGTCGATGAATAATATATTCACTATTGACACGAGTACATAAATTTTTGCTAACGCCTTGGATTGAGATGTTTAGTTTAGTTATTTTCAGGATTTGGTGCGTTTGATGAGCGAATCCTTACTTAGCTTTCTAGGAAATAGCAAATAGAACCACTGAGTTTCTAGTATGAATATATTGTATGGATGTATTGCTATCATAATGTTTCCTGGCCACTGTTGGTGAGGAGGACCGAGGTGGGGTCGTGCCAGTTATGAAGCCCAAATTTAAACTTGAATCCCACATCGACTTGAACTTCATGATTTCTCAATGAATGATACTGAAATTGTTTTCATCGCGGGATAAATTTCAGAGCTATTATCTACATTGGTCAATCACTTCCGAACAGTGAACAGATTACATGCTATGTGTATATGCCTGCAGCAAAGCAAATTTTCATGATAGTTCGAGTCTCCTCAAAATGAAGAAAACCACACAACAAATTACACGAAGAATGGTTTATTTTACAAAGTGAACAGTACAAGCAAACGATGGTGTCATTCTAGAAGGATTTTATAATATTGAACCCCACTGGTTATGTTATATAAGCATGATAGGATTTGGTTAATACACATTCCACATCAACTGCAGATGTGAATTATATTTTCTAAGAATATTGTATTTGGGCTGAATCACATTTTTTTGTAACCAGGACAATGAAAATCTGCACAAGATTGGCCTAAAATATCAAAAGACCAAAATCTGCACAAACTTTCTGACTTTCAATTTCACCATTCACATTTTTTCTACTTCCAACTAATGACATGAACATCTCGGCATGTAACAAAACAATAAAAAATATAATTGTATACACATGTATATTCTACATAAAATACACAAGTACAAACAAATAATTGATATATTTTATATACATATATATACATTTACCGCATATAGTCACGAGTTTTCCAAAAAAAAAGCCATGTACACAAACGTCAAACAGTTGTTCACGAGCTCAAGAGGAAGCATGCATCCCGAGGTCACCCACTACAAACAAACAAGCCGATATACAAGCGAATTTTGCAAGAATAGAACTACAGGGAGGCAGTTTAATAACTTGGAGCCTGACCCCTAAAATCCTTAAAGACAGCAGCTGAAAACTGCCAAAAAAGGGAGAAAAAAAACCTCATGCAAACACAAGGGTTGAAACAAGACTGAGAGATGTGAGGGCACCAGAGGAGCGTAGGCGAGACGTAGGGCGACAGGAGACGAAACATGGCTGCTTTATAACTTCTACTGATATGAATATCTGGTATAAATATAACTTCTGGATTAGGCAAGATATCTAATTCATACATATGTATTGGTATAGGTGATAGATGCCATTCAAGAGATCTGCCAGTATTTTACAGAAGAAAAAAAACCCTGCAGCAACCCTGTACCATATCTGCAGTTTTGTTTGGGTTAACTAATGTCACATGCAGCCACCAGGTGTCAGATCCGTCACCCGCGCCCCGCCCACGTCCTAGACTAGGTGTTCTCACCTGAGCTACTTGAGATCGTCGTGTGAAATGACTGGTAGTCTACCCACCCCCCAACCCACAGCCTCCCGGCCCCCGCGGTGGATATGTCTCTACGCGAATACTGATGCCTGAAATGTTGACTCTATCTGGTTTTAACTTTGTACCCAATACTTTCCAGATATGTTTGGATATAATACTCTAAACATTTGTAGTTCTGTTTGGAATCGTAAAAATTTGAATATTATCAACATCAGAAATGTCAAAAGTAGGAGGAATTGTACATTCGAGTATCAAAAAACTTTCCAAATGTCAAACAGTACAATTTCAATGGTTGCATAACACGAAAATTATTTTTCTATCTTATCTTAGCCGAGGCTTGGGGGTGGAGCAGAAATACGTACAGTTTGTTAGTGAGAAAACAAAAGCTGGAACATTTACAAAGCGAAGCCATAAATACGTGCATGAATCCCGCAGCAGCGCCAAAACCCTGGGATCTTATACAAAGCAGGTGGTGATGCGAAACTATACAAGCCGTTCTAGCATGTTGTCCACACAGTGAAACAATGAATATTAGTTTGGGGGGAAAGATATAATATTCTTGCCTGTTATCATTGCCCTACCCACTGCTACACATGTATAAGGACTGGGTAACCATGGTGATTTATGAGTGTGTGTTCCCCTACTGATGTTTTGATACTGATCCAATAAAAGTACAATTGCTTTTTTTTTTCAATACAAAAGTCCACGTCCCATGCCAGCTCACAATCATTAACAACAATTCTCACATCATTGTGTTCAAAAGACCTCACTTACGTGAACAAACCCACTCAGTCACCAGAAGACGAAGTTTGAATACATAGATACAAGTGCAACAATAAATTATTAAATGACGATATAAAATTCTACCATGATTTTAGGTTAATCGTTTATGCTGGATATTTCAGATAAATAGGCTCAAAGTTACACAGCATAACCGGTACAGCAAGTTAGTCGACTACAGGCACTTAGAAAATGTTCGCGAAACTATTCTATCAAATGATATAGCTTTTATTCTAGTACAGATCTGGGTGTATCATATACTATCTCTCTACAGAAATAATACTTGATGGTTATATTGACCAGTACCAGTAGGTGATGTACATTTGATCCTGTCTGAAAAGTGACTTTAAGCACTAGCTGAAACATAAAACACTACTGGAATCAGTTTCCTGCCTTTTTTTGTGACAAAATGTGGAATGTTTTCCTCTCACCAGATGGCAGTAAGGTATACAATAGGGGGCAGCACTGAGCTAGGCTAAATACACGAGCAGCGGTATCTGTTCATCACAAATTAAACCCAGCAATACTTTCTTCAGGTGAATATTCACAGTAAACAGGATCATGTCATGTATTCTCCACGTACACATATAAATATATAGAGCAAAGATGTCCGTTAATTGATAAATACGTCAATTTTCACACCATATAATCACGTAGGCGTATCGCAACAGTAGTCTACACTGGAGTATCCTGGTTTTTACAGCAAACACAACCAAATCTGAACCAGCAACAGCCATACTCGCCACAACATGCATGGACATCCAAACCTACTTTCTTTGAAGAGCATGAGTTATTTGATAGTGCTATGGATTTTGAACACGGCAGCCATTACTAAATGCTAGGACTGTGAAACAGTTGACATTTTTTTCTGTTCCCTGTGATGAACAAGTGAAGGTTAATACGAGAAAACACATAAACATTGGCACTTTCAACATTTTAAGACCACGATATAATTGTGGTCGGTAACTCCAAATAATAGGCACTTTTCAACCTGGAGCCGAATAGGATTTTTTTTTGTACATGTAGTTGTTCACCACGATGTTTTAGTTTTTTTTTTACATTTGGATGTAAATTTGTATATAACTCAACATGATGCGACAAACTGCATGAAGATCTTTTGTTCTCCGAAATATTGGAAGACTGACACCAGCAAATGATCATGCACTGAAGTCTTTCGAAGTCAATTCTTGTAAACCTTTGTTTGAATGTTTCAGTTTCAGTCAACTGCAAGTTTGCTTGTTCTTAATAAGTATTCACAAACAGAGCACACTCAGTACTCATCACTGCACTACTGAACATGTATCATATACAAAATATACATAAATTACAAACAATCTACTGTGGATAAATACTCAATTGTGTGGTTATAAATAATGATTTGATCATTTCTGGACGTCTTTGATAAGTAATCGTGGTGCGTGAACACTACGAGACACACTTATATAGACCAGCTTATTTACATATCCGTGGTGGAACGTACACAAACACACGATGTAAGTCCTGCTAGTCTACTATCATACACAGTGCCAGTGCTTCAAATTCTTCTCGCAAAAAAATAGATTTCTGAGTAACATGGTCAATTATACCTAACAAAATAGATCGAACAGCACCAAAATTGCTAAAACTAAAAAAATACGTAAAATGTTGACTTTTTGTTCCTTTGTTTTCATGGGACAAACAGTTACTGTAGCAGATTGGTTTGCTGATATGCCTGATGGATCTTACACAGAAGTTTGATGTTGGTTTCCTTGAGCTTCAAATTTGGATAAATATATGTAATTTATACACTTATTATATAGGAACTAGTATTCATTGATGGGCATTCGATGTGCACTGTTATTCTCGATGCCCATTCGAAAGTCCTTAAACTTGATCTACGATGTTTCACAACATCTCTAACATTGTAACCATGGTAACAAAACAATTTGTACACAATAATAATGAGGAAATTGTAACAAACCAGTTTGATTTAGATCTTTCTTAACTATAGACTTGTAGATATATGGCAACTTAACATTTATATATATATGTCAACAATTTTGATATGACGCACCAAGACGCAACTGTCGATGCCCATTTGTTCTACGCAAGTAACATAACCATGGTAACAGGAGCAATACAAGCTGCTAGCGAGGGCTCCACTCCAGCCACTCAGGCCATCAGGGTGCCTCCGTCCCCTTTAGGTGTAGTAATAACAAATTACAAGTTTGCAAAATCATCTGAACAATGAACATAAAGGTAACTGGTAGAACATTTTTTCAGGAAATTGAGCACGTGTTTAAAGTCGGACAAAATGTCTCGAGAAGTTAAACTTCATGATCATCAATGAACCAAAGGACACTTTGACTTGTTGTTTCACAAAAGTATTTAGGGCACGTAACATGACAGTCACAAGAAATGTAGAAAAAAAACAATAATAATTGTATATTCGCAACAAATTTGTGATTTTTGTAAACACGGGAAGCTGAAATCAGCGTGTCCCAGGACTGAAGCTGGTGTGTTCATGTGAAGCTCGAAAGAGACAGGCGACCTCGAGAAGTGGACGATGACCTTCAGCTGACCCCTGTTTGACCTTGAGATGATCTGCGTTGATCCGAGACACCGACAGTCACTGCCGTCTTCCGATCACGGTTCTGCTGGGCAGCTCTGGAGTATTGCTGACTTCAACTTTCATGCACATAAATATTTCTGGATTTCTGATTGGATAATTTTACCCGGGGGTCACACGAGAATGACCCGGGTGTCAGTCACTGAGTCCGTTGCTATGGTAACACGTGTTGTCGGTTCGGGTCTCACTTGCGCGTCAAGAACATGGCGGTGAGGATGGAGAGAAACGCGACGCCAAAAATCATTCCCACGGTCGGCCAGCCGATCGTCTCAGGGACGTACCTCAGTGCTGCTCTCTGGGGGCAAAAACAGGAAACATTAGACCAGTACGGGCAGCTCTATTCATGACAAGACATCCTGAAAATACTATTAGTATGTGCTGAGAGTAATTTCAAAAGTCTGGCACTAATCAGTAATTGACTAAAACATCTTCAGTAGAGCTGTTATTACACATGACATACATAACACTACTGAAACATGATATAATGGACAGAGGTCAGTGTTTATTATGATTGACAGTGTCATAATGTCTGTACAAATTGCTGTATTTCCTGCTTTCATTGACCATGATCTGGCCAGTGACTTGTGTATGTTGTGTGACACGCAAACTAGATGGACCTGTCAATCTCACTGACATTCCCGAGTTTCACGTTTCCCCACATCCGGGTTATCCCGGTTTTCCTTTTGTCACTCCACTGAGAAGAATAAGACTCTGGGAGAAGACATCAGTAAGAGACGCCTGCCGTCCGGCCGTGTGTCTGCGGAGTTTAGCGTCAGTCAGACACACGGCCGCCAGCCACTGACTGGACCTTGGAGCTTGTACCACACAGTGCCACCGACAGACAATCAGACATTGATGCATTGTGGACAAACGGATGTCTTGAACATTGTGGGGAATGGCCAGAAGACCTTCTGACCAGTGGAGAGAAGACCAGAGGTGACCAGTGTTCTGTAATTAGCCTGGACCCTTGCTCATGTCGCCAGTGACACTGAAAGGGCAGGGCTCGCAGGGAGAGAAAAGCGGTGCTGACTGAGTGAGTTGTTGGAGCAACAGAAGCAGCAGGGATCACGGACTGATTTCTCACCTTACCAGCCTGTGTGCCAGAGTGCAGTGAGGGACTGGTCTCTGGTTTCACGTAATACCTTTGGAAGAGCAACGTGCCCTGTGGCTTACTTGGATATACTCTTACATGTACGGAATTTATGGAGTTATGTGAGTTGATGCCAGCGCCTGAAGGGTCACATCTTTTGGTTTTCAAATACTACCAAGGCTGGTGAAATGTAGCAAGGGGAAGAAAATCCACAGTGTACATTAGAGTACGGCATTGTGCAAGACATAAAACGATACAGTTATTCAGCGTGGCTCGAGTTTGTCACCTGTGGCCCTGTCACTGCCCCGTGTGATTCGGGGACAATGGAGAGCCATGATGTAATGATTGCATTAGTCGTGTGGAGGTATGTCAATGAGTTACAGCCACTTGACACTTAGCCGTAAGTGCCACATCGGCCACGCCAGGTCAAACACTCAGCATATGTATTCAACTGTCCCATTGTCACTGACACAATAGCCAGGTATTTAACTGTTACCAAACAGTCTGATGACACTACAATAGCAGGTCATAAGCTGCTGACCCCAGAGCCAAATACAATATTGTATGTCACCCCATCTAAGCCTATTAGAGCCCATAAAATCTACTGGGTATTGTTTCTATTGGCCACTTGGGCCGCCGTAGGGTGTGAAGTAACTTAATTCATGTTCCCTGGGGTACAAGGCATTTCCATGGTTACATGAGACAAAGTGTGGCCCTGAGAACATCACAGAAGGAAAGTGATACCATCGCCGCCCGGTTTATGTCTGGGGTAACGTCACCTTGACAACAAAGCCTGGATAATGGACTCAGGTCAGCGCGGATCAGTTCTTGCCAAAATAAACCTGTGGGGCGTGTTTGGCGACTTGTTGCCGGGAGCTATGAACACCTGGCCATGTTTCTCCAGTCTCCATGGTGGCACCCGGGAACAATTCATCCCTCCACTGAGACTCATTACGTCTGACATCACCTTACACGGTCCCCACGGTAACCACTGCCCCACAGTAACCACTGCCTGAGCCCTTCCGACACTTTGCCGCTACCTGTAGCCCCCAGACACAGCCAATGGGCCGCCAGACCACGGCAGAGATCCCTGAGAACAGGACACCTGGATCCACCCCACCTGCCTCTCTGTCTCCCAGTCCCCCAGCCAGCCACACAGCCACCGGGGATTAGCTAAGGCCAGATCCAGTCGATCCCACTTGATTATTTTATCTCTGTATCAGTCAGGGAATCAAAGGCACCCTGTAATTGGTGCCCTGTGGGGGGTCTTGTATTGTGGGATTAGCAACATGCTTCCCTCAGCAGAGAAATACTTAGATTACCGGTAGGAGAGATTTGATCTGTATGAAATGGTGCTGAATTACACCAAAAACTTTGTTTCTAGGCATATATTATTACTCCGGCAGCAAAATATGTCAACCATGTAAAAATTTCCTTGTAGTTTCCATGATGATGATGGAATTCATCAAGTGGATAGTCAAAATGTCAGCAAATATGATAGACGGCCCAGGCTAATACAATATTTAATACACTTGACCAGAGCAATTTACATCTAAAGACAATAAACGATTATTCACAGCGAGCTGGAGGCAAACAAAATGAGCCGCAGGCGCTTGACACAAAACTACTTGACACAGAGCCGCCAAGAAAAGACGATGTTTGATATATTGCAATGTTTGTTCATCTGACAGCTCTGTGCATCCTCCAGTCACTGACATCCCAGACAATAGCTGAGAACAATCAACCTAAACCCCCTGATAACACTCTTGCTCAGTCACAAAGCCATATGTTAACGACGTGGGTTGTTGCTTGGCCATCTGCTTGGAGAGCACAATAACTGTTCCTCAGCTCCCTCGGGTGTACAGCTCCTTTAAGGAGCGCTTTATCACTTTCTTTCACACCCTTATACGGAGACAATTAACTGGCCCAAGCTTCACGCTAATTTAATTTTCCTCAAAGCTTTATAGCCTGACATAAGACATTATTCCGGGGCGGCCGGAACGCCATTAGAAAATTTCTAAAGATTGTCGCTGGACGGCCGAACAAGCCGATCTACGGATGCCTTTATGACTATTTAATCAAGCGCAGAGTGTCAAATGCGATACTTTTCCCTGGCACACAATACGGGGATTAGAGAACAAAGACCCGCACTCGCCGTGTTCACCGTTAGACGGAGGGGTGTAAGTGTCTGGGATGACCAGGAGGGGGCGCTCTGATCACAAGGCGACAATCGACAACACAGCTGATGTCATCTGGGTACAAATAACACCTGCACACTCCATTGTCCCTTGGTCCGTCCGTCCGTCCCTCTCCAGCCATCAACTGGAATTACCGTCTTCAGTGCGCCTCATCGCACACCGCCTCAACACACATGCAGGAGGGACATTACAGCCGCGCGATACCTCAGGAAACCGATGAATTGATTGCCGCATCTCATTAACCGATTCAATAGAGCGGCAGGACAAAAGACCACAGTTATCATAACATTATAGTGTATTTATGTCCGGGCGAGACAGACTGGGACAAAGACTTCGGGGAGGGGGACTCGACACGTCCATGTGAAAGTTGTCACTCTGGCCGATCTCCTCCGCTCCGCTCCCGCCCGCCCGCCGTAAAACAGGAACTCGCCACGGTGTGTTTGCCCAGAACAAAACATTCGGAGAGGAATCTAATGCCGGTGGAGCACGGCTGAAGTAAGCCAGAATTAATGCAACAATATCTGGACAACGAGCTGATAAGTGGCCACGGTGGTCGATCTGGTCCGGAGGGGCGAAGTCAGCCACAAGTGACTCATCACCTTCAACAGGTCGTGCTGTCAGACTTTTATAACTCCTGTACTGCTTCCATAAACTTTTGTCGGAAGTGTGTGTGCAAAACAATGTGCACAGGTGAATCAGATACACAATAAACTGTTAGCTTGGTTATCTATGGATCTACCTGACTTATCAACTTGACACCTATTCATCAAGTTTTATTCAAGATGAAGATTTATAGGTGACTTTTTTACAGTACTTATATGGCTACTACATCAATGTTATAATCATACGAGTCATAAATAAAATCAATATGTCAATTTTTTATAACTTACAACATAAAACTGCGTGCCAAATGTTTATCTCTACCCCCTAAGACCCCCCAGCCTTGACCCTCAAGACAAAGGGAGGTATCTCTTGGCAACCATCCTAACTCCCCCAGCACTATGGGAGGGCCAAAATCTCTACAAAACATTGAAAGGTGAGGCCAAACCTGGGATGTTACTGAACTATCAATTAAACAAGAACCAATTAATTTCTCACAGGAAGCTCAATAAAGTGGCCTTCAAGTTATCTTTGTCCCTTTGTGGCTGGCCTTGGTACCCAGGGAGAACAATTTTAGGGGAGGAGGCTCCAAATCATACCCATAATGTCCACAATAGGCAAGACGTCAGACAATGGCTTGAAAAAAGTTTGAAACTTTAGCCAGGAATGGGAGCTTCTATCTTTAATCATGCAATCTGCATAACTCCCAGGAGACAGGGAAAGGCAGGAATTGGAGGTCGGGGAGTTGGGGGAGGGGAGTTTGCTATCACTGAGAACGGACGGAGACACTGCGGACCATCTCCTGCTTCGGCCAATCACAGTATGGCAGCCCTAATGATGGATGATGATGGATCCAGCAATGATCAGCTCTATGGAGTCCCCACAGAGACATGCATGTTATCACCAGTAGGACATATGGCACTGTGTATATAAGGGTTGCTAGGGGGTCCTGACCCCCTGTTGTCAGGCGAAAGTGAGAGATGGGGAGTGGTCGCCAGGGGCAATGACTAAAACTCATAACATCATCACAAAGATGTCAGAGGCACTAGACTTTCCAATTATATCATCCACAAAGTGGCAAATAACATCAGCAAATACCTGGCCGCCCGTGTTTATTTAGGGATCTGTGGTTGTCACGGTTACTATGTATTGTATCTGATGGGTGGGAGGACATGGTTTGGTCAGGTCGGGTGCCGGGGTATGGGGAGGTCGGGTGGGTGGGTGTATCCCACCCTGGGTAAACACCAAGGAGACCACACCGTTGTGGTCCATGTGGTATGGATGGATTCTCTGGGTGGGGGCGGGGCCCACTGACAGCCAATCACTGATCAGTGGTCAGCACTGGTCTCTACCACTGACAGCTATAGTCAGCAAGTGTGTGGAGAAACAGGCGGTAAATCAGCGAGTTAGTCACTGTTTATGTAATTAGATCCCATGCTGAAGGGGATAAGCTCATACAGAGAGAGAGAGAGAATGAGAAAGATGATGGAATGATCATCCTTAATCAACATCAGGTCAAACAAATACAAAGTGACTGGTCTTGACAGTGTCCAAACAGAAATGAGTTGATGAGAATTTTGTGGTGAACTTTGTTCCCAAACAGGTTTTACTTGGATGAGGTCACTTTTCTAAATTAGTGGCTTCCGTCAGAACATGGACAAAACTCATTAGTGGCTGCTGAATGTAGCCACACATAAAATTAATCTCTCCTGCCAGTCTGTTCAGATACAGTGACCCAATATGTTCAGTAAGTGCTCCAGACAAGGGTATTTATTTTCAACTTGGCAGGGTGTGACCACAAGTTAGGCATTCCCCCAGTCAGTGTCCCTGAGTTAGGCATTCCAGGAGCCAGGTAATGTAGTATCCAGTAACATGGACCAGACAAATTCCAGCTTCCAATAAGGCCAAGTGGCCAGTGATCTATTACAGGTAGATCATGGGGAAACTTGTGCGGCAGCCCATAGCACACCTGGGAACTAATCACCTTGCCACTAGACAGGTAGATCTATGTACAGACCACAGGCAGGTGTCAGTACAGGAATGCTGCTGCCTCTGCCTCTGAGTGTGACCGTGCCGTCCTCTAGCTCTGACTGACTGACAGCTTTTGGGCCAATGATACGGTGCAAGGATTGAGGCGAGGTGGGGTGTGGAACTATTGATGGATGGACCACTGGTCACTGGTCATGTTGACTTTGAGAAATAGCAACAATTTGTACTGGTACAGCTGGCAAATGCAGAAAGATTAATCGATTCGTCTGCAAATGGGCTGTGCTCACTTTGAGATGCACTGAACTTTTCTACAAATGCCACATGCTTTTCTACTGCAGACACGGCACTACTCTATTTAACATTACCTGACACCGTGAACAGTGAATTACATTGACATCCCTAATCACAAAACAGACACTCTGAGTAGTGTGACTGAAGTTGATTTACTGGACTAATGGATTGGTATACTTGAATTGATTTTGTTCCTAGGAAGTCTACATCGCTACTGACAATACTACATTATGACACTACCAGAATACATGTACATACAAAGGGTAAATTTACATTTTTGCAAATGTACAGTAGTAAAAATAAACTTTTGTTCATTTATTTATATGCCATTCTATTTCATTGATGTTCTAATTTGTGCACTGATTTTGACTTCAATTTATAAACTAGTGCAAACTACTATACAATGTCATGGATAGATAACATTTTGCAACACACTGAACTAAACTACTCAGGAAACTACTTATGGTTAGTTATAATTGCTAAATGAGTTAGTTACCTACTTGCTGACTATAGATTTTAGTTGAACACTAACAAACTCTACAATATA
The DNA here is from genome assembly GCA_949152475.1 of Terebella lapidaria. Taxonomy (NCBI): domain Eukaryota; kingdom Metazoa; phylum Annelida; class Polychaeta; order Terebellida; family Terebellidae; genus Terebella; species Terebella lapidaria. The sequence continues at coordinate 13,595,663 of OX424558.1, forward strand.
ACACACTTGTTTATTAGTAAGTAAAAGTGCCACAACTCACCCATCCGCCCTGCTCGGCGATCCACTTGGCGATCTTCTCCGTAATGATGAACTTGACGACAAAGCCGACGATGTTGGAGAAAAAGCCGCGAATGCCTCGCTGGATGACTGTCACCGCCATGCGGTAGCCGAAACATAGCAGCGTGATCACCCGGCCCCAGTTAATGTTACCATCTCGAAACAGTCTGAAACACGTACGCGAAACTGTCACGTCACGCCCGGCAACCGACAGTCATTAGTCGATATCTCACAGCAAAGTGTATTACTCTTTTCAAATTTTAAACTAAAAGTTTACTAAAATAAGTGAAATTTTTCACAAATGAGATTATCTGTTCATTCAAAAAGTGCTTTTCAAGAATGTTGAACTTCCAATAAAATGTATGTGCACTATATCACATTCATTTTTGCTGTCAAATACATTCATTATCAAGATACAGAGTATACAATTAACAATATAATCGCAAACATAGATATAAAAGTCTGTAATGTTTACTACATAACAATATTTTTAGACATCCTCAAAATTAATACTGGTACACGTAGTTGGTATTTACAATTTTTGAGTATAGGCTCGATACTAACTTTCTCGCTACACCAGCGAAGGCCTCGTACGCCGTGTCTGGCGTGATGTTCAGGTGACATATCAACTGGTTGAACTGTGGGGCAAATCTGTCATTGATGTCATCACCAATGACAGCCAATTGCCGACCTATCCGGGCTGCCGGTCTGAAAAACAGCAAAACTGACATCATTATACAACACTTGTAAACACATTGATACCCAGTTGTGTTGCTATAATCGGGTTGGTATTGTAATGAAACATATTGCATGACAATCTATTACTAATAAATGATACTTAATTGAGTTGTGATTTCTTATTCCATAATTAACACAATGTGTCTGGATTTCGCAAATGTTAAATTATTGGAATTCTTTGGCCACCGCCAAATATCTCCAAAACCACACCACAAAACCAGTACCTTCAAGTTCACTTTGGGTATAAATTTTGACAACATGATCTCCCAGATATAATTTGGGATACAGATGAGCAAAATATACATGCAGATCGCACATCAAGTGAGCATAAAATGGACATTGCATGAGTGGCTGTTCATTACTACATCAATAATTGACAGAATATGCATCATTAAGAGATACATTTTCAACTAATTGGCCACAAGTGCCAGTATTATCATCAAATGATGGAATGAGCAACTTTTCTTGACGGAATAAGTGCTGATAGAACATCTGTGAAACAAAGGCCCCCAAAATACACCAATTAATTTGCGACTGACTCGCTTTCAGTGTTCGCACTTATGACTTTTTTTCAGCTATAACTGTCTGGATGACGATGTGGTCGCTCCCATATTGGCGGGTTAGAGGCAGAAGAAAGAAGAACTCTTCTTGTGGAGGACATAAAGGGTACTTCCCTCACTAATTGCCGACAGGGGGTCGCACCATTGTCCACATCAGACTAACACGTGACAGACTGGTCCGAGCAAACTCAGACGCTTGCCATCAAACGACATGAAAAAACGCAAAATGCTTTTTAATATCTAAGATTATCGTAAATTGGGAATCTAAGTGCCAGAGAAATCCTGGAGGAAAGACAGAATTCTGCCAACCAGTTCTTTATTTCAACGTTTTTATTTCGGACAACCACCACAAAGCGCTTTGTTACTAACTTAATGGGGATGATAAGGAAAGGAGGTTTACTCAATTGGCCTGGCTACCTTCCTGTGCTATGTGCCTGATTGTGGCATTTGTCTGTGTAGTGCAGTTGAGCATTACATAGGATTACTTTTTAGGTTCCCATTAAATTTCTACATTGGCAAAAACACATCGGAAAAGGGAAAGTTGCCTAATTGGTGACTAATCAAATACAGGTAGCTGGTAGCAACATAAAAACTTCCAGAAAAATCAACCGCTACACATGTACCAATGTGATGAATAATACATCGGTGATGACGATCTTTGATAAGCTATGCTCCTTCCTAGGGTAATCCGAAACTCAAATACAGGTTTTCATCAAACCATTTGTCAGAAATTGTTACATACACAAACAAGGGAAGAAGTCTTGAAGGTTAACACAAAAACTTCCAGGTAATCTTTGCCCATGGCCAAACTCAGTAGCTGTGTTATCAGACACTTGTGAATCAGACAGCTTGCCCACAAACTGGTAGCTACCAGATGTTCCTACCTGAAGGACAAACACCCCACTTTTTGCATGGATTTTTTAGCCATAGAGCATTGGCCCCATGTGCAAACAGCAAATTTTCATAAAGCGAATCGCTGTTTTGGCGAGCCTTGCAAAGTGCTCTTCATAAGCGTGATAGGAACTAGATTTATTCTTGACTGGTGTGAGGAAACAGCAGGGACGTATGGAAGTTTTTTTTCCTCCAGCTCCAGACAGTCGGAAGCATAGAACATTGACAAGCTGCAGAGGGATGCAAAAACGGCATTTGCCTGAGACAACTCAGCAAAAGTGTGGCATTCATCTTTTATTGTGCGCTTCTTTCCGCAAGATTTCTGGCTGATGTAAGCAATAGCTGTCGTGGCAACGGAGCAGAAACATTGAGATTTGGTTGTGGCAACATCATCCTGGCAATGCTCTGGTTAATTGATGAGCGCCGTTTGTGCGAGTGTTGCGCACCAGCGCCTCACCAGTCAAAAGATCCCAAAAGATAGCTACTAATGCAGCTCCATTTTTTCTTTCTCACTTTCTGTCATTGCTGATAACAAGAACAAAACATATCAGCGGTTTTTGTGCAATCTGGGGCGGAACAAAGAGACCTTGCGTTTATATCAGCAGTCATCCAACAAGTGCAAGGACACCTGATTGCTGTGGCAGCGTCCCTAACATTTGTCCATGTCCTTGGATGACCTTGCCCCATCAGTGGGTGTCCCTGCCTCGGACAGATGTCCCAACACGCTGATAAGCCGTCCCAATATGTGGCATCATAATTAGGACGAGTCATGTATTGTTCCAGCACAAGCCTATAGCTTTTGTCATTACATTCAATTAATTGGAATGTAATGATCCTACAATAATACATCTTCATGTGACACTTCCAAGGATTTATTGCCACAAATTAGGGACATACTCCTTCCCACAAATAAGTTAGCTGCAACGAGTTCTAATACAATGCAACGATAATAAAGTGGGAGGTCAAGAAAGGACACAAGTATTCATTTCCGTATATTTAATACTTCTGCTTGAAAACAGTAATTAGATTCCCAATGATGCTGACTCCATTTCAGAGTCAACCACCCCTGGCAGTAATCAGCGGTCACAGGTGATAATCAGTGATGGTCAGTGATGGACAGTTACCAACATAGGATTTCAAGGGGCTGGACACTCAGTGTCAGGCAGAAGCTGGGAGATTTATCCCATCAGCAGGCAGCTAGACAGGGCACTGGTCAAGCGCCAATCACCCACGATTGGCTCCCTGACGGCCAATAACCCGCAGCTATAGGTGCCACGCCCACAAGTGTGACCCCTATCATCCCCGGGAGTGACCAGCCCCATGGCCTATACAGGCAGCCTCACAGCAGTCAAGGTGTCATGTCCAGTGGCTTCCCTAACCGAGTAATTACTGGGGTCAATCTAATAGCAACAATCAAAGCCAGGGGAAGCCAGAAATCAACCAAAGTCATGGTTTTAGTTTGCTATACCAACGAAATGGACATCTGGGTTGAGTGTCAAGAATTCCCGCAGCATAAATACAGGTCAAGGGGAAGTTTCAAGATTAGGTGGCAATTTAACCAAAGACAGCATTCTGGGAACAAAGCAGATTTATCTTCATGCTAATTTTCAAGTGAACAATTAAAACCATTACCCAACTTGTCAGCATCCCTGCTAGATTAATTGTTCTCATCAAATTTGAATCAACTGCACGGAAATGTCGGGTGACACCCGCGGTAACACGCAGGAGACCTTCAGGGCTGATGACAATTGGCAGTCCACAGATTGACACGTTAAAACAACGGGAGCGGGCGACAGAGTGAGGACATTAGTGGCTTCATCTTGCTGCGGACGAGGACTGGTGGCGGTGGGCGCGGTCCATCCGTCCATCCTCGGAGAGACACAAAGAAAGGACCCGCATGTCTGCGGCACCCTGACGGCCCCGCGGACGGATAGACGGACAGACAGATCTGATCCTTGATCCCGTCTCATCAGTCTGGGGTGCCTCCAATAACTCGTCAGTCCCACAATAATACACGATCCACAACACGTCCCTCCAACACCCGCTCCGGCTTACAGCTAAAACATGACCTGTCACGCTTCAATTGTCATGCTAATCACCGCATGGAACCAAAGCGGTCAGTCTCGAAGGATGAAGGGTGCTCATTTCGTCATTAACTCTTCAAAGTGACCCACCAATGGAAGCTAATGTCCCGAGACGGTGGCCAGGCCTTGTATTTTTTGGCCATTATTATTAACAATCTGTAACAAAAGATTGCCCTAGCCATTAGACAGTTGATAGTTTTCCCATATTAATATAACCTCCAAGGGAGCCACACGGCCTCTGTACAGAATCAAAGTTGGCAGTGAACAATTAGGACCAGAGGTCCCTACAAATTAGTTTGTGATTATATGGAGGTCACTTGACCGCCCTCAAGTATTGAAACTGTTAATTGTTGAGTAAATATTAACAAGGTGCTTCATAACATACTGTCCTGGTCATTAACTGGTCACAGTGTACTGTCACATCAAAGGACGGGAGCAGAATGCTGGTGTCTCTCAAGGGTCAATGATACCTAATACGAGCTGAATATTCAAGCTATCAAATTTGTCATAATTGATATAATGAGCCTGCATGCCTTTCACTAACTGACCCTAGGTGTGATTTTTCCAATTTGTTATTTAAATACACAAAAAGCTGTGCATCACGCACCACACTGTATAAAGCGAATTTGTGCTTCCCCTGTAATTTTCTCCGGAGAAGCTTTCACAATGGACAGACACAAACATTATGAGGTAAAGCAATTGCAGCTAGCTGGAAAACCTTATGTATGCTGATTAGCGGCTGTTCCATCCGTTTCATTGGACTTGCCGTGCTCATCCACAAGTATGCTTTCTGAAGTTTATGTCTCCTGTCAGAATGGTCAAGTTTTTCAAATAATTTAGAAACAATAGTCACCGCCCATTTTCCTGAGATTGCCTGATAAATCAGAAAGCAATGATGACTAAATATGTGCCTAAATATGACTGTAAATCAGAGTGACTTTAATTACGTGGTGGCCATTTGCATCGTCTTTGATCTGTTTCATGCAGTGTAACAAAGACAGTCATGGCTGGCACGGATAATTAAGTTTCGCTGAGTCGCTGACTAAATGCAGAAGATTTCCGCGTTTTTCGGTCGTCCGTTGCATTGGCGGTTATGTCATAATGTCACTCTCATAAAGATTGAACTGTCAGACGGATCTCACGACAAATGACACTGTGCAGCGGGAGTGAAGACGCGACGACGCAAAGCGCTCATCAACTTCCCCCAACACCGGCAGGATGGCGGGAAGGGAAGGTCGAAAGATCGCTGATTAAATATTCCAGGGTGGCTACTAAAGTTAGGAGGTTATGATGTCGCGGAGAAGGTATAAAACTGCTGCTGGTCTGCGATTCCTTTGTCTCGGCACGCTCTGTTTACAATGGCGCCGCCCTGCACCAGTCGCTTATTATGAAGGTTGGGCGACGAACATCGGGTGTTTCATTATCATGTAAATTCTGGATTAATGGGATATTAATAAAACCGTCAAACGCCATACAATGTTTGCTGATTTGTAGATTAACGGATGATTTTTTTTTTCATTCATAATGTTTGATTGCGTAAGTATTGATCTGCAGACGCTTGAAATAGATTACTAGGAGTTGTTGTTTCACCGGGTAGAGTTTGTTTACAATTCTAATTGCTTGTTGTTCCGTTCAGCAGGAGATTATTTTTCTCGCTGGTTGCCATCAGGAGAGCGGAGACGAGGTGAAGCGTTACGTTAATTAAACTCCGTTACCTGGCTCTGACGAGTGCCAGACCAGTCTCGAGTAGGGAACAATGGGGAGTCGGGGGCGGTCGGGTGGTCCAGTGACGGGTGTTACACAACCGATTGTTCGGGTCTCGGGCACCGCTCTCCCTTCCGTGCTTCCCGTGTAAGTCGAGAATTAATTCAATGACCATCTCCCTGCAATGTTATCAATCACATTCCACTCCGTGGGGGAAACACGAGAGAGAGAAATGGCCAAAAAAAATGTTTCAAGGGAAATTGGGAATGGTTCAAGTGCCTTATGCCTTGATTAATATGGTGAATTTATCATTGTGAGGAAGATGGGATGAGACATGTGGGTCGCTTTGTGCGGCGGCCGATACATCATAGCGGGCTGCGCGTCTCCGGTCCGTCTGTCAAACGACTTGATCAAATGATTCCAATAAAGGACGGGAGTAGGGAACGGTTGGTATCGGAGTTGGTTCCCCGCCCGACGGTGGACATCGCTTCCGTCCCTAGTCGCAGAACTGTCGCCCTGTCAGCCTTCCGACCAATTAAGCTCTCTGTCATGATCACTCGAAGCCATCCCCAAACATCTGGCAAAGGTAGCACTTGTTCACCGCACCATATAAGCAGATTCCGCATGCCAAGCTGGTTTGATTGATAACTTAGTATAGCGAGAATCCCGCGGGGACGGGATCTGGAGTATGTCACCAGCGCGCTGTAAGTAAACTCTGACTTCTTCATTGACAGCACATTAAAGCAGGATCAGCTCCGGAACAGACACTGCACCCGGGACCGGGCTATTCAATCAATGTTGATTGTTGTTCGATTATCCTTGTAAAGTCCTAAGTCTCCCCAAAGCCCGATTGTCAGACCGATGACAAATTAGCAAGGAGTGCGTGATGAATTGTCACAGATGACTTATCGAGTTATCCCTTAATTCCAGGCGACCGGGCGCGGGCGAAGCCCCCAAGCACGAAGTAAATGCCGCCACACAGTACGCTACAATAGACACAATCATCAGAAAATAAGCTTCGGTGCCACGTCCAGGGCTCTCAGTGGTATCCACGGCAACCACGACCTTGTAACCTTGACTCTACCTCCCGGAACAGGGGTCCTGCATTACACACAGTCCAGCGGCCCGGGCCAAAACCTTTATTTGGCTTGGAAAGCTATCAGAGGTCCCTCGAATATTAGGTCGGGATATCTCGGGTGCCATAGGACATGAAGAATTGGAGACTCCAGGTGCCAAAAGAACAAGAATAATAGACTCCTCAGAGACGAACACACACGGACGACGGAGATGTCCTTCTGTCAGGCTGCGACCAACTTGTGAGAACAAATTACGACTCGTGAATTCCAATGACATAGGAGACGCAAAAAATGACAGTCTAGGGGTTTCACGGTCTGAACAATCAATCTATAGTTGTCCCAGAAATTAGATGAATAACCACGGTGATTGGTCACCAGCGACAAGGGCAAGGCAAACATGTGACCTCAATAACCGAATGCCAATAGCTAATTTCAGAAAAGATAGATGGCTTTTACATTCAATTTTATTCTTCATCTGTTTTGTGTTATTGTTTTTAGTGCAAGTTCATTTGTTCGAATTTTCAAGACAAAAGAACAATACATTCTGCTCACCTCATAATATACAACACACTACACTGTATATTAAATTATTTCAATTATCCCAATAAAAAATATTCAACCCTGCAATTGAAACAGAGAGTATCCTGTTTATTAATCAACGTGGTAATCATGGTTGTGGGCTTAATTTTTTGCTGAAGATGAAAATATATCAAAAACTCAGTAATTCCATAGGGAAATCTATCTGTAGGTTTTATATTGGTTTTGTCAAGTTGACAACAGGAACATGATTTTTCCTGTCCCGGACTCCCCGCGCTGCGATTGTCTTCCATTAGTTGAACATTGGTTTGATGAGCGTTAGAAGTTTCTAAAACAGTTCACAGCGGGAAGTTGGACCAAACATTGGCTGGCAACGATTTTCTAATACCATCAAAGCGGTGGGGAGGGGGAAGAAAAAGGTGCGTCCCGTGCTGGCAGGGTGACGATAGCGAGGACACGAACTCGATACTCGTGTAAAACACAACATGCCATCTGTTACTGGCTCGGAATTAGCGGTACTTTATGTGCTGTCAAGGTCTTTATCCATTCAAGGAAATAAATCAACCGCACATCACGACTATAATTATGCTGATTAAATGTTCTGGACCAGATTGCATGCAGGATTTAGTGGATTTTTACAGATATTTTTTTTTTTTACAAAAAAAGAAGTTTCACCTATTTGCTTAATGAAAGCACACAACGTATTGTATTATATATTTTAATCAATTTATAATATAAATCTTATTTGCACTCTATATATGTCCACAAATGAGTAAAAATTTCCTGAGCATGTCGGGGAAATTGCATGACCTCAGATCAAACAAGTAATTTATGTAATTGGCCACAGTATTAATCATTTCATTAATAACTGGGATGTAAATAGGATCTGGCAATTTTAACTAGTACAATGTACTTCAAGGACAGTCATGGATCACATCAATCATATTATTTATCACATCAAATAATATTTGCAAATTATTTGAATTATCATGGCTTTTGTGCAACTCGGTTTAATTATACTCTAAAGAAATTATCCGTTTGAAGTATGAAACATGGCTGATGGTATTACTAATACTAATAATTCTAATTGTTGGCCTGCCACTGGAGGATAAAGGTGAAGACATATTAGAAACAGTTATGGTGGAAAGAATATAAATTAAACTTTACTCTGAAATATCACCCTTCCAAGATAATAATCATATTAAGTATGAATTCAGACGATTCACATGTGTAATGTATAACATTCAGGTCAGTTAATTTATCAAGAGGTTATGACCTTGTAGTAATATACTATTTTATAAACAAAAGAGGTAGATTCAAGTCACGTGTACCATGCCTTCAATTAATCAAACAGATGACTCCAGCTCAAAGCCTGAGGCTACTTACATTTATCTGCAATAACAATCTGTTAATTTGCATGACACTGGCCAATTTGATCATATCAGAGTGCCGATCTGTTTCACAGATACAAACAGGAAGTCACAGAGAACCCGCCCTGTCATCAGCGGGGGGGGGGGGGGGGGGGGGGGGGGAGGTGACAACGAAATTCCCGACCTTCAATGCGGACATCAAAGGCCCCAGAAAGGTGTCACTCAAGGAGCGCGCATTGTCAAATGCTTAGCACCAGTCACTGACAATTACAGACAGTGCTGCCAGTGACCATGACAAGTGACCATTGACCACAAGTGAGCAGTGGCCAGGTGCCCGTCACACACACAAACACATAACCAAGGTAACAATACAAGATCCCTTTGATCTAGTCATCGACACCTGTGCAACAATAGGCAGCCACTTGGGTTAATTAGGTGTTTCATGTCTAACTACCTGTCATCACAGGTATCAGCTTACACAAGTGTATGTAAATAACATGGCACACCTTGTGTCGGAGGCCCCTGGATCTAGATTCCCTGGGTATTTCCATGTTACAGCTGAAGTTTTCCCCTCGGCAGCATGGTCCCAGAACATCTAGGAGTGATATCAACGAGTAGATGTACCTGGAGAAATCAGCAACAGGTTTTCCCCCCTTTCCTCTTCAAAATTTCCAACAGTTGTCAGAATGTTTTTTTCTCAATGTTTAAAAAGAAAACTACTGCTAACCATATTTTGAACAGAATGCTGATGTCACTTTCAAATGAAAGAAAAGCAGCAAAAATCAGCAACTCTTGCCAGACAATTACTAGACATTGTGGAGAAAAAATTAGGCCAAGGGCCAAAGATAGGTTACCGGACAATGTTTAATATTTTAAATGTTAGCCAGGTCACTGGTTCAATTCAAGGTCAAGAGAATATTCAGCATATATAACATTAAACATATATCATGTCCACAGTTGATTGCTAAGCTGTAAATTCAATAATCAGCGAGATATTAGCAATTTTGTGCTGTGGCCTTGAAAATGAAGGGGCAAAGGTCAAATTCAAGGTCATCAAAATATTCAGTTTATATCATTTTCTATATCATGTCCACAATTGATTCCCAAGCCATACAGTCAATAGAGGAGCAAGATATGAGCCAGTTTGTCCTTGGACCTTGAGAATGAGGTCAGAGGTCAAATTCAAGGTCCGAGAATATTCAGCATATATCATTTCCTACATGTCCACAATTGATTCCTAAGCTGTAAAATCGATAATAAGTGAGATGTTAGCCATTTTGTCCTGTGACCTTGAAAATGAGGTCAAAGGTCAAATTCAAGGTCATGACAATAATCTGCATATATCATTTCCTATATGTTCATAACTGATTCCTAAGCTGTCAAGTCGATAACAAGCGAGATATTAGTCATTTTGTCCTATGACCTTCAAAATGCCGTCAAAGGTCAAATTCAAGGTCATCAGAATATTCAGCATATATCATTTCCTATATGTCCACAATTGATTCCTAAGCTGTAGAGTCGATAATAAGTGAGATATTAGCCATTTTGTCCTGTGACCTTGAAAATGAGGTCAAAGGTCAAATTCAAGGTCATGACAATAATCTGCATATATCATTTCCTACATGTTCATAACTGATTCCTAAGCTGTAAAGTCGATAACAAGCGAGATATTAGCCATTTTGTCCTATGACCTTGAAAATGGGGTCAAAGGTCAAATTCAAGGTCATCAGAATATTCAGCATATATCATTTCCTATATGTCCACAATTGATTCCTAAGCTGTAGAGTCAATAATAAGCGAGATATCAGCCATTTTGTGCTCTGACCTTGAAATTGAGGTCAGAGGTCAAATTCAAGGTCACGAGAATATTCAGCATATATCATTTCCTATATGTCCACAATTGATTCCTAGTCTCTAATCTCAATATTAAGTGAGATATTAGGCATAATGTGTCCCATTATAAAGCATAGGAGAATTTAACATGGGAAAGTCCCATTTGGACCGAGTTTGGGCCAAAATGGTCCACTTCGAGCGATTCAAGCGCAACGAAATTTATAGACATCATAGGAGTACATATCAGGAGTGTTATGTATCAAAAAGAAAAAAAGTTACTGAACAGATTTTGAGAAAATGGCCACCAAAGTCCAAAATCAGGCATTTTTCGTCGAAAACGGTCGCCATTTTGAAAAAAATGCGAAAATCAAAAAACTAAAAAATACCTCCTTCTTGAATTATTTTTAAGTATTTTTGTGCAAAATTTCAGAAGAATTCGCCCGTAAACAAAAAAGATAAAAATGTGGACGACGACGACGACGGACGACGACGGACGACGGACGACGGACGACGGACGCAACGCCATGCCAATAGGTTATCGGACCATAGGTCCGGTAACCTAAAAAAGGCAAAAAGTGAAAAGAAGTTTTATGTACCTGACCATCTGCTGTGCTATTATTCACCGTAGGTAGTCAATTACTTGGTTTTTGCAACAGAATGAAACAGCTTTTTCTGGTGTTTGTTCAAGCAGAAGACAGGTTATAGATTTGCTGGTCAGAGGATGAAAGGGGTGGAGCACTGGGGGGAAAAAACATTCAATTTGGTTATCCTGTTATCATTGCATTTGTCAACTTCTTCTTGGCAAACTCAGGCAAAAGTTTTTTCACTTCAAGTATGTACATTTTTATAATATTTCGCCTTCGGCTGGAAAGAAATTACCTTTGGGTTGTTGGAAATGGTTACTATGCAAATAGGGTTGCGGTGAGAGTAATAGACAGTTGAATGGAGGAAGTGGCCAAATGATCAGCCATCAATCACAAAGTATATTTGATTTATGTGATGGCTAAAGACCAGATAAATGACAGGCAATATTTATTAGAGCTCTGATAGAGTGCAGATGTTCTCCACGACAAAACAGCGCCGCATTACTGCTGGTGACTGAAGTGCCAAACCAGATCAAACCCATTAGAAAACGGTTTTAACAGCGACACAACCAGCTTCGCTTGTAATTGTTTTGTGTGCGCACCCTTGCGTTATTGTATTTGATTGAGTGGCTGGCTGTCGGGAGATATTCTCCGGTTTCTCCGGGCGGTTTTCCCCAGAGTGGCTGGACGGGACGGCTTTGTCCTCTCATTTCCACCATCCCTCACAGTCACCTACGTCCTTCAAACCTACGGCATTCAATAAATTGTGGTAATAGACCGGCAAGATAGTTTGATGGAAGTCCTTCGCCCTCCGCCCCACGGTTGTGAGCAGTGAGAGCGCCCAGCAGCTTGGAGGTGTGCCTTTATCCATAAAACACAATTAGCAAATGTTCTAAGCAGCAAGCGTAGGAACTAGGAACGCTCGGAATAAAGAAGAGGGGAGGGACACCGTTGATACATCATCTTTATCCCTCTGTGTGGTGTTTTTTTCTCCCATCTTTTGTTTGGTGAGCGGGTGGTCGGAGGAGCGGGGTGGGGCGGAAAACGTGGTGACGACCCAGAGGCGAAGGGCTCACATCTCCCGGTGATCGGGAGCAAACAGAGGGAAAACCTTCCTCACTTGTAGCCAAGGAACCCTTCGCTCCCCAGAGAGCCTTTATTTTTTTCCCTCTCTCTCTCCCTTGATTAGCTTCTCCGAGGGAACAAATGTGATTAAGCAAAAAGATGCAAGTGGCACATAATAACCTCTGGGTGAGCACCGTGAGGAAGCTCACTGAGAAACAGCCGAGGCGGACTTCGGATTTGTCGGTAGATTTTTGATTGATTGGGTGTGACGTTTCCGAAGAATTCTAGACGGATCCTTCCAGGAAGAGTTTGGACGAAGTTTTTTTTTCTAATTCCCCTTTTCAGTAGTTGGGTCGCGCCGCGCCGTCTCCGTCCTGTCTGAGTGTGCGGAAGGAACAACGAGGATGTTGGAGTCTCCCCTCATCGGTCTCTACACTGCTCCTCCTCGCCATGACAGTCCCTGGACACTTCATCTCAATTATCAAATGCTGTAATCATTCCTTGCCCAGTGAAGCACACACACCGAGATATGACTGCTCCTGTGAGGACAGGACTGCTCAGTAACCACCGACCACATACCACTTCTTCCACCAGAAAACCTCTGATGCCCAGCATCAAACCCCCTGACAAAGACTCACCCCTTTTGCGCCTCTTGTTCTCTCTATTTCCCGTAAAAGGGGGGACCCACCGATGTGAGTTGATTGGTTTTTGTCGTGCCTCAGGGCTACTAGTCTGGGACCGTCGCCTCTCGTCCATTAGACCTCGGAGAACCTTGGCTCCTTGGGGACTTTGCTCCAGGATGAACTATCCCCAAGTCCAATTCGCCACGACCAACAATTTAACAGCGAACTGTGCGACCGTCTCAGCATAAATCAGGCGGAATTTTTGCAACATCTTTGGGGGACAAATCACTTTAATTTGGAAGCTATTTTTTGTAATAAGCTGTATTGGAAACAGATCTGGAGGGATTTAGGAGATGGGGTCTTTTGGCCAGCAGTAAAAACTCCATCGCCCCTATCACTCAACTGTGCAAATCTACCAAAGCCAACTCGATCTGTTCTGTATTCATCAGCAGATATCGGAGCGGAGGAAAGAAACTGCGCACAGTTGCACGTTTATTAAATCAGCTGACAAAAACTGGCGGACAATGACACTTACAGCGTGCAGACAGGAAAAACCACTAGCGAGAAGGCAATAGCAAGATTGTCTGGGGCCTTTTTATGGTTTGAATGGCTCTATAAAACTGTGAGTGGCCAGTCCCGATAAACCCATCAGCATGGTCAGAAGGAAGCCTGGATGACTATAGAGGAGATGGGCCTGATCAAGCTGATGAAGAGGTGGTATGGGGTACTTAGCTCTCCAGGTTACAGTCAGCATGGTCAGTGTCCGCACAGTTAGATCACGGTCATACATCAACACATGACATGTCCACCCCACTTTGATTATAACCCGTGACAAAACCCTAACCCGGGGGCCGACCAGGCACGTGCCTTATTGTCCTCAGACAGTGCAGTCAGGAAAATAAACACGCAGATGTCATAATTTTATGACAATAGGTACATCAATAACTGTCAGTATCTGGAGTGTTTGGACCGAGGTGACCCTGACATAGAGACTGTCCACATTTCGGTCCTGATGACCCCAGTCTCTTTAAGTGGAGAGTCCATTAGTACGACCTCATTGACCAGAACATCCCCAGATCTAGTCCCTGACTCGAAGACGCCCGGGCGCCCTCGGTGGCATGTTCACATGACCTCGATCTTGCTTGAAGTTGTCATAACTAATGAAAGCACTGTTAGACGTGGGTCGTTCCGGAGTCATTCTCTAAGGATTTGGAGGGGCCTTATTGCTGCCGAACTAATACAATTAAACCTTTCAGCCATGAACAAAGCACGGGCGGTCCATTCCAAGATGCTTCTGTTCGTGAAGTCTCCCTTTTCAGCAGTGACAAGGTTCGCTGACCAAAGACCCCTAACGTTAGTGATCTGTATTGCTGTCAGTCGACCAAAACATGGCCGCCATAGACCGTAAAGACCCTATGGCCTTGGAGCAGCTATTCTCGATCATGTGACCTGCTCGTCCGATCACGCGGAAACAATGAGTGGTCAGTGCCACATTGATGGGAGCTCCAGTTACACGGGTTGACACTTTGGAGGCAGTGTCTTGTCATTCAGTGGCAGATCTCTACGCCCCCGGACAGGTTCTCATACATGTAGCTGAGACTCGGCCATGTAATTAACTAATTGCAATCTTGTGCAAACTGCTCATTACTTCATTGAGAGATATCCAACTGGAAACAATATCAGGGTCAAGTTTGACCTTTGTCTTGAGGTCAACCTTTTGTCATGGTTGGACTGGACACCCCCAACAACATGTCATAATAGCTTGAGACATGGACCGGGCTTGACACGCCCCCTGGTGCGGGACGAATCCCTCAAGCTAATCACCGAGGTAATAATCATGTGGCGGATTATAGAGAATAGTGGCAAAGATGATTTTCTGATCAAACTGAGGGCTTGAGACATTCGCCGCCTCAAATGTATCTATGGATGATTTTGTCCAAGGTGTTACAGCCTATCTAGGGTGTTAGATGTTGGAGCACATGGGGTGAGGCACGTGTGCAAGTGATGACACCTTGCAGTGGTGATGTAATGATTAACCCAGGCGATAAACACTCTAACGTTACATCACAGGTAACTGTTAGCATGCTAGGTCAGATCCACACCTGGCAACGTTTTCCGAGATCAGTCAGCGGTAATCAGCAAGGAAAGATGGAAGCTCTTGACCTTAGATCACCTTAACTTCCATCAGGTGTATGTTTGATAATGTAATTTCTTGCATAAAGTATTAGTATTACAACACTAGCATTATATACTTTAAAATGTATGGGGACATGACTTTTATCACGTTCCAGGACAGTCATCCTGTTTCTATATAATATATGCTGAACAAAAAGAGCTACTTTTAAGGACAAGCCATATTTCAAGATATTAAGAAAAATATTGATAACGTGATAAGGGCTGCCTTTAGCAGATGAGCCAATGAAATAATATTCATATTTTATTGCTGATATCACGGGCCAATCAGTGCATTTACTTCATGTTGAATCATTCCGATTTTCAACTCTCAATACTTTGTCAATACACATATTACAGTTTCTTCTCTTGAAATTCCTGTGCATACCAGTACATGGATCTAAACATGGTGAATGCTAAAGATATTTTAATTAAAAGAGTTTGATCAATTTTTAATTAGATCTAATAATTGAAAGTTGGAACATGGGAAGGTCAAAAAATTTAGCACCACTAATACTATGAGATCATCCCTGATGTATGTATACAGGTATATCACATGTACATTATGCTTTTGTGATTCTGCCACTATCGTCATAACTGTCCAGGAAAGCGTCACAAGAGCCGTTTCCACGCTGGCAGTAACACTGACAATCCCTGCCCACTGCTGAGAGCCTCTGTGCCCAGGAGTATGGAATCAGGGGAGTTTCAGTTTGCAAGGCACACTTTTCTAGCAGTTCTGACACTTTCTCTGGTTGCATCCAAACAATTAAACTCTTCTCAAAGCTCGTCTGCCATGGATGTATCAGATTTCCGCTTGCGCTTCCGAGGGGCTTTTGTTCATGGGATGTAACAGAAGTCAGATTGTAAGCACTCAATCACACCCCTGCCTGCGTGTTTACAAGTGAGCGTGTACCAAGAGCTGGAATGTCACTAGATGTAGTACATGGGAGTCCACGGCTGGGGGAAAATAATCGGGACCCTGGAGATATTGATGGGGCACCATATGTGTCAATATCCCGATCGTCCCAGGGTCACCTGCTTGCACCATCCACCCAGGGATGTGGCTCTGGTGTGAAAGGCCCTTACAGTGGACTCTGCATGCAGGGGATAAACCCTGTCACAGAAGGGGCAGCTATAACAGTGACCAGGGTCCGAGTGGTAAAACCCAGGGACACCCAAGGTCATAAGGGGGATGTAACTCCGAGGGGAACTAGATTGATAGGACATAAATGGATATTTACACCGGCTGGGTCATCACTCAGTTCCACAATGATCATGGAATGATCAAACAATCTAGAGCAATGAATACTCAAGGCCAACACATTGTGTGAAAAAGTATTAGGGCCAACTACGAATATTGTTTTGTGTTTTGGACACTAGTGTACAAGCCACATCATATTAAATATTTATCAGTTTATTATGTGTTGTTCTTGATGAGGTACAC
Source organism: Terebella lapidaria (assembly GCA_949152475.1). Taxonomy (NCBI): domain Eukaryota; kingdom Metazoa; phylum Annelida; class Polychaeta; order Terebellida; family Terebellidae; genus Terebella; species Terebella lapidaria. The sequence goes on from OX424558.1 coordinate 13,612,401, forward strand.
CACTCCATTTCCTAATATCATGATATACATGAAAGTTAATCATCATGATCATGAATGCTAAAACATGATACATGTGTCATATTCTGATGGTCAAAGCTGAGCAAATCTCTCAAAACGTCTTAATAACGTTGATTAACGAGAAAGTAATTTCAGCCGCAGCACATAAACATTGAAGTAATCAGCAGGAACACACCTGGTCCAGACTGGTGCTGGCAGCAAGCTATAACCTGATTTAGTGTATCAATAATGCACGACTAATGACAAGTTGATAGAGGGCACCACTGATTTATGTTCAGCGAATCGTAAAAACTTACGTCCCCTTGTCAGGCAAACAAAGGACATGAAATAAGAAATGATCACTTTAAAATTTTATGCAGTTTCCTTGGAGCAAGAGGCATGCATTTTCAAAGATGAGGTATGTGTTTTTAATGGCAGCTCAGCAGCATGCTTGGAGGTGGGAAAAAGCATAAAATCTATCATGTTCGAAGCTGCCAAAATCGTCATCAAATACTGAAACGAAATACATTAAAATGATATGTCGTAACATTTGATAGTTTTAATGACAATATAAAGATGCCAGAGTTGAAACGTCCCACTGATTCTAACTCAGCATGACTCATCGGGAAAAAGTGGTGAATAACAATTCAAAATATCTCGACATTGCCACAATAATAGACCTATGATGTTCTTCACCTATCACCTGATGAAAATTTATCTGGTGTGCATTTATTAGTAAATAACACATCAAACTATCAAGGTATTTTATTGGGGGAAACCCGGTGTCACACGTTCCAAAGATCAAGTTCAGTCATCAAATGTTATTATGTAATAACTGTGATAACCCCTGACAGGTCAGACTTGTGTTTCAAGGATTGCCTTTAGACGTTACAGTCTGTCTGTTTGGCTGGAGGGCGTGTGTGTGTGTGTGTGCCAGAGACGCTCAGGAATAAAACTGGGCTCTCCAATGGATCCTGGAGGCAATGCTCCCCTGGATGCCAAGCAAAACACACCTGGATCCCGGTAACATGATAACAAACAAACCTCAGGTGTTCCAATCCCAGGACTCTCCCAGCACCCGGAACAAAATCCGGGCGGAACTTTCTCAGGAGTTTATATGCGTATTGGATCTAGAATGTTCCCATGTTTAGCACTCTGCTGCAACCACAAACAGTCGGCAGGTCAGCCGCAGGGGTGTGATAACAGACCAGTATTACACCCAGAAGCTGGTATCAGACACTGACCATGCCTGAAGGTCACTTTAGAAAGGATTGGGACTGGGACCAGAATCCTTGACCATGGGCTTCCCTTGGGGCAGAACTTGTCACTACAATGAAGGGCCAGTCTTTTCCCAAGGGGCAGGGACAGTAACCTTGTTAACATTTCTAAGATCATTCCATGGTCCCTGTCAATGATTACAAAGTTTATTAGTAGCATCCCGCCTGAGGCTATTAAAGGGTTAGATCCAGTCAGATGCTTTTGGACGCTACTGCAAAATACCTCACCTACTAAGTTCTTTTTCCACCAAAGTAGAAATATTTTGATAGCAAAATAGTATTTTCTTTTTGCCTTCTGGGTGCAAATATTTTGCTGGGGCAGTGACAGATAATGCAGCTCATCTTGGGAGATGCCCCCCCCCCCCCTCCCTCCCCCTCCAAAAAAAAAAAAAGATCAACCTCAAAGTTTATCCCATTTACTTCAGGTAGAGAACAGGAGTCTGTACTGAAGCTCCAGATAGAAACGAGACAAAAAAGTTACCCAATGTAAACATCACCTCTAGAGCTGCTGAGTCATCTCATTCAGCGACCACAAAAAACATTTCACCGTCAGCAGAATTATTATTGCACCTGCAAATTTCTAAAATGGCACTTTTCAACAGTTTTTTCAGGCCGCGCATGGTTTGCTTTTTTCCTGAAGTGCCTTGAGATCTGGAAGGAGAAAGCTCATCTGTTGAACGGAGGAACGAATGAAAGAGCGAATGGCAGCCACCGAACAAAGGAACCCAGAAAACTGCAGCACTGATAACCCGACACCCCTTCTAGGCATGGCACTGGGGCAGTAGACACCTCCCACTCAAGGGCGCCACAGGCACGAGAAGGGCCCAACTCTGCCAGGAAATAGGGGGTGTCAGGTGGTGGGAGAGATGACATCATCCCCCAGATAGACGACGATGACACACTTGAGGGGCGTGTTGTGTTTGTGTTGGGTCAGATATGTTTGATATAAGTATTGATTTGATTCCTGGTTCCGGATGTGCCTCCAAACAGTTATAGATGGAGAGGTGCCATCAATTCCTTCCTTCCTCAAGCGCCCCCTCCAAAGCACTGGGTACGGTGGGATTGGTAATTCTATCAAAACTCGATCAGTGTCTGTGTTATTGAAACAAACCATACCAATAAATTCTAAGAGCTCTCATCTCACATGTTTGTCACTGGGCATTTTGTCAGACAAAAAAACGGCGGTCAATTACTGGTGGATCATTTTCAACAAATTTTATGGTACTGTGTGCCACAGCAAATACATGTAGAAACTAACACAAATCAATATCAAATACATGTCAGTCATTTAAAATATTAATAATGATAACTCGCATAAACCACTTGTTTCCAGTCCAAACAGCAACAATAACATGATAATGACAAAATCCCCCCCACAGCCAAATAAACCCATTGAACGACTGCACTGGCTGAGTATACAAATCAATACACAGTATCAAGAACATAAAATTTTATAAGGTAATGTCGAGAAATTTCCAATATCCCAGGAACATTACACCAGCTGTACAACCATTAGACACAGAAACGTGATACAACACACAAACACTGTCACCGTGTTCTAGGAAGCCGCACGGATCCCACAATATTTACAAACACAGTGCTCAGTCAGGAAGCCACTGCAGGGGTCAATCGGTGCACCAGTCTCGTTATTTTTGTAACTTTGCTCAAACAGTGCCCGACAGATAAGCACAAGTTGCTGCGGTTTGTCATAAATGTCCGCATGAATTTGAATATGTGATTGCGTCATCACTTGTGATTCCTTTGTCCAGAACACCTAACAGGTGTCAGTTTACAGGTGCTACAGTCTATTACTCTGCTGCCAATAGTCATGATATATGTGGATTACTGGAGGCGTGGATGGCCACGTGTGTGACCCTGGTGTGTGATCATAAAACTAACTGTATTCAAGTGGAAGTGACTTCTAAAGATTACTTGTGAAAAATCGTACTACCTGTCCTTACACGAGACAGTGATAAGTCAAGTGCTTAGTTCATAAAATATTTTATGGGACAAAACACTGGTGACCAGTGACCACCACCAATGATGAGTAGTTGATGCTTTATTTTTAAGTACTTAGCTCTAAAGATCCATCATTTCTGTAATTACTCAAAGCCACACCAATCTTTATTTCAGGACTTTAGGATAATTTGATAAAAGTTGTAAGATGGGATTTGAAAAACCTGATTACTTCATTGCCTTTTTTATTCCAATATCGAACACTGGTACTGGTATAGTATTTAGTGTTAGAAAAAGTACGGATTTCCGTAACCGGGTACTCGTTGGCCGTTGGGCCATAATAGAACCGAACCGGGTACTTGTTTGCCAATTACAAATTCATGATTATAAGGCCATAAAGCCGCCAAATATGCAGTGTCTGCACCAGTTACCCGGTTACTCCTTCTAACACTAAAAGTATTCCCTGTATGGTTGGCATTCTGATCTAAAGCTATCAGGAACTTATGTTCTTCCTTCCATAACAACTCTAGCCAAGGATTCAACTGCAGTGCCCATTGCCCTGGTGTAAAAATCAGTGAGACCTAATTTGATCCTGGACGATCCTAATGACTTTTACTAACTACTAGTATGTGAACAAGTATATCTGTATTTTCTTCACACATTGGCTAAGACAGCCTCTGACGAAAAACGATTTACTTTTGGTAAACCGAATTGGTCCTCATAGAAGCATAATAGAAGACATTTTATTTCTTATGGCAAGGTCTTATATTTTTTCAAACATTACATGTATATTTAGCTCATTTTAATTAAACTAACACATAACAAACACTGTAAAAACATATACCCGGTAACAATGATTCACCAAAAATGTCTTTCAAACTTTGCATATTTATTTTTATGCTTGCTAACGTTGAAGTCTTGCCTTAGAGTGCTGATCTTCTATTAAGACCATGAGGACCAATACGGTATGATATATTAACCTGTCATATACAATGCCCTACAGTTCTACACTGTGGCAGTGTATATGAAAAACCGTCGGACCGTCTGACATGTCCTGTGTAAATGACTGTATGTCCGATGTCACTCGGCAACACTTCTGTCCAGATGTCAGATGTGTATAATCCAGCCTGAGTCCATGATTTTTTACCGAATTTTAGCCACTCCCGCAAACTTGGTTCGATCAATCTTGGAACCTCTCGTAAATTGTTCAAGCACACACCATCTCGTAATACAAGTTGTTTGAGAGTAAAATCGTGCCGTTTGAGAATACCGAAATTGGGGCACACAATACACAATCTCAAGACTTTATATTCCCAAAACGCCCAACACAATACTATCGTCTTCAAAGTGCTGGAGGCTATTGTCCAACTATGATACTGCTTGTTTGCATCTTGTCATAAACATGAAAACCTTGTCCTTACCAGTTATCACCTTAGATATTATTGTCACCATAAATTTCACTATCAGTTTCATGTTAGCTGACACTTCACACATTGTCCAAGCAGCACCCTGATGTATACTTTGAAAATAAATGTGGTATATGGTGTAGATTTGAATTTGATTATTGAGGTATCTTGTTTTGTTAACTGTGTTGGTGTTGATGGTTTTGGTATTCTACTCTGAACGTAACAGAAACCATCTATTATAAAGTATGCACATTTGTCGACTTGAACTGTTGTTTTTTTTTTACATTACAATGTACTAGTCTATTATAATATTATTCTTGTGCAATGTGGAGAGTTTCAGCTCAGAATTTTGTCTTGATATGGAGTCTACATAGATCACTAGTATGATATGATTGAGCAGGTATCTTGTGGCATTTGTCATTCCAATATGGACTGTATTTCTGATTCGGGTAGGCTTCAAACTCTTGTCCTATGTTGAGAGACAATGTCCTATGTGATAAATTCTCACATCTGTCCCGATGTCAGATGTATCAAAAAGTTTTTGATTTGCACTGCTGTGGTAATCTAACTATGAAGTAATTCGACAACCATAAGAGGACCATCCAAATGATCCCAAACAAATACACCCAGAGTAAAAGATTCCTATACTCACGCGAAGGGTTCGTCCGTGAACGCCGTGATTTCCGGCACATTTGGCGTATCGTCCGCCTCCTGATCACTTCGATCTATCGTGTACATCTGGTACACAAAGTTCCGGAATATACCGTCTGTCTGTTCGGCGACATTTTCCTCCGTGTCCGGAGACAATTCCTCGCCATCCTTGTCTTTGAGAACCATCCGCGGTGTCTTTGGCGGGTCGAACGGGTCGTTGGGGTCATTGGGGTCCAGAGAAGCCATTGTGACGTGTATTCTTTTGAAGGTATCTCACCCGTCTAAGGCACCCGCAGTATTACTGCACGTGGATGATGATGAGTTCTTGGTATTACTCTCTCCTATAAAAAGACGAAAATAATATCACATTTGTGTCATCATAACATACATGTATTCATCAAACGTATCTTAGTGGTGTGTGAAGTCATCATCGAATCGAAATGATTGGCACTGTGTAGTCTGATAGCAGCATGTATGTACACTTGATAAAAAGTTTCCTCTTGTCTTGAACCTCTATGTTGACAAGTAATATGTTCAACATGTTCAGGAGTTCCATAAGTGCAAAATTTCAAATGTACACACCATCATGTTGGATACAGTTGATAGCCTTTTCAGCTTGACTCATGAAGTTTAAATGATTAATCTTGAATAACAATTCCAAATTAAATTAATTGACCATAGATGAGCACCTGAATATATAATGAACTGTCAATCACTAAACTACATAGTCATATAAGTAGTCATGCCACGAGTACTGGTCCCCTGTAAAGTCATAATCATGTATAGGCCTACTGGAAAATCAAATGACACTTGACAGAGCTCTACTGTTCCAGTACAGTACTGTCTGTAAAATCAGGCTATTAATACTTTCAACTTTGGCGTGCATATATGGACTAGATCTAAATCTACAAGCTTACCACCTCCATATAGATCTATACAGTTTTACACGAATGTTTACAGTACGAATTTTCCAAAATGCATCTTAATGCCATCGTTCTCGTATTTAGTTAAAATCCAGGATAAAGATTTGGTGCCAATGACATTGGGTGATAATGGGGGAATTTATAGTCTTTGTGTGTTTTGAAGGGCCCTTTTGTTGACATTTTCACATGCTTGACATTGGGGTGTTTACTAGCATAAAAGCCCGCGCAAACTCACCTAAAATGAATGGAAAACGCTGTGTATTGCGTCTTCCTAACCTCACATGTTTAGTTTTTGATCATACAATCCAAATACCACATAAATTCAATAATAAATCCATGATTTTGTTTTGATGTGCATCTTTGCGCCCTGTCAGATTGAATCCACAATGCGGATATGACGTCAGTCGTAATATTTACCAGCAAGTGCGCTCGCCAGGTGGCAGCATCGTACAATGACTGAGCAACATTCCATGCAATTTCCATGAAATTGATTATTCTTGGCTGGCTTTTTCTGCGCACTTGGCATAATCAGTGCAGGAGTATCCAGTAACCATGTAAATAAACACTACCTGCTAAAGTAGCGTTTTCCATAGTAAGAAACGATAAATTTAATCATTAACTCAGCCAATGCACGAGAATTCCGACGCAGGGAAAGAATTTTCATTTTTCACTAAATGGCCTGAATATTGAAGGTTGGCCAGCACAAAGATTGGAAATACCATCAATTGTTTGATTAGGGCCTACATAACAGGCACTATGCGTAACCCACCTAAAGAGATATTCACGGAGGAATTAACAGATCCATATGATAATTTCCTTTGTTTTAAAATTCTTATAAGCAGGTCTAATTTTTATTTTAAGTCTACTCTATCCACGATCTGCACTGTAAATTATGTGTTATAACCAATTAAGGGGTATATAGGTCTACATCACAAATAAAACTTCAGCAGCTAATATGCCCTTTATCGTGTGCCGAATATCGAATCAGGTTTTTCTTTTTCAATAAGGGGCCTATTCAATAACATGAAATTATTTGCTGTTATTCAATTAATTATTTCATCAAATTATTTTATTACGTTTTTAATCTCTAAAAATATTGTGGGCCTAAATCTGAACCAAGAAATGAACCAAACCCATAATGAAATATTAAATTATCTTGTCTGGATATTTTCTCAAAGATATAAAGATGTAAGATACTTACATGTGGTTCACATTCCTGACATAAGTCATCCAATAATTTAACATGAATCATAAATGGTGATGTACACTTAAACTGAAGCATTCCACAGCTTCAAGCCAGTACCGTGTGCCCGGTATAGTCAGTCACTCGATCTGTGTGAATTGACACGCTGCTGCCTGCTAGCGCCCCTATTATCGGCGGTGCATGGGCGCGGGAGGCACGCGGCAAACTTTCCCGCGCCCGGCTAGAGCCTCAGTGGCGCGCCCTGCCGCACGTGCACGCAGAGCAGGTGCCCGCAGCGTTTCAGCGCACGCCGCGGGAAATCACATGTAAGTTTTTAAGTTATGTTCAGCAACGAATGAAAAAAACATTTTACCAAACTGTATATAGTTTTCCTGGATTTACTTTTTTCAATTTCTGAAAAGCAGGCTCCTACATGTGTATATCTAATTTATTATGTTGAACGCAGTCACTTTCATTTAGCGCAGCTAGGCAATGTCTGCATGTATTAAATATCGAAGTTCCAAGATCATGATTTCACGAGCGTCGCACCTTCAAAATATGCAATTTATCCGCTATAAAACAGGTATATCATTTGCACCAAAATATGATATGTATATGTGAGAAACTAATTAATAGTTCGACGAATTAGCTTTCCGACCTAAGAAGCTGCAAAAAACTGCGAAAGAGTGCGGTTTTTATGAGTTTGTTCTCCCTGACTTCAGACAAAATTTGACCTTTGGTTTCAAGTACACTACTGACCAGTTCACTTGACTCTTATGTAGTTCATCTGGTACAAAGTGCGGAATAACACAGTAAAGACGATATCAGAGCCTACTGTGCCGTCACACATCAGGTTTTCTGACTTTGCTAATTTTAGACATGACAAATATGAACAAGTCTATTGTGTGGGTTTTCCTCTTTCGTTACAAATTCAATTTGAACCACTAGCTTGTTACTGCCTAATGAGGAATCATTCTTAATTTGTGATTCAGTTACAAATTGAGGTTCAACTTTCTTCCTCCCCCTCCAAGTATTATAGTTGCAGGTAGGCCTAACACTGGCAAAGTTCGAATAAATTCGAATTTGTTCACCCAATTGCGTTCACTGATGAAGGTTAACACTAAAAACTTCATTTGTTTAGTCGAATAAATCATATGCCCAGTTTTTGTTCATTTAGAAAATCCTGTACAAAGACTGAAATCATATTATTTCTATTCCAGAAAAAGGCTATTTGTCTAGCTGTTTAATATATTAACCAAACGTATAGGCCCTTTGTGCACTTTTTGCAGTAGTTGAGAAAGTTAGAAAAAGTTTGACTTACCTAATCTCGCGATAACTCCCGTGACTTTGAAATGGCGCGAAAGCCGCCTTCCTGTTTGCGGTCCCACGTGCGTTCGGCACGCTGTAAACAATGCGGTCTGAGACGCGCCAAAAACCACTTCCTAGAAATATAGCACTTCCTGGCAGGCATCAGGCATGGGGACGCGGTGGTCAGCGCGCGCCGCGCTCAAGCACGCGCCGCCGAGGCGTTACCATAGAAACAGCGGCTTGTTGACCAATGGGCTTTGATGCTGCTCACGCACCTGGGACAATCTCCCCCCGCCCCCCCCCCCCCCCCCATCTCTCCCTCCTCGAGGCAACCCCCCAGGTAGGCCCCAAATGACCACTTAACATCGAACACAAGGGGGCCAGCATCTCATTATGGCCTGACTTCCAATGGCCACTGTTGACACGTCGGGGGCTTTGTAACTGTTCATTTTGGCACTTTATCTGCTAAGGGCTCAAGGGTGGAAAACTCATCAAATACCACCACATTAGACCAAGCTGAGAAGTCTTACAACTCGTCAAGAAGCCAATGTGTGGTTTTAGACACTCTCATCCACACACTCCATAACTACAAACGCAATGTAACTTCTTTGAAAGTCCTCTGCCTCGACAGTGTACGAGTCTAAGTGTGATCTGCTTGTCCACTTATCGAATACATGAAAGTAAATATCACCACAAACACACTGCTTCAATATACCAATGCTCAGCGGGATATAGCCATAGCGTTCATCATGTCATATTGTTCGAACACAATTCGACGCTATATGTATAGGCCTACATTTTGACAGAGTTGTCAAATTAAGTATCACGCTGTAAAAATTACATCATCTATTACTTACATGTGGTTTAATATAACCACTGATCTTGTCATAAACTCACAAGATGATTCATGCAATTAAACCTAACATTTATCGTGCGTTTAGAATTGTATTATCAACCCATCAACTAAATCACCCCTTAATTGCTTTTAAAACTGCCAAAAAGTCTCGAGGTCTTTCATCAATTTGCTGGTACAATACATGATTCAGCATTCACTGCCAGGAAGCACCCGAGGCAGAAAGCTACAAATCATTACACAATACCACTGTGTCATTCTGTACCTACAATTTATCTGATTATAAACCGATGTCACAGAAAGGTTACCGTGTGACGCACTTCGGTCAAGCGTGGGTATTGGTCACTCCGCCGTCATAAATACACCGACGTACTGACCCCCTATAATCATATCGTTCAGAAACCATGTACACGTACATTTAATGTCGATTTTCTTTTCACTTCAAATATTGACCAATATGGTGACTAGACAAACATAATTTAAACATCATTAGTACATCAGAGACCCCTGACCGCGCCGGACTGACCGCTATCCCGGAGTGACCCTGCGGTTACCACGGCTACCGTACAACAAGTGTCCGGACCGCCCGCTAGGTGGTGCCCGCCCCGCGGTCTGGCCCGCCACAGGTGGCACCCCTACGTCAGCCGTCCAGTAAACGCCTCAAGGCATTGTGTATACCCATCAAAGAAAACATTATTTTGTTCATCTAATTCGACATGTATCATGTTTTGATAGTGTATGATATTCTAATTCTATTGATATTCTGCCGACTATAGCTGTACAATGGTAAGATTTATAAATCAGCTCTAAATTTGATGGACAGACCTGTTAGGTGTAAATTCTTACTAAAACGCAGTGCACAACAATGATGACTACTCGTAATAAATATTACACCAAATGAGTTCCTTATATAGCTAAGTGATCCTCTCACAACGGACGAAGGAAATAACCACACATATAGGCCTAAGTATTTCTAGACGGTTACGATTGACGATGAAAGATCGAGATTGTGTTCGATATTATCATTGGCTGAATTCAACTGAACTAACTGAAAATAACCACACGACTCCTATGCATGCGCAAATTTCACGGCTGATTTTTAGACATTTTCTTATGGGAATTCCCTAGATGAACTCATTATTACTTATGACTAGGCCTGGTCTTTGCTTGTCACGGTGACAGATTATATCTTCTTTCATGAACATCACTCAACTCTCTTTTGAACAGCGTGATCACTGCGCGGCCATGCACTGCGGTGGGCATATGAAGTGATTAAACGTCTGTATTTTCAAGAAGTTTTGCACCCAATTCAACTAAATTCCCTGGCGTTAGCCTCACACCGCCCAACATCTCCGCGCTGACTGTCACGGCCAATCAAAGTCACTCGCCGCGCCGCTCACAGTCCATTTGTGGCAAATTTGGGCAATAGAAGTCCCATTACACTGATGACTATAGTCTTTGTTGTGACGAAACCGTTGTCTTGTGCATTTCACCTTGTACTAAATCCTATAATGACATGAACACAACAAGCTTATGTAAAGTTATTGACTACCGTCCGCTCTTCGGGATCCTCGAGGATAGTCCTCTCTCATCCGAGTCCTTGCGGACGCGCATCCGCTATTCCGGATCCTCGCGGCAGGGCCGCTCACCGGAGGTCGCGGCGGACACGGTAACTACTTCATCATTAACGGTAACCAGGTAACAGCCCACCCGACACTCCCAGGCCTACGGACACCGTTCAGAAACTGGTTCATCACCACGGTGTTAACTGGCGGGGCCTGGCGAGCCGCGGTCTGCCTCGGGGACGGAACCCCGTACAGTCCGACATGCTGGCCAGAGCCTCTGTCACATGTCCCGGGAAGGGAGAGAGCTGGCGATCCACAGGGCCGAAGGCCCCCGAGTCAGCAACTCGTCTCTCCCAGCCCGGGCCTCCCCACGGAAATCGTCCCCAGGGCTCTAGGAGCCCACTACTCAGACTCAGGGAACACAAAGCTCATGGCGAGCCTCGTGTGCGTCCTAGTCTCGATCTTGGACAATCTCCTCGAACGAGTCGCTTCCAGTGTATATATAATACACCAGAAACTGCAGGGCGCACGCGAGGTTAAATCGATACATTGTTATAGTTTACTGGAGCGTAAATTACAATACGTCGCCGTGGCAACGCACGCTCGAACGGAGCATGTCAAAACAAGGCCAAGTACAGAAAGGCCACATAAATGGCTTTTATGTTTACAATCACCTGCCGCGTGCTTAGGGCAAAATCGCCACATTACCCCCTTCTTACAATGTTGGTCCCCAACATGTTCCGCCCGCGCCCAAAATGCTCGAAACCCGACGAAGGCTTCGCATGGCGGGGGCCGGAAGAAGGCACGATGGCAACGCCCGGAAGTCACGGCGCAAACACTAGGACTTTAAGAGTCCCTTTTGGAAGAATGGGGAACTACCCCCGGACTTATGGAGTAAACTATAACGCGCTTTGCAATTTTGAATAAATCCTCATAAACAAGCTAAAATTTTGACCGAGGTGGTCCAAAACCGTGTGATGACCTTGAAAGGTCATCCATTATAAAAGGACGGTGTGTCGAGTCTTTGGAATATCTTTAAGGTTAGACTTTAAATTTAGAAATTTTGTAAAACGACACACCGAGTGATCAAAAGTGATAGTACCTCTAAAATGTTGCCGACCGCCCTGCCGGCCGGCTCCTCAGATCCGCAGAACGGGTCTGAGGCAGGGCGGAGCCGCGGGAGCGACTCCGGCACGCCCGCATGACATATGTACATCTAGCAGACACACATACACCTGCGGACAGCTGTCGCAGACAGCTATCAAAGCCAACGCGGCAAGCCGCATCGACTGCCAGTATCTGTATACTGCAACCCGCACAGGCCTGTGTACAGACACGCAGATGGACGGACGTCTGCACTTTCATGCAGCCGCCCGCCCGCCCGCACATCTTCAGCACGGCCCGCATGGGGAGTTTACAACTGACAAAATCACCCGCATCTCGAACACCGGACACGCGGATCCCGCGGAATCCAGCGCCGCATCGGCGGACGAAATGCGGATGGCACAAAACACATGTGCTACACATCTGGAGATTAACAAATAATCCGGGTACGACATTTTTACATATATATACATGTAACAAATGACAGCTATACTACACGTGCAGCAATGCACGCGGTGTCGCTGCAAAACTCTGTCCCCGGTCATACTGACACACTGCCGTACCAACATACAAACACCATAAAACTCATGCGGAGGCAGTCATTTCCCTCCGGTGACTCCAAATCAAACCATGTATACGGGTAGAAACGCATTTCTATCCCGGGGGACCTCGCAAATAACTACAGTAATTAAGATCAGTCATTAGCTAAAGCTTCCGCACTGGCGGTAAATGACGTGAAACTAATCACCAAAGCAAGGTAGAAATTGGGCATAAAATTGACAGTAACCACTAACTTGTGGCTTGTACGAATATGTCGGACGAAAACAACAATAAATCGTCATTCTCCAGTCTTTTCAAATATCACAGCAATCCGTCACTGTCAAGATTAGCGCAACTCCTTACACCCCTCTCGCGAAAGCAGAAATCTCCCGATTTCTTACTCTCTATTGCACCGGAAAGGAAATTTCACATACTTGACTCACTTTGTATCAGTAAATGAGCAAGAACAGAATTCTCCAGAGACATGCCGCACACTTGTGGCTTATAATCCTCCCATAAATAATAAATGAGATGGAAAATAAACAAAATCACTCCCCATAGCCGCTGGCACGCTTACAGGGCGATCGGACATACCCATGACGTCCGGACAGACAATCGGGCGCCCTATGGGCGTTTGCAAAGCGCCCACTAGCATCCCCGACGTACTGCCCGGCCGCAGAGCGGTGCCCGGTCCAGCCCAGAGCCTCCTCAAACGACTACCGGAGCGCGGAGCCAATAGATTTAGACGCGGAGCCGGCATGGTCCATAACCGCACTGGTTAGGGGGCGAACCCTTCATACCGGCGCCCAATCTAGAGGCGCCCAAAGATGGTGAAAGCAATAGCCGGCGGACGTCCGGGGCTGCCCGCGGACGGAGTCCAGGCCGGACGTCTACCATTGTACGGCGTATTGCCCTTATCCAATGAAGATGAAATTGGAATTAGAAGCCACCACAAGTGTTGCGCATGAAATATACGACCCCCTTCTTAGAAGGAGGCCGGGGTTCCGGTCATTCCGGCCGGACCGCGTATTATAAGGTACGATCCGGACGAGAACGAGCGTCACCCGCTGCCGCGGCTGGTCCGCACACGCGGACTTAACAACCGCTCCATTATCATAATGGATAGTCGGTTTCCTGCCGTAAGAAACCTTAATTACTATAACCGTAATTATAGTAATGGCTCACGGGGGATAACTACACCGGAGTGCGTCATCTTAAAGTGCCGCGGACGCCGGACGAGTCACGCGGACGAACCGCGGACATCAGTCCTCATCTGCGGACACTATCCCCGCGTCCAGAGCCAGTTCCCCAAATCCGTGGGAAGACGCTTCTCCCGTAGCGGACGTAAATCCCAACCTCAGTCTGGCCATATAAGAGGTTGTCCCGGGACCAGGGGCGTCCGGCCGAATCAGTAAATTCGTCCGGCCAGCGTAACCGTTGTGCGGATTACGCCGGACAGCCGTCCACTAGGTGCGGACAGGCCATCCGCACGTCCCTGGCGCTAGAAACTACAGGAGGGCGGATGCGGAGCGGCGGCGTTACGACATGAAAGTCTCCGCGGACCTCAACTCCGACGATGACCACAAAGTAGCCACCCGCGGAGGTAAGTCGTGCGGACTCTCACGGAACGACCTAAAACCCATCCATAGTATGACAGACGGGTACCGCAGACGCATCCGCATGGGCGGAAGGTTATTCCCACCCATACCGGGCTGGCGCACGTGGTTTCCGGCGTGGCCGCCCGTCATCCGCAGGTACTGGAGGGAGTGGGGGTACCTGCGGATCGCCGTCATCTGGCTGATAGCCACCCAGTCCATCATCTGACGGGTCAGAGAGGTCCGGGAGGCCCACCATACGGCGCACACGCTCGTCCGGAGTCCGCGGATGCTGACCGGACGGATCCCATACGGGAGCATCATCCGGTTCCGCATCTTGAATTAGCGGATCCATGACAAGCGGGCCCTCGTACTTCTTCAGATTATCGATATGGACAACCAGAACCCTGTCCGGATCGGAATCCCTCCGGATCCGGTAGTCCACATCTGTCACCTGTTTCAGTACGGTAAACGGGCCTATCCACGGCTTAGCAAATTTATTGCCTTGCTTAAGCGGCGGATAATAGTAGCGCACCTTGTCGCCTTCCGCAAAAGCTGGCCTACCCTTAGCATGGGCGTCATAGCCTCGCTTCTGCCGGAGGGCAGACTTGTCCAGGCGCGCGCGCGCGAAATCATGGGCGTTCGCCAGGGCGCGGCGAATCCACTCCACGTACTCCGGACCGCACTGGGGTACTGCGCCGGTCTCTGCCGCAGTTGGATACATAATATCCACGGGCAAATTTAACTCCCGGCCGTACAACATCGCGTGCGGAGTAACTCCGGTCGAAGAGTGGACCGACGACCTGTACGCCATTAAGACATACGGGAGGTGGTCATCCCAATCATTCGCACGATCATTCACAAAGGCCGCCAGCATGTTGAGGACCGATCGATTAAAACGTTCGACCTGGCCATCAGACTGGGGCCTATAGGGGGTGGTACGCACCTTGGTACTCCCTAGCATCTGTGCTAGGTTCCGGAACAGGTTGCTCTCAAATTGCGTGCCCTGATCCGAATGTACCTGTTTAGGTACCCCATGGTACACCACCCATCTATTCACCAATAACCGAGCTACCTCGTCCGCAGTCTGGCGGCGCAGTGGGTAGGCGTCGGTATACTTGGTAAAATAGTCGGATATCACCAGGATGTACCGGAAACCGCGCGGGGTGACCCGGTGGGTATCCAGTATATCCAGAGCTATCCGATCAAACGGCGCGCCCGCCTTAACCGTGGTTAAGGGGTGGCGGCCAGGAGTCGGGACTCCTTTGCGAGCTTGACACCGAGGGCAGGCTGCGCACCACCGTTGCACGTCCAAGCCGCTACCAGGCCAATGAAAGCGCTGTTGTAGCCTATGGACGGTCCTCCGGATTCCCAAGTGACCGGTCACCCGGAGGTCGTGCAACTGGTGGAGTACTTCTTTCCGCAGCTCCGCCGGAAGCACCAACTGCCATATTGGAGGCAGTGGGGTCGGTGGCTCATAGCGCCGGTATAAGAGGCCATCCCTCAAGGAGAGTCGTTCCCACTGAGATACTAGAGACAAGGTCTCCTCCCTGTAGGTCTTCCGCTCATCCTTCGAGGGCTTCTGGCCGGCCTCAAGGGCTGTGATTACCGGTGCCAGAGCTCTGTCAGCTCTCTGCGCCGCAGCTATCTGCGCCGGAGAGTAGCCACCCAAGTAATTAGGCTCCTCATCCGTCGCGTCCGGCTGCGCCGCAGCGGCCATCACCACTGGGGGCAAGGACCGCTCATACTCAGACTCTCCAGAGGACGAGGGTACCCACGAGGAGTACACCGCTGGACTCGAGGAAGACTCGCTGGAGCTGAGCCGCACCTCCGCTTCATATGCGGGACGCCCTCGCCGATATCGGCGGGTCCGCGCGCGGAGATGAGCCCTAGACGCTCCGGCCGCCGTGTTGTTAGAGGGGGCGGCGGCCTGCGGTCTCCCCGGAACGTCCAATTCCGAGTCTGAGGACGAATCCGCGGCTTGCTGGAATGGTGCCATCCCTGCACAACCCGGATTCTTGCACTTATGACAACGGGACAGGTCGTCCGCGTTGCCGTGCAACTTACCAGCGCGGTGCTCTATCTGCATGTCATACTCTTGGAGTTTGACGAGCCACCGCGCCACCAAGCCGTCGGCCTCACTATAGTTGAGGAGCCATCTCAGCGAACTATGATCAGTCCGCAAACGGAAATGGCGTCCCAACAAATAGTGCCGGAAGCGCTTGGTCATCGTAACCACCGCGAGCAACTCGCGATGAGTGGTACAGTAGTTCATTTGAGAGCGGCTCAAGGCCACACTCGCATAAGCTACTACCCGCTCTTGCCCGTCCACGATCTGCGAGAGGACACCGCCGAGCGCGAAGTTACTCGCGTCGGTGTCCAAGATGAACTCGCAGTCCGGACGAGGGTGCCGCAGCACCGGGGCCACTACCAAGGCCTGCCGGAGTCCCGAGAAGGCGTTAGCCTGCTCGGCGGACCAAACAAAATCGGCGCCCTTTTCCGTGAGGATAGTAAGGGGACGCGCGATCTCCGCAAAGCCGCGAATAAACCTGCGGTGGTAGCTCGCGAAGCCCAAGAAGGACCTCACGTCCGCCACGTTACATGGCGGAGGCCATTTCTGCACGGCCGCCACCTTTGCGGGGTCTGGTCTCACTCCGGTGCCCGTTACCATGAAGCCCAAGTACAGGATTTCCTGCGCGAATAGCTCGCACTTACTTGGCTTCAATTTAAGCCCTGCTCCGCGGATGCGATGGAGCACCATCTGGAGGTTGGTGAGGGTTTCCTCGAACGACCGGCCATACACGACGACATCGTCGATGTAGACCATACATCGCTTCCAGAGGAACCCTTTGAGTACCATCTCCATGAGGCGCTCGAACGTCGCTGGTGCGTTACAGAGCCCGAACGGCATTACCTTGAATTGGTAGAGCCCGTTCTTGGTAACGAAGGCAGTCTTCGCCCGATCACTCTCCTCCATCTCCACCTGCCAATACCCGGAGGCCAGATCCAGAGCACAGAAATAGTGCGACCCGGCCAGGGCATCGAAGGTATCCTCAATGTGCGGGAGAGGATATGAGTCCTTCCGCGTGGCATCGTTGAGTTTCCGATAGTCCACGCAGAACCTCCACGAGCCGTCCTTCTTCTTCACCATAACCACCGGACTGGCCCAAGGGCTGTCACTGGGTTCGATGATGTCCAAGTCGAGCATCTTTTGCACCTCCTGGTCTATGACCTCTTGGTGCACTATTGCTGCCCGACGAAGACGCTGCTTGAGAGGACGCTCGTCCACGAGGTCGATGCGGTGCTTGGCGACGTCAGTCTTGCCAACCGCACCATCAGGACCCATGAACACATCCGCATACTGCCGTAGCAGTCTGCGGAGCGCTTGGCGCTGCTCTTCATCCAGCCGGTCCTTCGGAACCCGAGATTCCAAATGGTCCGGCAGGGTGAACGGATCATCTCCGGCGGCCGCCGCCGCGCACGCAGCGCGGCAGACCGGATCGTCGGGGATGACACGACTCGAAGCCGCGGGAATAGCAGTAGCTGCTATGCATCCGCGCTTCAGTACAATCGGAGCATCCGTAGGATTCACCACGAGGATGGGCATCGCGCGGGGGTTGGACATGACCAGGGCCCCACCCAGCACGAGCCCAGTTCCTGCGGCGAAACTGCTCACGGGTTGCACTATACACGGACGACCATCGAGGGGCATGCGGGGACGCCGCGGCCTCGTCTCGATGATCATCTCACTCATCGGCGGCACTACTACAGTGCGCGATGTCCGCATCTGGAATGAATGCATCGGGCCCGAGCGGAAGAGGAAGTGTGTGTCCTCTCCCATCCGGAACTCGCCAGCGCTAAAGTTGGCAATCACCCGGTGGACCCGTAGGAAATTCATCCCAATTATCCCGGCCGCTCCGATATCCGCCACGATCGCCTCTGTCAGATACACCTTGTCCCCAAGGGTAATAGGCAGATCGATGATGCCATGGATACGGATGCGGTTGTCTCCCGCTCCGTAGAGCTTGTATGGTCCGGGATCTCGCAACTCAAGGTTGCGGAGTGCGGGCTCCTTCCTAAACGTTCCGGCGGCCACGAGGGTCACCTCCGAGCCTGAGTCTATGAGGAACCGGACCGGCTCCCGTCCGAAGGACAGGGGCAGGTACCAGCAGGGGTCCCTCACCAGCGCGCAGGTCGGGCGATACCTTTCGCACGCGCTGGGCTCATCTACGGAGTCCTCGCCATCCGCCTCAGCCGCGGAGGAGCTAGACTGGTCTCCAAGGACTACTTCCGGAGAAGTCATATCCACTTGGGGTCCGTCCTGCTCATCAGCGGGTGGGGCGGCATCGTTTGCCACCGAACAACTATCCCCGGACGCAGTGTTGGTCGCCACCACGTCCGGATCTAGTTTCCCTGCCGCGGGTTCCGATTCTGCTGTCCCGGAGGACCAGACCGGAAGGAATTCCTCCGTTGCGGGCCAGGGAGAGCTCCCTGGTATCCGCGCGACCGCAGGCGTTCCAACAACTCCGGACACTTCAGCCAAAAGTGTCCCTGCTTTCCGCAGAAGTAGCAGGGACGGTTCTGAGCTGGTCCGGAGGTGAACGCGCAACATTCTGCGGCTCCCGGAGCTTCGAGCCCGGCGCAGTGCGCAATCATCTGCGCGGCGCCGAGGTCATATTCCTCTATGTCGCACTCGTCCGAAGGCGAGTGCGGCGCGGCGACCGGTGCCGCATGTGCGGGCGCCCCTGTAGAAGGTGCCGGCGCACTAACCCACTGCTGGGTAGGTTCCCTGGCGGGTTCCCGGACGACCGGGTCCTGCCACGGGGTCACCTGCGATGCCTTGACCGGAGGAGGAGTCGCCACCTGCGCGGGCACAGCCGGGGCCGGAGCCGAGGCTGGAGGCAACTGTCTAGGACGGACAGCCATCTCAAGCGCAAGCGCGGAGTCTATCGCCTCCTCCATCGATCGCTTTTCATGGGTGGCCAGCCCGTACGCTAGGTGGTAAGGCTGGCCATCGATGAACTGATCGATCAGCATCGTCTCGAACCGTCTGGAGTCCATGTCCGGAAAGGCTTTCCGGCCGAGTATGCGTAAGCCGTACGCATAGTCTGTCACGGACTCAGTCGGCTGGCGGATACGCGCCTTGAACTCTCGTTCAGACTGCCGCCGATTGGTCGTCGGCGGGAACAGCAGGCGAAGTTGACGAGCAACCTCGCCGAACGTCACTGTTCCTACCGGCAGACACGGCATCACGCGGAGAGCTTTCCCTTCCAGGCTCCCCGCGAGGACGTGTCCAGCCTCAGGCTGGGACCATCCTTCGTACACGGCGGTACGCCATACCTGGAGCAAGTAGTCCTCCAAGTCGGCGTTATCCCCGTTGAACCGTTTCCGCCACGAAGAGTGGTCGGGCCCGTCATCGCGTTTGTTACGCGCCCGACGTGCGGTCCCGGCTCCGGGGTCGTCCGTGTACTGCGGCAAGTTCCGCGCGCTTCCCACGCCTGCGGCGGAGTCTGCCGGAGCAAACATCGACGCCGCGGACATAGGAGCAGGGAAGCTCATGTTTGCCGCCGGGATCATTCCCGCTGAAAACCCACTCTGGCTAGGTGCGGGCGGGGCTCCCATCGAACCTACTGGGTAGGCTCCAGAAGGGGCGGCAAAGCTTGGGGCCGAAGCCGCCTGTTGCCACTGCCCGTCCGACACACTGTACGTGCCAGGGTAAGTCGACCACGCGGCTTGCGCTCCAACCGTCGGAACGGTCGACGCGGTCGCCAACGTGGTGCCTCCGAGCCGCGGGGCAGGCGCGGGTCCCATTGCGGGGGCCACTGGCGCCTGCGGACTCGGCAGGACTTGGGGAGGGGCTACTGGCCCAGACATCCCCGGACTTAGGGTGACCGACGGGTCAACGCTCGAATGCAGCTGATTCCGCTTGAACAGTACAAGCGCCTCGGAAATCAGCCACCTCTCCCTCTCCGTCAAAGGCCCCGAGTTGCCTTGTGACAGCGGAGAAGGGGAGCGGTGCCGCCGGTCTGATCGTCCCTGATGGGGCGACCGGGCGCGGTCATAGCGCCCGAGGGGAGCCAGCTCACCAAGTGCATCGGTGAGCTGATCCACCACACTGCCCGGTGCGGACCGACCAGAACCCATGCCAGAGGCCCGCGAGGGAGCCCACCCGGCCGGGTGCGGCATCTGGTAGGACTGGTCCGCTCGTCCAGAAGGACCCGCATGCATCGGCGCTCGATTCCGGACGCTCGAAGGCGTCTTATGGAAGGGTGCCGATTGCCACGGATCTGTTCTGGGCGCGGGCGGGCGCGGCGTAGAGCCGTTGCCAGCTCCACCCACCGCGCCTAACACGTCAAGGTCCGGCCTTGACGGCAACTCCTGCTGCGGCCCCGCGGGGCCCGACTCTACGTCCGAAGACGGAGCCAGGGACGCCGGAGTCGTCTCCGCGGACGGGGTCTTGTCCACGGAGGTTTCCGCGCGTTCCTTCCGGCCGCCGGAGTCGTCCGGAGACGTCTCACGGGGGCTGTCGCGTGACCGGGTGTGGTCCGCGACACTTCCACCCTTATCCCTCCCCTTGGATTCATCGGCCTTATCTTTGGCCTTCTCTTTCGCTCTCGTCATTTTTTCGAGACGTCCTTGAGGAGCGGGCGATCCCCAGGGACTAAGGAGGCGACAACACTGTGACGGTAGGCTGCGATGGAACACTGTCGGACTGATCCTGGTCACGGCACCAATGTAAAGTTATTGACTACCGTCCGCTCTTCGGGATCCTCGAGGATAGTCCTCTCTCATCCGAGTCCTTGCGGACGCGCATCCGCTATTCCGGATCCTCGCGGCAGGGCCGCTCACCGGAGGTCGCGGCGGACACGGTAACTACTTCATCATTAACGGTAACCAGGTAACAGCCCACCCGACACTCCCAGGCCTACGGACACCGTTCAGAAACTGGTTCATCACCACGGTGTTAACTGGCGGGGCCTGGCGAGCCGCGGTCTGCCTCGGGGACGGAACCCCGTACAGTCCGACATGCTGGCCAGAGCCTCTGTCACATGTCCCGGGAAGGGAGAGAGCTGGCGATCCACAGGGCCGAAGGCCCCCGAGTCAGCAACTCGTCTCTCCCAGCCCGGGCCTCCCCACGGAAATCGTCCCCAGGGCTCTAGGAGCCCACTACTCAGACTCAGGGAACACAAAGCTCATGGCGAGCCTCGTGTGCGTCCTAGTCTCGATCTTGGACAATCTCCTCGAACGAGTCGCTTCCAGTGTATATATAATACACCAGAAACTGCAGGGCGCACGCGAGGTTAAATCGATACATTGTTATAGTTTACTGGAGCGTAAATTACAATACGTCGCCGTGGCAACGCACGCTCGAACGGAGCATGTCAAAACAAGGCCAAGTACAGAAAGGCCACATAAATGGCTTTTATGTTTACAATCACCTGCCGCGTGCTTAGGGCAAAATCGCCACACTTATTCACGGTTTGCTCGATTGTTTTTTGTTCAGCCATTTTCCAGTTCACCGGGGCATGGACGTTTCACCTTCCTTGTACCCTTAAAATTATAAGCTCAGTATTTATGCATTGACGCGAATGTTATTTTTTCATTTAAGTAATTCGAAGGAAATGTGCAGCGAAAAGTGGATGAGGGAATGATAATATTTTTCTGTCAATTTCTAAATGCCGGGCCTAATATTTCAAAACTTTCAAGTTTGAAACAAGGCGAATGCCTATTACATGTATTAGGCCCTATATATTGCGCATGTTCCATCACACTAAATTTGTGCGCCCAATCAGGTTATATGTTAATACATTGACGCAAACATTACATCTGAAAATGCTCATTGCAGTGATTTTGAAAAAAAAAAAACAGTGCAGCGAAATGTGAGGAAATCAAAATGCATTTTCATCATTTTTCTAGCCCGATTTTTTTTTCCTTCATAATTGTTCATACTTTGTTCATTTAGGCATTTACAAAATAACTAACAACTTTATCATCGCGAAACAATACATCTATAAATTCAATGTGCTTTGGGTAATAATTGATCCCGCGTAGCCCTCAATTATCACTCAAATATCATATTTCTTAATCATGTAGCATGGTAGCAAGTGGTGCACGTGTTCTTTACCGTACACTCAAGTATCCCGCCCACCCGGACAGAGCGAGCGACTCCGATCCTTGGGTTATGTCCACTGTGACCTCTGAACTCCCCCCCCCCCCCCCCCCACACACACACGTCCAAGATCTGTCCCTGGTCAGTGCGGTCAGCGCATGTTTATGTTTGTAAAATACTTGCGGCGGACATCAAACGGGCAGAGGTGTGACAAAAAATAAGATTTGCAGGAAAAAGAGATTGCTTCTTTTGTGCTTCAAATTGAATCAAGTTTCTAAGTGATTTTTTTTTACTATTGATTTTTGTCCTCTCAACTTCCCCCAAAAAACCTTACTTTCAATTACTCGTGAGAGACTTGAATAGAAATACCCCAGACGTTGTATGCTGCTGACTGTATTATTTGAGAAGGATTTTGAATATTTTTTTTATAAATACCGGTATACATAAATACATGCAAATTTTTAGGACCGTGGCTAGTCGAATTATTGTCAAATGAACGCTGTATCTGTGTTGAGATTTCACAAGCATGCCTGCTGTATAATCTCTGTATAATGCTCGGTAGTATAAGTATTGTTGCCAATTTAGACCATGCAGTAGACACATTGGAGTGTATTCAATACAAACATGCTGCTCTCATAAAATTGAACAGCTACAAAAGCAAGTAAATACACAAAATCGTATGCGGACGGAAAAATCTATGATGGGGCTAAAATTATCATTCCTACAGATTGTCAACTTTTTCAATCTTTGCGATAGAAGCCTGAGATGAAAATTGCCGTTTGATTCAAGTATGCTAAATTTTAATAAGATATTTAGCTTCGCAAAACTATTAGCAAAACGGTGTAAAAGAGCTCAAATAATCCAAATATTGACGATTAGTATGGAGCATCGTATATGTTGTGGGAGAGCAAAATGCAATATCTGCATAAATTAATTCTCCATACAACCCAATCTGTCACATTTATGTGTTTAGGGAACATTGATTCTATATTGAACATATTTTGTCCAATTGTTGTTTAATGTGTTTATTGCTTAGCCAAATATGTTTAAGACTTTATCTATGCTGGACATCGGTTCGTGGTGACACCGGATCTACGGAGAAATGACAAGCATTTGAAGGTAGAAGCGACATGAGTTATTTATGTGACTCAACTCAAGCGAGAGAATAATACCTTTTATGATATCAATATCTTTTTGTCTGTTCTTCTAAATATTTATAGTTTTAATTTTCATATTTTACCTGCTCGTTTGCTTGTCTGGTGATGATAATTTAACAGATGAATCAATAGCCTGCATGGTTCTGCCTTACAAGAGTGAATATATGTTTCCACGCGAGTTTACCTCCTGATGAATGTAAACATTCCTCAGATCCCGTTTTGGTCTGAAATTTAACATCGAGGTAGATTGCCAACTTTTTCAATTTTTGAGATGGAAGTCTGAAATTTGTTGGGAAATTATAGTTTGACTCCCAAGTGCAGCATGCCAAGTCATAGCACTATACCATTTAGCATAGAAAAAATATGAACAAAAAACGAAAGGAGTTTTAAAATTCAGAGTTGATGGTTTCCAAATAGAATAATATTTTAAAATATTACACACACGTATAAACCTATATATGAGAAAAGAGATTTATCTTTTTTAGTTGTTACAATTTATTTGCAGTAGACAATTTATCGCTTGACGATCCTAGACCTATACCATTTTCAATGTCCGTGTAATTAGAGAAATTACATGTGACTTGTATATAATTGCACAGCCAGGTGACATATATCAGTGAACACGATAGTCAACAGTGACAAAACCTACAGTAGAATTGGGCATCTGAGTGAGAATTAGAACGGCTTCCCCGTGCATAGTTTGTAAACTTGATGAGTCAATGGCCGGTTATTGGCACAATACGATAGCAATAAGCCCCGTGATGGGCTGATATGTGACTCTTCACGTTGTCAGCAGGGTGTGGTGGTTGTGAGTGGGTAGATCGGGCGGGCGACGGGCGCGTTACCGCGGTCTATAACACCCTGGGGGAGGGAACACTGACAGCGGAGCCGTGACACTGTCAATATCTCCGCGTAATTACCGAGTTTGCACGTGTCCCATTGTCCCGAACAGAAACACGGACCCTGCCAATGGACATCGGATTAAAATTGCCCTTTCCCTAATGCAGTTTCCCCGACGGTTACACCATCGCCGGGGATTTTGTAACCGTCTCAATCCAAATGCACAATTGTGAAGTTGACCCAAAGGTCAAATGACAAATGAAAGCTTATGGCAGAAACACACTAAAATGGCGAGTCGATTTAATCATCAGAAATTGCTGCTCGAATTTGCGTCATAATGCAGGAAATTAGCCATAATATAATAAGCCATTATTGTTTTGGGCATGAGTTATGTCAAACTGTACACATGATCAGCAGAACTAGAACGCATATCTCAGAGTAGCGGTGAAATCAACTGATGATACCAGAAATACATGATGAGAGATTATGTATTTATGATGATACTGAGGATAATCCGCGAAAAAATAGACTTTCGGTTGTGTACAGAAACATTTTGATGCGAGAATACCTATAGAAAGTAATCGAAGTGATGATGGCTTGCAGATGAGCATTGGAATCTCTATCGCACAAGTCCTAACGAAGATTGAGAGGTTCAAGTTCGGATGAAGTACGGTAACAAGGGATCACTTCCTGAAATCGAGTGGCACTCTGTTGAATAATCTGGAAGTCGCAATAACATTAGTTCGGCACCCAATCAAAGAGTCATTTAGGCGTGTAGTTGAGGTGTCAACAAACGTCAGAAACCCTCTGAACATCGCCCAAACACCATCTACTCTCTTCTCTAATTGGAGATTGAATGCTCTTGAGAGTTCGTTTGATGTGACAAAAGACTTGAAAAATCTCCCGGATCCGCCAACAATGACCAAACGGCGGGGCGGCGAAAGGTGCAAAAATAATCACAAGTAGCACGATAGTATATTGATTGAGGTTCTGGCCAATAAATTACAGTGGAGATCAAAGCTGGAGCCGTGGGCAGTGTTGGCCCGGGCTGGACGCTCTGTTGTCTCCAGGGGACTGGGTCAGCACCTCGCTGCCCTCTTGATTTACGACTGGAAAATCGATCAATTCCAAGGTAGTTGATAAACTATTACGCTGACTGCCTCCTCCATGGAACAATCACTGATTGTCTGAAATTTCCCCGCATTACAGTGCCATGATTTCCATGAGAATACCTTGTGTGTTATTGTTGCTACATCAATAGGATGCGCTGATGATAGACAAATAGTGTAGGGTCATAATAAAATATGTAAATATTTCCTCCATTAGCGCCAAGGAATTAAATTATCTATTGCGCGACGACGACGGTCGACTGTCATCTAAAAACTGACCAACACCCGAAATCGCCCCCAAATAACCCGATTAATTAAACGGAAGAAGGATTGCACTGGATTGATAAATCTGCATTCATATCAAACACAAAACCTATTAGCCAAAATATGTCCAGAGGCTAAATATTTTGAAGTCGCAGGTGGCTAGTTGTCAACACAAAAAGGCCGACCCCGGGGCGAAGTGACCAATCAGACGACCCAGGGGTCCCCTTCAGAAGGCTTCCCTCGACAGCGAGTCCGCCGATTTAATTGCCCGCCGAGACGTCTGCAAGCCCAAACTTAGGCAATGAACCGATAATTACACGCTCTTAGCCAGTCACTAAATTGATAATAAAAACCCCAGTAAAAAGCACTTGGGCATTCACTGTTAAATATGGAAGTTCCTGGCCATTATGTAAGGGTGTAAACACCGTCCAACACTGACAATTGTTCCGCGCAATGAGCGCCGCCGGGGGCACGTGCTCGCGACTTCGCGGTAATTATTCGCTTGCTTCGGGTCTTTTTTCTTTCAATTGTCTCTTTCCACATCTTAACTTGCTGGCGGCAGGCGGCTCGTTTACTTATTACGCAATGGAGGACAGATAGAGCAACTGATAACATTGCACAATGAGCCGACAGGTCATAACTTGTGCACGTGGCGTGCTTTATTGTGTAATAATATATGGTTCGGAAACCAACAATTATCGAGAACAAAAAAGCGTGTAACCTCATCTGCTCATGCGGCTTCAAGTATGTGATCAATGTATGACTATTTTGCCGGGGACTGATCAATATCCGATAACACTTGACAACATAATAACAGTGATTATACAAGCTGCATTACACCGCTCGCAGCATTTCCCAAGTGCCAAGGCTGTGGGGAACACAATAATATACTTTCTTATTAGCTCATTCACATAGTTATTTTTGCAAAGAAAACAGTCATATGAGCTAAAATAAAAGATTGGTTTGATCATCGGATTAACCCATAGGCCCATTGATTTGAAATAATTTCTCTGATAGCCTACAATGAAGCAGATCTGTGGAGAAATATCAGACGTTCATGATCCAGTCATAACGCACCTATGCCGCTAACTGGGAAACCAAGGGGGAAAAGTTGTTTAGCAACCCTGTCTTGAAACCTCTCTAAACCAGACTTCTCAAAAGGAGTTTTTCTTGCACCACCATACTGACGACACATATTAGTGTCAATAAAATCCCGATGTCAGTGTTCGACTTTGCTCAAGAAACATAAAATGCCCTTGTGCTCATGAGACAAGTTGAAGATATTAAGTTTCTAAAACTCACAACTTCTGGTCGAATATATCGTATGCATAATAGTAGCACGGCGAGCCAAAGCAAGACCTCCTACAGCAGCGCGTGTAAAAATGAGATTAAAGTCGAGATCAAATTTAAGAAAATCAGTGAATAATATAGCCTTCAATCCCCTTTATTATAATTCAAATAACATAAATTTATTCAGGGGCGTAGCCAGAGATTATTGAAGTGTACTCAAAATCCTGAACAATCCGATCTGGGGGTTTGGGGAGCTCCGTAAGCCACCCCCCCCCCCTCAAGAAAGTGTTCAACTTTGACAATTTCTGGGAGCCATTCGAAGCTATATCAGGCAGCACAATCAACCATTTTTATTCAATATTTTGACCACAAATGTTGAGAATCAGGCCTATACACATATTCTCAACATTTTCAAATTTTCAACACTTCCTGGAAGTCATTCTAGGCTATGCAGTACATTCAACAATTTTTATTTACTATTTTGGCTAAATGTTATAAATTTTTAAAAAATATTTTGAACAGTGAAAATGATATACTTTTTTTTTTCGCAATTTGGCATTTTCTCCCGATATCTTACAAGTACATAGGCCTAGAAGCGACTCGCAGTCAGTTCAAGAAAAAAATATTTTAAAGAGTCGTCGGTTGCACTTTCTCTTATTATGCCATACGAATTCTGGTGGAATATTACGCTGATAATTGGCATGCATTTTCCACAAGTAGATAAACAAGATATATACAGCACATAGTACTCTTATAAATTTACAAAATTCAATTTCGGAATTATAACTGGTAAATGATCAAATGAAAGAGGTCGTTTGAGTTTGTCTACTGAAAACAATCAAGGCTCATTTCAACTAAATTTTAAGTTTTCGCCAATCGGTTCAACACCATGTGTAACAAGTGTGGACGACAAATGTTTTAGGACGACCTATATGTTTTTACCTCAGAGAGTACCTATATAGCAGATCTAAGAAATATCAATGGGCTAAGTCGGTGTAAGTAGGTTAGAAAAAACAAAGTACATATCTATTATGGTTGAATTATTATAGTAATGTTGCATACAAAGTCATGTAGGTCTGTAGGACTGAACTCCACTCAGATCTAGACCTACTCTCTGTTAGAGTGTGGTACTGTATGACTAATGGACGATCATAGACTGACCGCCGAGAAGGGGACCTGGGGGTATATGTGGTGTAACTGGTGTTTTGGGTAACCTTTTGATCGGTTGTAAAAACTGAGGTTTCATTACTATTCGGAAAATATATCTGAAATATTTTTGTCGTGTCATGATCACACCTCAGTCTTCACTGTCACTGACACTTTAAGGTCCTTATACAATATTGAATGTCTTAGTCAGCATTCCGTTTAACATTCAATGCCACTTATGCATATTTACTGGCATACAAGTACAGTGCACAGGGTAAACATAAACATAGAATAACACGTTGCGTGATTTTATTGGGTTCGTTATTTTTGTTGGGTTTTTTTTTATATCAGCAATCAATGTGTACGCAGCTGCGTACGTGCGTACGCCTAGCTACGCGCCTGATTTATGTGTGGATTGGAACACTCGAAGATTTTATTGGAAAGAAATGAAATGAATTACCAGGTTACAAAACTTTAACATTTTGGGGGAAAAGAAGGGGGCGCTCGACTATTAGGGCCCGTGTCACTATTAGGCCTAAAAAAATTAATTTTCTGTTTCTCGTCCCCGCCCGCCTGTGTTCAAAAGCAGCCTCCCGGATTTTTTGTATTTGCGATTCTCAAATAAAAAATAAAAAGTGTTCCCGCCCCAATTTTGAGGATAGTGAATGATCGAGAAACCGAAGCACAGCATGCAACTTAGGCATACATTCAACTTACCTCCTTGTTTTCACTCTCCGCCAAATGATACAAAGGCGCTACCAGTTTTCAAACACAGTTATTCTATGTGGTTACGTGTATGTAATAATACATATACAATTGTGATCAAGAATTGATTTACTATACTCCTCATGTTATATTTCAAAGGACATATTAATAGAACGGTTCTCAACAATTATTCATCATTGAAATATAGTATCAACTGACGGTTTTTGATAAGGCCAAAAAAAAAAAATTCTATGTTTCTGGTTACAATGGTCTTCCAAAAGTGATGCGGTGATGCGAATTTTTTTTTTCTTTTTTTTTTCCTAAATCGGCGCGAATCGTGCTCGCCGAAGCCACGAAAGTTACATTTGCCTCGGTAAAACACGTATATGTTAAATATATTATGTGCATATAACATCCTACTGTTTGTTATATTCTAAACAAAACATTTGTATTCCTTGATAAACATTTTATTAACTGAGCCTCATGTGGCCCGGATGCTTTGTAGCATTACGCATGTTTTTTTTACATATGTTTGTCCAAGTTGCTTCCGTGTTTTATTAATTCCTTTCATCCATATTCATACCAATTTGCATCTGCATTTCATTCATCCCATGGGTGTGATAACAGGTTAAAGTATTACCGGCCGCGCACATATAAAGCAGTTTGTTACCCGTTCGTACCCGCGATTTGCCACTCATTGATTTCAGATCGTCACACTGACCAAATCCACATTGTTATTAATATCAGCGTTTGTCATATTTGAGCTGACACACAATACAACACGAACACGCACGGCTACATTTATGTATTGATGAACTTTTAGTAGGCCTATATTCTTCAACACAAACATAACTCACAAATTTGCATCACTTAATAACTGGTACTGAATGTAAAACCTGTAGAATATGACACTGTATGTGTTCTTTCATCATCCAATAACCAAACGTCGAGAGCGGCGGTAAAAAAAATATAAAAACGAAGTGACGCGCGGTATTTTAAGTGATGCGCGCGATTTTTTTTTTTAAAACGAAATGATGCGCGGGGTTTGGAGTGACGCGCGCGATAACCAGAAACATAGAATTATTTTTTTTTGGCCTAATAGTACACAGAATCATCCTGTCTGTGCTGACTGCTATAATGATGGCACACCAGTAGTGCCAAGGTGCCGGACCAAGAGGTTTCAAGCCCAAATAAATCAAGCATCTAGAAATGAAATCATTAAAGTCATGTGTTACACATGATTTCAATTCAAAAGGCTTGATTTTGTTGGGCTTGAATGCGTCTGTGCGCAAGTGTTTTCTTAATCAATCAATGAATCAAAATTATGTTCATATGTGTGGAATGTTGTCCCACCAAAAATAAAAAAAATAAAAAGTGCCTCCCTACCCAATTTTTTCTTGAGCTGAGGATGGTATTTTCTGCAAAATAAAAAATGAAAAATAAGAAAAAAGTCCCTCCCTACCCAGTTTTGAAAGAATAGGAGGACGAGAAGCAGAAAATTTATGTTTTTAGGCCTTAGGACCAATACGGTATATCACTTCTTAGTCGCGATGTGAATAGTGCCAGTCGCGATGTGCCGATCGGATGTGAATTTCCACTATATTGTAGCAAATATTCGTGGCATTTTACTGCACCATATATGTTTATCTTATATTCATATTCAAATGCAATGAAAGGGAGTGAGGGGAGGACTCAAAGAGTCTGTTTAAAATAAATAACTGTATCAACATAATCTAGAGGTTCAAAATTAGATATTTTACAGAGTAAATGTTCAGCATCCTAAAACTGAAAAGAAAACAGAGGGTCACCGTATCCGTTTGCATGGAAAACACGATGCAATATGTGAATATGAACAAAAAAATGCACAAAAATGCCATAATTTATGTCATTTTAGGTAATTGTTTGTGATTTTGATCGAATATGTTTAGAAGAAACGAGCACGGTGACCCCCTAGTTTCGTTTCATTATTAGGATCATTTACTCTATAAAATAGGTCATTTTGAAGAGATAATATTCAAGAAATGACTTTCAAATTGTGACTCTTCGTTACCTCAATGTTTGTAGCGGACTACGTTCAGCCCTACTAGAAAAAAATAGTTTTGGTGGGTTAAGATAAGAAATTTATTTACATAACCATTCATGGTAACCACTCAAGCGTAAATGCATGCATCATGTCAATGGAGGTAAGAATTGTGGATGAACACTTTCGTCAAATAGATTATGGACAGCGGTGATTTCAATGTCGAACTATGTAGGATTAGTTACGTAACGAACTCCTCTGATCTCAGACAAAAAGTATACAACCAAATCATCAAAATCAAGTATGACTGCAGACAAACAAAAAGCTGTCTCGTAAGCGGCTTTTCCGAATTGCAAATCAACAATCTATTGTCGGAGAGGGAGTCTCTTTTTTCAGCACCTGTTTCGTGGGTAATCCGATTTTATCTGTGTTAGTTCGCCGTAAAAGTCTTTTTGTGTTTACTTTGGTAGATGGATTTCGTCATCATTTGGACGTGTTCTTATTAGAAATGCACTAAACATACGTTCTATTCGCTCAAGATGAATGAATTGCGCAACGTTCATTCACCCGCTGTCACGATAACCATGAGCGCGGATCGATATATTGGTGTTTTTATGCTTGATTTGACGCTAAATATAGCCCTTACTTGTGGAAGATCGGATTTATCAATGATTTAATAAGCTGAACATCCATCGGTTGGCAGTGACACTGAGTGACACGACCTTCAAGAGGACGGTGACGAGATCCGAGTGAAATGTGAATTACTGTCAAATAAAACGTCGATCATTATTTCATTATTAATTATCAAATCATGCAGCACGCATGTTAAGGAGAAATCGCTTATTTAACTCCATTGTCACGGAATTATCGGAAACGATTCACGCAAGAAACCACGAAAAGGCGCTCAAATCATTCGGTTTTTCTGACACCAATTATGGCAATTACGGTATAGGTCCCTTATCACCGCATAGAACCGTGTCTTCAGCTACCTGTTGGAGGTCTCGGGGCGGCTGAAATCATCAAATGACGTTATCCTAAATGTATTTACCGGTCAGCAGGTGAATGCGAGGTCAGAAGAGTCTAGTGGCTACTTTAATGGTCACAGTGGGTCGTCCGCACATTCTAGACCCCTCGTGGCGATTTATTGCAGGCAAAACGGGAAACTAAAATCCCACAGATTTCACGCTAGTTTACTCGCATTGGTCACGAATATTATCTATACCACGCGATCACGCTTGCCTAAACAATCTGAAATTGACAAAGCAAAAAATACAAAATAAAGGCCAATTAACGATGCTTATTTGTAACTTCAACACGTAGGCCTATATATTGTTTTCGTGATAAGCAATGTTGTTGTAGGCCTATGGGTTAAAAAGTGAGACAGACTGCTTTGCACTACATGAATTCAAGTAAATTGGAAAAAACAAACCCAAATAATTAAACAGGAATTTTGCCTCATATTGACATTGGATATGAACAGGTAGAGACATCTCTATCAATGTAATCCCCGGCATGTTGCTATTATACCACTGTATTTGGTCCATTACACATACGCAAAGCAACAAAACGAGCGTTTCACGACAATATGAATCCTCGTAAACTTTTGCTTTCCATTAAAAATTTGACGCTAATGACTTGGACCTTGAGCTGTCGGGGCTGTCCGCTTTGATTAATTGCTCTGTTGGTGGACAGCAGCGACCCTAACCCCAACAAATAACTCAGAAATTTGGCCAATAAATCAGAAGGTTAATTCCGTAGAAACCAATACGCTGATGAGGGCGTGTTTTATTGCTGTTTCATAAAGAAACGGCCGCCACGCCAGAATGTGATCGCGCACGGTCCGACGTCCGGTTCCGTTCCCGAAGCGATCCGTGATTCATGAAGGCCAGACGGTGACAGTAACCTGAATGCCCCCAACTCGCCCCAGTCAAGCTGTGCTCGTGACCTTCAACTCCGGTCATTAGTGGCACGGTGGTATTTCATTATTGGAATACTTGGTGTTTGGTAACGAAGTCACAAAATCCCATTAAAAGTCAGTGTAACAACCGTATTAGATGTCCACTTATTCAGCTCCTTGAATCTCTCTGTTCTCTACTGCACCGTTCAGCCTCCCAATTTCTGACTCTGCTCGTCATTCGAATGTCTGACCGCGGTCCGCGGCTCGAAATGCTGGACGTCAACTGACGGTCACACCGCAGCAAAACCATGGAAACAGTCGCCAAGGCCGCTCTCACGAGTATGGGTACGTATAGACCAAATCTTGGTGACGACGAGAGAAAACAGCTCTGAATTGTGCGGAAAGGCGGTCAGGGCTCACGACTCCACCAGATGGTGGTGTGATGGGCCAGGCCTCTGATCGGTGAAACCGAGAGTCATTGGGTGCATCTTTCATTGCGATATAAATTGCGGGGAAACACATTTCCGAGGCGTGCGGGACGCCACAGGAAGGGAGACAGCAGTGGTAACTCTCCGTATAGAATGCAAACACGTGCGGGGCAGAAAAAAAAATCGTGGAGTCCATGGACAGCTCACTGTTGACTCCAGAAGTCCCATGGGGTGACGGGGTGGTTGTTGCGGCGCAACCGGTTCCTGCAGAGACGGAGTCGCCTTTCAATGGCTCACCCAAAGCTCTGTGGCTTAGAATATCGCTGCGTTTCCATAAAATCTCGCCTATTTTCAATTAATATCGGCAAATAATAGCGGGAGCCGTGTCCCCACCTTTTCATGTCGGCGGCGTGACTTGGAACTGTCCCCACAAATTAATGGAAGCGGAGGAGACGGCCAGATAGCCATCGGGGCGATGTGTTTCATGCCTAATGGAGAAAAAAGACGAAGTAATTTCCGATTCTTTGTAACAAAGAGACGGGGAGAGTGAGCGGTTTACATCCCTGAAGCCGCTCGACTCTCCGCGCTAATATTGTCATGGGGAGGGACTTTAATCGCTCAAGCGTCCGCGCTTTTCCGGGCATATGGGCTCGGTTCCACAGAATTGCCTCCCTAAAGTCCTTAAATCAACTGCAAACATCACTGGTAATGGACGGGGTCTTCACACTGTGAGCCTTACATCATGCAGCTTCCACCTGACGGGGTGTGTTCAAGTATAGATACAAGATCTGTAAATTGATCTCGGACAAAGCGGCTAATGAAGGAAAGCACACGATTCTCCCTGGAAACTTACAGCTTGATTTCCTTCAAGATATCAGGATGATGCTCGTTGATCAAACACACATCATGACCACACGCAAGTAGATAGTTATAGATTTTGAGTAATTAATTGAGGTCGCTGAAACAGAAATTTGGTGCAACAGAAAAAAAGAGAAGGATGAGCATGCAACGAGCATTTTTGCAGTCCTCTGTTTTATTTTGTTCTGTATTGTGAGTTTATAAGAATTGCTTTGAATATTGAATTCAGTGCAATATTCCCCGAAAAATCACTTAAAATTGATTTCCATCTTTCAATTCAGAACATATTTCCCATGGTGTAATTAAGTTTTCACAATTGAAGCGTGCCATGAAGGCAAATATCATTACCCTCTTTGCATTGTACATAACGGAGTACTGAAATACTAGGTGTTTAATGCTATAAAATCCCAATGATCCATGCAAATAATGTCATACATTACTGTTTTGCAAATTGTGATATGATAAAATCCTTTATGTTTATATATTCGATGAATGGTTGTAAGGAAGTACAACCATATTTCAACTGTTACGTTCAATTTAAAATAATTGGTCAATATTTATGGTAGGCTTGTTTGTCCTTGCATATCTGTTCTGACACTTTCGTTTACATTTGTCTATTCCTGAAAAGCCATGTCAAGCATGAAATATTATGTCAAGCAGAAAATCAATGTACTTGGTTGTAAAGAGCATATTCAACAAAAGAGCACATGGGCCTTTAAAAACTGACTCTTGACAATGGACAAAACAAACACGCCACATCTGCAGCTGGAATTCCAACGAAACCATCAAGTGTTTTAAGACAAATTTCACCCGACAGAGGCACCGCCCGCAAACAGTGACTGGACCGTGAAATCCTGCACTGACCAGCCAGTCCACGAGTGATATGGCGGTATAATTGAGTGAAGTTTACGGGGCAACTCGACCCGACCTCAGCCCGGTCCGGCGACCTCTGGACCTCGAGTCCCTGACCCTCACGGACGAGACTCCCAAAGTCCCGTTATCAGACGGTGAGCGCCTTTCTCGGACCCCGGGTCTCTGTCCACCCCCGGGCCACTCCAGCGCACAATGCCCCCTGTCATAGCACCGTCAGGTCCCCGTGGGGGTGTAGCCCGTGTCCAGTGGATACTCTGACCCCCAGACTACCCCTCCCTGTCGTGCACGACGATTCTCACGCCGGGTGCATGGAGCAATTTCCAGAGAGAGAGAGAACGAAGAACGAAGGTTTTAATAAAGCCCCGCTGAGGATGATTGGTGGTTTTTCTGTTCGCAACACTGACCACGTAACACCAGTTGGTATTACTGGGTGTTACGGGGGTCAGGCAGTGGTCAGTGGCGCGAGGGAAGGGTGTCTTCCGACCTCTCCGGGCAGAGATAAATCGCTGCACAGTCGGAAACAACGCCCGTGTCCGGTCAGAAAACAAAAACGGTAATCTTTTGTGATCGGGATATGAATAAAAAATCATTTGTCAACTGTCACGGCTCGCTAAAATAAGGTCCACTTGCTGTATTATTTAATTTCGGATCAATCTATCTTATTTCTAATGTATTCCCTTCTCAAATCAGAAATTATATCAGAAAATTGCTTTAGTATGTGTTAAATAATATACTATTATTATATGTGAAATGTGAATGTAGGAATAGGGCTCACTCATAATTATTGAGCATCGATCAAGCTGATTTGATATCGATTCCACACACTTGTTGATATCGTTGTTATATTCGGCTATATTTTTTGTTGGAATATACACTTGAATATCACGTGATCTCCGTGATGTGTTATCGCGCAGCCTACATCATCAGATGTGTGAATAATTCATGAGCTTCCAGCCGTTAGAAAAATAGATGACAAGATTAGAAGATAACAAAATACACGGGATCTCTATTTTTACGATATAATGGCCGGTGTCACGGCCGTTTTGTGTTCGACTCCCCTACAATTTCCCTTGCGCGCTGCATGCACTCTGAGCTTCTTTTGAAGTGCGCCGCGAGTCCTCTGATGTGACTGACCACTGCTGACCAGAGTACTGACCGAGAGAATCGGGCGCTCCTCCAGAAATCCTACCGTCCCTTGAGATAATAAAACACGAGTTTTATTTTCCATGACACGGAAATTGATATTTCCCGAGCAGATCGAAGCTCCTCAGATCGGACACGGCGGTCACGCTAAGGACGTGAAAAAAATCATTATTTACGCTGTTTCTTTTCATTTTTAACATTTAACACGCAACTTGGCGGTGTCGTATAGGTTTCTATGTGTCTTTGATGTACGCTTAATCAAATTAGGCCGCAATCAGATGCGATTTGGTTTCAATAGGAACATAAGGATATCAGATGTAGTGACCGACGATAGCCAGCG
The DNA here is from genome assembly GCA_949152475.1 of Terebella lapidaria. Lineage (NCBI taxonomy): Eukaryota > Metazoa > Annelida > Polychaeta > Terebellida > Terebellidae > Terebella > Terebella lapidaria. The sequence goes on from OX424558.1 coordinate 13,648,939, forward strand.
GTCAGTGTTTATATCGAAAACACCCGGAGGCTTTCGCCGACACGCTTGTGGTCATTGTCCAGGAAGACGGTCCCATAGGTCAGCGAAATATTTGTGCACCAAAAATCTTGTCAAACGCGAAACTGTGCATAACGTGTTGTTGACAACTTTTGTGCTCGGGCAAATTCGAGGGGCTTTCATCTTACTTCAGAGCTACGCCTCGAGCAATGTTGTCGTTCGTCTTTTACCGTTAATCGTGCATGTTTGATTTAATTTTCACAAAGCCTGTCACATAAATATGAAGTAATTTTACCAAAAATTCTCCGAAGAGAGTTATTTACGCAATGGAACAATTCAATCGTGGATTTCACACGTGCCTTCCAAGACGCAAAATCCGTTTGATGAATGGATGAAATATACGCCTGATACACACATACAACAACAACAACAACAACAACAACAACAACAACAACAACAACAACAATAACAATAACAACAACAACAATAATAATAATAATAATAATAATTTGTTGAATAAAAAATATTTCTAGAAAAATCACTTATAACCCTTTAAAACAATTTAAACATTTATAATTCCTTGACCTGTGACTCAATACTGACATAGGCCTACATGTACCTCTGAACAGTAACATTTAAGTTATTAGTTCCAAAGTTATGTCAGCAAACTAACGTTAGTACTGACGTATTCACTTCACCATCTCATTCATCGACAACCCATTTATCTAACCAAAAATACATAACGAGTTAGCCTATGCATTTCTGATCTAGCTCATTGCAAGGATGGTCAGACTGGAAGGAAGACGCTAACTCCACGCTAACTCATTGCAAGAGATCGCACACCTCCCACCGTTAATTAACCAGTTAATTAGTTGATACAGATTAATGTCATGACCCATATTATCAATTAGTTGATATTGTAAGGGATTACTCTTAGTGAAAAGGTCATTTTCCGCTTGTACGAGCGATGAACCTCAATTACCGTAGATGGAATAATTACTGGTGTAATTGGACGGTATTCAGCGAGAGAGAGAGAGAGAGGTGCGGGGGGGGGGGGGGAGGGTTTGTCGGGGGAGAGAGCGTACAATATCACGGAAGTATTTGCTGCCGCTCAGCGGTCACCCACAATACATGGTTATGTAACAGTTGATCAAATTTGTCAAGCCTAAATTTGTAAAATGCACTGATAATTAATAATCGGTTATGTTATACATGATAAATTAATGAATATTGAGGATAACGAAATCCCTATGGGAGAAATGAACAGAAAGTGTATAGTCAAAAGTGTAGCATTAGGCCTCTATGACATCGAAGCTGCAATCGGCATTCGGCAAACAGGCGGATGGCTCTGGTATAGGTCAACTTATTTGTCATTGTAGTGAAAAGATACAGTTGGTTAATTGGGAAGATTATAACTATTAGGCCTTTGTTCCTCGTTGGCCTATCGGTATATATGGGAGTGAGGGCGCTGCGCGGTAAAAGTTGGAATGTGCGAGGTATACCGAGAGGCGCGCGAGCTGATAAAAATCCATGAGACGCGCAGTGCATGAGATATTAGTGTAACGAGATCCACTTGACATGACTCATTCAATTATAAATTCAAAATACTGGGAACAATTGTTTGTGCCATATATATTCACGAAATAATGTTGTGAATATAGCCCTGTTAGGCCTTAAGAAAATGTAGGCTTACTCATCCATATCGTTGAGAAAAGCCTCTCCAAAATAGTTATTGACTTTCGGAAGGTGCCTTTCATCTCTAGCTTCATTGAAAAATGAATAAAAATGATACAGTTATTGATAACCATTAGCAATAATTATATATCCTGTGATCTCTCGCTGATTTTGAGATGCGTGCGTATTTATTTAATTGATCGACCAAAGGCGAGACTACTGTATCGGTGAAGCAGGGGTGGAAGCAAGGGGGGTCAGGGGCGCTACATACCCCCACACCCAGTATGGGAAAATTGTATAGAAAAAATTAAAAACAATAAATGTTTATTTCTGTGGTTTAAGCTTGTAAAATATTGATTCTTATGATTCTATCGTGAACCCCGTCTGAATTCTCCAAATAAAAATATATTTCGTTTACATGAAAGCAAGTAGTAATAATTCACATTTTGTGTGGAAGAAACCACTCAAAATTAAACAATATCGGCATGGCCTTAATCGCTGAATGATCAAAATAAAGTTAAAAAAAATATTTTTAAAAATTTATGAAATCTGGGGAATTGAAACCAGGTCAGAGCCAGGAGAAGTCGTATCAACCTCGGAACACCAAAAAGCTCTGGTTTCTGGGGCCCTTGAGTGGGCCCTCGACCCCACGCCGTACGCTCCATCGAATACGCTTGCTCTCTGTCACTCACTTGAACTGAGTGACAGACATAAAACACACATACAGCATCTACCTATTTTATATCGCACCCATCTGTTCTGCTCAGTAACCTATCATAAAGATAAAGAAAGATGGAGTGACTTAAATTCTGTGGGCCTATGATTTTCCAATTAAAGAAAATTTAATTCCTCGATACCCCACAAATATGACACTGAACTGGGCTCCCGAACCCCCAGACCGGACATGTTAGCCCCCCCCCCCCCCCCTCCCACACACTTTTCAAATGCTTCCTACGCCACTGTGCTAGGGATCAATTGTCCTCAAATTAACAAGCATGAATTTTTGAGAAACAGAGGTTTATTGGAGAAAATACGATAGTACGGTCATGATCTTCTCTAATCATATAGGGAAATCAATGAGCTTGCGCGGCGAAGTTGTGCGCCATCACCCCTTGCCTTTCTCCGGCTGGCAATCCGACATGCATTGAGCGGTTTCATTGCAGGTCACACGCCCTGGTGATTCCACGTGCCCGTTATGAAAACACAACAGTAATTTCATCATAATGTTCTCAGTATAGCGCTCTGCCATCGTGAAATTACCACCCAAGGGCTTACTGGTGAAAAATGTACAGGACATAAAACACCATTTCCAGTTACTTTCACTCCCCATGTTAAACCTACCTTACGATGAACACTGTACAGCATTTCCTGGGATACTTGGGGCTTAGCGATAAAATCCCACAAATGCCCCATCAATGTGCCTAACAAAAAATGTACAAGTCATTATGGATCGACAGATTCAGTTTTTGGGTACAGTCTGTTGGAAATTACCTGATATATTTGTCAACCATTACCTCGTGTGCAAGTTCTCACAGGACATTTTTCCAAGTGCAGTACGAATATATCACTTACATTTCACTTTCACATCATCCATTCACACATATACTATACATTACTCACTGATATTGGCGAAGCGTATCCTCACCGTGACCATGCGGAAGCCACGTGTTTTGGTTTATTTACAAAAGCTATTTACGCTCGTTTGGTCCACGGTGTTGCAAAGTGGTTGATATTACTGTTTTGATATTCCAAGGCCATTGAAGGTCAAACTCAAGGTTACCACTCAAATTGCCATATAGATGTGATTCCCCATTTGAATGTGCCAGTATCTTCGTCGTCTTGAAACAGTATACATGTGTACTGATACATACAGAAGGGGAAAAGTGAATGGAATTGTCTAAGTAAGAAAAAAAATAGCCCAAAGGGTAAGAGAGGTTACCGGAAAAATGTTTAGTTTTAAACGATAACCTTTTCATCAAAATTGCGTATTGACCTTTCAAGGTCATTGAAGGTGAAATTTAAGATTACTATTGAAACTGCAATATCATATATGATTTCCCATTTGATACTGCCAATATTATCTTGAAGTGTTTTATGAGTTTACTCTATACAGCTCCCATTAAGAAGGAAAAATGAGGTCAAATGTCAAATTCAAAGTCTTGACAATATTCACCATACATTATTTCATGTATGTTCACAATTGATTCCCAAGCCGTTAAGTTGATAACAACAAGATATTAGCCATTTTGTGCTCCAGCCTTGAAAATAAGGTCAAACGCTAAGTTCAAGGTCATGAGAATACTCAGCATATATCATTTCCTATATGTACACAACCTATTCCCAAACTGTAGAGTCAATAATAACAAGATATTAGTCATTTTGTGCTTTGACCTTGAAAATAAGGTCAGAGGTCAAATTCAAGGTCACGACAACATTCAGCATATATAATTTCCTATAGGTTCACAATTGATTCCTAAGCTGTCAAGTCAATAATAAGCGAAATATTAGCCATTATGAGCTCTGACTTTGAAATTAAGGTCAAAGGTCAAATTCAAAGTCATGAAAATATTCAGTATATATCATTTCCTATATGTTCACAATTGATTCCTGAGCTGTAAAGTCGACGATAAGCAAATATTAGCCATTTTGTGCTGTGACCTTGAAAATGAGGTCAAAGGTCAAATTCAAGGTCATGAGAATATTCAACATATAACATTTCCAATATGTGAACAATTGATTCCCAAGCTGCTAAGTCGATAATAAGCAAGATATTACCCATTTTGTGCTCTGAGCTTGAAAATCAGGTCAAAGGTCAAATTCAAGGTCATGACAATAATCAGCATCATTTCCTATGTTACCACAATTGATTCCTAGTCTCTATTCTCAATATTAAGTGAGATATTAGGCATAATGTGTCCAATTATAAAGCATAGTCGTATTCCACATGGGAATGTCACATTTGGGACCAGTCGAGAAAATGAAAACACACGCAGACCGGCAATTCAGGGGAAACGAAACTTATACACATCACTGTCTGAACAATTTTTGAGAAAATGGCCGCCAAAGTAAGAAATGGGCCGTTTTTCGTCGAAAATGGCCGCCATTTTGAAAAAAAAATGCGAAAAAAATACCCCCTCTTCAAATTTAGGCAATTTTGTGCAAGATTTCTGAAAGATTCACCCGTGATTTTTAAAGATAAAAATGTGGATGGACGATGCCGACGACGGACACAACGCCATGCCAATAGGTTATCGGACCTCAAATATCAAGCTGCTTAACACTGATATATGGTGGAAATTACCTCGTGGAAATTATGCCTGTAGGTAGAACTCAGGAATGCTAACTTTTGCATTTTGTTGAATTCAGAATTCTCCCGGTAATCTATTCAGTTTTCTGGTATTCTTTTAGAAAATAATGCTAACAAATACAACGTTCACGATGAAGGAGACCAATTGTAGCAACATGTAGAAGGTATCAAAATGGCTCGTCACCACAAGAACATTGACACGGAAAATATCTACAGGGAACCCCGACACGGATGGTTGAAAACCTCGCTGTGAACATATCCACCAACCTTGATTACATTGGTACATGTAGATTTTACATAGCAACTGTAACCCTGGACCACGGGCAGCGCGAAGGCTCGTCTTGGCGTCGTGCTCACACGATCAATCAAAACTAAAAATCAATACACAGTTTCACGTTTCAAAATGATCTCACGAATATTGCGATGATACGATACATCTTTATACACTGTATTTAATCAAGTATTATCAACTATTATTGCTTCTACGTCATTTGTTTGTAATTGGGCACTTAATAATTAATCAACTTCCTAATAAAATCTAATATGCTTGTGTACCATTTTCAATCAGCATGTGACACAACACATCTCCATATAGCACGTGAATATAGCACGTCTTCGATATTAGTTAATCAAACCAACTTCTGGTCCAACTGAACATTGTGCGAATTCTTGATACCGAAAGTGAAAACACCAAATGAGGGTTATTTCGCCCTTTCCATTGATTAGGACCACCTCATGTGAGACCATTCTGTGACAAAATGCTAATTGTGTCGTTGTCCTCGCGGAGCCATACTGAGCATAGCTGGCCTGATGCCAATACCTGGGGCAGAACCATTTACGGATAAATTATGCCTGCATTGTGTACGCGAACCCGTCGACCAATGCATGTGTAGGCATGTCTAGACAACTCATTGCGGAAAATGAATCCCTCGTCGTTTGCACGGATCCTGGGATGCGAACGCCATCCGTACAATATACATAGGCCTAGGTGTCGTAGTGGACCGACGACATGGCGTTTTGCAGAATGATGATGATTATGATAGCATCATAGTTCCCAGAAATTTACGTGACAATATGGCAATGGAACGAACCAAGCTAGGCCATGCAAAGGCAATCTGAGTTATCACGTTCGAGGTAAGTGGAGCGGAAATGCACAACCCTGCAACTTTCAACTGAACGAGTCTGTGTTCGATATTGAAAACTAAGCAAATATCTATCCTTGGTAGGCCTACCCCATGCCATTGTTGAATTTCGAACACTATGACACAACAAAATTGGTTATGCAGAGAGAGTTAACAATCGGATGCATTCTAGATACATGCATTCATATCAGAGCATTGCGTAGCTGTTGCATATCTGGCATTCTTAATTCTTAATAGCTCTTGCATTCTTAAATCAGATTTCTTCATGCGATTGTATTTTTTATCAGGAAGTGCAGATTGCCAATTTTTACACAATATATACGGATCTTGTATAATTGATGAAAAAACGACGTCGAATCATGGAATTGATGGAAGAACACGTACAAGGAAAAAACCGTGTCCATGATTCGAATTAAGGTAGTCCGCTCCAAACAGTGAGGGGAGGGGTCGGAGAGTTTTTTAAAATAAATAACTGTATAAACATAGTCTAGACCTTCAAAATGACATATTTTAAAGAGTAACTGTTCCGCATCCTGAAATTGAAAAGAAAATAGGGGGTCACCGTATCAGTTCGCATGGAAAACACGATGCAAGATGTGAATATGTACAAAAATATGTGCAAAAATGCCATAATTTATGTCATTTTAGGTAAATGTATGTGATTTTGATCGAATATGTAGAAAAAGTAGTATTAGGATGCTGAACAGTTACTCTATAAAATACGTCAATTTGAAGAGAATATTCAAGAAATGACTTTTAAACTGTGACTCTTCGTTACCTCAATGTTTGTAGCGGACTACGACTTGTCAAAATGTATTCTATAGATGGGGCCATATTTTGGCAATCGCCCAGTTTCACTGCATCTCTGCTATCGTTATTAAATGGTCGAGTTTTTCTTTAAGTTTTACTGGGTACATAAATTCTTCATCTTTATGAACGTGCCTCGCTTCATCGTAATGACATTCTGTATCGACTCTTACATCTTACATTTTTTTTGCTTTGGTAGATATTATGTTGATATCACGTCGCTGATAGAACTGTCACTTCGGCGTTCTGTATCGGCTCCTATATATTATGTGTTAATATTAATCGAATTTACGCTCGCATGTACTTTCCACTTTTTTTTACTATGGTAGATACTATGTTGAAATATATTACGTCGCTGATTGACTATATAGGCCTACTGTCGTTTATTCGCTCTTCAGAGTCAAACGTCCATCATGGAGTTAGGCAGGCACGGGCTCCTTCCCTTAGAGGACTTGGACGAGGCAAACTATGTATATCGAGTTCCACTCCTCGCGACAGAACAAAAATCGAAGAAGAGTAAGAAAACTAAAGTCCGTTATGAGATCCATGACATTTTCTATAGGATTCTCTGTGGTCTATTAAACTCAAGTGGAGGAACGATCCAACTGGCCCCTGATGCCTGTGCTGATAACCCTCTGGGCGATAAAGACTTTGACGAATGGTGTTGCAACTTGAGAGAGAAGGTACGCTTCCTGCCCGACAATGTTTACCACCAGTGTATACACCTCAACCCCAATGACAAAACCATCATTGTACACAAGTCAAAGCAATTTATCACCGTAGATTCGCACCTGTTCACGAGAGGACCCAACAACAATGTTCATGTCATACACTATGACTTCATCGTTCAGATCGTAAACCAGAAATCAGAAAGACAGGCATCGTTGGAAGCACCAATCGATGGCCTATTCGAGTATTTGGGCTTTTGTAGAGCTGTTGAAAGCAACACACTGGAATTCAAGTCATACAACTGTGGAGATCTTGATGACTTATTCGCTAGAATTGAAACTGATAGAACTGTGAAGTCTATGCTTGCTATGGCAAATGTCGCAACCGGTGGACATGTGATTTTTGGCGTAAAAGAAGACGAACATTCTAAAAGTAATATCTATGTGGGCCAAGAATTATCATTCGAAGAGTCAGAATTCAAACAAAGACTAGGACGGCTGTTAACAGCGGCACATAATGGAACGCCAAGAATTTGGGGAAATTCAGACAGCATACCACTTGATGGAAAGGCATGGACATGTTCTTTCACACCACTTGGTGAGCCGCCATACTGGTGTCGGTCACAGTGCCCGATGTGTCCGCATGAGAAGAGGAGAGTACTTATTGACATCCACATATTCCACCACTTAGGAGGAGTCTTCGAGAGAAGCCCAGAAGCATTTACCATTGACGATGACGGCATCATTTCTCAGGTGCCTTACAATGATTGGCTACGTAGGCACCTGACACAGGTGAGATTGGATGCTCCGGCTGCTCAATCACAACATACTGACACCAACTTGCTTGATGATTCACGAACTCAAGTTCCCATCATCACTGATACAATGTCGCTCAGAAAATTGAACAGCAAAGGCATTGTGATGAAAGACCACGCTACATTAACGTACACCAAGTACAGTACTTCTTGGCAGCACTCAGAATCACACAAGAGGGAAGTGAGGATTGTCGGCCATCCTGAAGATGGAGATTTATTCTTGACAGAATCCCCCGTGAAATACACGCCAGAACGAGATGTGATAGAGGGAGTCTTTTCAAATGAAAAAATACTGCATTTCATAGACCGGGAGGTCAACGAACCAGCATTTGGTATAGCATCCAACAATCTACTGAGTTGCCTTGGCCATTCAGCAACAACAGAGCTTGATTCCACAGATACTAGCCACCACATCATTGATTTACTGATCGTTACCTCCATGGCACGGATCTTGGTGTATGTGGTCTTCAATGAACACCTTTCCAACGAACAGAGCAAATCTGACAAGCGGTACGCCATGACACTAGGCCGGGTGCTGAAGAGACGAATCTTGGAGAACATTGGCTACACAAGTGACTACTCAGCAGTCAGTGTGCAATGTAGAATACTCTACGAGAATGAGCATCTATCAGAAGCAATCACATCAACTATCTCCAGTGCACAGACTGGTGATAGTTTTCGAGATATCTGTCGATCGCTCTGTAAGGTACTATCCCGAAAAGACACCTGGTTCCGCAGTATTGCGCTGAAAGAAAACGACGTTCGATTATCTGAACAGCAACAGGGGGTTCTACTGAGAGTGAAACGAAACAGATTTGTCTTCATCGAAGGTCCTCCTGGCTGTGGGAAAACTGTCCTCTCCAAGTACTTATGTAAACAGAATGGAGAATGTTCAGCTTACATCAGTGCATCTTGCAATCTGAACAAACGCGTGTCAGCTGAAAAAGTTGATGTTTATGAGGCATCCAACAGCAATGCCATAGTGACATTACTTCGAGGTCCTCTTATCGACAAACAGTTCATAGTAATCGACGATAACCATAACATCACGTACAACCAGGAGGACCTTTGCAAGATATGCACAGAGATTGCATCAAGTCCAGGTCGTCAACTTTTTGTTTTCCAAGATTCAGTTTTCCAGAACTACAACGAACAACCAGCCTCCCGCTCCCTGCTGACCTTCCTCATGGAACACAGCTATGAATATGGCTCCGTGTCAGTTGACAGAATGACTGAAATTCAGAGGAACACACAAGTTGTTGGGTCCTTCCTCCAAGGTCAAGTTTCAGAACTGATACCTAACTTCAGTGCAAACGAGCTATCATGTGCGAGTTGTGTCAAAGGGGATGACATTTATGTGAAGCATGTTCCAAATTTACGACTGCAAGGAAAGAACAATGGTCTCATACAGCATGTCAAATCCTTAACATTGGCGTCGCTGGACTCGCGTCGCAGGCATTACCGTCCCGTTGACATTGCGATTCTAATCGACACTGACAACACCCAATCTGGTGAATCTGAGGTTGACTTCTTCAGGGAGATCTTCAAAGAATTTTGGCCAACAGCAAAAGCTCACGGCGCAGAAGTTTATCCAGTTGAAGGCATCATAATTGATTCTCTTCAGAATTTCTGCGGTTTGGAATGTAATGTTGTGATCTACATCTTGCCAAAAGACAGCAACCAACTTGTTCCAACCGGCCCTGAAGCCCGACTGCTTGTCAAACGCAAAATAGCTGTTGCTTCCAGGGGAATCGACCGAGTAGACTTTCTTCAGGAAAACAATTTAGATGGACCAACTGTCTGTTCTATGAAATGTGACCGGTGTCCAAGTTATCTGATGTAAGTCAATATAATATTAATATAATTAATGTCACAATTTTTGATACATGATTACTAATATAATCCACTTAAGGCCCATTTTTCATTGTAGCAGTGGAACAGATGAGGATGCGTCGGAAGACGAGACTGAGGATGGACAGGAACGTGATATCTCCTCCGCTAGAATCAAGGTCCGCTCACTACCTTAAAGATTCAGATAATTACCAAAAATAAAAAATATATATTTGATCAAGGGTGACATGAAATTGGACATTTTGTTCATTTCTTGAGTGTAGCTGTCACGAGAAATGGATGTTCCCTGGTCCATTGTGTCGCTCGACGTGCTTCCCTCAGGAGATCCTCTCTGTTGTGTCCCTGGACGTGGAGTCCTCGTCTGGTCTCTGGGAGACCAATCTCACTCCACTTTTCATGAACATCCACCTGATACATGTATGCAGGCCCATAGTCTGGCAGTAAACAAGGTCACTGGCGACGTAGCTGTCACCTACCACCGCCACATGGCGCCGACGGGCGTCAGCTTGCTTGTTTACAAATCTGACACTCTTCAATGGCAGACAGGGTGTGAGGTTGATATGGCAACCGTGCCACATGTCACTTGGATGGGAAGTGGAACTGTAGTTGTTGCATTCAAGACCGATAATACTTCTAGCATCTTGCTGTACGATGTCGAAGCGAAACAAGTGGTTAACAAATGGATGACGTCCTGCTCCTCAATTACCGATGTAGCGTGTGACGGAGATGGAAACATATATTGTTGTGATTGGAAGAATCATAGTGTTTTTGTGTATCGCAAAGATTCGTCTCATGCATTCAGCTGGGACATTGAAAATGGAAACCCAAGCTTCACAGATGCCATGTCCCTGTGTGTAGATCCAGACAACAATATCTTCCTTCTCCACCGTGAGCGTATCGAGTCCGATGTCAAAGAAATTGTCGTGACAGTTTGGGACCAGAGTGGTACGCACATCAGAAAAATTGTGGAGAGATGTCCAGATCCTGGACTCCAGTTTTTGTTTTATGCATGCATACGATGTACACAGAATAGTAGCATATATCTGTCAGTGACTGATAAAATAAGGATTTTCACAAAACAGTAGAAAATATCTGATTGTGGGAGGGAAATTAATTTCAGTTATTTATTGTAGGAGCACCACTTATTGGCAAATATATTCTTGATAATAAATGGATGAAGTTATGATGTACCTGAGACGTGTTCCATTTTCCAAAATAAACATTTATTTCAAATTCAAATTTACTTAATCAATGAATGATTATCTGCCATTAAATGATTTAATTTACTTATCAAATCATTGAAATTGTTCTCAAATGCGGTCAAACACTAGGCATGATATTCTACTGGTCACTCTATTCATAGAAATATGAATTTCTATGCTTTATGGTTGCTGACTGAAATGGCTAAAAACGGGGATATTTCTGTTGTCATAGATTGTCCTATATTTGAAAGCGCTGTGACAGCTAACCATTAAATTTGGAAGTGTATTTGAGTATCGCAAATACTTTTTTTTGCATCGTTGTTTCATCATATCTTTTTGCATCAGACACATTAGACGCAAAACTGTGCAACAGGCGGCGTCAATGAAACCATAATTTATCTGATCGCATCTTGCGTACTTTTCGGAATATGTATATGGTATATGGCTTCACAACCACCATCTCTCAGAGCAGCAAACCGCAGCAAACTCTCTCCCATTTACATCAACCAAGCGTAGACATAAGTTCGATTCAAACATTATAGTTTAAAGTCAAACGTGTGTCTTTATGATGCAAATGGAATACAAATACCAAAAGTAAGTCCATTTTCGATATTAAGTTGTTACAGAATCCATGCAACACACTCAGTAGTAGTGTCAGGTCAAAGCCACATCACAGTCACCCAGTCAACTGAGATCATGTTGGGTGGAAGACCAGACTATAGCATGGTTTTTCAAACCCAATGTAATCCCGAAAATGGACTTTTGAAGTTTGTTTTCCATTTGCATCATAAAGACACGTGTTTGACCTTGTAACTATAATGTTAGCTATGTATATATTCCAAAAAGTATGCAAGATGAAGATACGATCAGACAAATTATGGTTTCATTGAAGCTGCCTGTTGGACAGTTTTGCGTCTATGATTATATTATGATTTATCATATTTGCAGAAAGTACATTTAATCAGAAAGTAATTTCTACTATAAACCAGCGACGTCCAACAATCTGAATTCGCCACTTGTCACATGTGCAGCAGTTATATGCACCTGTGATTGTATGTACCGGCAAGTGTATTTTTTTTGCACATTTGATTATATCTGAGATAAAGAAATTTCATGTTCTTTATGAATGTGCTACTGCCTCATCCAGTTCATCCCTGTCTGTCGCATGTGTTTTTTTAAAAGAAAAACTCAATAAGATAACATTATCTGATAATGACTAGAACTTTATGTTCATACCTATTATTGATTAGTAACATGATTACTCGTTGAACTGTTATAAAGATCATTGACAGAAGGCCGTCTTGTGTTAAGAGTTTGTTTAGCGTCGGCCAATATCCATTCCAACACACACAGAATATCTTGATCATTTAACAGCGTTTAAACGATGTTCATAGATAGTTGTTCTTCATTTTTTTTTCGATTTCAATGTTGGATAATTAATGAGCAATAATACCACCTTTTCTTTTGAAAATATTATGCAGGGTTTTTCTCTTGTGCTAAAATTTGTGTGTGTGTTAATATTCCGTGCTGCCTGATACCTTTTCGCATTCTGTCGGATGCTAAACAAAGTCTTAACACAACATGGCCTGAACAACCAAAAACACGTTTCCAATAAGAGTTTCATATATATCTGTATATATAGTTTTCTTCGCTGATTGAAGACCACACTTCCCGTGTGGGAATATGTCCAAAAATGACCATAACACATGAAATACCAGCCTAGAGGGAATGAGCTTTTTCCAGAGCAATCGAGCATATCTCTGTATGAAAAATTGATACATGGATGTTGGCCGAATGTGGTCACAGCCTTTTCCCATTCCTACTAAATTGTGTTTGCTGTGATGTATGCCTCTTGTTAACTGGAGTTGATATTCCCAGTACCACGTTCGTTTATTGGTCGCACGGAAATGTACTAACTTGGATTTATGACGCAATAATGCATTGTCGACTGTGGTAGTATATTTGTCGAATATGATACAAAACTAGTGCCATTCTCAATCACACGAGGGCAGATAAGTCTGGATATAATATAACACTAATATAATGTATCACCAGTAACTAGAATGTAACCACTATGATATTTGAAGTATAAGCATTTACACTGCTTCAGTTATGTTTTTATATGTTTTTTAAGTCCATATATATATATATATATATAGAGAGAGATATATATTTATTTTTCGAACTGATCAGAACAATTTACAATGTGAACACAATAAAAGACAATAATACAGGAAACAATAATGCTTGAACAGAACGAGGTGTGACAACAGAGCCGCCAGGCTGTAACCATTACTATATCTGTAAAAAAAAATTAAAGAATAGTAATTTACCTAAATATGAATGGCTGTTGAAAACCTGAATTATTTCCATTATAGATGAGAGATATCCGAAAGGGTAGTTGCATTTAAGTGTATTTAAGTGTATTCAAGCGAAAAAGTGAACATGCAAAGAAAATAAAAACAAAAAAAACGAATAATGATATAGGTGGTGAGGTAAACTTTTAAACTAGGACAAAATATGATGTGTTGGTGAAAACGGGAGTAAGCCACGGGACGTCGGGCGAGGCGGCCACCCCCGGGGGCAGGAGGCTGGAGGAGGGAAATCATGACACGGCGGAATCAGCGTATCCCCGAAGGACATCACTCCTCAGAGCAGCAGAAAAACTCGACAATGAGTGTTTGATTTTTATGTCGTATTTGATTCCGTTCCATATTTTTGGTCCATTGCAAAGTAAGCTAGTTGCAGCTACTACAGTACGTGGTCGATATTGTCTGATATGGTCAGACTGCCGAGTGTCGTGGCTATGAATATCGCTGGCATGGGCAAATAATTTCAACAGGGAATTTGACAGTGTGGCATGCTCATATTGGTACATGAATTTTGATAATTCGATATTGTATATGTCTTCCAATTTTAGTAATTTCAGCTCTGCGAAGAGAGGGAGAGAATGCTCTGTTTGAGGCACATTAAAAATAGCTCGTATTATTTTCTTTTGTGAGATAAATAGGGGATTGATATACGTAGAAAATGTTGACCCCCACAGAAGAATACCATACGTGAGGTGCGGATATACCAATGTATAGTAAATGTTTTTCAGTGAATCAATGGGAACCAATTTTTTCACTTTATTGATTGCATATAATCCACTCATTAGTCGGGCTTGGCAAACCTTTATGTGTTCCTTCCACGTCAGGTTTTCATCTAAATAAATTCCAAGGAATTTGAAACAATCGGTACGGTTAATTTCCTTATTGGATAACTTAAGTGGGTATTCCCCATTAGAATCAGTATCCCTTGAAAAATAGATATAGTTAGATTTTGATACATTAAGGGAGAGTTTGTTCGCATAGAACCAGTCACTCAGATTATTCAAATCGCTGCTTATAGATTGATAAATTTCAGATTTCTTTTTTCCTGACAAAAACACCGTAGTATCATCTGCGAACTGTATGCATTTTGCACTTTTCAAGCAACGTGATAAATCATTCACATAAATGATGAAGAGTAACGGTCCCAGCACAGACCCCTGCGGGACACCACACACCATTTGTTGTTGTATGGACGAGCTATTTTGGTATTTTACAAATTGCTTTCGGTTTGATAAATAACTTTGGAACCAATTTAGGGGTATTCCACGTATGCCATAATATTCTAATTTTTGCAATAAAATTTTGTGATCGATGGTATCGAATGCTTTACTAAGATCCAAGAAAACGCTCAGGGTTGAATTCCGATTGTCCGATGAAATAACTGTATCAATAACGAACTCACTAACTGCATTGATGGTAGAATGCTTCTCCCGAAATCCGTATTGTGTATCGCTCAGCGTATTGTTTTGTATAAAAAATTTATAGGTTCTTACATGGACTATTTTTTCCAAAATTTTTGATATTGCGGGCAAGGGCGAGATAGGCCTGTAGTTAGTGAACTCAGACTTGGATTTTGATTTGTGGATAGGAATTATTTTAGCAAGTTTTTGGCTATCAGGCACGGCACCTTCGGAAAGGGACTTATTTATAAAACTGGAAAGGGGGCACGCTATTTCACTACCAACTGACTTCAAGAAAAAAGAACTGATATTATCATGGCCATAGCTCTTTTTTGGCTGTAGAGACTTAATAATCTTGAGGATTTCACTCGGATCAGTGGGCTGCATGAAAATTTACATTGGATTACGCTTCGTGCCGTTGGACAAATAGTTCTGAGAACTTACATCGGGGTCAGGTATGGCATTGGCATACTCTGGACCGACATTGGTGAAGAAATCGCAAAAATGGTTCGCTATCTGTTCTGGGTTGGTAACATCGTTGCCGTTATGATTAAAGATATTTGGGATAGTGGATTTGTCAGTTGATTTGCCTAGGAGTGTTCTCAGAACTTTCCATGTTTTTTGTGAGTCATTTTTGTAATCTTTGAATAATTGGTTATAATACATGTGTTTTGCTGCAGCTTTAGTCCTGTTGTAGCAATTCCGGTATTTGATGTATTTGTCGCGGGAAGGGTCTGTGCTGGGTTTTCCGATACATTTCCGATATAATTTATTGCACACCCTAGATGATACCATGATGCCCCTTGTCATCCAGTCCTCTCGCATGACAAATTTACTATTGATTTTCACCTGTTTCTCTGGTGCATATGTGTTGATGATGCTGTTCAAACGATCATAAAAATATTCAAACGCAAGATGTACGTCCATTCGTGTTAAAGTGATATTGGCAGTAAGTTATGGATTTTTCCATATTTTTCTGATCGAACGAAGAAAACATAACAGTTATATATCTGCACGTGTATGCCCAAACAGACGCCCCTTTCTAATAGATTTCGTTGCGAGTTTCTGGTGGAGATTTTGAGTTTGTTTACATTACCGCCATTCTCGGTGCTTTGTATACCGTGACGCAGTGCGATTCCAGGTTATGGACATGTATTGATTTCCTTATATGGTCAAAATGAGGCATCAAAGTACTATATTATTTAAAAACTCCCAGTTTCTCCTCCAAATGCACATGTATCACTTTAAAATGTCTCTGTTTTGGTTTGTATAGTGGTATTATGGGTATTCCTCTATGTACATGTGAATTTTCATGTTGATTGGAGCTGTTACTGTGCGCATGAATACATATAAACAAACCGGCCCTTTCTGGGAGTTTGCTTTCTGAGGAATTCGCCAGGTGTCAGCAGCTAACAGTCAAATGCTTGTAGCGTTTGATCTATTCCAACAACATGTGCTGATTTTTTAATATTTTGTAAGTTATATATATTGCTTCAACATACTGAAATTTTATGAAAATTGAAACATTTTGAAAGTGATTTCTCTCATAAAACGTTATAATGGAGTTAAATGGCAATCCTATATGTGTTCGTATACCTAAACCGAGGACATGGAATTTTGTGTATTATAGATTTTTAGCAGGTTTTGTGGCATTTCTTTAATTTGTGTGTGGATAGTGTGCGGTATTCATGAATTTTTCACCATTGCAACCATAATTTTCGTTCACGTGGATTTTTATTACATATGTAGGTGTGACGTTTGGTAATGACTTGTTTTCGGTGTGGCCCAAAAAACCTGGTTTCTCTGATCGTATAGACTTTATGTAACTCCCGCTCGTTGTGATTCGAGAGCCGTCACTAAATTGGTGTCCCCCAACGCTGGTGTATCATCACTCCGTAGCTTACCGGCTTCACTTAGGCAAGAAGCAACTCAGATGTAAATAAATTGAAGATTTATATACATCAAATCAACTTACAATTGTATGGCTGGTCACCCACGTGACGTACAAATATGAAGTTCAGACATGGAGCACTGTATGATCACATTTCAAAAATAAATAGTGCACGAGGGCACAACTAAAAAGAGTTCTTAGCCAGCGGCGTCTCTCTGTCCCTTCCCGTTGAAGTTTCCCGTCCCGTTTAGTCGAATGGTTTCTCCAGGTAGTCGGTCTAATCCCGGTTGACTCTAAGGCCCTGAAGAAGGAGTCGTCCGCACGGAGTTCGTCGAGTCCCTTGGCTGTGGCGGTGACGATCTCCCCACGGTCAATGTCGCTGTTGCAGTGCTCTCAGAGCGGCCGTCCGCTCTCCCTTATATAGCCAGGGTGGCTGCGCGCGCATCTTCGTCCGCGAACGTATCTTCCGCACTCTTCTCCACGTGGTGAAGACTGCGTCCGCGAACGGTTCTTCCGCGAAGGCTCCTCTTCCGCGAACGGTGCTTCCGCGACTGATGCTTCCGCTGATGATGCTTCCGCAATCGTGCTTCCGCGAACGGTTCTTCCGCGAACGATGCTTCCGCTGATGATGCTTCCGCAATCGTGCTTCCGCGAACGGTTCTTCCGCGAACGGTGTCTTCGCAAGTGGACTTTGTAGATCACGTGACCGTTCCTAACGAACGTTTCAGCGCGGCAGTTGCATGGTTTTGTTACAACTCCACCCTTTCTGGAGATCAACGTCCCCGTTGATCCTTTCTCTCTCTTCTTTTCTCTTCTTCCTCCTTCTTCGTCTTTTCCTGCCTGTCTGTTGTTTACAGGGCTCTCTCCCTCCACTTCACTGGCGATCCACCTCGCTTTCGGACGTCTCCGCCAGCCTGTCCCGAGTGTCTGTATATGCTCGGAGCTGTTCCCGGAGCAGCTTGGTCTCTCGGACGTGGGCTCGCAGCTCCTTCCGGTGGCTCTTCTCTCGTTGAGAGGCCTCCCCTCGCAGCTGCAGCACCTCGGCCTCGAGCTGTCTCTGCTCCTCCTTGGCTTGGAGCCGAGCCTCCGCTTGGGTGAGGTGGCGTCGTCCCATGGCTATCGTGGATGCCAGGTCCTCCAGGGCCTTCTCTCCGGCAGTGACCGCTCTGCCCAGGCCCTCCACATACGGTCGCAGTTGGTCCTCCTCCTCCGGAACGGGCTTGAGGTACCAACCCAGGTCTAGGGGCTTGTAGGTAGGGGCCGAGTCTCTGGGAACGGGGGGTCCGTCGTCCTCGGGGGTGGGGGCCTCCGGGGATTCCGCCTCTCTCCGCTCCTGCTGAGACTCCGGTTCCTCTTCGCTATTCGGGGGGTCGTCCTCGGGGTCTGGGGCGTCCTCTGACCTGGGGGCGTCCTCCCGGGGGCTTGACGGCGTGGAGCTGGTCGTCCCGCTGGCCGCAAAGCTGACAGTCTTCAGCTCAGGGGCAGACACAGTAGTCGGACCATTTCGGGGGTCGGACACGGGCGTGTCGGTCGTCGTCCTCCTCCGTCCTGGCTTGAGGGTGTTGCCGCTGGCATGCGACGTCTCATGCCGGTCTCTGTCAGCTCGGCGGGCGAATCGCTGGCTGCACATCTTGCAGAGGTGCCGCCCCTCCTTCTGCGTGTGTTTGGTCGCCACGTGTCGGCTAAAGTTGGATGCCATCACGTGGATCCGGCAGGGTCTGCACCAGCGTCGCCCTCTCTCGGTGGACAACTTCCGGGCAGGGGACCGTCGACCTCCTCGGGGCTCCTCACGACGCTCCCGGCTCCTCGAGCGCTCCCGCTTTCGGTCAGGCTTGTCTATCTTGGTAGGTGGGTCGCTCATCTTGTCGACTTCAAGGGGCAGAAAGTCAGCCAAGTCGAAATCTGGAACGTCCCCGAAATCTTCGTCTGCAAATGCGGGTATCTCAATGATCTGCAGAGTTGGTGTGTTCATGGTTGAAGTGATGACGGAATCGTAGGCCGGCCTGCTTATATAGAAAAGGCGCGGACCAGGGATCTGGGGGAAAAAGCATTGTCGTGGAACGAAATAACGTTTTTCGCTTGCTTCCGCGAACGGTTCTTCCGCGAACGCAGCTTCCGCGAACGTGCTTCCGCGAACGGTACTTCCGCGAACGCTGCTTCCGCGAACGCTGCTTCCGCGAACGGTTCTTCCGCGAACGCTCCCGTCGTCGTTTACATCGTTTGGACTGCATTCCCGCTGTTTTCCACTCGTCCCTCGTCATCACTGGGGGTCCGGACTGGGGTCACATCGTCCGGATTGGGTATCCAGGCGTCGGTTTCAGGGGTAAACCAGCACCTTTTTATATTGTCGATGGTCCCAGGCTCCAGAATATCCATCGCCACCCTTTCTAGCTGATGGCTCACCGGTCGTGGGGGGCTCCGGTCTTCAGGCAGGGACTCCTCGGTCGGCTCTGCAGTCGTCCTCGGGTCCTCCTGGCGGCGCACCTCCCAGATCTGGAATGTCCCGACTCCATCTCCGCAATAGTGATCTTCCATCCAGGGCTCCACAGGGACCTCCCGCAAGATGTTAACTTGAGGTCCTCCGGGGCTCCATCCTTCTCCGCTGATCGGTGGAAGCAGATCCTCGTCAGAGAGGTCCTCCAGGGGTAGGGGACACTCCTCCTGAGTCGGACAGGCCTCCTCTTCTCCTTTGGGTCTTGCTACGCTTCATATCAGGGTACACCAGCAGGGGGCGCTCGGTCAGAGGTTGACGCAGCGCCTCGAACACCTGTTGATGAGCCTCGCTCCAATGGTTGTCAAACTCCATCTCCGTCGTCCTTCTGATAAGATGTAAAATCTTTCGTCGACTCAAGGCAGAGGGTACGCATCCTTCCGGGTGACTTCATTTAGACGGCGGTTGTTGACACAACTGACGACCTCCACCTCCTTCTCCGTCAAGTCCGGATGCATTCCCTCCAGGAGCGGTTTTAGATGCTCCGGGCACTCTGGTGTCTTCGTCGACGGTTCGGCGTGCATGGTGTGCACTCTGGTTTCGGGCTGCTCAGGCGTCCGGTTCCGCCACTTGGTGGAGTTTGGTGTAAGGGGCTCATGCTCCCTCCCGCTCTCCTCCCGGTACCACTGTTCCCTTTTAGGTTCATTCTGGGTTGTTTTCCCTCCATCGGGACGAAATCCTAGGTCGATCACGGCCTCTATTCCGTGAAGCTCAGCTAAGATGGTCCCCATCAGCACAGTGCAAGCTCCAGCGCCGGCGTTCAGAAGTACCACCGGTACCAGGCGTCCTCGGGATCGTACCAGGGCTCGTCCCACTACGAGGGGGTCGTCCTCCAACGGCTCTCTTGCGGACTGCACGAGGCCGGCCTTCGGAACTCCTCCCTCACTTCCTGTCAGCTTGAGGTCCACCATCATCTCTGAAAAGGGTGGCAAGACGACCGTCTCCTCCGTCACCAGTGTGTAGACGGCGTCCTCGTGGCCCGAGCTCATCACTACGGTAGTGTCGCCCACCTGCCACTCGCCCTTACGCAGATCCAGCTGTCCCCCAATCTGTTGAAGTACATCAAGCCCCAACACTCCCGGGATCCCTAGTTTGGCTACCAGTACATCTGCCGACACGAGTCGTGTGCCCAGTAGAAGTTGAACTGTCATCTCTCCTTGAACCTGTAAGTAGTCTCCGGTTGCTGCCCGTAACCTTATTCTCGTCTGCCTTATCATTGCTTTATGTTCGTCATCCATTTGGTCGAAGAGACACTCGTCCAGAACGGTGGAAGAGGCACCCGTGTCCACCAACATACGAGACGCCTTCCCCATAACGTGGCACGCCGCATACCACGCCAATGTGCCTCGGGCACCGGCTGACAGCGACACCACCTGGCCATTTCTGTCAATCTTAAGAGAGCTGCCACTCTCCTCAGGGACGCCGCCCTGGATAAGTACTGAGTCGTCCACCCACAGTGATGCACCACCCTGGTCCTCTCTGTCAGTCTTAAGGGAATCACTCCCCTCGGAACCGCCGCTCCGGATAAGTAATGAGTCGTCCACCAGCAATAGCTGCTGCGCTGGCCCCTTGGTCATTCCGCTCCACCGGCCCTCCGTCTCCTCTTTCACGGCCGCTTGTGGTTCAGTTGCATAGGGGGGTCCCTGCTGTTTCGCAGCCTCCAGCCTCAAGGTTGTAACCTGTTGGTTCTCCTTGCTGCTAGCAGAAACCTCGTTGATGTCTCCGTGGGTCCCCAGACGCTCCACGGCTCCATCGGTCTGCATTTCGTCGACGTCTCCGCGGGGCATTAGACGCTCCACGGCTCCATCGGTCTGCATTTCCTTGACGTCTCCGCGGGGCATTAGACGCTCCACGGCTCCATCGGTCTGCTGTACATTGGCACTCCCGTCTGTGTTGACAGGCTTGCCCTCCATATAGTCGAGAATTCGATCCTCGAGCTCCTCCTGCGCCCATCCAGTTACTTCGGATGCACACCGGAAAAACCTATTAAAAATCTGTGAAACTAAAAATTCCCCCCTGGCAATGTGTTCTTCACGTCTTCGTCGAGCTTCTCGCCTGTGAAGCCGTGCACACACCTGCCAATGGCCCATACGGTTGGGGGCTGGTATGAGCCCTACTGGTTTTCCGACTCCTCGTCTGTTAAACTGTTCCGCTCACCAATCTCCTCGATTAGTCGACTCAAGCGCTCCTCCTTGGTCCGAGGTGGCGGCCGATCTGGACACTGGTACTTCCGATGACCCGGCTTCCCACAGTACCAACAGTCATCTGGTCCCGGCCTAGCGCTTGGTCCCTTGTTCTCAGCAGTGGCGGCCCTCGGCTTGATGGATAGCACCTGCTCACACAGCTCGATTAGTCGATCCAGCTTCCTGTCTTGGCTCTCAAAGAGCCCCTTGAAGTAGGGAAGTCTGGGTAGACCCGCTACGTTCGGCTGGTTGCTCTGCTGCCCGCTGGTGGTAATCTCGCCTCCCTGCTGGTTCTTTAATAGCTGTAGGACCCGGCTCTATGGACATCACCGGCTTCCCAGGCTTGGGTTTGACACATTCGTACTGGGTCACGAACGCTATGGCCTCTTCCATGGTCTTCATCTTCCTCATGAGCGCCATCACCTTCATGTCCCCATCTGGATGGCCCTTCCAGAAGTGGTCTAAGGCGATAGCCTCCTGAGCTGCGGAGTTCAGATCCGGATAACCACGGCCGGCCAGTCGCCGCAACTCATAGCCGTACTGCTGGGGTGTCTCTGCCTTCCTGCGATTTCGGGGACGTTCCAGCGCCTCTCCTGTCAAGCTCCCGGCTAAGTAGACGCCCTGTTCCCGCTTGCTCCATCCGTTGACCTTTTTTCCCCCAGATCCCTGGTCCGCGCCTTTTCTATATAAGCAGGCCGGCCTACGATTCCGTCATCACTTCAACCATGAACACACCAACTCTGCAGATCATTGAGATACCCGCATTTGCAGACGAAGATTTCGGGGACGTTCCTGCGCCTCTCCTGTCAAGCTCCCGGCTAAGTAGACGCCCTGTTCCCGCTTGCTCCATCCGTTGACCTCTGCGATGACGTCAAAGTGGGCCCGGTACACCGGCCACTCTATGGAAGTCCCATCGAACTTGTCAGGGGTCAGCATCTTCCGGTTCCTTCTGCCGTTCTGATTCAAGGCTGTGCTGTCCTGGGACGACGAGTCCTCCTGCCTCCGTCTCGGCCTAGGGCTTCGTCGGTGCAGCGGCGGTCCCCGCCTCGGTGGTCTCCTCCCCCGTCCTGGGTAACCATGGCTGCTGTCGGTCCCTCCATCAGATGAAGGCCCCTCATCGCCCGATGATGAGAAAGGGTGCTGTCTCCGGCCTCCCTGGGTGACTGAAATAGAAGCTGGATTTCTCCAGGAGGCTGGCTGTCTCGGTTGTCGACTGGGTGAAGACCTCTCTCTTCCGCGAACGCTGTCTTCCGCGAACCCTCCGCGAACACTGTCTTCCGCGAACCTTCCGCGAACGGACTCCTCCGCCAACAGCTCCCGAAGAAGTTCTTCCGCGAACAGGCCTCCTCCGCGAACGTCGTCTTCCGCGAGTCTTCCGCGAACGGGCTCGTCCGCCAAGATGTCTCGGAGACGTCCCTCCACAAAAGATGCACGTCCGCGAACGCCATCTTCCGCGAGTCTTCCGCGAACGGGCTCGTCCGCCAAGATGTCTCGGAGACGTCCCTCCACAAAAGATGCACGTCCGCGAACGCCATCTTCCGCGAGTCTTCCGCGAACCGGCTCATCCGCGAATGGTCTTCCCCGTCTATTCTGAAAAACTGGAATGGAAGATTGGTCGCCTGGATCACTCCTTTCGTCGAGCCGCCGTCTGGGTGAAGACTCCTCTCTTCCGCGAACACTCTCTTCTGCGAGTCGTCCTCGTCCGCGAACGTGGTCGTCCGCGAAGGGCCCTCCCCGGTCACAAGCGTCCTCGTCACCAAAGACTCCCCCTCGCCCACGAGCCCGTTCATCCACGAAGGATCCCCGGCTGCAAGCGTCCCTGTCGCCGAAGAATGCCTCTCGTCCGCGAATGTTCTCTTCCGCGAAAAGTCCTCTCCCTCTCGAGCTGCTCTCTTGGGTCGGAGCCCAAGTAACCCGTCCTCCAGTCACTCCCGTTTGTCGACTCGTCACACCAGACCGCTGCCCTGTTGCACCAGACTGCTGCTGGGACTGGTCCCAAAGCCGTCTCAATGCTGCATTCTCTGGAGGTGCCACACTTGGACTCTGCTCCGGTAGCTGTAGCCGATCCCTCCTCGCCCAGATTTCGCCGTCCTCCCCGTCCAGATTGACGTACTCCGGTCCCAGCACTCGTCGGAACTCGGGGCCCTTCCTAACGCTCTCAAGGTAGGTTGACCTCTCCCTGTCTCGATCGTGCTGCCACCCAGAGTCGTGTCTGAAAAGAAAACGGTTGTCGGGTGTCTGGCTCCGGGGTCTCTGTTGACTAGTCGACTGGCCCATGGAAGGTCTCGACCTCCCTGGTTGCTCCTCACTCGTCGAAACGTCCCGTCTACCCCTGGCTGTGAAGCTGCTCTTCCGCGAACGGTCGTCTTCCGCGAACGTTGTCTTCCGCGAACGGTCGTCGGCCTCTTCCGCCAAGGTCGTCTTCCGCGAACGGTGGTCGTCCGCGAACGTCTTCCGCGAACGGTCGTCTTCCTCTTCCGCAAAGGTCGGCTTCCGCGAACCGCTGTCTTCCTCGTCCGCAAGTGAGGCCGTCCGCGAAGAGTCTTCCTCTTCACCTCCTGTCTTCCCTGGGGCAGTTTCGTCGTTTTCGCCGGACATGAGTGATGCTGAGGTTCGTTCCCTGGCAGTAGACCCTCGGGGATCCTGGTCACGTGCGCCAAGTTGTGACGTTTGGTAATGACTTGTTTTCGGTGTGGCCCAAAAAACCTGGTTTCTCTGATCGTATAGACTTTATGTAACTCCCGCTCGTTGTGATTCGAGAGCCGTCACTAAATTGGTGTCCCCCAACGCTGGTGTATCATCACTCCGTAGCTTACCGGCTTCACTTAGGCAAGAAGCAACTCAGATGTAAATAAATTGAAGATTTATATACATCAAATCAACTTACAATTGTATGGCTGGTCACCCACGTGACGTACAAATATGAAGTTCAGACATGGAGCACTGTATGATCACATTTCAAAAATAAATAGTGCACGAGGGCACAACTAAAAAGAGTTCTTAGCCGGCGGCGTCTCTCTGTCCCTTCCCGTTGAAGTTTCCCGTCCCGTTTAGTCGAATGGTTTCTCCAGGTAGTCGGTCTAATCCCGGTTGACTCTAAGGCCCTGAAGAAGGAGTCGTCCGCACGGAGTTCGTCGAGTCCCTTGGCTGTGGCGGTGACGATCTCCCCACGGTCGATGTCGCTGTTGCAGTGCTCTCAGAGCGGCCGTCCGCTCTCCCTTATATAGCCAGGGTGGCTGCGCGCGCATCTTCGTCCGCGAACGTATCTTCCGCACTCTTCTCCACGTGGTGAAGACTGCGTCCGCGAACGGTTCTTCCGCGAAGGCTCCTCTTCCGCGAACGGTGCTTCCGCGACTGATGCTTCCGCTGATGATGCTTCCGCAATCGTGCTTCCGCGAACGGTTCTTCCGCGAACGATGCTTCCGCTGATGATGCTTCCGCAATCGTGCTTCCGCGAACGGTTCTTCCGCGAACGGTGTCTTCGCAAGTGGACTTTGTAGATCACGTGACCGTTCCTAACGAACGTTTCAGCGCGGCAGTTGCATGGTTTTGTTACATAGGATTATATCTACATGCTAATAGCGGCGGTGTTTATCCCCCCCCCCCCCTTGAATGCTAAAGACATGGAGTTAGTGCCTTTTTATTTTCTTTATTTTCATATAGTAACCAATATTTCAAATCACTGTAAAATATTATACACTTTCACTGAGGACTACTGGACTCAGACACAGCCTAACCGAAAAAGGTGTCGAAATGGCCACCAAAAATTGAACGGTGGATAATACTAGGTGTCTCTGAAATTCATCACCACAACCTATATAGTCGATCATAAATAAGCTAGGTTAGGCATTGCAGAATGCATTTGGTATATTATTTGCAATTTTGGCACCATATCTGGTCAAGTACGCATTTTTCCAATTTTTTTACCATATTTTTTTTTTGATATTGCCGTAGAAGCACATTTTTGACCCCATATGTGTCTCTTGCCGTTTGATCGATTGCAGTCCATCATATAAATGTGTTTTATAAATAAATTTCATACAGCACATAAATTAGTCCCCTGTACAAGGCACCTATGTGACCTAATGTCGGTGATCTCTGGCTTACAGAAACCATATTTTCAACAAATTGTCTACGTTTTTGTGTTTTGTCAAGATTAAAACCTTGGAATTTTTGCTTAATTTAGAAATATACTATATTGAGAGTGTGGTGGTAGCATTTTGCGACATTTGAATACTATTGGTGTAGACAGCAGTATGGTAGAAAGTGTTTGGTGCTAAGCAGCGGGGTAGGACTACCAACTCTTTTAAAATTTTGACATATTTAGTCCAAGGGGAATCAAACTGATGGTAATATATGGGTGAATAATACATTTATCTGAAACAAACCCCAAATTGTCCTTGAGCATGTTTGATCGGGCGTCAAATCAAAATTTCCAAAGAAAATCTCACTTTTTTGTTCAAAATATTTCCTTTCTTAAGTGCAAAAATCACTGTTTTATTTCTTCTCTACAAGTCTTCCCTTTTCACATAAGAGCTCAATAATTGCGGATTATCACCTCTGTATGTGGGGTGTTATAATTGTAAAATGTGAAGAAAATTGCCATTATTTAGGTTATGGACCTGTATTGATTTCCTTATATGGTCAAAATGAGGCATCAAAGTACTATATTATTTAAAAACTCCCAGTTTCTCCTCCAAATGCACATGTATCACTTTAAAATGTCTCTGTTTTGGTTTGTATAGTGGTATTATGGGTATTCCTCTATGTACATGTGAATTTTCATGTTGATTGGAGCTGTTACTGTGCGCATGAATACATATAAACAAACCGGCCCTTTCTGGGAGTTTGCTTTCTGAGGAATTCGCCAGGTGTCAGCAGCTAACAGTCAAATGCTTGTAGCGTTTGATCTATTCCAACAACATGTGCTGATTTTTCAATATTTTGTAAGTTATATATATTGCTTCAACATACTGAAATTTTATGAAAATTGAAACATTTTGAAAGTGATTTCTCTAATAATACGTTATAATGGAGTTAAATGGCAATCCTATATGTGTTCGTATACCTTCCAGCTTACTCGTGTATGTTCGAGCCAATCGAGCGTGAACTAGGTTAAGTCAGAGGTAACTCTGAGTGGCGCACAAAACAAAAAAAGCGGCTGCTAGTACTGTCATATGCTTGATTTATTCATTTGATCAAGCAAAGTTTGTTTTGTAACCTATTTTTCTGAGATCACAGGCATATATGTAATTGCCAACATCACTTTAAACAAGACCAATCAGTTGTACGGAGCTCTGCTGCAATGAGCTGCATTGTGGTCTGTGACATTGGTCGATAGGTGAAAATCAGAGGATCATTGTTATTATTATGTTTGTGCTTCGCTAAAAAACAAAATGTTGGAAAGTGATCAGACATGTCGCTTTGTATAATGCCTGAATGTATTAGAGGATTTGGTTGTTTCACGTATATATTATCGATCAATGTGGCCGAGGTCAGTGTGACACGAGTCGGCTTTGTAATTGTCGGTATCAAGTTTGTGGCAAAAAAAGTATCGAGTAGATCCGAAGTGTGTTTTTGTGTTTCGAACTTCAAATAATCAAAATTTTGATCGGTGCCAATTATCACATGCTTATGGTTTTGAATACTGTTTGTATTCTAGATCACACTCATGCACATATGTGTCATAAATATTACAGAGATCAGAGCCATTTTGGCTGACATTATTGTTTGACGCCATGTTGCGTGTCATGGGGGATAATAATCAAAGAGCATCCTACCTACTCTTGAAGCGACACCCACCGGAGACTCACAAACCCCACCGCACATGACGCCCGCCACCATCCACAGCCACCAGGAGACTGGGATAGTTGGTAGCACGAAGTTTCGCTTGGTAACAATATGACATAAAAACAAATTCTTTATAATCACAGCAATCAGGTCACAATAGTCACCTACCACCGTGACATGGCGCCGACAGCAGTCACCTTGCTTGTTTACAAACGTAACATGCGTCAATGGCAGACAAGGTGTGAGGTTGATATGGCAACCGTGCCACATGTCACTTGGATGGGTACTGGGAGTCCCGGACTGTAGTCTGTAGTTGTTGCATTCAAGACAGATAATACTTCTTGCATCTTGCTGTATGATGTTGAAGCGAAACACATGGTTAACAAATGGATGACGTCCTGCGCCTCAATTACCGATGTAGCGTGTGACGGAGATGGAAACATATATTGTTGTGATTGGAAGAATCTTAGTGTTTTTGTGTATCGCAAAGATTCGTCTCATGCATTCAGCTGGGACATTGAAAATGGAAACCCAAGCTTCACAGATGCCATGTCCCTGTGTGTAGATTCAGACAACAATATCTTCCTTCTCCACCGTGAGCGTATCGAGTCCGATGTCAAAGAAATTGTTGTGACAGTTTGGAACCAGAGTGGTACGCACATCAGAAAAATTGTGGAGAGATGTCCAGATCCTGGACTCCAGTTTTTGTTTTATGCATGCATACGATGTACACAGAATAGTAGCATATATCTGTCAGTGACTGATAAAATAAGGATTTTCACAAAACAGTAGAAAATATCTGATTGTGGAAGGGAAATTAATTTCAGATATTTATTGTAGGAGCACCACTTATTGGCAAATATATTCTTGATAATAAATGGATGAAGTTATGATGTACCTGAGACGTGTTCCATTTTCCGAAATAAACATTTATTTCAAAATCAAATTTACTTAATCAATGAATGATTATCTGCCATTAAATGATAACCATTTAATTTACTTATCAAATCATTGAAATTGTTCTCAAATGCGGTCAAACACCAGGCATGATATTCTACTGGTCACTTTATTCATAGAAATATGAATTTCTATGCTTTATGGTTGCTGACTGGAATGGCTAAAAACGGGGATATTTCTGTTGTCATAGATTGTCCTATATTAAAGCGCTGTGACAGCTAACCATTAAATTTGGAAGTGTATTTGAGTATCGCAAATACTTTTCTTTGCATCGTTGTTTCATCATCTCTTTTTGCATCAGACACATTAGACGCAAAACTGTGCAACAGGCGGCGTCAATGAAACCATAATTTATCTGATCGTATCTTGCGTACTTTTCGGAATATGTATATGGCTTCACAACCACCATCTCTCAGAGCAGCAAACCGCAGCAAACTCTCTCCCATTTACATCAACCAAGCGTAGACATAAGTTCGATTCATACATTATAGTTTGAAGTCAAACGTGTGTCTTTATGATGCAAATGGAATACAAATACCAAAAGTACCTAAATTGTTACAGAATCCATGCAACACACTCAGTAGTAGTGTCAGGTCAAAGCCACATCACAGTCACCCAGTCAACTGAGATCATGTTGGGTGGAAGACCAGACTATAGCATGGTTTTTCAAACCCAATGTAATCCCGAAAATGGACTTTTGAAGTTTGTTTTCCATTTGAACCATAAAGACACGTGTTTGACCTTGTAACTATAATGTTAGCTATGTATATATTCCAAAAAGTATGCAAGATGAAGATACGATCAGACAAATTATGGTTTCATTGAGGCCGCCTGTTGGACAGTTTTGCGTCTATGATTATATTATGATTTATCATATTTGCAGAAAGTACATTTAATCAGAAAGTAATTTCTACTATAAACCAGCGACGTCCAACAATCTGAATTCGCCACTTGTCACATGTGCAGCAGTTATATGCACCTGTGATTGTATGTACCGGCAAGTGTATTTTTTTTGCACATTTGATTATATCTTAGATAAAGAAATTTCATGTTCTTTATGAATGTGCTACTGCCTCATCCAGTTCATCCCTGTCTGTCGCATGTGTTTTTTAAAAGAAATACTCAATAAGATAACATTATCTGATAATGACTAGAACTTTATGTTCATACCTATTATTGATTAGTAACATGATTACTCGTTGAACTGTTATAAAGATCATTGACAGAAGGCCGTCTTGTGTTAAGAGTTTGTTTAGCGTCGGCGTGCGGGTAGCTTATCCATTCCAACACACACAGAATATCTTAATCATTTAACAGCGTTTAGACGATGTTCATAGATAGTTGTTCTTCAATTTTTTTTCGATTTCAATGTTGGATAATTAATGAGCAATAATAGCACCTTTTCTTTTGAAAATACTATGCAGGGTTTTTCTCTTGTGCTAAAATTTGTGTGTGTGTTAATATTCCGTGCTGCCTGATACCTTTTTGCATTCTGTCGGACGCTAAACAAAATCTTAACACAACATGGCCTGAACAACCAAAAACACGTTTCCAATAAGAGTTTCATATATATCTGTATATATAGTTTTCTTCGCTGATTGAAGACCACACTTCCCGTGTGGGAATATGTCCAAAAATGACCATAACACATGAAATACTAGCCTAGAGGGAATGAGCTTTTTCCAGAGCAATCGAGCATATCTCTGTATGAAAAATTGATACATGGATGTTGGCCGAATGTGGTCATAGCCTTTTCCCATTCCTACAAAATTGTGTTTGCTGGGATGTATGCCTCTTGTTAACTGGAGTTGATATTCCCAGTACCACGCTCGTTTATTGGTCGCACGGAAATGTACTAACTTGGATTTATGACGCAATAATGCATTGTCGACTGTGGTAGTATATTTGTCACATATGATGCGGACTAGTGCCATCCTCAATCACACGAGGGCAGATAAGTCTGGATATAATACACCACTAATATAATATATCACCAGTAACTAGAATATAACGACTCTGATATTTGAAGTATAAGCATTTACACTGCTTCAGTTATGTTTTGTTTTGTTCAAGTCCATATAGTTGGTAACACGACGTTTTGCTTGGTAAAATGATGACATAAAGACAAATTCATTATAACCACAGCAATCAGGTCACAATAGTCACCTACCATCGTCACATGGCGCCGACAGTGATCAGCTTGCTTGTTTACAAACGGGACATGCGTCAATGGCCGACAGGGTGTGAGGTTGATATGGCAACCGTGCCACATGTCACTTGGATGGGAACTGGGACTGTATTTGTTGCATTCAAGACAGATAATACTTCTAGCATCTTGCTGTACGATGTTGAAGCGAAACATGTGCTTAACAAATGGATGACGTCCTGCGCCTCAATTACCGATGTAGCGTGTGA
The DNA here is from genome assembly GCA_949152475.1 of Terebella lapidaria. NCBI lineage: Eukaryota > Metazoa > Annelida > Polychaeta > Terebellida > Terebellidae > Terebella > Terebella lapidaria. The sequence goes on from OX424558.1 coordinate 13,679,901, forward strand.
CGGAGATGGAAACATATATTGTTGTGATTGGAAGAATCATAGTGTTTTTGTGTATCACAAAGATTCCTCTCATGCATTCAGCTGGGACATTGAAAATGGAGACCCAAGCTTCACAGATGCCATGTCCCTGTGGTAGATTCAGACAACAATATCTTCCTTCTCCACCGTGAGCGTATCGAGTCTGATGTCAAAGAAATTGTCGTGACAGTTTGGCACGGCGCACACCAGAAAAATTGTGGAGAGATCCTGGACTCCAGTTTTTGTTTTATGCATGCATACGATGTACACAAAATAGTAGCATATATCTGTCAGTGACTGATAAAATAAGGATTTTCAGGAAACAGTAGTAAACACCTGATTGTGAAACGAAATTTCAAGTATTTATTGTAAGAGCACCACTTATTTAGCAAATATATATTTTGTTATAAATGGATCAGATTACATTAGAATTTAATAGAATGAAATGATGTACCTGAATCGTGTTCCATTTCCCCAAATAAACATTGATTTCAAAATTACATTTTCTTTGTCAATGAATGACCAACTGGCATTAAATGACGACCATTAAATATATTTATCCAGCCAATTAATTTGTTATCAAATGGTGCAAAAAACCAGACATGTAGTCAGTTTATTCACATGAATATATATTTCTATGCGTTATTGTTGCTGACTGAAATGGGTAAAACTGTGGAATATTTCTGTGGATATAGATCGTCTTTTATTCAGAAGTGCTGTGACAGGTTGACGGTCGTTTTATCCTCTCTTTTTGCATCGGCACATTAGACGCAAAACTGTCCAACAGGCGGCGTCAATGAAACCATAAATCATCTGATCGTATCTTCGTCTTGCATACTTCTTGGAAGATATACACAGCGTCAAAACCACAATCTCACCGCGCAGCAAACAGTCTCATTTACGTCAGCCAAACGCAGACAGAAGTTTGATTCAAACATTATAGCCAGAACCCATACAACACACTCCCCAGTAGTAGTGCCAGGTCAAAGCCACATCACAGTCACCCAGTCAACTGAGATCATGTTCCGTGGAAGACCAGACTATAGCATGGTTTTTCACAACAAATGTATTAGTTCTACAAAACAAAGTTTCCTGGGAAAGAATTGATGATTTATGGATTTGCAGAAAGTACATGTAGTCAGAAAGTAATATCTTTCATATATCAGTGATGCCCGACAATATTTATTCGCTGCATGCTGCCACTTGTCACATGTCCAGCAGTTATATGTACCTGTGATTGTATATACCGGCAAATGTTTTTTTTTTGCACTTTTTATTATATTTGAGAAAAAGGAATTTCATGTTCTTTATGAGTGTGCAACTGCCTCATCCGATTCATCCTAGTATGTTGCATCTTTTTTAATACTCAATAACGTAACATTATCTGATAATGACTGGAACTTTATGATCATACCTATTAATGATTAGTAACATAATTACTCGTTGAACTGTTATATAGATATTTGACAAAAACAACCAAAAACGCGTTTTCCATATGAGTTTCATATATCTGTATATAGTTTCCGTCGTTGATTGAAGACCAGATTTCCCGTGTGGGAATATGTCCAAAAATGACCATAACACATGAAATACCAGCGAAGAGGGAATTAACTTTTTCCAGAGCAAACGAGCATATCTGTGTATGAAAAATTGATAGAAATCTTATGGATGTTGCCCGAATGTGGTCATAAACTCTTACCATTCCTACTGAATTATGTTTGCTGGGATGTATGTCTCTTGTTAACTGGAGTTGATATTCCCAGTAACACGTTCCTTTATTGGTCTCAGGAAAATGCACTGATTTGGATTGATGAAGCAATAATACATTGTCGATTGAGTTAGTATATTTGTCCGTTATGACCAGAACTAGTGGCATTCCCAGTCACACCAGGGCAGACAAGACTTAATATCGACCACCACTAATTAGAATGGGACGACAATAACTAATTTATCCCCGTGATTGTATCGAGTCTGATGTCAAAGAAATTGTCGTGACAGTTTGATCCTGAACCGTTTTCCATTTCTTCAAATAAACATTGATGTCAAAATTACATTTTTTTGTCAATGAATAACCAACTGGTATTAAATGACGGCCATTAAATATATTTATCCAGCCATTGAATTTGTTATCAAATGGGGCCAAAAAACCCCACCAGGCATGAAGTCACTTCATTCACAGACATATATATTTCTATGCTTTATTCTTGCTGAGTGAAAGGGGTGAAAATTGTGGGATACTTCTGTGGATATAAATCGTCTTATATTCAGAAGTGCTTTGACAGGTTGACGGTCGTTTTATTATCTCTTTTTTTGCATCAAACACATTAGACGCAAAACTGTGCAACAGGCGATGTGAATGAATCCATAATTTATCTGATCGTATCTTCAGCTTGCATACTTTCTGAAAGATATACACAGCGTCAAAACCTCAATCTCACCAGGCTTCAAACAGTCTCATTTACGTCAACCAAACGCAGACAGAAGTTTGATTCAAACATTATAGTTTACCGAGTCAAACACGTGGCTTTACGATGCAGATGGAAAACAAATATCAAAAGTCCATTTTCGAGATTGCATTGGGTTTTTGTTATAGAATACAACAAAACATCCAGATGAGAGACATAGTTATGCATAAATACAGATAAAGTTCGGCCGGAATCCATGCAACACAATCAGCAGTGGTGTCAGGTTAAAGCCATATCACATTCACTCAGTCACCTGAGATAATTTTCCGTGGAAGACCAGGCTACAGTACGGAGCCCCTGAGGTGACATACCGAAAATATTTATTAATCCGTGCGCACGGTTTACCAATCTGTGCACACGGTTTACCAATCCGTGAGCACGGTTCACCAAACCGTGCGCACAATTTAACAATTCGTGGCCACGAATTAACAATCCGTGGGCACTATTCACTAATTCGTGGGCACGAAATACTAATTCGTGCCCACGAATTGGTAAATCGTTCCCACGGTTTAGTTATACCAATCTGTGGCCACGGAATACTAATTCGTGAGCACGAATTGTTAAATCGTGCGCACGAATTGTTAAATCGTGCCCACGAATTATTAAATCGTGCCCACGGATTGTTAAATCATGCCCACAGATTAGTTAAGGTAATCCGTGCGCACGGTTTACCAATTCGTGGCCACGGTTTACTAATTCGTGGCCACAGTTTACTAATTCGTGCGCACGGTTTACCAATTCGTGGCCACAGTTTACCAATTCGTGGCCACGGTTTACTAATTCGTGCGCACGGTTTACTAATTCGTGCGCACGGATTAATAAATATATCTGGTATGTCACCTCAGGGGCTCCGTACTACAGCATGGTTTTTCACAAAAAATGTGTCAGTTCTACAAAACAAAGTTTCCTGGGTAAGAATTGATGATTTATCGTATTTGCAGAAAGTACATGTAATCAGAAAGTAATATCTGTTATGTATCAGTGGTGTCCAACAATCTGAATTTGTTGCATGTTGTGCATCAGTTATGGGCACATATACTTGTATATACCGGCAAGTGTTTTCATTGCATATTTGATCACATTCAAAATAAAGAAATTCCACGCTATTCATTATCGTGCTACAGCCTCATTCGGTCAGTATTGTCTGTCGCATGTTTTTTTTTAAATAATCAATAACGTAACATTATTTGATAATAACAGTTAATAACAGTTGATAATAACAGTTACTTAATTAGTAACATGATTACACGTTATAAATGTTATAAGCGTTTTCAGTAAGAGTTTCATATATCTGTATACACTTTTCTTCGCTGATTGAAGACCAGATTTCCCGTGTTGGTATATGTCCAAAAATGACCATAACACATGAAATACCAGCCGAGAGGGAATGAGCCTCTTCCATAGTAGAGGAGCATCTCTGTATATGAAAAATTGATACATGGATGTTGGCCGAATGCTGTCATAACCTCTGACCATTCCCACTGAATTGTGTTTGCTGTGATGTATGCCTCTTGTTAACTGGAGTTGATATTCCCAGTATCACGTTCGTTTATTGGTCGCACGGAAATGTACTAACTTGGATTTATGACGCAATAATGCATTGTCGACTGTGGTAGTATATTTGTCGAATATGATGCGGACTAGTGTCATTCTCAATCACACGAGGGCAGACGAGTCTGGATATAATATAACACTAATATAATATATCACCAGTAACTAGAATGTAACGACTATGATATTTGAAGTATAAGCAATTACACTGCTTCAGTTATGTTTTTATATGTTTTTTTCAAGTCCATATAGTTGGTAGCACGACGTGTTGCTTGGTAATATGAAATAAAAACAAATTCATTAAAACCACAGCACTCAGATCAGAATAGTTAAAATAGAATGCAAATGACTCAAAACAAATACTAAATCCAACAGGAGAGTCTTGATATGTTCCATTAACACATTGCCGTTAGCACCAAGTAATGACTAGTGAATTACCAGATTACAACAAGTATTGGTGTAGGTTTTACCAAGTGATATGATATTATGCTAGACCACACATTGGTCAACACACGTTTTCATGTCCTTTCGTCTCTGTGCATTTGATGTCTGCAGCCTTCCAAATAAGCCAACAAAACAAATCGTATAGGTCATCTGTCCATCATGGGTGATCAATATTGGGATTACAGCGAATTGACCACACAGCTTACAGCCATCAGTTGATATCGCGATCTTGAACATTTGAACATTTTCATATTGACCATTGACTGATCATGCCATCTTGTTCATGTGAATCATATGTTGGAACATATCTGGGTAAATATAAACAGGTGAAATTGCACACGTACATCGGCGACTTCCAAGCGATTTTCAAGTTGCCTGCAAGTCGCTGTTCCATTGGAGTACAGGGATCGTGTCCTTCACAACCTGCATGATCAGATGGGACATCCAGGAAGGGACAATTTGAAATGAACTGGGTAGTTTTGTTGTTTCTTTTGACATATCTCGTTTTTGTTTTCTTCAGATAGCTGTAGGCCCATACTATAATTCTAGGAAGTTACGGAGAAAACAACCATACTTTGTGCCTGATGCAATTCTCACTCCCGAAGTCGTCAGTGTAACGTTCATAACGTTCATTCCCTGAAGCTTTTAATTTAAAATATTCAATGACAAACATACTTCAGAATCAAATTGGACAACCAACAGCGAAGGTGTTGCCATGACCCTCGATCGCCCTGTATGTTTTGCATTAGTTGTTCAACAGTCCATAGAAAATGTGATTTCCGATGTTATTTACTGTTCAGATAAAAGCAACTGTCGCACTAAATTCAGGTGTAAGTTCGTGGGCTGAATCAATTCCCATGATTCAACGCCATAGTTCACCAGTTGCCAAATGAATCTAGACAACCGAAATGGCATCGCAGACAGTTTCATCACTTTTGCAGTTTCAAATCATCACTTTTGCACTTTCAAATCAGACATTTTCAAGACATATATTTTCGTACATAAATTGTTGAGTTGACAGACACATAATGTTCAGTGATCATCACCTGGAACACATTTGATTCAAAAGCAATGTCCACATGGTTTATTTTCACCTGTCAACGGCACAGGTTCACTAATCAACAGTGAATGTGTGGTATTGTTCACACCGACCCTTTCAATGTGACGTGTTCCCTTTTCCAAAAATACCCCCTTTTTGGTTACAGCAAATGAAATCGCTTTTAGTCAGCTCATAGAATGCATCTGATCGTTTATTCGTTACAGATCCTGTCACTCTCAACATTGATTTTGATTTATGAAATCGGATATTAGTTGATAGCAAATGAAATTGCTTTTTCTTAGCAAAATGAGATTTACCTGACCGTTTATTTGTGACAGGTGGTATTCCCAGTTGGTGATCAATGGTACGGGTAAAACACGAATATGTCATTAACCCGTATATATTTTCCGCACGAAATCCAAAACGAATCTCACCCCGATGCATCAATTTTGCTGTCAAAATTAGGGCAGCTATAATGACGAAAATTCAAACCATTCATCAAATATCCGTGTCCATAAGATTGGACGAGGTAGTTTGAAGTCCAGCTTCGTGAAAGGTCAATGATCATCATTCATTACTATGAACAAGTATTTCCAGGATAGTTATTTTATAATAATGACAGAATGATCTTGAGAGCCATGTTAAAACCACAGCAAAGGTGTTATTGGCATTATGAACAATTCACAATTAAAACCCCCCAAAACATGCAAATTCACCCCAGACATATTTCAAGGCCAAATCTGCGGACGACACTCGTAATATCAATGAGAAAAACTGTTAGCAATATTACTGTTATTAGTAACGTAGTCCTCAGTACATTGGGAGATCTTTATTCCAATGTCACAATTTTGTGTTCCAACTGAGTAAAACCGAAATTATAATTATCTGATAAGGTGTTATGCATCGTGGAATTATTATGTCGTCGATTATATTCGATGCCGTTGGTTTACTTCCAGTAGACTTGACTATTGCAAGACTGTTATTACATGATGTATATAGACATCTTATAGATCGCCACCCACACTAAGGCAGTTCATAACTATATAATTTCCTCCGTGATTGAATCACAGGCCTCCTCCCGTGTGTGACATAACATGTCTGAAAATGGCTGTAACACATGAAATAACAACCAAGAGGAAATAGCCATTTCCAAATCAAACGATCCGATTTCTATGTGGAAATATAATACATATCTCAAGGGTGCTGCCCGAATGTGATCACAAACTTTTGTCATTCCAACTATGTTATGTTTGTTGGGATATATGCTTTTTGTGAGCTGGAGTGAATATTCACAATTTCACTTTCGTTTACTGGTCCCAGGAAGCTATACTAACTTGGATTTATGATGCAATTATGTCGACTGTGCTAGTATATTTGTCGATTACGACGAAGACTAGTGTCATTCCCATTCACACCAGGGCAGACAGGTCTGGACTCAAACGGTATATATCATGAAAATATGAAGGAAGCTCATTTGAAGCCACCCGTTAAGCTGAATAAAATAGCTCATATTGTTAATATCAGGTTTTGTTCAAAATTTATAACAACTTCGAGAAAAAAATCCAGCAAGATTCGCCGGAGAGGTTTGAAAAACATGCCCGCTAACTAGTAGCCATTACTTGTATTCACACGCACCAATGTACTTCCACGACATTTGATAGGTTCTATATGTTTTGCGTTATTTGCTCAACAGTTCACAGGAGCTCAGGGAATGTGAGTTCCGATCTCATCTACTGTTGTGGTGAAAAACACTAATGTCACACTAAACCCAAATGTAATCTCCTGGGCTGAATAAACCCTATTATTCAGCATCTGAGTTCCCTAGTATGGAAACTAAGTCTGGACAACCGAAATGACACCATAGACAGTTTTATCACTTTCACTATCTGGCTTTATGGCTTTCAGGTCATGTAGACAAATATATTGAACATATATATTGTTGGGTCGACAGTCACAGAATGTCCAGTGGTCACCACACCTCGGATCCACTGGTGTCTACATGGTTTACTTTCATTAGTTAATTTAATAAATTCACTAATCAACACCGAATGTGTGGTACAATGTACTTTCCATACCAACCCTTTTCTGTGTGATGTTTTGCCTTCCTCGCGATAACACAGGAATCATTTAAAATAAATTATGAAAAATTATGATGGCTCTGGAAAGATCCAATATATATTCCACATAGGGCCAATGCACAAAACTAAAAAATGTCAGAACAGACTTTCATGGAATTGATTCCAAAGTCCAAAACAACGGCCACCATTCAGACAAAAAAAACGCTGTCAGGAAAAGTTAAAAGAAAAATCATTCCCTCTCGAATTATTCTAGTCTATGTCAGAAAGATTATCCTGTACGCTGCAAAGCTACTGAGTTTATGGTATATGTATGGTTTATAACTATCGTTAATGATGAAAGCATGAACAAGATTTGTGTTGTTGTGGAGCTGGATTACAAGTGTCCTGTCACTCTCAACATTGATTTGATTTATGAACTCGGATATTAGTTGATAGCAAATGAAATTGCTTTTTCTTGGCAAATGAGATTTACCTGACTGTTTATTTGTAACAGATCTACCGTCAATTTTGTGATCAATGGCATCGTTAAAAGTTCAGCATGAAATCCAAACACGAATCTCATCGTGATACATCAACTTTCCTGTCAAATTTGGTGCAGCTATAGTGACGAAAATTCGAACCATTCATCAAATGTCCGTGTCCATAAGATTGGATATGGCAGAATATAGTCCAGCTTCGTCGAAGATCAACGATAATCATTATCAATACAAACAAATATTATCAAGAAAGGGCTATTTTATAATCATGAAACATTGATTTTCAGAAAGCCATGTTAATACCACAAGAAATGCGTTATTGATATTATGAGCAATCAACAATATATACCCAAAATCTCACAGACTCAGACCAGATTATATTCCAAGGATGAATCCATGGAGGACATTCCCAACATCAATGAAAGTAGTCAAAATTGGAGTAATAGTATTAGTAATGAAGTCCTCAGTGAGATCATATTATGCAATTCATTAAGCTGTGCGATCAGGTAGGCCTCTCCAATCCAGCTTCACAAAACATACTACAATGTACAATTTATTAGATGATGTATATATATACGTGTCCTATATGTACATCACCATCCACACGTAGGCAGTAAGTCGATATATTTCCAGTACGTTTATGAATATCTCCCTATTGCCGGTAGTCTTTGGGGATAGATAGATTGATGGATGAAGATGGGCGCCTATCTTACCCAGTTTAAGGAATGGGAACAGATTTTACTCTATTAAAATGTCATACACATGATTAACTCAAATCGCAGGATTTCTATTCTTGGATAGTAGTATATCAGCGTCATCAGCTTGAATGAATGTGTTTTTCACAACTTTGCAATGTACAAGAGTATGCTCACTGTATAGGGTTCTCCAAACGCTGGTCATCAACCGCTGGTAACTAACAATGGAATCACAGCTGATGTGAAACCCCACGTTTCATGCTCACATTGGATACCATCATCAGTATCATGGATGCCATCACAATCTGATACTAAAATATGGTGTCTCAGCTGCATACAGATGTGTTTCAACGTTATGACACGTGTATGTGCTTGTTTTAGTACCTCGTCATTGTGAACTAAATGGTACATGAGAAGGAAAAAACCTAATCGCCAGATGGTAGCACTGTGTAGTGGTAATAGTGGTTTCAGTGGTAATATGACGTCATTACGTTATTTATTATGACAATACCGTAGTATTAATCCAAACATACATAATTTTCGCGCCAAATGTCACGTGCATGTTTCGCAACAGACGATATTCCTAAGTGATTTGGAGCCAAAATTACCAATGCCACCTATCGAATGAACTTTGTACACGCCCCATACAACTGTTTCTACTGTACACTTGACAGAACTGTCATAGAAGTCTCGAATTCCCTAAAATCTCGAAGATAATCTGAAAGAACGTGTGCACATTTGAAACCCAGAAATACAGTTTTTGCAGTGTAAATGCGAATAACAAAAGTTAACAAACGTTAATGTGGTGTTGATGTAATTTTCCTTTAATGTATTTGAGAACATATGTTCTTGGCGTACACCTATCTCGAAGCTAAGGTATTAAGTTGTTCGGCACCTGTACACCTATTTCATCTTATCTATATTAACACACTCTCTGTCCCTGATGACACCAGTGTGCCTTCATACATTAATGTTTGGTAAGACTCTGCTTCTATCCCAAGAGTGTTATGTCACATTTGTGATTTGCGTGGGATGTCGTTGCCTTTGCTCAGCACACATTGCTCCCAGAAAGGTTACATCTATACATACGTATTCTATACGTAAGATGACAACAATGATGGCTGCTTCACTCCAGGATTGTAATAAATTATGCACAACTACATTCTGGTGCACTTAGGCCGTGTTGTGTTGAGAGTTTGTTTACCGTCTGCGTGCGTGTAGCTTTTTCAAGGCTTGTGTTAAAATTTTGTGTGTGTTGATATTCCGTACTGCCTGATACATTTTCGAAATCGGGCGGACTCTAAACATAGTCTTAACAGAGCACGGTCTTATTGACGATATCACTGGCTTTCAAATGAATGTACGGACAATACTGGTTTTCAAATGAATGAAAGAACGACATGCAGTAAAGATCGCGATGAAGACGCCTTAATAAGTCCCTGGATTCAGGTTATCATGTTTTGTCAACATTCGACTACAAAGCGAGCCATTTTATCGTATGATAAACACAGTGAATCAACCATAGGTTACATACTGTCCGATGTCTTCTAAACGCTGGTACGCTGGTATACTGGTACAAACATTGTGAGGCTTATTGAGGCGTACACGAAATGAGCAGTATTGTTGAGTTCATGCACCTTGCAATGCTTGTACCAGCATACCAGTGTACCAGCGTTTAGAAGACATCGCATACTGTCTGTCCTCGATGGCGCCAGTTTGGCTGTGAATGTTTGGTCGTGTTTTGTTTCTATTCCTAAAATGTATGATACCTTCATCTGTCAGAATGTGATGCAAGTTGTTGCCACTTCTCGGATATTCGCTTCTCGACTTGGCATTATCGATGTCACACTAGGTCATCATGTTCATGGAAGAGGAGATGATGTGATGAATTTACCATGGGTTTTATGTCGTGACAAGAGAACACTCTAGACTATAAACTAGAAAAAAAAACAAGTCCAGATTCGGGAACACACTGAACATTACTCTGTACATTCGCTCAGGGATCATTTATAATAAGGATACTGCCCTGGAACAGATTTGTGCAGCTTGTTATAGACTGTGGCATATTATGAACTTATTTTCTGCTGTGATAAAGCGCCTGGCACATTACATCCAGAGCTGAATACATGGCTTGAATAAAAAGCCCATTATTCAACTACAAACTTATTTGGTATAGAAATGTGTCTGATATTCGTGACCAAATGGTGAACAAATTTTCGTTTGAGACAGTTTCTTCACAGTTATAATCAGTTTAACATTCAGTCAAGCGGAGAGTTATTAGTCCTTTAGACAGTTTCGTCACAGTTATGGTCATGTTAATTGTCAGTCAAGCGGAAAGTTATTAGTCCGCTAAAGTGTCGGCAGCATCATTCACGAAATTCATCGCAACTGGAGCATTACATACGTATGTTCTTATCGTCACAACATCAATCAGACTTGACACATTACAATGGAACACGACGTGAAAGTAGATGATCCGTGTACAATGTTTGTCGGGATTCGATTCGGTGGCCAGAAGATTAATATTGTGGTGCAGTATTTATGAAATGAAAGCTGTGTAACCAATATACGAGAAGGTACATTCTTTTTTTGTTCGGTTGGTTACAAAACTACATTGTTTATATACGACATGTACATAAACCATATGTCGCCAACAGCTCCAAAGCAGTTGCCGCACCTTTCAGTATATATATGTATCAAATATAATATAAATATTTTTCTCTGCCTGGATAGTTATGCTTCAGGCAAACAGCTCATATATGATGCAACACTATAGAGTGATATATAACGACAAACAACATATTGTTTTATTGACAACATTATGTGTACGGTACTTTTTTCTTCATTCATCTAAGGTTGGTCTTGAATGTATGTATATGAACAATATAACTTTAAGAACAATGTATGGCAATATTGACAGACATTCTGATACATTTCTATGCTGATATATTGGCATGCCGATATATTTATGTGCATTTGTCGAGTGGCTGTTCTCAAGTATGGCAAGTGAAAATATATATTACTCAGGTGCGTCATATTTCATCACATGCGAGGTGCATGTCTACCACGAGAAGATTTATTTGAAAAATAATGGATTTCACTTTATATTAAAGTAAACGTAACGTCGCTTAGTGTCCTGATTACTTTGTGATATATGGTGCTATTACCGACTCATTAGGTGTTGGACTTATCTCGGGTGACAAAATTTAGGTCTTCTAAGACCTCTGTTATGGGAAATCTGAACATGGACAATGTATTGATGAATCTCAATCACATGGTCAAGGGAACACTCAACGTTGCACTGCGTAGAGACAGTCAAACTAAATGGAGGGAACAGTTTTGGTCATGGTTTTTCTTCAGTTTCACATGTAATATAATGGATATGCAAAACATTTGTGAAGAATGGAGAATATATATAATCTGAACAATACATAATCAACATAATCGAAGGTGCAGTCACGTCAAACAGGATATCACTAATTTGTTTAGTACGTCCGAGCAGATTGTCTCCGATTCCTCCGGGCAAATTGAGGAAATACCTATACTGTAACTGACAAGGTCTGTAATAGCTCCAGTCACATCTGAATTCATAGGTGTTTTTTATCTATTGCGATTATATGACCTAACAAATGTCATTTGCATAATGGAAAGACCATTTTGCTCGGATCGAAAATTTAATGTGCTTTGACGTGAGTTAAGGCATATTCTCATGTCACGCAGGCATATTTTCGGACAGTGCTCATTTATTAAGAATTTGCATTACAATGGAAATGATCTAGTTATGGGACACGTACACCACGTCAGATTGCAATTTGTGTGCCACAAATTACATAGATTATACTCTCCTACCTAGAACGGTTTGACATATACCATTTTCCCGTCGCTGATGTTTCCAGCATATGCGAGATTTTTTCTTACCATGCAAAAGTACGACCTGGTCATATTATGAGAGGCTTAACGTAGTTCGCTACAAACATTGAGGTAACGAAGAGTCAAAATTTAAAAGTCATTTCTTGAATATTATCTCTTCAAAATGACATATTTTATAGAGTAAATGATCAGCAACCTAATACTGAAAAGAAAATAGGGGGTCACCGTGCTCGTTTCTTCTACATATTTGATCAAAATCACTCACATTTACCTAAAATGACATAAATTATGGCATTTTTGCAAATTTTTTTGTCCATATTCACATCTTGCATCGTGTTTTCCATGCGAACGGATACGCAAGACTGCTAATATTACATGGGTTGAATAAAAACCCATTATTCAAAAGTTATTTGGTATTGAAACTTGTCGGTTATTCCCGACCAAATGGTGACCAAATTTTCATCACAGTTATGGCCAGTTATTAGTCCTTGAGACAGTTTTGTTACAGTTACGGTCATGTTAATTGTCAGTCAAGCGGAAAGTTATTAGTCCGCTATAGTGTCGGCAGCATCATTCACGAAGTTCATCGCAAATACGTATGTTTTTACTGTCACAACATCAATCAAATTTGACACATTACAATGGAAGATGATGTGAAAAGAGATGAACCGTGTACAATGTTTATCGGGATTCGAATCGGTGGCCAGAAGATTAATATTGTGGTGCAGTATTTATGAAATGAAAGCTGTGTAACCAATATACGAGAAGGTACATTCTTTTTTTGTTGGGTTGGTTACAAAACTACATTGTTTATATACGACATGTACATAAACCATATGTCGCCACCAGCTCCAAAGCAGTTGCCGCACCTTTCAGTATATATATGTATCAAATATAATATAAATATTTTTCTCTGCCTGGATAGTTATGCTTCAGGCAAACAGCTCATATATGATGCAACACTATAGATTGATATATATAACGACGAACAACGTATTGTTTCATTGACAACATTTATGTGTACGGTACTTTTTTCTTCATTCATCTAATGTTGGTCTTGTATGTATATGAACAGTATAACTTTAAAAACAATGTATTGCAATATTGACAGACATGCTGATACGTTTCTATGCTGATATATTGGCATGCCGATATATTTATTTGTATTTGTCGAGTGGCTGTTCTCCAGTATGGCAAGTGAAAATATCTATTACTCAGGTGCGTCATATTTCATCACATGCGAGGTGCATGTCTACCACGAGAAGATTTATTTGAAAAATAATGGATTTCACTTTATATTAAAGTAAAGGTAACGTCGCTTAGTGTCCTGGTTACTTTGTGATATATGGTGCTATTACCGACTCATTAGGTGTTGGACTTATCTCGGGTGACAAAATTTAGGTCTTCTAAGACCTCTATTATGGGAAATCTGAACATGGACAATGTATTGATGAATCTCAATCACATGGTCAAGGGAACACTCAACGTTGCACTGCGTAGAGACAGTCAAACTAAATGGAGGGAACAGTTTTGGTCATGGTTTTTCTTCAGTTTCACATGTAATATAATGGATATGCAAAACATTTGTGAAGTATGGAGAATATATATATTCTGAACAATACATAATCAACATAATCGAAGGTGCAGTCACGTCAAACAGGATATCACTAATTTGTTTAGTACGTCCGAGCAGATTGTCTCCGATTCCTCCGGGCAAATTGAGGAAATACGTATACTGTAACTTACAAGGTCTGTAATAGCTCCAGTCACATCTGAATTCATAGGTGTTTTTTATCTATTGCGATTATATGACCTAACAAATGTCATTTGCATAATGGAAAGACCATTTTGCTCGGATCGAAATGTGCTTTGACGTGAGTTAAGGCATATTCTCATGTCACGCAGGCATATTTTCGGACAGTGCTCATTTATTAAGAATTTGCATTACAATGGAAATGATCTAGTTATGGGACACGTACACCACGTCAGATTGCAATTTGTGTGCCACAAATTACATAGAATATACTCTCCTACCTAGAACGGTTTGACATATACCATTTTCCCGTCGCTGATGTTTCCAGCATATGCGAGATTTTTTCTTACCATGCAAAAGTACGACCTGGTCATATTATGAGAGGCTTAACGTAGTTCGCTACAAACATTGAGGTAACGAAGAGTCAAAATTTAAAAGTCATTTCTTGAATATTATCTCTTCAAAATGACATATTTTATAGAGTAAATGATCAGCAACCTAATACTGAAAAGAAAATAGGGGGTCACCGTGCTCGTTTCTTCTACATATTTGATTAAAATCACTCACATTTACCTAAAATGACATAGATTATGGCATTTTTGCAAATTTTTTTGTCCATATTCACATCTTGCATCGTGTTTTCCATGCGAACGGATACGTAAGACTGCTAATATTACATGGGTTGAATAAAAACCCATTATTCAAAAGTTATTTGGTATTGAAACTTGTCGGTTATTCCCGACCAAATGGTGACCAAATTTTCATCACAGTTATGGCCAGTTATTAGTCCTTGAGACAGTTTTGTTACAGTTACGGTCATGTTAATTGTCAGTCAAGCGGAAAGTTATTAGTCCGCTATAGTGTCGGCAGCATCATTCACGAAGTTCATCGCAAATACGTATGTTTTTACTGTCACAACATCAATCAAATTTGACACATTACAATGGAAGATGATGTGAAAAGAGATGAACCGTGTACAATGTTTATCGGGATTCGAATCGGTGGCCAGAAGATTAATATTGTGGTGCAGTATTTATGAAATGAAAGCTGTGTAACCAATATACGAGAAGGTACATTCTTTTTTTGTTCGGTTGGTTACAAAACTACATTGTTTATATACGACATGTACATAAACCATATGTCGCCACCAGCTCCAAAGCAGTTGCCGCACCTTTCAGTATATATATGTATCAAATATAATATAAATATTTTTCTCTGCCTGGATAGTTATGCTTCAGGCAAACAGCTCATATATGATGCAACACTATAGATTGATATATATAACGACGAACAACGTATTGTTTCATTGACAACATTTATGTGTACGGTACTTTTTTCTTCATTCATCTAAGGTTGGTCTTGTATGTATATGAACAGTATAACTTTAAAAACAATGTATTGCAATATTGACAGACATGCTGATACATTTCTATGCTGATATATTGGCATGCCGATATATTTATTTGTATTTGTCGAGTGGCTGTTCTCCAGTATGGCAAGTGAAAATATATATTACTCAGGTGCGTCATATTTCATCACATGCGAGGTGCATGTCTACCACGAGAAGATTTATTTGAAAAATAATGGATTTCACTTTATATTAAAGTAAAGGTAACGTCGCTTAGTGTCCTGGTTACTTTGTGATATATGGTGCTATTACCGACTCATTAGGTGTTGGACTTATCTCGGGTGACAAAATTTAGGTCTTCTAAGACCTCTGTTATGGGAAATCTGAACATGGACAATGTATTGATGAATCTCAATCACATGGTCAAGGGAACACTCAACGTTGCACTGCGTAGAGACAGTCAAACTAAATGGAGGGAACAGTTTTGGTCATGGTTTTTCTTCAGTTTCACATGTAATATAATGGATATGCAAAACATTTGTGAAGTATGGAGAATATATATAATCTGAACAATACATAATCAACATAATCGAAGGTGCAGTCACGTCAAACAGGATATCACTAATTTGTTTAGTACGTCCGAGCAGATTGTCTCCGATTCCTCCGGGCAAATTGAGGAAATACGTATACTGTAACTGACAAGGTCTGTAATAGCTCCAGTCACATCTGAATTCATAGGTGTTTTTTATCTATTGCGATTATATGACCTAACAAATGTCATTTGCATAATGGAAAGACCATTTTGCTCGATCGAAATGTGCTTTGACGTGAGTTAAGGCATATTCTCATGTCACGCAGGCATATTTTCGGACAGTGCTCATTTATTAAGAATTTGCATTACAATGGAAATGATCTAGTTATGGGACACGTACACCACGTCAGATTGCAATTTGTGTGCCACAAATTACATAGATTATACTCTCCTACCTAGAACGGTTTGACATATACCATTTTCCCGTCGCTGATGTTTCCAGCATATGCGAGATTTTTTCTTACCATGCAAAAGTACGACCTGGTCATATTATGAGAGGCTTAACGTAGTTCGCTACAAACATTGAGGTAACGAAGAGTCAAAATTTAAAAGTCATTTCTTGAATATTATCTCTTCAAAATGACATATTTTATAGAGTAAATGATCAGCAACCTAATACTGAAAAGAAAATAGGGGGTCACCGTGCTCGTTTCTTCTACATATTTGATCAAAATCACTCACATTTACCTAAAATGACATTTTTGCAAATTTTTTGTCCATATTCACATCTTGCATCGTGTTTTCCATGCGAACGGATACGGTGACCCCCTATTTTCTTTTCAGTTTCAGGATGCTGAACAGTTACTCTATAAAATATATCATTTTGAAGCTCTAGATTATGTTGATACAGTTATTCATTTTAAAAAACCTCTTTGATCCCCTCCCGTACAGTCTGACTTCACTTTGTGGAGTTGTATTGTGTATTGCATGGTTATAATTCGCATATAATTTGTTACCTGTGCATGATACAGAAAATATACATTCATTCATTTATTTACGCCTTTATTCCACTTTTAGATATCCCAAATCTAGTATGATCGCTATTGGTGAAACAGAGGTATGGGCTGATAAGCCTGAAGAAACGACGGTTGCTCATGTCAGTAATCCTGCGAACCACGGGTCACGAGAAGAGCAGATTCACTGTGGTGTTAACTGCCAAAAATAATGGAATCAAGCCTCCCCCACCCCACCCTCATGATCGTCTTCCAGGGAGAGAGACGTGAACGATGCCTCCCTTGAATAGACCCCCCCCCCCCCTCGAATATCGTGAGCAAAAGAGATGACGTTAGTTTATTAGCTTTGGTTGGAGTTTTGACGGTCTCTTTCAGACTGGATATTCGTATATAACAAGAACACGACAAAATATATGCATTTTCATCAGCTCTAATGCCTTTGCCACATATTTACAGAATGTGTAGTGGATAAAGTTATCGCTATGTATTTGTTTGTCATAATAAAACGAAAAACAAAATAGTGCATGCTGTTGTATTGACACTGTTTATGTTTCCTTTTTCAGGTTACCGGACCTTTGGTCCGCTAACCTATTGGCATGGCGTTGCGTCCGGCGTCCGGCATCTGCGTCGGCGTCGTCCACATTTTTATCTTTTTTGTTTACGGACCAATCTTTCTGAAATTTTGCACAAAAATGCACAAAAAACAATTCAAGAAGGAGGTATTTTTTAGTTTTTTGATTTTCGCATTTTTTTCAAAATGGCGGCCGTTTTCGTCGAAAATCAGCCAATTTTGGACTTTGGCGGCCATTTTCTCAAAATCTGTTCAGTAACTTTTTTTCTTTTTGATACATAATACTCCTCATATGTACTCCTATGATGTCTATAAATTTCGTTGCGCTTGAATCGCTCGAAGTGGGCCATTTTGGCCCAAACGCGGCCCAAATGGGACTTTCCCATGTTAAATTCTCCTATGCTTTATAATGGGACACATTAAGCCTTATATCTCATTTAATATTGAGATTAGAGACTAGGAATCAATTGTGGACATATAGGAAATGGTACACGCTGAATATTCTCGTGACCTTGAATTTGACCTCTGACCTCGGTTTCAAGGTCAGAGCGGCCGTTTTTGTCGAAAAATGGCCAATTTTGGACTTTGACGGTCGTTTCGGTCGTCTCAAAATCTGTTCAGTAACTTTTTTTCTTATTGATGCATAACCCTCCTCATATGTATTCCTGTGACATGTATAAATTTCGTTGTGCTTGAATCGCTCGAAGTGGGCCATTTTGGGCCCAAACTCGGCCCAAATGGGACTTTCCCATGTTAAATTCTCCTATGCTTTATAATGGGCCACATTAAAGCCTAATATCTTACTTAATATTGAGATTAGAGACTAGGAATCAATTCTGGACATATAGGAAATGATATATGCTGAATATTCTCGTGACCTTGAATTTGACCTCTGACCTCATTTTCAAGGTCACAGTGCAAAATGGCTAATATCTCACTTATTATCGACTTTACAGCTTAGGAATCAATTATGAACATATAGGAAATGATATATGCAGATTATTGTCATGACCTTGAATTTGACCTTTGACCTCATTTTCAAGGTCACAGGGCAAAATGGCTAATATCTCGCTTCTTATCGACTTTACAGCTTAGGAATCAATTATGAACATATAGGAAATGATATATGCAGATTATTGTCATGACCTTGAATTTGACCTTTGACCTCATTTTCAAGGTCACAGGACAAAATGATTAATATCTCACTTATTATTGATTTTACAGCTTAGGGATCATTTGTGGACATGTAGGAAATGATATATGCTGAATATTCTTGTGACTTTGAATTTGACCTCTGACCTCATTTTCAAGGTCAAGAACACAAAATGGCTAATATCTCACTTATGGTCGACTTGATAGCTTAGGAATCAGTTGTGGACATATAGGAAATGATAAACGCCTAATATTCTGATGACCTTGAATTGGACCTTTGACCTCATTTTTTTAAATCTTTTACTTCTTGCTGAAGATTTGGAAACAATTGAAATATAACCTCAACATATATGTATAACTCAATGAACTAAACTGTATTAACTGTACATATTTTGCATATTACTGAATATATGTTCTCTTTCCAGTTCTGATTGCGTTATACCTGACATTGCACATTCTTTCACATATACAATCCTTACCATTCGAAGTTAAGCCTGAGGCGAAGTGTTTGGGGTTCACTTCTTAATACGTCCCCCAAATGGTTTTGATTGCTATATGTCTATGTGTGTGTAGGTGTCTTTATGTTTCATTTAAGAAAACTTGTATTTCCCCTATTTAACTTCGTTAATTTCGATATTAATATGAGAGAAAGCCGCGAGCCTGTGTATCTGTGAAAGATGCACATACATAATCCCTTTAGCAGGTGGCACGCATCCATGCGACCGCGACAAACCGCAGATTGCTTTATGGCCCCATGGCGACAAAGTTAACGAGTTTAAATGCCCTCAAAAGCATGCCTCAGGAGCATGAGCAGACAGTTTGGTGATCACTGATCAAGGTTATAAAAGACAGTTAACCGGTGTTTGACGGTTGACCGGTTAATCGTTTGGAGATTTAACAGCCGGTTATTCGCGGTTATTAAAAAAATGCTAGCCGTCGGCGGTTAACCCATTAATCGTGCAGGCCCTAGAAATTGACACTTTCAAATGGAAAGTCATATATGGCGACTTGTGTGGTGACCTTGAATTTGACCTTGGATGACCTTGAAAGGTCAAAACAGCCATTTTTTGGTCGAAAAATGTCCAAATTAGGACCTTGTCTGTCTTTTCTCGAAAACTGTCTGATCAGATTTGAGATTTTTGTTTCAAAAGATTCTAGTTATGTACCTCTGTGATGTGTATAAGTTTGGTTGCCCTTGAATCGCCGGTCTGCGTATGGCTGCCATTTTGAATTTTCGACGGGTAGACGAAAAAAAACTTTTTGGGCCCAAATCGCATTACTATCCATTTAGGGCCATTTCTAGACAAAAAATTTTTTCACCCTGTGAAAAAAATTTTGGACGGAAAATTTTCGGCACTTTTTTCCTTCATAATGGGAGCTGCGCGGATTGTACCCATAGAACGCTTGAAGATAGAGCTTAGAAATTGGCACTTTCAAATGGGAAGTCATATATGGCGACTTGTGTGGTGACCTTGAATTTGACCTTTGATGACCTTGAAAGGTCAAAACAGCCATTTTGGGGTAGAACAAAATGCACAGATTTGCCTCTACAGATGAAATGCTTGTAGATAGAGCTTTAAAAGTTTGCATTATGAGCATATAGGAAGTCATATATGGAACAACTGATGATGACCTTGACCTCAGATGATTTTGAGTGCTAAATGTCTGATGTGAAATATGTAAATTAGCCAAGGCTTAAACACTTGCACATACAGGTTAGGATTGTGTATAAGCTAACAAGAAGTCATGTATTTATAGCACATCTCTTGGAGACCTTGAATTTGACCTTATATATGACCTTGAAATCCAAATCTCACAACCTTGCCTGACCTGACATGTGTAAATTGGCCTCTACAGACAAAATACTTGTTATAGAGCTTATATGTTTGTATTACGAACATATATGAAGTCATATGCAGCATACCTAATGGTGATATTGCAGTTCACAAAGATGACCTTGATTAGTAAATCTCAAAGTCATATATCAATTGCAATGCTTAAAGCCAAAATTGTCCGGTAACCTATCTTAGCCCTTGGGCTAATTTTTCATTTAATGTTGGTTCTACATTCACATGAATGATATATCATCAAAGGCAATGTGTAGCGATATTGATATAGACATGATAACATATTTATGTGCATATGTCGAGTGGTTGTTTCTGAGTATGACAAGTGAAAAATCTATATCCCTCATATTTCATCACAGATGCTGTATGAAACGCATTGTATTTGTAAGGTACAAGAAAAAACAGCTTCCAGTTGTACTAAAGTAAACATCTTTACGTGTACCACCTTACATATGCATTTATAAACTCTAAGCATGACATATTTCCATTATAAATGTTCGTTCCAACTCAACTAGATCTGTCCCGCTTCAAAATACGAATCATAATTCAAATACTGAGCCAAATTGAAAAATATTCCCTTTTAGTGTCGAGTAGCTTCAGGATTGTTTCGTGATATATGGTTCTATTACCGACTCATTACATGTAGGTGTTGGACTTGTTCATGGACGACATAATTTAGTTATTCCCAGACCTTCGACGTGAGCATTCGAGATATGGACAGCCGCGTTGTGTCTTATTCACAGGGACAAGGAACATTCAACTACGCATAGTGTGGGAATAATGAAATACGAGGCAAAACTGTTTGGATCCTGGTTGTTTTCATTTCGCATGAGATATCATGGACTTGCAAAATATTTGTTGATTGTTTATATCAAATACATATAATATTCCAAACAAGCATTTCCATATCTATTAACCAAAGCAAGACGATTAATTTCACTGAAAGTTGTGTCAGAGCAGTTCACCTCGATTTCGCAGGGCCGATTTAGGAAATACTTCCTCCTCCTACCCCACCTACTTCCTCCTACCCTACCACCTTATTTGAACCCAATCATGAATATAGCGTCGTTCAAAATAGCAGTTGTTATATGTTGTGCATTATTTTTGCTGTCAGATGTGACTTTAAAATTTTGATTTGCATAGGAAAGACCGTTTTGCTGAGATCAAAGAGTGCTTTGAAACGGACTGCTTTATATGCTGCAGGAAAACACAAGATATGTCTTGCCAACTTCGCGAAATGTGAATGAACAGGATCCCACTCCTTCCACCAGATAAGTGGGTCACTTAAGAGGACCAAGTGGTCCTCACAGGAATACTTTTCAAGCTTCCACTGGGCTAGCGTGACGCCCTTCAGTTCGCTGCAAAATAGCTACACCTAACAGTCTACCCTGGCATGTACACTGCTATATGGGTGTCTGCGATTGTTTTACTGTATCACTTGAGTTCACATGTACCCAAAGAAGCCCTCCTTTTGTCATCAGACGTGAGAAATTCTCTGGATTAAGGATCCATGAACGTGACAAGGAGTAGTGTATCTCTAATATCTGGATAGCGTGGTTGGAGATTGGCTTTGATTTTGGCCTTGACTCCACGAAGACCCACGAATCAGAACGGCGTCCTCATCCATGTGCTCACAAATAGCGAGAACTGATGGTGAGATAGATGTACGAATTTGTTACGACTATCACACATAGAAACAACACTTGACAAATTGCATAAAAATAGTATTTAATATCTCACCAAGACGATATAGCCGGGCATGTATAATAGCCTTCGATAACGCCAGTGTTATAGCTAAAACTACTTTTAGAATTGAACAAATTTATTGATAGTGCAGGAGCTTTATTTTGTCTATAGGATGACAATTCACGCAGTAAGTGGTTTGAATTAAGTTTTATATGCTTAAAAGTAGTTGCCAAAACCAAGATTCGAACTCGACTTCCATCCATTTTTTCTTCAAAACGGCCTGTTTTGCAGACGAGTTCTAAACACAGTCTCGTGCCATCATTGGTATATGTCTTGATGCCATGGTAACCGGCAATGTCGGCAAGCCAATCTCCCTCTATGCAGTGTTTCTATCAACGTTCAACTATAATTTTTTATGGGAATTGTCCGCAAAATGTGTATCTGTTCTTTATTTGACACTCTCGAGATGTTCTTTGATTTCAAAATTGGTTCCATCTTTAATGTAAATGTTCGTCGGCTTTGTTCCATTCCTAGAATGTTTTTTTGTTCATTTTAGGTCCTCTACTGGGGTTATTAAATTGGCAAAATTTGTATCGGATATTGGAGGTAACTGTATACATGTGTGAAATAATGATGGAAGATGTTGTCACATTTCGGAAATGTGTTCCTCGACTTGGCATTATCGATATCAAACCAGACCAGCATGTTCATACAAAAGCAGATGAGGTTATGAATTTATCATGGATTCAATGTCGTGACCAGAGAACATTATATACTGTCGAGTGAGAAGGCGAGTCCAGATTCGGGAGCACACCACTCATTACAGGGATCATTTATATTGAAGATGCTGTCGTGTGACAGTTTTGCTGCAGCCTGGAATAGTCTGTAATGTTTTAGGGTCAGAACTCATTTCATGTCCTGCTCTGATAGGCAAACAACACATGTCACATAAAATCTAAAGGTGAATCCATGTGCTGACTAAAAATGTCATTATTCAACTTCAAAATTTCCTGGTTTTTACCCGGTACAACGAGATTACCATCAGACGCAGTTTTATCACAGGTATAGTCTGGCTTCATAGCTTTCAGGTCATATAGACACATATAGTCAATCATCCCCTATTGGGTCCACAACAATAGGTAGTCCGCAATTCATCACCTCAAACACATCTGATCAAACAACAATGTTGCTCAAATGTGTTCATTTCTCATGTGTTTGGTAATTCTTCAGGTTATTGACCACGGTAAGGGCACAGGTTGACTTTTCAGTTGTGGCTGTCGGTTGCATAATTCAAACTAGCTCAACATAATGTGAAGGAGAACTATCATATATCAACTATTATATCATAAAATGACACAGAGATAAAATGACCACCATACAGGTAGCTGAAGACCAGCGAGACTGATAGCATTTTGTAGTAGTCATAAAACAAAAAGTTTTGTGTTCAAATTTTGCAGCAAATGATAAAGACGTGAAACAAATATTTTGGGTTAGTTATTCTTTGGTGCTGAACGGTCATAATTCAATTTTTCACAGTTTAGCATACATGCAGTTTATTTCATGTAGGACTAGACGGTTCACAGTGCTATTTTGAGAAAAAAGGCATTCTATGAACTGTCAACAGATGTACGAGACATTGGTGTTCACGCTATACTGTATTAAACCGTCCGATAAAGCCTGATACATATCGTTGATAATGCAGAATCACATTTTACTAACCCTTTGCACCACCAAAGTGCATTTCTCTTCCAGCAGTCAAGGCAACGATCGTATAGCTTCACCGAAGCTATACGAACCTTGGTCTAGGTGTGAAAAGGCATAATAACCTCGCAATATACGACATGTATACAAAACCATGTGAATTATCGCCCACTCCACAGCAAGCTACAAGATTTTGCACTTTTTTAATGGAGCAAATACCAGGAAACATCTTTCTACCTGCGGATATTTATGGTTATAGCAAGCCGATGAGATTGCTTAGAACACCATATAATTATGTAGAACCGCAACGTGTTTAGTTGGTTTTTTCACTGTATATATCCTAAGATGATCTACATTTACACATGTTTGACCTGTATAACATCAGGACCGATGTATTGCGATATTGACAGTTGCGTTGATATATTTATGCGCATTTGTCGAGTGACTGTTCCCGAATATGACAAGTGGAAATCTATTTCACTCATGCAGGTAGGTCGTATTCCATCACAGGTGCTGATTACGTTTGTCTTGTAAACTGAGAAAAATTCGGAATATTATCTGTACCACCAACACACTGACATATATCGGAACTCCACAATGAAGAATGCAGTCCATTTTTGCTTTTTATATTGATTTAAAACCAAGTGGAAATAACTCACTCACCGTCCACTTATCTTCCTAACTTCCTTGTGATATAATGTGCTATTAACGAATCCTCGGAGGTTAGAGTTATTTTAGGGGCGACTTAATCTGTGTATTTTCAGACCTCCTGTCATGGGATTCAAGACATGGGCAATTGCTGGGTGTCTCACAGGGACAAGGGAGAACTACCTTCAATAGCACTGTGATGTTCACATGGCTTTGAATTCGATACTCTAGTATAACTCGGATTTGACCACTAACACTTATTTTCTAAAATTCGTCTATGAATTCTTGGAATAAGAATTCTTGTAATAGGAATTTGTCTGTTGTCGGCATCCATTTTTACTTTCTTCAATTGGGGAGGGATATTCAACCTCAGCAAAAACTGAGAAAATGCTTTATGATCCTAGTTTCTCAGTGTTGCACGTTCTATCATAATGTAAAAGTAAGTGTTAACTTATTCAAAGCAGTCTTATAACCACGCAGATAAGGCAGCATAATCTCTGTGATGGTGGAATCACATTAAACGTCAGAGTCGATTATCTCGGTTCCTTGGGGGCAGTAGTCAAGAAATGCATCGCCCATCTTATATATTATGCCTGTGACACTTTTTTTACCCAACCATGAGCAGGCCTACAACGTCAAAAAAGCTATAGATACATATGTAGTTGCGGGCTGATTATACATTTATACATGTCTACCATAAACAAATCAACACAAATCACATTATATATTATAATGGCCAGAGCTGGTGCTGAAGGTCCAGTAGATTTTGACCCAACCATGAGTATAACGTCAAAATAGCTATAGATACATCTGTAGTTGCGGGTTGATCATACATTTCCCGTCGTATAGTGAGCCAAAACTATTGTCGTCCGCTGGAATTATTTACATGTAATAATGTGATTGCAGTACTAAGGAGCCGTAGATTGGCTGAGTTCCAAATGAATGGCAACATTTGGTTCCGAACTTGTGTAGCCGGGAATTGTACTGTTACAATAAAATTATACCAGATTTACTCTTTCAATACTGACCATTTGTGTCCTATTCGTTGTTTAGATAAAATCACCTGTCACACTAAATTCGAAGGTAAATCCATGCGTTGAATACAACTCCGTTTAATGAACACCAAAGTTATCTGGTGTGAAGGCTGTTGCCCGCAAAAATAGACAAAGACACCCTCTTGATATATGACCTTAAAATCCCCCAGACAGCTTTGCTGCCGACGTGCTGGAAAATACCGTGACACAGCACGATAAATAGAACAGATTTTACTTAAACTATAACTGCATTGAACGAATATGTCTCTGTGCGAGCTAGATGTTTACGATTATTACACCTGTTACCACTGGATTCCCAATAGAATATCTAACTAACACTGATGAACTGGAACCAGGCCCGACCACAATGTCACTCTGCAATCGAAATGACATGAGAAAGGAGCAAATTTCAATATCAGTTGATGCTGATAATGATTTGTTCCGATATGTGTAGATTGTTTTTAACAAACATGGTTACCGATTCTAGCTCTGATACAACATCATGTACAGTGCAGGTGTATTGTTTTAACGAAGGTGGTTCCCGATTCTATCTCTGAGACAACATCATGTCCAATATAGGTGTATCGGAAGAATTTCTCAATAGCAACAAACGTCCCGACCGGGAGAACGGTTCAGTGTGAGGTTGTAGGCAGCAGACAACTTGACTTCCCATTTATGAGTGATCGATCAGGTTATAACAGGTTATAGACACATGTGATGACAACGTGGTATGTGGCGTCGGAGATGGCAAGATGCTAATGGAATGAATCGGCAGTTTTGTGATATATTTGATATATATGTATATTTTAATATATTTGATATATATGTACTTGTCATATATCTATTCCATGGGGTTTGTTTCGGATTTCTATGTTATTTTCATAGGTTGTTGGGCAGTTGTATACTAATTTCATCAGTTGTACAGTAGAAACAACTATATTTACCACACTGTCTGCCCCTGATGACGCCAGTGTGTTTTTCGATAAGGTATTTGGTCGGGCTTTGTTTCTATTGCAAAGTGTTGTATTTTACGTTTGTTATTGGAATCATCAAAATTTGGCTGTATTGGTGGTAATAGATTTATTTACATTCATACCACTGAGCCGGTGTCACTGCTGGTGGATGTTAATTTTGTCCCCGAGGATACCATCAACTCAGTAGCCTCTTGGCTTGTGATTAGGTACTTATGTACTTGTCATATATCTATTCCATGGGGTTTGTTTCGGATTTCTAAGTTATTTTCATAGGTTGTTGGGCAGTTGTATACTAATCCCATCAGGTGTACAGTAGAAACAACTACATTTATCACACTGTCTGCCCCTGATGACGCCAGTGTGTTTTTTGATAATGTATTTGGTCGGGGTTTGTTTCTATTGCAAAGTGTTGTATTTTACGTTTGTTATTGGAATCATCAAAATTTGGCTGTATTGGTGCTAATAGATTGATACTTACATTCATTGTATCCAATGCAGCGACATGAGCAAGGGACCACCGACCGATACTCAGTTGAGTTTGTAATGTGTTCCAAACACAATACATTGTAGATCCCCTACTGTCCCACTCAAAATTTAGCTGTATTGGTGGTACTAGATTGATACTTACATTCATACTACTGAGCCGGTGTCACTGCTGGTGGGCGTTAAAACTGTCTCCGAGGATACCATAAACTCAGTAGCCTTTTGGCTTGTGATCAGCCACTGATGACGCCAGTGTGTCTTTGGATATACTATTTGAGCGAGCTTTGTTTCTCTTGCAAAATGTTGTATTTTATGTTTGCTATTGAAATATATAAAATCTAGCTAGTATTGGTGGTTACAAATCGATACTTACATTAATACCACTGCGCCGGTGTCACTGCTGGTGGACGTTATATCTGTCCCCGTGGATACCATAAACTCAGTAGCCTTTTGACTTGTGACTAGATGCTTATGTACTTGTCATACATCATTCCATGGGGTTTGTTTTGGATTTCTAAATTAGTTTTATGGGTTGTTGGCTAGTTGTATACTAATTCGATCAGGAGTACAGTAGAAACAGCTACATTTCACACACGGTCTGACCCTGATGACGCCCGTGTGTCCTTGGTAGAAAGTATTTGGTCGGGTCTTGTTTCTATTGCAAATGTTTGTATTTTACGTTTGCTATTGACATCATCAAAACCTAGCTGTATTGGTTTGATACTTACAATTCTATCATGAATCCTGGATCTTTCTAATTTACCTGGTCCTGGTCGCCTTCTGGTCAAATTCATTAAGGTTAACAGCAACAAAATGAGGCCGTAATGAAACTTGTTGCAATATTGCTAAAATAGGTCATAAGTATGATCATTCTAGCTCTATTCCATACATATACTTATATCTGCGCGTGTACATGTAGTCACGCCTAGTAGTCACAAAACAATATGACATTACAACTACAATAACATCATTATATCAAATATTTATTGTACCGGTAACACGGTTAAAACACTAGACACTGTCGAGGAACCCTTATCTATTCTGATTCTGATCTAGGCATATTATTTGATGAATTTAGTTTTGATTATTATGTGATATTCAGGAGTTTTGAATGTAGGCAGTTCAAATTCCCGGATGGAGTTGGCTAGCGGAGAAAAGTTTGATCACAACAAGTTCTCATTTTGGTCTTCCAAGTAAAAATGGCTAGGAGGTTGGTCATAGAGTTACTAAAGTTCACTTGGAATGAAACCAGGTGGTGCGTAACTAAAGTATTTGTATAAAAATACAATTATGTTGTTTTTACTGCTAGAAAACACTGGCGAGGAGATGTAGGTATTCAACTCCCATAAAGCCGTACACCTCCAAATAAGCCACAAGTACCATTGAATTACAGACTTGACAGGAATTATCGCTGGTATACTTTGTATGGGAACATCCGTCAATACTGTATATCTCAGGCTATTCCAAAAACCACAGTCACCTTCATAGCTCTTGGGTGATTCAGTGTCAGACAATCTAGACAAGTTTCTATTTCCTTATTACCATGAATCGATCATAAGTTGGACAAAGTAATGACAACGTGATGTCTGGTCTAGAGATGGAAATTTGGGGTCGTTGCATGTCAAGAGTGCTCTCCGATGATATTTGAGAGCAAACCCTCTTTTGACTATAGCCTTCACAACAAGTGCAAGGCACAACATTATTAATGTGACATTAATAATGTTTCTATGCAACCCTGTTGCTCCCATGAAAAATCTTAAATTTAATCAGTATAATTTATTATATAATATATAACAACAGTACAGTTTGATCTTGCGAATTGAATTTCTATTGGATACATAATGTATAAGCTTCTTCAGCTTACAATGTAATACTACAATAGTACCAAATACTGTCATTTTGTCATAGTAAAGTCGTGAAAACTAGGCAAGCATTATCCAGGACACATTTCTGGATCTTGTCTGGATCTTGTCATGTTTGTGGTGCAGAGTCTGGGCGGTGACAGAAGCCCGAGGACGACACACATGTTAATAATAAATGAACCCTACCCTAGAATTACACACATTTATCCCAACAATAACATGTCTGTCGTCCTCGGGCTTCTCACAATGCGTAGACTCTGCAAGATAAGCACCCGACGAGATCCAGACGAGTATCCCCGGTGAATCTTACCTATTGTTCATGCAGACTTGTCTCAAGTGCCGCCAGGGTGTCTGGAGCCATCTGTGCAACAGCTGACCAAGGTGTGATAGAATGTAGATGGAGTTCAGATCTGGACCACTTCTGAGTCCGGATGTCCGGATGTCCGGATTCAACACATGTTGAATCTAAACTTTTGGTGTTTAGTTTAATTTTAGTCAGGAACCATATCATAGATCCTACCAGAGGACTTCTCATTGATGGAGACCACATGTAGTAGTTGAAATCATGATGAACCGGTACCATGTTTGAATAGTGATTCAAAACTCAATGGGGTACATTATCGAAAGGTGCAATTGTTTGTGTCTTTCTGTATGTTCGCCCACAATGCCATAAAAATTATTCCTATAAATAAATTGTACTATAGATTTCGTGGCGCACCTGCTATTCTTGGAAATGATGTACCTGTATATAATAGTGCTATAACAAGTTTGATCAAAATGAAGAAAGTGTGTCGTACAGTGTATCCACATTTACTAAAAACAATTGTTCAGAAACCAACAAAGACAAGACAAGCATGGTCAACTTTATTTTCTGTTGAGATAAGTGAGTCCGACTGGTCAGAACATGTTTTCACTATTGTATCAATTGACAATATCCACAGAACTGTTGAATTTACAATTCAGGTTGTTACATAATATATTACCAACAAATGCGTACCTATTTAAGATAAAACTCAAAGTTCCCCGATGTGTAATTTGTGTAAAGAACATCCAGAAACAGTAGACCATTTATTTATACATTGCAAATTTGTAAAGATATTTTGGGTAGTATTTGAAACTTATATTAGAAGATATTTTCCAGATTTTTGTAACTACCAGCCAAATCAGCTAGTATTGTTGAATATAGAAAGTACAAATATTTTGTATGATCTGTTGTTTCTAATAGCAAAAAGATATATATATATATACATGTAAGTTATACTCTGTGCCACCTGTCATAAATAATTTTGTTAAAAAATTGAAAAATTATAGATCTCAAGAGGAGGACATTGCTGTAAGGAAAAATAGGGAATGTGACTATTTAGAGAAATGGAGAGGCTTTACCGAAATGTAACTTATCTGTATCGTACATTCATAGGATAGTATCATTCATGTTTGTATAGGCTGCATATGTACTTAACCTTTTCGCTACTGACCCACACCTCAGCCTCCATACTGATCCGATTCGTGTATGAATTGATATGATATCTATATGTTTGATTATTTTTATTTAAAGGTGTTTCAGAATATTTAAGTGTGAGATTGAAGTCATATTATAGTGTGCTATTTCTATATACAGGTGGTATCATTTTCAACCCCGTGCCATTGGTTACCGTGGAAGCAAAAACGAATTATAGCGGCCAAAACAAATGGATGTGTTTCCTCTTTCTCTACCATTCAGCAATTTTCTAATTTATAATGAAATATAACCCAATACGTTTCGATTGAGTACTTGTAGTCTTCTTTTTCCGTGATGAAGTGAATCACGTGGGTTTTGATACAGCATGTTTGTTTACAGCATGTCAAAATCTTTGTTAGTTATGAAGATATTGAAGTTTTAGTGGAAATTGTCCGTAGCCCGACCATTTGTAATCAGTACTTGTGACGTCACAAAGTTAATGACAGGTTGATTATTCAATTACCTAAATAGTCAATTAAGCTTCTAAATTGCAATCGGTGGCAATATGTATGTGCTAGTTTAGCGTGCAGGTACATTTTCAGGTATATATAACATTAAATACAATCAGCCGGCAGTTACTTATACATTTATTGGTTGCCAAAGTTATGGTTACGCAGCGTAACCATCAGTACAGCAGCAGGGGTGTGGTATGGTTACGCAGCGTAACCATGAGTAGCGAAAAGGTTAAACACAGTATAATTGTAACTCAAAAGTGAGTCTCTGTGGAATATGTTGTACTGTGGAATATTGGAACTAAAAAAATAAACATAAAAAAAAATAATAAAAAATATTCCAATTTTCACAGTTTATTCATGCACGACAACAAAAATCGATATTCATAGGACATGGTCAGTGCTGACCAGTAAGGCGACTGAAATTTGTCAACAATAGACTTCGCTACGTATGAACGATTTTCCCAGAAGAAGGCATGAAATGCAAAGTGGGTATTTACTGAATGACTCCAATTTTTTTGCCATTGGCGCAGTACCCTATTAGTACCTTCAATATGATCCACGCATCCCCCGCCATCCCTTCTCACCAGCTATTTCTCATCAAACATAAATCATGTATATCATATCATGGTGTAGTTTATGGGGAGAAGAGTTGATTGACTACGCCATTAAGTTATAAAGGGTATGAACCGCTGAACCACCGATCTAAATATTTGGTAATCGCATATTCTACACATCTTTGTTTTTGTTTTTTACACATCTCATACTTCACACATTTCATACACAATAACACCACCATATGCATTCATATGCAAATGCAACCTAAAACAGCAGGAACAATGCAGTTACACTTAAAGTTTTGACAATAAAGGGTAGATGTACAGCATATCAGAGGTACAGTAGAGAACAGTGCTCAAACCATTTCATTAGTGTTCTTATGAAATAAAATCAAGCTTCCTTCCAAATTTTGGGCCATGACGCCGTTGAACGCGGCATATGTATGGTATAAGAGGTGGTAATTTGCTGTCGATGGGGCGTTTTAGGTGGTGTTTTAGGTGCTCTCATTTGGAATCCAACATACAGTGCAGTGTATCAAATCTACTGGCAGCAGGACCAGCGCATTCGAATCGGTCGAAGTTCATCCCTTGATATGCTTCGGCAGAAGTACCGCCATCAAACTGTTATCATGTATGCAACGATGTCTATCTGGCAAACTCGCAAGTTATTATTGTGTATCGCTACTGACCTATTAAAGGAAAGGAGCTTGATTTCACAGCTGGTTGTGGAATAGACGATCTGTATCGGTCGATGGTGTAAACACAACTGCACCGTTCTTCTTCGTCTCGCTCTTGGTGTCGTTGCTCTGTGACGTAGGATCTTGTGACTTTTGTCGTGGTCGGGGTTCTCCCTCTGGACTCTCGTTCTGGGCTGATGACGTCAGTAGAAGTTTTCCCAGTGCTTCACTGTGTGGGACGCAATGGACGTACAGCACGTAATCTCTCGGGAGGTGGCGCTGTAGGATATCGATTAGGTCCTGCTGAGCCTCGTTTGGTGCACCTATCTGTGGACGACAATGCAGGACTAGTGGCTTTTGCAGTTCCACTGCCTGGTGGAGAACTTGCCTGGTGGAGAACCTCGCTCCTCCGGGATAGTAGTCTATCCCGATCTCACCGATCCCACACTCTTTGAATGTTGCCGAAGCAACTCCACGATGTCGACTCCCTCCTGATAGAAAACTTTCTCAGGAGGATGTGACAGTCCACTATCGTTGCGTCCACTGGAAATGTCTGGGAAGTGGGTGATCCTTGATAGCCTGGCGTTGAGCTGGAGACAGGCGCTGCAATCATGTGTAAAACACTTTCCAGTGGAGAACACTCTCCGGCGTGTTAGGTGGCGAGACACTATAACTCTTGGGGGCCTGCAGCTGCAGGGCCGTCCCGAGGACACGAAAGCACAGGTCGAACGGTGATGTCACTTCCACTGCCGCGGGGAGATCCAGGAAAAGATGGTGCTCCTGGGCGTACGCGAACAACCTGTCGATGGATGTCGATCCTGTGGCATCGTTCAGGATCCGCACGAGATCACACATCCCACCGATCGACTGCTCAAGCCACCAGTCCGTGAGGCGAGTGTCATGACCATGATTGAGATGACGCTGCTTTCAGAAGCAAGGCGAAGTCTCCCTGGTCTCACACGTCCAGCAGGATCGGTCTGAGACGAACCACCAAGGCAGGTGGAATTACCCCACGTGCTGGCGGAGATGTTGAAGCCGTTCATGGCAGATGAGGCACTCTGCCACTAATCTTGTCCTCCGGGCCTTCTGCTTCGTGTTGACCGTTGCGTTCACAAACTGTCCCCTCTTTCAAGCCGGCCGAGTCTTCCTCTTCGTTCTACCCATTGTCGCTGCTCCCGATCTGGACGGTTCAGCGGACGATGCCTCGAGCTTACGCTCTGTTCCAGGGGCCGGGGTCAGTCCAGGGTCTGCCTCATACTACGGCATAGATGGATAGCCATCTCCCAGCGGTCCAGACTGTTCGTTCTCCATTTCCAACCCTGTCTCGTCATAATCAAGCTCGAATTCCTCTTCACTCGTCCTGCAACTTAGAACTGACATTCCCGTGAATAACTTTCTTTTTTCCGGTGAACAAAACTTTCATGAATCACAATGACAGTTGAACATGTTGAAGTGAAAGATTACAGGATTCATATTCAAAATAGTTACTTTCACTTTATTCATTACACGCAGGCCCATCCTCAACCAGGATTGAAAAGTACCTATACAAGATATGTAGAAAATGACCAATTCTGTGTCGTGTAATGAGCATCCAGCTTGGCTTCTTCACCACTCGACCTTTCCTTGTCAACATGTTTGGATCCATAATTCTGGGATCTTGGTCATCCTCAGGGTCGTTCTGAGGTTCGACGGCAGCCTCCTGAGATCCGTCTGAGGCATCCATTTTGAACAACAAGGACAAGTCGGGATCCACATTCTCCTCTTCCTCCCCCATAACTTTTTCCGTTTGGTTGTCCAGCAGGGCCTTTCGATTCTTTGGCATCCAGATGGTGATGTCCCGGTCTTGACACAGACGGAGTCCATCATGATGTAGCACCTCTAACTTTTTCCGGCCTTCAATCTCGAAAAGGACTGGAGACAGTACCTTAGTAACCAGAAATGGCACAACGTACACAGGTTTCAGCTTAGAGCTGAGGCCTACGACATGTGTCGTGTCGAGTTTGTACACTAGGTCACCAACTTCAACGAGCTTGCTGACTCTGGGTGTTCCTGCAGGCAAGCTCATGCACTCGTTTCTGTCTCGCAAGCAGTTTTGTGACGTACTCCGGCATGTTGTCAGGCTGAACGTCATGAAGGCAAAATAGGGCGTCCGGGATGGACACTTCTGCGGGATGGACACTTCCCGCCCAAGCATTAAGAAGTTGGGTGTGAATCCAGTCAATCTAGGTGGTTAATCATGCTGCGGGCAGCCATTATGACTAGATGTAGATGCTCATCCCACTGTTCCTGGTCTTCTCCGAGG
Source organism: Terebella lapidaria (assembly GCA_949152475.1). NCBI lineage: Eukaryota > Metazoa > Annelida > Polychaeta > Terebellida > Terebellidae > Terebella > Terebella lapidaria. The sequence goes on from OX424558.1 coordinate 13,714,627, forward strand.
TATCTCTGGATCATTTGCAGGACGGTTCGGTTGTATCTTTCAACCTGAGCGTTTGAGCAGGGATGGTAAGGCGTTGTTCAGGTTTCTAGCTATTTGTAGTGCCCTACAGGCTGCTTGAAAGACATGGCTTTCCAAATTTTGACCCTATTCGGAATGTATGATACATGGTATCTCGAATCGCAAGATGAATTGTTTCACCAAGATGTCAGTGACGACTTTGGCAGTTTGATCTGGGATGGCGTGACACTCGAGCCATTTAGTAAACTGTAAACTAAACTACAATCATTACAACATATTTATTACCGGATCGGCTTTCCACGAACAGATTTAGAATGTCAATATGGATTCGCTCCATAGGAGACCAAGCATGGTTACTTCATGCTTCCCAATTGCCTTAGTCTTAAATGAGGGCTTCTTGCTTTGGTTGCAGGTGTCGCAGATCTGCACATACAGTTAGACAGCTCGCCACATTTTCAGCCAGAAATAGTTGGTTTCCAGGCGGTGGAAGGTTCTCTGTTGTCCTGAATGTCCAGATGCATCGTGGGCCAGGCTGCAACAGCTCCATTCTCAGTGAATCAGGTACAAAGAACTTTTTCCGCGTGCAATCTTCATTTTCCCACAGATAGAACAGGACGTCATCTGTCACAGAGAGCTGAGGTTTCATTGACTAGAGCTTCTTGGTAGAGGCACTCTGCAGCATGAGTTCATCTTCTTCTGGTGTCTCGCCATTTTCCGTCCACGTTACTAGTGGTCTCAGGTCAGAATCTGCCAGCTGGGCGGCGCACAGCTCCTCCTGGTATGGCTTCCCAACTCCATGGTTTCTTGTGTAACAGAGTTCACCGAGCTGGCACCAGCAGGGGGATCCCCAATAAGAATTGGAGGCTCCTTCTGGGCCAGTCCAGGAAGAAACTCCATACAGTGGATGGCTGAAGTAGAACATCGTCGACATCCTCCAGAAAACGTTCCCATTGATGATGGGCACGGGCACAATAGCTGCAGCCTCTCATAGCAGGTTCTCCACACGACATCCAGCTTCATAGCATGGGCAGCAGAACTCCAATGGATCTGGTATCTGTTACATTGAATCAGCGTTAAGGTGTTTGCTTCCGGATTTTCATTTCATTCTGCACCAGCTCCTCGTTCCAACGAGCTAGTTGTCCATGTGGCTGTCGGACTCGCATCAGCAAGACCAAGCTGTGATGATCTGTCCGGAGGGTGAATGAGCGCCCCAACAAATAATGGCGGAATTGTCTGGTAAAGTTGACAACAGCTAGCAGGTTCTTTCTCGTGGTGCATTACCTTTTCTGTACATGTAGAAATGCCTTACTGGCGTATGAGATGGGTACTTCCTGGTCGTCCTGTATTTGACTCAAGGCAGCTCATATGTAAACATCAGATGCGTCGATGTTGAGTATAAACTCACTGCTGGACTAAACAGTTGGTGGCATCCAGCATACACGTCCACTGCTGAAAGGCTTCCTCGTGTTCTTCTTCCCATGACATGGGTCCCCTGGACTTGGCTGCGAGCTGGTACAGGCAATATGAAACGTGGGCATACCTAGGAATGAAATCCCTATGATAATTCATGTAGCCTAGAAACGCCAGCAGTTCCTTCTGGTACGACGGGCGTTGCCAACGAGAGAGGACTTCCAGCTTGCCATATGGAACATGCACGCCATTAGCGTTTACACGTCGTCCAAGGAATGCCATTCAGTTCCTAACAGGTGACACTTCTTCGGCTTGAGTTTCAAGTTATGGACCCTGAAGCGTTGGAACACCTTGTGCAGGTTGTCGAGCGCATTGTTTTCCTAGGACGATCACGTCATGGCGACAAATCAACCCGGTGAGGACATTAATTCATGATGCTTTGAAAACTAGCCAGCGCATTGCACAACCCAAACCTCATGCGGTTATAATCGTACAAACCAAACTTCATTGATGAACACGGTTTCATGCCAGCCTGCATGATCAATTTCAATTTGCCAATAGCCGGCCGCTAGATCTAACGTGCTGGAGAACTGCGTACCTTCTAGTGCATCAAGGCAGTCCTCAATGAGAGGCAGTGGGAAAGTATCTTTAATGGTGCGGGCGTTTAATTCGCGATAATCTATACAGTATCGCACGTTCCCGTCACGTTTCCGGATCAGTACAGGAGCCGAGGCATACTCTGAGCTGGATGGAGAGATGACGCCTTTATCCATCATAGACTTGATGTGCTTCTCTTCATTCTGGAATCCCATTGGAGTTTGGCGAAGGCGCTGCTTGACTGGAGTTGGATCCGAGAGGATAATCAGGTGCTTAATCTTGGCAAAGCAGCCCAGGTCTAGGTCATGCTTGGTGAATACGTCCGAGTATTCTGACAGCGGGGACGCAACTTCTGGATGATGTTTGGCTGACAGGTTTTCGATAATCTCCGTGTACAACTTCAACAGATGCTCTGGTACTTCATTCTTTGGGCTGGTCTGTTGGCTGTCTACCCGTCTAATGTTTGGAGCAGAGACTTATAACGCATACTCTGGATCCGATTGGAAGGTGATTTGCCAAGTGTGGAATCTCTTTCCATCATCCAAATCACCACTTGCTTGTCCCGTGTGGTTGACGCTCAGACAAATCCGGATTGACCTGAGGACAAGTGTCATACACGCGGCCACGTAATCATCGATATACTCACTATCATTCTGCCGAATACTCTGTAATTCATGCCATAAGACGCTCACTTCGATTGCCTGACCATACCGGCGTTTTAGGTCTCGTACCAACCGGTCGTTTTCATGCCACAGGTTGCGGCGATGGTTTTTCAGGTAGTCAATGGTACGGCCGCGCAAGCAAGAAATCGAAATAACACACATTTCGCCATTTGTGGACCATTTGTGTGATTTGCAAATGCGCTCGAAAGAAAAATAGAAGGCATCCCAACGGTTGGGTTCATCCTCGAAAACTTCCACGTGTTTGCTTCCGTCCATGATTTCTCTGTCCTCGATGTTGGCGAGCATGTCTGGAATCGTCTGAAGACTTGGATGAGTCACTTGACTCGGAATCAGATGAGGACGCCACATCCTAGAATCCTCTCCGACTTGTCCTTCACGCTTGACCTACTCTTTTCCCCTTTCTTCAAAGAATGCTTCCCGTTGACTGGTGTAGATGTTGCCGGTTGCTTATCATGCTTGGATGCATTAGAAGGGATGTTACCTGGCTTAGTCTGACTTGATGAACGGGGAGCTTGCTTCTCCTGTTTGATCTTCACCTTGTTGTCTTTAGAGCGTGCACCACCGTACACGTTGTCGGCTGGCACTTGTGACAGAATCTTGTCAAATAGAGGGTCATGCGCCAGGGTTGCAGATGCTGATGGTGCTGCAGAAGCTCCTGATGGAGATGACTAGAAAGTAGAGATTCAAAGACAATTCTAGATTATTAGGTCGATAGACGTGGAATCAATACCCAGTATTAAGTATTCCGAGCAAACAAAACAGGGTCCGTTATCCAATCTCATAGTCCGGGGACAGAAAGTCATATCAGGCATATGAAGTGAGAGAAAACAAAAATGACAGGGAAACTCATGAACCCCCAAAAATGGCACCCTAGTGGCACCCGTCATGAATTCCCCAAAATTAACATGAAAATAGATCTAGTTGCATGGCAGACATGGATTTGCTGTATTTATCAACCAGATCATGATGACGTCCATAGAATTTCTTAAACGCAGCTATAAGTCTTGGTAAAACATATCCTTGTCGCAGCAGTTTAGAGACTAGCTGGGCACTTCGATAGACAAAGTCCTCATATTTGCAACTAGCTCTGGAATAGCGTATAAGTTGAGAAACAAACACACCATATGCCGGTGATGCTATCGGTCAATGCTATCGGTCAATCTGAGCAATCATGCGAAAATAAATGGCGGCTCACTCAAATCAAGGAATAGCACGGCAAGCGATGTTTCACATCAAATTATATAGTAAATATATGAGCTACGAGTTATTCTTCCGTGTGGATTACAGCAGAATACCTCGTCGCCAATATTGTATATTGCTACTGATCTATTGAAGGAGAGGAGCTTGGTTTCGCAGCTGGTTGTGGAATAGACGATCTGTATTGGTCGATGGTGTAAACACAACTGCAACGTTCCCGTTCCTCGTCTCGAGATTGGTGACGTTGCTCTGTGACGTAGGATCACGTGACTTCTGTCGTGGTCGGAGCCCTCCCTATGGGGTCTCGTTCCGGGCTGATGACGTTAGTAGGTGTTTTCCCAGTGCTTCACTGCGGGGGACTGGCTACGGCGGGAAACTAGTTTATGGTTGACAGACATATATTGTTAAACAGCATAATTTACCACATTATGATGTGCTACAAATACTCTTACAGAATTGTGCATGCATACAGGCTATTACTCCCATTCGGCATTCGTCTATATCAATTCATGAAGATATATGGCCACAAAATATGGCTGTAATAAAAGAGGTGCAACATTTCTAAGGAGAACTCGAAACATCAATCATCGTGACTTTGTTTTACTACTCTCCATACGTCAGTCTATCTGCTATTTTGTCATTCTCCAATAATACTTACACTATATTACATGCAATGACACCATGAATGTCATACACATACTATGTATCATTTACACACTAAAATATCGAAATTTACAGTGCAAGAATATTATTTGAATGAATGTGCTAATGTCCGTTCATTTAGTATATTCGCCAACATATTGGACTATACCGAAAAGAATGAGACACGTTGTGCGCTACAATGAAATTTGAAGTGAGAACGGAATCAAAACCAAACTGATTTTGCATGCTGAATTAATTGTTGAACAATATTTTTTAAACAGAGTCAATTTCTCTATTTTCTTATGGAGATTTAACATGGGAGGGCCATAGCCATGTTTTGGGCCGCTGGGTGGTTGACTTCACATGAACGAACAGCCGTTACATGTACTGAATGGGGTTTGCGGTGATTGGTCATTTCGAGAGGTCTGACCAGACTCCTGGCCAATAGGAAAGAGCTCTCTCCCTATAGCAACACCCATGTGACTTTCCTATGCTATGTGACAGAATTTGTAATACCAGAAAGAATATACTCGGCTCTTCCGTTTCACTGACTTCAGTGCCTTCCGTTGATATACACCTTAACCACATACATCACCAAATTATTTTCGAACGGTGTTATTGCTATGTCTCACCAGTCATGAGCTATTATGTTCATGGTCAACAGTCATGAGCTATATAGTTTGATTGGGGACCCTATCAAGAATATCAGCCAAAAATCTAAAAATTTTCGCTGTGCAACTCAAAAAACCATTCTACACCCGTGCTCGCTTTGGTGAATGAATGAATATATAGTGGATTACAAACATTACAAAGACTGATCACATATGGAATTGTCACACGCGTTATGGTGTTTTGGGCATTTTGAGATGGCCCCTATCAAGTTGTGCTGTGCCGGTCAGTCGGCTCTGTCCCAGTGCAAGCCTGAACATGGCTTTGGCCTTCCATAAGAAAATAGAGAAATCGACTTTGTTGAAAAAAATATTGTTCACCAATTTATTCTGCCTGCAAAATCAGTTTGGTTTTGATCCTGTTCTCACTTCAAATTCACGGTGATATTCTGATGACCAACAAACATAACCTATTGTGTTACCCGAGTTCAAATCGGAGTTCTACTCATTTTGATTAAACAAAAGGTGTTGGTCACCAGAATCACATCGTGACATCACGTAACTTACAGGCCCTATAACCTCCACTGTGACGTTGGAAAAAGAAAGAATATTTAACACACAGGTTTTTAAGATAAGATAAGATAAGATAAAACTTTATTTAACGTCGGGTATAAATGTAATAACAAATAACATTAGCACCCAGGCTATTCTCCGACATGACATTATGAACATATGGATATGTACAATGAAGAATGAGATGATGAATTGAAATTGAATTGCTCATGAGTACAATGATGGTAAGAGGGTACATATAGTTCACCATATCATTTCATGTGGAACATTATGATTATTGTTTTATGGAGTCTGATAATATGAACTAGATACATTATGATACATCAAGATTTCTACATATAACCTAGTACTTGAGGTACAGAACTCGTAGGAGGTTGGGACATGACAAAACAACTATATTGTGTTCAAGCGGCACATTTTACAATATGAACACTTACAACTGGGACCTTCCCATTTACGAATCATGTTCTTAAAAACATTGAGATCTGTACATTGTTTCAAATGAATAGGTAGAGAATTCCACAAATAGGCTCCATAATATCTAAAAGAGTTTTTACCGTACTGTACAGTGTTATATTGGGGCAACGTAAGAGAGTTGATATTCCTAAGATTATGAGTGTTAATCTTCTTTACAACAAAGCTACATAGATAACTGGGACTAATTTGCTGATATATTTTGAAAACCACTGTGGCTATAAATCGTAGTCTCTGCACATATAACAAGGGTTTATTTAATTTTGCTCGCATATCTGAATAACATGAGTTGAAGTCACTGTAAATATATTTCAAAGCACGTTTCTGAATCTTCTCCATTTTTTGCATACATTCATAACTGCAGAAATGCCAGACAACTGGACAAAAATTGAAATGTGATATTATGAAAGTATCATACAACTTGACCTTTGACTCCACATTTAACACCTTTGATAACCTCGCGAGAACATTCAATTGCCTTCCTGCTTTCTCACATATTTCTGTTATGTGATCGCCAAAAGTTAGGTGAGGATCAAGACTTATGCCAAGTAGCTTCACAGATGTTACATTTTTCAGGGGTTGATCATTTATTAATATCTCATAGTCTTGATTATCACCCTGTTTGTCATACAAGATGAATTGGAATTTGTCCGGATTAGCTTTCATATAGTTGGAATGAAACCATTCAAGCATCATACCAGTGACACACTGCAACTTATTAACAACATCAACAACATTTCTTCCAGAGCAACTTATAGTATTATCATCCGCATAATTATATATGTTACAGATGGGTTGAAGAGCTACTAACAAATCATTTGTGAAGATATTATAGCTGAAAGGACCAAACAATGATCCTTGTGCTGTTCCTTTCTGTAGCCTAATCCACTCACTTTTAGTGTTTCCTAATTTAACACGTTGCTTTCTGTTAACAAAATAGTTTGCAATTAACATACAAGCCTCTTTGCTTATTCCATAAGCATACAATTTTGCAATTAGTAGTCGATGAGGAAGACAGTCAAAAGCTTTACTCAAGTCTGTCAAAACAGAACCACATAATTTTTTGTTATCTAGTACTTCTTTACAGTCTTCAACGTATCTCAGCATTACACTTTCGCAACTATGACCTTTCCTGAAACCTGACAAGTATGGCGATAACAACTCATTATTTTCAAAATGTTCATTTAACTGAGAAATTAACACTTCCTCGAATATTTTAGACAATGTAGGTAACACACTCACAGGTCTATAGTTCTTTTTGTCCAGCATATCATTCTTCTTGAAAATAGGAGCTACTTCTGCATACTTCAAATCATCTGGAAATTCGCCAACTTTTAGACATTTGTTCACGAGATATGTTAAGGGAATGCACAATTGTTCTGCACCGAGTTTTAATAGTTTTGGTGGAATAGAGTCACATCCAGTAGCTTTTCTAAAGTTAGCTGAACCGCTTTTTTCAATGATTGCATGTTATCATTGGAGCACATGCTCAATTTAGTGCTCCATGATAACCAATGATAATGATGAGTTTATCAGTCGCACAAATTGATAATCACAGATAAAAAGAAGAAATTGTGTGTCATAGTAAACATTTAAACATTGTTCTATCATAACCAATTGTCATTCCGGATCTTAACAATATGAAATCAGCTGGGAATTAAACTGCCCACTAAGTTGAACATTTGAAACACCTATCATTTGTTGCTGTTGAAAGTCTTGCCGAGCTTGGCTAGTTTCCTAACGGGAAATAGATGTATCTTCGATGTCCGCATTATGGAAACTTATATTACATATTGTTTCCATGATATCATATCAAACGTATCAGTTTTTCAACCGTAGTCTGCCTGTCGTCCGTCTGAGTCTGTAATAATTTTATGACGAGATTATTTTTTTCTTTTAAGTTGGAAAGAACATACCTGGGGCCAATATCTAAAGATTGAAGTGTTTTTGGCCATTTGGCGCCCATTACGTGTACATTTTTTTCTCAATATGCCCAATTAGAATGTTTTCTCCTAATTATGCACAATCATGTTATTGTAGGCCTTTTGTAACGTGTATAAAGAATCGCACAAACGGCCTAAAATGTAGACCCAAAATGCACAAATTGGCCTCGGGGACAAAACTCTTATAAATGAAGCTTACGTTTGTCTTATGAGCATAAAGGAGGTTATTATAATATTGGTTGTTTTGGGGGAAATCTCACCGTCATATCTTAATAAAACGCTTGTAGATAGTGCTTAGGTTTGCATTGTGCCCATATTACATATTTTATATGTATCTTTTGTTGGCATTGGCCTCAAAAGATCTTGGGTGGTAAATCTCAAGGTCACGTTCAAATTGATATGAGTAAATTGGCCTCTGCAGACGACACAACTGTAGATAGGGCACAGGTTTGTAATACAGTGAGTTATATATTTTAGATATTTTGGTGACATTGTACCTGTCTTCAGATGATCTTGATCGCTGAATCCCAGGGTCGCATTTGACATGAACTATGAGAATTGGCCTCTGCAAAATAAAATGACTACAAATAGATCTTGTATTTGCATTATAGGCATATGGGAAATCATTTGTGGTGAATATGTTGGTGACCTTGAAATTGACCTCCGACTACATTCAGTATTAAAGATCAATAGCATATTTGGTGGTCTAATTCTGCCGGTAAGCTTCATCACCCCTGGTGCTATGTTTGGCATTCTACCCTGTAGGTCACTGGCACATTGACAGGGAGACTTCAATATTATATGCGTCACTTTGCACAATTCACACCGGCTGTTAGACTGCCACATACTAGGGCATTTGTGTGCATTGAGGGATGACAATACTCTACTGACCTGATCAATGCTGATAATTTGTTATATTTTCAAAGTGATGATTATAAGTAACAATTATAAGTAATAACTCGTAACAATTTAAGTTCACCGAATAACAAACATTACATGCATTCACTGATCATATTGTCCATATGCTTGTGTCTAAGCAAACAAAAAGCACTCTTTTGACATACACGGATCACAAGTATGATATCAAACACAGCATACAAAGAATGTCATGGATATTGTATTTGGTGGTATACATGTACTCTTCATACATTATGTATATCTTACAAAAGTTACATTTGTACATGGAAAGTAAACAAGAACTAAATAAATCAAAGATAATACCAGTCACACAGGGTGAATAGAAGTCCTGAATCATGATTGGCATTGCACAAGGCCAATTGATACTCTGCCATTCAAACCTCCATACTTTATTTCTGATCTACACCTTTTGATGAATGTATGAATAACACATTGGAAACACGTAATGTGTTAGCCACCTTATCCATTAAAATATATCCACTTAAATAATAAAACATCAATATAATAATATCAGGTCATTGAATCCCAAAATTGCTCTTGTACAAAATATGCAAATGTTGAATAGATGCATATGCAATTGTTTCAGAATTACAGATCCCACATGACCAACATCAACCTCATTTGAGTTTTTATATTGTTTTAATATACAAGTATATATTGGTCCAAACATTAAATATCAAATTATTGTTGTTGTGCTTTGACATTCGAATTGTTGGCCAACTGAGTGATTGGCCCCTGGGTGCCTGTCACTGAGAGGTCAGTCAAGTGGTTTGGAGTTGCTATTGCCTGTCTTCTGATTGGGACTTGAACCAGGAGCTTCTGGTTATCTTGTCTTCTGGCTGAGGTGTGAGGAAAATGTTGTGGAGCTGCTGTACCTACGTGATGTCGGCAAAGCAACAAACTTGCGGGTCATCTTTCTGTTGTTTTTTCTTCATTCTGTTGCTTATAACAGTCCCATTGCCCTGAATTGAACAGTGTAATATCACGATCAAGTGAATTGCTTGCTCTAGAAAATAAATATGTTGGTGATATGAATAACTCAAGTGCAGCTGATTATTGACATTAGCATTATATACTTGTGCCATTTTGTGCACATAATAAATTTCTTGACTTACAGGTAAAGATACATGTACATACAGTTTTATTTTGTTTATCCACATTCCTGTCTCTGATCATGAAAAATATATTCACTCATGATATATAGACATTTGATCAGTGTTGACTGATCTCTCCAATATACAGAATGCTCACATGTACGTACCTTAACAAATATATTATACAAGATCCTGTTCGATTATGTACATATTCCTTGAATTTCCTCCGTCTTATTCCGATATACATGCATAGTACATTGGATGTTGGTGCCTCGCGGGAAACATTTGGAGACGAACCTACCGCATCTTATAGTCGCAAAATATAGTATTCCCCACTGAAGGGAATATTCCGAGAATGATGGCTAAAATTTGATATCACAAAACACATGTATTATCTCTCTAGGAACATTTTCTGCCGTCGTGCCGTTCAGCATTCACTAAGTGGGTTATTTGGTGTGATCAATAAGGTTGCTTAGGATCGATGCCTTGTCAGCCGAATTCTGGTATTTTTTATTCGGGCTATTTCTCTGCAGTGTGGCAATGAATTTCGTTGAGATTTCGCTACCTGACTTCAAGACTTGTCCAGTGGCCAAATTGAAGACCCAGTCGATAATCATACAGATCCTGAACGTTATACACCGCCAATTGAATGTATCTTACATAGGAAGCAGACAGCGTCTTAAGGTGCAGTTTCTTGACTATTCAAGAAACTATATATGTATATTATTATCTATTCTAGTCATTCTATATGTCTTTTTTAATTTATGTACCACGCATTTGACCATGTTTATGGAATTTTCGCGCTAAAAGTATCAATGTACAAACAAACTATGGTTAGATTACTTATCATAGAACAATAACATACTGCCTGTTTTGGGGTTTACCTCTACACTAGGTAATTTGATGTTCAAAATAGCATGTTATTCATCCTTTGCATGGAAAATACACTGGGCAAAAACATTGATTGCCAGTCGCATTAATAACGTTTGTACCCGTTGGCATTGTGAAATCAACCGCAAACTTTATCAAGAATTCATCGACTTGATAAAGAATTTCAGCGAACTTCCAAGAGTAGTATAGAACCAAAATCACAACATTTTACACCTGAGTACAATGCTCTCGATAGCTGAGCATTGACGGTATTTCGCATGCGAATAATAGAAGTGAACACGGCCGTTTAGGTTGGTTTTTCCAGGTTTCGGTTTCGGGGGATTTTCCATGGTTATATGACGTCACTTCTGGTTTCGGCTTCAGTGGTTATATGACGTCACTTTCGGTTATAGGTTACGTGGTTTCGGTGGTCATACGTCATGTGGTTTTAGGTCACGTGGTTATACGACACGTGGTTTTAGGTCACGTGGTTTTAGTGGTTATACAACATCATGTGGTTTCGGTTTTCGGGTGTGGCATAACGTTTAGCGTCATAAGGAACCCATTAAATGCTAGGCGCGTCATAACGTCGTATAGGGGTCATAGTCATATGTTCGATAGGGTCACCCGGTACATTTTTTTAACCAATCATACACATATTATTGTTTTAATCAATCATAGGGTCAAATATCGTTGTTTGAAATCAATCATAGGCCATAAGGTCACACATCATTGTTTAATCAATCACACGGCTAGGTCATGTCTCATAACCAATCAGAGCCTGGGAATACAAACGTGTACAGACTCATCATCCTAAAAATTATGTAAAAAAATGGGGTCACACCTCATCAGTTTAGTCAATCATAGGTTGTAGGGTACCACAACATCGTCAATCAGTCACACGGATACATAATTTTCTAACCAACCAGAGCCTGGGAAACTGAACGTGTTCAGACTCATCATCCTAAAAATTATGTCTAGTCGGCAGAAATTTTTGTGTGGTCACGTGGCACACGTCAGCATTTTCTAACCAATCAGAGCCCCGGAAATCTCATGCATTCAGAGCCCCATACAGCAAAATCGCCACCTTTCATAACAGTCACATGGTTCAGGGTACCGTTTCCAACCAATCAGAATCGACCAATAACTTTGGTTACGGAAAAGGAGTATAATAAGTCATGGTATTGAATCTTTTCTTTATTCGCTTTTTGGACACTGAATCATCAACATGCCACTCACTACGTTCCCTCTCTGGATGCCTGGAGGAAATATCATTGAGAAAAGAGCCATGATGTCAATGAACAGGCGGAAAAGGCACCAAATATAGTGTACATCGAGAATGTGACCCCCACACAGCAAATTGTGGAACGGGCCAAGGTGCTGCTCAAGCAAGGGAAGACATTTTGAGCAATGATGTACAACAATAAGTCATTGGTTGGGTTGGGTATATAAGTCGTGGTATCACTTCGAGATCATCATTTGAAAGAGAGACATTGAAGAGGCAACATGTATTCTTGTGCTCTCTGCCCCAAGACATACAATTGGCCGCAAGACCTGAGAAGACATCAAAAGTTGCACCATATGGATTATCCATCGCATGCTCAGCCACATCCACAGCATCAGCCACAGCCTCAGCCACAGCCCCAGCCACAGCCACCACCTCGGCCACAGCCTGAGCCACAGCCTCAGTCTCAGTCTTGGCAGCCTCAGCCACAACCTCAGCCTTGGCAGCCTCAGCCACAGCCTCAGCCACCACCTCAGCCACAGCCCCAGCCACCACCTCAGCCACCACCACAACCTCTGCCACAGCCACCACCTCAACTACAGTCACAGCCCCAGCCCCAACCACAGCCACTGCCTTAGCCACATCCCCAGCCTCAGCCACTGCCCCAGCCACAGCCTCAGGCTTGGCAGCCTCAGCCTCAGCCACAGCCACAGCCTCAGCCTCAGCCACAGCCACAGCCACAGCCTCAGCCACAGCAGCTGCAAACGCACTGGCCTGTCAAATATATGGACACCCTGGTTTTCAAGCACCCCTTCACCCTGAATGTGTCAGGACCAACTTGGTGCGGGAAAACGGTTTGGGTGAAATCTCTCTTGGAATCCGGTCAAATTTTCCCAGCCCCAACCAGGATCATATGGCTGTACAAGAGATGGCAATCCCTCTACGACAGCATGAGGTCTACCACGCGGCCTCCGGTGCAGTTTATACAGGGAATACCTCTGAATCTGGATTCCGATGACTTCGTCTCAGCTGCAGAAAATAACATCATCATCCTGGACGAACTCATGTCCACGTCTTCCAAGGTTCCGAGGATAACGGACTTGTTCACGGAAGGGAGCCACCACAGGAACCTGAGCGTCATCTGCTCGAATCAAGTCATGACCCTGGCCAGGCAAATGTACCCAGCCTGCCAGCAAATGTACCCAGCCTGCTGAGATGTCCCGCACAGGATGATGACACATCGGAAGACTGAGTTCCCCCAGAAAATGGATAGTGCATTCAAGTGTATATTCAAGTTTGTTCGGGCTGAAATAGATGAGGAATGAGTACCCGAGGAGGAGGTCGCACAAGAAATGAAAGAAGAAATGATAAAGGTCTACCAACGAGTGGTGAATTGCATCGACCTACTGCAAAGAAGTCGGATTCATGTTGAAATTGAAAACACGGTTGACGAGTACAAAGCGCGAGGAGCTACATTCAAGGATGCACTCAAAATGGCTGTCAAAATAATACATCACTTGTTTGATCAACTTGTGAGCTGGTTCAGAAATGGATGGCAGGCCAGAGATCTCCAGGACGGAGCTGTGAGTGAAACGGCCTTCAAGTACCTGCTGCATTGTGTAATGGAAAATACACCCGAACTGCACGAGGATGAAGTGGATCTAGAAATGAAGACGGGATTGATGGAAATGTACGAATTCATGGTGAAAATGGGTCATTTGCTGAGAAAAAGCTTGATCCATATGGGGATCAGGAAAGCTGTGGGAGAGTACATGGGCCAGGGAGCCAACTTTGAGGAAGCGCTGACTTTGTCAATAAAGAAACTCCATCATCTGTTCGATGACATCGTTGAACCGGAAGAATATATGCATATGGCATTGTTTCGAGTGCCAGATGGGTTTATCTTGGCACAAGTCTCTGCGATCTAGGCCGAGCCTTTAGGCGAGGCCTAGATAAAGAGACGTGTGCCAAGATAAACCCATCTGGCACGAGAATACAATGCCATGTGTATTTTCTGGCACGATTTCGGTACTTACAGCAAGTTGCAGGCGTTGGAATTGTCCAAAACACTGGAAATATCCACGAAATCAACAACTATCAAACCAAAACACTGTCCATTTTGCCGTCCTTTACATGGCCTTAGTTACGTAGCTTTTGCAATGATAACGTTTTCGTTCTTTTTCATGACGTTTTGCTTGACAACCACAGAGTGCCAGATAGGTTTTTCCTGGCACTGTTCTCATCATGGGACAATGTATTCAGAGTGCCAGAAGACCCTATGGATGAAGACATTGAATACTGAATGAAAGAGACCTACCTCATATCTATCACTGTTATTGTAACTTTACATAGTTTTTCACATGCCTATTCATTGTCTGTAGAAATTGTATGTATAGTAGAGGTGTGCTGTGAAATAAATAACCCTGAAAAAAATGTCCCATACTCGTTCATTTTTTCTCAGATTGAATATAAATTGAAAAAAGGGCAAAAAATCAAACAATAATTGTACAAAATTGAAGAAAATTCACCAATAAAGTGAACATTAGAAAAAAATGATTTCATAATGTATTGAAAATAATAAATAAAATATATATCATTGTAAATATCAATCTATTACCACCAATACAGCCAAATTTTGATGATTCCAATAACAAACAAAATACAACATTTCGCAATAGAAACAAAGCCCGACCAATCACTGTATCAAAAATAATATTCAAAACATTTATGAGTGTGTAATAATTGTCGATACATTTTTGGGTGCACTATGATTTTTTGAGACACTTATGGGTATGTTATGATTTTTTAGACGTTCATGGGTACGTTATGATTTTTCAAACATTTATGGGAACGTTATGATTTTCCAAACATTTATGGGTACGTTGTGATTTTCCAGACATTAATGGGTACGTTATGATTTTCCGAACATCTATGGGTATGTCATGATATTCCAGACATTCATGGGTATGTTATGATTTTCCAAACATTAATAGGAACGATATGATTTTTCAAACATTTGTGGGTACGTTATGATTTTCCACACATTTATGGGTACGTTATGATATTCCAGACATTACGTTATGACGAACCCGAAACCGGAAGTAACGTCATATAGCCATCAAAACCGGAAGTGACGTCATATAACCATGGGAAATCCGACGAAACGAAAACTAGAAAAACCAACCTAAACTGCCTTGTTAACTACTAATAATCCACTGATCTAAATTTGCGGCTTCACTGACCAGCGGCACAAGTGATTTTCAGTGCACATCAATATAACATGAATATCCATGGAATACTTGAAAATGAAGGGTAGGTTTTTGATCACGGATATGTACACTCGTTGTAGTTCAGAATCACCATGTAATGCGTCGTGTAGGCAACGTAAGTTACATTTGTTCCAGCAACATTCAACTATATTTATATACTATTTTATTAATGGAATCGTCATTCGCTTATTCGCATCACCTTCATAGACATATGCAGAAGATATCATTAAATAGTAATCCTCGGCTGATAGACACTGACAGGTCGACTGTGTAAAAAGTCGATGTACAGGTCGACTGTGTAAAAAGTCGATGTACTAAAAAGATTATGTTCATGATATTGAGAACGGATGTACCCACTTTATTGTTATGATCCAGAATGATCGTATTTTTCAAAATGAATAAAATGACTCCTCTGTTCACTTCAACAACAAAAAGGCACTTCGGATTATCAGGGCTTTTATGACAAATGTCCATATTTTTTATGCGCTTGTGAAAACTCGTGAAAAGTACTGCCAACAATCGGCAGGGTTTCACCATCTTAACCACACTGTTTTGGATCGCAGGAAGGCGGGATAAAACATCAGCATCTTGATTCGTCTTGCCACTCTTGTATCGGATCGAGAAGTCGAAGCTGGTGAGGGCTGCTAGGGTGTCCAGTGGCATCGGGGTGGGTTGTAGTGAGAACATGAGTTAAATAATTATTATCTGTGAAGACAGTAAACGGACTTCCATACGAATAATCCTCCAGCTTATCATAAATATCCCACTTCAATGTCAAAAACTCCAAATTGTGAGCGGAGTCTTCGGCTTTTGATGGTTTCAGACTCTGACAGCATTATGCAATCACGCGAAGTTGAGAATCAAGGGTTTGATAGAAGACAGCTCTAAGGCCATGACTGTTGCATCAACTTGGAACTCGAAGGGTTGAAATGTCTCCTGTTGTTCACCACCCCAGGAGAATGGAACAGGCATGGTCTTCTTACTGGGATATTTGGTGTGATCTTTCAAAAATTTGTTTAGGGACTTGGTGATGGTGCTGAATTCATTGATGAAGCGATGATAAAATCCGTGAAACTGCTGACATAACTCCATGATTGATATCGGAACTGGCAATGTCCTGACAACACCAACCTTAGCAGTATCAGTACCAATTTCCTGTTCTGACACAATGTGCCCTAAAGTACTCACTTCAAGTAGTCTTATGCCCGATGTCTTCAACGGGGATCATTTGATCTCGGATTGTGCATGTGAACAGACATTGCTCTGATCTTGGATTCAACGATCCGAATCGTATTTTCGTGTCATTCAAGCCAGATCAGCGAAGCGAAGATTCGTGCACATGAGCGAGGTTTGAGCTCTCATTGAGAGCATTCAGGATGCTTACGTGTAGTGATAGCACGAGCACTACAGCATATATAAATAACTGAAAGGTATGGCACATGCATAAATATGTAGAGTCATGTGCAATTGTAGGATATGTGGTATATACACGGCACCATTTCTAGTCAAGAGACGATTTTCAATTTCGTGCGTTAGTAAAATTGTTGCCTGTGATTTGGTAACGTCCTAGGTAGTCGATGTCATCGTATCAGACAAATGGGTCAAAACGTTATCTTATAACACGTTCCCGTCTAATTATCCTATCAACCACATCAAATTCATCCATCAAATTAAAGTAATCCATCATCAACACTCAGGTGAATATACAGATATGTTGATGTCGCATGTGCAGAAAAGTGCGTGTGGTCTGTCAAAATCATACGTTCGGCTGACGTGATCTTGGCCTGAACCTGCACCACCCAAGGATTATATTTTGATCGCGGAATCAAGATCGAGTCACACTGATCTCGATTGAAGAAACCACAAATAAGCCAAGATCAAACCCAGATAACTCTGTGATCAACATGATCTCGGTTTGATCCCTCTTGAAGAAATTGAGCATTAGGGTTTGAGCTTCAATCCGAACTCACGCAGCTTGTAAACCTGCACAGCCCATGAGTAACAAGTATGACGACTGTTCAAGACTCACATTTCATATTCTTTCCCGATCGGAATTAAACGATTTAATGCATGACATCTCTGTGAATAATTTGATCATCCATAATGGATGTCTTTTTCATGAGTAAGAAGAAACGCTGCCAAACTTTTGCAACTGTAATATGACTCACCTCTGCGGTTTTGCAGAGGTGAGTTGTCCCCATTGATATTATGGTAATCTAAGTATAGTATCATTTTCCTGCATGCGATGTTCTGGCCTCCAGAACATCCATGAATAAACACACAATGCATATCGCGATTCAGCAGGTATCCTGTAATAGATGGGATACTGTTCTAACAACCTCCACAATAGCATGTCTTTATTTACACATACCGCACCCTGTACATTGGTACCTGTCTGAGGTGGTCGATAGTAGACTTAGTTGCCTCTATCGATGACAATTGGTCGATTTAGATTACACATCCCCTGTCCCATGGCGAAAAACTAGCATGATAACCATAGAACATTTAATATTTTGAATATATTGTAATATTACTATGGTACCATTATGTATCAAGATTCATGATTTAGAATAAAGTATATAATCCATATCATTATTATGGACGTATATACATCCAAAAGCATCACATTCTGCAGGTGAATTCAAAGTAATAAAAACACATGAGCCAGACCTCCCACGCCATGTTTTTCATACCAGGTATTTCTTTCATACAGCCACAACATGATGTGATTTACAGGGAGGTCTGAATACCTGGTTCAGCAGTATATATGTCATCTCATGTTTGTCTATGCCCATGTTGTTTTCCAGGTGTTAACAATATAACACTATTTCATCCCATTCTACACATATTAATTGTTTTCGTAACCAGAGTCTTCAAGTATCTCTATCGTTCAAAACATGATGCACATTTAAAAAAAAAACAAATCAAAATATTATCAATTAGTATCAATTAGTATATATGTGGTGCTTTTGCGAACGGATCATACCGGTAACCATCACTCTCCAAATGGCTCTGTTCTACAAGACAAATTTGGAATAGCCGAACAGCAAACAAAATAATCATCATTTTGCCATAATATATGTGGTGCCTTCGCGAGTCCACCATGCCCTGGATATATTCTAGCAGATATGTGTAATGGGCAGACAGCGGATGTGGGCGAATATTTTCAATCGGAAGAGACATCAACCTCCTGCGAGCAGTGCTCTCCACATTTCTACTGGTTTATACGGAAGCGTATAAGAGCCACGGGAGATTATTTTCTTTTGTAAATTCCGACTTAATAACTCGATAATATCGACTTAGTATCTCAACAGTATCGATAAGTGTGTCGATAATATCGACTTAACCGTGAAAAAGGCACAAGAAGATTTTTTTCCTTCAAATTCCCGAGATAGTATCTCGATAATATCGACTTAGTATCTCGATAATATCGACCTAAACGTGGAAAAGGCACAAGAAGATTTTTTTTAATTCCCGAGTCGATAAAATTGACTTATTAACTAGATAATAAAACTTAATAAAAAATAAATTCAACACGTGTCTGTTTTAAGTGGATAATATCAAGATAGTGAGTAGATATTATCGAGTCAGAAATCGATAATATCGAGTTATTAAGTCGATATTATCGAGATCCTAAGTCGGGAAATCAAAAAAATTAAGTTTTATAGGTGGCCCTTCTACGCTTCCGTAGGTCTGTGACGGTAGTGGCAGGAAACAGTAGATATTATCCCACTTCGTTCTGAGAGGTTTGTGCAATGGTAGTTTGCGATAATGACCGGACATACCCTGGAGATGTGCTAGGAGTTTTCACAATATAATAGAGAGACATTAGTGGGCGAGATGCATGGGGTTGACCTAAAAACACAGGATATTTGAATCGGGGTATATGGTCAGTATCACCTGTCAGTATATCCTGCAAGCCATAGGTGCAACATAACGTGTTTCATATTTTGTGATTTCCTAGATTTCTTTGCATGGTAGGCAGTGTTACAGTAACAAAATGAGGTACACTGTAGAAGGAATGTGATGTGCCGTGATATTGGATGTTGTAACGTCAGTATATTTATGACTTGCATTCAATATCAAGGGTGTTCAGTTATAAACAGTGATGGTTCGTGTGTACACCTGTGTCATTGAGGGTCATCAAAATAACTAGAATCAGACAGGGCATTTTATTTTCAATAGTCAAAATAATTGAGACACATTCTGTCAGCACTGGAGGGATGATCTGACATTAAACGTTCGAAGTAATTGCACAATCATGACATTCTCAGTGACATCGGGCACGGGGGAGCTGTTATTAGCGACTATGGTTTCATGACGAGAATAAATCAAGATCCTGAAACTGTGACTGTTTGATCGTTTACCATCCTATAAGTTGGCGTGGATCAATACACATTTATTGATGGTAAGATCGTAACCGATACTGTTTCCAATGTTGATCTATAACTCAATCACAAATTACAATATGATCCACACTTCCTATGCCACAACCAGTCATACCATGGTGTTATTCACATGGGAGAAAGACGGCCGAATACACTATGAGGTTATTATGATAACTGCTATAATAGCTCGAAATATCTGGCACTCGTATATCTGTATTTATAAGATTTTGACCACTTACTTCAAACTATTTTCCACCTTTTAACAACACTACACCATCATATCCGTTCTACACAAATCCTCTGTCAATACCAACCTACACAGTGGAGTCAAACTGACTACTTTAACTGACACTGGTTCACAAAAATACAGAAGATTTGAAAAACGAATAGCTCAACGAATGTACATCATTCCGGGGACACTCAGGCATTTTGTTATATGCAAAGAGTCGATTGGATGAGACCTCAATCTGTGACTGGCAATGTCATTCACACAGTTGTACGACTGGCGACGGCAATTGCAGGAAACAGTCTATATTATCTCAGTTTTGTCTTTAGGAAAATATAATTCATGTAATGCAACATCATGATTTCATATGATTATTGGACATATGCTGGAAACTGTACTGGAGTCGTACATTTATGTGACAATACTTTCATACCACAGAATGTACACATTATAACATTGTTTGGTGAGAGTAGCATTTGCTGGCAATGTAATGGGGTTTTTTTCAATCCACTTCATGGCAATATAGAACAATCCAGGAACGCAGTTAGGTAATTGATGATATCATTTCAAACTTCTAAATTTCCATTGACATGGGGAGGAATATTGTCAGGCAATTCCATCCGTCATTTCACCACAAAAGTGTTACGGCGTTAGCGATGTGATTCACACTCTAAATCGCCAAATGAATATAAAACTTATACCCATCAGTTCTGACACGCGATGTTGTCAGCTGAGGTGTACTTCAATCTCGCATATATTTGGCACAAAGATGTCTATAACATCATAGAATATTTATGTATTGATATCTGTAAGAAATTTCACAAGGGGTTCACCGCCCTGTAGCCCTTGGATATGGAAATATGACAGTGATGATCATTACAAGTCTTTCCACGAGCGTAACATTTTACCGTGGTAGATGTTTTGGTTCAATATGTGTAAATCAAGTGCACAGATGCAATGGCGTATCAACTTGTTAATGACGCTGAACTTAAAACGTTCAATACAATGCTCCGTAACCTGAAAATACCTTTCATTCATCTCGTGTGTAAAAATTAGGCTACAAATTTAATCATTGTTACCCAATATATTTTCATTAATTTTTTCTTCATGAGTAGGCTATTCTTCGTTATGATTTATGTGGACTTCCAATAATGACGTTGAAACACAGCAGAAAAGTTATGTACTAAAAATTTCGCAAAATGTTTAGAAATTTCGCAAAAATACATGACGCGACTATAGTGAGAAGAACTGCAGCCAAACTTCTGTAGATGTAAAATGACTGACCTGTGCTGTTTGATCATCGAACTATGGTGGTAATTACCTGCATAAAACATTCTTGACCTTAGAACACCTACGTTTGAATAATGTTGTCGCGATTCAGCATGTTAACAACATCCCCACTACCATCTATACACAGAAACCTGTAAATTGATCCCAGCCTGAGGAACAATAAACGTAGTTCATTCGATTCATAACCATAGCTTTGATTTAGTTCACATGTTGGATGTCTTCAATTGTAGTACAAGATGACACTATTGTACTACACCATGTGTAGTACAAGAGTGTCAATTTGTTGGTAGTGGTGTGAAAAGATGTTTGTATTGTAAATATATGTTTTTGCTGTTAACATGATCAATCTTTGAGAACATTTCTCCTGGAACATACCACTTTAGTTGTTACCTTTGGTTGTAGCCATAAAAAATAGGAGGATACAACACACTCTTGGGTCTGTTGCATGATTGGTCAATAATCAAATTGTCACACCCCCTACCCTTCGCACAAGAAATAGGATGATAACCTTAAGGTATGGTTCTAAAATCATATTTAGTTTCATGGAATACATTGTAATATTACACTAGTTCCATCATTCATAACGATTCATTAATTATAAATTTTATGAAGTATAATTGTAATTTTACCATCAGAATCATATTTTCAATTAAGGAACTTTTTCATACATTTTGGCAAGTTTAGTGAAAGTAGTGGATAATTCATTCGCATTTACCTGGTATCATGTTTAAATGGTGATTTATAACCCAACTGCAAGTTACAACATGATCCACACCTCCCACGCCATGTTTTTTTTTATAACAGGTATTTCTTTCATACATCGTTATATATCGCAACATGATGTAATTTACCGGGAGAAAGATGGTCGACATCACCATGTGATTATGATTAAGGCAGTGTAGAAACGCTAAAACAGAGGGCTGAATACTAAAAATAAATGGTTCGTGCAGTCTACAGTATATATCACCTCATGCTTATCGACGCCCATCTCGTTTACATCGTCATATATATATAATAATAACATCACCATATCCCCTCCTATACACATACTAATTGTTTGTTTTTACTGACATCGCTAGCCGCGAGCGGCTAAGCGCCATGTTGGTTATGTTTTCATAAATCCATCTAGTCATGGGGGATCCAAATATGGCGCAGCTAATACTGCATTGCGGCTGAAGCCGTCTGGATAGTTGTGTAGGTTGAGGGGGTTTGGGGGGTTTACTCCCCAATGTACGACCCACATGCATCTAAATCTTTGTAGCGTGATTCGTACACGTACTTTTGGTTGTGATGATATGGTCGCAACAGCTCATGTAATTTATTTTTCAAAATGCCATGCCATTTTTTTTTCAAACATTCATTGCAATGTCGCATTTGGATTGTTATAATTGCACTTGTGCAACGTATTGTATGACGTCATCTTTATGAGCATTGCTTTCTGCCACATTTGAGGCGGATCTAGATTGGTGAATATCAGTGGTGAATATCAGTTAAAAATATATATTTATTTTATCGATTTTACAATTTAGTAATTTCTGGAGATCTGTCGTTGTTATAAATAAACTGACTTCCATGTGTGATGGATTTCCTGGTATTATTGGAATGCAAAAGTAAATTTATTGTATAATATAGAAAGAAAATATTAGCCACAATTTTAAACAAACTCATAAAGAAGTTTTCAGCAACGTATATTCCGTGCAGAGAGGATGCAGTTATAGCAAGTGCCTAACGCAACATGGAATCTGTTTTTAGGATACCGTACCTTTGGTCCGATAACCTAGTGGCATGGCATTGCGTCCGTCATCCGTCCACATTTTAATCTTTGAAGTTTACAATCGAATCCTTCTGAAATTTTGCACAAAAATACATAAAAAAAAATTTAAAGATTTTTTTTAGTGTGTAGAATTTAATGATAAATGTTAAATTATCCTATACATTGCCCAATTATCTAACTTAATATTGAGATTAGAGATTAAATCATCCTGTACATTATCCCAATTATCTCACTTAATATTGAGATTAGAGACTGGGAATCAATTGCTATACTGACATATAGGAAATGATATAATATATGCTGAATATTCTCGTGCACTTGAGTTTATTTTATACATCACCAATCTAAACTACTACATGCTCCTTTTCGATCCTTTGGATCGTTCTGGATAGAAATTCGCGTACTGAAAGCAAGGCACGATCGTCTGCCTGCATGACTCGAGCGCTCCTTTTGCCGCCAAAACCGCCGTTTAGAGGTGAGTAATAACAATAAACGGCAAATTTACAATTAAAATTTGGGAAATTTGACCGTTAACCTAATTTTCAAGGTCAGAACACATAATGGCTAATAGCTCACTTATTATCGACTTTACAGCTCAGGAATTAATTGTGGACATACTAGAAATGATATATGTTGAAAATTCTCGTGGTCTTGGATTGACCAATGACCTTATTTTCAAGGTCACGGGAAAAGTGGCTATTATCTAAATCCCCCTTTGGTTATTTTTTTTCCATCAGGCGATGTTGGTTTTTGGGCAGCTATAACGCATTTTCTTGTTTTATCCAGATTCTCCAAGCGTACCTATCCTACAAAGCATGATACACATTTGTGAAAAAAACGGATTCTTTCAATCAAATAGTTGTAATTTGTGTGGCTTTTGCGAACGGATCATACCGGTAGCCATAGCCCTACAAATGGCCCTCTTTTATAAGCCGAATCTGGAATAGCCGAACAGCAAACAAAATAAAAATCGGCCATAGGCCAACACTTGACGAAAATCTACACATTTGTTTACATTCAAAACATTTACTCATTATTTACACATTTATGGCATCCCCTGACAACATATAGCATTGGAAACTGAACCATTTGAAACATCTAGTTTGCGTATGTATCAACATAATATATTACCTCTAACCATGCTAACGGCACAAAATTTTGATGATGCCACTACTAAAAAACCTAAAATATATCAAAATTACAAAAATCCAAAAACAAATATCGATAGCCTAAAAATGAGCGAATAACAAACAGCAAATATTCCCGCACAAATATGAAATTACATTGACAACAAGTAAACAAAACAAATAGAGAGGCTTAGACATGTGGCGATTGCACAGCCCTAAAATATGACCTAATAATTGCTTGTCTTCTTTTTATCAATGTTTTTATATTAACAAACAGTTGTAATTAGGTCATATTTTAAGGCTATGAAGAATGGAGTTAACACAAACGCGTTATGACAAAAACATGCATTGTTCGATCATAATGAAACCAATGAGACCCTGTAAAATGACACGATACAGTGTTTAATCTGTACTTACCAGACCCCCAATCCCACATGCATCATATGAAGCAGATATATCATCTGGTACACGCCTTTTGTCATGCATTTGTTAGCAGCTAATACCACAGATCATTCACAGTTGTGGCCGTAATGCTGAATTTAAAGCGGCTTGTAACTTTAAATATAAAGAACAAACTAGATTTTGATGATACCACTAGAAAGCCCGATAAAATAGTTTGTCGATATTCGTGGAACAGTGTTTTTTCTTTCAAAGGTGATCATTATAATTCGAAACAATAGAATCACATAAAGCATGGCAGGTTTGGGATGCTTACAAGACCACTCAGAAACAGAAAAAGTCATTTGGAATTGAATTTTAGAAGAAAAAAAAATCAGTCAACAGTGAGAATTGAACAACTGACCCCTCGCACACAAACCTAACGCCTCTACTGACTGCGCCATTCTGTTCATTGAAGCTCAATACGTGTAAAGTATAGTGTGTAGGAGAGACTTCACTCAGGATAAACACTGAATTATGCCATGGCTGTACATTGGACTGGCAGCGTGCAGAATTCGATCGGGAAAACTCGTGACCTTGAGTTCTACAACTTCACAATCTTATTCTGCGTGATCAGGCACAACTCCTGAGTAAAATCCGGCAATATATATATTGGAACCTGGCTCTATAATGTTGTTTTGTATATTGTGAGACAGGAAAAACCTAAATTCATGACCCCCAAATTTTCGACCTGGACCGAAAATCCAGAGTTTTGGTCATACGACCATCGGACATGTATCATATGATGCGGATTTGACCATAGAAAAATACAAAAATAATCAGAAAAAATAATCATGATTACAAGCGGAGTTATCACGATTTTTCAATTTTGAC
The DNA here is from genome assembly GCA_949152475.1 of Terebella lapidaria. Taxonomy (NCBI): domain Eukaryota; kingdom Metazoa; phylum Annelida; class Polychaeta; order Terebellida; family Terebellidae; genus Terebella; species Terebella lapidaria. The sequence continues at coordinate 13,740,225 of OX424558.1, forward strand.
CTTTACTATGACCTTAACTGTAATTCTTGACCTTGAGCCCTACAACTTCACAGTCATGTTCTGCGTGATATGGCACAACTCTTGAGTAAAAATCAGAAGCATATATTGGAAGCTGGCTCTACAATAGGGTTTTGAAAATTGAGACAAGCAAGACCTAAGTTCATGACCCCCAAATTTTCGACCCGGACCGAAAATCGAGAGTTCAGGTCATACGACCATCAGACATGCATCATGTGACGCGGAATTGACCATAGAAAAATATAAAAATACACAGAAAAAATAATCTTGATTAGAAGCGAAGTTATCTCAATTTTTCGATTTTGACCTTTACTATGACCTTAACTCTAATCCTTGACCCTGAGCTCTCAAACTTCAGGATCTTGTTCTGCGTGATATGGCAGAACTCCTGAGTGAAAATCAGCAACATATATTGGAACCTGGCTCTACAATAGGGTTTTGAAAATTGAGACAAGCAAGACCTAAGTTCATGACCCCCAAATTTTCCACCTGGACCGAAAATCGAGAGTTTAGGTCATACGACCATCAGACATGCATCATTTGATGCGGAATTGACCATAGAAAAATATAAAAATACACAGAAAAAATAATCTTGATTAGAAGCAGAGTTATCACGATTTTTCGATTTTGACCTTTACTATGACCTTAACTCTAATTCTCGACCCTGAGCTCTGAAACTTCAGGATCTTGTTCTGTGTGATAAGGCACAACTCCTGAGTAAAAATCAGCAACATATATTGGAACCTGGCTCTATAATATGGTTTTGAATATTGTGAGACAGGAAAAACCTAAATTCTTGACCCCCAAATTTTCGACCTGCACCGAAAATCGAGAATTTTGGTCGTACGACCATCGGACATGCATCAGATGATGCAGAATTGACCATAGAAAAATATAAAAATACCCAGAAAAAATAATCTCAATTAGAAGCGAAGTTATTGCGATTTTTCGATTTTGACCTTTTCTATGACCTTGACCTCAATTTTTGACCTTGACCTCCTAAAAGTTTACCACTTGGTCCGACATTGATTGTCCACCTTCTGGTGAAGTTTCATGACGATACGACCAAAATTGTGACCTGTAGAGTGCACACAAACAAACAGACAAACAGACAAACATACTCAACTGACCAACATACTTGACGAAATTTACATTTCGTCAAGTAATAATCAGTTTGCTGTAATATATGTGATGCTTTTGCAAGACCGTCATATATTCTAGCAGAAATTTGAAATGAACAGACAGCGGCTGTGGGGAATATTTTCAATCAGAAGAGACATCAGGCTCCTGCGGGCAGTGATCTCCACATTTCTACTGGTTTGTGACGGTAATGGCAGGAAATAGTCAGATATTATCCCAGTTCTGTCTGAAAGAAGATTTGTGCAATGGTAACTTGCGATAATGATCGGATATATCCTGGAGAAGTGCTGGGTGTTTTAACAACATAATAGGCAGTGGGAAATTTGCACCGTTTCGACCTCAAAACACAGGATACTGGAATCGGGGTATGTGGTCAATACCACCTGTTTCACTAGAAGCTTTAGTTCTAGTATAATCTGTTTCATATTGTGTAATGTCATTGTTATTTCTCTATGGTAGGCAGTGTGAATATTTGGCACAATTATGGAATGGTTGACTACCTGCATCGGTGCCCTCGTTATCAAAACCACACAGTTAAAATATACATTTTTTTCAAATAAATGCCTTCGAATGTATCTGTTCCACAGTAAGACGTTACATCTAGGAAGAATCTAGAAATAATGGCCCGATCGAAATACTAGTATATCATTCCAAGTATTCTAGTCATTTTTTATAGGCAGACAACCGAACTTCAGAGGAGACACCAGTCTGTAACCGGCAGTGTGGTCCACACATTTGTCCTGAGTGGCGACGCTAATTGCACTAAACTGCCATATATTACCCCAGTTTTGTCTCAGATGTCAGAGGAAAATAGGATTCAAGCAAAGCAACCACCATCGGATATATGCTGGAATCTACACTGGTCTTAACAGCGGTTACAACATACACCATACATTGAGGTGATGTAATTTAGTCAGTTTTGGTTACTGTAGGACAACAAACATTGTTAATACACAATGTGACAATAATGGAAGCCCATAGGTGACAGGTGCGGGGGAAAAATGGTGTTTTTTTTCTAAACCTTGCTCGTTCGAACGTAGAAAGTTCAAAACTACCACGTTCGCACGTGGAAGCATTTAGCGCTATCACGTTCGCACGTGGTTACTTTGAAACTTATCACGTTCGCACGTAGAAAGGTTTTAGGCTTCCACGCTCACACGTAGGAAGTTCAAAGCCTACCACGTTCACACGTGGAAACATTATATGTTTTCACGTTCGCACGTAGAAACTTTAAAACCTATCACGTTCGAACGTAGAAAAATGTAGGTTTCCACGTTCACACGTAGAAAGATTAGGTTTCTACGTTCACACGTGAAAGCATTTGATGCTACCACACCCAAATCTTTGCACGTGCGAACGTGGTAGCTCCTGAAGTTTCCACGTGCGAATGTGGAAGCGTTAAATGCTTCCACGTGTGAACGTGGTAACCTCAGATTCTCCACATGTGAACGCAATAGCCTTAGCTGTTTCCACGTGCGAACGTGATAGTGTTAAATGCGTTCGAACGTGCTAACTTTTTGCCGAAAAAGACACGCGCATGTCACCTATGCGCTTCCGTAGACAATAGTTTATAGCAGTAACACATTGTGACAATGTAACAAATAATTTCAAGCTATGTGCTAAGTGCATGACACATATGACGATAACAGTGAGCTCATAGATGATTTCATTCAAAAACTAAATTTTAATTTATATGAATTGGAAAATCTTCAAGCAATTTCAGCCGTCATTTCACTCGATGTTTTAACGGTGAGTGTCATCGATGTTAGTGAATGAAATATTAGCTAAATGGAAACCATGCCTATACCCATCTGTTCTGACACGTAATGTTATCAGCTGTGGTATATTTCCATCTCACAGACATTTTACACAAAAATGTCTATAATGATATTTATGAATTGATCTATGTGAATAATTTTACTTGGGATTCGTCACGCTTTAGCCCACGCAGCGATGAACATCACATGTATTTCCAGTTTGTTAAAAAAATCGTGTATGAGATATACCTTTTTTCTATTTGATGATGCCATCACATTTTGCGTGATTTGCTCACGTAGGATCATCTATTAATTGACGAGATTTTGTCACTGCATATTCCAGGTATAACACAGGTAGCAATTGACGGCCGCACAAGTCACCCTAGGGCAAATGTGAGAATCTATTATGTGCCAGTCTTTGGACAATGTACCTGTTTTATCCTCTGAAAAGGTGCATTTATGTCTGATTCGAGTTATAGGCTCATTAAATCCGGATGGAAATCCGTGGGTGGAAAGGAGCCACATCAGTCAACATCGAAGTTCTCTGGTGTGTAGATTACTGCTGTAGGTAATTGAACTGTCACCACATAAGAGTGCCAGCGAAGAGGCCCTGTGGATTTATAGCTTTCAGATCGACTGGGCACCTCCATCTGAAGGATGTCCCCAAACGGTGCTCCTAACCTAGTCTGTCCTAGTTCAGCCATGACAGTAGCATGACATACCTCCAAAAACAAATATGTTTATGTCCAGCACAATCTTGGCGTACTTGCGATCACCAGCTGGCGATTTCTCTCAATAGTATTTATTCCAATATAGGAAAACTTATCTATCTCTTGTGGATTTCACATTGAGATATTTAGTTCTAGTGCAAACTACATGTCACTTCATGCTTATCCACCACATCTCAATTTCTACGTCCCTTCCCCCACACGCTAATGAGTTATTTGTAACGAGAGTCCTCTAATTGGTGCTGTATTACAAGACATAGCACACAACTGAGTTAGCCGACAAAAACAATCATCGATGAGTTTTAATATGTTTGTTGGTAAATTTATCATGTCGGTGACATCTTTTTTTTGCAATTAGACACCATACACATCTAAAATAGCGGAACAATAAAAGAAGAATTTATCACTTCCCATGCCATGGGATGGCTTTATCCTGGAAATACAAGTACATAATATATAGAGCAGATACTGAGTTGTGACAAAGCCTTGAATTGGAAACAACGAATAATAATTTACAGTTTTGTAAACATATTTATTACCTCGCCCCATCCCCTAGTCCACCCAGTTCCAAATGTATTTCAATTTAATGACACATCAGACCCTTCCACTGAGTTATATATATATATATATATATATATATATATATATATATATATATATATTGATATACTCTATGAAACACATGGTATACTCCACAGAGCAGTGTCAACCTGATTGTTTAGTGTTGTTCACTGTTCATGAATATTTTCCGAGTATCGTGGATAAATAGCAATGTATTTTTGTGTATTCGAAAACAGGCTTCAATGTTCGTGTATGTTTAAGTATATTTTCTTGGTGTTTATGTACAACTAATGTTGCCTAAATATTGTGTACCTTTCATGGTATCATTTGCAGGCTTCGTGTGACTCTATTGGCAAGTCTGATGAATGAAATTCTCACTGTGTATTGAATACTATGTTTCATCTTCATATTGAGAATGAGTTGTGTGATCTTATTTCTCTGTAAAACCAACACAATTCTGAAATTTTACGATGTTGAGGCCATGGAGAATTAATATCAATGGAGCCGTCACAAACGGCTGAGCCCCTTATATAGGGCCTGAAGCTCCAATAAGCCGGCGATCCTTGGAGGAAATGCGAGGTTGTTCAATGAAGGCTGATAAGTTGTTAGCACGACATTTGGGTGTGAGTGGCAGAAAACGCCGACGGAACACATGTGGCACAGCATCATACTTGTGCCTGTGAATTGTTTTTCTAATCTGAAGCTTCCCTTTTTATCATAATTGGCTAGCGCAAAGGACACAATTCAGAACAAAAAAGCAGATCGAATTGTTCAGAGTTCATATAATAGCCGTGGGTGGAATATTACGGTGCAATAACATCCATCAAACAATTCAGAAATGGTACAATATGATATAATATCTTTCAAACACTTCCGTAGATTCCACAGTGTATATTGGCTAATTTCTGTCCCATAGGTCATGGTTCAATTTACGAAAATCTTACGTTGAAACATATGATGTTAAGTGGTGCAGTATTGCCAAAAAGAAGCTCGATGTAGAGTATGTTCTCGTCTCTACATCTGTTAATTTTTATATTTATTCGCAGTGGAAATTGAGACAGTGACAGCATATATATTAAAACCCTCATAACAGACATACATTATCCACCAATAATAACACTGGATACTGACAAAGCTGTCAATAGTTCACTATCAGCTCGCAAAGTGAAGAAGCATTCCCATAATTTTTCAGTATGATATTTTTCTGTACATATCACTTCATGACCTTTATAGAGCCGAGAATAAAAACTGGATTTATGACTTTCCGGTCGTCAAGACAGCTCCATCACCATTGCTTTTATTTTTGTCTTCCATTTTTTGCGGTTGGATCTCTTTTCTTGTCTGTTCAGAGAAGGAAATATTATGGAGACATCTCCAGGAAAGATATGCCATTTTTACTCAGTGCCGACCTTTGCCGGACTGCAGCCCTGTCGAAAACAGCATAACACAAGAGGGTCTAGTCCGGGGCTGTTGTATGTTTTATTCGATATTCAACTTGTCACATATCATATCCCTCGGACAACTTTATTTCTAATCCCAAATGTTGTTTTGAGTTCGTTATTGTCATCATCAAAATACTATATTGCGGGTCATAGGTTGATACTCACATGATAATCGTACAATATATTGTTCAATAAATTGAATTCATACTGACGGATTGGTAGGATAATTATACATGTGCCATTTATTTTTCAGAATATATTGTATCATTGAACTGGCACCAATGTTATTCAGCTTTTTTATTTGAAGTGTCAATTATACAGCAATAATCATAATTTTCAATGAGGACTGTTTTTCAATACATTATGTTATGCGGCTTCGAATTGAGGGAGTACCCTTGTATGGATGCCTGACTTGTAGCGCGTTTCATCGGAGATTTATAGATCGATCACAAGTTACAACATGAGCCACACTTCTTTCTATACCAGCTTTTCCTTTCAGACGTCGTTAAATATCACATCATGGTGTAATTTACTTGGCGAAAGATGGTTAATTATATGGTATAGTTATATGGATAACTATACTATATGGTTATGAAATGCTCAAGGAGGAGTATGAATATTTAGTTCTAGTACAGACTACCTGTCGCTTCACGCTTGTCCACACCATCTATTTTCCACGCAGTTGTTTGTATTACAAGACATAATAAACAACTGAGATAGCCGACAAAATTTTTTTTCAATTAGTTATAGTATATGCAGAGGCAAATTTATCATGTCGGTGACATATTTTTTTGCAATTAGAGTCCTCCAAATAGCTCTGTTTTACAAGACACCATACACGTCATCTAAAATAGCGGAGCAACAAAAAAAAGAGTTTATCAATTTGTTGTGGCAAACCCATCATATAGTGGACATATTCTTGGCCGATATTTGCAATCTACACAGACAGAGAAAGTGGGTGGATATTTTCAATCGCAGGAGGCATCAACCTCTTGTCAGCAGTCCACAAATTTCTACAGGTTGGTGACGGTAATAGCATGAAACAGTAATGCTATCCCAGTTCAGTCTGAGATAAAAACAAAGGTAGCTCAAGATCATGATCGGATATATCCCGGAAATGCGCTGGAGGATTTACAACATAATAGCTTTCTAGGATTGTATCTACATCGGAACAGACAGTTGCTAGTGTGAGACTTGCATGAGGTTTGCCACATAAAACAATATACTGGAATTAAGGTACGTGACCAATATCACATTCGTTCCTTGAAGACAAAGGGTAGCATAAAGTGTTTCATATTCGGTGGTAATCTGGTTCTCTTTTCATGATCATGATGATGGGCAGTATGACAACAATACTCATATTATAACGCAGATTTCAGTGTGAGACGGGGTATATCGCAAAAAAGGATACTGGAACCGAGGTATACGAGCAAAATCACCTGCTTTACAATAATTCATTGGTGTAACATATTTTTTTTTCATATTTTGTGATATTCTTGTTGTGTCAGCATCGTGGGCAGTATTACATTACCAAATATACTGTACAATGAATGTGATATGCTTTGACAAAGGATGCGATATCGAATGTTGAATACCACTTGCAGTACATTGTTCAGTACATAATCAAAACAACTAGAACCACCCGAGACATTTCGTTTTCAAAAATCGAAATCAAATGGGTCTTATTTTATCAGCACCAGAGAGATGAGCTAACATTGTATTTACAAAATAATTGCACTTTTACAAAACATTATCATCTACTTCTGACATGTGGGGACCATCAATACAACTAGATTTTGATAACGCCAATAGTAAAACTGACATTTTGGAACAGAAACAAAGCCCGACCAAATATTTTATTTCAAGACACAATGGCGTCATTAGGGGCAGGCAGTGTGTAAAATGTAGTTGTGTCACTGTACACCTGGAGAAATTAGTATACAATTGCCCAACAACATATAACAACAATTTAGACCTCCGAAACGAACCCCATGAAATAGGTGTATGAGACAAGTACATAAGTACCTAATCACAAGCCAAAAGGCTACTGAGTGGTATGATCACACATATATACATAACCAGACATTGTTATGTATTTAGTTTCAGGATCTATTATTTATTTTCAGCTGAAACCATTCCCTAACCTTAAATACAACAGTACACTACAAACGTTTCTGGGTGTCGGACAGCATGTGACAATGATCATGTATATGTGCAGCCATATTCTTGTTCAAATTATAATATTACAACAAAAGTGCAGCATATTTGGATATAATTACAGGTAATATAGTGCATTCCTACACTAGCTCCAATTACTCCTGTATCTGTGTCATTTCACATCTGTGTCAAGATCCATACTTCGCACAAGGAGGCTTCGCATAATGGTGAATTGACGTACTTATATTAGAGGCATAACGGGTATGTATGTAAATGGTGAAAAAATACGAGAGATTCATATTCATTCTTGTTACTTTTGGACAGCAGGCATGGTACCTGACAATAAAAATATCATCCATACATTTGATGACAACAATATTTGGTGACAATGTAATAGTTTTGTTTCCAATCCACAATATGGTAATGTGCATGGGAAAATATACGATACGCAAAAAGGTGATGGATGATCTCATTCTAGTTATTCAATTTTCATTGACAAGAGGTGGAATATTGTCATGCAGTCTCAGCCACTCCACCTCACTCCGTGTTCTGACATGCGTGTTATCAGCTGTGGAATGTCTATAATGTAGCATATTTACGTATTGATCTATATGAATATTTTCACATGAGATTCACCCATGCATGACGATTTTGATACGGATGGACAATTGCCAGTGTCACCTGGGAAAACGATGTCACCTGATCAGACAGCTGGGCATGTGCAGTCAGTCACCCTGGGGCAGACAGCCACAGCCGAGCAGGTTACCACATCTGACCAGACAGCCACATCGGACCAGGTAGCCACAGCCGACCAGACAGTCACAGCCGATCAGGTAGCCACAGCCGACCAGACAGCCACAGCGGACCAGGTAGCCACAGCCGACCAGACAGCCACAGCCGACCAGACATCCACAGCCAAACAGGTAGCCACAGCCGACCAGACAGCCACACTTGACCAGTGCCACAGCCGACCAGACAGCCACAGCGGACCAGACAGCCACACTTGACCAGTGCGCCATAGCCGACCAGAGAGCCACAGCTGACCAGACAGCCACAGCCAAACAGGTAGCCACAGCCGACCAGACAGCCACATTTGACCAGTGCGCCATAGCCGACCAGACAGCCACAGCTGACCAGACAGCCACAGCCAAACAGGTAGCCACAGCCGACCAGACAGCCACACTTGACCAGTGCGCCATAGCCGACCAGACAGCCACAGCCGATCAGACAGCCACAGCCAAACAGGTGGCCACAGCCAAACAGGTAGCCACAGCCGACCAGACAGCCACAGCCGAACAGGTAGCCACAGCCGACCAGGCAGCCACAGCCAAACAGGTAGCCACAGCCGACCAGACAGCCACAGCCGACCAGACAGCCACTTTTGACCAGTGCGCCATAGCCGACCAGACAGCCACAGCCAAACAGGTAGCCACAGCCGACCAGACAGCCACACTTGACCAGGTAGCCACAGCGGACCACGTAGTTAAGGCCGACCAGACAGCCACAGCCGGGCAGGTAGGCACAGCCGTGTAGAAAAAAAATAATCGAACAGACCGGGGAGCATCAACATTAAAGCTAAAGTGGGTGCTCTGGAAAGCAGGCTGAGTCGAAGCCAGAAATATTTCTGTGTTTGCAAGGGCGAATAAAGCATCCTGATTAGTTCCTTACTTCGTCTTCCAAACATTGTAGTTCAATTTAAGAAGATCTACGACCACAACATGATGTTACAATAAACGTGGTGCAGTATTGGCAAAGAGGAGCTCGAGGTATATGGTAACCTATACGTTAACGTATGTTAACACAGTACATCTGCTACTTTTGTTCTATTTATTTGCATCTCAAAGTGTGCTCATGGTTGGTAGTCCCATATCAGCTCGTAACATGAAGAAGAAAACGTTCCCAGTTACTTTCAGCATATGTTATTCTGGGCGTCAGTTCATGAATTTTATAGGGACGAGCATGAACACTGGACTTATGGTTCCCTGATCGTCAAGACAGCTTCATCATTGCTTTGTTTTTATTTTCTTCTGCTCTCGTGAATCTTCAGAGAAAAAGATATTCAGAGAATAGGCATTCTCATCCTTCAACCACTTTGACAGAATGCTGATGGTCAAATTCACTTTTTGAAAATCTTCGTTGTGTGAACTTTCAAGTTGTCAAGTTTCATTTATAGCGGATCAGATCAGCTTGTCGGTCATTCATAACAAAGAGCCGAAGTCATGACATTTGAATAACAAAAGATTTAATCCACCTACTGGGTCTAAACAACAAAATGACGTCACACTTCCGCACTCTATGACGACCGATGTTGGCATTGTGCATTGATGGATATTTTAGTGTTGTTGCTAGGAATTGATCTGTGGGGACCACTCCAGGAAAGATGCCCCACTCTTCAAGAACATTATTACTCCGTTGCAAACTATGTCTGACTGCAGCCATAATGGAAGCAGCAGATCGCAGGAAGGTTTTCCATTCCGGCGCCTGCTGCATGTTTTGTTCGATAATCAACTTGTCACATTCCATATCGCCAGCACAAAATTAGAAAGATAATCGTGCAGCATATTTCTTCTGAATTGAATCTGATGGATTGGTAGAATAATAACCATGTCATATATTGTTTCGAAACATATTGTATTATTGGACTGGTATCAATATTCATTAAGATTTTTCGTTGGAAATTGAACATCCATAATAATAATTTCCAATGAGAAATCACTACACTCCGTCAGGCAGCTTCGAATTGCTGGAGAGCACATGGATGCTGGACTGGTAGCGTGGTTAAACGGTGATCTATAGCTCGCTTGCAAGTTTGAACATCATCCACACTTCCCACGTCATTTTTTTTACCAGGTAATTCTTTCATATCTCGTTATAAATGACGCCGTGGTGTAATTTATGGGGTGGAAGGTGGCATACTACACCATGTGATTATAATTAAGGCGGTGGAGATATGCTGAAACTGGGTATACATATTTATTATTCGTACAGCCCGTACGCCACTGAAGTATACTTATCAACAAGATCCATCTTATTGATGCACAACAAAATTACACTAGCCCACCCCTTCCTACATAAACAACCGTGGGGCCGTGGGGCTTTGTTTTCATGACATGATACCCAGAGAAATAGCCGAACAGCAAACATCAAACAACGTGTGTATGATATATGTGCTGTATGATGCTTTCCTGAAACCATCATACCGAGAACACGTTCCAACAAAGGCCAGACATCGGATGCGGTTGGGAACGTCAAATTGGAAACAACATCACCCAAACATTACTACTGATTGGTGTCGGTAATGTCAGGAAGCAGTCAGATATTATCCCAATTCTCTCTGAGAAAAAATGTGTATGATAGCTTGCGATGATGATCAATAAATCATATGTATCATGAAATATCCTGGAAATGCATCTGAGGTTTTACCAACATTATAGCGTTGGATTTTTATCATCATCCCAACTGACAGTTATTAGTGGAATGCTTGCATCGTGTTACACAACAAAAACACACTGGAACTGATGCACGTGATCAATATCAGCTGTATTCCTAGAAGCTACAGGGTGAGATAAAATGTTCATATTTGGTGATATCCTGGTTATTTCCGCATGACTGGCATTGATACAGTATTACATATATAAATATTCTACGGTACACCATTAGACGAATCATATGCTATGCAACGATGGTAAATCAAACGATGAGAACAACCATTAGATTATAGACTTGAAATCAACATCGAATGTGTTCAGGTATAAATATTGTTGCTCCGTGTCCACACCTGTGTTAATGTACGTCATTAAAATAGCTGGAAACACCACGGGGTATAAATTTTACTGGCGAGGCAATCGAAATTTTCGGCATTTTGTCTATCAATCTAATATATTACCTAGCAACAGCTGGGCGGAATAATGTACTTTATTTTATCTTTACTCCAATGATGCTGTGCTTCAATATCAGTGAACAAACATTAGTCCTAGTTTCACCACAGCAAACAAAATGAAAAAGCTAAACATTCGAAGGCCAAGTTACAGCAAAGTTCGAAAGGTATCTATGAAAGATGTAATTGCAACGTTTTCATTTTTAAAAAAAAATATATAACATAATTCATGAAAATATATATATGGTAGTTTTGTGGTAATAGGTTGATATATACTGTATATGATTACATTCACGAGCAATGGTCATATTTTATTGAATGACGCTGCCAATGACGTGCAATCAAACAGAACAAAAAAACATCTTATTGGCTCAGGTGTTCTACCAGCTTTGCCCGATCGCCACAAAGGACAAGCGTAATGTTCTAATCTCCACCGCGGAAGCCACGGCCGGCTGGAGTCGCTGATTGCAGACTGCAGCTCGCTACACTCGCGCTACCTCTGGCCAGCGAGATCTGAAGCAAGAGGAGCCCGCCTGCACTGCGCTCTTCTCCTTAATGAGGCGGGATACCGGGCTCGATGTCAGATTTGCCACTTGACGGGAAAGGGAACGAGGAATGATGTTTGTCTTGCGAATTGCAAAACAGTCTGGATGTTTCCATTCTCTGGATATCTTGACATTTGGGATAAGGACTGGGATTAACAGATAAAAGTTTGGCGTAGATGGATATTGGGCCAAGGTCACTCCGAGGTGAGCTGGAGTGATGCTGAAACATCAAAAACAGGTGCCTACTTGGTTGTATTTCTTGCCGGTGTTGAAACCTCACTCTCGGTTCGATTTTAAAAAACAAAACGATGTTGTTAAACAGTCGACGAACCTATGCGCTGAAAGCCTGTTCGACTCGACATACACCCAGGATTGCTTGACATACTCTCTCCATTTCTGTGTGTAGTCATCACGTTACGTCAGGTAGTAGATATCATTGATTCTACGTTATTTCACCTAGTATTTGAACAGGTGTATCACGTTTCTTCCTAAAAAAAATATAGTTTTTTTCTGTATTTCGGTTGTACATCAATACAATACAGTCAAGCGAAAATGTCTGAACAAAACATTAAAGTGAAATTTACTGTACGAAAATAACGTTGTTGGTTGTGCTTGCCAATTGAAAGCACACATTCTGGCCATAAGTCCACAGTTAGTATGTTACGGAATGGCTCTATTTATGGGGAGTTCGTGAAAGATGGAGATCCGCACATCAGGATATAATAACAACGGTCTGACTGCCTACATACAAAAACTAGTGTCTGAAAATCTGGCGAGAAAAACAAATCAATATATCCCACAGTCGATGTGAGAGATTAGTTTCTGACATGCACCGCGCCGTGTTTCCTGGGTTGAATTTCTTTATTTTGGGGGCGGGGAATCAATATCTTTTTCCGAGCTTGCCGGAGGAATTACAAAGCATTTGCTTAGCCCCATCAAACCGTAGACAAAACTTGGTGGGTGTTTATGAAGACATAATGTAGAGAACATGTTGACAGTGTCAAAGGTAATACCAATATTGATTTTGTGATGTGAGCCAAAGTACACGGAATGGATTTCAAGAAATAGGCTGTTTTGATATTTAGCATACGTTGTGTCTTAGTCATAGAATGAAAAGTATTCGACCCAAAAATATGTATACAGCAATGATAAAATAGAACCCAAACACACACTTATGATAATATACCTCCGATCAAATGTATCAACCATACCATTTCTGAAAAATCTTGTGTTTCAGGTCTAAACGGAACAAAACGCTGTTGAAGACTGAGAATGCTATCTATTTCAATCCTGTTGCGGCTGCTATTCAACAGACTTTCTCACCGGATACCGAAGTGGTTCGTAATGAACTTCGGCAGACAATCACCAGGAGGCAAGGATTGAATGGTTCTAAATTTGACATTGGAAAAGGCGGTGTCCTTTATGGAATCCTGTGGATTACGAAGCCACTCTAATGAACAAAACATGGGAACCGTGGATTGTTTTCGAGTTCTGACTCGCGCGGTTGGAACTGTCGCTACATAAGCTTCCTGGAATATGTAGAATTCACAGTATCAATATAACATCACGACAGCTATTTTTCAAATGGATAAAATATAATGGACATCTGATGATGGCCTTCAATCAGCAGTGTGGAATCTACGAAATCCAGAACGAGACATGCGATTCAAACCAGACGTCAGGTTTGCCGTCAGCGTTGGGTATGTCCCACGAAGATGGATTTCACATGGGTATGGAACTTTACATGATTGGTCTAGTGGGCATTATTGGTCTCCTTGGCAACCTTGCGTCTGTGATAGTCCTGCGACAGGACAAGGAAAGATGCGAAACGCTCCTTTTGCTACAGGTGCTAGCCGTCTGTGACGCCTGCTATGTCGTTATTGCATTGCTGAGGTACCCACTGAAGTATTTGATAAGCAATCCATATACTTACCATAGGATGCAGGTTTACGTCTATCCTCTGCTGAAGACATTCCAAGCTATCACCATCTGGATGATGGTGTTGGTTACCGTGGACAGGTATATCTATGTGTGCAAGCCCCTCAAGGCGCACGAGATCTTCAACAGAAAAACAAGGATGACGTCGGCGGCTTTGGTGATCATGTTTGGTGTGATATTTTCCTTGCCAAGATTCTTCGAGAAATGTATAATGATGTTCAGTTCGTGCAATCGAATAAATGTGGCACGCATGGTTCCAAAGCCCATTTTCAACAACATGTATTACTACAACATATACAAATATGGATTATTTATCACCTTTCTCTATGTTATACCACTGTCGCTGCTGTTCTTCATGAATATTCGGTTGATACTCGCTATCCAGAAATCCAAAAAGCGACACCAAGAAATGCGGATCCATGGATATCCGAGTTCATCGAACCCGAGCTACAGTTCTCACACGGAGACCAATGCAACAATGGTACTCGTCATCATCATCCTAGTCTTTATAATATGCGAGACTCCTGAGAGCATCCTGTTGATTCTCACGACCTTGCAGCAGAATAAGGTGATGAAGTTTGTATCGCCCGGGTTCCTGGTGGCCAACACGATCAGTGCTCTGTTGATGGTCGTTAACTCGTCAGTCAACTTCTTCATCTATTTCGTTTTCGGCAAACGGTTCCGCTACATCCTCAAGGAGACATTTCTTGTCAAGTTGCAGTCGAGTATGACATTGTTCACAAGAGAATCTGTGCCCTTAAATAGACAGAATGTGTACGTGTGAGTGGTGCCGTTGTCAATAACACAAGTGCTATATATTTGTATAAATGTGTATTATCATAGTATTGGCACTGTAAACAGTTCACAAACATGTTTCACTTGTAACCTGAAGTAACGACTGTGTTATACTCTTGCTTATCTGCAAATAGCTACAAATAAATGAGCAAACTTGAAAGAGTTAGTATGGATATATAAACGGACTATAGTTAAGTATGATACCGTTGATATTTTGAAGCTAGCTAAACAAACCGTGGGTCTTGTTTCCTGGTGACGAAGTACCGGGAAAAAATCTAACGATGCCAACTGCACCTAACACTTAAAACCGTATGATAACTCATCATGAACCACAAGTTAGAAACAGAAAAAACTATACTAGATAGAATCTATATTTTGGCTGAAAATTACACTTGTGCAACGAAGGAAAGGAAAAGAGTCAACTTCCCATCACAGAACATAATATTTCTGCGCGATTTTATTCATAATTGACTGCACGAAAGAACCTGTCCAGTTAGATTAATTGGAGGAAATAAAACAGCGTGAATAATTGAAACTGTAGTTGCACATTGATGCTTTAACTTCAATCCAAATTTATGATTAGCGATATAAATATCAGTGATTTTATTCATTATTCCCGAACTTCTTCAAGCAGCCAATAGACGTGGAATCAATACCCAGTATTAAGTATTCCAAGCAAACAAAACAGGGTCCGTCACCAATCTCATAGATTGGCAGGGAAACTGACAGGGAAACTCATGAACCCCCAAGAATGGCCATCAGGAGGTGAAATCAGGTGTTCCGGAAAGAGTGAGCATTTCCTGCCCCACTAGTGGCACCCGTCATGAATTCCCCAAAATTAACATGAAAATAGATGTAGTTGCATGGCAGACATGGATTTGTTGTATTTATCAACCAGATCATGATGACGTCCATAGAATTTCTCAAACGCAGCTATAAGTCTTGGTATAACATATCCTTGGCGCAGCAGAGAGACTAGCTGGGCACTTCGATAGACAAAGTCCTCATATTTCCAACTAGCTCTGGAATAGCGTATAAGTTGAGAAACAAACACACCATATACCGGTGACAAGGAATGTTGCTGCTTAGCAAATTGAGCAAATCACTCAATGTGGTACATTTTTAACACATATGAAAGTTGGGAAAGTCTGCCCAATATTAGCTGAGATGATTAAAATGAAATGAGGAATAACTGAAGGGACATGTTAATTGTAACTAGTTATCTGACGTAAAATATCTATTTGTGATTACACTCTGAAAATATGATGAAATAAATTTATAATCAGGTGGTTTTGCAGGAGCAATTGTCCAACAGACTTTCGTTGGAAACAATAATCAATTAAATTGTCACAATATTGCCTGCGATAAGGCCAAAAAAAAAAAATTCTATGTTTCTGGTTACAATGGTCTTCCAAAAGTGATGCGGTGATGCGAATTTTTTTTTTTCTTTTTTTTTTCCTAAATCGGCACGAGTCGTGTTAACCGAAGCCATGAAAGCTACATTTGCCTCAGTAAAACACCTATATGTTAAATATATTATGTACATAGAACATCCAACTGTTTTTTTTATATTCTAAACAAAACATTTGTATTCTTTGATAAACTTCATATTACCTAAGCTTTATGTTGCCCTGATGCTTTGTAGCATTACGCATGTGTTGTACATAAGGTTGTCCAAGTTGCTTCCGTGTTTTATTATTTCCTTTCGTCCATATTCATATCAATTTGCATCTGCATTTCATTCATCCCATGGGTGTGATAACAGGCAAGTATTGCTGGCCGCGCACGTATAAAACAGTTTGTTACCCGTTCGTAGCCGCGATTTGCATACTATTGACGATTACACCGCACAGTTACTCACTCGACATTATTATTGCTTTCAAATTGCCGCACTGACTAATCTACATTGTTATTAATATCATCGTTTGTGATATTTGAGCTGACACACAACACAACACGAATACGGCCACATTTATGTATTGATGAACTTTTAGTAAGCCTATGTTCTTCAACACAAACACAACTCACACATTTGCATAGCTTAATAACTGCTACTGATTGTAAAACATGTAGAATATGACATTGTATGTGCTCTTTTATCATTCAATAACCAAATGTCGAGGGCGGCGGTAAAAAATATATAAAAAACGAAGTGACGCGCGGTATTTCAAGTGATGCGCGCGATTTTTTTTTTTAAAAAGGAAATGATGCGCGGGGTTTGGAGTGACGCGCGCGATAACCAGAAACATAGAATATTTTTTTTTTGGCCTAATAAATGACAGAGATAAAATTGAAAAAGAGCTTTCCTCCGATAATTAAATCTAAATTTGACAGATATAAGTGATGCATAATCACACGTGGGTCATTTGTCAACAATATTCGCAAACATATCTATTAATAATGTTTTGCTCAATCTAGTCTTCAGTGAACTAAAGAGGAACAAATATTGCGTATGGAAGATTGAGTATTGTTCTTGTTGTTGTTGTTGTCAGCTTCACATCACTTAATGGAATCACAAATAGCATGCGTTTGAGAATACTTGGCATGGTACATTTATACTCATCATAGTGTTTTCAAACATAAAAACAAGAAGGTCGAAATGCTGCACAGCTCATTGTAAACCTGAACAGAAATATGTCAATGCCCCGTCATTGAGCATGTTGAGAGATGAATGAATTCACAAATCTTTCTCGACATGTACCGACGATCCATGGAGAGAGACGTGTAAAGACAGAACTATACCAGCCATACTTTATTTACTCTCATGAATGCATCAGAGATAGGCAGAAGTCCTTGTTCAATATATTCTCTTGACAAAATATTCAGTATCAAGCAGAACAAAAGCCATGACGCATAGCTTGAGATGCTGTGTTCAAACCAAATGCAGAACGCACATGGATTATATGTCTTCAGTGTCACAGCCAACAGTGTATTTAGACCGCAACATGCAGTTTTGTTTTCCAGGAAACTCAATACTCGGCGGTGCTTTGCTTGTCTATCACATTACGAATTATACACATGTATGGGTCATACTAGTTACTAATGCCCACACACTAATGCCTAATTTCACATCATTTTCACCTATCTGTTCCGTTGCAATATTGGACAGTGACAATGTGCATGACGCCGTTGTGGCTTTTCCTGGTGTGGACTTGTGTCTCTCGCGTGTTTCCTGATAGATTTTCTATTGGCATCATCAACATTTTGTACTATCGGTGAAAACTGAAAAGTCGATGATCACATATAGTACATTGCAAAATATGGTACACGTGTAGGAGCCTGGTTCTGAATGTAGATGGAACTTCCGAGAATATATACTTTGTGAAATTGTTGAAGTTTTCCTCCAACTATATAAAAGCATGATAGAATGTTTGCATGGACACATTTTATGTTCATGATATTGGAGACGCCTTTAATTTTCTACCGCACAAAGTAAGTTGTGCTTCTTGTATAACTTGTGCTCTTCCACATGAGTATTTCTTCATGCCTAAAATATAACGAATGGATTCTCATCCTAATGTGATCGTGTGGATATTGCTGGTACTGGTTCAGTCTAGTTTTCCGTTTAAAAATTTCATCATTTTTGTTTATCATGTGATGTTTCCGTACTGAACATCATTACTTTCATCAGTGGTGTGCTGAAGAGATAGAGCGGAACAGAAACGGAAACATCAGCCCAAAGCTCTATGAAAACTAGCAGGGGAAGAACACAAAAAGAGTAATGTGTGATACTATCCTATTTACATGAACTAATGACCAATTATATCGAGCCTGTTGTCTTGAGGGAGACAGGAACGCCCACAACAGGAGAAAGGTTTCAAACTCCGTTCACTTCATATGATGTGCATATATGTGTTATACGACAAAATCATGAAGTCCTTGACATTTCTGAGACGGAAATGAAGCAGTAGGGCCTGTAATAATGGCCAAGTAATTGATTCCTAATTTGATTTGGCGTGGATATCATGCATAAGAAAGCATCTCGAAAATAACAAAGTTATACAAAGAAAATAACAAAGTGTATGGAATGTCTATCGCTGTTGCAGTGGCATATAATACCATTTGTAGCTATGTATGAAATCATCTACACATTCAAAACAACCATCGAATGGCCCCTGTAATATGTCTGTACCAACTTATTACCAACACCACGATATTTTGATTATGTCAACATATTACCACCTTCAATAGGTTCCAAATCACTACACCTAACATCCAACACCATTTTATTACACATCATGCACCATACAACCACAAATAGCAAAACAGTGCTTGATACAGTCGATATTTTAGTTGAAAACTAAACCTGTCCAATCCATAAACTTTGATTTCAAAACAAAACTATTATTATAATATTTCACCAGACATTGACCACATGGAAGAACCTGCACAAATACGTGTAGATACAATGAGAAAGAAGTGAAACCAGTGCGGCAGTTTCAATGACTGCATACGTTGCCCAATTTATCATCATTGGACGATATTCCAAATGTAGAATTCGAAATGCGATCACAGTAATATAACACATGGTGCTGAAAACAGGAAATTCGATTCTCAAACACCCTCAAATTGTTGGTACTTGACAAACAAATAAGACACCACATGAAAAAAAAAAACTCATCGCATAAGGGTCGATACATAGAGACACCGAAGGTAAGTACAAGGAGAAGCAATATCAATCACCAGCTCTAAATATATCCACATAGAACATGACTTTAAAATTTTCACTGAGGGCTGGTATGATCAACATAGTCTAAGCGAGAAGACAAAATTGATACCTTGTTCAAAACAAATATGTTACATGCTCAAATATGTTACTTGATCTCCTGGGCGTTAATGGTATCGTTTTAGTTATCGACACTAAAAATTGTAATGATGTCCGTATAACTCTGATTTAGCTGGATGATCTGACCTGGAATACCTATTCGGGGTTATTCACGAGATTTTGGTGAACATCATAGTCAATCAAACTGATAAAATATCAGCGGCAATGAGAAATGATCGAACTGTGATTTATGGAGAGCGCCTGTTCTGAAAGTCCATTCTACGTTTGACAGACATAAATGGTGTATAGTCACATTCGGGTCATTCGTCACCTATATTTAGAGGCATATCTGTTCAGATGGCGTTTTTTGTTTTGCTCAGTCTCCCGTTAAATGAGTTAGAGGAACGAATATTGCGTATCGAAGGTAGAGTACAGTTGTTGTCAGTTTTCTTCAACCTATTGGAATCACGAATATCTCACGTTGGAGAAATAATACATGATAAAATACATATATGTATATACTCATCATAGTCTTAAAATCATAAAAGCAGCAAGGCCAGTATATTGCACAGCTCACGAAAAACTGAACACAAAAAACTTTCACAAATCTTTCTGGACAAGCACCTGCGCTGCAAAATGATAAGGACATAACTATAGCAGCCATACTTCGACCATCTCAGGCATCATAGATAATCTGACATTTATTTCCATGTGGGATCCCCTTGTTCCACATATTTCTCTTGACATAATAAATCAGTATTAAACTAAACAAAGCCTTGAGACAGGCAAACACTTAAATAAATAGCCAGTAATCTGGTTTGTATGGATAATAGCTTTTTTTTATTTGGGCACGCAATATGCAATATAATATTGGGTTTCGTACCTGGTATTTTCTGTCATTCCCTTGGCGTGAGATTTTGTTGATGTGCCTTACCAACGATTCCATGATGTGTACAATAGAAACAGTTACTTTCACACACTGTCTGCCCCTGATCACACTAGTGTGTTTTAGGATAAAATATCGGGTCGGGTTTTATTTTTATTCCAAGATATGTTATTCGAGGTTTGCTATTGACATCATCAAAATGCAAGGTTGATCTACTTTATATGTATTCTCACATGTAAGACAAAACAAGCTCAGACATCCTGGGCAATTCCTGGAATGGTAAGTAAGAATGAATTTGCATGATATGATACCTCAAGATAAGATTACATTCTTGGTTTCATTTACGAGAAAACCCCACACTCGACGGTGGTACGTTTGTCTATCACATCACGAATTACACACAAGTATTATGAAACGGGTCTCTTTAAACACGCGATTAGCTGCCACGTGATAAATATTAGAGATCAGCATACAATGAAATACTACTATTATGTTTAAAGAGCTCATGTGGCTACTACATAATGCACACATCACTTGTATTTAATCAAACAATGTGTCTGCATAAATATTGTCACGAATGTCACCTCCTCCTCCAGATATGGACAATGGCCAATGCTCATATTCTAGGAAAGATCTACCTCCCACACACTTTCAAGTATGTTTCACAGTATTGCGAAGAAGCACACTGCCTTTCCTGATGGTGTGGCTTTAGAGATAAATATCTGGTCTGGATTTGTTTCTTTCTAAAAGTACTTGGTAAATATTGTCATTACCATGGTCTTGTACTGGCGGTAATATATTGAGATATACATATTTTGGACAATATATCCATGAGAGCCTTTTACTGTGTTTACGTGCAAATTTAGATGAAAATTGATTTTGTGAATTTGGTGCAATGAGTTTTCCATCACGTAAACGCATGACGAAATATTTCCGAGGACGCATTTAATTTTCAGGATGTTGAAGACGCCTTTATTTCCTACCACACTTTATGAAGTAACATGTTATCCTTGTGTTTCTCCACGTTAGTCCTTCGCCATGCCTTGAAAATAGCGAATAAATTATCATCCCACTATGCTCATGTGGTGATCGCTGGTAATTTACTAGTTCATTCTGGTTTTCTGGTTAAACATTTTTCACAGTGTATTCTTTCATCGTGTGAGGTTTCGCAGTTCGAACTGAACATCGTTACTCTCAACAGTGGTGTGCTGAAAAGACTAGAGCAGAACAGGAACGGAATCATCAGCCCTGTATGATAACTAGCTGCGAAAAAAGCAATAAAGGGCCATTGTGGGAGATATCCTCTCCGAAAGAACTAATGACCAATTATATCCGGTACATTGTCATGAATTAGGAGAGGAGAACAAATGCCCACAACTGCAGAGTGTTTTCAACTTCATTTACTTCATATAATGTGCATATAGATTTTGCGCGTTATGTGAAGTGAAGACCAGTGGAAAATAACAGTTGGAAAAGGCATTCCAGTGAGTTAGGAAGTATATGGGCTGATCACTACTGTTACAGTATTGGAGTGGGGGAGGGGTACTCAGCCTTCAATCAACACATGACATGAGGACTCATTGTTCAAAACAGCCTGTATGAAAATCATGTGTGACATTTGTCGTTGAGTGGCCTGTCACTAAAAACCATATTTTGAATACGTAGACTGAGCCTCGTCTGAAAAAATTAATTATCTAGAGAAGGAGCAATGATACCGTTCATACTTTCAAAAAGTACCATCATCAACATATTAGCAACGCCACGAGATTTTGATGAAGTCAGCATATTATCACCTGAAATACGTACCGAATCACTACACCTCACACCCAACATCATTGTATACACGCCACGCACCAAACAACCATAAATAGTAAAATATAGCTTGGTACAGTCTATATTTTAGCTGAAAATCACAATTGTTTAATGAAAGAAAAATAATGTTATCGCCTTGAAATTGACTACATGAGAGATCGTATCCAGATAGATAAACCGGGGATGAATTGAAACCAGTGCCTTAATTTAAATTATGACTCTCATATTGACATTTCCCCTCTATCTGCACTCTATGATATTCCAGATATAGGATTCGAAATGTAATTACAATCATAAAAACTATAATATCTTCAATCAATAGTGAAATTCGATAGTAAAGCACTCTGAAATGTTTGGTACTTGACACACAAATAAGACAACATATAGAAAAAAATAATATGAAGCCTGTGACACTTCGAGTTATTGAAGGTGAGAAGAAGAAAAAGCAATATCAATAACCAATTCCAAATATATCCATGGAAAACATGCCTCAATGATCGTATGTCTTGATCAACATAGTAACGTTAGCAACATCGTTTCAGTGTTCGAAACGAATCCTGGGAGTGCCGAATTGCACAATGATAGACTTTAAATTGCAACGGAGTCTGTATAATTCCCATTGATCTTGTTATCTCACGTGGGATATCTATCTTGGATTACAATTTGGAAAATAACTGCAAATGAACTTCTGTAATCAACTATATTTTTAAAGCCATTATTCACCTAGCTTTTGTTGAAAATAACAGTCAATTAAACCACCTCGGTATTACCTGCAATCACAAATGACCGAACCGACATTTACAGACTGAAGCTTTGTACATAAAGCCCAATCTGAAGTTGACAGGCATAAATGATGTATAGCCAAATTTACGTCATCCGTCAACTATGCTTGGAATTTGGAATTCTAACTTTCCATATGGCGTTCGCGCTTCGAATATTCATTTATTAATAAACTGGATAGAATACATTGTTATCAACTTTCTATGATCTAATGGAACAACAAATATCACGCGTTTGATAGAAACACACATGACATAATATATATTTATACAAAACATGAAAGCAACAAGGCAAGAACGTTGCACAGCTCAGGTAAAACCTAAACAGAAAGCTGTCAACGCACATTCACAAATCTTTCTCGACAGGCACAAAACAAAACCATACCAGCCATATCATGTTTACCCTCAGGCATCAGGGATGACCCGAAATGTATTTGCACTTGGGCTTTCTATTTGTTTGGTTGGCATTTTTATCTTAGCACTTTAACCATTATTACACAAAACAAAAATGTTTACGCACGGTTTGGGATGACGTGTTCAAGTCAAATACGGAATACACACACTTGGACCATTACACACATTTACTATATATAGCTAGTGATCACGTTTATGGAGACAGCCTTGCTGAATGTTTGTCATTCACTGGCGCAATAGGATATATATTATTGGACTTTCTAAGTAGTGGACTTCCTAGTTTTCAGGTTTTTCTATGGGATGGGAACTTATTCTGAGATATTCGCTTTGATATCATGTTAGTTCGTCTTCATTTGATGAAGATGTAAAAATAATGCTTAAAATTATTATAGTCTTTTTGCATGGTCGATGTGCCCTTCCTACTTCATAGCGGCCCTCATATGCCCGCTTTCACTCCAGCGTTTTACGAAGTTAGTTCTGCCTTCATATATTTGGCTACACATATATCTAGTTTGTCTTATAGTTTGCTTTGTGATCTGTGTTGTGTCTGACTGGTGAGTATTTTTATGGTATTTCCTTACTGAACATGGCTATTTAAGTAGTTGTGTGCTGAAGGGGTGGAACAGCAATTGATAGGAATGACAACTTCAGCCCTTGGTAATAACGAAACTGTGAGAATCACGAGAAAGGGGAGTGTGGGAAGATATCCCCCTATCAAGAACCATGGACAATATTTCGATCCCGCTGTCATCAATGATGAATGCAAATGATTTCCAGACAAACGCCCATTACTATGGAAAGTTCAGTTGTTCTAATTTTATTTACATCACATAATTGCATACATTTGTCTTATTGCAAATCGCTCAAAATCTTGTAAATGTCTGGAGAAAGAAATAAAGCAGCTGTGTTCACAACAATCAACAGGTAATTGATTCCTAATTCATATGACGTAGCACTATCATTAAGGTGTGATTGCACGTAACTTACCGGTGACTGCACTGAGGCACTTTTCCATTGACTTATAATGTGAAAGTAAAGGTAACAAAATCACCAAAACAATACAATTCGCTGACCTAAAACTTGGCTAGCACACACACATATACTCAGGGATGATGAACCGAGACATGGTTTCATAAATGATATCACAAAAGCTGTGCAATTTGGTGATTAGATAAATCATTTTATACGTTTCACCAAAACGAAGATTCGAGTGTTCTGCTTGACAAGCACTGGCTGTTGCATATATTTATTCCTTGTTGTCGTCAAAATAATGAGAATATCTAGGGCTATACTTTCTGTGAGATGAATACAATGAGCTGAACATTCATAATCCCAAACTCTTCGGTGCACCCGAGTGCATATCACCTGTGAGTTCTACTGGCCTCACTAGCTATTTGCTGCACAGCATAATCCTTTCGCTCGCCCTGTTGTGAGTGTATTTTGTAGACTGAGAAATAGGTCGGAAAATGACATATGAAAACGATGAATTTAACAAATTTAACATTGCTTAGTAAGAAACAGAGTCTCGGTTAGTAATCCTTGATGGCTAACAATCAGAAAGGCAAAGTTTCACGTTGATTGGAAGTGTGTAAATTCATGAATTTGTTACCTTTATATTTACATTATAAGTGAATGGACAGCTGGTCAATGCCAGGTTCATAACGATCACATGCAATCAATCCTTAAACCAGCTCGACAATAACTTGCCAGTGAGTGAAAAATACATTTGTATCATTCTTCTAGAATTTGTTAACCAACTTGGTAGTTGGCAAGCAAACAACACAGTACTGAAAACTACAGTAATCTGCTATTGTGTGACTGAGGATGTAAACCAAACTTCATGGAAAAAGTTAAAGAAATGTTGCAGAATTCATCATGACGTCCAATGGTGATTTCCATTGTCAACATTATTCTACCTGTTTGGATAATAAAAATAAGCAATACCTTGAAATGGTTATATGAACGACTGTATATGTTTGGATAGAAAATCAAATGGCTTTTCGTCCATATATTCAGTGGTACAAGTTTGTTAGTGGTACGGTTGTCTAACAGTAATCAACCAAATATTATGAAACGGGTTCATAAAATAGGACAAAGTACCATGTTCACTCCATACAACAAATACATGTAGAGTATTGCAGTGTGGAAGGTATAATAATTTTTGATAAAGTTAAATTGATTTGTTTTTTTTTGACATAGGGATTACATGCAAAACATGCTGTATACCTCTAATAACAGAGAATGCTAAGTTACACTGTGACCAATTATAACTTGTCTAATTCATGCCTTCTGATGGTTCAAACCATTATTTAAGAGTCTATGTTCTTTTCAATGCAACCATTATTGAAAATGAATGTTAAGTATATATATTTGTCTTGGAATATGATATATGAAGATTCCTTAAACACATAAAAAAGTTCGGGATGTTAAAGATGACGTTATTTCAGCTGCTGCTTTCACACGAGTCCATCCCCGGAGTATACCAGGTGTTTTCTTGCACATCCCTCTGTGCTCATGTATGGAACTGTTAGTGCTTCCATTTCTGGTTTTCAGAAGATATCAAGCTGACAGTTTCTATGAATGAAAAGTATCGTCGTCACATTCATGTTGTTTTGCGGGCTCTATATGTTTTGTTGCAATCATTTGTTTTGCAGGCTGTGTGGATTATGGTGTTGATATTCAAAGCAATCTGTACAAACACCAGGTCCATGACAATTTGACACGTGATAAATTATGTCAGGGTGAATAATGTATTCAGTATATTCATCAAGCTCAAACGTGAACCAACCTTGGAGATAGACCTAAGAATAAATAGTTTCTTGTCTGTTGCTTGATGACAAAATGACAAATATTCAAATGAAATATTAGAGCATATTAGGTCAATGAACATCACAAATAGCAGCAGGACTAACACATTCCATTTCGAATTGTAACCAAATAAAAGTGTTTTCTTATTTATATCTGGACATTGCTATATGAGGTCCAAAACATTTAAAACAATGATAATGCTTCAATAGTACTATTAGTTCATATATCATCACAATGTACGTGCATGAAAACCGATGAATTGTATCTGGGTCGAGCTTCTAGAGCAAATGAGGCATGCGTTAACATCAAAGTTTGATGAATACCTCACGTTCCTTTACACAGAGTAGGGCAAATAAGTACAGACAAGTTTACATTCCTTGATTGAAATCATTACTAGCCAAACTCACTAGCTACATTGACTTGTTTACAATCCAGTGTAGATAGTCAAACCTGAGTAATTATTGTCAAAGTCATCAGAGTATCACAGACTCCCAGCTAGCTAAGTGAGAGAGCAGTTAAATTTGAACTATACAACTCACTAAAGCTTGGTAAAAATAGTGAACCTTACGTACTTAAATGGAGACACCCCCCCCCCCAAAAAAAAGGGAAGAATGAAAAACCAGAATATGGTTGATAATCAGGTGGACAGTTTATTTGACAGGTTAACTTAACATGATAACAGGACTACCTTGTGTTGTCCTTGAACGTTCTGACGTGGTCACTGAAGCATCCGGGTTTTCAACAATTTCCGAGTAATTGATGTTAAAAAGGATATGTAGTGGCTATTTATATTCATATGAATCAAGCTCGGTATGTGGGATTATTCCTCAAACGGTCAGCCTTACCTGAATAAAATATCACACATTAATGTGTCACTAAATATCACTGCCGACACCACAAATACACTTGTGATATGCCCCCAAGAACTGGGACACTACATGTACCTCTCGTCACGAGATATATGAATGTACGTGTCGTCATCATTGTTGCAGTGGTTACAAAGGTGTAAACTAGCACAATAAGATGTTATAGCTAGATATCATTTATCGGAGTTTGATGTTATATGTCTAGCTATGACATCACTGACACTTGAATATCCGTCGGCAGACTGCCAAATATTTTCCACGACACACATGACCTCTTCAAATAAGGCACATAACAACTGGTCACGAATCACCAACCACAAATGCCAATATTACCGATTTATATATACTCTGATAGCAGAATCGGCATTCGAAATTCATGAACCATCCCCATGAGAAATCACACACTTGCGTAATGAATAGGCAAGGAACACTGCTCCACCATTGGGAAAAAAATTGAAACGGTACCGAGATTTTATTAGCTATTGATGACTACATGGCATAACATCTCTCCCCGGTCAGATGAAGTAATAGCAAGAGCAAAAATCCCACAACAGTGCGTGACAGTTACGAATATGACTTTATATGGATGGATCCCATTTACTATTAAGTTAAATATAGTATGATTAAAAATATATTGTCCTGTGAGTGAAGAATACTTGGGTCTTGCAACATTTTATCCCTTAATATACTAAGTTGTTGGTCCTTAGACAACAAACAACACCACGCATACAAACGATATTTTATGTGCACGACGTGCCCAAATAACAGAAAACAACGTCAATTTTCAAACGTCAATGACAAATATACCTCTGTTACATGTATTTTGATGATGGACATTCAATGAAAATTACAATCACCATTCCAACCTTACAAACCAATAGTAAAGTCAATAACAATACACGTGTATGTATCAATCACGTGTCACTAGAAAAACATAGTACAAACCTGTAACAAAACATTATCGAATGTAATCCCACACAGTGGAGTGGGTAGCTCAGTGGATAAGGTGCTGGTCTCGCATCGCAGTGGTCATGGGTTCGAGACCACTGGGTTATTTCGTTAACATCCTTAGGCAAGGTGTGCACCACAAATTGTCTATCTCTACCCAGGACTAAATGGGTACCAGTCATTCAATAGAATGCTCTAGTGTAGCGCCGGATTGTTTGTGGCAGCTGTGTAGTCATTCTAGACTGGGGTAAAGTGTACAGCGACTATGCTTAGAACTACGTTCTTTTAAGGAGCGCTTAATAAATGTTAACTTTAACAATAATGACAATTTGCTTGGCGGTGTGACGGTTAGAATGCCGGACTTGGTCTATTGGACGCTTGACAAGACATTGTCAGCCCGAGCCTTGGCAAGGGACGCCGATATCTTGAAGGCGTCCAACAGACCAAGGAGGGCATTGCAACCCCCACACTGTCAAGCAAACCCCCATTGTTACTATTATCATTATGATAATAGTCATACAGCGACTCAATACTATTTCAGACATGTTGTTGTTTTCAAAAGACATTCGATTCACAATGCACCTGACAGGTCACAAGATGTGTCTTTTTAGCGAGTTATATGAATGATTGACGCAAGCCTCGAATGGGGAGTTTCATTAGAGGCCCACGTCTTTTGTTTGGTGCCTCAAACATTATTTGATGTCATGGGTTGCGTGAATAACCTGCGTGTATTGTTTCAACGGACACAGTCAGAGCCCAGGAAAATGATAGCGAGTCTGACCTATTATGTCCAAGAAATAGAGCTAGCGTCGTCAGGGACAGACCAGTATACGACCAAGTCTATGGAACTGGGAAGTAAATCCCATAAATCAGCGTGTTTTTGTTGAAATGGAGCAGTCAATTAAACTGCCACAATATAACATGTGATAACAAACAACTGAACTGAGATTCATGGAGAGAGCTTTTGTTCTGATTGGCCAATCCACATTGGCAGATATAAATGATGTATAGCCACATTTAGGTCATTTGTCAACTATATTTGGAATCTTGGGTGCTTAGATGACAAGGACGCTTTGAATCGTATTGAACCAGTAGAAAACAAATATTGCAGCTCAGTAAGGAAAAATATTATTTCCGAAATTACCTTTGAGTTCAAATGTGTGCAATTAATCCACATATGATTTCATGTTTTGCCCGTATAAACGTTTGATATACAGTATATGCACCTTTGCGAAAAAAAAAACACGGAAAGTGTTTTCGTCAAATTCAGGATGAGCAAAAAACACAAAAGCTGTTTTCATCAAACTCAGGGTGTAAGAAAAATTTAAAATGTGCGTCAAGATATGAAATATATCGATTAGTCTTGAACACTTTTTCAACAGGCAATGTGGATATTTTATGTGTGCTTTCATATTCAGTGCCTTCGTGTACATTTGTAAGTTTGATATGTGCCGTGTGTTTGTTTATGTATTTGAACAAGTAAATAAAATTAATTTGCTTGCTTGTTGTCCGGGTCGGTGCTTCAGATGTAGACCTTTTTTTCAGCCATTTACATGTCGACTACAAGAATCGATAATGTCTAGAAATAGACGAATTTACAATTCGTTCCCACGAATTTACAATTCGTTATTCCATGGGCACGGAATAGTAATTCATACACATAAAATATCAATTCGTGCCCACAAAATAAAAATTTGTTCCCATGAACAAATAAACGTTATTTCGTGGGTACGATTTATTCATTTTCTTGTGGGTACGAATTACCATTTCGTCTGCACTAATTGTTTGCATGCACACGATTTCTTATATCGTAGGCAAGAATTAATAATTCATGTGCATGAATTATTTCGTTTTAGCACAGGATTAAATATTCCGGTGGCACAAATTAAAAGAAATAGTTTTTAGTATGTCAACTCAAGGGCTTCGTAGGAAGCCATTAACACAACAAAATATTCCGTCAACAAAACACACACATAAATCGCTCCAGGTCCATTTAATGCCCCGAAACCATACCATACTGATGGTTCGACTCATCTCCGGTAAAATAATCAAATGTATTGCATGCATTTTATGATTGGTTTTGTCGACATATTTACCTGAACACTATCGTTAGTACACATAACATAATAAGGAATGGCATAAAGCAGAAACATGAGAGTGATGAAACGAATATCACTATAAGCCCTGAATGTCAGTGCTAATGCTGATTACAGTCGTTACATGCAATTATTTCATAAACTGCCACTATGATCGAGCATATGGGATATGCTTGTTTCCCGGGGAGCCGGATTGTCGGGGGCATAAACGCAATATTATATGACATATTCTGTGAACTGGATTCCGTGTGCTCCGCATCAAAACGCAATAGCGTGTATTCACTATTCAGCGTAACAGAGATATTTATATCAACTTCAAACTTCCGCTGTCACCTGGCCCTCCAATAGTGTGATTTTACCCAAATACAGAACCAGTGCGAGGCGCATGTCCAATCAAACAGATAATGAATATATGGTAATTATTCAATCAGGGACCTGTGTTACCACCAGTTTCAAAAACCTTTCTTATTAAGTTTTCATTTCGCATGCAACAGACTAACTCGTGGTTTAGGTTTTATGTACATTGAATATAGTTTTACCCTCACACCCTTTCCCACTCGTGAACTTCACATGAGGGAAGTTGATAGCCTATCTCTTCGCTCATCCCATACCAGAGAATGTCACGTGATTCTCGCACATCAAGTTGTGATGAACATGTGAAGAGCTACACGCGCTTTCAATTCAAATACCTCTCGGACATACCTGTCTAGGACGACAATTGCGAAACGAAACAAAAATCAACAGTTGAACAAAGTCAAGGTCAAATTTCATCCCCAATGACTAGGCAATAAAAATTATGGTGTAAGTGAGAGTTATCCGCAACACTCTTCAGACCAGTTTGTCTAGGGCCACGAATCCGAAAATAATATTCGTTTTGCTCTACGACACACCCTTTCCGAGATGATGATGAAAATGAGAAATGCCGGCTTGGCAAAAGTATCTCAGGCCAATATCCTCAATACAAAAATTAAGTTCGTTTCGCTGTACGATCCACTGTTTCGGAGATATGCATGACAATAATAAACGCAGATTCGGCAAAAAAAATTCAGGTCAAGGTGAAAGTACATCCTCAATACACATGAGACATGTTTGTCTAAGGCGATGAGTTCCAAAATAACGTCTGTTTTGCTCCACAATGCACCGTTTCCGAGATATCGACGAAGAATAAGAAAAAAGCGACCCAGCAAATTAATTTCAGGTCAAAGTCAAAATGCATCTCTATAACTCATTATACATGTTTGTCTGGGTCCATGAGTCCGAAAATAATGTCCGTTTCACTCTCCGATGCAACGCTTACGAGATATCGAGGAAAATTCGACTTCGCAAAAAAATATAAGGTCGAAGTTCATCACTAATAACCCTTAGACATGTTTGTCTAGGTTAACGAGTTCGAAAATAACACCCATTTCGCTCTACGATGCACCGTTTCGAAGATATGCAGAAAGCCTTACGAATTATTACTAAAAATCAATAGGCGTTTCCCCTGGAGGTATATGGACCTTTATGCGAAGTTACGCAATCATTGTCCAAATACTACATCCTCACGGATCTTACGAACCATGGAATCGGCTCCAAAACAATAAACTTCTTTTACATTTCTGGCCGGGGTGAATAACTGAAGTTATCACGCAGAAACCGAAACATTGAAAATAAATTAGATAATATAGGCGACTAGTTGACCGAATAGGAATAGCCGATGACATTCAAACAACCCCCTTGTGCTGTGCTGTGTTGTTTTGTTTGGCTTATACAGTGTAGTGTCGAAAGTTTTGCTTTCTTTGCCGGTGTTAATATTTTCACGTGGCTGAGACTTCCTGCTTTGGACGAGGGTGGGGAGTGGAATAAAGGTCAAACAGAAATAGAAACTCCGGCTTTTTTCTGAATTCAACTGAGAGGAAAGGGTGAAGAAAACATAAACAAACACGAAAACAAGAACGGATCGTGTGGGAAGATATCCTATTTACATGGTCTAATGGCCAATCATGATGGTTCGGCTGTCAAGTATGAAAAATAGAGAAGAGTTACGATAAAAAAACGCCCACAAGTGACGGGTATTGAGGCCTTCATTCTCCATTCATGATATCATATATGACATATATCATATAGGCCACACGCCAAAAAGTCCTTGAACTTTGTGAAAGGGAAACCAATAGGCAGTTCTCGCAACAATGGCCACGTAATTGATGCCTAATTCGATAGGTTGCTGCCATAACCAGCTCTCATGTGCAATCACCAGCGAATAGGATACAAAGTCATTCATCAAGCTGCTGTCAGCACGGTCAATCCTGCGAAGTACTGCAATATCATACACAATATTCTACAAGCGGATTTTACATGCTGATGTTACGTTTATAAGGTGGGCAATCATAAGATTGAGTACTATCAAATTCACACCATTCATCATATGCTCGGACTATGGTCGTGTGTTCGTGGAATAAAGCAATGTATATTCACACGTTCATATACAAACATTTTACGGAATCAATCGATGGACTCTCACCAAATAATATCGGCTATAATACGTTTTGATTTTCAAACGTCTAGACAAAAGCGGCAAAGTTTTTCATATGAATCATAACCAAGATATAAATTAAATAAATTGCTTACCGCAATACTTCTCTTCACTTGCCTTCCAGACCCTGCGTCTATTAGAGGCCTGCGTTTATTAGAGGCTCTGCGTTTTTAGGTTACCGAACCTATGGTCCGATAACCTATTGGCATGGCGTTGCGTCCGTCGTCCGTCGTCGTCCGTCGTCGTCGTCGTCCACATTTTTATCTTTTTTGTTTACAGGCGAATTTTTCTGAAATTTTGCACAAAAATACTTAAAAATAATTCAAGAAGGAGGTATTTTTTAGTTTTTTGATTTTCGCATTTTTTTCAAAATGGCGGCCGTTTTCGACGAAAAATGCCTGATTTTGGACTTTGGCGGCCATTTTCTCAAAATCTGTTCAGTAACTTTTTTTCTTTTTGATAAATAACACTCCTCATTTGTACTCCTATGATGTCTATAAATTTCGTTGCGCTTGAATCGCTCGAAGTGGGCCATTTTGGCCCAAACTCGGCTCAAATGGGACTTTCCCATGTTAAATTCTCCTATGCTTTATAATGGGACACATTATGCCTAATATCTCACTTGATATTGAGATTAGAGACTAGGAATCAATTGTGGACCTATAGGAAATGATATATGCTGAATATTCTCGTGACCTTGAATTTGACCTCTGACCTCACTTTCAAGGTCAGAGCACAAAATGGCTTATATCTCGCTTATTATCGACTCTACAGCTTAGGAATCAATTGTGGACATATAGGAAATGATATATTCTGAATATTCTCGTGACCTTGAATTTGACCTCTGACTTCAGTTTCAAGGTCAGAGCACAAAATGGCTTATATCTCGCTTATTATCGACTCTACAGCTTAGGAATCAATTGTGGACATATAGGAAATGATATATGCTGAATATTCTGATGACCTTGAATTTGACCTTCGACCTCATTTTCAAGGTCACAGGACAAAATGGCTTATATCTCTCTTATTATCGACTTTACAGCTTAGCAATCAATTATGAACATATAGGAAATGATATATGCAGATTATTGTCATGACCTTTAATTTGACCTTTGACCTCATTTTCAAGGTCACAGGACAAAATGGCTAATATCTCACTTATTATCGATTTTACAGCTTAGGAATCAATTGTGGACATATAGGAAATGATATATGCTGAATATTCTCGTGACCTTGAATTTGACCTCTGACCTCATTTCCAAGGTCCAAGGACAAACTGGCTCATATCTTGCTCCTCTATTGACTGTATGGCTTGGGAATCAATTGTGGACATGATATACATGATATAGAAAATGATATACACTGAATATTTTGATGACCTTGAATTTGACCTTTGCCCCTTCATTTTCAAGGCTACAGCATAAAATTGCTAATATCTCTCTGATTATCGAACTTACAGCTTAGCAATCAACTGTGGACATGATATATGCTTAATGTTATATATGCTGAATATTCTCTTGACCTTGACTTCAACCAGTGACCTGGCTAACACCTAATATATTAAACATTGTCCGGTAACCTATCTTTGGCCCTTGGCCTAATTTTTGATTTCAAATAGGCTCTGCGTTAAAAATTGCAGAAAATACGATCACATTATATAGATCAACCTGTCGTGTGTGCTTTAGTTCTCCTGACCTTACACCTTTGCACGTGCTTGTGTCATAACGTCAGCACGTACCATACCCTCGCATTCCTTGCGTTTATTAGTGGCCCTGCGTGTATTAGAAGTTGTACGGTAAATGATGATTGGACAGCTATATTCGGCACAGATTTTTGGTAGAATTATCCGGTTTTATTCACTTAAAAATTGCATTGGTCAATACATATATTTTTTATGTAACATAATGTCATGAATGTCATACAACAAAATGATGGGATGCATTCTGACACTGGCCGGGCTTAATTCAAGTTCCCTGACCAAAGCGTGCCATCATGATACAATCATAACGTAACACTGAAGTATGAATATGCCACTAAGCAGAGGATGAACAAAATTGTCTCAACAGTAATAACGAAACAAGTAACCAACCTACAGTGGAGAGATGATTTTTGTGGCCAGCAGAAATATTTTGGGATGGGAAAGTTTATGTGATTAATAATCTTAATTTATTGCATTAAATTGCTCATTATTCTCCATATAATAAACAAAGAAGAACATATTTATAGATGTATATCCGAGCACAGACATTCAATGGTTTTGAAGTTGCCCAATGTTTGAATCAAATTGATAGTTTATATGTCTATTTCGGTGTAAAAACTATTTCTCATCACATTTTATCACTTTCATATCCTAAACTATAAGTTGGCAACCTTTCGTAATTGTTCTGCCAACATTAAAAAGTTAGCTCAATATTTTTGTTGCG
The DNA here is from genome assembly GCA_949152475.1 of Terebella lapidaria. Lineage (NCBI taxonomy): Eukaryota > Metazoa > Annelida > Polychaeta > Terebellida > Terebellidae > Terebella > Terebella lapidaria. The sequence continues at coordinate 13,775,492 of OX424558.1, forward strand.
CTACTGTATGTGTATGTAATACGGTAAATCAACAAATACCGCAAAGCTCTCACAGTATTTGCGTTTATTCACATGATTAAAATGTAAAACGTCATGAAAACAATCAGAAATATTATTTTTGAAAGTGTTGTCTTCCTTTTGTTGAGATAACTATATTTAACAAATGATAGCAGGACCGGGCCCACTCATACCTACCATCCGTGGGTCTGTTTTTACCCAAACTTAAAAGACCAGCGCGACGTGCTGGCCAATGACACCAATGAGCACCCTTCATGAATAAACCCGAATCCCATTTTGTTGCATGTATACACCGGGTGTAAACCTGATGTAGGTAACTACATCCCAAGATGGCACGCGAAAGAACCCTTCAAATTGATATTGGCGATTACACATTATTTACGGGGTTTTGGGTGAAGAATTGTGTATAATTACATAACACTGGTAATAGTTCTTGGCATACAAGCGTTGTTCATTTGTTAGACTTGAAACGTGCGTTTAGGGCGATTGTTTTTTCGAAGGGATGTAGGTAACGGAAAGTTTCGCTAACGAGTAGTTGTAGGTAACGTGTGGGGTAAGATGTAGGTGACGGATTGTTTACAAGGTGAATATATTATGCTATAAATTTAATACACTCCGTTTTTTAAATCTGATTTTTAAAAAACTTATTTAAACCGTTTTTGTGGATATTTTTGCGATGCTGCGTGTTATCATATAAAATGGCATATTTCACATGGGAGTCGAGCGGCAATTTTCTACCAAATTCCAGAATTCTATATCGAAAAAATCTACCCCATTGTTTAATTTCAGCCCAAAACGGGATCTCTGGAATCTGAGATAATCCAAGATAATAATAATTAATAATAATGTTTCATATTGTTGTCTGTTTCACCCTATGTAAATACAAGGCTACTGCAACATACATACATTTTGATGGCAAAGTTGCATTGGGGCAGCGTTTATCCCCATCCACTCAACAACTGGAAGAAGGAGTTCGGTGGCGTGGAGGGGGTGGGGGAAGTGTGCTGACCTGAACACGTTAATTTCAAACCTCTTAATTTCAAACCTTTGATCATGTTCGTGTAACAAACAGTTCAAGTTGGAATCTATTTTAAAATCAGCCAAATTTAGCATTCTTGTTTGTCACGCAAACTTGACAGTACATCTCGAGATAGTTGGGAATACATAGGAAATATGCACAGTTCGACAACAGATATTTAGAAAATTGCTGTTAATCGTGCACGAAAACAGTGGATAGAGAATGATCGGCCTGCCTACATTGCCGGTTGCCACAGTATCTAGACAAATACCAATGACGTCATGAGACTGTGTGTACAACTCGCCCACTTTGAGGAAAAACTTGATGCGAGATTGACTGGCCCGAGTTTGAATCTTTATTTGGCAACTCAATTTAGGCACGTAATACACATTTTCAAACCAAAATTTTTACGATTTCTCATTCTATAGACAAAACAAAGCTACTACAGAATAAATACATTTTGTCAATTCTAAAAGTGATTATAGCTTTCAATATAGGAACATTGTCATGACGTAGTAAAGAAAATGTTCGTGCGCTGTTGAAGATGCATACGATTTCAGAAAAAAAAATGAAATAAAGAAAGGGCACAAAGGTACCTATATCCTGGAAAGGAGAGGAACGTGCCGGCTGTGGAATGTTTGATAATCGCACCGTTTTTTGCAGTATGCTGTGGACTGTATAAAAATACACAATGTAAAAGTAGCGTTTCCAATATTGTTGAACGAATTGTATCCATATGTATAGTCAGCGTCATTGGTTTGTGAGCGGTGATTTCTCGGGATTATTTCGTTAATTAAGGAATAATTTATAGATTTGGAGTAATTCTATCGAATTGTCGTAGACAAATCTATCAAACTCCATCGAATTTTCAGTGTATTTAGTGTTTTTAGTGTATTCTCAGTGTTTTTATTTTCATCCAAATGTCCAACAACCGTTACCTACATCATTAAATTTTGTACCGTTACTTACATCCTGTCATACCGTTACCTACATAGAGCCTATTCCTTCGGAGAATACAATCGCTCTAAACGCACGTTTCCGGCTTAATGAACCAACACGGACGTTTGTATGCCAAGAAATATTATCAGCACTACGTAATTATACACAGTTTTCAACCAAACTACCATAAATCATCTGTAATAGCCAATTGCAATTTGAATCCTTCTCACCCGTGGCCATCTTGGGAAGTAGGTAACTTAGTTACCTACATCAGGTTTACACCCAATGATGTAGCGGATTTCTAAATTATTTTCATAGGTTGTTAGTCAGTTGTATACTAAGTGATTGAGGTATAATTAGAAACAACTACATTTCACGCCTATGTATCTTTGAATATTGAACTATTTTTTGATAGGGGGGGGGGGTGCTCTTTTTAAAAGTACATAATCTTGAATTAGTGTGAGCGAGCGAAGCCTTATGCGGTCTGGGGGTTCAGGGGGCGCCGTAAGCCCCCCTCCCCCCCCCCCCCCCCCCCCGAGAATTTTTTGGAATTTAGTGTCTCTGAGATGGTTTCTTAAGGTGTATTTCACAACTGTACCTTGTGAAATCAATAAGTAGAATTTTACTTTAGAAGTCTGGTTAGTTCTGTTGTAAATGAAGGAGAGATTTTCAAAGAAAGGAACGTCAAATAGTCCTACCATTCTAAGGCTGTTCTAAGGTTCTTATGCACCAGACGTGGTGATGGTCAATCGTTTAATAATAAAGATGAGGTATAAGTATCTTCAAAGTTATGTCGACATCCAGAGTTATATCCAGAGTTATACAGAACTCTGTCTGAAACAAACAATAAATAAAATAAAAATATTCCCTGTGTATATTCAATGTTTAAGTATATCCCCTGTGTATATTCAATGTTTCAGTATGAAGTCAAGTGTGTCGGACTCGATTTATTATTGGAGGGGGGGGGGGGGGGTATGTGGCAAGCTGGTTAAAGGAGTCAAGCGACCGAGCGAAGTGAGGTGGATCAGGATAGGTGGTAACTTACACGGCGTGGGGTCTGGGGCCCGCTCAAGCCAGAGCTTCTTTCATGTTCTGTGGTTGATTCTGAGCTCTCTCTGGCTCTGATTGAGTATTTTTCATTCCACACATGCATGTAAATATTGCTGGTACACGTATTTAAACGTATTTATCCCAAAACTACTCATTGTCACTTTACATGATATATGTCATATAACTTAAAGAACTCATGATTAATGACACTCAATTGCATAATTATTGACCAACGAATGTTAGGCCTATGTAACGCTGTAATGCACCTTAAGGTAGTCCGCTCCAAACAGTGAGGGGAGGGGGTCAAAGGGTTTTTTAAAAATAAATACCTGTATCAACATAATCTAGAGCTTCAAAATGATATATTTTATAGAGTAACTGTTCAGCATCCTAAAACTGAAAAGAAAATAGGGGGTCACCGTATCCGTTCGCATGGAAAACACGATGCGAGATGTGAATATGGACAAAAAAAAAGTGCAAAAATGCCAGAAATTATGTCATTTTAGGTAAATATGTGTGATTTTGATCGAATATGTAGAAGAAACGAGCACGGTGACCCCTTGTTTTCTATTCAGTATTAGGATGCTGATCATTTACTCTATAAAATAATGTCATTTTGAAGAGATAATATTCAAGAAATGACTTTTAAATTTTGACTCTCCGTTACCTCACTGTTTGTAGCGAACTACGTTAACATATTCCTGAGTCACAGATTTTTTGTTGAGAATATATTGTGGGGCTCAACCCCCCCCCCCCCCTCCCCCCGGTCAAAAATATCAAACGAGAAAAATTACACTCATATTTCGTTACATGTAGGTGCATACCCACATTTCCTATAGCTTCTTGCTCTCTCTCTCTTTTCTTTTTTTTCTCTCTTTCTCTTTTTTACGGCCCAATAGGGGGGGGGGGGGGGGGAGGGTGGTTGCCCGCCGGGTGCAACCCCCTCTAAATCCGCCAGTGGTTTCGGATAGTTACATGCTGGTGTAGATCGATCGAGTTTCAAACACCTCGAAGTTCAATATCAGTCAGGGGCGGATCCATGAGTTAATATAATATTTCTGTTTCGGATTTCTAAACTGTTTTCATAGGTTGTTGGGCAGTTGTATACTAGTTCCATCAGGTGTACAGTAGAAACAACTACATTTACCACACTGTCTGCTTTGTTTCTATTGCAAAATGTTGTGTTATATGTTTGTTATTGGAATCATCCAAATTTGGCTATATTGTTGGTAATAGATTGATTCTTACATTAGACAAGTGGGAGGTAGGGCAACTCCAGCCAGTCTGGAGGTTCAGGGGGCCCTGGGAATCTTTGAGATATGGTGGTATTGATATCAGCGGTTTACTTTCCAGCCATTATGGCATGTACATCCACTTTTATGGGCATTTCGTTCTGGGAGTTGGGAGGATGTATCGTAAGGCCTCCGAGAAAATATTGGGATTCGCACTATTCAAAATGATTGTTTTATGTGTATTTTACAACTGTATTTGTGCAGTTTGGATATTTAGAAATGTATGGGCATTCCGGTCTAAAGAATTGGATTGCGTCGTAGGGCCCCTGAGTACCGGGTGTATCCCGCCTGGATCCGCCAGTGTCAGTCTCAGTACTAAACGTGAAACAAAGCACTTGTGGAAACTTTTTTGACGGAAAAAAACGGAATCTGGTACCGAATATAACATCTTTGTCGATGCTGTACAAGCCATTGGATTCATTTGGAGTCATGATAGACTCAATGACACACTCCACAAAAGGATATATCATAATATTTAATTTTATGGCCTTTCTTAAGGATGAAGTTATATATGGAAAGGTGTGAAATATCTCCGAGCTATATAAATATTCACGCCAAAATTTTCATAAGCTTTATCTGTAAACACTTTTTCTCCTAGCTAATCAATTTATGTACGGTTTTGTTGGTTCCCCTGTTTGGTATTATTAGTTTTGCCGCAACCAATTGAGTCTACGACACTTAAACAGCATTTGCTGCCTCGGGATTTTTCTCTACCCACAACAAATATTACGCACCATTCCAACTTGAACTAATTAGGCATATGAACCTCTCTTCGTAACAAAAGCAAGTGCTTATCGGTCGCAATCTGGTTTAATATCTGGTTGCTTTTAATCAGATAGTGCTGAGACTCAAAAATAGATGTGTAACTACCACGTGCGAAGAGCAGAACGCGAGTACACACTTAGCAGCCAGTGAAGCGAATACAATACGTATGTAGTAGAACACATATTTTACACACTGTCTAACCTTTATGACCCCAGTAAGTATCTGTTAGGGCTTTGTTTTCATTCCAGAAATGTTGTAATTCAGGTTTGTTGTTGGTATCATCGAAATTTGGTTCTATTGGTGATAATATATCGATACATCCGTATACATTCAATAATTGGATATTAAAATAAATTGGAATATTGAACATAAATACCTACTTCCTTGCCCCATACACATAGAGTATCACTTCTCTATTCTACTCATTCTTCAGTAACTTAATCATGGAACTACATGTACATTTTGTTGCCACAAAGAGTGTTTTTCAGTGGCTGGTGTCTGATTCCATCTGAAATCGAGAGTTTGTAGCACCAAGATATACTCAATAACTCCCCAGCAGGTCTCCCAGCAGTACAAGAGTTGGAATAAGGTACTGGAAAAGAAAGTGGTACATTATCGAGAGTCACAAAGTAGTTGTGTCTTTCTGTAGTTAGACCCGACTTATCTTATACGGATATTCCAATGTCCAAGAGTTAATCAGGCATGGCTAAAATCAATCAATATTCATAGGAGCTGATCAGCGTTGACAAGTAGGATGACCAAATCACTGACTGTGCTACGCATGAATGGTTTCCCCACATGAGGGCATGAAATGCAAGTAGGGTCTTTACTGAACGACTCCAACCAGTTTGCCATAGTCGCCGGTACCCCATTTTTCATAGCTTATCTTGCTTCAATTCTCGTTGCCATATGACTTGTACTCAAAGATATGGCGAATCCTCATGATCCTTTTGCATATTCCCTTGTCCGAACCACTGCCGAGAGATATTTCAGCTCCACGAAGCATAGACGTGATCATGTGCTGCGATGACTGATGAGAGACTAGGCGTCATCCATAAATGTCGCGCTTGTAACACTGCCATCCATGGTATCATCCATGTAGCAAAGAATCGGTGAATCAAATTTTGTTTCGTTCGTAGAAAGTAACATTTTGTTAATCAGATTTGATATACTGGTGGACGTTAAATCTGTCCCCGAGGATACTCAGTAGCCTTTTGGTTTGTGATTAGGTACCTATGTACATATCACACACCATCTGCCCCTGATGACGCTAGTGCATCTTTGGATGAGCTAATTGGTCGGGCTTGGTTGGTTGTTTCCATTGCAAAACGTTGTATTTTACGTTTATTTTTGTCATCATCGAAATTTAGCTGTATTGGTGGTAATAGATTAATACTCACAGTCATACCACTGAGCCGGTGTCACTGCTGGCGGACGTAAATCTGTACCCCAGGATATCATAAACTCAGTAGCCTTTTGGCTTGTGATTAGGCACCTATGTACTTGCCATGTATCTATTCAATGCGGCTGGTTTCAAATTTCTAATTTAAATTAGTTTTAGGTTGTTGGGCAGTTGTATGCTAATTCCATCAACTACATTTCACACACTGTCCCTGATGACGCCAGTGTGTCTTTGGATAAGCTAATTCGTCGGGCTTCGCTTCTATCACAAAATGTTGTATTTTGAATTTGCTATTGTCATCATCAAAATTTAGTTGTATTGGTGGTAATAGATTAATATCAATGTCAACATTATGAATATATTACCGGAAGACCACAAGGATTTTGCTATTGGCATCATCAAAATTTAGTTGTATTGGTGGTAATAGATTAATATCAACATTTTGAATATATCACTGGAAGACCGCAGGGAATGCCGAACTTAGCTACACTTCCTTAGGGACATGTGCTGTTGAAATGTGATATATTAGTTTCATATATTGAGTAGCATTTACTATCCAAATTTTCAAAAAGTTTTGTCGATGACAGAACTTTATCGACCCAGTGTACGTACGATACATCTCGGTTCACAAGGTAACACAACACAATGACAATGAATTTGTTTTATCTTGCTCCGTGCTACAACCACAACAATGGCAAAACAGAGATTGTTATGGGTACAACTACATGCATACAGTACATGTGCTTGTGTGGTAAACATCCGCATTCTATTGCATGGGGTTTGATTTGGTTTTTAAATTTTTTCGTAGGTTGATCGACAGTTGTATAGTCCCATCAAGTTTACAGTGAAAACACCTATATTTCACACACTGTTTGCCCCTGATAGCGTCAGTGTGGTATAACAATTTGGGAGGGGTTTGTTCATATTCTGAAAATTATCAAAATCTGACCTTTTGATGGTGATATGGTCATGCAACATTTGTTTTGCACATTTCCATTTGTGGTTAGTGCGCACATCACATAACAATACTATTGCCATATTGATGTTCAAACTGGCGGGACCATCGTCATTTGCCTTGGAAAAACAACGGGAAAATCATAACATTGCCATTCATAGAACTGATACCATGAGCCACAACGAATCAGGAATTCTCACCACTTTCAGACTTTGCTGCACAACCAAAATTGCCACTACAGCGTCCCGTCTCTGATTGCTATGATTCCCACAAGCATCAAATGTATTATCCTTGCAAATGATCCATTGATCACATCCTGTTTCAGTCTACTGAAACACGGTATACATATTCTCCCTGATGAATGTAAGTGACATCCAGCAATATTTCGTTTTATCTGTAGAACTGCAGTATGTATAACCAACATGTATTTGAATAAGCCAATCTATTAGTTTTATGCAAAAAATGTATTATCTCATCGTTTCCATTAATAACACAGTTGCGGGTATGATTGTTGTGTTAAGAGCGGATATATGGACATCGGGAATGAATACGCACTGCAAATAATTTACGAGATACTGAAAATGCATGTGTGATTCTTCACATGACACAATGGAACATGAATACAAGTATCAATCTATTACCACCAAAACAGCCAAAATCTGATGATTCCAATAGCAAACGAAAAATACAACATTTTGCAATAGAAACAAAGCCCGACCAAATACTTTATCAAATGACACACTGGCGTCATCAGGGGCAGACAGTGTGGTAAATGTAGTTGTTTCTACTGTCACCTGATGGAGTTAGTATACAACTGCCCAACAACCTATGAAAATAATTTACAAATCCGAAACAAACCCCATGGAATATATATATGACAAGTACATGAGTACCCAATCACAAGCCAAAAGGCTACTGGGTTGATGGTATTCTCGGGGACAGAATTAACGCTCACCAACAGTGACACCGGCTGTTTCAGTATTTTCAAATAATATCACTATCAAAGTACAATAGTTCTACACACTTTCTGTCAGGCTAGCATCGGCTTGGCCTAATGATGCAAAGTTCTACTTCTCCTCGATATCGACTTCCGTAGAATGTATCGGAACCGTTTGCCGAAGACGAAGTAAATGAAGAAGTTGACGGACGAGTTGACGACCATCAACAGAGCACTAATCGTGTTACATATATAGAAAGGTCGAGAGATGAACGTCATCACCTTGTTCTGCTGTAACGTCGTCAGAATCAGAAGAATGCTTTCCGGTGTCTCACATATGATAAATACTAGAATAATAATAACAAGGACAACAGTGGCATTAGTCTCGGCGTGGTGGTGATGTTGGCCATGGTGCCTCGATTTTGTTGAGGAGCTCTGAAATGGAACTTCCATCTCTGATTGAAGACGCTTTGATTTATTTATAGCATGGATGAGGCCCAGGTTCAAAGTGAAAAGTAGAGTCAACGGTATGATGTAGAGAAACACTATGAACATTCCATAACGGTATATGTTCAAATAATAAAAGTTTGCAAATTCTTCTTTTAGCACCACCCTCGACACAATAACTTGGCCACACGACTCGAAAGCCATGATACAACTATCGAAGAACCGAGGCAATGAGAAGATAATCCCAAATGCAGCCACGACTGCAGCACATATTCTTCTGGAGCGTGCACCGAACATCTTCATGGCACGTAATGGCTTACACACGTAGATATACCTGTCGATGGTCACTAAAGCCATCATCCAGATGGTAATAGCTTGGAATGTCTTCAGCAGAGGATAGATGTAGAATTGCATCCGGTGGTAGAGGTGGGGGTTCTTCATCAAATACTTCAGCGGATACCGCAACAAGGATGTTACTAGGTACAACGAGTCCGAGATCGCTAACAGTTGCAAGAGAAGCAAGTGCTCTCGGTGTTCTTTGTCTTGATGCAGTATCACCAGAAATGCTATATTCCCTAGAAGGCCAACCAGTCCAATAACACCTATAAGGTAGAGTTCCACAGTAACATCGAATACGTTCTCGTTTGGCATTCCTATAGCTGGAACCGACGCATTTGACTCGCACGTAGTGTTCACCACGTGCAGCCCACATTGCCCATTTAGTGTCATTTTGACCTGTTGATATTGCACTTAATCCAGTTCGATCCCGGTATCCTAGTAGTTATCCTAGGCGATTAGATTTAACTGTGTTTTCATAACAACTGTATGCGACAAGTCCGACACGTCGTCTCCACAACTCGTTGCAGTCTTGAATTTCAACATTTTTCTCGCACATAAATACATGTAAATATCTGTCCACTCGAGTTGGTTGCAATGGCGACCCAGAAATCTTTGAGAATTCGCCGCAGTGTTAGTGTGGTGACATCCGGGGTTATCGCACGTCTCCAGTCCGGGCCATGGTCAAGATCCACCTGTCATAGCGGGGTGATCTACGTCCAGTGGTCCCCAGTTCATTCCTAGAATCAATACTGCCTGCAAAGAAATCGAGGTTATTTATCGACTTAGTAATTGGAGCCAATCGTGGACTGGCTGTACGCAACGACAGCTGAGCAGCCAACTCGTTGTCAGTAATTTTATTGAAATATAATAGCATGATCATCATAAATTTGTCTAAGATAATATTATAAGCTTATACGCATGTGGCTGTTTGAAATGACCGCTAGTTATAGGAGCCAAAATATCGTTGTGTCGATATTGTGTCTGCTACCCTGTGTCCATCAAAAGTAACGTATGAAGCGATGAATGCCTCAGCTTCAGTTAGAATACGACCAGTCAGACAAAATAGTCAAATTGCACTACCGTTTGTGAGATTCTTTTGCGCAGTTTAAAATTCTACCAGTATTTTCCAACAGCTGTGCCATAACAGTGTACAACTTCTAGTTGAACAATTCAGAAGTATACTAATCGTGCCAGGTATCGCGCACGCGTGATGGCTAAAAATATAACCCATACAAGGACACTCTGAAATGTATTTACCACACAAATATGAAGATACGTGCTTCAGGTATTACCTTGGTGGTGCCGGTAATGAGTACATGCAGGTGAAACGAGTCCAGCGATATTCTGGCCCGTATCCATGTAGTCACAACCAGAAAGTGTTGTTATACAATCGTTCTATTCCTCAAACGTTCACTATAACGCATCACAGGTATGCCATAAATGTTTCTTTTTTATGCAGCACGGATATGTTGTTATTAATAGGCCGCAGTTGCGAAAAATTATCCCTAGCTGTTTCCACGTCGATGCTGTGAGTGATGTAGAAACCAACACGTTTTCTATGGACCATTCCAGTTTCCGGCCGGTCTGACCGAGAGAGGGCGGTGTCTGGGAACTAGCGGCCTAGTGTCTGACTGCTGTCGACTGGTTAGAGTCTGTACAGATCTTCAGCCGGTGATTGCTGTCGTAAAATGGACACAAAATTTCTAGTGAAGTGAGGAACTTGCTTCTCGGCACCGACAGACCAACGATCACCAATATTACTCACCCGTTATAGACTAGTACATATTTATGTACTCTGAAATATTCAACACAATACACATGCACAATATACATATAGATACGTCTCATTTTCATGTCAAGACAATGCCCATTCAGCTCACGTCACTGCCCTCCAATAAAGTCGTTAGATGTCATCACCCTTCTCTGCCAGAATCGATAACATATATCATAATTCATTCACGGTTCGATCGTATTTCCTTCAACATGAACATATAAAATACACCCATGGGGATCCTGTGTGTACTGGCACGTGCACATAAACACTCAAATATTTCAAATGTGGGTGTTATTTCTCAGGAGTGTGTCTTGTGCTGTATAAATCTTTGTTTTAAAATGTCAAATTACGACTATGGAAATTTGAATATTATGTTATATATATAATCCTTCTGATTTCCCCCATTCAAATGAATATAAGTCAAGGATTTCATGTAGATAACCGAGCTAAAACTCCTGGAACTTGTGCCTGATGTAAAGGTATCTCTTGTTTGTCCAATTCATCACATCGAATGATCCAATTAGTTGTGGCTATTTTTATCTCCGAATAATAGGCTGTAAATTTCATGTCAGGTCTGACACTGGGATCATGTCAAGCGGGAACATGTTTAGTCAAGAGTCCCCAAAATTGACTTTCCCTGTGTTCATTAGGAAAAAAAACCTGAGGTGCAGCTATAACACGTTCCGCATATAAATGGAGTGCCAAACACTACATATGTTAGAAGTCTTATTGTATTGTTTAATTAAATCTAGTGTATTTATGATTCACTTTGCTGGAACTTACTTCATTGCAGTCTTGGCTAAACAGGACAGTACTTGGCTAAACAGGACACAATCAACAATTATTTGGAATGAAAAAGTTCTGGCACAGTGATTTAAGCCCTAGTTTTACAACAGCAGATGTTCCTCATCCTTGATACCAAATTACTAAGGGTGAGGCAATTTCACGTGTTATGGATAAAATATAATTTGAAGCCAACGTAGACCAAGAATGACCCAGCGATATACTATATATTTTACGGCCCAGGTAACACCAATTTCAACGGATGTCATCACCATAGCTTCTCAATTTTAGGTCTGCTCCAATATCATACTGATAATCATCAATTTCAGGGGTGCGTGTTGGATTTTTCAGATGTTAAAGTTGATTCTTTGGCAGCTGTATACGAATTTCATCAAATGCTCAGTAGAACAATATTTCTACACACTGATGACTGCTGACTGCACCTGATGATGCCAGTGCATTCTTCAACTACATATTTGATCGGACTTTCCTTTCCAAAAATATTTCATGTTAGTTTACGTATTATATGTACAAAATATGTGTAAAAAAATTGAATTCCCTGTAAGTTTCAGAATTCCAGGTAGAATTGTGTGATTTTCTGGTTTTCAGATCCCATCCCAAATAATGTAAACTTCATTCAAATTTCATGACCAAGACCAATGGAAGCAAACAATGGGGCCTGTTTAGTACATATCTGCAATCATCAGCTGGCATCACAGTTCTTGTCATTTACGTCATTATTGATTACAGATGATTTTTGTTTGTGATTTGGGCGCCAAATGTACCCCATTTACTATGCTGCCACCTATTGAATGAGTATATGATATGCCCCATCGATCATGTGACTCCATACAAGCAGAAACCCATAACTCTTATGGGTTTCTGATACAAGCTATAGGCTATAGTAGAGGTGGGGGGGGGGGTCAAACTGGATCCTACGATGGGATGTAATGGACACATAGCCAAAACATATTCCAATACAATTAGGCAATTCTAAATCCATGTAAGTATGCAAATAATATGACACTGTTGTTTCATCCCCACTAGTGTTGTGTCCTTTATGTAATAATCCTGGGATGTTCATTTTGAGAAGTTCAATCCTGACATTTGGCTTCGACATACTAGATTTCTGCCGTTTACACTAGAACTAGAAAAAAACCCAATAAGCCCTTGAAAAAACTGTGATAAATTTTTGTCAAATACAGGGATGAAACAACAGTGAATATTTTTATTAATATGAATCATTTTTATCATTTTTCCGTTTTGGAAAAAACGCCCCAACGCCTCTCACCACATCAAAATCCTTAGCAAATCAAAGCCTTGACAGGTTGGGATCAGTTTATTTGTGAGTGCATCAGAAGCGTAATAACAGGCAACAACTTTTAAATCTGACATGTGTTGCAAGAAATGTGTACACCAAAATTACTAGTAGCTGTGAATTAAGCCAGTGTCATGAGCTGACATTGCAATACAACTTTTGAGCCCAGGAACACATCATGAATATGCCAACGAGATGGCATTGTTGGTCTATCCCACTTTCATCGTTACTGTTTTGGCATGTATATTACCGCTAATGTGGAACATCGGTGACGGCTGTTGGGTAAACGCAATGAAACTTCGATAATAGCTCTTGGTTATGCTGGTATGATATACGTTACAGCAACGAAGTTGAATATGGTTTGGGCGTCTCAAGTTCATACTGACGGAACCAAATATTAACATGATATTGTAACGATTTTGAGCCTAAAATTGTGTTCCGCCAAATTGCATTACCTGTTTGTTAATGATATATGTGGTTACATGTTTTTCGGTCGTTAAATGAGTTTTAAATTGATTCTAGTGAGTATATACGATCACCAAAGTTCGGGTATTTTTCAGCGTCTTCGGTTGCTCTTCGGCTGATTACGTAAACGTGCTTCAAAACGGATTTACAGCAATGCATATTGTTACTTGGTGGTTTCTGATTGGTCATCAATCATAAAGGTTTTTTTGGCTGGAAAAGCCAGTTTTGATTGGTTGTGGTAGGTCACGTGGCACCTACCCCGAAAAGTATAAATACTGCCGACTTACAGGAGTCAGCACCTTTCGACCCTGGGACACCCACCAGAGCACATCGCGGTCCAGCTGAATTAGTCAAATAGGCCAAAGAGCAGACGAGCAACCGAAGGTGTCATTTCTAGATGAATTCTCAATTATTTCACCAACTGTATGATTCGTCAATAAACCTTGAACTGTTGCCGAGAGTTGATCCTTGAGCCAGCCCAGCCGACTCCGTGTTCGGGTTTACAGATGAAATGTCAACCGAAGTAATAGAGAAAAGGACTGACAGACCCGTTGGCTTGCAATCAAAGCTGATAACGTCTGAGATAGCTGTGAACCCAAGCTATCTACCAAATATACAACCGAAGAAGAAGTCGAGAGAAGGAGCTGAACACCGAACTACTCCAGGAACACCAGCAGCTGCAGGCCCGAACATGCTACCACCGAGACGGCCTGCAGCCGGAGCATCGGAGCTTTCCGAAGTACCCCAACTGAGTCAACTGAGACAGCCTGCAGCCGGAGTACCGGAGTCTCCCGAAGTACCCCTGCAGCTGAAGTCCCTGAGACAACAGAGACGGCTTGCAGCCGGAATGCCAGTATCCCGAAGTGCCTCTGCAGCCGAGTTTCCAGAGTCAAGCGAGACGGCTTGCAGCCGGAGTGCCAGAGTTTCCGGAAGTGTCCTTGCAGCCGAAATCCAGAGACAACCGAGATGGCCCGCAGCCAGAGCACCAGAGCCTTCCCAAGAGCTCCTGCAGGCGAAGTGCCGAGGCAACTCGGGTCCACTCCACTGAAGGGCGACAACATTACTTTGACTCAGCAAGTCGCCACGGAAGAAGTCCTGGAGCTACCCCGAGAACCAGCGACAGCTGCTCAACGACCGTCTCTATAACACTCAGTTGACGCATAAAGACTGTAGAAGAAAAATCGACCCCTAGAACCGTTACAATATGAAGCATTTCCAGCTGTAAAAAATTTAATTTTATTGATATTTCTAGTGATATTGATATTTCTAGTGATATTCCATGTTTATATATTGACACTGCTGATAATATACATAGATTACATGTGGTTGTCAAGATGTGGACATTTTTGTGTTATGAATATTCACAATAATGAATACATAATTACGTGGGATAGCATTCTTATATCCCGATCAGTCACCTCTTCTTAAAGTTGATCAGAGTGGTCGAACTGACATGGATATCTTTCACCAGGAATTTTCGACTTCTTCCATTAACGCGGCCATATACGAGGCCTTGGTACAGTTATTCATTGGATATCAGTAGAATCCTAGACACATATTTGTTGTTTTGATTACGTAGTCGGCGGGGTTCAAAACCTCACACTGAAAACACGAAAACAAAATGAGCTTATGGCGTGAGTGCGATTTCGGTGTGTCAAGGAGTTAACCTCATGTATTCGTGTATGTTTTCCCAAAGAAGACTGTCAAAGCTGATCATACCTAGAATGCTGGTTTTGGTTTTGCCTTAAAATGGAATGGATAATAGTAAACAACATTGGCTCATTTGACAATATATGCACATTTTCACACAATATACCATAGTACAAAGACACTGCACCAAATACGGACAAATGAGCAAATGTATGTATTCACTGAATACTGTGCATGTTACCATACGCACCAGAACTAGTAATGGTGTCCCAAACGATGCTAATGCTCACAATATTTAACAGATTACTTGAACAGATTACTTGAATTTTAATGTATTGGGCGTGCAGTAACATTAGTCATTTTACGAAGTTTTATCCATGTCTGCAACATTTGTGGCAATATCATGACATCTGTCTAGGATCACACTTTTCTA
Organism: Terebella lapidaria; assembly: GCA_949152475.1. Classification (NCBI taxonomy): domain Eukaryota; kingdom Metazoa; phylum Annelida; class Polychaeta; order Terebellida; family Terebellidae; genus Terebella; species Terebella lapidaria. The sequence goes on from OX424558.1 coordinate 13,791,077, forward strand.
TTCTATTAGTAGTCGATCAGGGAAAATTTCAATAGTATCTATTCCGACCCAGGTCTTCATGCGATTTACCACTTTGCACATATATTGAAAATATGACTGATTTTCATGGTGATTATAGTACTACCACCTGATACAGGGTAGTCTGGGTGATCAACACCTGACAACCAAACCCGAGCTTCGATACGTATGTAACAAGGAAACTGATATATCCACGAAATAGTATTAAAATGTTAACTATATCTACCCAAATACAAATCAGAACTGTCAATTTTGGAATGTGATTGTCAGATTTTGCTACAAATAATACAGCAACCGTTTTCACATTGAAACAATAACAACTGGTATGTCGAGACATTTTAGAGATATGCATGTATTGTGCCTGCGGTAGATGTGTAACTCTCATACCATATAATGTCACAACAGTTGCATTGCCCTGACTGTTGTTTTTATTCAATCGACCATGTGCAAAAAAAACATTCGATACGTGGCAGTATTGTAATAGTGGCGCCAGATCCCTAATCTCCTTGTACATTAAATGTAAGTTTCAATCTATTACCACCAATACAGTCAGATTGTGATGATGCCAACAACAAACGTAAAATACAACATTTAGCAATAGAAATAAAGCCTGACCAAATAATTTATCAAAAACACACTGACGTCATAAGGTGGCAGACAGTGTGTTAAATGTAGTTGTTTCTACTGTACACCTGGTGGAGTCAGTATACAACTGCCCAACAACCTATGAAAATAATTTAGAAATCCTAAACAAACCCCATGGAACAGATAAATGATAAAGTATCATGATAAAGTACGTAAGTACCTAATCACAAGCCAGGAGGCTACTGAGTTGATGGTATCCTGGGGGACAGATTTAACGTCCACCAGCCGTGATACCGACTTAGTGGTATGAATGTAAGTATCAATCTATTACCACCAATACAGTCAGATTCTGATGATGTCAATAACAAACGTAAAGTACAATATTTTGCAACTACTCTTTGTAATGAATAGCGTCGACGTCATACGACCACTACTATATTGCAACCATCTGGCAGTTCGCTAACACGTCACGCTGAACCTACTTTTACAGTCGATCAGACTTATGTCCAATAGACGTGGAATCAATACCCAGTATTAAGTATTCCGAGCAAACAAAACAGGGTCCGTTATCCAATCTCATAGTACGGGGACAGAAAGTCATATCAGGCATACGAAGTGAGAGAAAACAAAACATGACAGGGAAACTCATGAACCCCCAAAAATGGCCATTAGGAGGTGAAATCAGGTGTTCCGGAAATAGTGAGCATTTCCTGCCCCACTAGTGGCACCCGTCATGATTCGTCAAAATTAGCATGAAAATAGATCTAGTTGCATGGCAGACATGGCTTTGGTGTATTTATCAACCAAAACAGGGTCTGTTATCCAATCTCATAGTCTATGGACAGAAAGTCATATCAGGCATACGAAGTGAAAGAAAACAAAAAAAAACAGGGAAACTCATGACCCCCCCCCCCCCCCAAATAGCAACTCAATCAGTATCCAAAATTACTTTCAATGGTGAAAAAATATTGGGGCCGGAAATGGCACCAAATAGTGACATAATTCCGGACCAAAATTCTGGAATAATGAATCTTACACACACGATAGAGGTACATTTGGCGAGTCTTATGCATCATAGAAATAGTTAATAAAAAGGTCAGAGAAACTGGCTTTCAAAGACATAAAATCTTTGTGTTTCGACTGAAACGCTGTTTTGACCCGTCAAGACGACTGAAGAACAAATTCGAGGTCACCACTGAAACTGCCGGATATTATTTCAACTTAAATGTTGCAATATTCAGGCTCGATCTGGGAGTGTTTTAGTAAGTTTACATATCCCATTATGAGGAAAGAAGTTAATGAATTTTCAAAAAAAGTTCAAAAATGATTTCAATGGCAAAATCGTGTTGAACTCTTTTGCTGGATGGCCCAAATCAGACAGTGACATGATTTAGGACCCAATTTTTTTACCGACCCATCAGAAAATCTAAATGGCCACCACGCACAGACTAGTGATTCAAGGGCGTCTTATACATCAATGAGAAAAACGTTACTGAGATAATTTTTGAGAGATTGACTGTCAAAGTCCAAAGTCTCATCGAAATTTGCCTTCATTTCTTTAATCATTTTAAAATACATTTGTGCAAAATTTCAGAAAAATTGAACAGTAAATTTCAAATATAAAAATGTGGATGACAACAGACGCAACTCCATTGATAGGTTATCAGACTCGGAAAACCTGAAAACTGAGTCATACATACAGATTACACAAATCCATGTGAATCAGTGTATATGGTGACTTGATATATACATACGGTAGAGATGGTGCATGCATCTGGCTTTCATCTACATTTGATTTATTCTTGGCACTCCGCCTAAGTTATATTGTTCCATTATATTGATCGGGTTGATGTCTTTTGTCACCACTATCCCAAGAAAACGCTTCTCACTCGGAAAATGTGGTGAAAATACAAGTAGAAAACATTTCGCTATAACCTAGTTGATGTAGAAGACTTCGAAAGTCTCTCATCGAAAGTTCGAAACTGATAAGGTATTGATGACAAAGAACGTTGATTATGAAACAATCAGGCCCTATGAGCCAAACATACTTCCAGTTTTCAACAAAGGCAACCGACCGAATTGACTATAAATTAGGCTTGTGTGGGTTGACACCCATTCATGCAAGAAAAATTCATCCGAAGTTTAGTTGGTGTTTTCCATTTTATCCGGTAATCCAAATATGATAATAGAATGTATTTCGTTAGAACGCAAGTTTGACATTAATGTGATCTTATAAACAGAAATGACGGGTCAGTATGTATTCACATGCATTTCAGCGGATGCTTATTCTTATATAACCCTTGTGGTTTTGTTTTTCTGAGTATTTTGTCTAATCCCTGTGCACAAATACTAGTACTTGATTAATTTCATTCCGGGTTTGCTATTCTGATGGACGGTTTCATCTTATAGCCTGTAGGTGTACACTCATGTTAAATCATGTCTGCTCCTGATTACGCAAGTGTGGTTATAGATCAAATTTGTATGTTGGGATTTACTTTATTCTACAGTAAAGTTTTTCCCAAAGTGTACCCAAATTGTAGGTATACTTGTTGTAATATTCTGATATATGCATTGAACACATCAATTCATCATTTCAAATAGGTACCAGGTGTCACAAACGAGAGTTTATGATATTGTTATTTTAAAGAGGCACGATATGGGATTTTGTTTTTAGGGGATTTCCAAGATTTTTCTCCCGACGCTTCTATTTATAGAACAAAATCTATAAATCTGCCGAGCCGATCTGGCTGATCTGACAGTTGGCTCGGCAGAGATCCTGGGACAAAAACGTAATCTGACCTATTGTTCTATAAATGAAACAGCGTCGGCCGACAAATCTGGAAATCCCCTAAAAACAGAATCCCATATAGTGCCCCTTCAACGTAGTCCGCTACAAACATGGAGGTAACGGAGAGTCAAATTTTAAAAGTCATTTCTTGAATATTATCTCTTCAAAATGACATTATTTTATAGAGTAAATGATCAGCATCCTAATACTGAAAAGAGAATAGGGGTCACCGTGCTCGTTTCTTCTACATATTCGATCAAAATCACACATATTTACCTAAAATTCTGGCATTTTTGCACATTTTTTTGTCCATTTTCACATCTTGCATCGTGTTTTCCATCGTGTTTTCAGTTTTAGGATGCTGAACATTTACTCTATAAAATATATCATTTTGAAGCTCTAGATAATGTTGATACAGGTATTTATTTTAAAAAACCCTTTGACCTCCTTCCCTCACTGTTTGGAGCGGACTACCTTAAGGCTAGATACTGTGGCGTTAGTGCCTCGCATATACAATTAACGTTCTGATCCTAAACATCGCGGCAGAGACGCTAAAAGCACGCTAAATGATCAATTACTCGCGATTTTCTGGCGGCAATCGAAATCATGCTACGCAAATCACTTGTATTCATTCACGAAGATCCTACATATACTAATATGTACACATACAAGCTATCTCTACTACTTTCAATTTCGGATGCCATTTCGCATCTCACATCATTTGCCAATGTCCCGCTTAGTTGTGTCCATCGGAGTTGTTGCATGTAATTTTGTGGATTGAAATAAACATGGAAACAATACCAACGTATGAAGTATTCCGAACGAACAAAACCAAATCTGTTATCCAATCTCAAACTCCAGTGTCAGGCAAAATCGAGAAAAGTTTATGGAATTTCAGGATGACAAAAGGTGAAGTCAGGTGTTCCGGGAAGATAGGGCATTTCCTGCCTCACGTCATGAATTTTTTTTTTAAATTGTTAAAACGCCCTTTTGTATACTTGTCAGAAATTTGGTGTACTTGTCAGCCAGATCGTGATGACGTCCATAGAAATTCTCAAACACGTCTATTAATCTTGGTCAAACCTATCTTGATGCAGCAGTTAGAGACTAGCTGGCGATATCTGTGAACAAAGTCCTCATATGCTTTTTTTCAGATTTCTAAATTGTTCTACAGGCTGATTGGCAAAAAATCCCACCATGTGTACAGAAGACACAACTATATCTATGTCACTCCCTGTTTGTCCCTGATGAAGCCAGTGTGGCTTCGTCTGTAAATATGTTAGAGGGCTTTGTTTATATTCAGAAAGTGTTATATTCGGGTTTAGTCATTGACATCATCAAAAATCATAATACCTGTAATAGGTTGAGATATATCTTCATGGTGCAGTTCTCATCTGTGGTGCACACGTTGCTTAACAATACTCTTGCCATATTGATGTTCAAACTGAAGCGACTATTGTCATTTACCTTGGGAACACTTCGGGAAATCAGTATTCATAAAACTAATACAACGAGCCACAACGAAGCGGGATTCTAATCAATTTCCCAGTCTGCTGCATTATTATAGTTGCCTCTACAGCGTTCTCTCTGATTGCTATGATCTCCATAAGCATCAACTGTAATATCCGTGCAAATAATTAAACGATTCGAAACCTTTCTCGTGCTACATCAGAAATGACATCCAACAGTATTCAGCGTTCAATACCTGTAGAACTACATTTCACATGACTGACCTGTATATAATGGACATGTATGCCAAGCTATTTATTTTATATAAAAATGTGTTACTGCATCTTCACAATACATTTTGAAGATTTTGTTGGATAGCACAACTGTTATATCCCACATTCGTGCTTTTTCTCTTTACACAGACGGGTATGCTAGGCATGTGGGGGGGGGGGATATGCACTTCAAATAATTTACGAGGTACATGTTTAATACTGAAAAACATGTGCGATTCTTCAGATGACACAATGGAAAATAAATACATTTCAATATAATCAATACTACTCGGTATTCAGGCTCTCAAACTACAATCACTGCAAATAATACATGTCAGTCCACCAGCGTCTTAGCCTAATGATGCGAAGTTCTACTGCTCCTGGATATCCACTTCCGTAGAATGTAGCGGAACCGTTTTCCCAAAGCGAAGTAGATGAAGAAGTTGACTGACGAATTGACGACCATCAAGAGAGCACTAATCGTGTTACAGATATAGAAAGGTCGAGAGATGAACGTCATCACCTTGTTCTGTTGTAACGTTGTCAGGATCAGAAGAATGCTTTCCGGTGTCTCACATATGATAAATACTAAAATAATAATAACAAGGACAACAGTGGCATTATTATCGCTGTGGTGGTGGTGGCCATGGTGTCTCGTTTTTGACGAGGAGTTTCGCAGTGGAATTTCCATCTCTGATTGACGACGCTTTGATTTCTTTATAGCCTGAATGAGGCTCAGGTTCAAAGTGAAAAGTAGAGTCAACGGTATGATGTAGAGAAACACTATGAACATTCCATAACGGTATATGTTCAAATAATAAAAGTTTGCAAATACCTCTTTTGGCACCACCCTCGACACAATAACTTGGCCACACGACTCGAAAGCCATGATACAACTATCGAAGAACCGAGGTAATGAGAAGATAATCCCAAATGCAGCCACGACTGCAGCACATATCCTTCTGGGGCGTGCACCGAACATCTTGATGGCACGCAATGGCTTACACACATAGATATACCTGTCGATGGTCACTAAACCCATCATCCAGATTGTAATGGCTTGGAATGTCTTCAGCAGAGGATAGATGTAGAATTGCATCTGGTGGTAGAGGTGGGGGTTCTTCACCAAATACTTCAGCGGATACCGCAACAAGGATGTTACCAGGTACAACGAGTCCGAAATCGCTAACAGTTGCAAGAGAAACAAGTGCTCTCGGTGTTCTTTGTCTTGATGCAGTATCACCAGAAATGCTATATTCCCTAGAAGGCCAACCAGTCCAATAAAACCTATAAGGTAGAGTTCCACAGTAATATCGAATGCGTTCTCGTCTGGCATTCCTATAGCTGGAACCGACGCGTTTGACTCACACGTGGTGTTTACCACGTGCAGTCCACATTGCTGATTTAGTGTCATTCTGACCTGTTGTATTTGCACTTAAACTGGTAGGATCCTTTTATCGACGTAACTAGATTTGTGTTGTATTAACTCTATGCGACTATAATGTCCCACACTTCGTGGCTACAACGAGTTGCAGTCTTAAAATTCAATATTTCCCGAACATAAATAAATATCTGTCCACTCGAGACGGTTGAAATGGCGACCCAGAGAACTATCCCAAGAAGTTCGCTCTGGTGCTGGTGTGGTGACATCCGGTGTTATCGCACTTCGTCAGTCCGGGCCTTGGTCAAGATCCACTTGTCATAGAGAGGTGATCTACGTCCAGTTGTCCCCAGTTAATTCCTGGAATCAATACTTCCTGCAAACAAATCCAGGTTCTTTACCGTGTTAGTAATTGGAAGCAATCGTGTACTGGATATACAGAACTACAACTCAGCAGCCAAGTCGTAGACGGTAGTTTCATGAAAATGTAATAGTACAACCATCATCAGTTCGAAAAATAATATTACAAGCTTATACGCACGTAGATGCTTAAAATCAAAGGCAAGTTATGAAGAAATGATGCCTACGTGACTTCTTTAGAATAAAACTAGTCAAACAATTTACTCAAGTTGCACTATAATAACATCAATCGGTTCACGAGATTCTTTAACGCAGTTTTAAATTGTATCAATATATTCCAACAGCTGTGCCATAACAGTGTAGAGCTTGTAGTTTAATGGGCAATACAAAAATATACTGAATGTGCCAGATATCGAGCAAGTGTGATAGCCAATTGGGAAGCCCATACAAGGTCACTGAATTTTTTTTACCACACAGGTGTATAGATACGTGCTTTAAACTTTACCTTTGTGGTGCCGGTTTCTCTGAGTCTATGCAGGTATGCGTCCAGCATTATATTCAGCCCGTATCGATGCAATTCCAAGCTAGAAAATACGTGTCGTCATACTGATGTACTAATTAATTGTAATGTTTATTTTGCTACTCTCCTTCGTGATATCATTCATGCGCTCACTACACCGCATCACAGGTAGGCGATAAATAGTTTTTTCTACGACGAACGAATATGTTGTTATATATAGCCCGCAGTTGCGGGAATTTGTTCCTAGCTGTTTCCACGTCGATGCTGTGAGTGATGTAGAAACCAACACGTTTTCCATATGGACCATTCGAGTATCGGGCCAGTCCGCCCAAGAGATGGCGGTGTCTGGAAACTAGCGGCCTAGTGTCTGACTGCTGTCGACTGGCTCGTAGTCAGAACAGATCATCAGCCAGTGATTGCTGTCGTAAAATGGACACAAAATCTCCAGTGAAGTGAAGCACTTGCTCTTTGGTACCGACAGACCAACGATCAGCAATATCACTGTAGGAACCCTACGACCGTAACGCGACGTTACGGTAGTCAAAACGATGGCGGAAGGTTATTAGCTTCGAAAGGTTTTTTCACGATGAACTAGGTATTAGGCAGGTTTCGCACATAACACCTACACGAGGCGAATTGTCTAGATATGCTTTATAGTGTGGCAATATAATTAAACTGTGAATCTGTTGTGAGAAAAAACGGTTTGAAATATGCGACGATTACTACCGTAACGTTAGCAGCCCACTACCGTAACGCCAATTTCCAGATTTCAAGTACTACCGTAACGCTTGTATATATAAAAAAAATTACCATGATGTAAAACTTTGATTTTGATCATATTTTAGGATTTTCGTTATCGATAAATAGTACAAATATTGTTGTGGATCGATGATCATAATCGGGACAATTTTGGGGAATTTGTCATGCATATGTAGCCTATGTGAAAAATACATCAGGATACATATGTTATTTCTGCCCTTTGACCAGCCATTCGCCAAACAGAATTTTAGAGCATGTTATTGAACATCATTCAGTGTCACATTTTAGCATCAGACTCGTGTCCATACGATGAATCTGGTAATGATTCAGGGTGTTACATTCACTTTGGAATGGAACTTCAGGCTTTGGGTCCTGGTACGATTTTGACTCCAGACACTTACTCATAAACTGTAAATAAAGAATACCTGGTATAGTGACAGAAATTCAATAATCGTTACAGCCTTCTGACGATGGTTTTTTTGGGGGGACGGTGTATAACGTTTTAAAGCCTAACTAGAGTGTTTTATTTTTATGTTCTTATACCGTGGAGATGGTTTCCGTGATCATTTTGGTTTTTACAGAACTTGAAAATCCCAATCACAACCGGAGATATCTCTATTTTCGTGAATTACTTTTTTCCAATCTATCAGCGTTTTGCAGGACCTCATTATTTATTATAATTAGATATTCATGACGTCATATGAGTCAAGCACATAATTAGCTATCTAAACCTCATTCATGCAAGGGTTATAATGTAGATAGAGGTTCCTATAGAAACTGATATGTTTTGTGGTAATGCATAGTCAGTCTTATGTTATGCCAGCATGTTGTCAAGGCTACACAGTCAGAGCTAGCGCCCCTTAGCAACCAGTTGTTGGGTGGGTTGCTATGGACAATTGAACTGTTGGGACATGTGAGGGTGCTACTTTCTTTTAAAATTCTTACAAAGGATCATAATGTAACAAAAGTTGAGGTCCTAAAAATGTGGAATCATCAGTGGTTAGCAACAAAATCTCCATAGCAACGTGGTTGCTATGGCCCATATTCCGGCTCTGGTTGCCATGACACCAGCAAAATTTATTTAAAAATTGAATATTTTCTGTATGGAGTCATTATGTGAAACAAAAATTATTTTCATGTTCTTTATTATCATGCAGTAAGGGTTTCAATGCGCTCATTATCTTTCAGTGACTCATATGACGTCATCATTGCTCATTTGCATATTTGCTTATGACCCCGAAAGGTCAATAGAACATGTCATAATCAAACCTCCGTAAAATAGTGACTATTCAAGACATTTCATTTTTGTAAAAACAGAAATGATCCCCAGACTTCCGTGTTTGATATTGACATTAAACTAAAAAAACTTATTTTTTCACTCTAGTTAGGCTTTAAGAGCAAACCTTTGCGGTTTTTCCGTTGATACGATGCGGCTGAACCAGTGGCGACCTTATCTTCAAGTTCACCGCCAAGTTGAAGTTTACCTTATACCGTAAGTTTCAAAGTTTGACTGACACCAAACGGAACATGGTGCATAATAAGGATTCACTCTTTCATAGTATGTATTATGATATGATTTCACAGACGTCGATAAAAACAATCAAATGTCAAGAAGAGACTATATCTGATGCATATCACTGTGCGAATCTATGTATTATGATTGATACCATGTCTGATGCATATCACTGTGCGAATCTATGTACTTATAATTGATACCATGTCTGATGCATATCACTGTGCGAATCTATGTACTTATAATTGATACCATATCTCATGCATATCACTGTGCGAATCTATATTCATAATTGATGCCAATTAAATCATTGTTGTAAACTTCATTACTTTTTCCTCAGACGAGTGTGTAATGCTGTGCAACGGTCAACGTTTGCATACATGTAAATTATACGGCTCGGAATACACAAATGTATCTTAACATTTTATATATTAATACGACAACAATATATGGCATTGAAATAAATCAGAACATTAACATCATTATCTTCGTTAAGATAAAAGTATCTTATCAATATTATTTTCTCACTCATACCTTATCATAAAATTAGTACAACTAAATTTCCTACAATGGGGTAACATTCGAAAATGTCAGTATTCAATGTATAAACATTGCTTATTTGCTTGCTCACTTTCTGCTCCTTCGACAACCCGTGTAATATGTTCAGTTTTAGCGTCCCAAAGCACCGCATTTCGTCATTTTACATGACATCATACAGTATCAGTAGTATAATATAATAAACAATTGTACCTCGAAATCAATTTCGTATAATGCAAGCTCCTTATATTCGAAATTCTTATCTGAAACGACGCGAAAGACATATTACGAAAAAATCTAGTGTGAGACCAAGATTAACGTTACGGTCGTACATGTTTGGCGTTACGGTAGTACCCCGCATCTACTGATCTGACGTTACCGTAGTAGTCGCTTGCTTTTCATTTTCCATTTTCTGACTAATTATGAGCAATGTTCCCACAAAACAATACGCCAATAGATGCGAAACTTCAAGAGGCATCAAAGCACATCATCGGAGAAGAGTGACATGGGTTCTATAAACGATCATCTCAAGGAAACCAATCGAACCACTCGCCTGCCTCCATCGTGCCGTACTACCGTAACGCCGCGTTACGGTAGTGGGGTTCCTACAGTGAATATTACTCACCCGTAGTAGACTAGGTGATGGTAGTACACATATATCTACTGTGGAAGTTTCAACCACAATATAAATATACTGCTCGAAGATGTCTCAATTTTCACATCAAGACAATTTCCCTTCACTTCACTTAGCTGTTCTTAAATGAAGTATATCGTTACATTTTATGACCATTTTCTGCCAGAATTGATTCATTATACATGAACCACTGTTTATGCACGGTTTTAATGTATTTCGTCAACGCGAACGTATAAAATACACACCAATATAACTGTTACTTACCCAGATTCATCAGTTGGGTTGTCATGAGGATTCCGTGTATACTGACACGTGAACCTACAATCTATCTCGATTACTTCCAATTTCGGATGCTATTACACACGCTATCCTGAGTCGGAATGGTTATCACAATTTGTACTCCCCATGTAGCATCATATTTGCTCTTCTATTATTACGTTACGATTGTTACAGTGGTTCGCTATATCCCATATATGTATCTCAAACAGAAATAATCTCCAGTAATCTCCAACCACGAGTGTCTCATGTCTTATACACATCTCATGTGTGTGACAAAAATAGTGTGAAATTAGATTAAGTCTCATATTACCACTATGTGAGCTTGAATTCTAGGTTATGTGTTCCGTTATACTTCTAAATAGTCTCTTGAGACACATAGTATTATGCCACAAGAGTTGTAGTCAAAAGCTAATTGATAAAAAACAAGTATGTTTTTCTATTGGAGAGCTATTAGATTTATCTGATGATTTATGCATGAATAACCGAGCTGAAACTGTTCAACTCGTGCCTGATGTCACGTGGGGAGATTGCATGGGAAAACTATCTCTTGTTTGTCCAAGAAATCGCATCGAATGATCCAATTAGTTGTGGCTATTTTATCTCTAGGGTGTAACCTGAACGCTAGGGTGTAACTTTCATCTCATCTCTGACACCTGCAAGATAAACTAGGATCAGGTTTAATCTGGAGGGATAGTCTCCAAAATTGGACTTCCCCCTGCGTTCAATAACTAAGGAGATGCAGCAACAAAACGTTTTACAAAGAACTGAAATGCACATAGCATCATTGTTCGTTGTCCGAAGTCTTACTAACTACAATATGTACCATTGATATGGGAAACAGAAAGTGTATTGTTAATTAGAATTCATCGTATTTATGTATCACTCTGCTGGAATGTATATCCTGGCTAACAGGACGGACATCAATTATACAATATCAATTAATTTCTTCAGGCGCACTGATTATAAGCATATATACACCACAACAAATGCTATCCATCCTTGTTACCAAAGTTCGAAGGGAGAGGCAACTTGAAGTTTTAAACATACCAGAAATGTGTGACAGACTATATGGTGTACATGTATGCCCATTGGTTTATTCTGGTGTCTTCATAACATCACCATAGCATTTTAATAGATCAACTCCAATACCATACTGATATTGGAAAGAAAAATTGATAATTACCTATTTCAGGGGTGTGTTTTGGATTTTTTTTAATTAGTTTAGTTGGTTATTGTGCTGCTATATACTGATTCCACGAGGCGTACGATTGAAACAACCATATTTTACACACTGTCCGCCCCTGATGATGCCGAGGTGTCATTCAAAGTGAAAAAAGGTCGGGTTTTGTTTTTTTCCACACAAGTGTTCATGTTAGGTTTTACGAGGTTTTATAATGGTTGGTGATTTGTTAATACAAACATCGTTACACTAATGCCAATGGAACGTGTCACAAGAAGGGGGCATGATATTTTGCACACTGCAGTATGCAATCTTGAAACGTACAAATTTATTCCAACATTTATAGAGTGCCCTTACCACCAAATAAATGGTGCACAAAAGCGCTGTACAAGTGAAAATCCAGCTCGACTTGCGAGGCCCCCAAGATCCCCTGCCGAAAACTTTAAACGTAATTTATCCGGATGGAAATGGCTGATGGAAACATTTAGCAAATAATGAATTCATCGTGTGATCCTTAACAAGCCGTGGGCTGGAATGTGGAGGTCCAACTTGAATCTAGGATTTGATATAGCTGAGACATGACCATATAATGCAGTAATATAAATTGGCAATTTCGAGTCAATGAAGACAATAATGAAATATGCAAACGAGATGACATTGTTGTTGTATACTACGGAAGCGTTAATTGATCATCCACTTAACCACATATTTTTTCACGACCTGGCGTGTTCAATATCACAATAAGACGTTTTGTCATGTTAAATATCATGGCATGCCGTCATGTTATGAAAACCTCCTAAATTATAATGACAAAGAGACATACTGTGAAAATTTATCACGACAAGACGTCTTATCATGAAAAATATAACGATATGATGTCTTACTCTGGAAATTTTTAAACACAAGACGTCTTAATATGAAAAACTATCACAATAACGAGTCTTACTGTGAAACAATATGATGACAAGACCTCTTAACGTGAAACCATATAACGATATTCATGCTGACTTACCATTATATTTAACACGATAAAACGTCTTCTTATGATAAATTTCACGGTAAGACATGTTGACATGATATTTTTTCATGGTAAGATGTATTGTTGTGATAATTTGCATGGTCATACGTCTTGTCCAGATGAGTTTCTTACTTTTCACAACATGACAACTTGCCATGATATTTATCACGATAAGACAACTCACTGTGATACTCAACACGAAAGGTCGTGAAAAATTATGTGGTTAAGTGGATGATCAATTAACGCTTCCATAGTATCCCCCAATAGCGTTGTGTCCTGCATGTGGATCACTGCTAATGCGGCATCCCGTTGACGATAAAAACTGCTGGGTGAACGCAATGAAATCCAGGTGAACGCAATGCTGGGATCAACAGGGCTGAGGATATAATAACCCAGTTGACTACACTGTTTTGTGAGAGCGCAGCAATCATATTCCGATATATCCGGAAGAATTTTTTTCTTCACATAGTTCCATATCGGCCTTCAGTGCGAGGCCAAGACACTGTTAATTCCAGATTTCAGTAGTATTTCAGAACCGGACTCTTGGCGAGGTTATCCACATAGATGTAGTTGACAAATATTGGTGAAATCAAGAAAACAAATCATGATGATGGCGAGAATAAGACTGTGTCCAGCATTTACTCGTGCATGCACATGTACCCTATCCGAATTGAAGCTGCCAAAGCGGATAGTTTAGAAAACGTTTTTATTCATTTTACTAGGAGACTAAAGATTGACAACATTCAAAAGACATTCTATTTTAGATACAATATGCCAAATGTGTGTAATGCGATTACTAATGTGTATGTAACTTTGCATGTACAGTACATAACCCAGACCCAATATTATACTATGTTAGGAATGCGTAGGACACCCGTGTTTGCAAAATTTGACATAGTATCTGGCTACATTTATTGTCGTGGAGCATGCAGTAACAGCCAAACAGTAAAAGGGGGACGATTGTATTGATCCGATACACATTCCCTACAAATAGAAGCATAACTAATACTGGCAGAAGACAGAATGACACAGCTGGCTACTAAGACATTTCACAGACACACACATGGTAAAAGTGTGTTCCGTAGCTGTGTTCCCCATACTACAACAGCTGGACTACCCGAGTGTTGCTTTTTATAATGGGCAATATAAGAACCATTCGAAAAGTGACAAAAGTGTAATGGTCGTTGGTTTTGGCGCCACGTCAGTAATAATGTCCTCTGTTGTGATCCATGCACATGGGAAAAATATGTTACCTCCAAACTATAGTCCATAGCGAATCATCCAAGTGTCCCCAAATTGCTGGTCCAGTTCTCTACCCTGGCAGCCCATGAGGCATTCAATAACTTTTGCAGCAGCAAATTGAAAATATTCACACGCAAGCGATCCAGCATACCCCAAGATGCGATGTGGTGAGACTGGACGCCCTAACGATTGCTAGTGGATCCCAAAATGGCGGACAGTACGCGCGGTTCGTTTGAATTTCCTTCGTTTTAATGATATTTACGATTGTGATGAATACACACATAACCTGCTGATTCTTATGCACATGGAGCAAACATTCGTCGCCAACATGCGGCGATTTACATCGATTTGAGCACGAAAACTAAAAATTTCTGAAAATGGCCGAAATATGGCCTAACGATTGTGTTTGTAAAAACAAAAATTCCCTAACGAACATATTGTGATTCCCTGTCAATCTATTTTACATTCATTCAAATTCCCCTTGTTTTTATGTTAAACGTGAATTAAAGTACAAATTGACATGTTATGATGTGTACAAATGAACTTCGGCTATGACTAATCTATTGTGTATTATTGTGTTTGCATGTGTTTAGGTGTATGTGATTATTTGCATACTTGGTGTTAAATTTCATTACAATTTTAGGCATCACGTGAAGCCGAACCTTCGTTTGCGGTACATGGGTGCATTTATCTATTACAAATCTATTTTCTATGTAACGTGTTCAAAGTGTTGATAGGGTAACAGCAAAGTGTATCGACTTATACTGTAGGACGTCGGTCTTGTCCGACGGCAATTTTTGTCGCCGTAATGGATTGCATATGTTCTACGGAGTACTGAGCAACCTCACAGGGGTTACGAACCCAGTCTTACAATAGTAACAAATATAATTGGTATGACAATATGGAAATTGAAAGGAATACTTCAGTGTAAATTAGTCGTGATTTTCTGAAAATCATAAACCACTTATATCGTTAGGGAATCTCATCGCTAATTCTTTTTGCCATTATATCTCAAGAAACAACGTGATCTGTTTGAAATAACTAGGCATGAGTTTGACCAAAGCGCTAAGCTACCTTCGACATGTTCATTCACAAGAAATAACCCTGTCATTTGTTAAAATACGGTTAAAAACCAAACAGACCGTATTTACTGTCGGCCATTGCGGTATTCACTAACGATCGTTAGGGCATCCAGTCTCGCCACATTGAAGATGAATAAAAAGACGGGGAGATAGCTAGACATTTCATCATATGTATGTAACCATGTCATTTGACTGCGGAAACATTGATGATAGTTGGTGATCTTCATGATAGTTCGCATTGTTCGTTGTTTATATCTGCTGCTGGTTTGCAATGGACAGCCCATAGTGTGATTTATTCCTAATTGAGAAAAAAACTGGTTTCTCTAACAAAATGAGAATGAAGGCATCTAATGGTACCTAACGATTTGAGTGAAGGAGAGAGACATACGTGTATCAAATTGAGCACGATGTGAAGGTACCGGAGAATATTATATAAAAACAAGCAGACCATTATGTTCATTATTTTCATTATTAAAATAATGAAGGCAGATGTGAACATAAGCATGTACATAATGTCAAAGTGTTTGTTCGTGAATTATAATATGCCACGGCATACATGCAAATTAGAGGATATCAACGCGAATTTTACTCATGGGGATGGATTGACAAGGTCATAATGAAGCTGGTATATTTATCTGACGTCGAAATACACAATATCTGGCTGGTAATATCTGAGCATTAAAATGCTGGCATGTGGATTGATTTATGTTATTCCATTATACTGATTTAATTAGGTGTTCTACAATACCACCCACATCGCCCAGGAGAAATGCATTGTTTCCTTGAAAATAGTGTGATGAATCATTACCAATGGATAAACTAACATTAAATATTCTAACATGATTTTTATAAAAAAAAAATACATCGTCTTGATATATCGAAGTCTGTCAGAGACATGGCCTAAAAATGAATTTGCTTTTCAGTTTGGTTTTCTAAAAATGAATTTAATTTGTGAATGAACTTCTTGACAATCCTGGCACTAGGTGTGAATTACGGTGTTTTATCACACTTTTTACTTGTTCTCACTCGCCCTAAAAACACACTTAGTTTGTGTGACAAAAACTTTAATTGGGCCTTGTCAGGTAATGCAAAAAATGGCACCAAATTGATAATATATAGAAATCGAAAGATATTCACCACATATGTTCTCCATCCACGATACCAAACCACCGAGAGGCAACTAAAACTAGGAATGCCATGAAAGACCTATCATTTCGAATTCGAAAGAGACGCAGAATGGTCCGGAAGAAAACTATATGTTCCAGACTTCGGACCCCTTGTCGTAGTTCCATGTCGGTTTTATGGTCCATTTCAAGGGATGACATTGCCATAGCTTTTCGAGTAAAAAACATGGAAACAATACCCAAGTATATATTATCCGAGCAAACAAAATCGAGTCCATTATCCAATCTCAGTGTCAGGCAAAATCGAGAAAATTTAAATGGAATTTCATGAACCCCCATATATGGCCATAAAGGGGTGAAATCAGGTGTTCCAGAAAGAGTGTGCATTTCCTGCCCCACATGTGGCACCTGTCATGAATTCCAAAACATTAACATGCAAAAAGGTTTTGGTGCATACTTGTAACAGATTTTGTGTACTTATCAACCAGATAGTGATGACGTCCATAGACTTTCTTGAAAGCAGCTATTAGTCTTGGTTGGTAAAACATATACCAGTCGCAGCAGTTTAGAGGCTAGCTGGGAACTTCTGTGAACAAAAAAAGTCCTCATACTTGCAACTAGCTCTGGAATAGCGTATGAGTTGTGAGACAAACACGCCATATGCTGGCGACATAGGAATGTTGCTGCTTGGAAAAGGGAAATGGACTATGGAAAAATTGAAATCATCACGTTTGTCATACAACCTAGTTGACAGGTTAGAATCTTCATCAATCTCCAACCTTAGGTCTGATCAGTTGGAAAAATTAGACGAGTTTGTAGTATCTTTAATTTCAAGTTCCTTAGGATATATATCATCCAAATAATCACCAAACTTGACAATACATCATCTATGTATCGGAAAGTGAAATTAAAGCTACTAGTTTAAACTTGGATACTCCTCTTTGTAGATGTTGGATGAAATCTGATTCATATGAGTATAAAATTAGGTCTGCCAATAATGGTGCACAGTTTGTAACCATTGGAATACCAATAGTCTGCTGAAAAATTCGGCCACCAAACTTCCACAAAGATATTATCAATAAGGAAATTAACCATATTCGCAACGTCGGTTTCTGTATATTTATGTGGAGCATCTGAATCATCTTTAACAAAGTAGGCTGTATTATATTTGACCACAATATACTTATAACGCCGTTGTCCTTTTTTGGAGAAAAAACAATTATGCATGAGCTTTTGAAGCTGGGACTTTAGTTCTGAATGAGGTATAGTGGTGTAGAGAGTGGAAAAGTCAAATGTTTTGATAGATGTAACTTTTGAAAGTGTGTGAGCATGTAGATACTCCAACAAAGATTTGGAATTTTTTAGTATCCACATTTGGTTGATACCAATTCTAGAGTAGATATTTGCACAGTATTATATGAGACCATGTTTAATCTTTGACAATATAACAGTCAGTAGCTTAGAGAGAGCTTTGGTGGAACATGATGCAGAGCCTGAAATATACCTTTGTTTGTATGGATTTTTCGAGATCTTTCCTCCAATAGGGAATTTATAATCACGAAGATAGTACATGACCTTTTATAATTGTATAACAAATGAAAAGTGGCATAAGCTGGGGAACATCGTATCCGACCAGAAATTGTAGAAGCAGGATTTTGCACTTTCCCAAAGGTTTTTTTTTAATTTCAGTTTGAATTGATTGACACTAAATTTTATTTCGAATATTGTAAATTTTATTTGGCCCAGAAACTACATTACCCTGAATGGAATCAATAAATCCTTCTCAAAAATATTCAATTATCCTATGAATAAGACATTGAAATAATATGATAAGGAGTGTATAACACTGATAAGTTTTATAAGTAATTTTTATAGTATCATTAGCAACGCATGAAAATATTCGTTGTGCAAGCGTTTGGTCCAATCGTTCTATTCTGTATGATGATATGGTAACTATTAAAAAATAGCCCAAAGGCTTGGACAGATTACCGGACAATATATGTTTCATATTTTAGATATTAGCCATTTTGTCCTTTGACCTTGAAAATGAGAATTCTGTTCAAATTCAAGGTCAACAGAACATTCGGCACATATTACCCCCTATATTTGCACAATTAATTCCTGAGCTGAAAAGATAATAATACGTGAAATATTAGCCATTTTGTGCCCTGACCTTGAAAATGAGTTCAAAGGTCAAATTCAAGGCCATGACAATATCCAGTATATATCGTTTCCTATGTGTGAACAATTGATTCCTAACCTGTTAATTCGATAATAAGCGAGATGTTAGCCATTTTGTCATCTGTCCTCGAAAATAGGGTCAAACGTGAAATTCAAGGTCATAAAATATTTCGATATGTCCACAATTGGTTCCCAAGCCATGATGTCGATAAGAAGCAAGAAATTAGCCATTTTGTCCTGTGACATTGAAAATGAGGTCAAAGGTCGAATTCAAGGTCATGGCAATATTCTGCATATATCCTTTCCTACATGTTCACAATTGATTCCTAAGCTGTTAAGTCGATAATAAGCGAGATATTAAGCCATTTCGTGCTCCGATCTTGAAAATAAGGTCAAGGTTTAAATTCAACGTCATCAGAATATTCAGCGTATATCATTTCATATATGTTCACAATTGGTTCCTAAGCTATAATATATTCAATAGAGAAGCAAACTACTAGCCATTTTGCCATTTGACCTTGAAAATGAGGTTAAAAGTCAATTTCAAGGTCATGGCAATATTCAGCATATATCATTTTCTATATATGCACAATTGATTCCTAAGCTGTAAACCGACAATAAGTGAGATAATCGTTATTATGTCCTGTGATCTTGAAATTTAGGTCAAAGGTCAAATTCAAGGTCACGACAATATTCAGAATATATCATTTCCTATATGTCCACAATTGATTCCTAAGCTGTAAAGTCGATAATAAGCGAGATATTAGCCATTTGTCCTGTGACCTTGAAAATCAGGTCAAAGGACAAATTCAAGGTCGTGAGAATATTCAACATATATCATTTTCTATAAGTCCACACATGATTCTTAATCTCAATGGACATAAAACGTGTAAATGAGATCTATTCTGGTGTAATTCAAGAATAAATATATTGTTTTGCATCTTTTTGGTACCGTACATCGGACAAATTTTTTTACGGGACAAACAATGTGTATGTGCTACCAGGATGTGATGAAATATTTTAGGGAACAGCTGAATCAAATTGTCTACTATGAGATGAATTAAATGTTGTGTTCATCATTTGCACACGATGTTTTTTGTGTGAAATGTAGCCTCTCGGGTCATGACATTATGTCACAATACAATTCAGAGAATAATCAACCAAGTTTAGTTCTCATGCTGGTTGCATATGGCTTGAATTAAATTATTTGAACTGAGTTTTTTTGTCGTTACCACTTGCCGTACAAAAAAAAACACTAGCAACTTACAAATAATGTGATAGAAAACCGATGGCTAGAACAACCACAAATATTCTGATAGAACATGATGCACTCTTCTTTTTGAAACAAAAGTTGAACGTCTCTCATACGATGAAAGTTCAGAACGAATGGGGCCTTGACAGGTTGAAAAAATGAAACAAGACTTGAAACAGCCCATACAACACTCCTGAGATATGACACATCTTGCCAGATTACAACCATATGGTACAGACCGATTTAACTGAAAATTAGGAAAGTGTCATGTCCTGATATTGAGGACACTAATCGAGGAGAATGGCCATACATCAGAAGCTATGTAATTACGAACAAATGTTTGCAAGAAAATATGCGACACTCAATCATGTTACCAATAAACGAAGTATCAAGTATGTTGATACAGCGCAAGGATAACAAATTTGAAATTTCCGCGCAGTGTCTGTGTTGCGTGCAACCTTGTACTCATTTGATATTAGTGTAGCATACACCAAACGTTTTTTTCATATTTGGTTTTTATTTAACATCTGTATCATATTGCCATTAGGTGGATGGAATTCGTCTGTTTATTTTTTTATGTGTAGATATCAATTTACATTGTCCCTCATGCATTATTTATCATACTGTGACAGAAATTTGTTGGCCAGATAAGATTTGATATTTATTCACAACAATAGTCACAGAATGTTGCACGATCTTACTGTCAACGCCAGACATCGACACAATATTACTAATGCATTTAGGCAACGCACTGAGAATAGTACTTGAAAAAGAAAATTGTCTCAGAGACAACTCCAACATCTGACTGAGAACTTACCATTATCATGATTATTAGTACCAGTAGTAATGGTGCTCCTCTGTCTTGTCATCAAATAAATGCACACAGTAACAATTCCCAAATTGTATTGACTTTTGAACAGTCATTAAATATTTTTTTCCTCAAGTAAATATCATATCAACCGTCAAATACGAGACCAATAATTATACAGCTATGTTGCAGGTATCAGTAGGACTCTAGACGCAGACATGATGTTTTGATTACGCTGTCAGTGGGGTTCAAAACATGTGGTTGGAAACACGAAAACAGAACAAGCCTATGGCGTGAATGAGAGAAATTTCCGTGTGTCAATGATTTACTCGCATCAGGTATCTAAGTATGTTATCCCAAATAAAACTGTCAAAGGTGATTTTCAGGGAATGCTTCATTGGCTATGTGTTGTATTTAAGAAAGGGTCTAATGAGAGTAAATGGTATTGGCGCAGGGGCTGACAGTGTGCAAATATAGTTGTTTCTACTGTATTATCGATGGAATTAATACACCATCAGATGAAATACCATACCCGCAATATTATCTATATCAGAAAGCCATTAGAGTTTCTCTTATGGGTTTCTGCTTATATGTAATCGAATTTAATTTAGATCTGCTAATTTAGGAAAACGGTTATTCCTTTTTTCCTACAACTAATACAGCCGCTCTCACAGGACAATGAGGGCACGTACAGCTGATATTTGGATACCCTTCAGATACATGGTCAATGTTCGTTTGGTAGTTGTGTTATCTCTTATAGCATACACTACAACAGTGAGTTATGATGACTGTTGTTTTCTAACAAAGGGCCATATAGAAAAACATAGCACCAAGGGTGCTGTAGCTTACCGGCAGATCATGAGAATTGATTTTCAAAATATAAATTGTTACACTGATCTTAGAGTCTACTGTTGAAACATGTTCGTAAATGTTGCCAGAAACACATTTTCTGTATGGACTATTATACGAAATAAAGTTACATCTTGAAGGTTTTTTTCGGTAATGACATATATTCACAGACCGTCGATTCAAAGGCAACGAAACTTAAAAGAATCTGATGCATGATTTTGAGGAGAACTGTCTGAATAGATTTTGAGGGAATGGCCGCCAAAGACAAGAATCATTTTTTTCGACAAAGAGAGGTCATTTTGACCTTCCAAGGTCATATTCAAGGTCACCATTCAAACCGTTATGTATGATTTCCCATTTGATTATGTGAATATTTAGGCTCTATCTTGAAATGTTCTTGGAGTTTACCTCGCAAAGCACCCATTATGAATGAAAAAATTTTCAATGACCAAAAAACCCATTTTTTTTTTGCTGAAAATGGCTCAAAACGAATAGGGACTTGATTTCGGACAAAACAAAAATTGTTTTGTTGCTTATCTGTCAATGAATCAAAATGGCAGCACCACGCAGACCTTATACATGACCTTATGCATGATTTTTTCAATGTCAAATGTCATTTTCCTTGAAATGACTCAAAATGAATAGTAGCTCGATTTGGGACAAACACATTTTTTTCGCCGACCCTTCCAAAAATCAAAATAGCCGCCACACGCAGACTGGCGATTCAGGGGCAAAAAAACTTGTAAACACGCCGTACTGAAACACCTACTACCATATTCGAGCCGAGAAGCAAATATTATGATGCGAAATTGAAACACGTTAATCCGATGATGGGCAAAATAACATGGGAGAGGTTATTGTGAACTTGTGATATGAAGTTGATTTTTTTATCGAGGCCTTGCGTCCTGAAGTGTTTTTTCCCATTAGTCCTAGAAATGGATTTGTCATGTATGACAGTTTCTGTTTGAATGAAGTATGACAGAGTGTGTATTGGTTATTCCACTCCAGTTGTGTATTATGTAACGAACATATCTGGTGTGCGTTTTTCATCGAGAGAAAGAGAGAGAGAGATAGAGACAGAGAGAATTAAATGACCGTTCTATGGTTAAATGTAACCTGGTTTATCTGAGTATCAACTTGCAACTCGTGTAAATTATGGCCATGTCCGGTGTACGTACGGTTAAGAGAATAATGGCACTCTACATGATTATTATAATTCCTGCTTCATAAAAAATGTCACAAAAAATATTGATGCTTACGTGAACATATATATGTACTCAGTCATACATACACAATACAGGTTTTTGATGACTGGTTCGACAAGGTCAGTAATATGCGCCTACTACCATGCATCAGACTCCCGAAATGTATGAAGATTTTTGTTTGTTGAGTAATTGAATCCTGGCAGTAGGCTTAAAGTATATTGTTTCATTATTCTATGTTTTGCCTCCACCCGCCCTCGAATGTGTCTTTCTCAATTTGAATACTTCAATGCTGGCAGTAGGTTTGAATTATATTAGTCGGTTATACGGTTTTCCTTGTCTCCACTCACTCTAGAGAAACAAAAAAACACACTGATCATTTGAAAACAATGTGATGAATGATGGCAAGTGGATGTATGAATAACAAATATTCCGATATATTCTTAATTCTTTTTCTTTTCAGAAAACTTCGTCTCCAATCGAATTAAGTCCATAACTAATAAGGTGTTGTCAGGTCGAGATAGGACGTTAAATATGCAACCGTCAGGCCTTGTGAATCATGTGGAGACGTGAAAGAACACAGCCGACAATCCAGGATTCTCACACCTGTTTCCAGGTTACAACGAAAGTCTACAGGCAAAATTAACCGTGAGTTAAGCATGTCATGAGCCGACTCTCACAGCCAATAATGCAAGAATAATGGCTGCAAGAATAATGGATAGAATATTATTGGAATATTATTCATCCAATTATGTAGCAAGTATTAGAACTACTACAGAATTCTTGTGATTTTATAACAACATCTCTGGGTCTGTGTTTATTCCAAGGTATCAAAACAATTAAACCATCTTAACTGTTTGGATATTTGTGTACCTATTTCACGTGTATTAGTTTCATTTCAGGGCTGTTCTTATCTAATGCCGGACAATTATATCCTATTGCTATCAGCTATACAGTCATGTTTCATAATGTCGTTTCCTTATGATACAGTCAATTGTGCATATAATAAAGTACTTCAGTACCCAGAAAATGTTGAAAAAAATCTTTCCAAGGTTCTCCCTGATGTACACGAACTGGAGTTTTACTGGTTGTAAGACTTCATCATTCCTTATACGCGGCAAGTGTAGAAAATGCATCTAAACGAGTCTGACATCCAACGCATGCGACATTATGACGGTTTACCATGAGGTATAATGTACATGTGCTATAATATATTGTTTGTTTGGGGGCAGGGGGGTGGGGGGCAGAGAAACGTATTGTTTCTCAACCTGATGAAGGGGTCGCGATTCCAGCATAGATTTCAAAGACATGAGCTACTAATTTTCATTAGTATATTTGAAATTAATTTGTCATACATTTAAATAACCTCGGACAAATACGAGGCCAATATAGAGGTATTTGGCGGGTACCAGTAGAATCCCAGACGCAGACATCTTGTTTTGATTAGGTTGTCAGCGGGGATCAGAACTCTAGGTGAAACACGAAAACAAAACAGGTTGATGGCGTCAGTGAATCTTTCGTTTTTCGAGCAGTTACTGTGTTTACTTGCGCACGCAACTCGGAATGAAGAGGATAACTTAGGAGAGGTTTTTATTTTGCTATGACTGGAATGATAATTGATACCAGCAAAATAAAATGACACATCAACGGTCAGAAGAGTTCGGATGCACGTCGCACAAAAAGTGGAAAATATTACATTTATTCCTATGGCATCTGTTTATGCAAGTTCAGGCCAGTCTAAGTACACACATTAGCTTTAATATCTGCGACAGCTACCGTACTCCCTACTTGAAACTTTTAATAGTTCAATAACTATGGTATTTGGTTTGAATAATTATGGTGTTGTTAAATTTTTGTTAATTTGTGCATTCAATGTATATGATCATGTACAATGGTGCATAAATAGCACTTTCCAGTGTTGTCACTGGCTTTTAATCAATTGTTTGAGGGTAGTTTGTTCTTGTTTGCAACAGATATACTGCCATAATTCACACAAATGTCAGCCTTTGATAAACCTATTGTGTTTTTGTTATTTGTATGCTGGATTTACATTCCGGAAGTAATATGCTGTTTTATTACAATTGTAATATTGATACATACATTTTAACTTTTCCATTGCCATAATACTCATAATGTAATTATATTGGTTGAAAAGTAATAACACAGGCAGTGTTTTACATTCCAACACTGGAATCAATGCGTTCTTGATAATACAATTATAACCGTTGTCGTGAAATTGCTTTCGAACGTCCTTCACATTGCAACCATGTAACTTCATGACCAGTTACTGTGGACTACAGTTATGTGGCTACCTGCGCTATATACGTATTGCTCTTAAAACTCGTGAAACGATGGAAAGTTCATGTTTATCATAATTAAAGGGTGAAGTTGTTTGCCGCACGTTTTAGGGATCGAAATGAGTTCCAAATGGGTTCTCAATGGGCTTCTGGAAAAGTGCCTTCTGTGAAGCTGGTGTTCACCAGTGCTACCAGTTGTGGAATCTGGACGTCGAGAGTGTTCTTCAGGACACTCGTGGGCATTTTGTCCAAGCTGCATGTTTTGTTTGGGCATTGATTTATGATATTGCTCAACTCTCCCAGTGATGTTTTCCGCAATGAGTTCAAGGGAGATGCAACTGTTTCAGTTTACGGTGAGGATACCGAACGTCCATCAACGCCCTGGGTTAACTGGATTGTCTCGCGGATGATGCTGATCTTTTCGCAGAAAAATCCAGCAAAATTGTTACACAGTTCTTCTGACACAGGAACGCTGGGACGATTCACTGCAGAGGGTTGCATAAGGTCTTTTACAACCTTGAAACAGGTTTTTTGGTCACCTTTGAGAAGTTTGTTTTCAAAATAATTGCGTTTGGAGTTTACTATCATTGTGTTCACTTCTGCGCGATGCTGAATATAGATTTGCCTGTGGATTTCAAGGCCGGTAGTTCTCCATATTTTCTCATTCCTACGTCGTAGTTTTCGGGCAGCATGGATATCGTCATTGTACCAAGGCTCCCTTGAACGACTGCGCCGGACACGAGTGATTGTTGGGGCATGCGTGTGCATCGATGTTGCCACATCAGTCTCGTACTCATCTAAGATGGTGTTGGTGTCCGCGTTGTTGTTGACATTTTGGAGGGCCTCCGACAGGTCAGATGAGAAGCTATCCAGGTCGAAGTGCCGGAGATCCCTGCACTGTTCCATTTTGAGAGCCAATGTAGGCTGTGATGGATGCAGTTGGAATATCACGCTGTGATGATCTGATATACTCCTGGGCTGTACACTGACAGCTGACACGACGTTACTTGAGGTGCGTGTCAGGATGAGGTCAAGCGTTTGTCTTTTGTTGTAGGTAGATTCCAAGACATGCTGCTTGAGGTTATTCTCAGTCAGAACACGTTTGAAGGGCTCCACACCAGGAGCTTGTTCTGTCTCAAAGTGGATATTGAAGTCACCAGCGATGATGATGTCTGTTTCGGAAGCAACAGTAACTTCACTTGCGAACAAGGCGAATTCATCCAGAAACGGTTGAACTGCTGAGGCTGGGGGTCTGTAGAGATTGGTGTGTTGGTGGATTTCACATCCAGCAGCTCAAATGTTTTGAAGGAAGTGGAGGGTGATCTTTTGAAGTTGTACACAGATCTGAACAAAAGTCCCACACCACCACCTCGTTTGACAGTTCTGTTCTCTCCAATGTACGAGAAATCAGGGGGAACGAGTTCTTTGACAGTTGCCGAGTTACTCTTCTTTAGCCAAGTTTCAGTAAAAAGCATAATGTCAGCTTTGTTATCCAACATGTGTTCCCTCACAGTAAGTGCTTTGTTGCATATTGATCTGGCGTCGAGTAACACACACGAAACACTTTCTATGTTCGAGTCAGAGGGTGTAAGTGTCACACTCACTAAATTATGGTGGTTGACTCCATGTTGACCACGAACAACGTTGTATATATCAGTAGTCATTCTCACCACTGTTTCTATTTTCCTTTGCTTCTTCTTTCCAGCTTGAGTACCTCTATATCCTCGCGGTTGATGATGCATGTAACTGCCTTCATATCCACTGGGTACATGCGGGCAACTCGACGGGTAGCACATTGCTGTATTGCATGGTTCTGATGGGGACCAGTTAATCAATATATAATGAACACAAAGGTATATGGTCAACCACTGCCACGGTCCACTGGTCATCTAGATGGCTAATGGCGTATGTATACCACCAAAGTCTTTAATATTCCAACAATGTATACACAAAGTAACGTCCTTTTCTTTGCAGATATGTCCGTTCAAATTCCAGGAACAGTTCCAGGACACACTCATTAATCACATTGATAATACAGTGTATAATAGGCTTGGGCTGTGGCTGTTGTTGTTGTCTTTCCAGTTTAACAGTTCCAAATTAGCAGTTCCAATTTCACAGGGGCAAGCTGCTCCCCATGGAGGGGCAAGACTGCCCCATGGGGGCGTCTTGCCCCAGACTGCAAATGATATATATTGTGCAATATAAGGAAATCCCTTATTATCGCTCATTTACTATTACTCCAGTATTATTCTAGTCCCTTTCACACTCCTATTTTACACTCGTGAACGACCAAATTTATATTGCAATTAGTTAGAGTAAAAACGGGTAATTGAACCAATTTCAACTCTAGCAGACGATGTTTACTTTGTCGTCTCCATGAACCTTGTCTCCAAAACACCACGACTTTCTAACGTTTCAAATTTCTCACGCAACAGTGATAAAATCAAGGGGGGGGGGGGGGTTCACCCCTGGGGGCGTTCTGCCCTATGTCACCCTAACGTTTTGCAAAATTCATGGAAAATGACGTAAAAACACTCAGACAAACTGGATTTAGGATAGGTCAATTGTATGTTCACTCCACCAAGTTAACAGTAGGAACCATTGTATTTCGCATACTGTCCGCCAATGATTGCGCTAGTTTGGCTTTGAATGTTGATATTTATTTCCCACATCAACAGATATTATCAACAGGTGTAGTTTATGTACTACTACATACTTTCATAACGAACAAATTAAGAAATAATGAAGTGAAGAAAACAACGTAACCACAATATATTGTCTTCCCGTTGCCCCCATCTGAACTTTAGACTTGAAAATTGAAACTTGAAGGTGACAGAATATTATTACAGTGAAGTGATCGCCACAAAGGCATGATACATGACACACATATGCCACCCACCACGGTGAGTACTGGAACCGGTACAGATGAGAGTGGAGGTACATGACTCCAGAATAGATGAAGTGTTTTTTCCCCGGCGTTTTCCTTATTCCCAGAATGTAGTATTTCGGATTTCCTATTTGTCATCATCAAAATATGTGTGTATTTGTGGAAATAGATTGATATATACATAAATCGACTCAAGAGAGTTAATATCGTTCACTAAATGCTGGCCAAACGGATTCGGTTTCACTGATGCCATATGACCACGATTTCTCGACCCCACCTTTTGTCTCAGCCCCGCAAGTAACGAGGTTGGTGGGGTGAAAAATTTTTCTTGTTTTTATTTGTCAAAGCGGAATTCCATTATTTGCTAGCTACACAGCAAGACACATATTACGCAGCTTGTGTAGGATTTATACCTAATAAGTTTCAATGATATATTTGTTATGCACAAATGGGGCTGTATGAAGAGCGTTATGATTTGGTGGGATCTATGAATGATAGTGCAAATGATAGAGTCGAAAAATTGCGGGAAATGCCGTAAGAAGGAGAGAGATGTTGGCTTATGTTATGTGAGGGTTCCGTGGCTGAACGGCAACCATGAATGTCTCAAACGAACGAAATGATATCACCCAACACCATTCACCTCATATTCAAACCAGGAGGCGACATATTCAAATACGATAATAATAATGGCGTATGGGAGCTATTGATTACAGAAGCGTATTAGGGTCACATGAGTTTTTTTTCAATTTAATTTGTCGACTTATTATCTCGATAAATCGACTTATTATGACGTTAAATTTTGAATAATACAGACCAAACTACCGAATTAAAAACTTAGTGAAGTTGCTATATCACGATCTCCTAGAAAGATTCAACATGTTCATGAATGAAAATGATATAATTGTTTCGGTTTTTTTCAGGTTATTTAGCTATCAGACATGGAATGGGGTATATTCGTAAAGTTATAAATATGTACGGCTTCTTCAATTGGACAGTTTGGTATTATTTCATAGATTAATGTAATGACTGTTAATCATTACTCCATATAGTTTTCAATATGAGTGATCAGTATATTTTCTTTGTCCTATTGTTGCCAAGGAAACCAATGATATGATATGGCTCGCCTATATTATGGTCGATGCATATTCATTTTACTGAGTCTTATAAGTCGATTTATCGAGATACTATCTCGATTTATCGAGATAATTAACTCGATTTATCGAGATAATATCTCGATTTATCGAGATATTAAGTCGATTTATCGAGATAACTAACTCGATTTATCGACATAATAACTCGACGAATTGAATTTTTAAAAAACTCATGTGGCCCTAATACGCTTCCGTAATTGATGGCTCCAGTAATGCTATATCACTCTAGCACTTGTATGAAAATAGTTGTTTTAACGCAGTGATTAACGACTTCAAAAATAAGATATAAATAGAGAATAAAAAATAAGGAATCAAAGAATCATCAAAATAATCCTGTTAATTTGCTTTAGGCTTTAATATTTTAATCATGTATTCATACTTTGAAATTTTGGGAAATGCTATCCAAGACACCGTGTTTTCATATTCAGTGTATCTGTACCATCCACATCAGCTGGATCTTGTGTTGCTTGTCCCTCCGGCAACAACAGAGAGGCTGATACACAGCAACGCTTAATCACACCGGTGTCGAATACATAATTAGCTACGTGTACATGTGATAGCGATATGTGAGGATCGAGATTGAAGCTGGTCCGATGCCGACAGTGTAGCCGGGCAACACAAGACCTGACACATCGGGAATGGTATTACAATTCATGTTCGTTTGTACACTGGACAAACATATACAGGATAATCCTGTATTCGTGACAAATGCGAATGGAATTTCTCACGCACTACGCTACTTAAGCAGGAAAATATCAATTTTTGTCTTATTTTATTGCAATTTTTTTTTTCATTATTCAACGCCTGTATGTTTGTGTAACCTCTTCACTCGATACTTGATAACAGATGGTGTCAGAAAAGTCGTTTCCGAACTCACTCTCCTGACCGAATGATACAAGCTTGTAACCAGATGAATGTGAAACATGTATATGGTGGGCAACGCCATGGAATACATTGTAGATCAAACAAAATATATCGCTTTTAAACATCCGAGATCCTTACATATGCGTACATTATGGCGAGACAATGATCGAATTAAGTGGAACACAGCGTGCTGATGTTCACGAAGCAAGCTAACCAAGCACGGTGGATCATACGCTCTCTGGCAGCTGAATTGTAAATTAGAGAAAATATTATAACGTCAAATAAAAGTTTGATTCTGTAGATTTCTTTTACCGAAACAGACTTGACCCGTTAAAGTTTCACCCCTCTAAATCCGCACCTGGTCATTTGTCAGCTGTCGAGATTAGGGGGACAAATGAGAAGAAGAAAAATTAGCCCAAGGGCTAAGACAGGTTACCGGACAATATTAGTTTGAATCATTGCAGGTCTGACCATGAACTGCACCAGTCAAGGTCATCTTGGTCAAATTAGGACTCACCAAAAGAGTCACCATAAATAACTTCATATATGCTCATAATACAGACAAGCTCTATATACAAGTGTTGTGGCTCCAGAAGCCAATTTGTGCATACCAGGGCGTTCATTTGCGGGCCTACATATCAGGCCTTACGAGCAATTTAAGGCTCTCCATCCTTAAACGCAATATCAAGGACCCTAATTAGCATGTTCTGAATAAAGAAATCTTGAAACAGATTCATTAGTTTTTGAGAAAATATAACAACATTGTCCGAAATTGTGTCATTTGGTAATTTTTAATAAACAAAATGACCGTTTTGAGCTTTCAAGGTCAAATCTTACTAATTCCATCAGGCGTAACGTAGAAACAACTACATTTAACACACTGTCTTCTCCTGATGACGCCAGTGTGTCTTTTGATAAACTCTCCGGTCGGGCTTTGTTGTTATTGCAAAATGTTGGTTTTACGTTTGTTATTAGAATCATCAAAATTTGGTTGTATTGGTGGTAATAGATTGATATTTACAGCAAATCACCATGTATGACATTTCATTTGGAAATGCTAATATCCAAGCTCTATCTTCAAGCGTTCCAGGTGAACAATGGTAGCAGCTATCCTGTAGAAGGAAAATGTGCCAAAAACCCTCACGGCAAGTCCAAACAATTTTTCAATGGGGCCAATTTTTTTTTAAACCCGGAAATGGCCCAAAACACTAAAGCGATTTCGAGATTTTTTTTTTGCAGACCCGTCATAAAAGTCAAAATGGTTGTAATGTACAAACAGGCCACTCAATATAGCCCCTGAAGCAACATGTTGGTTTAAAACATGGTTAGGGGCCTTGTTGCAGCTCCTGAGCCCTCGCTGTTTGCCTGAACAGACGGACGAATGACAGATACAATGCCACGACAATAGGTTATCAGACCATATAGTTTGCGGGACAAATTTGGTTTTAAGTATTGCAAATTTGCAGCTGACGTATGACCTTGAAATTAAGGTCATCTTTGTGAACTTCAATATCTCCATTAGGTATGCGGCATATAACTTTATATATGTTCATAATGAAAGCCCTATCAACAAGTATTTTGTCTGCAGGTGAGGTGAGGCGAGATTTTGAGATTTAGCTTTCAAGTTCATCTAAGCTCAAGTTCAAGGTATATATTTATATATATGACTTCTTATAAGCTCATACGCAATCCTAACCTTTATGTTCAAGTGTTCAGCCTCAGAGACCAATTTACACATTTCACGGTCAGACATTTAGCACTCAAAGTCATCTGAGGTCAAGCTCAAGGTCATCATCAGTTGTGCCATATATGACTTTCTAAAATGCAAACTTAAGCTCTATCTACAAGCCTTTTGTAACAAAATACATTCAACTGCCGCGCTAAAAACGTTCGTTAGGAACGGTCACGTGACCTTCAAAGTCCACTGGCGAAGACACCGTTCGCGGAAGAACCGTTCGCGGAAGCATCATCAGCGGAAGCATCAGTCGCGGAAGCACCATTCGCGGAAGAGGAGCATTCGCGGAAGAACCGTTCGCGGACGCAGTCTTCACCACGTGGAGAAGAGTGCAGAAGATACGTTCGCGGACGAAGATGCGCGCGCAGCCACCCTGGCTATATAAGGGAGAGCGGACGGCCGCTCTGAGAGCACTGCAACAGCGACATCGACCGTGGGGAGATCGTCACAGCCAAGGGACTCGACGAACTCCGTGCGGACGACTCCTTCTTCAGGGCCTTAGAGTCAACCGGGATTAGACCAACTACCTGGAGAATCCATTCGACTAAACGGGACGGGAAACTTCAACGGGACGGGACAGAGAGACGCCGCCGGCTAAGAACTCTTTTTAGTTGTGCCCTCGTACACTATTTATTTTTGAAATGTGATCATACAGTGCTCCATGTCTGAACTTCATATCTGTACGTCACGTGGGTGACCAGCCATACAATTGTAAGTTGATTTGATGTATATAAATCTTCAATTTATTTGCATCTGAGTTGCTTCTTGCCTAAGTGAAGCCGGTGAGCTACTGAGTGATGATACACCAGCGTTGGGGAACGCCAGATTAGTGACGGCTCTCGAATCACAACGAGCGGGAGTTACAAAAGTCTATACGATCAGAGAAACCAGGTTTTTTGGGCCACACCGAAAACAAGTCATTACTAAACGTCACACTTTCATCTTTAGAATCAATTTGGGCAGTTTTGACCCAAAAACGCTGTTTCGACCTTTCAAGGTCATCGCAGGTTAATTTCAAGGTCATCACACAAATCGCCATATATGATTTTCTATTTGAAAGTGCCAATATGTAAGCTCTATCTTCAGGCGTCCTATGAATACAGTGGTGGCAGCTCCCATTATGATGGAAGAGTGCCGAAAAATTTCCATTTTTTTTTTCAAAGGGTGAACATTCCATCCCCCCCCCCCTAAAAATGGCTCAAAATAGATAGTAATGCGATTTGGAGCAAAAAAAAATTTGGCCGACCCGTCATAAATTCAAAATGGCCACCAAACGGAGACTGGCGACTCAAGGTCAACAAGATTTATACACATCACAAAGGTATATAAGAGGAATCTTTTTAAACAATTTAAAAAAAGAACAGACAGTTTTCAAAACGGCCGCTTGAGTTAAAACTTGAGCGTTTTTCGACGAAAACAGCATTTTGAGAAAAATGTTAAAAATCAATAACTAAAAAAAATACCTCCTCGAATCACGTTAAGGTATGTTTACCCAAATTTGTTTCATAAAGATTGGACCTCACACTTTAAAGATGAATACGTGGATGGACGGACATACTGTCTGTCTCCATAGCATTTGATCGACGGAGCTTCGCAGAACAGAACTATTATACTTTTGTATTACCGACGTTCGAAACAATTTTTTTGCAGGCATACATATACATAGGTGTGTGCAGTTCAGCCGTGCCCTATGTTTTTGTCCATATGGTCAATGGGGAGGGGCTTGCCCATGCGTAGAGTGATTGTTACCGAGTTAAGTCAGCGATGCCATTACTCACACATTATGTCACAAACACACGATCTAATACAACAAATGATGAGCAAGGGAAATATTTAGCATGGACCTTTGCGGAAAGTGCAACTAAAGTCATATATTGCCAAACATAACTGGCACCTCAACAAAAATGGCTTATAAGAATCGGTATAAGTGTGGAAGAGCTTCTCCCCAGCTCGGGGGAGAACTATTGCCGATGGAGTAACCCACGATTTCACGAATTACGATAGAAATGTTCACCAGTTCTCAAGCAGTGGTTTCAGTCTCATTTTTAACCTCGTGGCCTCGCACGTAATCTTCAAATTTATGGTGCTTGTATAATTTTTTTTGTGTGTGAATGTGTCTGTGTGAGTCTGTGAAACGTGTCTGTGTTTTTTTTTTTCAGAATAATACACTAGAGACGGTTGGTCTAGCTCAAGTTTAGGACCTCGAGTGCCAAACAATTTCGCTAAAATGACGGTCTCGTTATTTGACGTTGAAACAAGTAAGTACGTGAAGCCGTAAACCAATGTTCAAACATATTTTTTGCTGTGCAAACATTACATGTGTATTTATTACTAGCGTCTCACCCAGTCCACATTAATTAATTATATATTACGCACGTAAATCGCGTAAGCCGGCCACTCAACTGGTACTAAAGTCATCACATGCACTAAATTTATCATGAACTTCAAAGAGTTGGAACAGACATTGGTTTTTTTGCCGCAAACATGCTCTACTTTCGGTATATGGGATAAAGTGATGTTTCCATATATGACAAGTACTTCCCCTAAAGGTGACGTGAATCGTCGAGATTATATTTGCACGCAAGACGGTAGATAGGGGCCTACGTGACACTGATATGAAGGTATGATTTGCCGAGTAGATATCGCTGTGACCTTTCACAGTATCTGCTCATTCTATGTTCAATGATAACTCACACATTGTAACTTAACAATCACATCACATTATTGCTTGTCTGTGACTTCGTTGCTAGAAAACTCCCAGCCGGCAAATTGCCGTCTGCGGTGGCTGGGAAATGACAGTCCGCAAACTACTACACGCGCAGATCACGTCCAAGATGGCGCAAATCACGTCCAAGCCACATCCCAAATGGTGAAACCTGATACAAATGAATTGCCCGCAGGCGATCCAACAAACTTTGTTTACATGGTCGTACTGCATGGCATATTTCACCAACGCATTGTTTTTGTGTACAGTTTACAGGCCCGTCGCTTGGGCGGGGGGTGCAGCTGGCGAACCACACACCCTTTTTCAGCCCGAAGGCCTGTCATCTACTTATGGTCCTACGTTGTATGAAAATCAGATCCATAAGCCTCTTGATCGAACAGACTTTTGTGTGTTCACTCAAATTCAGTGAAGACAACTGCTTTGTAATATATATTGTATATCAAATATACAGTATATTAAATTAGAACCCATGGCATAGATATATTTAAGAGGGGGGGGGGGGGGGGGTGAGGCACAGTGGACACATATCCCCAATTTCAGGTTAAAAATGATGTCCAATTGCACCCCTTTACAGAGACTGCATGCCCTCACTCCTCGCCTGAAACAGAATCCAATGTGCCCAAAATATCGTATCATCCACCTCAGTTATTATATATATGCGTCATGTTGCAGAAATTGCATTTTTCTTACCTTGTGTTGATCTTCCTTCCAAAAAATCTGAGCACAAGTCGGTGACAATAACATGACCTGACCCCCAGACAAAAGAACTAGGTCAGTCACCTTCTTAAGGTATGTTGCAGGGTGTTCACTTGGGGAAACAGAAACAATCCTGTTCGGATCCAAACAAAGACTCGCCAAACATAGCCAATTGCAGGTAGCCTCTGTAGCTAGCCATAACACCACTTTTAGTAAAATATGTGTAAAATATTTAGGACTGACCATTGATCAGTCCTTATCTGGAGATAAAATTGCTGAAAATATCATCAGCAAATCAAGTTCCCAAATTGAAATTTTTGTACAGACAGGCCAGGCAGTTTGACACTAGGACCATAAGGCTACTGGTATCAGCACTCATACAGTGCCATTATGATTATGCCAGCTCTTTTTGATATTCTGGCCTAACCAAGAAGTATCCGGGGAGGCTGCAGACAATGCAGAACAAGATAATACGCTTTCTCCTAAACGCTCAACCCAGAACCCATATATATATATATCAATGAATTCCAACAGGTAAATATGTTGCCAGTAATCCTTAGAGTCGATCAGATTAAGTTAAATCATATGTATAATGTCATTCACAATGAAGCTCCTGAATATCTATCTTCATCCTTTACACAAGTATCCACAATCCATAATAGGAACACCAGGTCCAGCAACTTGTCCTTAGTCATCACTTCAGTGAGATCTTTTGGTGCTACTTATTTTATGTACACTGGTGCTAAGGTCTGGAACTCTCTTCATATCAAAAATTGTTCTTCTCCCTGTCATTTTAAAAGCAGGGTAAAGCAGCTTTTATTTCATAAAATGGTCCAAGCAGAAAATGACATATTCACATATTTTTATTTCTTATTCATCTTGTATTTGTGTCTTTTGT
This sequence comes from Terebella lapidaria, assembly GCA_949152475.1. Lineage (NCBI taxonomy): Eukaryota > Metazoa > Annelida > Polychaeta > Terebellida > Terebellidae > Terebella > Terebella lapidaria. Next base: position 13,827,363 of record OX424558.1, read on the forward strand.
TATTCACTTTATTACCTTCTAAATATTACCAGTATTGTTCTTGATATCCATTATTAGTATTCAGTACTTATTTATTACTATTATTATAAGTATTATTATTATTAGTAGTAGTATTACTAACATTTACCACTGTTATTTTTATTTTTTTTTCGGTAATAATGTTAATTCTCTGCTGTCATCTTATTGTCTGTGATCATATGGGCCACAATGGACACAAGTGATTTTTCGCTTTCTTGTATTACCCTGTGTATTTTATAGTATCATTACATTTTGTATTTATACACTTGTATTTTATTTGAAATCTGCAAGTAAACTCAATCAACTCAATCAAAAGAACAGTTTTTGAGAAATTGACCGCCAAATTCAGAAATTGACCGTTTCTCGGCGAAAATGGCCGCCATTTGGAAAAAATGCGAAACTAAAAAAAAAATTACCCCCTCTTGAAATACTAGGTCCAGTAACCTAAATATTAGCCCAAGGGCTAAGACAGGTTATAGTTTTAACCATTGCAGGTCTGACCATGAAATGCACAAGTCAAGTTTATCTTAGTCAAATTCAGGCTCACCAAAAGAGTCACCATATATAACTTCCTATATGCTCATAATACAGACATAAGCTCGATGTACAAGTGTTTTGGCTCCAGAATCCAATTTGTGCATACCAGGGTGTTCATTGGCATTGCAGGCCTACATATCAGCCTTACGAGCAATTTAAGGCTCTCCACTCTTACATGCAACATCAAGGACCCTAATTAGCATGTTCTGAATAATTACTAATTCCATCAGGTGTACAGTAGAAACAACTACATTTAACATGTTTAACACACTGTCTGCCCCTTTTACGTTTGTTATTAGAATCATCAAAATTTGGCTGTATTGTTGGTATTAGATTGATACTTACTTCCAAGGTCACATATCTAAGCTGAGCTAAGAATCATCAAAATTTGGTTGTATTGGTGGTATTAGATCGATACTTACTTCCAAGGTCACATATCTAAGCTCTCTATCTTTAAGTTTTTTAGGCGAACAGTGGTGGTAGCTCCCATTTTGAAAAAAAAAGAAGTGCGAAAATCCTTATGGCAAGGCCAAACAATTTTTCACAATTTTATTTTCGCACACCCCTCATAAAGTCAAAATGGTGGCCACGTGCAGACAGGACAGTCCAGGGCAAGGGAACTTATACACATCACAGAGGTATATGAGGGGAACCCTTTGAAACAAAAATCTCAAAACTGTCTGAACAGTTTTCGACAAAATTGCCGCTAAGATCCGAAATTTCCACATTACACACACATTATGTCACAAACACATGATATAATGCAACAAAGAAGCAAATAATGAGCTAGGGAAATACTCACCATGGACCTTTGCGGAAAGTGCAACTAAAGTCACATATTGACAAACATAATGGGACAACAATCGCTTGTAAGAATCGGAATAAGTATGGACGAACTTCTCCCCAGTGATGGTGGGTGATAGACAGATACTGGTAAATAGTCTATTGCCGATGGAATTACACACGATTTCACGAATTACAGAGAAATTTATAGCCGTGTGGCTGTTTCTGCGTTCACCAGTCCTGAAGTAGTTGCTTCAACCTCACCCCGTGGCCTCGCATTTAATCTTTAGTTTAGCAGTTGTGGTGCTTGTAAAAAAAACTTTTGTGTTTGAATGTTTCTCTTCGTGTCTGTGAAACGTGTCTGTGTTTTTCAGAGTAATACACAAAATGTGGTTAGTCTAGCTCTTATTTAAGCTACACTATTTGATGAATGATATACCTTGAGCGCCGAACAATTTCGCTAAACTGACGCTCTCGCTATTTGACGTTGAAACCAGTAAATGCGTGAAACTATGTTCAATCATATTTGTTTGTTGTGCAAATACTACATGTGTACTTATCATCAACGTCTCACCCAGTTCACGCATGTATATCCCGAGAGCCGGCCACTCAATTGAGCGATAAGACTACCATAAAAACAAGTAGTAAAGACATTCATCATATGCTATAGAATTTATCATGAACTTCAAACAGTAGGAATAGACAGTGGTTTCGACAGCCTGATAACCTTTGCCGGAAACATGCTCTACGTTTGATATACGGGGTCAAGTGAGGTTTCCATGGATGACAAATCTTTGTTTATATGGTCCTACTGGCATTGGCTTTGTTATAAGTCGAACATGTTCGAACACATTGTTCTTGTTATAATTTTAGGATGATAAAACCAAACCATGTGCTGAAAACCAAACTGACTTCAAAACTCGATCTTCTCCACGTGCTGAAAAAACACACTCACATGATTTTGTTATTTTAGCAAGTAGAGAATAATATGAATTGAATAATAGTATGAATTGATTAATATGAAATAATTCGATGCATACATGATAATACGTGATGGGCGAACAAAACCCATTGCCCGTTATCCGATTTCAACATTCAGTGTCAGGCAAAATGGAGAAAATTTCATGGAATTTAACGAACCACCATATGTTAAACATACATGAATTATTGTGGCATGAATATTCAGAACTGATTGAATTATTTGTCATTGGTTGAAAGAAACTTCGGAAATATATTATTGTTCGAGGTTGATAATGAAAAAAATAAGTGCTGAAGAAAGGACTGGAAAAAAAACTCCTAACGCTCGTTTTCGGATGGAATTTTCGGTCTTGTGTGTATTGAATGAAAGCATCTACTATATGAACTTATAATGCATCGTTAATTGAGTTTTTGTAGTTGAATGCCAATAATAAAGATGATTATTGAGTTCGAAGTCGGATTGCTTTAGTTAGTTGTTTCATTATCAACCTAGCATATACAACTCCTTCTGATTAACTCACGAAGAACAACTGATTACATTTATCAGCGGAACACGACAATAAGGAATAATCTATTTTTGGTTTTCTGGTTGAAAATGATAAAAAGCTGTTCTCAGAGCAGCTGTATGGTACAAAAGTTCCAAAGCGATCACTAATTTGTCTAAATTTGACATTGAAAATTGGATTTTGAAAAAAGTTTTGCACGGAACGATCCCCATGCAATGATGCAAAATTAACAAAAAATAGCTGAAAATTTAGAAAAATACACAGCCCTATCAGTTGAAACTCGTATATGTATGATATATTATAGTGGAGGAACCCCAAATATTCAGTTTGTTTTTTTTTGTGTTGCAAATAACGAGAATATAGGGAAATACATAATACACGGGGATTCCTGCCTCTGATTACAAAACCAACACCATTGACTCATCACTCCGCCACTTAATTGACGAAGTAACTTATCATATTGGCATATTTCATTTTGTGTAATGCGAGGACAGAAAAACTATTCCCAGAATGATCACATAATGACTTTAATGCAAAATATACAACAATTTTCGATGAAAAATCCACTTAAATCACAGGTAAAAAGAAGGAAATAAAACAGATGGATAACTAAGCGTATACTCACATCATCTTGAAAGGAGAATTAACGGACAGGACTGAGCTTTTCAACTTTGCCCCGAGAGGACTGGTAAGAGGATTTTTCGCCTGCACGTATTACATTGCTCTTGCTTTTCTGCGCGTCGGGTGCTTTCAGTTTTGGTACTGTACGTACAGAAGATCGCGGGCTCTTGGAGGAAAGTTTAAAGTGTGCTACATGTTGTATTAAAGTCTATATTTGTAAACCCCAGCAGGGTATTGTTTTGACCGTTGTTGGATTAATTCTGATCACACATTGGGAATATGAATAGATTCATATCAAAAACTGCCGGCTTGTCACGCCACAGAGCAATAGGTATGTACACTTACAAATACACTTACAAATACACATGTACACTTACACATACACTTACAAATAATATTGAAATCAGACAACATAGTGAACTAAATGTCGTCATGGAAATCAATCATATTTATCTAAGCCCAGGCCCACGGTGGGGAGACGTACCGACTTCTTACATGATTATCGCTTTCTATATGATGCAAAACCCTTTCTACATGATTGAAAGATGTGTGTCGACGAGGGGGCTGCCAATGAAAATCCAAAATTCGTCAATTTTAGGTTGGATTTTATAAAACCAGTCACACCACGGAACATCTAAGTGATCCATACTTGCAATGACCAATTTTGAATAATATTTAATCCATCAGTTTATCTGATCGTGTACAGCTTGGTGTGAGTGTGTCGTGAAATGTTTTGATAACTTCGTTTTCTGTGAAAACTCACTGATTCCACGGAAAAATCCACGGAATAAAGGAAGAGAAACATAAATATTTATATCATATTCCGTCTAAATAGAACATCGGTAACGCCTGTTCATCATCTTATATGCATTTTTTCATATTTTCCTCCTTCTTGCATGATCTGTAGGCTGTTGTTTCCCAAGTCTTAAATGATTTTTTCTTCTCTATTAAAGACGGAAACGGAGATCCATCCATCCATTAAGTAGCAAATTAGTAAATTTATTTCTCATGTATAATAATAAAATTAAAATACACTGTACATGTACATGACTTTGTTGGAACATGAGACCTAATCAAGCTGGTGGCCATATAACACACACACAAAAACATTTATGAAAAGAATAAAAATTATATGGTGGCTTATATCTGCCAGGCATTATTTACGTCAAGGGTCCATTCTTTGCGTGAACTTAAATGTATTGTTTGCACGTAAAGAATATTCGTTTGCATGCAAACAATTATCTATTACGTGAAAATAATATCATCAGGCCTATATTCTTTACGTGAAACAATAATTTTTTTCGCGCCAACAATTATTGATTACGTGAAAGTTGTTTTCCAGCAAAGAATAATTATCTGCAAGCGAACAATATGTTTTGCATGTAAAGAATGTTGTTTTCGCGTAAAGAATATTTAATGTCTCGCAAAGAACATTGTTTTATTGTTGAGAATAGTTCTTTAGGCGCAAATATTATTGTTTCGTGCCAAGAACATTATCTGTAAATGATTGTTAATTATGCGTAAAAGCAATCGTTTGCCCGCGAACAATACTTTTTTGTTTCTCGCCAAGAAAAGAAAAGAATGCCAGGCAGATTGAAGCCACCGTATACTCAACAATTTATTGGATGAACTGTCAAAATGTCAAATGTTATTCAATAATCAGGTGCAGCTTTATGACGTGGTGGCTACATTAGTAGTGACACTACAGTTATGGCGCGAACGTCCTGACAGGTTTATAAGACATTCGTTAACACTCCAGTAATGGGTTATTTTTCCTTAATTGGGGGTCGCCGGACTTTACACGGGTATATTGGAATGAAGAATCATGCAAGACTTGTTTGGGGGATCATGCAAGACAGCGATATTAAATTTGTTCCTGCCTTTTGGTGTTTTTCTTGTGTTATTGGTGTCCAATTTAAACAATTCGTCATCAACTAACCGCCACTTGGCTAACTACACATAAATAAGTGTATAATTCCAATTATATAGCACAATGGGACACTATTCCTACCGCAAAACGACATGTCCGTTTTCGTTGCGTCATTCTCGATCAACATGAACAATGTGTTTCAAAATAAAGTATGTCTAATGTTCCGTGCAACTACAGATTATTCCTTTTTGGGCAAAATGACACCACAATAATTTGTTTTCCATAGAGCTACCTGTGCTTATCGCCTGATCCAATCATGTAGAAAGAGTTTTGCATCATATAGAAAGTGGTAATCATGCAAGAATTCGGTATGTCTCCCCACCGTGAGGCCAAATTATAAAGTTGGTTGTTGGATTTTTGTCTGAAAAAAATCACACGAGCGTACGATATTTTTTTTAAAAATTTTTTTGTCTTTGGAATTTTTTGTAAGAAATTGCATACGGGCGGACATTGTTTTATAGTTTCCTAATTATCCGTTCTGCTCAAGATTCGGTTTAAAAAAAAAAATTGTGGACATTGGTATTAAACTTTCCAATTAACCATTTTGCTCACGAGTGTTTTGTTCTCAATATATTTCACAACTATTCAAGATATTTTGCTTACAAATAAGAAATTACTATGCTAACAAATCTTTTTCAGGCGACAATCTTTGAAATGCTGATTTCATTACATCATATTTCGAGAATAAATTGTGAGCTAGCCTGGGATTAGGGTTAATTGGGGTTAATTGATAGGGTCATTTTGTCAGGGGTCCCTTGTGATTAAGAATCCAAATATTAACACTCGATACCCTCGGATGAACTATCTAATATGGCGGCTTTTCAAAATGGCCGCCATCAAATCCGAGATATTTCCATTCACTCAGTTCAGACCACAATCACTCCAATGAGTCATCAGTAGTCAATCAGTCAATAAATATGCTCAGGCAGGAACATTACGTCACCAACATCCACTCAAATACAACATTACCATAAGTAATCTGTGACCACATATTTATTGACTGATTGAATACTGATGACTCAATGGTGTGAACTGAGTGATTGTGGGTAAAGATTTTCTTTATGCCAATACATGTGTGACGCTATACCCTGTTTGTGTAAAAACTTAGCTTTGGACATATTAGTCATCATCCTTAACACACATTCATTGTGATACTGTAAAAAATGTACCTGGATTTGGCACTTTCTAGAACTATTTTGACATTATATGTTCCTTTTGCAGGAGAATAATTAATTTTATGCCAAATTAAGAACATAACTGAAATCTACATATTTGGAAACATGAATAAACCAAATTCTAGACCAAATATCCATGACGAAAATACATTATCTTGGTTCAGCTATGCGCAATGGTGGCCATCTTGCATTTCTCCCATGATGAATACTTTGCATGTTGGAAATGACTTCTATAATGTACAAGCACATGTGTATATTTCAGATAAATTAACTTATTTAGTCATATCTAGTGTCATGTTCTTGCACATTACATGACTTTAACTGTATATCGTGATCAAATTCTGTGTTACCGGGATTGTGTTTATTGCCCAATTCATATTTTTTTTTAGCATTTGAGGCATTGGGGACATTGCTACTTCAATCGCTGATGTTATTAAGCACCTGTGGCAGGTATTAGGGTAAAAATTGGTGATAATGGCTACACATTTGTTTAAAAATCCATGTTTTAAAGTGTATTAAAGTGTACATGTATTAAAAAAATATGACAAAATATGTGATTCTGATGGATGCAATCTTGGATTTCATGCCGACGCGCTATGCTAAATTAGTTGAGAACAATTCCAGCGCATTCCTTGAAATCTAAAACAAATACAGGTACCAAGTTTGTGTCTATAGCACAATTAGGGGCAAAGATTTATGCAATTATGTTTATCGTTGATCAAATTCGGTTTCGTCGCGATTGTGTTTATTGCAAAATTCATTTAAATTGCGGAAATTGTTGTTATTGGCACTGATGTTATCGAATACCATTAGCATGTATAAGGGCACGGAATTGCTGATAATGGCCACATAGGTCCTTGAAATATTAAAGTTTCAGAAAAAAGAGAAAAATATGTGATTCTGGTGGTCGCCATCTTGAATTTCATGCTGAAGGGTTATGCTGAAGTAGTTGAAAATGTTTTTATTGCATTCCTTGACGTCGAAAACATATGTTTAGATACCAAGTTTATGTCTCTAGCACAATTAGGGGCAATAAATATAGGCACATTTGTGTTTATTTCGAATTCGAGTTCGCCGCAGTTCGGAACTCCGTTCGAGTTTGGAGCGCCTTATAGCAGTCTCCTGGTTTGACGGACGGACACCAGCTCACTCAGGTAGGTTGGAGCCAGCCCGTGAATGGAAAAATGAAAAGCAGGACTTTGAAATCAATCCGATGGACTACCTGAAGCCAATGTAGCTCTGAGAGGATTGGAGTCACGTGGTCAGATTCATTTTTCCTGGCGGTAACTTTTGCGGCCTTGTACTGAACCCGCTAAAACTTGCTTCAGCGAGCAGAGCATTACAGTAGTCCAACCGTAATGATACAAGTAACCTACAGTGGAGAGAATTATTTTTGTGGCCAGCGGAAATATGTTGGGATGGAAAAGTTTATGTGATTAATAACCTTAATTTTTTGGATTAAATTGCTCATTATTCTCCATATAATAAACAAAAAAGTACATATCTATGTATGTATATCCGAGCACAGACATTCAATGGTTTTAATGTTGCCCAATGTTTTGGATCAAATTGATAGTTTATGCCTCTATTTTGGTGTGAAAAAAATATTTTTAATCACATTTTATCACTTATATCGTAAACTTTAAAAGTTGGCAACCTTTCGTAATTGTTCTGTCAACATCAGAAATTTAGCTCAATATTTTTGTTGCGCTACTGTGTGCGTATGTATTACGGTAAATCAACAAATATCGCAAAGCTCTCACAGTGTTTGCGTTTATTCACAAGATTAAAATGTAAAACCTCATTGAAACATTTAGAAATATTATTTTTGAAAGTGCCGTGATGAGATTAGGCCCACTTTGTTTAAAACAAAATGATAGCAGGACCGTGCCCACTCATATCTACCCTCCGTGGGTCTCATTTTGAGCAAACTTAGAAGACCAGCGCGACGCGCTGGCCAATGAAGGCGTGAACAAGTGTTTTTGCTGCGTCCACAGTGAGGACATTACTAATCCGGGAAATATTGTGGAGATGGAAGAAGGCTGTCAAGCAAGTCTTCGTAATGTGGCTCACCAGGTTGAGATATGTGTGAAACTGGACTCCCAAGATTTCAGACAGATTCGGGTCGATGGATCATGATTTTCATTCACACACTCTCCTCCGGCTTCTTCAAAGGACGCAAGCTTCCCTGCTGTATGTTGACATATTGATGTGCTAATTGACTTCACCAAGTACTATGGTTACAGGTTGACTTCTACATTTAAGATTTTGAGCTTCCTAGTCCCACTATTCTCAGAACACTAGTTACAAGATTATATACAATATATTACACTTGTCCATGACACACTGCGCTAGTACGACCAGCACGAAAAAAAAAGCACTGGACCCGATAATATCAGTTCAAAATTCATAAAAAGCATTAGTAGTTCAATAGTCACTCCCATTACCACATTTGTTAACAAATCGCTCGAGTCTGGAATTGTACCCTCAAGTATGAAAACAGCAAATGTGGTTCCTATCTACAAGGCAAAAGACAAAAGCATCATGGGTAACTATAGGCCAATATCACTTCTCCCATCAATTTCTAAGATTCTTGAAAGGTTGTGCACAATAGATTATACAAATTTTGTATGTCATCGGGTATATTGTACGAAAATCAATATGGATTTCGTCCGAAGCATTCTACCATCGATGCTGTGACTAAACTAATAGCGGATACCCTGTATTCTACCGACAACAGCTTAACGACACTGGCGGTGTTTCTGGACCTCTCCAAGGCTTTCGATACAATTGACCATGAAATCTTGCTTGAAAAATTACGTTTTTATGGTATACGAGGGATAGCCTTGGAGTGGTTCAGAAGTTACCTCGCAAACAGATCTCAATATGTTTCATATAAAACTACTAGCTCTTCTGAGTACCAAATTAAATGTGGGGTGCCCCAGGGCAGTGTCCTAGGACCTTTGTTATTTATTATATATACAAATGACCTACCAAATTCATTGCCAAACACAAAATGTATCTTATTTGCCGACGACACAACTGTTTATCACAGTTCAACCAATTTGAATATGCTGCGTAAACAAATTGAAACTGATTTAGAAACACTGTACTATTGGTTTTGTGCAAATAAGTTATCGCTGAATGTACAAAAGACTAATTTTATTATTTTTGGACCGAAGTCACGTGCTCTAAGCTCACAAATCAAGTCTCTAAAATTGGGTAATAAAGTAATACACCGCATTAAAAGTACAAAGTTCCTTGGCATATATATTGATGAAACTCTTGAATGGGACTCCCATATTAGTTATGTTGCAAAAAAAAATGTCTAGCGGTGTATACGCAATTAATTCCGTGAAACACGATCTGTCATGCGAAAATCTCAAAACAATATATTATGCTCTCGTGCATCCTCACCTAGTTTATGGGATATTATTATGGGGTTCAGCCTATCGAAGTAAACTTTGTAGACTGCAGACATTGCAGAAAAAAGCAGTAAGGAATATTTTGAAGTGTTCCTATATTGCACCGTCTGCCCCCCTATTCAAGCAACTGAATATCCCGAATACAAATGCCCTTTATGATATTGAGATTTCTAAGTTCATGTATAAGCACAGTGTCTGCCAGTTGCCGCCTGCACTTTAGTACTTGTATATACTAAACTCTGTTGTTCATGACCACAATACACGTCATAGTACAGACCCTCATATTGCAGCTATTTCTGCTAATAAAGTTAAGCGATCTTTTATAGGAAAAGCACCACATACATGGCTCAATTTACCCAATGATATCAAACTGTCACAGTCACTCAATTCTTTCAAGATTAAAATTAAAAAATATTTCATATCATTACATGGTTGACCTTCCTCCTCGATCCCGGGTAGCAGTGTCTCATATCATTGACTTTTTGCCATAATATTTCTTGCGTATCCTCATTTATTGTGGTTGAGTTATCGACTTGCAAACGTTTTTAATTAATAATCTTTTGGGTATGTATTTATTTGGAAATGATCACCACGGGATACACCTGCGAACAGATACTTGTATCTTTGGTGTATCCTAGAACTGTAAGTTATTTATGTATTGTGAACTTATGATTTGTTTTAATTCCTCCAGTTCTGAATAAAACGTCAATCAATCAATCAATCAAAACATGTGTGAAATTATACAATATTAAACAATAATATGCCCACTAGTAAAACACAGTGCTGGCACGACCAGCACAACAATATATACAATAAAATGAGACACAGATTCCTCCCCCAAACACTGCGCTGGTACGACCAACACTCGAACCCAAAGCTAAAGTTACACCCCCTATTCCGTCCACTCAGGGCAGTCCGAAAAACTAGCGGGCATTCATCCACCCAGCTCCAACACCAGTGTCGTAGGCAGTGTGCGTATGCTGGCTACCTGCTCGGGTATGCGGCCCAGCCACGAGGGATGACGCAGCTTGTACAGAGCATCACTCTCTAGTAGAATGCGCTCCAACTCCATGCCCTGAACCTCTGTCGCATTCGACTGCAACACCCTTGCTCCCATCCCATCACCACTGGCCTCTGGAGTTCGCACACGAGCTGCAGGTAATCTGCCTGGTTCCTATGCTCTGAAGCACGGGAATGGGTGTGGTAGTCCAGGCCGACCTCACCTACAGCTACATACCTTGGGTGGCGCACCACTTCAACGGTTTCCTCCCACCGACGAGTCGACACAGCACCATCGCTAACTTCATGCGGGTGCAGTACTATGGACAAGTCCAGCTGTGGATACTGGCACAGTTTTCCAAACTGACGCAACGACCTACTGAAGTTGAGTGACACCACTATGTGGCTGAGATACAAGCCTCCAAGGCGGAAGTACTGCAGTACTTCTCCGTGCAGTGTACGGAGCCTTGGCGAGAATCATGGCGACCACTTTCCAGTGCAACAAGCACACAACGTCGTTCGGCGGGCTGACGTCATACTTCACTAGGTCAGACACTGGGTGCAAGGCTTGGCCGAGGGCTCGCAAACACAGGACCTGTATGACGGAGAGGGACAGTCCAGGCTGTGTTGGGTAGTATCCCTGCACACAGACGTGCTGTAGCAACGCTTTGGGGGTCTCCACGCCGCAAAAATCCGTGAGGAAATGCAGCAGGGTTATCATGTAGCCAACTCAGAGGTGCAGGCGACCATCCGTGAAACGATTTTCGTGCCCTTCGTCGGTGTGTCGTGCCTGCAGGAAACACTACGTCCTTGCTTGACTCACACGTCCAACAGATGTGATCTGGTGTGAAGAATCACGGGAGGTCATCCTTCTCCACATGTCGACGACGCTTCTGTACAATCACCTGGCACACAGGACACTTGAGCCGATCCCATTTCCTGGTCTTCCCAGTGTGGTTCGGCTCAGTAGAATCTGGAGCAGAGGTGGTAGCCACGGCTACAATTCCCTGCAAAGGCTCCTCAACCCTTCCTATTATCCGACCTGATCCAGACGAGACTGTAATCTTCAGTGGAGAGTACACTGGCTTCTGAGTCATGACCCAGTGGCCATCCTCCTCCCCCTCTCTGGGTGTGACCTTCCTACCACTGGCGAGTGGAACCTTCGACCTCTGGGTGTCAATCCAGTGGCCTTCCTATCCACTCCCTTCGGCTGGTGTCGCCTTCTCATCGCTAGTAGATGGAGCTTCCAGCTTCTGGGCGTCGACCCAGTGGCCTTCCTCTCCCCCCCCCCCCCCCCCTCCAGCTCCACCGTCTGAGACGAAGTTCATGTCTTCCTCCATGACCTGCGCCTCATGATAAAATCAGACAAATAAAATCATGTATTTCAGTTAATAGATTAGGACTGCTGATTAATTATCTTTAATTACAGTCTTAACTGGCTTAATAGCCATGCAAACTCAGTTGTCTCCTTACTGTTGGCTAGCTAGTACATACCACTCGTAATTAGTGCATAGTTGGGTCTGAAGCCCCGGTGGTAGTTCACAAACCCTAGAAATGATGACAATTCTTTCTTGGTTGTCGGCCTCTTCCAGTCACGCAGTACTTCCAACTTCTCTCGGGAGATGAAAATGCCGATACGGCTCATACGCCACCCCAGAAACTCCACTTCAGTCCTGAACAGGTGGCACTTCTTCAGCTTTAACTTTAGATTGTGGTCACGGAAACATCTGAAGACCTCCCGCAGAAGAACCAGCGAGTCTGACATGTTCTTCCTCAGTATGATGACATCATCGAGGTATGCCAATACCTGACGCCAAATTAGGCCGTTCAGCACAAGATTGATGATCCTCTGGAAAGATGCTGGTGCGTTGCACAATCCAAAGCTCATCCGGTTGTACTCGTATAGCCCATATCTGGTAATGAGCGCTGTCTTTTGACGGGCCGCTGGTGCGATCTCTATCTGCCAATACCCAACCCTATCTGCCAATACCCCTTCTAAAGTGTCCAAGCAGTCCTCAATCAAAGGAATTTGAAATGTGTCCTTCACTGTACGTGCATTCAGCTCTCGATAATCGATGCAGTATCGGAAGGTTCCATCTTTCTTCCTCACTAAGACTGCCAGCATTGCCTCAACATGCTTATCCTCATGCTAAAACAGCATTCGCTGCTTCACAGGTCGATTGTCCCATGTGATGATCCGATGTTGAATATCCTCAAAGCAGCCCAGATCTAGGTCATCTGCAGCAAAGACATCAGCATATTCATGCAACACCTCTCTAACCGCATGATAATGTTCAGGCGCGAGACCTTCAATGCTGCTTTCATACAGTTTTGCCAGGTGAGCTTGCAATGCAATACCCCCGAGGTATGGAGATTCAAGTGTCGGAGTCAGGACCTGGTCACCCTCCTCCCCTGTCGGAGCATCATCAGCCTCATTACCCTGATCAGGACATTCAGATGTCCGAGTCAGGACCCGTTCACTCTCTGCTCCTGTTCTGGCATCATCAGTCAGGCCAACTTGAACAGTTGGTATGCCATCTTGAGTCGTTACTGCTTGTACCAGACCTTCTTCAGTCACTTTTTTTCAGCTGTTCCATCAACCGTCCCTTCCTGAAAGTCATAGCACGTCCCACCCATGCAGTTCACTATTGTCAGCAGTGTGGTGATACCAGTAACCAACACAGGTGGTATGATAACCAGTGTGTTATCATTCATTAGTTCCACTAGGTAGCTCTGTTGACTCATTTTGCTGTTTGCATGCTTGAGTTCACACTTCACAGCACAGATACTATTAGCTGGTATCCGCACCTTGGTCTGCAGTACAACCAAATAGTGTAATATCAATAAGAGACCCCACTCTGTATATAGCCCTATGTACCAAGCACAAACAATAGAAACTTCGCCGGTGGAGGAGTGGCTAACAATAGGGAATTCGCGGGTGAGGGAGCGGTCCCCTGGCATTGAAGTCACTTCCAACCCTCAAGAGTTTCTCAACTTAAAATTGCTCAGTCACACATTTTTGTGGGAGTGAGGCCTCTTATTGATGTTACACTCTTTGGTACAACTTCCTTGTCAGGCTTCCAGCTGGTAGCAATGGTATCTTCACCCAATGTCAGAGTACAGGACTCGAAGTCGACCACAGCGTTGTGTCGCTTTAGGAAATAATTCCCCAGCAGCATATTCAGCGGTGCTGTCACCAGGTAACAACTATGATGAAGCCCATGTATTCCAAGAGTAACATTCGGAATCTTTGACCCTTGATGACCTTCCCCTGGAATGCACTGCGTAAGGTGACTTCCTCACTGATGTTGAGGAGCTCCGCCCTCTTGGCCTTTTCACAGTTGATCACAGTTACGTCTGCTGCTGTGTCCACAACTGCCGTGACCCCCACTCATTCGACGTTGGTAGCCACGCACATTGACTGAGACTTGTTGCTGTCTCAGATCATTATCGCGGCCCTCCCACTTGGGACGAGTTGATGCACGATCACCACTCTGACCACAGCTCGCCTTCCCTGAGTATATGCAATCTTCCGGATAGTTGGATGTGATGCTGGCAAAGAAGGGGTCCAATTGGTGCTGCTTGCCATCAGAAACGCTTGATGGGCTTGGAGTGGCTACAATCAGTGATGCAGCTCCTGTGCCCTTTTTGCATTGTCACCAGCATCTGCTGTAACACTTGTTTATTGTTGTTGTTGTTGTTGAAATGTCTGCTGTTGCATCAGTGCTTGTTTTTCTTGGAGGAGCAGCTGTTGAACTCACCTTGGTGTGGACTCTTGTTGCCGGTCGGTTCCCAATGCATTTTCCTCGGTGGTGTCCCAATTGGTTGTTGAATCCTAGAGAAGTTCTTGGATAATCCCTTGTTCCACCATTCTCCACCACTCCTCGCTTGGAATACCAGTTGCATCCACTACCTTCTGCACTGTCAGTTCTTCAACTTGTAGTTGATGGATTTTTTCGCCTTTGCTGCACCAACTCCAAGTAGTGATCTCAAGTCATCAATCGATGCTGTTTGCAGATCCATTGTATTACTTGGAGAAATCTTTGATTTTCGTCAAGTATGTTTGGTCACTTGCGGATGTCTGTCTGTATGTGTGTTTGTTTATTACCTCTCTAGCGGCCACAGTTTTCTAACTAGCATCCTGAAAGTTTTTTGATGGACATGTATTCGCCCAAGGACGGGACCGCACGTTTTTGGAAAAAAATCGGTTCTGATGATCTCACGAAAGTTTTTTGAAAACTCTGAAAATACCGTCTCTCATCACTGGCGAATTTTCAAAAATTCACACATCAGTCATATTTAAACTGATACCTCTGAAATTAAAGCACAACGATATGTGTTGGTATCTTCCATCAAACTGCGAAGTTTTACTTGGATCAGTTAAACGTCAATGTTCTCACGATGTGAAAACTCAATTTTCAAAATGGGGCTATTAATCGAAAAGTATTTGACATACAGAGAAGTGGAATGCACCATTGGAAAGCTCGTTGAATTCTGATTTGGGAGGGCACTGTCCAATACATAATACCCAGCCATATGCCGAGTTGCAACACGTCACGTGCAACGAGAATGACGTCATGACGTCGATATAAGGTTGTATCTCGGTAATTATTTATCCTAGAGTGGATGTGAAGGTGAAACCGAGCAATTGGAATATTTCAAAATTTAGCCCAAAAAAATTGGTGGGAAAGTTGCTTGTCCCCAAAATCACGAAATACGCCTAACGCAAAATAACGTGAGGTTTTCAATCTCTCTCCTGTGTCCGATACATTTTCGGTCGGGTTTGTATACTGATATACCTATAAAACCATGCGTGTGTGTTTCTTTTCCACAAAAAGATATCAGTCGAGTTCGGTACAGTGTAGGAAAAAAGTTTGGAATATATCGAAAATATTCACATTCTAATTAATTAGTCGACTAGTGAACTGGATTCATGACATCCAGTCATGCGTAACATATGCTAGGCTGTTCAAAACACTCAACTGATCTCAGACGATATTATGGTATGATATGATCGATCACGCAACAGAAATTGACCAATTGTAGTACAGTAGTTTGTTTGTTAAACAGGCAATTCATACACCGATGGGTATAAAAGTAGATGAATGGCCTCTGTTGGCCTGGAACTCTCCTAGATGCACAAGGGGTGATTGCCTGACCTTGCGGCGTCAACAGAGCGCTGATTTGTGCAACAGAATGGTTGGAATACAGCAAGCGGGGTCCAGTCAGAAAGAGATTGCCCGGACGTTCCGGATCACCCAAGGAGCTGTTTCTGAAATCCTGAAACGGTATCGTGAGACCGGGTCAGCAACACCAAAGCCCCAGGTCAGGTCGACCCAAGAAAACAACAGTGAGACAGGACCACTGAGACTGTGCCGTAATGGTCAGACGAAGCCATCCTCCCAGCTCTGAGTCGAGTGGATGCGTTTCACCAACGTTCCTGTGACGAGTCGTTTGGTGAACTACTGATTTCTGAACGCTGGGTATTTTGCCAGACAACCCAGAGGAAGGCTCTGCTACAAAGACGACACCGACAGGCGTGGTTTGCATGGGCACGTGACCACCTGAACTGGCTTGTTGGTCACTGGGAACATGTCGTTTTGAGTGACGAATCCAGATTCCTGCTTCTTCGACAAGTTGACATGTCCAAGTCCGCGGACTGGACCATGAAGACCTCCAAGATGATTGTGTGCTTCCTAGGTTGCAAGCTGGCGGTGGTGGAGTCACTGTGTGGGGCGCCTTCCATAGTGGTGACAAGTCGGACCTGAACATGGATCAGCACCAGTACATTCGCGTCTTGGAAACCAAAATGCTTCCATTTGCAAGGAGACACTTCCAGGTAAATTTTGTCTTACAAGACGACAATGCTCCAGCCCATCGAGACGACGAGTGACCGAATTCCTCCAGAACGTGGACCTGGAGCACATGGCATGTCACCAGATATGAACCTAATTAAGAACCCGTGATTGGAAATCTCTCGGGCGCTGAACAAACTGAACAACCCCCCAACAAATGTAGCTGAACTGATCCAGGCAATACTTGACTGTTGGCGAGGTATTCCTGCTCAAAAACTCTCAAACCTAGTTTCTAGTATGCCTCGTCGTACCCGTGTCTTATTCGACGCTAGAGGGGGTCATACAGAGTAATAAAGTGACTCTGTATTCTGTTGTATCACTGAAACCATACTAGGTAAAATGAAATAATTCATAATTTGCATACTGATGTGAGAATGAAGTAAAATTGAATTGCACAAAGTATGATTATGTCCCCCGGAGGTGGGAAATATAGTTTTTGTGCGGGTTCCCGTGCGCCCTGAGCCATGCGCCGCGTGCTGTCCACAAACGACGTCACACACTTTATTCCGAAACATACCAAGATATCATCACGAAACTTTTTGTACACTTACATCGGGCCCTGAGGTAGGTTGCTATCGAAATTCAGCCGAGTCAGAAAAACAAGATGACCGCCACAAAACATACATTACTTTTTTCGGGAAAACGACGTCACACACTTTATTCCGAAACTTGTCAAGATATTTCCACGAAACTGCTTGTACACATACATCGGACCTTGAGGTAGGTTGCTATTGAATTTCAGGCGGATCTGATGGCCGCCATAGAAATGTTTTTTTTTCAGGAAAACGATGTCACATACTTTATTCCGAAACGTACCAGCATATCATCACGAAACTTTCTGTACACATACATTGGGACCTGTGGTAGGTTGCTATTAATATCAGCGGAACCAGAAAAGCAAGATGGCCGCCACAAAAAAAAATTGTTTGGGTAAACGACGTCACACACTTTATTCCGAAATGTACCTAGATATCATCAGGAAACTTTTTGTACACTTACATCGGGCCCTGAGGTACGTTGCTTTTGAATTTCAACCAAATTGGAAAAACAAGATGGCCACCACAAAAAAAAAACATTTTTAAAAGCACTTTATTCCGAAACGTACCTAAGATATAATCACAAAACTTTTCGTACACATACATCGGGCCTTGAGGTAGGTTGCTATTAAATTTCAGCTGAATCAGATGTGCACATACATCCGTCCCTGCGGCAGGTTGCTATTGAATTTCAACCAAATTGGAAAAACAAGATGGCCACCACAAAAAAAAATTCTGGAAAAGGACGTCATGCACTTTATTCTAAAACATACTCAAGATATCATCACAAAACTTTTCGTACACACACATAGGGCCCTGAGGTAGGTTGCTATCGAATTTCAGCCAAATCGGAGAAACAAGATGGCCGCCACACAGAAAAAAACATTTTTTTGGGAGGAAAACCCAATTTCAGGAATCACAACAAATCTCATAACCACTTGGTGATGTACAACAGGCGTCACTGTTATCGTTATTGATGAGTGCACGGTCAGAAGTGTATATATATATTGATTTTGTATGATTTTGAATTCGCGAAAGTTACCGTGAAGAGGTAGCCCAGAAACAACATCATGCACTTTATTCCAAAACGCAACAAGATATCACCACGAAACTTTTTGTACACATGCTCTGGGCCCTGAGGTAGGTTATCATTAAATTTCAGCCAAATCGGAAATTCAGGATGGCCGCCCCAAAAAAAAGACTTTTTTTTCGAGAAAATGGCGTCACATATTCCGAAACAAACCAGGGGACACCAGTGCGGTCGTGAGACCGACTGCTTCTCCCCCACCGCCCTCTAGCTTTCATATATTTTCGTCATGGTTTGACAATAAAGGCAATAATTCACATAGGTGATTGAAATACTGACAAAAATTGCTATCAGTTGATTGGATATTATGTGGGCAAGTAACAAATGGCCACACATCATGGAAATAATGAAAATTTTTCTCACAGAAAAATTTCAACAGTTAAAACTAAAAATAATTGTGATATATTCCAAACTTCTTTCTACACTGTATGGTGGATTAATTCAGGATGCACGGGTCTGAGATGTCAAAAAATCAAAATGGCCGCCACACGCAGACTGGTGATTCAAGAGCAATAAAACATATAAACAATATCGATAATCCAATTCAGCATATTTTGGAACAAAAATCTCCAAACTAATAAAATCATTTTGGAGAAAATGGCCGACGAAGTCCCAAACTGGGTGTTCTTTCTAATGGACAAATTGATACCAGTGGTAGAGGGTTCGGACGGGGGGGGGGGGGGTCTGGGAGCTCGGGGTCTATTGGGCCCGGATAATATTCTCGTAGTTGGATTATGTCTGATAGTGGCCAATTGTATCCAATTATATCCAATAACAATCAATTGTATTTTTTTTGCATTCTCCCGTTTACTCAAAACAAATTTTTGCGTTTACATTGAACCCGCCACCATCATGCACTCTCATAAGGATTTCTAGATTTCTCTCCATCATGCCGGGTTTTGATTTCCGAAATTACTATCAGCATTCATTAGAACTGTTATTTTCTCGAATCCATGGCCTTCACTCTTAAAAAAATTGCCTTCCAACTCAATATCGAATTTCTTATTTTGACCTTTCTGTGCCTATATGTTCTGTGTATGTGTGTGTTTTTTACGTCGGAACAACTGCATTAGATACACAGCTGAAGGATCCGTGATACGAGACTTACTGGGCATTAAACCTTGCAGATAATGTCAACTACGTCAGTATAGTGTATAATACGAAAAGATTCACACATACTTGAACATTCACGAGGGACTAACGAGTAACCTACATAAAAAAACTCGATTTGAGATACGTGAAATTATTGTCAGTAAACCTTCCATCCAATGCACGCAGTCTGATTTTGGTGGGAAACTGATGACTGGGTTGATGTCCTATATCGATGAGGGTTGATGGTTTTATGTTGTTGACAATAAGCGTTAACGTAGTGAATGGGTTGTATGATTAGGGCTAAGCTAGGGACCGAATTACGCACCGAGTAGGCCTACTGATAGCCATGAAGGTTCACTTTTCAAAAAATCACTGAAAACAGCCAAAATACTGGGAAAACATATACACACAGCTTGTGGGTGATGTGAAGAAAAAAGATTCGGAGATAAAAAAAAGTTCTAGAAGATTCTCACTATATTGTTTTTTTTCGCCCTTACAGGCTTCGTGTCGAAGCGCTCGGTGCTTGTGATGCTCTGGTTCGTGACGATAATGGTGGTTATCTGGGACAGGACAGACAAGAGTATTAGCCATAGTATCCAAGAGCAATCAGCACCATGCCCCAATCCACGTGGAACCCAGGCGTGCGCCATCCAGGCGGTGACCAGGACGGCACAACACGGCCATGACACCTTCCTGTTGGTCCCATCGATTCAGCGATATCGTCTCATCAAAGAACCTAGGTTGGGAGATCTTGACAGGGATTTCGTGATATTTGTGCAGTCCCATCCCAACAACATCAAAAAACGGAACTTGATAAGGGACACATGGGCCAATCCGAACTATTACACAGAAAACAATAACTCCAATTACTTCACAAAACCACTGGTGTTCTTCAGCTTTGGTTTGTCTAAAAGTGCATTCAATATGGAATCGTTGGAGAAGGAAATAGCGAGATATAAGGATGTTCTGCTTCTTGACTTTGTAGATGAATACGACAACCTGACATTAAAGGGACTGCTGACAATGCAGTGGATATCCCACTCCCTCCCAAATGCACGATATGTTTTCAAGACAGACGACGATGTTCTCGTGAACGTCTATTCATGGCAAAGCATCATTCGGACCCTGGAATCACGAAGTATTCCGTGTGCGATCGTCGGCTTAGTTTGGAAAGATTCCCCCGTACAGAGGACGGGACGCTACAAGATCACTCGAGAGGAATATTTCCCAGACTATTTTCCTTCTTTCTGCTCTGGAGTTGGTTATTTAATGTCACAGGAATCCATGAAATCAGTGTTGGCATTATCTGGGTACTATCCCCTTCTGATCCGGGATGACCCTTACTTCACTGGATTACTCGCAGAAATTGCCGATGTGCGATTGTTTAATGTGAACTATGACAAGGAATTTCTTCGTGTCTTTGCTTTCTATTTCAACATTGACATGATTTCGACAAGAACATTACTCTTACACAATGCAACAGAAGTCCAATGGCAGACGGCTTGGAGTAAACTGGTGAAAATTGCTTATCAACAATCACGTGAGGAAGACAACCTAACAATGACATTCACTCCCGCTAGAACAACCCACAGAAAAGAAACAAAATACTATGGATTACGCGAGATTGCTTCGGGCGAGTGTTCGAAGTGGCGCTACACTAAAGGCTTGGGAGAAATAATCATTTATGTTTGAAATAAATTATTCTACTGTGTAGGATGGGGCAAAACAACCTACCTGGGGTCAGAGACCACCTCGTTTAGTTTGGATTTCAATGGTATGATAAGCACATTCAGGACCACCGTGGCGACACCCGATGATTGGATATTTAGGGACAACTCTAGAAAATAACGTGAAGCATGTCTTTTTGTGGGCCTTTTTGCAGTTATCACAGTTGCTTACAATAGTGTGCATGACGCCGATGTTATTGACATCTGTTGTAAGTACCTGCGTAAGCTTTGGTAATGTATGATAACTATATTTAGTGGTGTGCTATTGAACATAATTGTGGTGGGCGATAATATTAAGCTGTTTTTGCACGTGCCCGAATTCCTTATGGTATAATATGTTTGGCTGTTGGGGGTATGACGGGTGGTCGTCGACATACCGGTATCCCACGTCCAAATTATCATGTAAATGTAGACTTATCGAACAAATCACTATATTATTCATTATTTAGTTGCATATTTGTTCATGTCACAGTCGATGACATAGTTGTATACTATAGATGATGTGCTATGCGGGGACCTCAACATTGTGTATAATGATGAAGTGCCTTGAATCGCTTGGAAAGCCTGGAATCCGGGCTCAAAAGGCACAACATTCAGTTTGTGGCTGTTTCCTCGAACACTATCTGATCACTTCTTATATTTTTGTTTCAAAACGTGCTAATTGGGGTCCTATTGATGTTGTGTGTGAAGATGGAGTGCCTTGAATTGATGAAAAATCCCGATTTGTGCGATCGAAAGGGTAAAAACAACCTTACATGCACAAATTGCCGTATGAGGCAAAATTGTTCATGGGGCTCAGGTTTGCATTAGAAGTCATAGATGGGGCTTTTTAACCTTAAGCTTGACTTCAGATGACCCATGGTCATCTATGGGATTTCACTAATAGTCATGTGGAGATATTTTTCATTGCCTCTAGGAAATGTGTAAGAAAACTACTTAACCTTACTGGCAGAACTCAATGTAACCTGCTTTATCTGATTTGCTACGATATTATCATCAAAGATCAGATATATATGAGATTTATTAAGTTTGTCGAAGTTGTTGTGTAGTAATAGCATGTTGGTGAGAGTGTGTGTCATATGACTTAGCACTTCAAGGTAGCACGTCCAACTTCGCTAAAAATGTAAATGAAGTGTGCAACTTTTATAACCTCGATAAAGACCGATTTAGTTCTGATATATTCTCTCGTTTTAATGGATGTCAACCTGGCCCCGTTTGTACCAGCATGGCGGAATTAATACAAGACTTGATCTTTGTTAGAGATAATCATACCTATACCTTTTTCAATGCGAACGACTTGATCACCAATATTTGTACATCATAATTCATTCACTGTTATGTTTGTACGATGTGTTATTCTTTTGTTCCTATTACATCTACTTTTCTGTATCATGTCAAACATTGATGAATAAACGATAAATATATTAATTCATATGTTGGTGAAGATATCATAGAAAAGGTACCAGCCATGATATTCCTTGGAATAGCAACAATATGTTTTTTGTGTACACTTATTGAAGATCCCCAAACAAGCAAAGGCTTATGTTAATGGGTCTCAACTATACATATGTATAGATATGATATCGTTTAATTTCCGAGAACTGAAGATTTATCTCATTTCTGAAATTTCACCAAGCCTCTGGTGTGTTGTCTAATTTCGCGCAGATACCCATTGTGAAAAGGCTTATTATTATTATTGTTCACCGAGACAGTTATTGTCTAGAAGTTGTCATGTTTGCACACACACCCTTGTATTCACCACATGCCAAGGAACAGTCCATTCCATTGCTTCATCTCTTCGTTGGTTCCGAAAAATAATATAATATGTATTGTACACCTAGATTAAATTCGTTCTTTATGCCCATGCTGTCTGAGGATAAAATGGACATAATGCATAATTAGTCATTAGTTTCATCATACACATGAGTTTTCAATTTAAAATTTAGCACCGGTGTAATGGTGAATTGCCTTGAATTGATGAAAAATCCCGATTTGTGCGATCGAAAGGGTAAAAACAACCTTACATGCACAAATTGCCGTATGAGGTAAAATTGTTCATGGGGCTCAGGTTTGCATTAGAAGTCATAGATGGGGCTTTTTAACCTTAAGCTTGACTTCAGATGACCCATGGTCATCTATGGGATTTCACTAATAGTCATGTGGAGATATTTTTCATTGCCTCTAGGAAATGTGTAAGAAAACTACTTAACCTTACTGGCAGAACTCAATGTAACCTGCTTTATCTGATTTGCTACGATATTATCATCAAAGATCAGATATATATGAGATTTATTAAGTTTGTCGAAGTTGTTGTGTAGTAATAGCATGTTGGTGAGAGTGTGTGTCATATGACTTAGCACTTCAAGGTAGCACGTCCAACTTCGCTAAAAATGTAAATGAAGTGTGCAACTTTTATAACCTCGATAAAGACCGATTTAGTTCTGATATATTCTCTCGTTTTAATGGATGTCAACCTGGCCCCGTTTGTACCAGCATGGCGGAATTAATACAAGACTTGATCTTTGTTAGAGATAATCATACCTATACCTTTTTCAATGCGAACGACTTGATCACCAATATTTGTACATCATAATTCATTCACTGTTATGTTTGTACGATGTGTTATTCTTTTGTTCCTATTACATCTACTTTTCTGTATCATGTCAAACATTGATGAATAAACGATAAATATATTAATTCATATGTTGGTGAAGATATCATAGAAAAGGTACCAGCCATGATATTCCTTGGAATAGCAACAATATGTTTTTTGTGTACACTTATTGAAGATCCCCAAACAAGCAAAGGCTTATGTTAATGGGTCTCAACTATACATATGTATAGATATGATATCGTTTAATTTCCGAGAACTGAAGATTTATCTCATTTCTGAAATTTCACCAAGCCTCTGGTGTGTTGTCTAATTTCGCGCAGATACCCATTGTGAAAAGGCTTATTATTATTATTGTTCACCGAGACAGTTATTGTCTAGAAGTTGTCATGTTTGCACACACACCCTTGTATTCACCACATGCCAAGGAACAGTCCATTCCATTGCTTCATCTCTTCGTTGGTTCCGAAAAATAATATAATATGTATTGTACACCTAGATTAAATTCGTTCTTTATGCCCATGCTGTCTGAGGATAAAATGGACATAATGCATAATTAGTCATTAGTTTCATCATACACATGAGTTTTCAATTTAAAATTTAACACCGGTGTAACGGTTTGATGATCATTGAGTTCTCAGTGATCCGTGTTTACTCAGTAATATATTTGCAAAGGCCATGAGATTTGACAAAATCCAATAGTGTATGGCCTTAAGAGTGTCAGAGTCAGCATTCAAGTCGCCAACTATCAAACATATTTTTGTAGAGCATTGCTCGCCCTCAAGTAGCCCTCTCACAGTGAGTCCCAGAATTTAGCTTGTTCTTCTGTACGATAAGCGACGCACAGCAAACATTTATCATTGCTGGGCCATAATTTCACCTGGAAAACCCAACTTGAGTACGTCAAATGAAGGGTATCATCCGGTATACTGCAATCAGTTTGATTGATCCATTCGTACGTGTGATGTCTTACGTTGGGGGAAATGCTTATCAGTGTTATCTGAATAAAGTATTTGTCGTACAAAAGCGAGCGAAACGAGCGATCAATATGCTTGTCTCTATAGGCTAACACTCAACGAACATATCAGGAGGTCCTTGTCAAAAGAAATCCTCAAAAGAACCATCTCCTGATCTCATAATACCTATGGGCCGTATGCTGATCCCACACTTAAACCGTGCTTTCCGAAAAGTAACCCCACACTTTGTATAGAAGCCGATATGCTCGTTACTCGTTTCCAATCAGAGTGAACTTGAAGGTCCCTTTCAGCGGCCGATGTGAAAGAAAAGTTAAAGGGCCATGGTCATGATATTTGATGTGATTATTAAATTGTTCTACATGCAATAGTATTCATATATATGGAAATAGAGCCATTCTAAACACACAGATGAGATCTACAGCGGTCCGAAGACCGATATTCCACGTGGAGAGCGGTCAGCATATTTTTACGTAAAATGACGTTTCTGACGTCACGGGGGAAAAGATTATCTGTACAGAATCTTTGACGCTGAGAAGTGGTTGCAATTTTGTAAGGGGCAAAACACTGAAGAACGGGGTTAGGGTGAGGGTGAGGGGGGGGGGGGTATCACGAAGATGTGTTTCAGGAGGAAATGGGGGCGCCGGCGGGGAGGCACAAGATACAAGATTTAATTAGGATCTAATTCACACCAGTTGTACAATGTTTCGCTAGAGCTGAACATGCATACCAGGTAGGCCTACAAATGAAAGACAAAATACAAAGTAGAAATTATGGGTATGATACGGTAAACTATCACACATACATCCAATATTTTTAGTGAGTGACATTGGGAATTCACCCCCCAACACCCCCCCCCCCCCCCACACACACACACCCTTCTCCCCGGAAGGTCAAAAGGCAGACAGGATAAATCGTGATGTGATCTTGCGGGAGGGTTGGGGTGTGGTGAGTGTGGTAAATAGATATATTCAAATGAATGTGTCCGATATTATTTTAACACTGGTATAATTACATTATTTTTTCGATGTGCCAGCGATTAGACAAATGATTGATTTGTTTGCTGGTGGAAATATACATGGAATGCTAGGCCTACTCTGTGATCAGGCATAATGGTTAAACTGTAGAATGGTATGCCACGCAGTTCCGAGAAACCTCGTTGTGATGCATATAAATTAATTATTTGCTTTCTTCTACATTTATATATTGGAAAGCAATACAATATCAATCGATATTTATTTTATACGCATTATCTAACTACCAACCTCCAAATAAGAATATAGGTGTGTTGTAGTGGGAATGATATGGCAATATTTCCACAAAATCACAGTTTCGACCTCTACTGAAACAAATGCTCAAATATCGATTCTTTTGCATAAATCGGATTCATGACAGTAAGAACTCTGATATTGTGCATTTAGGACAACGCACCCCCTCCTTCCCCTCCTGGTTCGACCCACTAACCCCTCACAGAGATGAAGGGCCATGTCTGTAGTTTCTGGTGTTCGTTTCGATATACACAATAAACGTAGGCTACTCATATTGTTGAAATTCTGTCACACCGTTTTTTTACAACATGTCAGCCAAAAACTGAAAGCTCAGGGATCGATTCCCGTTTAGAAGCATAGGCCCTACTGTATGCTAGAAGCATAAGAAGACGTTGGGGTGTAGCCTTTTTCACACAAAAATGCTGCTCTCAAAGGATTGCACCATTTAACCCAAAGTAAGCAGAAAATTGAGTGTGGACTCAGGGCCGGTGATTTGGGGCGCGCCCAGGGGCCCCAAAAGCAGCTGAAGCCTCATTCGTTAAATGCGCAGGAGCATTCTGTGACGCTCCCGATTTAAATTTTGAACTTCTCAGACAATGCGTTTTTTTATGCAAATTATCTCAATTCAAGATGATGTTCCAGATTTAGACAATGTCAACTTGATTTTTAGATCATTCATTTCAAGGGAATTTTAAACAACATTCTTCTTGGGTGGCGGGCAGCAGAAGTATATGCGGATTTATGTCTAGATATATATTTGCAATGTTTTTTTAACAGGAAAATCACAATGTTCAATATACTGTAACGTATTGGATATGTTTGTTTTACGGCAACAATTGATATTTTTTTCAAGAATAGCCCGCGTCTATCCACCAACCATTCCCGTACGCGCCCACTGCGCTTGGTTGTGGCGGGCTCTTTGGCTTTCATTAGGATTAAAGATTTTGGGAGAGAGAGAGGGGAGAATTATTGGCAGAATATCACCGTATGCGTGATCGTATTCCGATTCAACGACAGCGATAATCTGCGTCAAAAAAAGTCTGAAAAATGGCACCCGCCTAGAATTCCGCGCCCTAGGCCTGGGCTTAGTCGGCCTGTGCGGTAATAGGCCTACGGCTCTGATAATGCTAGCTTTTTTGAGCTGAAAGAATTAAATCGCCGTTTGCTTCCCAGGTGAAGTAGGCCTCTCAAAAATATTGGCATACGTTTGTCAAGTTTCATCACGATACGTTTCAGTATATCGCTGAACTACAGACAGAAGCTATTGAGCGCATGTAGGCCTGTGTAAACTGGCTATGCCATGGGTCATTCGGAAAGTAGAAAAGGCTGACACCTCCCCGATGTGTAGAACCTTCGCCGCCACTACGGTTACCCATGCTGCATATAATTATCAAATTCCCATACTTATTGATATGATATAAATGTAAGAATCAATCTATTACCAACAATAGTCAGATTTTGATGAAGTTAGTATAGTAGTGATGAATGGAATCCCTCCAAAAACCCGCAATTATAAAACAACCACCTGCAAACGACAAACGTCTTTACCAGCGCGGTCGTTCCCCCGTGACTTCACAGATCACAAAGGACGTAAAATGCCAATCATCTCTCGCAACGGCTCTCAGGTCATTTTCTGGACAACCCGAGCCCTAATTGATACCATTTCTGCTGTCTACATACTCAGTAGATGCTTAACTTCATTATTAAAACAAGTCACTTTTTCGTGTCCATGGCCCTTTAAAGGGAGCCTAGTAGGTCCCTTCAGGGATACTTTCGATAAAGTGTACACACAAAATTATGAAGTTTATAGTCAATTAAACACATTATTTTCGTATTGTATTGTATAGCCTACTTGATGCAAACATAACTTTTATAGTCTAATGAATTTTAGACAATTTGGAATTTTAAACAATTCGGATTATCCGACTAGATGGAGATTGCGCATGATATGTGACGAGAAGGTGCATCTCCGGATCACATTACAGCACTGGAGGTGTATTCTCAAAACAATTCGATTCCTTATACAAAGACTATGCCAAATGCCGATGAAATCGAGATGCACAACCGATATTCCGACGCAATGAGTCATATATATAGCGCTTACCAATTCATTATAGCACTGCGATTTCATGCAAGTGATGATACATGTGCTATTGACTTTACGCTATTGACTGTACACGTGTATTTTGACAAGTTGTCCATGGGCTGAGTTTATCCACGTACAGCCCGGTGATTCCTGACCTAAAGGTATAATTCTGTCTATCAGGGTCTACTGAATGAAACAAAATGCTTTTAATACAAGACTATGTGGATGAGCTTCATGTTAACACCCTGTTTGAACGGCACATTTACATACAGACAAACGAAAAATGTACAATTGGTAAAGAATCCACCAGGGTACAATGTGATAAATCCGACATGTGTCGGTTTTTCCGCCCGGAGAAACCGACATATGTTGGTTTTTGTACAGCAAAAAAATCCACTGTGGAAAAAGCGACACGCATGGCAAAAGCGACATATTGCTGCGGGACTATAATAGAGAAACAGACATATAGGCCATACACGTGAAATAAGCAACAAATTACTGGATATGCTGCAGCATTACATAATAATCTAAGGTGATGACTGACGATACCGTGGCTAATAAATTTATTACGAGTACATGTAGTCTAGAATATATATCGTTTTCATCATAATGACCCACTTGCGCAGACATAGAATCTAGAAACGTGACATTTAGCAGACTTGTGGATATACGGAAAGCCAGTTGGGACATGGGAATTAAGAAATCTGCAGTATTAAACCATGGTTTACTACGGAATATAGATCATATATACGATGGTAACTTGGGAATTTTGGTACTGGAAATTTCAGAATATTAAATCATGGTTTAGGTCTACTACTTTGGAATTTGTTACTGGCTATTCACAATAATCCATTCTACCTTCAGGTACACATTTTTTGAAAACATTTACCAGATGTTATATATTGTATACTGATGCATGAAGTTTTTATTTGTGACTTGTAGATGTAGAAGCAAATATTGGGAATGAAAGATGAAATTTTAAAAAAAAATTAATCACCATTCATATATTCACTATCATTCTATTGTAACATGGTATTTTTAGTATAATCTCAATTATTTTTTGAGAATCCATTTGTAATATTAAATACAAAGCAATTCCACTTTCTCAACAAAATATTTCT
The DNA here is from genome assembly GCA_949152475.1 of Terebella lapidaria. NCBI lineage: Eukaryota > Metazoa > Annelida > Polychaeta > Terebellida > Terebellidae > Terebella > Terebella lapidaria. Next base: position 13,856,692 of record OX424558.1, read on the forward strand.
GACCAGTCAAATTGGTTCGCGAAAAGACAGTAGCCATGAAATAACCGAAAGGGCGATAAAGGGTGGTGCATGTCGGGTTTCCCACGGCCGTGGCAAAGGCGATCACTGCTGTTCGGTTTTTCGTCATGTGGGTTTTGATATGCTACACATCCACGTGAAAAAAGCAACACATTACTGCGATATGCAGCAGCATTGCATAATAATCTAAGCCTATAGCAAAACCGACATGATGAGACATTGCATACAGAAAAAACGATCAGAGCTGATGACTGACGATACCGTGGCTAATAAATTTATTACGAGTACATGTAGTCTAGAATATATATCATTTTCATCATTATGACGCAGACATAGAATCTAGAAACGTGACATTTAGCAGACTTGTGGAGATACGGAAAGCCAGTGGGGACATGGGAATCAAGAAATCTGCAGTATTAAACCATGGTTTACTACGGAATATAGATCATATATACGAGGGTAACTTGGGAATTTTGGTACTGGAAATTTCAGAATATTAAATTATGGTTTAGGCCTACTACTGCGGAGTATGTTACTAGCTAGTAACAATGATCCATTCTACCTTCAAGTACACATTTTTAAAACATTTACCAGATGTTATATATTGTATTGTGATGCATGAAGTCTTTATTTGTGACTTGTAGATGTGGAAGCAAATATAGGAAATGAGAGATGAAATTTAAAAAAAAACTTAATCACCATTCATCTACTCACTATCATTCTGTTGTAACATGAATTTCACCATTTAAGAATGGAACATCAGTTTGGTATAATCTCTATAACACTCTAGACACTCTATCCATTGTCTGTTTTGTATAAATTGAGGTGTGTAAATTATTGGCTTCATATTGTACATGATAACAGAAATATTTTGCGAAGCTCGTTGTATAAAAAGCTAAAGCTTTATGATGAATTAGGAGGTAACAACTGGGCATCAGATATTAGGTTTATGCTATATTCATATGGGTTTGGTGACGTCTGGGTAAATCAAAGTGTCGGCGATATTGATACGTTCTTATGTATATTCAGACAGAGATTATTAGACACGTGTTTGCAGGATTGGCATACCGAGATATCAAATAGTTCAAAATTGTACATGTATCGTATTTTCAAGTCAAGCTTGGATTTTGAATTATATTTATCTGAAAAGTTATATCCTAAATATCGTATTGCTTTGACCCGTTTCCGCTGTTTAAATCATCACCTAGCTATTGTGAAACAAAGATATGTATCTGTTGATAGGAGTGAGTGTTTCTGTAATTTTTGTCAAACTAATTATAATGTGAATTATATCGAAGACGAAATACATTTTTTTGCTAGTATGTCCTCAATACGTCACGCTTCGAAACAAATATCTGTACATAAGGAAAGAACGAAATTTAGAAGACATCTTCGTTAAAATAATGAATTCTAAGGATAAGGAATGTATCACCAATCTATGTAAATTTTTGTATCACGCTTTTACTATGCAGAATGAGAACCGCGCACTGTAAATGTTGCAGCACTGTGTTTTGCTCATACGTATGAACTTTTGTAGTTGCATGTGGGCCAGAGGCCTTTAATGAATAAAGAATTTTCACATCATATAACACTTTTAGTATAATCTCTATTATTATTTGAGATTCCGTTTGTAATATTAAATACAAAGCAATTCCACTTTCTCAACAAAATATTTCTGACCAGTCAAATTGGTACGCGAAAAGACAGTAGCCATGAAATAACCGAATGGGCGATAAAGGGTGGTGCATGTCGGGTTTTCCACGGCCGTGGCAAAGGCGATCACTGCTGTTCGGTTTTTCGCCATGTCGGGTTTGCTATGCTACATCATCACACAATATACCATTGGAAAGTAAATCGAATTACCTATCCTTCTGCCTATCCATAGTGACAGAAACAGGGATGTATAGGAAATGTAGGCGAGCTTGAGAAGAAAGAGTACTCTGTAGAAAGTAGTAATCAAAATACCAATGAGCGTACCAACTCAAACTTTGGAAAGTATACTTTTAACGAACCCTAAACAAAGTACACTTTCAGTTGGAAGTTACCTTTCACCAAAGTGTGGGATCAGCATACGGCCCTCAGAGTTCATATTACCTGTATAATATGTTACAGTTTTATTTGTCTACATTGCTATTTTCGAATTTGTAATATGGTATATGCACTCTGAACCCCAGCTGACCCAAGTCAGGACTTTCAAGTTAAACTCGGTCATAATGGTGAGGCTTCTTAAATCTTTATCCCCTCTTGACATTTTCATACCGGGTACCTCTGAAGCTTAAACTTCTAGTCGTCACCATTTTTTTTTTATAGAGAATGGCTCCCAGTTAAAAAATAATCACCAAATAAAAATACATCCCTTTTGAATTATTTTCTGCTCTTTTAGTTCGAAAAGAAAGATTTGTCATGTCGATATTTCACCAGACTGTACGAATGGACACTTGAAATTAATTGTTATAATTATATTCTTGGTAAACACGTATTGCTAGGGTTCGTTTCAGATTTTATTATCCTCGCCCAATTAGGGGGAGAGTATTGCATTTGGGTCTGTTTGTTTGTCTGTCTGTCGGCGCGCATCACTCAAAAACGAATAGTCCGATCGACCTGAATGTTATTTGGATGAAGCGGTATCACCGTGGCTCGGTCCTCCTCAATGTTCCTTAGAATCAGATAAAAGTGGTTGCCATGGCAACCAAAAAAGTGAATATCACATACTAGTAATTGGCTATAACTCCGGTGTTGATCAATGAAAAATTTTCATTAAGGTAGTCCGCTACAAACAGTGAGGGAAGGGGGTCAAAGAGTTTTTTTTTAAATCAACCTGTATCAACAAAATCTAAACCTTCAAAATGATATATTTTATAGATTAACTGTTCAGCATCCTGAAACTAAAAAGAAAATAGGGGGTCACCGTGTCCGTTTGTATGGAAAACAATGCAAGATGTAAAATATGGACCAAAAAATGTGCAAAAATGCCAGAATTTATGTCATTCTAGGTAAATATGTGTGATTTTGATCGAATATGTAGAAGAAACGAGCACGGTGACCCCCTATTTTCTTTTCAGTGTAAGGATGCTAATCATTTCCCCTGTAAAATAATGTCATTTTAAAGAGATTATCGCCCGAGGTCGAAAATTTTGATTTCACAATTTTACGACTTTTGAGTGTTTTGCGATCCAAAATCATATTATGAAGCCAATTTTTAATCTTTTTAAACCGTTTTCGGTCCTGGAAACGTGCCTTATTGATGGAAATAATCCTGTGAAATCGTATAGCTTCACTGAGCCAGCCAACTTTCGCCAAATCGAAACGGTGTGGCGAAACGGTGTGATGACCATTTTGAAGACAGTCAAGTGATGAATCCGAAAGTCCGAAATCTAGACTGCATACTTGTATTTAGGTATTTAGGCCCTATATAAATCAATGTAAATTGTCCCATTTCGGACCCTCTCACTGAATGGGGACGAAACTAAACACATTGTTCATTTTTCTGACAGCTACATCACTGGGCAGTAATAAAAATGCCATTTCGTCATATGGTCACACGCTTCTTTTTTTCGCTATGTCTAAATGAAAATTATCACCAGTTTCCAACCGTTTTGCCGACGAGCGTCTGACAGCCGAGGTCCCGTCGAAACATGTGAGTTCGGCGTAGGAATACCAGACATTTACTGTTTGGTCAAAACGACATGTAATGCAATGTTCGAAGCTTTTTAGCTGCAAACCACCACTAGTTGTATATGCAAAATCCACAAAGACTGCATACATGCCATGAAATCCAAAGTCTTTTTTAGGCACCGCGGTGAAGAGGCGTCTTCCAGAGAGATCCGGCACGATGAATGTTGAAGGCACGATGAAAGTTGATGGGGTTTTATTTCACTCAAAAGTGCAAATTCAACAGGTAAGAATCAGTTGAAATATTAAGTTTGAGTAAGTATTTAAGTATTTGGTTTTAGTGTTGAATTTTAAAATTATTAAAATTGTGTTTTATTTCATTTTACCATGCAGAATATAAGCTGAATAGGTAAATTTGTTTTGCCGCTGGTGGTGGTAGTTTGTAGATTGAAATCTCCATATGTATAATATATTAATACTGATATCACTCATATCGCCTCATCTTGTCCAGATATTGAAATATGCTCCTTTCCTGTCACATATGTCATAGCTCTACATTATGTTTGAAACTTGATTAACCATTGGAACATATCTATGTTCCATGACTTAGATACCTCTGAAGTAGTCTAGATAGCTTGACATATTTGACTTGCGTAAACTCTTATCAAGCTTATAAATATATTAGCTTGTGTAAATAATTATGCTGCATTATGAAGAGTGCATGGTGTAGTTGACAAGTTGTATGTTAATTATTGTAGATTCTGAAACAGATTTGATAGCACATACATGTACCTGTACATATATTGTAATATATTATTTATATGCCAGAAATCTCTTTAAACTCAATTATACATTTTTCAACTCACTTTCATGAGCACTATATGTACATCATAATCAAGGTAGTGTTAAAGGGAATGACCTTGACCCTTTCAAAATGCTGTTTGAACTGTGTCATAAAATTGATGAGAAATTTATCTTCTAGGGAGGGAGGACAAAGGGAAGAAGATGAAGAAGAAAATCACACGCTGAAAATGTAGGTATTTGTATAAACCATATCTCTTTACTTACTCGATACTTTCCAATGAAGATGAATTTATGTAAAATAAAGGTTTTCATTTACATTAAAGATTGAACAGTCATGAGCGCAATATATAGAGTTCCATTTTGGTGATTTATATCATAAGCGCCATATGGAGATTTAAATAGAAGTTGGCTACCTACCTCATTGTTACATTTCAGCCCAAAACGGGATCTCGAGAATTTGAACATATTCGAGGATTTGGTCCTGTTTACATTCATCAGGATTCGAAATGTTATTGTAACTTTGGACCAAACAACACACTGGGTATATTCTACACAAACATGTTGATTTTGAAAGATTGCTCCGCTACAAAACTGAACAAGTGCACAATATGTGTGCTGACTCCGAAATTAAGGTGGAATGATCGGTTTTTGGTTTTCTGGTTGAAAGTGATCAATAGCTGTCCTAAGAGCAGCTGTATAGTGCAAAAGATCAAATGCGCACACGCATTTGTCTAAATTCGACATTGAAAATCGGATTTCAAAAATAGTTTCGCACGGAACGGTTCCCATGCAGTGATGTGAAATTAACGGAAATAGCTGAAAAATACACAGCCTTATCACCTGAACTTGTAGATGTATCGTATTTCATAGCGATGGAATCCCAAATATTGAGTTTGATTCGTTTGTGTTGCAAATAACGACAATATAAGGAAATTCATGTCTTTGTTTATTTTAGCGCAGATGTGAAAAATTCGTTCACATCGTGCGTTTTTACGGTATGTTCAAACTCCACTGCATGGTCATGCAGACGTATTTTAGGGGTTGTAAGTCACGGTGCTATATCATTTCATATATGCTAGCCAATTTATTGATAACGAATTTCAGAAACTGATTATTCCACTTTAAATGAGAGTGCTAAATTTAACATTGTGATAGAAAACCAACTTTTTTTTTGCAATTTCCGTGATAGAAGTCTGGAAATCCCAGTTGAAGTATGCAAGTTATAAAACGGTACCATTTAGCATTACAAAAATATCAGCGGAAAACGGTGTAAACCAGTTAGAAAAAATCGGAGTATACTGAATACAATTTCCGGATGTTGCAACAGATCACGGCGAACTACACTTCAACAGATGACGGCGAACTACATTGTCCGGAAAGCAGCAAAGAACCAGGTCCAGCGAATCTCATAGCAAAGAAATATTACAGCCCTGATCCAGAGTCTGGCCGAGTTCGTCACTGCCCGTCAGTTGATTTTTGTTATGAACCAGATCCAGATGAGTCAGCGGAGAACTCGTGGAAGTCGTTGGATAATCCAGGATGCTGCACGCTAGTCCCAAGGCTCATCATCTGCTGCGGAAGATTTGTGCGTTGCCTTGGATCTCCACTCTGAGGTCAGCACAAGAATGCAACGTCCTGGCCTACATTACTGGCTACATCGTGAGCAGGCTGAGTCCCAAGATTTGTTATAGCTGTCTCAGCCAGCTTCAGGAAGAGATTGACACATACAATCCAGACCATGTTTTTATGTTCGCTGATGCTCGGCATGGTCTGTGGCTCCCCAGCAGTGACCTTCAGGAGGCAGTGAAAGGCATGGCGACATCATACCGCAGGGTCTTCGAGGATGCGATAATGGGCCTTGATTTTAAGGCAATACTGGTGTCTGCACTATCCACCAAAACAAAGCTGGTCAACATCATACATGGACGGGTCTGAATGTCACTTAAGTACTTTGGTTGCGCACTTGTTTGTGAACATCAGACTTGATTTTGACTTCACTGAAAACAACAGAAAAATAGCTGATGACAAGGACCGTGAGAATCGAAAACTGTTGAAGTTTTCGCATTTATTAAGTTTCCTAGATGTTCACATGTGTCAGCATTTTGTGCAAGAATTCTTGCATATATGTAGAAAACTAGCAATATTGTCAAGTGTTACATATATGTATCTCCATGACCATATATGTACATGTGTATGCTCATTTTGACCCCAAATGTCAATGACATGTTAATTAGTACAAACATGTACTAGTATTCTGATGTAAGACTATTTAACGTTATGTCAAACATGCTAATTAAAGGTATTACGTGATGTGTCCATTGAATTGACATATGAAGTATACTATATACATGTTATTAACATACTATATACATGTTATTAAGTCAGTAGCCAACAAAATATAAACATTGGTGAGTTCATCAAAATCTTATTACACTTAATGATGATAAGGAAAAGTTTCTTCAGAGGAGAAAGAAATATCACAACACATATTTTTCAGCTATTTAAAGTCTCGACTTGGACAATTTATAAACATAGCACATGCAACTTCTATGGATATAGTAACTTCAAGTGGCCATAAAACATTCAGCTTGACAGAACTAGTTATAGCTTGACAGAAATACTTGAATGAAAACTGTTATACTGATTTGTTCATGTTATTGACCGAATACCTAACTAGATTACACAAACACAGGAATCAAGCAACGTACCCACACACATACCGAGGACATGGATGGAGGATATAGCAGGGTGGGAGTGTAGCATTGAATACCAGTATTCAATACACTTAGCCTACGTGATGGTTTTCCGGGAAACGCACAGAGTACGGAGTCTACAGCCTTAAGATAATATGTCTGAATAGGCCTGAAGGTTGTGGAAATATTCATGTTTCTGGGACACCTTTGGAGATTATTACCAGTAAATGACTTTTTGCAAAATAATTCGCATGTAAACAGTCTATAAACAGTGGTAAATTACACGAATTATTTTGACAGTCATAATTCACTCGCTGTAGGGTTGTATGAAGAATGCGGCCTATTTCGATCATGACTGACAATTTCCCACTTAAATTTGATGGATATATATAGCATGCCTACACAACACACTTATAAACTTTCATATAAAATATAATACACACGGTCTTTAAAGTAAATACATCATGGAACCGAAGGATCGCTCGCACAAGCTGAGAGGCCGTATACCTCAGCAACCGTTTGGCGGCGCCACAATCACGTCATTACGTAATACGGATAGGGAGTTGGTTATTGTGCAGCCGTCGGCCGTACTAGTGTATCACAGAATGGAACACTAGTTCCGCCTTTGGCGAAGCAATTTAGATCCGGGCAGTGGTTGCACCGAATGCAATCGGAATGCAAACCGTTTAACAACATCGCGATAAGTAATTGTCGTTCCACGTGAGAGGAAAATTAAAAGGTGTTACGATTTATACTAATATGATATATTTATAGCACTTACTTTCATAATTAGATCATAAACGTATTCCAAGGCGTGGAAAATAACTAGTATTTTGCATATACTTTCTTTACCATTCGGTTGTGTTCATGGCACTAATTTGAGGGCATAGTACGGTAACTCGCTCAGCCAATCAGCGAGCGTTCACCTCACTTGGGCAATTTAAAAGGAAACTATTGTGTGACATCACCTCATATATTTTTTATACCAGATTTATGGACGAGTGTATATTCTTTTGAAAGAACATACTGCTGGGAAATAATAACCCGGTTTTCAAGGCAGTATCTTGTTATCGTTTTTCTCAGGAGATGAGGAAGCAAAGGGGTTTTGAATGGCCATCAGCACCCACAATTTCGCGCATTTTCACCCCGGGTCCATTCAAGGCAGAATAGCAAAAAATCCCATGTGTCGTCAAATATATTCATGCTTATCATGCGATGCCCAATACGTCAGTTGACAAAAATAGCATAGTGGCTAGGCTGGGATTTTTTTAGGAAGGTATTATGGACCGTCAAAGTAAGATCATTAAACATTGAGTTGAATGGCCAATATAGTTAATATACTGTAGCCTTTACCGATTACACAATTTTCAGTCTGCGTGGCCTGGGAGCGCAAAAAATGTCATAATTTGTTTGACTAGGTAACAGTTGAAGGTTCCCGACCTAATTCAATGTTCATTTGCCGTGTTTTGCGTGGTTAAGGAGAAAATTGTGGAATTCACATAAATCACATGGTCGGTCGATACACAAAAATGTTCTAACTGTCCTCAGCGGCCAAATTATGACTTGAATTACAAATTGTTTGCACAATATTAACGATACTGATGCATTTCAATAGCTCAGCCTTCTACATGTATCAGGGACTAGGAAATTTCCACCACCGGACCAGATTACAAGAATTGAGGTCGGCCCTATGCCGAGCTGACGCTTATCATAAGCAGCCCCCAATGACCCTAACATCATTCTACAGACACAAGGTTGCATGCAAATCATAACCCCTTGATATTCCTGACTTTCTAAATAAATTATTAGTGGTGTGTTGCGTTTCACATGGGTTCTATAGATAATTTTCCGTCTTTAGTGTGATAAATTTACGGTTTTCTTTAGTATTACTTTACTAAATAATCAAAACTGTCATTGAATTATACCAACGATTGGGTCTTGATGCTAATGGCACTTATATTCTATACTCATCTTGAAACTTGCAAGGCTTTTGCATGAAAACTCAATGAGTTTTCAACAATTTTAATTATAAGAATTTGGCAGACTGGCGAATCCCAGTACATGTAGCATATGTATTCAATTGACTGAAACAGAGAATTGAATCGGGATATCAGGTTTATATTTCGTTTCACAATTACATACATATAAGACTACCTACTGACAAAATAGAATTCATATATTTCAGAAACGCCTATATATTAAGGGCATAGTACGGTAACTCGCTCAGCCAATCAGCGAGCGTTCACCTCACTTGGGCAATTTAAAGGGAAACTATTGTGTGACATCACCTCATATATTTTTTTTATACCAGATTTATGAACGAGTGTATATTCTTTTGAAAGAACACACTGCTGGGAAATAATAACCCGGTTTTCAAGGCAGTATCTTGCTATCGTTTTTCTCAGGAGAATGCAAAGGGGTTTTGCAAGGCCATCAGCACCCACAATTTCGGGTATTTTCACCCCGGGTCCATTCAAGGCAGAATAGCAAAAAATCCCACGTGTCGTCAAATATATTCATGCTTATCATGCGATGCCCAATACGTCAGTTGACAAAAATAGCATAGTGGCTAGGCTGGGATTTTTTTTAGGAAGGTGTTATGGACCGTCAAAGTAAGATCATTAAACATTGAGTTGAATGGCCAATATAGTTAATATACTGTAGCCTTGAGTACACTTGGAAAAACTTATGGATCGCCTGAGACGAAATCCAAATTTCACTGACAATCATAACGCTCTGATTGTAACTTGCTATTTGTCACCCAATAACTGTTGTCTATTGTGCGTCTTTCCTTTTTGCCGCACACGTTGTATTTTTCTATAGTCAATTCCCAATAATTTTCATGACCGATCGCCGTACGGTAAAGAATACCCCATCATCGCCCAAGGTGGAAAATGTAAGGGCAGTTAGCTGAAACCACCAATTCGTAATATTTCAAGTACTAGGATTTTCAAACCACGGACGATATTGAATAGAATATTGAACAGAAAGCATGCAGTATAGATCTGGAAGAGATTGCGAAATTTGGGAGGTCAGTATCAAGAATTCGGGTCGTGGTCGAGAATATGGTCAAAATGGAAAATTCGGTAGAAATCTACATTTATTGATGAATATTTCTTCCATGAGTTTTGTGCTGTTTTTTGGCCCTATCCGGACCATTTGATACACGACAAATGGCCCTTCGATCAAAATCTCCTATCATCGCACAGGTCAAATTTGGAAGGGTCATCATCTTTGATATTAGTAACTAAATCTGAGTCTGCAATCTCTGATTGTCTCGTTTTTGTATGTTATAGTAGAAACAACTATATTTTACACACTCTCTCCCCCTGATGACACCAGTGTGGTTTTGTTGTAAATAATTTGGACGGGATTTGATCTGAATTGGTATGTTGATTGCTCATGTCATAATTTAAATTGTATTAACTATTCTTACACTACACATCAACGAATGTATAACAAATCAAGACTGGCAAAAAATGAAAACGATGTTGTTGGACGGACGACAATGGAGAGAGACCCATGACAGTAGCGTATCGGCCCCATAAAGCTGATTTAGATACAGAACGATACATATATAGTCTGTGGGCCATTCTGAAAAAAAAAATTTTCGTCGCCAAATCAGGCATATTAGGTTTCTTGGTGTCATTCTGTAGGTTTTTATACCAGGAAAAATATTAGACCGGGTAACCTTCTCTAAAAGTGTCCAAACAATGGAAAAAATGACTTTTTCCAAGATGGCCGCCAAGTCCGATCAAAAAGTTTGTTTTTGTTTTTTCTCTGCTTCTAGACGTGCTAGAAGTGAAATCTTGGTGTCCTTTCTTATGTTTTGAGGGTTGAGGAATCCAACCAAACACATTCCAATAACAAGTATGCATTATTTCAATTGCAAAAATGCACTTCGACTGGTATTTGAACGTCAGAAATAGCTATTTGCGAAGGAAATCTGTTTTCAAATGTAGTTGCGCTATTCATTACCACGTATTACCATTTTGGACCAAACAATCCCATGAATACATCATTAAGAGTTTATTGTATCCCCGAAACTAAATTAGGCAGAAACTATGGATTTGTGATCGTCGCGCCGATACAAGTGCCATACTGACTTCCTTGTGAATGCTACACAAGGTGCAAATCTGAACTGTTTCTGACAATATTCTATATGGATATACCTTATAGCAGAAACCCATAAGAGATTCTCCTATGGGTTTCTGCTTATAGTAACATCCCAAAACCGATCGATTTTGGTTGCCATGGCGACCAAGATGTTCGATTGGTGACACATTTCGTTACAAAATTAGCTGTTTTGACAAAAATGGCTTTTGAAGGCTCCAGGGGTGGTACTTTTACAGGTATCACTAGGATATTGAAGAGGCATATTGAGCAATGACCAAACACAGAAATATTTAATAATTATAATTATAGTTGATGAAAAGACTTAAAAGCCAAGTTAATATCCAGCTCGAGGTCTGCGATCATTCCTTTTGGTTGCAATTAGGAAACCTATCACACTGAATGTGTGTACAAGTATAGAGCTGATGGATTTGAACAAAATATATACTATTATCAAATACATTAACTTGACTTTCATCAGTTAAAGTCATAGTAGCAAGGTACCATTATATGGTTTTATTCCTGTTCAGATAAAGGCATTGTGGACATTTGGTGATAAAGAAGATGTTCGCGTTAATTGGTAATTAATAACAGCGACATATAATCGAGTATATTGAGCCAGTATTGCAATCGCCTTCTCATGCCGATGAAAAAAATAGCTTCGGCAGTTTCCGTGATCGTGACGTCAGTTGAGGCAAAATGTGCTTTGATGGCTGGCCAAAAACGTAAAACACGTAAATTTGGGTGATCAGCTCAAAGATAGAAAACCACTCCAAAATGCATGAGATTCAAAAGAAAACACATGAAAACCAACAAATACTGGACATCTTGCAGTTCAACAAACCTCCCTTCTGGGAGAATGAATAGTACTGATTCTAAATATCAAGACAAGAAATGCCGTATTCCAACCATCTCACCCGTTCACTTGAATTGTCAAACATACACAACGAGAATGAATATGCGACATGCAGTTTACCTTGCTGGCTACAGGTACTTTCAGTACTGCCTCAAATGACGTCACGAACCACGTGACCCATACTAAAATCGTGATCAAAATCTTCGGCAATTTACGGAAGGAGTGCCTATTTGTTTCAATATCTCGAAACCCATTGATTGTATTTGTAAAATTCGTTCGAATTTACAGATAACTATTCATAATGGACTAAATGAAAAGCACTTTCATCGACACGCTACTAGGTCTTTAAGTCTATTATTGCCCACAATACAAATAGTGAAGATAAGAACATTTTATTATATGACTAAACGTAGTAAGTCTATTGTCCAGTATATATTTTATATCTGCAGTAATAATATTAATTAGTTAATATCACTGACTTATTACAACAGTTGAATCATATTCTTTATCAGTGAATTTAGATAAAGAAATCACTTGTATTGTTGGGAATTGGATAAGTTAAATTTTCTGGTAAGAAATAATTTGGTGAATATTTCAGTAGTTGAAAGTATTACTGCATAGCATAAAATTAGTTAAGGCTTGGAACTTTTATTGCTGACATTGACGCAGCAGTGCTATTTTGATATAAGATATTTTGTCTGAATTAACATAATATATTTTGGGCAACAGAAATGACAGGGCATCACGGATATACACCCATGTGGTCGTAGGCGACCGGAAAGCGTCTAGTTTTATGAACATCAAATACATTTATTGTAACGGTTCTAGGGTTGATATAGTAGTAGCATATGTTCGATGGGTTGAAGTTCGCTCCCCAGCCTTGCTTGGCTGACCAGATGCCTATGAGTTTGGCTCTTTGCCTCGTCTCAGACTGCAGGGGTAGCTTGGCTGACTCTGGTTCTCCTTCTGGAATGGTCACTCGGCTGACTCTGGTTCCTCATCAGATCTGGGATAGTCACTTTGCCTACTCTGGTTCTCTGGCTGGAATGGCCGCTTGGCTGACTCTGGTTCTCCTTCTGGAATGGTCACTCGGCTGACTCTGGTTTTCCGACTGCAGGGGTTGTTCATCTGACTCTGGTTCTCCGCCTAGAATGGCCGCTCAGCTGACTCTGGTTCTCCGTCTGGAATGGTCACTCAGCTGACTCTGGTTCTCCAGGTGCAAGGGTCATTCAGCCACTCGACTGACTCTGGTTCTCCGTCTGGAATGGTCACTCGGTTGAGTCTTGTTTTCTGGCTGCAGGGGTCGTTCAGCTTACTCTGGTTCTCCAGCTGGAATGGCCGGTCGGCTGACTCTGGTTCTCCGGCTGGAATTGTTACTCAGCTGACTCTGGTTATCTGGCTGCAGGGGTCGTTCGGCTTACTCTGGTTCCCAGGCTGACTCTGGTTCTCCGGCTGGAATGGTTGCACGGCTGACTATAGTCCTCCAGATGCAGAGGTTGCTTGGCTGACTCTGGTTCTCCGCGTGCGGGGGTCACTCGGCTGACTCTGGTTCTCCATCTGGAATGGTTACTTGGCCGACTCTGGTTCTCTGGCTGTAGGGGTCGTTTGGCTGACTCTGGTTCTCCAGCTGGAATGCTCACTCGACTGACTCTGATTCTACAGCTGGAATGCTCACTCGACAGACTCTTGTTCTCCCACTGTAGTGGTGTTTCGGGAGACTTTGGTACTCCGGCTGCAGCTTGTCTCGAATGACTTCGGCACTCTGGCTTTGGGTTGTTTCGGGTGACGTCGATTCCCTGGCTGCAGGCCGTCTCGGCTGATAGCGGGTTTGGTCTGCAGTCACTCGCCTGCGCAAAGTAAGGATCGCCAATCATTCGGGTTTCTGTTCGCTTTCCTCATCGACCTCTTCCTCTTCGTGTGGTTGTTCAGTGGATAGCTTGGGTTCTGAGCTATCTCAGACGTTATCAGCTTTATTTTACCCAACTGGTCTTCCAATCAATTCTACGTTCAACTTTGGTTGACTTTACTTCTTGAAATTCTCTAAGTTTGGTTTCCTTCCATCTGTATACCCGAACACGGAGTCGGCTGGGCTGACTCAAAGATCAACTCTCGGCTTGATTTCACGGTTTCTTGACGAATCACACATTCGGATGAAATTGTTGCAGATACATCTAGAGAGGAAGTTGACTATGATTGAACTCAACCACATGTGTTATATATGTTGTACAACAATTGCCAAATTTATTTGTTTCAAATATATACAGTATTAAATATGAAGTAAAAGAAAAACAAGACAACCTTAGAAACGAATGTTCAGCAAGTAGATAGCATATAATCTATATGACCATTGTTCCACTTTTCTTCATATAATTTGGATGTGCATAAACTGATATGTTGATGATTTATTCATGGAATTGTTTTGTTCAAAATGGTAATACCTGGTAATGAATAGCGCAAGTACATTTAAAACAGACTTCCTCCGCAAATCGCTATTCCTGACGTTCAAATACCAGTCAAAGTGTAGTTTTTCAATTGAAATAACGCATAAATGTTTTTGAAATGTATTTCATTGGATTCCTCAACCTTCCAAACCTAAGAAAAGACACCAAGATTACACTTCTAGCTTGTCTAGAAGCAGAGAAAAAACAAAAACAAACTTTTTGATCGGACGCGGCGGCCATCTTGGAAAAAGTCATTTTTTCCATTGTTTGGACACTTTTTGAGAAGGTTACCCGATCTAATATTTTTCCTGACATGGAAACCTACAGAATGACACCAAGAAACCTAATATGCCCGATTTGGCGACGAAAACCTATTTTAGAGGTCTCCTGGAAAATGGCCTAAGGACTAATACATATAAGATGATGGGATCCGTCATGACGTCGCCGCAAGATTATAATGTAATCTGGTCTTCACCAATCAGTACATGATGTCTCTTGAAATTAGCTATGATTTTGGAAATGCCCATTATTTTGGGCATTATATTTTCTTGATATGTATAGGGATGAAGCGTTATAACAGTGGCTCGGTCGTCCTCAATTTTTATCGAAATCGAATGAAAATGGTTCTAAAAATGGTTCCAATCAATAGTAAATCATCCAATTTATGTGTATTTTTCGTTGGTCAATCACTGGTCGTATGGTGTAAGTCTGATAGTCTGACGACCAAAACTCACAATTATCACACGAGGTCGAAATTTTAGGGGTCACGATATCACTACTTTTGAGTGTTCTGAGTTTCAAAACCATATTGCGAAATCAGTTACTAATTTTTTAGAACTGTATTAGCACTCCCCGCAAACTGTTAAAGCGCTGGATATGCATGTGTGAAAACGGACACGACACATGTGTGAAAGATACGATGCATGTGTGAAAAGATAGTACATATGTGTGAGTAATTGTCACCCAGCATGGTTCCATGGCCAGAAAATAGTGGTATACCTAAAACAGGACACTGGAACCAGAAAGTAAGAAGTTGTGTCGTATTATATGTATTATAACATGCTCTGCAGTAATGTAGACCAGTTTTATTGGAACTAAAAACGCATACAAGTGTTACGATGACAGTTTATGTTAAATACGTATGAAAACCTGTTGATAATGCCCAATACGTAATTTATGGTACACGTTAATAACTATTGACTGGCCCGATGGTGAAAATTGCTGTTTATTTGCATTATTCACGCAGTTTTTTGGTCAAAATAATATCACCATGTCAATACACATGTGTGAGAAGACAGTACATATGTGTGAGGAGATAGTATGCATGTGTGAGAAATGATATGATGTTT
The DNA here is from genome assembly GCA_949152475.1 of Terebella lapidaria. Taxonomy (NCBI): domain Eukaryota; kingdom Metazoa; phylum Annelida; class Polychaeta; order Terebellida; family Terebellidae; genus Terebella; species Terebella lapidaria. Next base: position 13,872,578 of record OX424558.1, read on the forward strand.
TGCTGCATGTGTGAGGAGTGTCATTCATTCAAATACATATTTTGATTATGTTTTAATATATTCCCGGATCTCCTGTTCCCGGGAAACGGGAATAAGAAATGTTCTTTCCCGGGTACTCGGGAAGGGAATCGGGAATGAGAACAATTCCAGCTTGTAACCTTTAAAATATCACATGTAACCTTCAGTTGCTATCAAACACAGCATAGTGATGGTTTTATATGGAAATTATCATCTTACCAGTTTAGGGTCAATTTGTTTAAATAATTATGCGAGAATATTTCATTCATCAAAATAATCATCTCATTTACCAATCAATTACCAACATGAATATTACTTTGAGAGGCGGGTGCTCTCGTGCATAAAATATCCTAGTACTTTGGCGTCCTATCGGTTGTAAGCTGTGAACATATTATAGGGTTATTGCACAATATGGACTTTTATGTATAAAGGCAGGCTACTGAACGATCTTGGTGATATTTGAAAATACAATACGAGTGAGTTTGCCCAAATTATTTAGGGTTGTAGTTGGCAGCTAGGCTCAACGACTAAGTTATGCGGTAATATTGTTCGGCTTTCGACCACATCACACGCCGTCCAAGCAGCCACGAAATCTGCGTAAGGTGCATTCAGCATGTTTAATCGAAAATACTAGCATGCTTGAAAAACCATTACACTATTTGTGACTAGCTGATTACAGCGTGGACCGAGTGTCAGAAGTGATGGTTAAAATTAAATTTTGCATGATGATAAAAGGATATCACGCTTATAGAACAAAGACTGTTTTGAGGGAATTGATGTAAGTTGAGCCCGAAGAAATATGATAAATAAATCTTCTTGGTCGTGGTACATGTCCGAGCAAAACTTGTGGCACTGAACAACTGCTTCTGGTTTGTCGCTTTGTTTTTTTTATAAAATAAACTATAAAATACCCTACTAAGAATTGGATGGTATGTACGAATGATATGCCTTGACTCTATTGTTATCTTGTGGCCTATCATATTTAACTGTCAGCTGTTTCAGCTCCATTGTCTCTGCAACTCTAGGGTCACCTAACTGGTCCAATACTTGATGTCAGGTAAATCATTACGATACACTCGCACTGAATTATATAATAAAATATCAACTTCCTTTTTGGTATGTACGTTTAGACATCTAGTACCTCAAATGATGATTTTCTTCGTCTTTGATGCGAAATCTCTCTATTTCCTGGCACAATTTTGTAAGTGATTCTACACTTACATGTACATCATTCAATATATTGACATGTCGGTGTATTACTAGAATACAACAGGATCCTCGATCGATTTATTGTAGTTTTCTTTATAAAGATGATTAATATTTTGCAGTAAATTTATGTACTGTATATATATGTACTTAATATTACTACAAATTATGTTCGTCTGCTTATTTGGTTGGACAAATTAGTGTACTACAATCATGTCTTTGACACTCCACATTCAAGACTGGCTCTGTATGCCGACATTTGCCCACTCTTCACAGCGGCAATAGCATTAATTGTTCAAACGTATTTATTCGATATGGTTCCACTTGATTTAATCCACATTTACTAGCTAGACGGCACCGAAAGGCTCTCTATACACTTTAATGATGATAAATTTGTATACATATCTCATTTTTATTATTACTAGCAACAATCAGAGCTTCCCCGTGGGAAAATTTAAATAAATCAGTAATACTGTAATAAATAAATCATCCCATAACGCTCCATTATGGCTTGCTTGGGTCTGTACTTACGGATATTGCAGCTATGACTTACAGGACTTATTTCTGTTTTCAGTCGTTTCGCTATGTAAACGTCTGATTTCTAGCAGTCTAATAGGTAAATGCTCACTAATCATTCCAATACATTTCATCAATGCATTACTATTGGTGTTTGTATTTATAAATTTCATTTGGATATGTATGCTATTTACACTTAAAAATGGCAGACACAAAACAGTAGGCCTACTGGTGAGCCGTAAATGGATAGCATATATTACATACATACAGCATATCGGGCCCATACGCAGCCTATTAAAATTGTATGTGTAGATTCTACGCCGATCGCTTCGGCTTACTGTCTGGAAATTACGATGCAGAGTGGGGCAGATGCCGGATGCAAATCTTGGTAATCATGTTATCCATGTGACCCATTATGGGAAACAATCCTGTATTACTGTATTGGCAATATTCCCAGTCTATTCAACCCACCTCTGGGCACCTGTCTTGCTCGAGCTTCGGAAATACCTGTATCCTAATCATTATAACAGGCTGTAGGTTACGCTATTAGGTTTAGCACACACATATCATAATTTCTTGGTTTCTTTCTCGTGTAATGTGATCACACATGTGTACTATCCTCTCACACATGTGTAATATCCTCTCACACATGCATCATATCATAGCGAATGTTCCTCACACATGCATTGTAAAATTTTAGGCGTAATGGTGACGCTACATGTTTGATTTGGTTTTCATTGGTATTTCTATGTACACTTTTGCCACCAGAACCGCAAACTTTTGCAATATATAGCAGTTTACAACCAAAACAAGCGCAACATGTGTGACTTACTGCACTAAATTAATTTGTGCATACCATTTCCGCTGCTTGGTTTTAAATGATCGATATTGTTCCCATATATAATTGTAGGCTGTTGGTTCTGTGCAAATTCGTCCTAACCACACAATAATGATATAATTGTGTTCGGGCCTGATTTACTCACACATATGTACTATCTTTTCACACATGCATCATATCTCTCACACATGTGTCGTGTCCGTTTTCACACATGCATATCCAGCGCTTTAACAGTTTGCGGGGAGTGATTAGTTCAAGAAATGTGTCTTGGTAATAGATACACTGTTCTGGAATTTTACAGCTCAATATTGAATAATAAAGTCAAGGTCACGGAAAAGGTCAAGCAAGCATTTCAGCTTTAGCGCCGAAGTAACCTTGGGCTGCAAGTTTTGATGCCCAAACAGCATGACGGATGGCAGACATATTGCCGTTCTCCTTACTACAATAACTATGTTGCCTCTGATACAGCAAAATCCATCAGAATCTTCTTCCGTTAGCGACTTCAGCGTGCATCCGCAACGGAGTGCTTTCAGTGCTGTTACCTTGCCAACACAGAAGATGTAGGACACTGTATCACAACCTGTTAAAGCGTGTGCAGCTGGAAGTTGACTTGTGAGTTCTGTCAGCAATGTGGCACTCCTTTGACATATCACATGTTAAAGCTTCCTTGTTGTAAAAATACAGCATAAGGACGAATACGTCAGTGTCGTCACATATTACTTTGATGCTCCTACAACCATGTCTAGCCACCTTCATCATCTGCTGCACTAGGATAGTGTCAGATTCCTCATGGGTGGTCCGTAAGTCATCTCTGGTGATAATGGTGTCCACGTACCGCTGAATATGGAAAGGATCTTCGCCAGTGATGACCAGTTTGTTTGTGTTTGAATGAAACGTCTTCAACTAGGTACTGACAAAGGGGGCCTATTAGTTTCTTCTTAATGTGGGGGTACAGTGAGAACTACCTTTTGTATCGAAAGTTGCATTTGGAGGGACAGCTGGTGCTTCTAGATCACACTCTTCCCAGCCCGGCTAGACCTCGTCATGTCCTTGGTGATGTTGTGATTGTAGCGTCCGAAGATCTGGTACACATCGCTTTTCCTGAGGTGGAACATGATGCTCCTGAAGTTGCACTTGCAGGCCAGCGAACAGTCCACAGAAAGGCACACCCATCAACTATTATAAGTTCTGCTTTCATTGTTCATTTGGAACATTTCGCTGTTTGGATTCATGACTGATGTGTACAGTAGAAACAACTACATTTAACACACGATCTGCCCCAGATGACGCCAGTGTGTTTTTAGATAAACTATTTGGTCGGGCTTTGTTTCTATTGCAAAATGTTGTATTTTACGTTTGTTATTGGCATTATCAAAATCTGACTGTATTGGTGGTAATAGATTGATACTTACATTTTTGCAAGATGCTTCACATTGACGTCTTCAGCGTCATCGTCATCAACTACTTTCATTGGATCAGATGCTTTACTGCGGAATAGGAGAATGCTGGCAATTCGATTACCGGACAGTACGAGCAGGGATCGAAAATGTTATGCAAGTTCGTCAATAAGTTTACGACGTGTGAGCCTTTCTCTATCATAATCTATGTAGAGGTTGTGTAATTCCACTGAATTCCAAACTCTTGTTGTGTCCACTGTAAGGTCTGCTGTGACAGACCTGAATTCATCATCAACATCTTCATCCATTGGCTGTGACGTGCTACTCTTCCTTGAAGCTGCCTGGATGGACCTTGTACTCACGAAGTCTTTATAGCAGTCATCATGGTACTGTGGATCTACCGCATGTAAATCAGCATTAGCATTATCATGACGATGCACACGAGTGCGCACGTCTTCTTCATTCTGCAAATCACAGACATCTGAAATGTTCGGCTTGAAGCACTGAGCAGTTCTAAATTGTCTGAATCTCCTCCAGTGCCCAGGTTTACAACAGCCAGGTTCAAACAACATTCATTTTTCACCACAAAATAGGCAGTCTTGTTTGAAATCAAACTTGTCAAGAGATGCATGTCTGGTTTCTTTGGAACAGCTTAGACTTTTTAACTCTTTTGATGTGTTCTGGCACTCTGAATACAATGTCCCATGATGATAAATGTGGGGATTTCGTGAAATGCTATTCTTGCTTCGGGTCACATTGAACACTGTTTTCCATGAGTTTCACAGCTCATATTACGTGTCAATCTTATGCAATGTGTTTTATATCTAATATTCCATACTCTGTGATGTTTTCCTGAAGCACTTATCCACTTAAACAGTGTAAAAGTATATTCAAAGTGTGATCCAAGTTTTTGGTGTTTTCGGTGAAGTACACCAGATCAAGGTCACGGAAGCTATTTATGCGATTGTCGAACGCTGTTTCGGCACTTGTTGTCAGAGCCTTCATTAGAGATATATCGAACTAAACAAGTCGAGACTTTTGGTGAGTTGTGTGTGTATTGGAATTGTACCGAATATTTTTTCGGTCATCCACAGACTATCTACCGTGCAGTTGGGTGTAAACGGCTGCCACTGGGCAAATATTTGCATGGAGTATTGTGCTGACATCTCGGGTATATTCGGTGAAGTTTCAGTATCCGGTTTCGATAGTTACTGAGTCGGCTTTTGCCATTCGGTATTGATTCATGTCCGTTGTCAAGTATTTGGCGTGACCGTGGTCTGTCTGTAGCCGAATATTTCGGTACAGTGTTCGGTTCCTCTTTCGTTACAGTGTTCTTTTATGTACTCTATCGGTACAGGGCATTAAGCACTGCATACGTTTATAGCCGAGCCGTAATTCGTAGACGGAACGCATTGACAATATCATAAAAATTAGGCCAAGTTATGATTGATATATTTATCCAGAATACCCGAGTTGTTCGGCAGAGTAGTTTATAACATCATATATGAGTCAGCCCGTTTACAGGTCTCGGTGGAGCAGCGCCTGGTTTTCTTTTTTTATTGATTTAGGGCTGGTGAGGACATCAGACCCTGATTCCAGGTGGTCGTGCATGACAAAAGAAATTCCTGGCACAATCTTCGGTTACACTTTCTGACTATTATTCCTGAGTTTCTGTGGAATCTACCAATGCGGGTTTTCAGACTTATTCCAAGACATGCCCATTTGGGATATTACAAAACCATTATGCATGCAATTTCATGTATGCTGAGTGAACTGATCACTAAGTTAGCAGTGATAGCGGAATATAATTTTATTATCTAATTTATTATACTGTGTTGTCCACCGGTGGTCGCTGTCTGTTTATGTTATTTATAGACACTGTGTGAGTATTTGGGTGAATTATGTATGTCGGAAATGATACCTAACAGATGAGCCTGCAGTTGTTCAATGTTTACCCTGTTTATTGATACGTTAAAGCTACAGCCTTCGAATGTATGCAATATTTTAATCAAAACAAAATTTTTGTGCAACACATCTAATGCAAAATAACAAAAGGTGTGCTCAATAATTTTGCCGATTACAATTGTCCGAATTGTTTTTTCATCTGTTAAAACACATTCTGTACCGGTTTTATATATAAACAATCAAAGTGCATCCATCAAACCCGAATGTAAACAAATGCCCAAATCACGCTTAAAAGTCCTCATCGCGTACATTCTCCAGTTCGTACCTGCATATTTAGCACTCCCCGCAAACTGTTAAAGCGCTGGATATGCATGTGTGAAAACGGACACGACACATGTGTGAAAGATACGATGCATGTGTGAAAAGATAGTACATATGTGTGAGTAATTGTCACCCAGCATGGTTCCATGGCCAGAAAATAGTGGATACCTAAAACAGGACACTGGAACCAGAAAGTAAGAAGTTGTGTCGTATTATATGTATTATAACATGCTCTGCAGTAATGTAGACCAGTTTTATTGGAACTAAAAACGCATACAAGTGTTACGATGACAGTTTATGTTAAATACGTATGAAAACCTGTTGATAATCCCCAATACGTAATTTATGGTACACGTTAATAACTATTGACTGGCCCGATGGTGAAAATTGCTGTTTATTTGCATTATTCACGCAGTTTTTTGGTCAAAATAATATCACCATGTCAATACACATGTGTGAGAAGACAGCACATATGTGTGAGGAGATAGTATGCATGTGTGAGAAATGATATGATGTTTTGCTGCATGTGTGAGGAGTGTCATTCATTCAAATACATATTTTGACTATGTTTTAATTTATTCCTGGATCTCCTGTTCCCGTGAAACGGGAATAAGAAATGTTCTTTCCCGGGTACTCGGGAAGGGAATCGGGAATGAGAACAATTCCAGCTTGTAACCTTTAAAATATCACATGTAACCGTCAGTTACTATCAAACACAGCATAGTGATGGTTTTATGTGGAAATTATCATCTTACCAGTTTAGGGTCAATTTGTTTAAATAATTATGCGAGAATATTCATTTCATTCATCAATATAATCATCTCATTTACCAATCAATTACCAACATGAATATTACTTTGAGAGGCGGGTGCTCTCGTGCATAAAATATCCTAGTACTTTGGCGTCCTATCGGTTGTAAGCTGTGAACATATTATAGGGTTATTGCACAATATGGGCTTTTATGTATAAAAGGCAGGCTACTGAACGATCTTGGTGATATTTGAACATACAATACGAGTGAGTTTGCCCAAATTATTTAGGGTTGTAGTTGGCAGCTAGGCTCAACGACTAAGTTATGCGGTAATATTGTTCGGCTTTCGACCACATCACACGCCGTCCAAGCAGCCACGAAATCTGCGTAAGGTGCATTCAGCATGTTTAATCGAAAATACTAGCATGCTTGAAAAACCATTACACTATTTGTGACTAGCTGATTACAGCGTGGACCGAGTGTCAGAAGTGATGGTTAAAATTAAATTTTGCATGATGATAAAAGGATATCACGCTTATAGAACAAAGACTGTTTTGAGGGAACTGATGTACGTTGAGCCCGAAGAAATATGATAAATAAATCTTCTTGGTCGTGGTACATGTCCGAGCAAAACTTGTGGCACTGAACAACTGCTTCTGGTTTGTCGCTTTGTTTTTTTTATAAAATAAACTATAAAATACCCTACTAAGAATTGGATGGTATGTACGAATGATACTCTATTGTTATCTTGTGGCCTATCATATTTAACTGTCAGCTGTTTCAGCTCCATCGTCTCTGCACCTCTAGGGTCTTTCAGGTCACCTAACTTGTCCAATACTTGATGTCAGGTAAATCGTTACGATACACTCGCACTGAATTATATAATAAAATATCAACTTCCTTTTTGGTATGTACGTTTAGACATCTAGTACCTCAAATGATGATTTTCTTCGTCTTTGATGCGAAATCTCTCTATTTCCTGGCACAATTTTGTAAGTGATTCTACACTTACATGTACATCATTCAATATATTGACATGTCGGTGTATTACTAGAATACAACAGGATCCTCGATCAATTTATTGTAGTTTTCTTTATAAAGATGGTTAATATTTTGCAGTAAATTTATGTACTGTATATATATGTACTCAATATTACTACAAATTATGTTCGTCTGCTTATTTGGTTGGACAAATTAATGTACTACAATCATGTCTTTGACACTCCACATTCAAGACTGGCTCTGTATGCCGACATTTGCCCACTCTTCACAGCGGCAATAGCTTTAATTGTTCAAACGTATTTATTCGATATGGTTCCACTTGATTTAATCCACATTTACTAGCTAGACGGCACCGAAAGGCTCTCTATACACTTTAATGATGATAAATTTATATACATATCTTATTTTTATTATTACTAGCAACAATCAGAGCTTCCCCGTGGGAAAATTTAAATAAATCGGTAATACTGTAATAAATAAATCATCCCATAACGCTCCATTATGGCTTGCTTGGGTCTGTACTTACGGATATTGCAGCTATGACTTATTTCTGTTTTCAGTCGTTTTGCTATGTAAACGTCTGATTTCTAGCAGTCTAATAGGTAAATGCTCACTAATCATTCCAATATATTTCATCAATGCATTACTATTGGTGCTTGTATTTATAACTTTCATTTGGATATGTATGCTATTTACACTTAAAAAATGGCAGACACAAAACAGTAGGCCTACTGGTGAGCCGTAAATGGATAGCATATATTACATACATACAGCATATCGGGCCCATACGCAGCCTATTAAAATTGTATGTGTAGATTCTACGCCGATCGCTTCGGCTTACTGTCTGGAAATTACGATGCAGAGTGGGGCAGATGCCGGATGCAAATCTTGGTAATCATTCCCGGCCCCTCAGGGCCGGGTATATGTGATTGTCGTTGACCTCATACTATGTATCTCCTGTCTTCCGACTCTCTCGGACGACTCTCTTAGATTTAGCATACATTGGTGTTGGTTTCGCGAATTTGCAATAAAAGCCGATAAATTCCGCTAAACTGATTTAAAAACACTGCTAATATCACTGTACTGACAATAAGAATTTGAATGACAATGAGAAGTGCCGTTTCAAATTAGTTTTCGGCTGGTATTCGCAAGTGCAATTACCGATTCTCCTGCCGGTTATTTTGGAACTTCTCATATTTGAACCGCCCCAGATATAATCACTGCGTTATATAACTACGCCAACAAGTAATCACTAAGAATATGTTGTATTGCAGCGACAGACAGTGATACATTAGGTGTAAGCATTTCAGAGAATAGTTTAAAATTATCTTTTCGAATTATTACAGTTGCATTAGGCCTGTTAGGCCATTTTTCGTGGGGCGATCAAGCGTGTAGCATAACAAAACTGAAGCATGAGTAATTTTGTTGCTTCACAAGCGCGATCGCCTCTAATAGCCAAGACCGCCATAACGAAGCCGTGACGAATCCGTGCTTTCGACCACGGGTACTTAAAAACCCGGCAATAGGTATAACCTTTATTCCAGTTTTATATGAGCCCTGCTATGGAATTTTGTACATATGCCTAGGGCCTGTGCAGGAACGGTTAGACATCTATCCATTGTAATACGGCTGTACACATACACTTTAGGCCTATATTCATCAAATCCTGCCGCCTCTATGTGAATATTTAAACCTATGGTGATGTTTTGGGGCATATTGGGAATGTGAGATTTTAAACTAGAAGATAGTTTCCAGATTCTTGGGCGACTTATGAAGCAGGAATTTAGTAGGATCTTTTTAACAGAGCTGCCGACGGCTAGGTCCAAAGACTGGCACTGGCGATCTGGCAAGGATACCGTACATCTAAGTGGACTTGGGGGAGATAAGTTGGCTGAGGGTGTACACGATTTCCTGTTTCATTTATTTGATGTGACTGATTGTGTGACTTTTTATATGAACTGTACAACTATTGTTGTGAGTTATTCATATATATGTGTTGATTGTGTATTGAATTCAGTTTTGTGAGTCCATGGGAAACACGTACACATAAAAGGGCCGGGTTTTTTTTCTGCCATGTTTTCTAAAACATGGCGTTATACTTGTGTTATCCATGTGACCCATTATGAAAAACAATCCTGTATTACTGTATTGGCAATATTCCCAGTCTATTCAACCCACCTCTGGGCACCTGTCTTGCTCGAGCTTCGGAAATACCTGTATCCTAATCATTATAACAGGCTGCAGGTTACGCTATTAGGTTTAGCACACACATATCATAATTTCTTGGTTTCTTTCTCGTGTAATGTGATCACACATGTGTACTATCCTCTCACACATGTGTAATATCCTCTCACACATGCATCATATCATAGCGAATGTTCCTCACACATGCATTGTATCATTTCGCACTAACATCATCAAATAACGTTAAATTTTAGGCGTAATGGTGACGCTACATGTTTGATTTGGTTTTCATTGGTATTTCTATGTACACTTTTGCCACCAGAACCGCAAACTTTTGCAATATATAGCAGTTTACAACCAAAACAAGCGCAACATGTGTGACTTACTGCACTAAATTAATTTGTGCATACCATTTCCGCTGCTTGGTTTTAAATGATCGATATTGTTCCCATATATAATTGTAGGCTGTTGGTTCTCTGCAAATTCGTCCTAACCACACAATAATGATATAAATGTGTTCGGGCCTGATTTACTCACACATATGTACTATCTTTTCACACATGCATCATATCTCTCACACATGTGTCGTGTCCGTTTTCACACATGCATATCCAGCGCTTTAACAGTTTGCGGGGAGTGTTTAGTGTAGTTATGAGAAAATAATCAGTGATATACCAGGATGTACGTGGAATTGTCAGTCCATCTTACATTTCTATGCTTTGTTTGCATCTGCGTGTGATGGATACAGTTCCTATTTACGCGTGAACTGCCTGTTCAAATGAGTAAAATTTCGCAGAGGACTGGTTGTAGTCATAGTCTTTTGATGTATATCTCATTTAGTTGATTTAGCATGTTTAATATGAAATATAGTTTTCAAAAAATATTGACTGATTTCGAAGGCAGTTGCTTTAAATGAATTGTTGTGTTTGGTCTCTTGTATGCTATAGAGTGCTTTCTGAATATACAGACATTGAACTGGGAGTTTTTAACTGAATACCTATCAAAAAAAATCCTGAGCGAGAACTCGCTACATATTTTGCACCCCCACCCATTACACCTCGCCCGAGTGTGTCAAGTGTTCCCATTCGTTTGCAGGGCAATACCCTGCAGGGCAATGACACACACAAGTCACAAAAGCCAGTTGTGAAGCCTGACAAGTTTGATAGTAGTGGGAGTTAGGAGGATTATCAAGCTCATTTGGAAATGTGTGCTGCTATCAACAGTTTGAATGAACAGCAGAGAGCAAGCTTCCTTGCTGTAAGTCTGAAAAAACACTGCACAAATGTTGTTGGGTGACTTTCCAGAGAAGTTTGTTGAGTTGTGTTGTGCTAACGAAGGAGCTTCAGTCTAGGTTTGGACATGAGGGTCAAAGTGAGGTCATTCGGAGGCCAGTAAAAAACAGAAAGAAGAGAGCCGAGGAAAGAGTTCGGCCCACTGACTTTCTCAGTCTAGGTTTGGACATGAGGGTCAAAGTGAGCTCATTCGGAGGCAAGTAAAAAACAGAAAGAAGAGAGCCGAGGAAAGTTTCACTGAGTTGGTGCAGGAATTAAAGCGGCTAAAAGCACGTGCATATCCATATGCTACTGTAGCATTAAAGGATATATTGGCCAAGTTCGTTGATGCCCTAACAGAAAGTGAGATGAGCTCCTTGTAGCAGATATCAAAGTTGATGGCTCGTTGGGAAATGATTTTCGAAACCTCAGGGTTGTAAAATTGACTATGATAAAGGCAGTGTTAAGTTTGGGAAAACCCAGGTATATTATCAAGAAGTTGAAGATGACGCCTCAGCATGTAGAGTTCAGATGTTTGATACTTCCACTATTCCTGCAGGGGAACAGATGGTTCTACCCGCAAAATTGCACAGGAGTAACTGTAGTCTGGAGGGAGTCATTGAAGCGTCTGAAAAGATTGTGGAGAAGTCTGGATTATTTATTGGAAAATCACCAGTATCTAGTTGCAATGACACTGTCCCACTGATTGCACTTAACTTGACTGATGAAGCACGTACGGTGCATGAAGGCACAAAAATTGGGATGTATTATCCAGTGCTGGGTGTATTTTATTGGTCTTCCTGCCTCTGTTGAGCATGAGCATCAACAAGTTCTGCCAGAGCATATGCAAAATGTGTTTGATCAATCTAGTCAACATTTGACTCCAGAACAACAGAATGTGCTGAGAGCTCTCCTGATTGATCACCAGGATATATTTGCCAAGGACGACATTGACTTAGGTCGTACTACATTGGTGAAGCATATCATCGACACGGGTGATTCTAGGCCTGTTAAACAGCCGCCCAGGCGCCTTCCTCTTCATCAGAAAAAACGTATTTGGAAACGAAAGAGATGGAATGCTGGTAAAAGGAGTGATAGAAAAGTCCTCAAGTCCATGGACTTCACGGATCATACTGGTGAAAAGGAAAGATGGCACAACACGCTTTTGTGTTGATTATTGCAAATTAAATGACATTGGAAGGCGCATATCCGTTGCCTGAGTTAGATTGAAGCCTTGGATGGTTTAGCTGGGGAACAGTGGTTTTCCACCTTGGATCTCTGTAGTGTTTACTGGCAGGTTGAGGTTGCTGAGGCTGACTGGCCAAAAACTGCTATTTCGCAGGCACTGGTCTTTCTCATGCCATTAGGGTTGTATAATGCTCCTAGTACATTCGAACGGTTAATTGATCTTGTCCTTCAAGGTTTACCCTGGAATACCTGCCTGGTTTATCTGGATGATGTGGTGGTTCATGCTTCAACATTTGATGAAGAAGTTGATAAACTTCGAACTATTTTTGACCGTTTTCGCAGTGCTAACTTGAATATAAAAGGGAAAAAGTGTCGACTCTTTCAGAACCAAATGTCATGTTTGGGACATTTGGTTCCAGCGGTAGGACTGACTGACCCTGAAAAGATTTCGAACGTGTGAGATTGGTTAATACCAACCTGTGTGTTCATACTATGGAAAATTTGTCAAAAATTTTGCTGAAATTGCAAAAACCCTTTATAAGCTAACAGAATTGGGTGAAATATTTTTTTCGGTCTGCAAATGTGAAGAATCCTTCAACAAACTGAAGCCCGCACTCACTTCTTTCCCAATATTGGCTTTCCCACTGGAATCTGAAACATTTATTCTGAATACGGATGCATGTGTTTCAGGAATTGGTGGTGTGCTGTCGCAAATTCAGAATGGACGTGAGCATGTCATAGCATATGGCAGCAGAACATTGACCAAGAGTGAACGTTGATATTGTGTTACTCGGGAAGAGCTGTTGGCATTTTGTCAAATATTTCAGACATTACTTTTTCAGACATTAATTGCGGTGGCTTTTTAATTTCAAATCGCATGAAGTTCAGGTTGCACGTTGGCTTGAACTTTTGAGAAGCATGGGAATGCGGATGGGCTGAGTCGTCGGCCATGTGGCCAGTGTGGGTTGGGTGTTGAGTCTGATAGGGATGAGCTTGTGAACTCAGGGGATTTCAAAAAGAAGGCATCTTGCATTCAAATCTTGCATTCAAAGCCTGCTACAGTTTGTTCCCTGGCTAGGAGGTTCAATGCACCTGACAAGAGTAATTGAATGTTGGCTTTCTGGTTGGAGTTCAGAGGATTTAAGAAACAAACAGCTAGATGATCCATATATTTTCTAAGATTCTGAACTGGAAAGAATCTCAAACTGAGAAGCTTCCATGGAAAGAGGTGTCTATGGAAAATGCTGTCGTCGAGTTATTGTGGAGTAATTGGTCATGCCTTGAGTTTCGTATGGTGTGTTATATCGCTGATGAGTACATGAAAATCCTAAAGTCAACTTCCTTGCAATCAGTATTGTCGAAATCTTTGGTCTCTGATGTTTTAAAACAACTACATGATTCCCATACTGCTGGTCATTTAGGTGTTAATCGGACCTGGAGTTCTGTACGCACTAGATTTTTCTGGCATCGTATGAAGTCAGACGTGTGGATGTGGATCCAGAAATGTAGCATGTGCACGACGAACAAGGTAACCTCCAAACAGAGGAGAGCTTTCCTCAAACAGTATGGATTTGGCCTCCCAATGAAATGTATTGCAATAGCTATTGCTAAACCATGACCACTCATTAGGAATGGAAACAAATAAATTCTAGTGTTCTGTGAATATTTCACCAAATGCTTAGACTGTTGCAGAGAAACTAGTTAATGAGTTTTTCACCAGGTTTGGTGTCCCCAGACAACTACATAGTGACCAGGATTCAAATTTTCAATATCATTTATTTCGGGAGATGTGTGAACTCCTGGCTATTGATCAAACCCGAACAACCCCATTTCACCCATCCGTTTCAATCACACAGTGGGGACTATGGTACATAAGTATGTTGATGAAAAGAGAAGTCGCCATATTTGTTGAGGGCATATCGGGCTACACAACATGAGAGCACTCAGCGTAGACCAAATTCAATGCTGTTGGGCCATGAGGTGGAATTGCCCATTGATCTCATGTTTTGCAGGCCTGATTCCTGCTTAGAAGTATTTTATAGTGAGCTTTTTTATGTGGACATACTCCGTAAACGTATGAAAGATGAACATGAATGTGCTAGGCAAACACTGAAAGTCAGTGTGAACAGACAAAAACGAAATTACGATCATAAGATGCGGGATAGTGCTCTTGCAGAGGGAGATCAAGTTTAGTTACACACCCCAAAGCGCCAAACAGGGTGGTCCGCCAAGTTTTTGTGAAGGTGCATATGTGATACTGCAGACCATAGGAGAAAATATTTACAAAATTCGGAAATCTGCTTCAGCCAGAAAAATTATTGTGCATAGGGACTGGTTGCATCCATACCGTGGAGATTAACCAAGTTGGCTGACTCAGAGTGAGAGATCTGATATAAAACAGACGGAACCCAATAGTATTGGATGCATATGCCTTTGAACAAAATGATGTTGGTAGAGCCACACGCAGTTGTAGAGCTCCTAACAGGTTTGGGAGTGGGTGTAATGGAC
Source organism: Terebella lapidaria (assembly GCA_949152475.1). NCBI lineage: Eukaryota > Metazoa > Annelida > Polychaeta > Terebellida > Terebellidae > Terebella > Terebella lapidaria. Next base: position 13,887,683 of record OX424558.1, read on the forward strand.
AGTGACCCTCTGAGTGAGACACGAATATGAATGTGCATGTATGTGCCTTATCTGCATGCTAAATACTGATCGGCCATGTTTCGGCACATCAATAACAAACACGGTCAACAAATAAAGCGATATCGGTGCCCCTATTGCCCACATGAGGGTAAACATGCGGACGGCCTCATACGTCATCACATCTAGAGGCAGGACCCAGAAAACGTTTTGGATGTTTCCCTTCGAGAGATCAAGGAGGGCGTGATGCATGGGGCTGAGACCCCGGAGAGAAAATTCTCAAAATCCAGTACGCATGGCGCGTGTGTTCAACTCAGAACACGCACCTTCGCCTCAACAGCGGAGAAGGCCCAGTGAAATGAACACTATGAAACTGCTGGCTGGATCCCATTCGAGAGCCACACACCATGTGTGCCCGAACCGACCCGTAGGTGCACAGATGGAGGCCCCCAGGACACTGACAATGCAGAGAGGAGATGATGCGGAGCTGCAGGACACTATTGCCTCGATTCAGGCAATCTCTCCGTACTCCCCTGGATTCATAGCCAGTCTGTGTCCTAAATACACCCTGACGAAGAAAACCCAGGTGATGGATGAGAGCTTTGGGCCATCGCCACAAATCACACTCCATCTGGCAGATGAACATGATGAAGAGCCCATCGTCACAAAACCAAAGGCTGTTCGAAAAACCGGATGGCGTGGCTCATCGGTCAGATCAGTTGTCAGCCGGACCTCGCCCACCAAACAAATGTATGTAGTACAGGAGCCAGGGAACCCCAACTAGAGATCTTGCGCAACGCCCTGTATACCTTGATGTTAAAAAACATAAGACATTCCAGGAAGGAATGGGGGAAGTGACGGAAGAATTCACATGGTATGTTATGCCCAAACAATTTTCTTGCTGTACCTGTTGAGGGTCTCAATTAAGATGAGGCGTTCGTTTGTTATTGCACTTTTCTTTGGGTAAGTTAATAAGGTTAAATATTTTGTCTTCAGTATATACCATCTTTTTAGTATATACCAATATGAATCATTTGCTAACCTTACTCTTGGTAAATTCTGATGTACGATGTATGTGTATTGTATGATTATACATGAGGTTTCTCTAGGTAGAGCCTCATATAAAAAAAAATTGTTTGGTTTCTCGTCATGTGCACATGTGAACTGTGATTGCAAATCCTGTAGAAGGGGTCTGACATATTGGAAAACTACTTGGTTAAAGAAAAAGGTTTAAGCATGAGAGTTGTACATGTTTGAAAATGATGCTAGGACACATCTAGTCTCAGTACGAGGGGAATAATGTGGCGATTTCGTAAAATACTACTCTTGGTTCGGTTCACATCGAACACTGTTTTCCATGACTCGTAAAGTTTTACAGCTCATATTATGTTTCAAGCTTATGCAATGGTGCTATATCTAATAATCCATACTCTGTGATGTTTTCCTGAAGCATTCATCCACCTAAATTGTGTGGAAGTACTAGTATATTCAAAGGGTGATCCATGTTTTTCGGTAAAGTACACAAGGTCAAGGTCACGGAAGCTATTTAAGCGTTGAACACTGGTTCGGCACTTGTTGTCAGATCCTTCGGTAGGACATATCGAACTAAAGAAATCGAGACTTTTGGTGAGTTGTATGTGTATTGGAATTGTTCCGAATATTCTTTCGGTGATCCACAGAGACTATTTATACTGCAGTTGTGTGGAAGCGGCTGCCAATGGGCAAATATTTGCATGAAGTACTGTGCTGACATCTCAGGTATATGCGGTGAAGTTTCAGATTCCAGTTTTGGTTATTCGGTATTTACCTAGTCGGCTTTTGCCATTTTATGAAAGTAGTACCGAAACATACGGCACAGCCATTCGGTACGTTTTTTGGTATCAATTGTTGTCCCTTGTCAAGTATTTGGCGGGACCACGGTCCGTCTGTAGCCGAATGATTTGGTAGAGTGTTCGGTTCCTCTTTCAGTACACTGTTCGTTTACGTACTCTATCGGTACGGGCATTCAGCATTGCATACGTTTATAGCCTAGTCATAATTTGTAGACTGAACGCGTGGACTATATCATAATAATTAGGCCAAGGTATGATTGATATATATCAAGAATACCCAAGATGTTCAACAGAGTAGTTTATAACATCATATATTTGTCGGCCTGTTTACAGCTGAGCTAATCGGATCTGGTGTATTTATTCAGCGATTTACGGCTGGTGAGGACATCAGACCCTAGTTCCAGGTAGTCGTGCACGACAAGGGGAATTCCTGGTACAATCTTTGGTTACACTTAGTATTATTTCTTAGTCTCTGTGGAATCAACGGATGCGGGTTTCGGACTAATTCCAAGACATGCCCATTTGGGATAGTAAAAACTATTATACATGTAATATCATGTATGCTGACTGAACTGATCACTGAGTTAGCAGTGATAGTGGAATATTATTCTGTTCTCTATTTTATTATACTGTGTTGTCCAACGGTGGTCGGTCACTATTTATATGTTATTTATTGACACTGTGAGTATTTGGGTGAATATATGTATGTCAGAAATGATACCTGACAGATGAGCCTGCAGTTGCTCAATGTAAGTAACACCTGACACCTGATTTCACCTCCTAATGGCCATTTTAGGGGATCATGAGTTTTCCTGTCATTTTTGTTTTCTCTCACTTCGTATGCCTGATATGACCTTCTGTCCCCGGACTATGAGATTGGATAACGGACAATGTTTTGTTCGCTCGGAATACTTAATACTGGGTATTGATTCTACGTTTATCAATCTATTACCACCCATACAGCCAAATTTTGATGTTTCCAATATAACGTAAAATACAACATTTTGCAATAGGAACACAGCCCATTCAAATATTTTATCAAAAGACACACTGGCGTCATCAGGGGCAGACAGTATGGTAAATGTAGTTGTTTTCTACTGTACACCTGATGGAATTAGTATACAACTGCCCAACAACCTTTCGAAACAAACCCCATAGAATTGATATATGACAAGTACATAAGTACCTAATCACAAGCCAAAACGCTACGGAGTTGATGGTATCCTCGGGGACAGATTTAACGGCCACCAGCAATGACAACGATCAGTGGTATGAATGTAAGTATCAATCTATTCCCACCAATACCGCTAAATTTTGATGATTCCAATAACAAACGTAAAATACAACATTTTGCAATAGAAACAAAGACCAACCAAATATTTTATCAAAAGACACACTGGCGTCATCAGGGGTAGACAGTGTGGTAAATGTAGTTGTTTCTACTGTACACCTGATGGAATTAGTATACAACTACCCAACGACCTATGAAAATAATTTAAAATCCGAAACAAATCCCATGGAATAGATATATGAGAAGTACATAAGCACCTATTCACAAGCTAAAAGGCTACTGAGTTGATGGTATCGTCGGGGACAGATTTAACGTCCACCAGCAGTGACACCAGCTCAGTGGAATGAATGTAAGTATCAATCTTATTAGGCCTAAAAAAATAAATTTCTGTTTCTCGTCCCCGCCCGCCTGTGTTCAAGAGCAGCCTCCCGGATTTTTTTTATTTGCAATTCTCAAATAAAAAATAAAAAGTGTTCCCGACCCTATTTTGAGGATAGTGAATGATCGAGACACCGAATCACAGCATGCAACTTTGGCATATATTTAACTTACATCCTTGTTTTCACTCTCCGCGAAATGAGACGAAGACGCTACCAGTTTTCACAAACAGTTATTCCATGTGGGAACATGTATGTAATAATACATATAAAATTGTGATCACGAACTCATTTACTATATTTCCTCATGTATACTTCAATGGACATATTAAGTAATAGTATGGTTCTCAACAATTACTAATCATTGAAATATATGTGGCGATTTTGCCCTAAGCACGCGGCAGGTGATTGTAAACATAAATGCCATTTATGTGGCCTTTTTGTACTTGGCCTTGTTTTGACATGCTCCGCTCGAGCGTGCGTTGCCACGGCGACGTATTGTAATTTACGCTCCAGTAAACTATAACAATGGATCGATTAAACCTCGCGTGCGCCCTACAGTTTCTGGTGTATTATATATACACTGGAAGCGACTCGTTCGAGGAGATTGTCCAAGATCGAGAGACAGGACGCACACGAGGCTCGCCATGAGCTCTGTGTTCCCTGTTAGCAAGTAGTGGGCTCCTAGAGCCCTCGGGACGATTTCCGTGGGGAGGCCCGGGCTGGGAGAGACAAGTTGCTGACTCGGGGGCCTTCGGCCCTGTGGATCGCCAGCTCTCTCCCTTCCCAGGACGTGTGACAGAGGCTCTGGCCAGCATGTCGGGCTGTACGGGGTTCCGTCCCCGAGGCAGACCGCGGCTCGCCAGGCCCCGCCAGTTAACACCGTAGGGATGAACCAGTTTCTGAACGGTGTCCGTAGGCCTGGGAGTGTCGGGTGGGCTGTTACCTGGTTACCGTTAATGCTGAAGTAGTTACCGTGTCCGCCGGGACCTCCGGTGAGCGGCCCTGCCGCAAGGATCCGGAATAGCGGATGCGCGTCCGCAAGGACTCGGATGAGAGAGGACTATCCTCGAGGATCCCGAAGAGCGGACGGTAGTCAATAACTTTACATTGGTGCCGTGACCAGGATCAGTCCGACAGTGTTCCATCGCAGCCTACCGTCACAGCGTTATAGCCTCCTTCGTCCCTGGGGATCGCCCGCTCCTCAAGGACAACTCAAATATGACGAAGGAAAGAGACAAGGCCAAAGATAAGGCCAATGAACCCAAGGGGAGGGATAAGGGTGGAAATGTCGCGGACCACACCCGGTCGCGCGACAGCCACCGTGAGACGTCTCCGGACGACTCCGGTGGCCGGAAGGAACGCGCGGAAACCTCCGTGGACAAGACCCCGTCCGCGGAGACGACTCCGGCGTCCCTGGCTCCGTCTCCGGACGTAGAGTCGCGCCCTGAGGGGCAGCAACAGAGATTGCTATCAGGGCCTGGCCCTGATCCGGTAGGCGCGGTAGGTGGAGCTGGCAACGGCGCTACCCCGCGCCCGCCTGAGTCCGGACGGCGGTCGTGGCAGGCGACGCTCTTTCAGGGGACATCTCCGGATGTCCGGGATCGAGTGGTAGCCGGCCCGAGTACCTCCGGGCAAGCGGATCAGCAGTACTGGATGCCACATCCAGCCGGAAGAGCTCCTGCAAGGGCTCCCGGCCGTGAATCCAGGCAGTCCGCGTCAGGCGGGATGGACCAGCTCACCCACACTCTGAGTGAGCTGGCTCCTCTAGGGCGCTATGACTGCGCCCGGTCGCCCCATCAGGGACGATCAGACCGGCGGAACCGTTCCCCCTCTCCGCTGTCACAAGGCAACTCGGGGCCTTTGACGGAGAGGGAGAGGTGGCTGATATCCGAGGCGCTTGTACTGTTCAAGCGGAATCAGCCGCCTTCGAGCGTTGACCCGTCGGCCATCTCAAGTCCGGGGAAGTCTGGGCCAGTAGCCCCTCCCCAAGTCCTGCCGAGTCCGCAGGCGCCAGTGGCCCCCGCAATGGGACCCGCGCCTGCCCCGCGGCTCGGAGGCACCACGTTGGCGACCGCGTCGACCGTTCCGACAGTTGGAGCGCAAGCCGCGTGGTCGACTTACCCTGGCACGTACAGTGTGTCGGACGGGCAGTGGCAACAGGCGGCTTCGGCCCCAAGCTTTGCCGCCCCTTCTGGAGCCTACCCAGTAGGTTCGATGGGAGCCCCGCCCGCACCTAGCCAGAGTGGGTTTTTAGCGGGAATGACCCCGGCAGCAAACGTGAGCTTCCCTGCTCCTCCGTCCGCGGCGTCGATGTTTGCTCCGGCAGACTCCGCCGCAGGCGCAGGAAGCGCACGGAACTTGCCGCTGTACACGGACGACCCCGGAGCCGGGACCGCACGTCGGGCGCGTAGCAAACGCGATGACGGGCCCGACCACTCTTCGTGGCGGAAACGGTTCAACGGGGATAACGCCGACTTGGAGGACTACTTGCTCCAGGTATGGCGTACCGCCGTGTACGAAGGATGGTCCCAGCATGAAGCTGGACACGTCCTCGCGGGGAGCTTAGAAGGAAAAGCTCTCCGCGTGATGCCGTGTCTGCCGGTGGGAACAGTGACGTTCGGCGAGGTTGCTCGTCAACTTCGCCTGCTGTTCACGCCGACGACCAATCGGCGGCAGTCTGAACGAGAGTTCAAGGCGCGTATCCGCCAGCCGACTGAGTTCGTGACAGACTATGCGTTCAACCTACGCATACTCGGCCGGAGAGCTTTTCCGGACATGGACTTCAGACGGTTTGAGACGATGCTGATCGATCAGTTCATCGATGGCCAGCCTTACCACCTAGCGTAGGGGCTGGCCACCCATGAAAAGCGAATGATGGAGGAGGCAATAGACTCCGCGCTTGCGCTTGAGGTGGCTGTCCGCCCTAGACAGTTGCCTCCAGCCCCGGCTCCGGCCTCGGCTGTACCCGCGCAGGCGGCGACTCCTCCTCCGGTTAAAGCATCGCAGGTAACCCCGTGGCAGGACCCGGTCGTCCGGGAGCCCGCCAGGGAACCTACCCCGCAGCGGGTTAGTGCGCCGGCACCCTCTACAGGGGCGCCCGCACATGCGGCACCAGTCGCCGCGCCGTGCTCGCCTTCGGACGAGTACGACATGGAGGAATACGACCTCGGCGCCGCGCAGATGATTGCGCACTGCGCCGGGATCGAAGCTCCGGGACCCGCAGAATGTTGCGCGTTCACCTCCGGACCGGCCCAGAACCGTCCCTGCTACTTCTGCGGAAAGCAGGGACACTTTTGGCTGAAGTGTCCGGAGTTGTTGGAACGCCTGCGGTCGCGCGGATACCAGGGAAACCTTCCTGGCCCGCAACGCAGGAATTCCTTCCGGTCTGGTCCTCCGGGACAACAGAACCGGAACCCGCGACAGGGAAACTAGATCCGGACGTGGTGGCGACCAACACTACGTCCGGGGATAGTTGTTCGGTGGCAAACGATGCCGCCCCACCCGCTGATGAGCAGGACGAACCCCAAGTAGATATGACTTCTCCGGAAGTAGTCCTTGGAGATCAGTCCAGCTCCTCCGCGGCTGAGGCGGATGGCGAGGACTCCGTAGATGAGCCCGGCGCGTGCGAAGGGTATCGCCCTACCTGCGCGCTGGTGAGGGACTATTGCTGGTACCTGCCCCTGTCCTTCGGACGGGAGCCGGTCCGGTTCCTCGTGGACTCAGGCTCGGAGGTGACCATCGTGGCCGCCGGGACGTTTAGGAAGGAGCCCGCGCTCCGCAACCACCCGCTGATGAGCAGGACGAACCCCAAGTAGATATGACTTCTCCGGAAGTAGTCCTTGGAGATCAGTCCAGCTCCTCCGCGGCTGAGGCGGATGGCGAGGACTCCGTAGATGAGCCCGGCGCGTGCGAAGGGTATCGCCCTACCTGCGCGCTGGTGAGGGACTATTGCTGGTACCTGCCCCTGTCCTTCGGACGGGAGCCGGTCCGGTTCCTCGTGGACTCAGGCTCGGAGGTGACCATCGTGGCCGCCGGGACGTTTAGGAAGGAGCCCGCGCTCCGCAACCTCGAGTTGCGGGATCCCGGACCGTATAAGCTCTACGGAGCGGGAGACAACCGCATCCGTGTCCATGGCATCATCGATCTGCCTATTACCCTTGGGGACAAGGTGTATCTGACAGAGACGATCGTGGCGGATATCGGAGCGGCCGGGATTATTGGGATGAATTTTCTACGGGCCCACCGGGTGGTTGCCAACTTTAGTGCTGGCGAGTTCCGGATGGGAGGGGACACACACTTCCTCTTCCGCTCGGGCCCGATGCATTCATTCCAGATGCGGACATCGCGCACCGTAGTAGTGCCACCGATGAGTGAGATGATCATCGAGACGAGGCCGCGTCGTCCCCGCATGCCCCTCGATGGTCGACCGTGTATAGTGCAACCCGTGAGCAGTTTCGCCGCAGGAACTGGGCTCGTGCTGGGTGGGGCCCTGGTCATGTCCAACCCCCGCGCGATGCCCATCCTCGTGGTGAATCCTACGGATGCTCCGATTGTACTGAAGCGCGGATGCATAGCAGCCACTGCTATTCCCGCGTCTTCGAGTCGTGTCCTCCCCGACGATCCTGTCTGCCGCGCTGCGTGCGCGGCGGCGGCCACCGGGGATGACCCGTTCACCCTGCCGGACCATTTGGAATCTCGGGTTCCGAAGGACCGGTTGGATGAAGAGCAGCGCCAAGCGCTCCGCAGACTGCTGCGGCAGTATGCGGATGTGTTCATGGGTCCTGATGGTGCGGTTGGCAAGACTGACGTCGCCAAACACCGCACCGACCTCGTGGACGAGCGTCCTCTCAAGCAGCGTCTTCGTCGGGCAGCAATAGTGCACCAAGAGGTCATAGACCAGGAGGTGCAAAAGATGCTCGACTTGGACATCATCGAACCCAGTGACAGCCCTTGGGCCAGTCCGGTGGTTATGGTGAAGAAGAAGGACGGCTCGTGGAGGTTCTGCGTGGACTATCGGAAACTCAACGATGCCACGCGGAAGGACTCATATCCTCTCCCGCACATTGAAGATACATTCGATGCCCTGGCCGGGTCGCACTATTTCTGTGCTCTGGATCTGGCCTCCGGGTATTGGCAGGTGGAGATGGAGGAGAGTGATCGGGCGAAGACTGCCTTCATTACCAAGAACGGGCTCTACCAATTCAAGGTAATGCCGTTCGGGCTCTGTAACGCACCAGCGACGTTCGAGCGCCTCATGGAGATGGTACTTAAAGGGTTCCTCTGGAAGCGATGTATGGTCTACATCGACGATGTCGTCGTGTATGGCCGGTCGTTCGAGGAAACCCTCACCAACCTCCAGATGGTGCTCCATCGCATCCGCGGAGCAGGGCTTAAATTGAAGCCAAGTAAGTGCGAACTATTCGCGCAGGAAATCCTGTACTTGGGCTTCATGGTAACGGGCACCGGAGTGAGACCAGACCCCGCAAAGGTGGCGGCCGTGCAGAAATGGCCTCCGCCCTGCAACGTGGCGGACGTGAGGTCCTTTCTGGGCTTCGCGAGCTACCACCGCAGGTTTATTCGCGGCTTTGCGGAGATCGCGCGTCCCCTTACTATCCTCACGGAAAAGGGCGCCGATTTTGTTTGGTCCGCCGAGCAGGCTGACGCCTTCTCGGGACTCCGGCAGGCCTTGGTAGTGGCCCCGGTGCTGCGGCACCCTCGTCCGGACTGCGAGTTCATCCTGGACACTGACGCGAGTAACTTTGCACTCGGCGGTGTCCTCTCGCAGATCGTGGACGGGCAAGAGCGGGTAGTAGCTTATGCGAGTGTGGCCTTGAGCCGCTCTCAAATGAACTACTGTACCACTCATCGCGAGTTGCTCGCGGTGGTTACGATGACCAAGCGCTTCCGGCACTATTTGTTGGGACGCCATTTCCGCTTGCGGACTGATCATAGTTCGCTGAGATGGCTCCTCAACTATAGTGAGGCCGATGGCTTGGTGGCGCGGTGGCTCGTCAAACTCCAGGAGTATGACATGCAGATAGAGCATCGCGCTGGTAAGTTGCACGGCAACGCGGACGGTCTGTCCCGTTGTCATAAGTGCAAGAATCCGGGTTGTGCAGGGATGGCGCCATTCCAGCAAGCCGCGGATTCGTCCTCAGACTCGGAATTGGACGTTCCGGGGAGACCGCAGGCCGCCGCCCCCTCTAACAACACGGCGGCCGGAGCGTTTAGGGCTAATCTCCGCGCGCGGACCCGCCGTTATCGGCGAGGGCGTCCCGCATACGAAGCGGAGGTGCGGCTCAGCTCCAGCGAGTCCTCCTCGAGTCCGGCGGTGTACTCCTCGTGGGTACCCTCGTCCTCTGGAGAGTCTGAGTATGAGCGGTCCTTGCCCCCTGTGGTGATGGCCGCTGCGGCGCAGCCGGACGCGACGGATGAGGAGCCTAATTACTTGGGTGGCTACTCTCCGGCGCAGATAGCTGCAACGCAAAGAGCTGACAGAGCTCTGGCACCGGTAATTACAGCCCTTGAGGCCGGCCAGAAGCCCTCGAAGGATGAGCGAAAGACCTACAGGGAGGAGACCTTGTCTCTAGTATCTCAGTGGGAACGACTCTCCTTGAGGGATGGCCTCTTATACTGGCGCTATGAGCCACCGACCCCACTGCCTCCAATATGGCAGTTGGTGCTTCCGGCGGAGCTGCGGAAAGAAGTACTCCACCAGTTGCATGACCTCCGGGTGACCGGTCACTTGGGAATCCGGAGGACCGTCCATAGGCTACAACAGCGCTTTCATTGGCCTGGTAGCAGCTTGGACGTGCAACGGTGGTGCGCAGCCTGCCCGCGGTGTCAAGCTCGCAAAGGAGTTCCGACTCCTGGCCGCCACCCCTTAACCACGGTTAAGGCGGGCGCGCCGTTTGATCGGATAGCTTTGGATATACTGGATACCCACCGGGTCACCCCGCGCGGTTTCCGGTACATCCTGGTGATATCCGACTATTTTACCAAGTATACCGACGCCTACCCACTGCGCCGCCAGACTGCGGACGAGGTAGCTTGGTTATTGGTGAATAGATGGGTGGTGTACCATGGGGTACCTAAACAGGTACATTCGGATCAGGGCACGCAATTTGAGAGCAACCTGTTCCGAAACCTAGCACAGATGCTAGGCAGTACCAAGGTACGGACCACCCCCTACAGGCCCCAGTCTGATGGCCAGGTCGAACGCTTTAATCGATCGGTCCTCAATATGCTGGCGGCCTTTGTGAACGATCGTGCGAATGATTGGGATGACCACCTCCCGTATGTCTTAATGGCGTACAGGTCGTCGGTCCACTCTTCGACCGGAGTTACTCCGCACGCGATGTTGTACGGCCGGGAGCTAAATTTGCCCGTGGATATTATGTATCCAACTGCGGCAGAGACCGGCGCAGTACCCCAGTGCGGTCCGGAATACGTGGAGTGGATTCGCCGCGCCCTGGCGAACGCCCATGATTTCGCGCGAGCGCGCCTGGACAAGTCTGCCATCCGGCAGAAGCGAGGCTATGACGCCCATGCTAAGGGTAGGCCAGCTTTTGCGGAGGGCGACAAGGTGCGCTACTATTATCCGCCGCTTAAGCAAGGTAATAAATTTGCTAAGCCGTGGATAGGCCCGTTTACGGTACTGAAACAGGTGACAGATGTGGACTACCGGATCCGGAGGGATTCCGATCCGGACAGGGTTCTGGTTGTCCATATCGATAATCTGAAGAAGTACGAGGGCCCGCTTGTCATGGATCCGCTCGTTCAAGATGCGGAACCGGATGATGCTCCCGTGTGGGATCCGTCTGGTCAGCATCCGCGGACTCCGGACGAGCGTGTGCGCCGTATGGTGGGCCTCCCGGACCTCTCTGACCCGTCAGATGATGGACTGGGTGGCTATCAGCCAGATGGCGGCGATCCGCGGGTACCCCCACTACCTCCAGTACCTGCGGATGACGGGCGGCCACGCCGGAAACCACGTGCGCCAGCCCGGTATGGGTGGGAATAACCTTCCGCCCATGCGGATGCGTCTGCGGTACCCGTCTATCATACTACGGATGGGTTTTAGGTCGTTCCGTGAGAGTCCGCACGACTTACCTCCGCGGGTGGCTACTTTGTGGCTATCTTCGGAGTTGAGGTCTGCGGAGACTTTCATTTCGTAACGCCGCCGCTCCGCATCCGCCCTCCTGTAGTTTCTAGCGCCAGGGACGTGCGGATGGCCTGTCCGCACATTGTGGACGGCTGTCCGGCGTAATCCGCACAACGGTTACGCTGGCCGGACGAATTTACTGATCCGGCCGGACGCCCCTGGTCCCGGGACAACCTCTTATATGGCCAGACTGAGGTTGGGATTTACGTCCGCTACGGGAGAAGCGCCTTCCCACGGATTTGGGGAACTGGCTCTGGACGCGGGGATAGTGTCCGCAGATGAGGACTGAGGTCCGCGGTTCGTCCGCGTGACTCGTCCGGCGTCCGCGGCGCTTTAAGATGACGCACTTCGGTGTAGTTATCCCCCGTGAGCCATTACTATAATTGCGGTTATAGTAAATTAAGGTTTCTTACGGCAGGAAACCGACTATCCATTATGATAATGGAGCGGTTGTTAAGTCCGCGCGTGCGGACCAGCCGCGGCAGCGGGTGACGCTCGTTCTCGTCCGGATCGTACCTTACAATATGCGGTCCGGCCGGAATGACCGGAACCCCGGCCTCCTTCTAAGAAGGGGGTCGTATATTACATGCGCAACACTTGTGGTGGCTTTTAATTCCAATTTCATCTTCATTGGATAAGGGCAATACGCCGTACAATGGTAGGCGTCCGGCCTGGACTCCGTCCGCGGGCAGCTCCGGACGTCCGCCGGCTATTGCTTTCACCATCTTTGGGCGCCTCTAGATTGGGCGCCGGTATGAAGGGTTCGCCCCCTAACCATTGAGGTTATGGACCATGCCGGCTCCGCGTCTAATCTATTGGCTCCGCGCTCCGGTAGTCGTTTGAGGAGGCTCTGGGCTGGACCGGGCACCGCTCCGCGGCCGGGCAGTACGTCGGGGATGCTAGTGGGCGCTTTGCAAACGCCCATAGGGCGCCCGATTGTCTGTCCGGACGTCATGGGTATGTCCGATCGCCCTGTAAGCGTGCCAGCGGCTATGGGGAGTGATTTTGTTTATTTTCCATCTCATTTATTATTTATGGGAGGATTATAAGCCACAAGTGTGTGCGTGTTTCCCGTGGAAATGCTATTCTTACTCATTTATCCCATATATGAGAAAGTTTAGTGATATATCTTTTCCCTGGTGCAATAGAGAGCAAGAAATCGGGAGATTTCTGCTTTCGCAAGAGGGGTGTAGGAGATTGTGTACATTGTATCGAAGGCTGTATGCCGTGATCTATGAAAAGCATGCAAGCGGTGGTGGATTTATTTTCATTGCTGCTTGAGCGGTGTTAAATTTTTATTTATCGCTGCTGATAGGGTGACATAATCGTAACACCCACAAGTAGTTTGGCTTTTTGATACATTGTATACAATCTTTAACCTGCGAGGGTGATTAACTTCACGTCATTGATCGCCAGTGCGAAAGCTATTGCTAATGACTGCTGTTAATTACTGTAGTATTTTAGCGGGTTCCCCCGGGATGGCTTGTGTATACAAGCCACCCGTATACATGGCACGATAGGAGTCACCGGGGGGAGATGCGTGTATGGGAATGCGGGAGTGTAAAACGTCCTTTTGTCTGTCGATCGGGTAGATGCAGTGAATAGACGTTTCCACGGGAACGCGTCATACGATGCGTGTGCAGTATAACTGCCAACACTTGATGCCTATAATCGATGTAACTCGACACCTTCTGGTCATTCAAGCGCTCGGCACTGGTGGAGACAGATCTGCGGATCTGACTCCCAGTGTTTACGGCGTTTAGAGCGCTTGATATGTCCGAGAGCAGTGATGGTTGGGAAGGTGATGTAGGGAGGGAAGAGGGGTCTCTTGAGCGCGTTAATTCGTACTCGAGACCCCAGTCTAGGCCCGAGGAGGATGACCGCGAGGACATCCCTCGGGGAGCCTATGTGGGTTCTGAGGAATCCAGCTCCGGCTCCTGTTCTTACACAGGAACCGAGTCCGAGAGCGAGGTCGCGGAGGACCGCCCCGCAGAGAGTGACTCGGCCACGCCAGGCGCCGAGCAGCTCTTAGATCCGTCGCCTTTTTCTCGTATGGAAGAGGTGATGGACTGCGGTGGTGCGGGACTCGTGGATGTGGACATTGAGTTGCATCCGCACCCGGAGATGCTTGCGTCTTTGGGTACGGATGAGAGTACTCGTGCGGAAACCCGTCCGGATGGCCGTAGCCGTCCGGACACCGGTTCTGCCGAGAACTCCTCGGTGTCCGCACCTGCGGAGTCTGGTCCGCACGACCAGAAGGCCCCTGGGACTTGGGCGGAGCAGGTTGACGCGGCTGAGGAAGCCGCATCCCAAGCGCCGCCTCAGGAACAGGAGTCTGGCTCGAAGGAGACCGAGAACCGAGATGACGGGTTTACATCGCCCGTCTCTAGGCGTACTCGCCGTCGAGCCCGGGAGATTGCCCAGAAGCAGTGGAGAGCCCAGCAAGAGCTGGAAGCCTCTGAGCGCGGGCAATCTGAGGCCGGATCCGACCCGGACCCGGCCTCCTCGCCTCCGAAGAAGAAGAAGAAGAAGCGGCCGCACCGGAAAAAGAAGTCCGGCGGCCCCTTGCCTCAAACCGGATCGAAGTCCGGAGGACCTCAGCCACTGGCGCCTAAGCCGGGCGGCCAGAAAGGGTCCTCCGCCAAACCCGGAGTCGCCAAGACGCCTAATCCCTCGGGATCTGGTGCGGGCGGCGCCTCCGCGGGATCCGGCCCAGGCGCGGGAGGTTCCAGTAAGCGGGTGCCTATCCAGGCACCGAAAGGAACCTCCTCTTCTTCTCCCTCCGGTACCAAGAAACCTACCGGAGCTGCGGAGGTGGGGTCGAGTCCAGTGGACAGAGGGCGTCCCGTGCCGAAGGAGGGAGATCTTCGTTTAGAACTCCTCCGGAAGCGCGCGGAGTAAGACGGGGTCCCACTGGAAGCGGGACGGCGGTCCTTCGTTGCGCAGCAACAGAGGGCCGCGCCCCGCGCGGGAAGAGTGTGCCCCGACAAACCAGGTCGGAGAATCGTTCGGGGGCGGCCAAAAAGAAGAAACGGTCGTCCTCGGAGCAGCCCTCTATCCAGAGGCTGCGGGCCGAAATGGGCCCCGAACTCCCTGGAGTCCGTCAGGGACACATGTTCCTCCCGCGCTATGGCAGGGATCCGCAAGGGCGCCGCACAGCGGCGGCCGGCGCGGCGGCCGACACGCCTTTCACACGGCCTCGTCCACTCACGGACGAGGAGCGTGTCGGGTTGCCGCCCGAGACAGAGGAGGGTGTAATATGCCAACTCTGTCCGAAATCCCTGGACGGGTATGAGGACCCGCACCGTGCGCTCAACCGGGATCGTAGGTATCCTACCTACGACCACTTGAGTCGACATATTGCGGGGTACCACTACCCCTGGATGCAAATGTTCGTTTGCAAGAGGTGCTACTCCAGCAGACCTCAGCAACGATATTTCGCCAGTTTGGAGGCCCTGAATGATCACCGCTCGGGTGCACACCGCGGTGAGGGACTTCATACCGTTGGTAATGAAGTGGGGCCTGTATTCAATTTTGGATACATACCACCGAGGGTGGCGTCGTTCATGACTACGTCAGGAACGGCGAATCACCGATTCTTTCACTGGGGTCCATGGCGCTTTGCACAGCGCATCATGGACGATGCCTGGAAGGAGTCTGGCGTTGTGTCCGCGGGCTCGAGTTACACCGCTCGCCTGACGGCGTCAATGGGCCAGACCCCGGCGGAGTACCAGGCGGCGGAAGCCGCCCGGACAGCAGCAGAGGCTGTCCGCGAACCGCCGGTGATCCAGGCAGGTGAAGAACGGCACCGGGTGACCATGATCGTGTCGAAGATGCCGCAGATCGCGGCCAAGACACGAGTGGCTTCTCCTAAGCCGCGCCCCCAGCCGAAGACTCAGGGGAAGAGCTCGTCCGCCGGAAAGGCTCCGGCCGGGACGACGCCCCTGCAGTCTCCGGGTGCGCTGACTCAGGAGGACTACCCGGGCTTGCTCGAGGTGACGGTACCCGCGGGTCCGTCTGAGGGACGGGTGGTGGCAGACACCTCCGCCTCCTCGAGTACCGCGTCGGTGGTCCCGCCGAGGACCCCACGCGTGACTCCCTCGGTTGCGAGCAGTAGCGGACGTGCGGTACCTCTCTCGAGGTCGGCGTCCGCGTCCTCGTTGGTAGTTGAGGGGACGTCCGCAGGGTGGCAAAGCACCACCTCCCTGGACTTGGACCCCCTCGACGCCACGGCGGACGTACGCCGGAGGCTCGGTCCCACGACCGCCAGCGTCTACGAGACTTTCCGCGAGTCTGTAGGCCAGGCGGTCGGCCATCGTCGCGATGGTATGGACCGGATCCCCGGTGACCCGGCGTTGGTGAACCTGCCGGTGCCCCGAGCCATTCGTGACTTGGGGTCCGCAGGTGTAGCCGCGTTGGTCCGCGCTCGGGAGGAGCACCCCTGGGATCACCCCCAGCGTGGTCGACTCACCCGAGCGGCGGAGTACCTTGTGGCGGAGATGGACAGCTCTCTGGATCGGTTCAGCCGGTGCCGCGCCGAGGCCTCCCGTGTCGCATGCGACTCGCATACGACCAGGGCCTCATGGAAGGCACCCGGCGGAGCCTAGAGAGCTACCGGACTTTGTCGGCCGTCATTGAGCGGCGCGCGTTCGACCAGGGTCGGACCGCCGCTCTTGCCGAGCAGTCCGGGGCGTCCGCCCCCGCCCCAGAGGTAGCCGCACGGAGGGAGCACCTGGAGGCTGAGAATGAGCAGCTACGGCGTCGTCTTGACGAAGCCGAGGCCGCTCGGACTCGCCTACTCCAGGGCGTTGATGACCCCGAGTCATCCGCCCTGAACCAGGCGGCTCTCCGGCGCGCGGATGCCGCTTTGGAGCTGGCCATCTACCCATACCTAGTCCAGGTGTGGGGAGAACGGACGGCTGGTCCACAGCGCACCCGCGATACGGTGGAGATGTTCCGCGCCATTGCCGATCTCGGCGCGACCTCTCTACCGGCCTCCGTCGTGATGGCTCCGCCAGGACCCGGATTGCAGGGCTCACCGGAAAAGCCCATACAAGCTCCACCGGGCCTGCCTCATCCGCCCGTGCAGCCGGCTTTCACTCTGCCGGCTCCGCTGCTTCCGCGGCGTAGGGACTCGTCACCGCCGCCAGACCCCAAGACAGGCGGCACGGATGAGGAGCCAATGACTACGGAGGAAGGCTAGGGCACTAGCCTCGTCGCTGCACTTGTGCGGCGGCGTGCCGGAGTCGCTCCCGCGGCTCCGCCCTGCCTCAGACCCGTTCTGCGGATCTGAGGAGCCGGCCGGCAGGGCGGTCTGCAACATTTTAGAGGTACTATCACTTTTGATCACTCGGTGTGTCGTTTTACAAAATTTCTAAATTTAAAGTCTAACCTTAAAGATATTCCAAAGACTCGACACACCGTCCTTTTATAATGGATGACCTTCCAAGGTCATCACACGGTTTTGGACCACCTCGGTCAAAATTTTAGCTTGTTTATGAGGGTTTATTCAAAATTGCAAAGCACGTTATAGTTTACTCCGTAAGTCCGGGGGTAGTTCCCCATTCTTCCAAAAGGGACTCTTAAAGTCCTAGTCTTGCGCCGTGACTTCCGGGTGTTGCCATCTTGCCTTCTTCCGGACCCCGCCATGCGAAGCCTTCGTCGGGTTTTGGCTGTTTTGGGCGCGGGCGGAACATGTTGGGGACCAACATTGTAAGAAGGGGGTAATGTGGCGATTTTGCCCTAAGCACGCGGCAGGTGATTGTAAACATAAATGCCATTTATGTGGCCTTTTTGTACTTGGCCTTGTTTTGACATGCTCCGCTCGAGCGTGCGTTGCCACGGCGACGTATTGTAATTTACGCTCCAGTAAACTATAACAATGGATCGATTAAACCTCGCGTGCGCCCTACAGTTTCTGGTGTATTATATATACACTGGAAGCGACTCGTTCGAGGAGATTGTCCAAGATCGAGAGACAGGACGCACACGAGGCTCGCCATGAGCTTTGTGTTCCCTGTTAGCGAGTAGTGGGCTCCTAGAGCCCTGGGGACGATTTCCGTGGGGAGGCCCGGGCTGGGAGAGACAAGTTGCTGACTCGGGGGCCTTCGGCCCTGTGGATCGCCAGCTCTCTCCCTTCCCGGGACGTGTGACAGAGGCTCTGGCCAGCATGTCGGGCTGTACGGGGTTCCGTCCCCGAGGCAGACCGCGGCTCGCCAGGCCCCGCCAGTTAACACCGTAGGGATGAACCAGTTTCTGAACGGTGTCCGTAGGCCTGGGAGTGTCGGGTGGGCTGTTACCTGGTTACCGTTAATGCTGAAGTAGTTACCGTGTCCGCCGCGACCTCCGGTGAGCGGCCCTGCCGCAAGGATCCGGAATAGCGGATGCGCGTCCGCAAGGACTCGGATGAGAGAGGACTATCCTCGAGGATCCCGAAGAGCGGACGGTAGTCAATAACTTTACATATATTATCGACTGACGGTTTTTGATAATAATAATACTAGTACACAGAATTATCCTGTCTGTGCTGACTGCTAGGATGATGGCACACCAGTAGTGCCAAGGTGCCCGGCCAAGAGCTTTCAAGCCCAAATAAATCAAGCCTCTAGAAATGGAATCAATAAAGTCATGTGTTGCACATGATTTCAATTCTGAAGGCTTGATTTATTTGGGCTTGAATGCGTCTGTGCGCAAGTGTTTTTTCAATCAATCAATAAATCAAAATCATTTTCATTTCATACGTGTGAAATGTTGTTCCACCAAAAATATAAAATAAAAAGTGCCTCCCTACCCAATTTTTTCTTCAGCTGAGCACGGTATTTTTTTGCGAAATAAAAAATAAGTCCCTCCCTACCCAGTTTTGAAAAAATAGGAGGACGAGAAACAGAAAATTAATTTTTTTAGGCCTTATCGACATGTGACGTTATCCGTCCACATAGCACTGTTTGTGCCCCATGCCATAACAACGCTCAGCGGGCAAATACGAGGGCAAATATCAGGCCAAATACTGTTGGGTATCCTGCCTGCTGTCAACGATCGCTCACGCGCATCGAATGGTGCTCATAAGAATACATGCACGTGTCCTGTTGTTGTTTACACTATTCCTTTCAAGGTATATAATATATAACACAACATCAACTGGTTTTTTTTCAGCATGTGCCCCGATATTTGCCCTTGATCCTGGCATTTGCCCTCGACCTCGGGCTAATACTCAGAATAGCGGGCAAATATCAGGTCACATACTGGAAAAACCAAGTAATATTGTCTATTTAGTATGTACCTGCGATGTTATTCTTCCGCAAAACACTGTGCCCTGTACGATAACAGTGCTTAGCGGGCAAATACGAGGGCAAATATCAGGCCAAATACTGGCCGGTATCTTGCCTGCTGTCAACAATCGCTCATGCGCATCGAATGATATTGCCATATCAACACATGCACGTGAGAATCAATTTATTACCACCAATACAGCCAAATTTTGATGATTCCGATAACAAACGTAAAATACAACATTTTGCAATAGAAACAAAGCCCAACCATGTTTAATGATGCTTTAAAACAATTGTTGTTGAACTTTAAAAAGTCTTGTGTTTGGTCTCTTATATGCTCTAGAGTGCTTTTATACAGACAGTGAACTGGGAGTTTTTCACTGAAGAGATATCAAAGAGAATCATGAGCCAGAAATCGCTACAGAACAGGTTCCAGGAAAAATCCATCTCTCACTTTGTGGTTGTCAAGTGAAACGTCATGAAAAAGAACGTTACTATTGCAAAAGCTACGTAACTTAGGCCATGTATATACGGGCAAAATGGACAGTGTTTTGGTTTGAAACTTGTTGATTTTGCGGATATTTCCTATGTTTTGGACAATCATTATTTCTACACCTGTAACTTGCTATAAGTACCGAAATCTTGCCAGAAAATGCACATGCCATTGTATTCTCGTGCCAGATGGGTTTATCTTGGCACACGTCTCCTTATCTAGGCCTCGCCTGAAGTCTCGGACTGTAGATCGCAGAGACTAGATGAACAGCTGATTGCTGATAAATCCACCTGGCACTCGAAACAATGCCATATGCAAATAATTTTCTGATGTGTAAGTTGATACACAGCTCTTGTGGCATCGGATACTCTCAGTTTCTCTTAAGGCTCAATCACACTGAGTCATACGATTTTATGGTCGCACGATCAGGTTCAAATTCGCTGAGCCACTGCATTCGCAAGTAGCGACTGTTCATACAATTGGTGGTACCCTTGGTGGCACGATCACTGAAAGAATGGAAAAGATTGATCTCAAGCAGTTGTACGACCACATGGCAACGCCCACCGACCTGTCATGCCTTCAGTCGTAGCGACCACCGACCTGTCGTACCTTCAGTTGTAGCGACCACCAACCTGTCGTACAACCAGTCGTTGCAATCAATGACCAGTCGTACGATAAGTTGCGACTTGACGCACGACCGCCCGTCTGATTAGACAGAAGGGCACAAAACTTGAACAGAAACCATATTTTGCAGTTTTATAGCTTTTTTTATGTTGGGTAAAATATGTTTCACTGCACGTTTTATCCTCCTTTCGGGAAGCTTCAAACGGGTGGTACCACCAATCGGAAGGCACAGGTCGTGAATAATCACACCACTGATCATGAAGTTGTACGACTGATTGCACCACTAGTCGCCAGGTTGTACGACTAGTAGCAC
The DNA here is from genome assembly GCA_949152475.1 of Terebella lapidaria. NCBI lineage: Eukaryota > Metazoa > Annelida > Polychaeta > Terebellida > Terebellidae > Terebella > Terebella lapidaria. The sequence continues at coordinate 13,908,045 of OX424558.1, forward strand.
GACCATTTTGGTTGGTCAATAACGTGCGACAATGTCCGATTGGTGGCACGATTGTGCAAGACCAACATGCGACCAGAGATCGTATGTTGGAATTTTTGAACATGTCCATGGACCTTGCTGCGACTAGTTTCTTGTTTGCGACCATTCACGACCTGTACGACCAGTCGTACGTTCGTGTACGATTTGTCCACGATTGAAAAATTTTAGGGTCGCAGCGAGGTCGTATCTTGGTCGTATCGTCAGTGTGATTTGGCCTTTAATTTGTCACATAAACCATCACCCTTACGCATGCTACTGTTTATGATCGAAGCTATCCGAGCAGAACCAGCTGCTATTCAATTTTTAGAGTCATTGCTACAGTTGAACAAGCATTTTTCTTCTGTAATTTCTTGAGACATTTTCAAATGTTACTGCTGCTGTACATGTAGCAAAAGGACAAATGTTGAAATAACCACTACCATTAGAGCAATCTAGATAGTGTAGTATTTTTTCCGCAATACCTGTAATGAGAGAAGGGTAAGCATTGTGAATATAACCACCAAAATTATGAAAGCACTGCACATTAATACATTTCTGCAATGTGCTTTTTTTTAGTACCACCACATTTAAAGAGAGCAACAACTTACAAAACTACTTGATATTGTTCCTCGGCCGCCCAGAAAATGTGTCATTTTGGCATAGACATAGATCCTATAGGGCATAAATAATGGTACAATTATACTTTGGCCTAAAGAACATACATTTAGACACATTACACGTGGTTTTATCTCAATTAGTTACACAGTTATGAAGACTAAAAAGATTTTCATTAATCGGTGGCGGCCATTTTGTTTTTTGGTCCTAAGAAAAATACGGTACTCACGGGTGCCAAGGTGGCACCCGTCTGATTTCAGTTCAGGATAGGTCAAACATGACAAATGGACAATAAAACGTTGTATGGACCCGAAAACATGGTTGACGCTACTTCTGCTGTACTAACACGGAAGGTTTTTAGTCTCACTGGAACATTGGATGTGATGTAATGGACACCTCGCTAAGAAATGTTCTAAGTCGATGTATGTATGCAACAAAGATGATGCTGTTGTTCCACCACCGCTAGCGTTGTGTCCTACATGATTCATCACATTGAGACAACAGCAATGTGATCCTACATGTAGATTACTGCAAATGTAGCATCTCTGTGACGATAAATACTGCTGGGCAAGGACAATCAAACTTCGATTGAAGCTGCTATTGTCTCTTGGACTTCTATTCTATTGTTCTTCGTGTACTTTCTTCCATCATGGGATCGATATCAAACTATCATTCTCTGGAAAGTTTGGAGGAGTGGAACCAATGACAACCTGTGGGAATTTCTATCCCAAGATAGGCAACTCAAGTCAAATCTTAGAGGTGTGAATGTAAATTTTGACGTACCCACGAAGTAACCGTGCGAACCGCCCACCAGGTAAATTCTTCGATTCCTCTTTTGTGAGAGTTGCCTATCTTGGGAAATTTATACCTGAGATGATATTAGGAGTCACGAAGAATGACTAGGATCATGTCAGGTAAATTTTCCTGATGTATGGAATAATCATGTCCATTATATATCGGGAAAGAGGGACGTTCATAATATGTTGTCAGTATCATGTTTTAGAAGTTTATCCTGACATTGGCTTGGCTTTGAGATTTCTGCTGTCCCCACTGCCCCCCCCCCCCCCCCCCCCGCCAAAAAAAAAAAACTTACCGGTAGCTTGAAAACAATGTGATGAATCATTGTCAAATGAAGGGATGAAACAACAGCTAATATTTTGACATAATATGAATCATTTTTCGTTTCGGTAAAAAACCCAGCGCCTCTCACCACATTATAGTCCGTAGCAAATGAAGCCTTGACGGGTTGAGATCAGTTTTTCGTGAGCGCATCCGATGCATAACAAGAGAGACAACAGCTTTTAAATATGACATGTGTTGCAAGGAGAGGAACATCAAAATTACTAGTAGTTTGTGAATATAGAAAGTGTAATGAGCTGACACTATACATGACTGTGGAACCGTGCAAAACAACTCTGCAAATTCAAGCCGAGGGAGACAACACAAATATGCAAACGATACGACATTGTTCCCTATCCCACTTCCATTACCCTGAGCTTGAATTTGACCTTGAAGCATATGGCAGGGGTCAAAGTCGAAGTCATTTACAAATATTTGCGCACCGGATCGAGTAGTATATCGTTGGAAAGGTCTTGAGCCCACGATTCCTGATATACCTTGGGCTACAACGTATAGTGATGTCACAAAGACGTCATAAACATCAAATTCCCGATATTTCGAAATGCCGTAACTTTGTCAAAATGACATGTACTCGTTTCAAACTTGATGTGAATTTTACAAGCCATGATCTCACTAAGATGATCTAACATGGTCAACACATTTTTGTCGATAACTCCATGTCAGTGTGAGGTAGAGAGATGCGGCTGGACCGAAACATGCAGGAAAGGCATTGTAATCACCCGTGCGGATATTTCCTATGTTTTGGACAATCATTATTTCTACACCTGTAACTTGCTATAAGTACCGAAATCTTGCCAGAAAATGCACATGCCATTGTATTCTCGTGCCAGATGGGTTTATCTTGGCACACGTCTCCTTATCTAGGCCTCGCCTGAAGTCTCGGACTGTAGATCGCAGAGACTAGATGAACAGCTGATTGCTGATAAATCCACCTGGCACTCGAAACAATGCCATATGCAAATAATTTTCTGATGTGTAAGTTGATACACAGCTCTTGTGGCATCGGATACTCTCAGTTTCTCTTAAGGCTCAATCACACTGAGTCATACGATTTTATGGTCGCACGATCAGGTTCAAATTCGCTGAGCCACTGCATTCGCAAGTAGCGACTGTTCATACAATTGGTGGTACCCTTGGTGGCACGATCACTGAAAGAATGGAAAAGATTGATCTCAAGCAGTTGTACGACCACATGGCAACGCCCACCGACCTGTCATGCCTTCAGTCGTAGCGACCACCGACCTGTCGTACCTTCAGTTGTAGCGACCACCAACCTGTCGTACAACCAGTCGTTGCAATCAATGACCAGTCGTACGATAAGTTGCGACTTGACGCACGACCGCCCGTCTGATTAGACAGAAGGGCACAAAACTTGAACAGAAACCATATTTTGCAGTTTTATAGCTTTTTTTTATGTTGGGTAAAATATGTTTCACTGCACGTTTTATCCTCCTTTCGGGAAGCTTCAAACGGGTGGTACCACCAATCGGAAGGCACAGGTCGTGAATAATCACACCACTGATCATGAAGTTGTACGACTGATTGCACCACTAGTCGCCAGGTTGTACGACTAGTAGCACGACCATTTTGGTTGGTCAATAACGTGCGACAATGTCCGATTGGTGGCACGATTGTGCAAGACCAACATGCGACCAGAGATCGTATGTTGGAATTTTTGAACATGTCCATGGACCTTGCTGCGACTAGTTTCTTGTTTGCGACCATTCACGACCTGTACGACCAGTCGTACGTTCGTGTACGATTTGTCCACGATTGAAAAATTTTAGGGTCGCAGCGAGGTCGTATCTTGGTCGTATCGTCAGTGTGATTTGGCCTTTAATTTGTCACATAAACCATCACCCTTACGCATGCTACTGTTTATGATCGAAGCTATCCGAGCAGAACCAGCTGCTATTCAATTTTTAGAGTCATTGCTACAGTTGAACAAGCATTTTTCTTCTGTAATTTCTTGAGACATTTTCAAATGTTACTGCTGCTGTACATGTAGCAAAAGGACAAATGTTGAAATAACCACTACCATTAGAGCAATCTAGATAGTGTAGTATTTTTTCCGCAATACCTGTAATGAGAGAAGGGTAAGCATTGTGAATATAACCACCAAAATTATGAAAGCACTGCACATTAATACATTTCTGCAATGTGCTTTTTTTTAGTACCACCACATTTAAAGAGAGCAACAACTTACAAAACTACTTGATATTGTTCCTCGGCCGCCCAGAAAATGTGTCATTTTGGCATAGACATAGATCCTATAGGGCATAAATAATGGTACAATTATACTTTGGCCTAAAGAACATACATTTAGACACATTACACGTGGTTTTATCTCAATTAGTTACACAGTTATGAAGACTAAAAAGATTTTCATTAATCGGTGGCGGCCATTTTGTTTTTTGGTCCTAAGAAAAATACGGTACTCACGGGTGCCAAGGTGGCACCCGTCTGATTTCAGTTCAGGATAGGTCAAACATGACAAATGGACAATAAAACGTTGTATGGACCCGAAAACATGGTTGACGCTACTTCTGCTGTACTAACACGGAAGGTTTTTAGTCTCACTGGAACATTGGATGTGATGTAATGGACACCTCGCTAAGAAATGTTCTAAGTCGATGTATGTATGCAACAAAGATGATGCTGTTGTTCCACCACCGCTAGCGTTGTGTCCTACATGATTCATCACATTGAGACAACAGCAATGTGATCCTACATGTAGATTACTGCAAATGTAGCATCTCTGTGACGATAAATACTGCTGGGCAAGGACAATCAAACTTCGATTGAAGCTGCTATTGTCTCTTGGACTTCTATTCTATTGTTCTTCGTGTACTTTCTTCCATCATGGGATCGATATCAAACTATCATTCTCTGGAAAGTTTGGAGGAGTGGAACCAATGACAACCTGTGGGAATTTCTATCCCAAGATAGGCAACTCAAGTCAAATCTTAGAGGTGTGAATGTAAATTTTGACGTACCCACGAAGTAACCGTGCGAACCGCCCACCAGGTAAATTCTTCGATTCCTCTTTTGTGAGAGTTGCCTATCTTGGGAAATTTATACCTGATATGATATTAGGAGTCACGAAGAATGACTAGGATCATGTCAGGTAAATTTTCCTGATGTATGGAATAATCATGTCCATTATATATCGGGAAAGAGGGACGTTCATAATATGTTGTCAGTATCATGTTTTAGAAGTTTATCCTGACATTGGCTTGGCTTTGAGATTTCTGCTGTCCCCACTGCCCCCCCCCCCCCCCCCCCCGCCAAAAAAAAAAAACTTACCGGTAGCTTGAAAACAATGTGATGAATCATTGTCAAATGAAGGGATGAAACAACAGCTAATATTTTGACATAATATGAATCATTTTTCGTTTCGGTAAAAAACCCAGCGCCTCTCACCACATTATAGTCCGTAGCAAATGAAGCCTTGACGGGTTGAGATCAGTTTTTCGTGAGCGCATCCGATGCATAACAAGAGAGACAACAGCTTTTAAATATGACATGTGTTGCAAGGAGAGGAACATCAAAATTACTAGTAGTTTGTGAATATAGAAAGTGTAATGAGCTGACACTATACATGACTGTGGAACCGTGCAAAACAACTCTGCAAATTCAAGCCGAGGGAGACAACACAAATATGCAAACGATACGACATTGTTCCCTATCCCACTTCCATTACCCTGAGCTTGAATTTGACCTTGAAGCATATGGCAGGGGTCAAAGTCGAAGTCATTTACAAATATTTGCGCACCGGATCGAGTAGTATATCGTTGGAAAGGTCTTGAGCCCACGATTCCTGATATACCTTGGGCTACAACGTATAGTGATGTCACAAAGACGTCATAAACATCAAATTCCCGATATTTCGAAATGCCGTAACTTTGTCAAAATGACATGTACTCGTTTCAAACTTGATGTGAATTTTACAAGCCATGATCTCACTAAGATGATCTAACATGGTCAACACATTTTTGTCGATAACTCCATGTCAGTGTGAGGTAGAGAGATGCGGCTGGACCGAAACATGCAGGAAAGGCATTGTAATCACCCGTGTATTTCAATCTCGAGTTGGTGAGATAATGGAGGTCAAGCTGTCATGTCAAGGTAAATTTTTCAAACCTGTGGAACAATTTACTATAAAGAAGGTCTAGAGCCCCAAATTTCGGATGTATATCATGTTTGGCGCTACGACATACATTGACGTCACAATAACGTCATAAACATACAATTTCCAAAATTTCAAAACATCACAACTTTGGCAAAAATGCATGAACTCAATTGAAACTTGGAATGTCCCTTATGTTAGTCTATTTTTATTTTCGGTCAGTAACAAGACAAGTCTGTTAATACATTGCTGCATTAAAAAAGGCTTCAACCTGTAAATAGACTAGATCAGTGGGTCTGCAATCTGTAATTGTCTTGTTGTTACTGTTTTCGTATGTAGATCACCGCTAATGTGGAATATCAGTGACGATATTTACTGTTGGGTAAACGCAAAGAAACTTCGATAATAGCTGTTGGTAATGCTGGTAGGATATACGTTACAGCAATGTTGTAGATGATGTTTGGGCGTCTCAACTTCGTACGGACGGAACCAAAGATAAACATATTACATGTATGAAACTTTCCCGTCTATAAAAAATATTGAATGTAAGTGTATTGATTGTGATATTTCATGGTTTTTTTTTAAATTGTTGAAAATATACAAAATCCACCTGTGATCGTCATGATGTACAGTACACGTGATATCATTCTTACATTCAGATTATTCATTCTTTGGTGCATCAGAGTTGTTGACATGGAATGAGTTTTTTCTCCTTTTATTTCCTCCATACATGCGGCCATATACGAGGCCTAGGTACAGTTATTAAATGGATATCAGTAGAATTCTAGACACGTAAATGTTGTTTTGATTACGCTGTCAGCGGGGTTCAAAACCGCAGATTGAGAACACGAAAACAAAATGAGCTTATGTCGTGAGTGTGATTTCCTTATGTCAAGGAGTTAACCGCGTGAATTCGTGTATGTTTTCCCAAAAAAGATCATCCATAAAATGTCCGTTTTGGTTTTGTCATGACATGGAAAGGATAATAGTAAACAACATTTGCTGATTTGATAATATATGCATATTTACCCAGAATACACCCTAGTTGAAAGACGCTGCACTAAATGTGGACAAATGAGCAAATGTATGTATTTACTGAATACTGTGTATGTCATACTTCAGTATCACTCGGATTTGACTACTCACACTGATTTTGAAAAACTCGTCCATGGTTTCGGTCCTGGAATATGAATTTGTCTGTTTGTCGGTATCCATTCCTACTTTTTTACCATACGCACCAGACCCGGTGATGGCGTCCCAACCGATGCCAATGCTCACAGTATTTGACAGATTACTTGAACGTTCTTAATGTATTGGGCGTGTAGTAACATTAGTCATTGTACGAAGTTTTATCCATGTCTCCAGCATCTGTGGCAATATCGCGACATATCTTTAGGATCATAACGTGATTTCTAGACTAGTGGATCAGGGGGGAAATAACTGTTCCTGATTACATAAATTTCAATAGTTACTATTCCGACGCAGGTTTTCATGTGGTTTACCACTGTCCACATATATTGAAAATATGACTGAATTATGGCGAATTATGGTACTACTACCTGATACAGGGTAGTCTGGGTGATCAACACCTGACAACCAAACCCGATCTTCAATATGATGAGAGCACCGTATCTAACAAGGGAGCTGATAGAATGGGCCCAAGTATCATATCCTGCGCCTTCCTCTATATTCAATCAGGATTAAAAAGGTGCGAGACGGATTAAATGGTATGTTTTCAGTGGACGAGTAGTATTAACGAGCAGTGTACGGTACTTGGGCCATAGAGTGCTATATCCGCGAAATAGGATCAAAATGTTAACTATATGTGCTCAAATATAAATCAGAACGGGTAATTTTGGAATGCAATTGTCAGATTTTGCTACAAATGATACAACAACCGTATCTACAGTGAAACAGCAAAAAGACACAACTGGTATGTGGAAACATTTTAGAGATATGCACGTATTGTGCATGTTGTAGATGTGTAACTCTTGTAGCATTATAATGTCAATTAAATATAGAGTTGATGACCCTTACATTTTGTGACTACATCAGTGATTTCTTTGGATAAACTATTTGGCTGGGCTTTGTTTCTATGGCAAAATGTTGTATTTTACGTTTGTAAATGGCATCATCAAAATCTGACTGTACTGGTGGTAATTGATATATACATACATTCATACCAATGAGTCGATGTCACTGCTGGCGGACGTTGAATCTGTCCCCGAGGATACCATCAACTCAGTAGCCTTCTGGCTTGTGATTAGGTACTTATGTACTTGTCATATATCTATTCCATGGGGTTTGTATCGGATTTCTAAATTATTTCCAAAGGTTGTTGGGCAGTTGTATACTAGTTCCATCAGGTGTACGATAGAAACAACTACATTTAACACACTGTCTGCCCCTGATGACACCATTGTGTTTTTGGATAAACTATTTAGTTGTGCTTTGTTTCTATCGCAAAATGTTGTATTTTACGTTTGTAATTGGCATCATCAAAACATGACTGTATTGGTGGTAATAGATTGATACATACGTTTTACCTGGAAGATAATTGGGGGTTGTGGTCGTTGCTCATATATCAGATGGTCGGAAACTGACCATAAAAAAATACAACATTCTATTGAACTTCGTCAGTGGTTTGAGAATTACCACACCTTGAAATACTACGAATCAGTGATTTCAGCTGATGACCCTTACACTTTCTACCTTGGGACATAACGGGGGGATTTTAATCGTACGACCATCGGTCATACAGCAAATGACTTGAGCACTGAAAAATACAAAATTAATAAGGGAAATTAATCATTAATATAAGCAGAGTTATTGCAATTTTTCGATTTTGATCCTTCATCTGACCTTGACCTTGTCGTTCAATGTTGGGCTGTAAAATTTCACAGTATTGTTTCTACCATCCAGGCACATCTCCTGAACGAAAATGCGTTAAAACGATTGAAAACTAGCTTCACAATATATGGCCTCGAGTCTCAGAGCACTCAAAAGTCGTAAAATTGTGACCCCCCGATTTTTCGACATCGGGCGATAATGGAGAGTTTTCGTTTAATGACTATCGGTCGTACACCATACGATCGAGAATTGGCCAAAGAAAAATACAAAAATAGTTGGAAAAATTAATATCAAGTAGAACCAGAGTTATAGTTAATTATGTGATTTTCACTTTTTCCGTTGCCATGACAACCATTTTTATTCGATTTTGACCAAATTTGAAGGAACCTGAGCCATTACCATAGCGCCTCACTCCTATAAATTTCAGATTGATAGGACCGTTTGTCTTTGAGTTATAAGCGCAGACATTTGCACTGAAAAGTCTCTGGCAAAAAATAACCAGAATCGTGAACCCCCAATTTTTCGACATCGGGCGATAATGGAGAATTTTCGTCTTACAACCATCGGCTGTACACCATACGATCCGGAATTGGCCAAATAAAAATACAAGAATAGTTGGAAAAATTCATATCAAATAGAACCGGAGATATGGCCATTTATGTGATTTTCACTTTTTCCGTTGCCATGGCAACCGTTTTCATTCGATTTTGACAAAATTTGAAGGAAACCGAGCCACTACCTTAGCGCTTCATTCCTATAAATTTCAGATTGATAGGTCTGTTTGTTTTTGAGTTATAAGCGCAGATCCCCAACTTTTCGACACCAAGTGATAATGGAGAATTTTCGTCGTACGACCATCGGCTGTACACCATACGATCCGGAATTGGCCAGAGAAAAATACAAAAATAGTTGGAAAAATTAATATCAAGTAGAAACGAAGTCATAGCCAATTATGTGATTTTCACTTCTTCCGTTGCCATGGCAACCGTTTTCATCCAATTTCGACGAAATTTGAGGAGGGCCGAGCCACTGCCATACCGCTTCCTATAAACCGCACAATGATCAGACCAATTTTATTCGAGTTATACGCGCGACAGACGGGGAGACAGACAGACCGACAGACCCAAATGCAATTCCCTCGCCTCCCCCCCCCCCCCCCCCTACGTGGGCGAGGGTAAACAGTTGCATTAGCCTGACTGTTGCTTTTATTCAATGGACCATGTGCAAAAACCATTCGATACGTGACAGTATTGTAACAGTTGCGATCACTAGTCTCCTAGGAATTATCCACATTAAAACAACTGTTTTTTGTGATGAATAACGTCGACGTCATATGACAACTACTATACACTGATTTTTCCAACTCGTTTACACCGTTTTTTGCCGATATCTAATGGCGATGTTTAATGGTATCGTATTGTAACTTGGCATACTTCACCTGGAGATCATAGCGAAACGGCATTTTTTTGCAAACTTTCAGACTTCTGCTCATAGAACTGCGAGAGTTAGCAATCTACTGCAAAGATAAGTTTTCCCTGAAATCCTGTCGTTTGCATGTCAATAAATATTGTTTTCCTTTGGCACGTGATGGGCGATTCTGTTCCGATAATTTGCATAGGGGCGAGGGTTAGGATTCGGGACCGCCCACGCAGGTTAACTGATTCGGAATTACTCGCACGTGCAGGCACCTTGACGACAACTGACAACCCGATCCCCCTATTATGACTACTTTGAACTTGTCCATTTGGATTCCGTCATCAGTTGTCGAGAACCAAGCAATATGTCGGCGCCCATGGTTCGAGCAAATCCTCGCTTAAATAAAACTTTTGTGTTTTGAAAGAAACCGATAGCGTTCCGGAAGACAGGTTTGTGTACATTAATTGCCGTTTGTATCACAGATATGCAATATTCGGTTGAACATTCGCTCGAAGTAACTTGACTGAACTAAAGGCAAAAAACGGTGTAAACGAGTTTAAAAAATCAGAGTACAGTATTACAACCATCTGGCGTTTCGCGAACACATCACTCTGAACCTACTTTTATAGTCAACCACATTTCTGTCCAAAATTATTTCAATATTAAAAAAAAATATTGGGGCCGGAAATGGCACTAAATAGTGACGAATTCCGGACCAAAATACTGGAATAATGAAACTTACCCACACCACAGGGGTACATTGGCGAGTCATCAACTATAGAAATAGTTAATGAAAAAGTCAGAGAACATGGCCATCAAAGGCACAAATGATTGACTGACAAATTCGAGGTCTCCATTCAAACTGCCGAATATTTTTTACCATTAGAATGTCGCAATATTTAGACTTGATCTGGAAGTATTTTAGTGAATTTACAGCTCCCATTATGAAAAAAGTGGATGAAATTTTCTAAGTTAAAAAATGATTTCATTGGCGAAATCGTTTTAAACTGTTCTGGCTGAATGGCTCAAAACAGACAGTGACATGATTTCAGACCTAATTTTTGTTCACAGACCCATTAGAAAATAAAAATGACCACCATGTGCAGACTGGTGATTCGAGGGCGTCTTATGCATCAATAAGAAAAAAGGTACTGAGCAGATTTGGAGAGATCGTCCAAAATTGGGGGTCTCATCAAAAGTGGCCATCATTCTTTTAATCATTTTAAAATACACTTGTGCAAAATTTCAGAAAAATTGAAAGGTAAGTGTAGCGATTTTGCCCTAAGCACGCGGCAGGTGATTGTAAACATACATGCCATTTATGTGGCCTTTTCGTTCTTGGCCTTGTTTTGACACGCTCCGTTCGAGCGTGCGTTGCCACGGCAACGCATTGTAATTTACGCTCCAGTAAACTATAACAATGGTGTGATTATACTTCGCGTGCAGCCTTTAGTTTCTGGTGTATTTATATATACACTGGAGGCTGCTCGGTCGAGGAGATTGTCCAAGATCGAGTGACAGGATGCACTCGGAGCTCGCCATGAGCTTTGAGTTCCCTGTTCGGGAGTAGTGGGCTCCTAGAGCCCTGGGGACGATTTCCATGGGGAGGCCCGGGCTGGGAGAGAAAAGTTGCTGACTCGGGGGCGCAAGCCCTGTGGATCGCCAGTTCTCTCCCTTCCCGGGACGTGTGACATAGGCTCTGGCCAGCATGTCGGACTGTACAGGGTTCCGTCCCCGAGGTAGACCGCGGCTCGCCAGGCCCCTCCAACTAACACCGTGGTGATGAACCAGTTTCTGAACGGTGTCCTTAGGCCTGGGAGTGTCGGGTGGGCTGTTACCTGGTTACCGTTAATGCTAGAGTGGTTACCGTGTCCGCAGTGACCTCCGGTGAGAGGCGCCGCCGCAAGGATCTGGAATAGCGGATGCGCGTCCGCAAGGACTCGCGGTGAGAGGACTATCCTCGAGGATCCCGAAGAGCGGACGATAGTCAATAACTTTACATAAGTTTCAAATATAAAAATGTGGATGACAACAGACGCAACTCCATGCCAATAGGTTATCAGACGTTTGATAACCATGGTAACATAAAAACTGACTAATACATACAAATTACACAATATCAACGCAAATCAGTGTTAATGATGACTTGATATATACATACGGTAGGGATCTGCAGGTGTACACTCATGTTCAATCATGTCAGCTCCTGATTACGAAAGTGTGGTTACGGATAAAATTTGTTTGTTGAAATTTACCTTATTCTATAGTATTTTCTCAAGTTTTTCCCAAAATGTACCCAGGTATACTTGTTGTAATAATCTGATATATGCATTGAACACATGAATTCATCATTCAGAAATTGGTACCTGGTGTCGCAAACGAGAGTATATGATATTGTTACTTTATGACTGGATACTGTGGCGTTAGTGCCTCGCTTATACAATTAACGTTCTGATCCTGAATATCGTGGCAGGGTCGTTAAAAGCACGCTAAATGATCAATTACTGGCGATTTTCTACCGGCAATCATGGACTGAAATAAACATGGAAACAATGCCAAAGTATAAAGTATTCCAAAACGAACAAAACCAAATCTGTTATCCAATCTCAAATTCCAGTGTCAGACAAAATCGAGAAAAATTTATGGAACTTCAGGATGACCATAGGTGGGTGAAGTCAGGTGTTCCGGGAAGATTAGGCATTTCCTGCCCCACATATGGCACACGTCATGAATTATAATTTTTTAAACTGCAAAAACGCCCTTTTGTATACTTGTCACAATTTTGGTGTACTTTCAGCCAGATCGGGATGACGTCCATAGAAATTCTCAAGCACGTCTATTAATCTTGGTCAGACCAGAAATACATAATGGAAGACCTCTATGTATTTCTGGTCAAACTCTTGATGCAGCAGTTTAGAGACTAGTGGCGACTTATGTGAACAAAGCCCTCATATGCTTTTTTCATATTTCTAAATTGTTCTACAGGTTGATCTGCAATAAATCCCACCATGTGTACAGAAGACAACTATATTTATTTCACACCCTGTTTGTCCCTGATGAAGACAGTGTGGCTTCGTCTGTAAATATTTTAGAGGGCTTTGCTTATATTCAGAAAATGTTATATTTGGGTTCATCATTGACATCATCAAAAATCATAATAGGTTGAGACATATCTTCTCGGTGCAGTTCTCATCTGTGGTACGCACATTATATAACAATTCTCTTGCCATATTGATGTCCAAAGTGAAGCGACTATTGTCATTTGCCTTGGGAACACTTCGGGGAAATCAGTATTCATAAAACTGATACAACGAGCCACAACGAAGCGGGATTCTAATCAATTTCCCAGTCTGCTGCATTACCAGAGTTGCCTCTACAGCGTTCTCTCTGATTGTTATAATCTCCATAAGCATCAACTGTATTATCCGTGCAAATAATTCAACAATGGGGAAACCTGTCTCGTGCTACATCAGAAATGACATCCAACAGTATTCTGCTTTACCTGTAGAACTACATTTCGCATGACTGACCTGAATATAATGGACAAGTATGTGAAGCTATTTATTTTATATAAAAATGTGTTACTGCATCTTCACAATACATTTTGAAGATTTTGTTGGATAGCACACCTGTCATATCCTACATTCGTGCTTTTTTTCTTTACACAGACGGGTATACTTTGCCTCATTGTGTTATGAGCCGATATATGGAAGTATGTGGGGGATAAATATGCACTTCAAATAACTTACAAGATACATGGTTAATACTGAAAAACATGTGCGATTCTTCAGATGACACAATGGAAAATGAATACATTTCAATATAATCAATACTACTCGGTATTCAGGCTCTCAAACTACCATTACTGCAAATAATAGATTTCAGTCTACCAGCGTTTTAGCCTAATGATGCAAAGTTCTACTGCTCCTGGATATCCACTTCCGTAGAATGTAGCGGAACCGTTTTCCCAAAGCGAAATAGATGAAGAAGTTGACCGACGAGTTGACGACCATCAGCAGAGCACTAATCGTGTTACAGATATAGAAAGGTCGAGAGATGAACGTCATCACCTTGTTCTGTTGTAACGTCGTCAGGATCAGAAGAATGCTTTCCGGTGTCTCACATATGATAAATACTAAAATAATAATAACAAGGACAACAGTGGCATTATTATCGCTGTGTTGGTGGCCATGGCGTTTCGTTTTTGACGAGGAGTTTCGAAGTGGAATTTCCATCTCTGATTGACGACGCTTTGATTTCTTTATAGCCTGAATGAGGCTCAGGTTCAAAGTGAAGAGTAGAGTCAACGGTATGATGTAGAGAAACACTATGAACATTCCATAACGGTATATGTTCAAATAATAAAAGTTTGCAAATACCTCTTTTGGCACCACCCTCGACACAATAACTTGGCCACACGACTCGAAAGCCATGATACAACTATCGAAGAACCGAGGCAATGAGAAGATAATCCCAAATGCAGCCACGATTGCAGCACATATTCTTCTGGACTGTGCACCGAACATCTTGATGGCACGCAATGGCTTACACACGTAGATATACCTGTCGATGGTCACTAAAACCATCATCCAGATGGTAATAGCTTGGAATGTCTTCAGTAGAGGATAGATGTAGAATTGCATCTGGTGGTAGAGGTGGGGGTTCTTCACCAAATACTTCAGCGGATACCGCAACAAGGCTGTTACCAGGTACAACGAATCCGAGATCGCTAGCAGTTGCAAGAGAAGCAAGTGCTCTCGGTGTTCCTTGTCCTGATGTAGTATCACCAGAAATGCTATATTTCCTAGCAAACCAACCAGTCCAATAAAACCTATAAGGTAGAGTTCCACAGTAATATCGAATGCGTTCTCGTCTGGCATTCCTATAGCTGGAACCGACGCGTTTGACTCACACGTGGTGTTTACCACGTGCAGTCCACATTGCTGATTTAGTGTCATTCTGACCTGTTGGAATGGCATTTAATCTGGTTCGATCCTGTTATCGACGTAACTATCTTCGGCAACTAGATTTAACTTGTGTTATATTAACGTTTCATGGCTACAACCAGTTGCAGTCTTAAAATTCAATATTTCCCGAACATAAATAAATATCTGTCCCCTCGAGTTGGTTGAAATGGCGAAACAGAAATCTATCCTAGGAAGTTCACTCTGGTGCTGGTGTGGTGACATCCGGTGTTATCGCATGTCGTCAGTCCAGGCCTTGGTCAGCTGAGCAGCCAAGTCGTAGACGGTAGTTTCATGAAAATGTAATAGTACAATCATCATCAATTCGAAACATAATATTACAAGCTTATATGCACGTTGCTGTTTAAAATCAAAAGGCAAATTATGAAGAGATGCTGCATACGTGACTCAGCCTACGTGACTAGTCGAACAACTTACTCAAGTTGCACTATAATAACATCAATCAATTTTCGAGATTCTTTTACGCAGTTTTAAATTGTATCAGTATATTCTAACAGCTGTGCATTAAGGTGTGATTGCACGTAACTTACCGGTGACTGCACTGAGGCACTTTTCCATTGACTTATAATGTGAAAGTAAAGGTAACAAAATCGCCAAAACAATACAATCCCCTGACCTAAAACTTGGCTAGCACACACACATATACTCATGGATGATGAACCGAGACATGGTTTCATAAATGATATCACGAAAGCTGTGCAATTTGATGATTAGATAAATCATTTTATACGTTTCACCAAAACGAAGATTCGAGTGTTCTGCTTGACAAGCACTGGATGTTGCATATATTTATTTTTTGTTGTCGTCAAAATAATGAGAATATCTAGGGCTATACTTTCTGTGAGATGAATACAATGAGCTGAACATTCATAATCCCAAACACCTCGGTGCACCCGAGTGCATATCACCTGTGAGTTTTACTGGCCTCACTAGCTATTTGCTGCACAGCATAATCCTTTCGCTCGCCCTGTTGTGAGTGTATTTTGTAGACTGAGAAATAGGTCGGAAAATGACATATGAAAACGATGATTTTAACAAATTTAACATTGCTTAGTAAGAAACAGAGTCTCGGTTAGTAATCCTTGATGGCTAAGAATAAGAAAGGCAAAGTTTCACGTTGATTGGAAGTGTGTAAATTCATGAATTTGTTACCTTTATATTTACATTATAAGTGAATGGACAGCTGGTCAATGCCAGGTTCATGACGATTACATGCAATCAATCCTTAACAGTGTAGAGCTTGTAGTTTAATGGGCAAGACAAAAATTTACTGAATGTGCCAGATATCGAGCAAGTGTGATAGCCAATTGGGAAGCCCATACAACGTCACTGAAATTTGTTTACCACACAGGTGTAGATACGTGCTTTAAACTTTACCTTTGTGGTGCCGGTTTCTCTGAGTCCATGCAGGTATGCGTCCAGCATTATATTCAGCCCGTATCGATACAATTCCAAGCGAGAAAAAAAACATGTCGTCATACAGATGTACTACTCGCCTTCGCGATATCATTCATGTGCTCACTACACCACATCACAGGTATGCCATATATTTTTTTTTTCTACGCCGAACGAATATCTTGTTATATATAGCCCGCAGTTGCGTGAATTTGTTCCTAGCTGTATCCACGTCGATGCTGTGAGTGATGTAGAAACCAACACGTTTTCCATGGACCATTCAAGTATCGGGCCAGTCCGACCAAGAGAGGGCGGTGTCTGGAAACTAGCGGCCTGGTGTCTGACTGCTGTCGACTGGCTCGTAGTCAGAACAGATCATCAGCCAGTGATTGCTGTCGTAAAATGGACACAAAATCTCCAGCGAAGTGAAGCACTTGCTCTTTGGTACCGACAGACCAACGATCAGCAATATTACTCACCCGTAGTAGACTTGGTGATGGTAGTACACATATATCTACTGTGAAATTTTCAACCACAATATAAATATACTGCTCGAAGATGTCTCAAGACAATTTCCCTTCACTTCACGTAGCTGTTCTTAAATAAAGTATATCGTTACATTTTATCACCATTTCTGCCAGAAACGAGTCATTATACATGAACCACGGTTTATTTACGGTTTTAATATAATCCTGCAACACGAACATATAAAATACACCCCCATGTAACTGTTACTTATCCAGATTCATCAGCTGGGTTATCGTGAGGATTCCGTGTATACTGACACGTGAACATACAATATATCTCAATTACAACCAATTTTGGATGATATTACACACGGTGTCCTGATTCGGAATGGTTATCACAATTTATGCCCCTACAAGGCATCATATTTGCTCTTCCCTTATTACGTTACGATTGTTATAATGTATGGTTATATCCCATTTATGTACATCACACAGAAGTAATCTCCAACCACGATTGTCTCATGCTTTATATACATCTCAACTGTGTTTAATGTGACAAGAATTAGTGTAAAACTGATTAAATCTCATATTACCACTATGTTAGTTTGAATTCTAAGGTACGTGTTCTGTTATCATTCTAAATGCTCTCTCGAGACACATAGTTTTATGCAACTGAAAATTGATAAAAACAAGTATGTTATTCTATTTGAGATCAATTAGATTTATCTGATAAATATGTATGAATAACCGAGCTGAAACTGTTAGAACTCGTGCCTGAGGTCACGTGGCGAGATTGCATGGGAAAACTGTTGTTTGTCTCAAGAGATCGCATCGAATGATCCAATTAGTTGTGGCTATTTTTATCTCTGAACGATAGGGTGTAAATTTCATGTCAATACTGACACCTGGAAGATCAAATAGGAGTAGGTTTAATCTGGAGGGATAAGTTCCCCAAATTGGGCTTCCTTTGCGTTCATTGACTAAGGAGATGCAGCAACAAAACGTTTTACAAATAACTGAATTGCATATAGCATCATCCTCCATTGTCCGAAGTCTCAATAAATACACTTTGTACCATTGATGTTATCTCGGGGAGATGGAGAGTGTATTGTTAATTTGAAGTTATTTTATTTATGTATCTTTTTGCCTTGATAAGGAATTAATGTCGTGGCTTCCAGGATATCAATCATACAATTGTCAATTAATTTCTTCAGGTGCACTGATTTAAGGCGTATATTCACCACAGTAGATGTTCTCCATCCTTGCTACCAAAGTTTGAAGGAAGAGGCATCTTGAAGTGTTAAATATAAGAAAAAAGTTGAAGCTAAAAACAAACCAGAAAGATGTGAGACAGACTATATGGTTCATCCCCATTGGTTTATTCTGGTATCTTCATCACCATAGCTTTTTAATAGATCACCTCCAATACCATACTGATATTGGAGAGAAATACTGATAATTACCTATTTCAGGGGTGCGTTTTGGATTTCTTAATTGGTTTAGTTGGTTATTGTGCTGCTATATACTGATTCCACCCGGCGTACGGTTGAAACAACTATATTTTATACACTGTCTGCCCCTGATGATGCCGATGTGTCATTCAAAGTGAAAAAGGTCGGGTTTTGTTTTTTCGCACACACGTTAGGTTTTATTATCATAATCAAAGTAAATGTGAATACAAAATCTTAACACTAATGCCAATGTAACGTGTCACAAGGAGGGAACATGATATCTTACACACTCTGCAGTATGCAATCCAGAAACGTACAATATATGATACAAGCGTTCAAATGTACATTGCACTTTTTTCAAAGAATGGAAATTCCCCTAAGATTTTAAATAAGTTATCATTCCAAAATGTATTCCAACATTTATAGAGCGCCCTTACCACTAAATAAATGGTGCACAAAAGAGCTGTACAAGTGAAAATTCAGCTCGACTTGCGAGGCCTCCAAGATCCCCTGCTGAGAACTGTAAACTGTACTGTAAACTATATTTATCTGGATGGAAATGGCTGATGGAAACATTGCAAAAATACTGAATTGATCATGATTGTGATCCTAAACAAGCCGTGGGCTGCAATAGGGAGGTCTTCAGTCCAACTTTAATCTAGGATTTGATATAGCTGAGACATGTCTATATAATGCAGCAATATAAATCGGCAATTTCAAGCCAATGAAGACAATAATAGAAATATGCAAACGAGATGACATTGTTGTTTTATCCCCCAATTGCGTTGTGTCCTACATGTGGATCACTGCGAATGCGGCATCCCGTTCACGATAAATACTGTTGGGTGAAAACTTCGATATAAGCTGCGTAATGTACATTTATCGGCTGAGATCAGCAGGGCTGAGGATATAATAACCTAGTTGACTACACTGTTTTGTGTGAGCGCAGCAATCATATTCCAATATATACTTGCGATGCTACATCAGTGTTTTGTTTCCGTTCAATCATATGACGGTCCTAATCCGGAAGGATCTTTTTCTGCATATATTTCCATATCGGCCTTCAATTCGCGGCCAAGACACTGTTATTTCCAGTAGTGTTTCAAAAGTGGACATGTGATTTTGACGAGGTTATCTACATAGATCTAGTTGACAAATTTTGGTGAATTATGAAAACAAATCATGATGATGGGGGAGCGTAAGACTGTGTCGAGCATTTACTTGTGTATGCATATGTGCCATATCCGAAATAAAGCTGTCAAAGTGGATAGTTTATAAAAACTTTCGTATTGATTTTACTAGGAGTTTAAAGATTGACAACATTTAAAAGACTTTAGATACAATATACCATGTGTGTAATACGATTACTAATTTGTTTGTAATTTTGGATGTACAGTACATGCACCAAACCCAATATTACTAGCTTAGAAATGCGTAGGCACCGGTGTTTGCAATATTTGACATAGTATCTGGATACATTCTGATGTCGTGGAGCATGCATTAACAGCCCTAACAGTAACAGGGAACGGTTGTATTGATTTGATACACAATCGCCACAAATAGAAGCATAACTTATACTGGAAGAAGACAGAATGACACAGCTGGTATCAAACACATTTCAGAGACACACACATGGTAAAAGTGTGTTCCGTAGCTGTATTCCCCATACTGCAACAGCTGGACTACCCCTGAGGGTTTCTTTTTTATAATGGGCAATATAAGAACCATTCGAAAAGTGGCAATGGTGTAATGGTTGTTGGTTTTGGCGCCACGTCAGTAATAATGTCGTCTGTTGTGAATCCATGCACATGGAAAAAAAATATGTGACCTTTATAATGAGTCGTCCAATAAATGCCCCCATATTGCTGGTCTAGTTCTTTACACTAGCAGCGGATTAGGCATTCAATAATTTTCGCAGCAGCAACTGAAAATATTCACACACCAGTGCTCCTGCATACTTCAAGATAAATAAATAAATGGGCAGATATAGATATGCAGATATTTATATATTATCTATCTCCTCCTCATGTCATGTATTTGACTGCTGGAACATTGCTGATAGTTGGTAATCTTGATGAAAATGTCACATTGTTCCTTTTATTATATCTGTTGTTGGTTTGCAATGAACAGATCTTAATGTGCTTCTTTCCTTCTCCTGGAAATAATTAAAACCTATTTTCTTTGGCAGAATGAGAATGATGGCATCAAGTGGCACCTGGCGATATGAGAGAGAGAGATATCGTACCCAATTGAATACGATGTAAATTACCGAAGAATGTATCAGAAAAAAATATCAGACCAGAATGTTGGTAATTGATGCAAATATTCACATATGCATATACGTGACAGTTGTCAAAGTGTTTATTTGTCAAATATAACATGACACGACATACATGCGAATTAGAGGATATCAACGCGAATTTTACTAATGGAGATGTGTTGTCAAGGTCATTATGATGCTGGTACATTTATCTGACGTCGACGTAAATGATATCTGGTTATTATTAATTTTTTAACTGGTAAAACCATGGCATGTGGATTGGTTTATATTATTCCATCATGCTGATTTACCACATCGCCAGGAGAAATGCATTCTTCCCTTGAAAATAGTGTGATGAATCATTACCAATGGATAAACTAACAGTAAATAGTTTATTACATGATTTTTATAAAATACATCATCTCGTTAGATCAAAGTCTGTAACAGACAAAGCCTTGAAAATTATTACAAAATTTTGTTATTCCACAATCAGGTTTTTACTGTGAGCAGCAGATGTGAAACAACACAACCAACAAACTGATATCGATGACACATTACCGGTGGACAATTTGTCGACTACATGTATATGATTATTTCGCGAACATATATACATGTTTTATCACAAAGTTTAGTATGTATGTATCAACCCATTACCGATTATAACAAGATTTGATTACAAAAAAAAAAAAAAACTAGCATCACTTTCGGAATAGAAACAAACTTTTATATCTGAAGCCACACTGGCGTCATCAGGGGCAGACAGTATGTAAACATAAATGTTTCTTCTGTACACCAGATGGAATTAGTGAATAACTGCCCAACAACTTACTAAAAGAATTTAGAAATCCGAAACAATCCCCGTGAAATAGACACGTACATATATGACAAGTACATAGGTACCCAATCATAAGCCAGAAGGCTACTGAGTTGATGGTAACTGAGCGAGGGAAAGTATGTGACACAAAGTATTCAAAAATGAACACCAAATACAAAGACCGAGTCCAATGCAAAACGCAAATACAATTGCAAATGATCTTCGCAAATGAACTTCTTGACAATCCTGGCAGTTTTATCATACTATTTATTTGTTCTCACTCTCCCTGAAAACACAATTGACAATGATGATGATGAATAACACCAAATGAATGTAAACAACGGCGAATATCCATTTTTGTTCTCGAAGAAACTCTAACGTACGAAGCCCCTAAGGAAACACAATGGAGAGTTTTAAAAAAATTCCCCTCGCGAACTATTCACGTTCCCTCGCAATCTTTTCGTGTTCCCTCGCGTTTTTGTTGCAAAACCTTCTCAGAAGTCATGGGCGTCAGCATAGTCAATGCCATCGCGAAGGAACGCGACAAGATCACGTTTGAACGCGAATAGTTCGCGAGGGAAGGCGAAAAGATTGCGTTCTGACACAAAAGCTTCGCAAGGGAGCGCAAAATGAAATTTGTTGCGCTCATATGTGTGTCCTTTTAGGGCTCCGTATTAACGTCTCTGACCAGATCAAAATCCACAACTAATAAAGTTTTGGCAGGTCGAGATGAGATGTTAATTATGTTATAACAATCAGGCATTGTTGAGTCATGGAAACGTAGAATAACACAGCTGACACTCCTACAATCTCACGCCTGTTTCCAGGTTACATCGAGGGTGGCCTGATAAAAATTGACAAACACAACCAAATGCTAAAATGCCTGAGATATATAGAATGCAAGAATAACATTACCCAGATGGTTGATATTGCGGGCTTTATTGTCTTCATCAAATTCTCACTGATACGAACATTGTGCGTTTACCACACACATGTAGCAGCCTTTTCATTCAAATGTAACTACAAATAAGTTCTTCCCGAGTGGTTTTGGTTGGGTCTTTGTGTCCTGTAAGTGCGCTTAATAACTCCACGGTTATTGCTTTTATCTTAGGTTTGTTTTGATATATTGTCAGACAGTTAAATTCTATCAAAGTGAGGAGTAGAGTCAAATCCTTATGACGTTGATGTGGCTTCATAAAAGTCTGGTCAAATTTATTTCTAATGTTTTCAAGATGAGGTTGATGAAAAATATGGTTTTATGCCAAATGAGACATGTAAAATTTCTATTTGACCTGACGATCCTTAACAAAGTTATGGCAGAAATTTACTTGGGTTTTGGCTACATTGGCCCAAGTACCATATACTGCGCCTTCCTCTATATTCAATAAGGATTAAAAAGGTGACAGACGGATTAAGTGGCATGCATTTAGTGGACGAGTAGTATTAAGGCGCAGTGTATGATACTTGGGCCGCTACATTTATCTGCGAATGAAAATGTGTATATTTTGTCGAATGATCCAAGATCAACCTGGATTATGTTCAATCTGGAAGGAACAGTAACCAGAATACGGGTTTCTCTGTATTCATTATACAAAATTACGAGTTTATAAAATGTTCTATGAACAAATATTACCTGCCGTTGTTGTTCGTACAGTATGTTGAGATCGAGTTCTCGGGTTTAATCAATTTCATATAGCCCTGATATAAGGTACGAAAGATGTAGTGTTAAGGTCTCCCAATAAAATATATATTACTTCATATTCAATGAAAAGTGGCATAAGCTGGGGAAAATGATATGCGACTAAAAATGGTAAAAGTAGGATTTTGCCCTTTACCAAAGGTTTTTTAAATTCCAGTTTGAATTGATTGACCCCTGAATTTTAAATATAATAGGGAGTGCATAACACTGGGTAAGTTTGGAGTATCATTTGCAGCGCATGAAAATATTCGTTGTGCAAGCGTTTTGGTCCAATCGTTTTATCCTGTATGATGAAATGGTAACTATAAAAAATTAGCCCAAAGGCTAAGACAGATGCATATTTCAGATATTAGCCATGAAAAAGGTCTCTGGTCAAATTCAAGGTCACGAGAATATCCAGCATATATGTACATGATGTATAACAGTCCCAATATGTCCACAATTGATTGATAAGCTGTAAATTCAATAACAATTTTGTCCTATGACCTTGTGAATGAGGTCAATGGTCAAAATATTCGGCACACATAACTCCCTATATTTGCATAATTGATTCCTGAGCTGAGAGATAATAATAAGCAAAATATTAGCCATTTTGTGCCCTGACCCTGAAAATCAGTCAAAGGTCAAATTCAAGGCCATAACACTATCCAGCATATATCATTTCCTTTGTGTGAACAATTGATCCTTAAGCTATAAATTCGATAATAAGCGCTATATTATTAGATATTTTGTGCTCTGTCCTCGAAAATAGGTTCAAAGGTCAAATTCAAGGTCATCAGAATATTCAGCGTATATCAATTTCTATATGTCCACAATTGGTTGCCAAGCCATCAAGCCAATAAGAAACAAGATATTAGTCATTTTGTCCTGTGACATTGAAAATGAGATCAAAGGTCGAATTCGAGGTCATGGCAATATTCAGCATATATCCTTTCCCATATGTTCACAGTTGATTTCTAAGCTGTAAAGTCGATAATAAGCGAAATATTAGCCATTTTGAGCGCTGGCCTTGAAAATAAGGTCAAGGTTTGAATTCAACGTCATCAGAATATCCAGCGTATATCATTTCCTATATGTCCAATATGTCCACAATTGGTTCCTAAGCTATAACGTCAATAGTAAAGCACGACATTAGCCATTTTGTCTTGGACCTTGAAAATGAGGTTAAGGTCAAATTCGAGGTCATGGCAATTTTCAGCATATACCATTTTCTATATGTGCAGAATTGATTCCTAAGCTGTAAAGATAATCGTTGTTACGTCCTGTGACCCTGAAATTTAGTCAAAGGTCAAATTCAAGATCACGAAAATAATCTGTTTATATCATTTCCTATATGTTCACAATTGATTCCTAAGCTGTAAAGTCAATAAGAAGCGAGATATTAGCTATTTTGTCATGTGACCTTGGAAATGAGGTCAAAGGTGAAATTCAAGGTCATTACAATATTCAGTCAATGTCATTTCCTATATGTCCACAATTGATTCCTAATCTCAATGGACATAAAACGTGTAAATGGGGTATTTTCTAGTGTAATTCAAGAATTGATATATTGATTTGGCATCTTTTTGGTACCGTGAATCTAGCATACTTCTTTACGTTACAAACAATGTGTATGTGCTACCAGGGTGTGATCAAATATTTTAAGGAACAACTGAACCAAATTGTTAACCATGTGATGAATTGAACATTATGTTCATCATTTGCTCGCGATGTTTCTTTTGTGTGAAATGTAGCGTCACGGGTCATGACATTATGTCACAATACAATTCAGAGAATAATCAATCGAGTTTAGTACTCGATTGATTGCAATCGAGTTTAGTACTCGATTGAGTACTCAATAAAGTACTAATTGAGTACTCAATAAATTGAGTAATTGAGTACTCAATAAAGTACTCAATAAAGTACTAATCGAGTTTAGTAATCGAGTTTAGTTCTGGCTTGAATTATATTATTTGAACTGAGTTTTCTGTCGATACCATTTGCCGTCCAAAAAGCACAACCACAAATATTCTGATAGAACATGATGCACTCTTCGTTTTGAAACAAAAATTCAACGTCTCTCATAAGATTGACCTCATGAGATTGAACTCATAAGATATTAGTTCAGAACTAAAAGGGCCTTGACAGGTTGAACAAATGGAATAGACTTGAAACAGCACATACAATACTCCTGAGATATGACACATCTTGCCAGATTACAACCATATGGTACAGACCAAATTAACTGACAATTCGGAAAGTGCCATGACCTGATATTGAGGACCGAATCAAGGATATGATCATAATGGCCATACATTAGAAGCTATGTAACTACGAACAAATGTTTGCAAGAAAATATGCGATATTCAACCATGTTAGGTCACACCAATTTATAGAGTTGGTCTATGGAATCGCCGCCCCTAAAAATTCATTCTCAAAATTTCGGTAAAAAAAATCGCCGCACCTATTTTGACCTAATAAAATTCATCGACAACTTAGTTTTTGCCCCAAATAAAAATCACAATCTGTATCCACTCAAATAGTTGTCAAAAACTGCATTTAAAGAGCCAGTATTGATACTTTCCGAGGAACTGTTTGAATCATTGTGTGCCAACACTACACAGGATCACCAGTGAGCTGAAAATATCAGCATTTTGGGCCTTTAGCACAGCTTTGGGTGGGTCTTCCTGGCATGACATGTTGATATACATGATTTTAACAGAATATGTCTCAATACCAAAAATTTTCCAGAACCTAACCAATAGTATCTTGCGATAGATAATTCTTCTGTAACTCATAGGTCTATATTTCAAACTATAGTCATCTGAATACATCAGGACAGTTTGGAATTTTACTCAATAATACTGCAATAATTTGCGTTATTTCAGACAAAATTCATGAACATGACAAGACAAGTAATTCAACATGACACATTGAAAATCGTTCACAAATTTCTAAACTATTTTCTGTGAAAAAAGGCACAGAATACATTGAATTGTTCATCTACCAGAATTTACCCATACGGCCTAGATATATACATGTAGACGGGTTAACAGAGCAAATAACAGATTATAATTGATTTAAATGATCCTATTTTCCCGCTAAACTGGCCAATTTGATTTTTTAAGGACATGACTGTCGAATACAAAACCAAAATAAGCGGCAAATACATAAGTTATCATTCAAAATAAAATCTCTCGCACGAATTTTGGCAATCTAGATTCCAAAGACAGAAGTTATTAGTAAAAAAAAAATATATCGTTCGTACCATTTTTGAAGTGAAATATTCCAAAGACGGAAAATTTAATATTAAATGTAAAAATATTTCGCTCCCACGTACGATTTTTTCAGGACAAAAATCCATAGACCAACTTTATAAATTGGTGTGGCCTTACCAATAAACGAAGTATCAAGTATGTTGATACAGCGCAAGGATAACAAATTCGAAAATTTCACGCTGTGTCTTTGTTGCATGCAACCTTGTATTCATTTGATATCAATGTAGCATACACCAAAACGTTACGTTATGACGTTTCTTCATATTCGGTTTGTATTTAACATATGTATCATATTGCCATCAGGTGGATGGAATTCGTCTGTTTATTTTTTTCTGTGTAAATACTAATTTACATTTTCCCTCATGCATTATTTATCATACTGTAACAGAAAATTTGTTGGCCCATTAAGATTTGATATTTACACAACAATAGTCACATAATGTTACACGATCTTTCTGTGAACGCCAGACATCGACACAATATTACTAATGCATTTAGGCAATGCACTGAGAACAGTAGATGAAAAAGAAAATTGTCCCAGAGACAACTCCCACATCTGACTGAGAACTTACCAATATTAGTAATCAGTAGTAATGGTGCTCCTCTGTCTTGTCATCAAATAACTGCAGACAATAACATTTCCCAAATTGTATTGACTTTTGAACAGTCATTAAATATTTTTTCCTCAAGGAAATATCATATCGGCCGTCAAATACGAGACCAATATACAGTTATGTTGCAGATATCAGTAGGACTCTAGATGCAGACATGATGTTTTGATTACGCTGTCAGCGGGATTCAAAACATTTGGTTGGAATACGAAAACAATACAAAAACGAACGCTGATGGCGTGAGTGAGAGAAATTTCCGTGTGTCAATGAATTTCTCGCATCAGGTATCCGCGTATGTTATCCCAAATAATACTGTCAAAGCTGATTTTCTTTTTATGCTTTATTGGCTATGTGTCGTATTAAAAAGGGGTCTAATGAGAGTAAATGGTATTGGCGCAGGTGGTAATGTATGTATATATATGAGATATGTTAAAGACACTGCACCCTACAATCAGTACCAAATCAATACAAAAAAGTT
The DNA here is from genome assembly GCA_949152475.1 of Terebella lapidaria. Taxonomy (NCBI): domain Eukaryota; kingdom Metazoa; phylum Annelida; class Polychaeta; order Terebellida; family Terebellidae; genus Terebella; species Terebella lapidaria. Next base: position 13,935,630 of record OX424558.1, read on the forward strand.
CAATAAAAGCTTTCCTGGGATTTCAGGGAATAGAAATAAAGCCTGACCAAATATGTTTTATATGAATAGACGTGGAATCAATACCCAGTATTAAGTATTCCGAGCAAACAAAACAGGGTCCGTTATCCAATCTCATAGTCCGGGGACAGAAAGTCATATCAGGCATACGAAGTGAGAGAAAACAAAAATGACAGGGAAACTCATGAACCCCCAAAAATGGCCATTAGGAGGTGAAATCAGGTGCTCCGGAAAGAGTGAGCATTTCCTAGTTGCATGGCAGACATGGATCTGCTGTATTTATCAACCAGATCATGATGACGTCCATAGAATTTCTTAAACGCAGCTATAAGTCTTGGTAAAACATATCCTTGTCGCAGCAGTTTAGAGACTAGCTGGGCACTTCGCTGGGCACTAAGCTATACCAACGTCACCGCGATATTATCTATATGTACGCGAATTCAATTTAGAGAAACGGTTATGCCATTGTTGCTACAACTGATACAAACGCTCTCACAGTACAACAAGGGCACATACAGCTTGTATTTGGATATCCTTCAGATACATGGTCAATGTTCGTGTTGTAGTTATCTTATCTCTTATAGCATACACTACAACAGTGAGTTATGATGACTGCTGTTTCTTCACAAAGGGCCATATATAAAAACATAGCACCAAGGGTTCTGTAGCTTACCGGCAGATCATGAGAATTGCAGATTGTATTGATTTACAATGTATTGATTTTCCAAATATAAATTTTTACACTGATCTTAAACTCTATTATCAAAACATGTTCGTAAATATTGTCGGAAATACATTTTCCATATGGACTATAATACGAAATCAAGTTACATTTTGATTTTTTTTTCGTTAATCACATATATTCACAGACCGTCGATTCAGAGGCAAAAAAACTTATACACATCACAAAGGTACATAAGGAGAATCTGATGCATGATTTTGAGGAGAACTGCCTGAATAGATTTTGAGAAAATGGCCGCCAACAACAAAAATCATTGTTTCTTTCGAGTAAAAAGGCATTTTGTATTTTCCAAGGTCATTCAAGGTCATATACAAGATCACGATTCAAACCGCAATATATGATTTCCCGTTTGAATGTGCCAATACTTAGGCTCTATTTTGAAGTGAAGTGAAGTATTCTATGATTTAAAATTGGGGGAAATTTTGAAGTCCCAAATATTTTTCAATGGTCAAAAAAAATGTTGTTGTTGCTGGAAATGACTCAAAACGAATAGTGGCTCGATTTGGGACAAAAAAATGTTTTCGCCGACCCGTCAAAAAATCAAAATGACTGCCTCACACAAACCGGCGATTCAAGGGCAACGAAACTTATACATGTCATAGATGTAAATGAGGGGAATGTTCTCAAAACTGATCAGACAGTTTTTGAGAAAAAGGCCATCGTAGTCCAAATTTTTTTGTCAAAAATGGCTACCAAATCGGCAAAAACGATTGCATAAAAAAACGAAAAAACAAAACATCTCAGGGTATTAGCCCAAGGAATGTTTTATTATATTTTCAGAAAAATTCATCAAGGCAAAAAAAGGTTATTTGCATAACGGACGAAAAACCACGACACTAACTTATCGGCCCATCTGGGCCGGTAAGTTCAAAAGCATTCGATAGGTGGCAATATTGCAAAAGTGGCACAAGATCATCAATAATGTAGTCTGTTTGGAGCCATGCACGCGAACCAAATTGCCGTGCCTTTTGTAATGAATAAGGTACGACACCATGACTGTTGAAGCATTGTACAAGCTGGCGGTTGGCGAACACGCCGTATTAGCAGTCTTTCACTTTTGACGTATAGGCGCCAGTCGCTCGCTATGCTATGCGCTGGCGAATAACTCAAATTCACGTATAAAGGACGAATAGAGTGAGGGGCGTATCCACGCATACATGTACATACGTTGAATGAGTTTTGGGGCATGTTTACAATATATATATATATATACATTGTGTATATGTTTTTGAAAAAAGATAAGATTTGAAATGTTTTTTTTTTCTAGATCTTTTCTTACTATCTATAATTGTATAATAGGCTCAAAGATATATCTTATTACCAATGTAGTCTGTTTATATTATTGTGGTTATTAATCTGGTAAAATAGTTTTTTTTTATTAAACATCATTTATTTCACGAGGATTTACAACGCCGTGTATAGCACTTAAGTGTCCCCTCACCATGCATTCCAAAAAACACGCATACTGTTGTCAAAAAAATAAAAAAATAAATAAATAAGAAACACTGAGTGTGGTACAACTCTTATCGCAGTCTAGTCATGCGTCCAGTTCGCTTGATGTAGGTTTGAACTTGTTGGAATATTTCGATATTTGCTTCAAGATTGAGTCTCTCGTGACCGTTGAGCATGAATTCAACGAGCGACAATTTCGTCAATTTGTTAGTGATATTGTTTAGGTCAGGCACTACATCAGCGACTGTTGGGCCGATCGACCGGAGCAGGTCATTTCTGGCTCGGACAAACGACGGGCACTCTAGGAAATAGTGAAGTGTATCTTCGCTTTTGATACCACACATATTGCATGATGCGTCTTTTGAATAGTTACTTTTCCATCTATGTTGGTTTAAAGGGCTGAGCCCCATTCGCAGGCGGGCGTGGTGAATATGGTCATTATCCATTACATACGATAGCAATGGTCGATGTTTATTGTTCAGGGAAGAACAGTTTACGCAGTTGTGTTTTAAAGCCTACCAAGGAGTTACATAATTTTGTTGTCATTGAAAGGGAATTCCACATTCGTATTGCAGATGGAAGAAATGATTTTTTGTAAGATAGAGTGCGGACACGTGGTATACATATGTCTCGATTATGTCAAAGAGAGTACTCATACATGTTCAGGTATGTTTAGTTGAATTTGTGTTGCAAGATACTCTGGAACTAGCTGATGTTTAAATTTGTATATTTGACACAATTTGTAATATTCTCTTCGTTTTGAAAGGGTTGGCCATCCAACCTCGTTAAGCAAAACTACATGACTGGTGTCTCTATATACCCCAGTCCATGCTAGGGCTGCAAGCCTCTGTGATTGTTCCAACCGATGTGGAACAAACGCAGGACAGTTATCGCAAATCATGCAGTCATATTCCAATATTGGTCTGATATAAGTTGTGTAGATCTTTTCCTTTATTAGTCGAGGAAGGATGTGGCCATTTCTGATTAACATATTCGATGCTGCACTGGCTTTTACAATTCGAATATCAATATGCGTTTTCCATGACATGTTTTCTGTGAAGGTTAGCCCCAGATGGCAGTGCGCTGTTACTCGTTGAATGTCAGTTGTGTCAAACTTCAGATTTGTATACGTATTTTGTAAAATAGTTCATCATCATTCTTAATAATACAATACATAGTATAATTATCTCGTTTCCATTTTACAGTGAGGACTCATGGGCACTATAGACAGGGATCATAACGAGTTTATTTTTTTATAAATATATATTTTAATAGGAGCAATATTATGCAGTTTTATTTTGCAATCAGCATTTTTCCCGACCTATTTCTTTCACAATCTCTGAACAAAAGATATTATCCCATATGCGTATCTGCTTATTGCTCTAGACCCGGGCCAGGTATGATCAGTATGAAATTGGGAAAGGTCTGGGCGGATCCAACAATGATCCAATAAAGGGGTTTTCAAATAACGTAACATATTTTTATCCATTTCTCAGGCGGCCTACCAACTCGCAAATGATAATATTCAAACTAAGATGACAAAGCATAGGAGGCCATGCACTTGATAATAAGCATTATATATTGCGTTATTAAATATATGCATATCATAATTATATATGCCCCCTCCCAAACAGATCTGCCTTATGTCTTAAATAAAAATGCACTCTACTTTCTTTTGTCATTTTTTTTTATTATTGCTCAGCTAGTGAAATAGGGTGCGGTGACACAACACTCGCCGGCCCAAGTATCATATCCTGCGCCTTCCTCTATATTCAATAAGGATTAAAAAGGTGACAGACAGATTAAATGGCATCCATTTAATGGACGGGTAGTATTAAGGCGCAGTGTATGATACTTGGGCCCACTCGCCTATAAATAAACTACCATTTCGAAACGCCAAGTATGCGTGGATACGTCCCCTCACTCTATTCGCGTGCTATGCGTCAATTTGAGTTATTCGCCATCGCATAAACACGATAAAGAGCGACTAGCGCTTATACGTCAAAAGTTAAAGACTGCTATTGAAACACCTACTACTATCTTCGAGCAAAAGTAATGCCAAGGGCCAAATATTATGACGCGAGATTGAAACACGTTAATCCGATGATGGGCAAAAAACATGGGAGAGGCTAATGTGAACTTGTGATTTTAAGTTGAGTTTTTTCATCGAGGCCTCGCATCCTGAAGTATTTTTCCCCATTAGTGCTAGACATGGATTTATTGTGTACGACAGTTTCTGTTTGAATGAAGTATGGCAGAGTGTGTATTGGTTATTTCATTCCAGTGGTGTATAATGTAACGAACATATCTGGTGTGCGTTTTCCATCGAAAGAGAGAGAGAGAGAGAGAGAGAGAGAGAGCGTTCAATGACCGTTCTATGGTTGAATTTTAACCTGGTTTATCTAAGTACCAATTTACAACTCGTTTAAATTATGGTCATGTCCAGAGTACATACGGTCAAGAGAATAATGGCACTCTACATGACTAACATAATTCCTGCTTCATAAGAAAATGTCTACATACGAAACAACTATTACAAAAAAATTGATGCTTACGTGAACATAGATGAATGTATTCACATATATACGGGCTATATACATGTACAACTCTCAATGATCAGCAGTAAAATATAGCCTGACGGGTCATGACTGAGTCATAAATACACAATACAGGTTTTCGATGACTGGTTCGACAAGGTCAGGATTATGCTGGTACGCGCCTCTGACTCCCGACATGTTTGAAGATGTGTGTTTGTTGATTAATTGAATCCCGGTAGTAGGCTTCTGTGTTTTGTCCCCACCCGCCCTCGAGTGTGTTTTTCTCAATTTGAGTACTTTAATGCTGGCAGTATTATATTAAATTATATTAGTTTGAATTTTATTAGTCGGTTATACGGTTTTCCTTGTCCCCACTCACCCAAGAGAGACAAGAAACACACTGATCATTTGAAAACAATGTGATGAATGATGGCAAGTGGATGTATGAACAATAAATATTCCGATAAAACATGAATTATTTGTCTTTTCAGAAAACTTCGTCTGCAATCGAATTAAGTCCATTACTAATAAGGTGTTGTCATGTCGAGATAGGACGTTAAATATGCAACCCTCAGGCCTTGTGAATCATGTGAAGGCGCGCAAGAACACAGCGGACAATCCAGGATTCTCACACCTGTTTCTAGGTTACAACTAAAGCCTACAGGCCAAATTAACCGTGAGTTAAGCATATCATGAGCTGAATGGGGAGCAAAAGCGAGATGACGTGATAATAATTAACTTTCACAGCCAATAATGCAAGAATAATGGATAGAATATTATTGGAATATTATCCATCCAAATATGTACACAAGTAATAGAGCTACTAAAGAATCCTGAGATTTTATAACAATATCTCTGGGTCTGTTTGTTTTTTCGAAAGTATCACAAAAATTAAACATTCTTGGCTGTTTAGATATTTGTGTATCTATTTCACTTGTATTGTTTTCATATCAGGGATGTTCTGACCGAATGCCGGACAATTCTATCCTATTGCTATCAGCTGTACAGTCATGTTTCATTATGTCGTTTCCTTATGACGCAATAAAGTGTGCATATATTATGAAGTTCGTACTTCAGTATCCAGAAAATGTTGAAAAAAGAAATATTTCCAAGGTTCTCCCTGTGAGGTACACGAACTAGCGTTTTACTAGTTGTAAGACAATATTCCATCATTCCTAATAGGTAGCAAGTGCAAAAATGCCTCTAAATGAGTTTGACATTCAACCCATGCGACATTATGACCTCTTGCCATGAGGTATATAATGTAGCATGATGTACATGTGCTATAATATATTCTATGTGTGTGGTTGGGGGGGGGGGGGGTTACGCATTGTTCCTCAACCTGATGAACGGGTCGCTAATGGCATGTTTATGATGACTACAATGGTGATTTCAGCATATATTTCAAGCTACTAAAACTTATATAAGCTGCTTAGTTTCATTAGTATATTTGAAACTAATTGGAATTCTTTGCTGAGAATGCAAGGAAGCAACCACATTATTGTTGATAACTGAGATGAACTTAAAACGATACAGTGACTCGAGCGGTGCGGTTTTGAGTTTGATTTTCATGCGGCAGCTTAAAAACCTCGCATAAACACATGATACTTCAACTTCAGGGATCGACAGACGAGAAAAATGATACATTTCGAGCAATTATTGCAACGACTATTTACCTGAATTCGAGGTCAGTATAGATTGTAAAACGTTTTTTTTTATGATGAAAATTACGAATATGTATATGTTACGCTTTGTTCCTCAACCTGATGAACGGGTCGCTAATGGCATGTTTATGATGACTACAATGGTGATTTCAGCATATATTTCAAGCTACTAAAACTTATATAAGCTGCTTAGTCTCATTAGTATATTTGAAACTAATTGGAATTCTTTGCTGAGAATGCAAGGAAGCAACCACATTATTGTTGATAACTGAGATGAACTTAAAACGATACAGTGACTCGAGCGGTGCGGTTTTGAGTTTGATTTTCATGCGGCAGCTTAAAAACCTCGCATAAACACATGATACTTCAACTTCAGGGATCGACAGACGAGAAAAATGATACATTTCGAGCAATTATTGCAACGACTATTTACCTGATTTCGAGGTCAGTATAGATTGTAAAACGTTTTTTTTTATGATGAAAATTACGAATATGTATATATTATCATTCCTACATCCGGATTTATCACTTTTTCTCTGGAAGGAAAGCTGTATGTTACTTTGCCATGAATCATATTTTTCTGTCACAAGTTTAATAACCTCGGACAAATACGAGGCCAATATACAGGTATTTGGCGGGTATCAGTAGAATTCCAGACGCAGACGTCTTGTTTTGATTAGGTTGTCAGCGGGGATCAGAACTTTAGGTGAAACACGAAAACAAAACAGGCCTATAGCGTGAGTGAATTCTTCGTATTTCGAGCAGTTACTGTGTGTACTTGGTAAAGCAACTTGTAATAAAGAGGATATCTTAGGACTGGTTTTAATTTTGCTATGACTGGCCTGATAATTGATACCAGCAAAATAAAATGACACATCAACAGTCAGCACAGTTTGAATGCACGTTGCACAAAAAGTGGAAATTACTCATTTGTTGCTATAGCATTTATGGCAAATTCAAGCCAGTCCTTAGTGCACACATTTCCTTTGATATCTGCGACAGCTACCTTACTTACTATTCGAAATTCTTAATAGTTCGGTGTGTTATTTGGTTTGAATTATTGTGTTGTAAAAATAATTAAGTTTGTGTATTTAATGTGTATGATCATGTAGAATGGCGCACAAGTACCACTTTCCAGTGTTGTCACTAGCTTTTGATCAATTGTTCGAGAGTGGTTTTTCCTGTTTTCAACACATATTCAGCCATAATGTAGCCACAAAACGTCTGCCTCTGATAACCCTATTGTGTTTTAGTATGTGATTTTTATGCTGAATTCCCATTCCAGAAGTAATAGTTGTTTTATTACAATTGTAATATTGATACATACCTTTTAACTTTTCCATTGCCATATTGTAATTATATTGGTTGAAAAGTAATAACAGAAGCAGTATGTAATCAATGCGTTCTTGATAATACAATTATAACCGTTTTCGTGAAAATGCTTCCGAACGTCCTTCACATTGCAACCATGTAACTTCAGGACCAGTTACTGTGGACTATACATTGTGGTTACCTGCGCTACATGCATTAAACATATTGCTCTTAAATCTCGTGAAACGATGGATAAGTTCATGTTTATGATGATTAAAAGGGGGAAGTTGTTTGCAGCACGTTTTAGGGACCGAAATGAGTTTCAGTTATGGGCTCTCAATGGCAAAGGGGAGCACATCTGGGGCGAATTGGGGAAGTGCTGTAAACTTCTAAATGGAGGTAACACATAAGAGCTAATCTCTATTTACAACGTGGGAGTTGAAGCTTGCTGTTGTCATTTATGTTGATATTAATAAGGTTTGAAGATAACATTTCCAATTTATCTCGAAATAATTGGAATAATTTTTAATAGATACTCCAGTCTTTCCAACGTCTGTCTTACACGTGATAAAAATTGTTCAATTCCATCGTTATAAAACATACATAATGCGTCATGATGTCGTCATCGTCAGATATCTGCAAGTAATATATCAATAATCCTTTGGTTTGGTTTTGCTTGTGGTTTTGATAGGAATCTTGTGATTTTGATAGGAATGATATTCAAATTAATAATACTGAGCCGATGTCACTTGTGTTGGACGGTCAATCCATCCTAGATGACAACACTGCCACCAACACATTCTCATTACTCTTGTTTCAGATTCTTAAAATGTTTGGCACTGTATGTTCATTCCACCAAGTGAACAGTAGGAACCACTGAATTTCACACACTGTCCACCAATGATGGCGCTAGTCAACATTGAATGTAAATGATTTAAGTTTGTTTCCCACAACAACAGATGTAGTGTGTGTACACACTTTTGTGAAGAACAACTGAAGTGATGGGAACAACGTAACCACAGCAGGTTGTTTTGCCGTTGCCCCTATCTGAACTATGGACATTGAATCCCAAACTTAAAGGAAACAAAAAAAATAAAGATTACGCAGCTTGTGCATTATTTATGTGTCAAGATATACTTGTTATGTAACTTGTCAAGGGGCTGTTTGACGAGCGTTATGATTTGGTGGGATCGATCAACGATAATGTAAATGGTAGGGTCGATAAATTGTGGCAAATGCGGTTAGAGGGAGAGATCATCTGACTTATGAGGTTTCCATGGCTCATGTGAGTTATGAGGTTTCCATGGCTGGAAGGCAACCATGAATGATTCTAAATCTCAAACGAACGACATTATGTCACCCAACACCATTTCACCTCATATTTCCACCAGGAGGCAACTTATCTAAACACGATAAATAATAATGAAAAAAAAGAAAAATTCCTGTTAACTTGCTTTGGCCTAAATGCGTCTGTGGACCACGTATTCCTCTTCGAATTGGACAGTCGAATATTTCTGAAAATGAGAAGTGCTCTATCGCGACGTAGAGTATCACGTCACGTGGGGTGGGGGGACAGGTTACGCAATGCAAGGAACCGGCAAAGAGTAACACTTGCATAATTATATCTTTTTTTCGATATGCCAGCGATTGGACAAATGATTGACATATTTGCTGGTAGAAAGATAAATAGAATCCGACCCTGTGATCAGACATAGTGGTTACAATACTGTAGTATGGTATGGCATACAGTATCGAGATAACTCGCTGTGAGGCCTAAAACTCACTTTGCTTTGTTCTACATTTCTATATTTGGAAGTAATACTATATCAAGCGATCTTTAGTTCATACGCACTACCTATGCATAACAGGAACTACCGACCTCCGAGTAAAGATAGGTTTCCCGGTTAGCTCAGTTCGTATGTGAGCTGACTTCTCACCAATTTGGTCAGTTTAGTCGGTTTTTATGTGGTCGCCAAACCGGGCAAGAGGAGTTTCACCAGGTTTTCTGGTTACCTTCCACCCTTACGCCAAGATCCGAGCCAACAAGATGTTGAGTAAACTCATGCTTGTTCATCAATTGTTGTAAAATTTAAAAAAAATAAAGACAGGTGTGTGGCAGTAGGAATGAAGTTAGCAATATGTTCCCAAAATCAGAGTTTCGACCTCTACAGATACAGCTCAAATATCGATTTGTTTGCATAAATAGGATTCATGACAGTGAGAACTCTGATATTGTGCGTTTAGCTCATGTCGCACATCAATGGACGTATTGCAGTAATTTGAATTTCGGACCAAATTGGGGTGTAGCCTTTTTTCACACAGAGAAGCTGCTCTCAAAGGATTTCCCAATCTAAACGAAATCAAACAGAAAATCGAGTATGGACCCAGAAATCCTAGGTGGGCCTAAATTCAGCATTGATGTACATTGCTAGCCAATTAAGTGTTAAAGTACTAGGAACATGAAAATATGATTTGAGCTCAGATTAAAGCACCATGTGAGCTGATCAGAACGGTTTTTACAGCATGTGAATATCTCGATTCCTTCAAAAGTTACAGTTCTTCAAAGTTCAAATTACCCAAATTACAATTTGAAAAATCATATAGCTCATTAATATGCAAATTTGTATGCATGACGTCACAGGGGGAACATTTTTTAATTAGATGGTTTTAATGGCATATTAAAGTCTTAAGAAATTGCAATTAATCAACAAAGTTTATTCCACATGCTCTACATAATTGATAGTCAATGAATTTCACATCCGGATAGTTGCCAAGGTCACCAGTATTGATATAAGGCCCCTAGCAACCAGGGTTGCTATGGCCCAAATCCACAGCCATATCGATAAGCAAACAAAGCCAAAGGTGAAAATGGATTGACTCCACATGCATGATTAATATGCAATAATCAAATTCTGTCAAAACCCCTATTTCTGGCAGTTAGGACCCATAGTAACCAATGGTTGCTAGGGACTCCAGCAGGTGAATAGTAACCATGACAACAGTAACACTTTGAACAACACTGATTATTGACCATGCCTATCAAAGTTTGAAGTTTAGGTTTGCAATAATTCTGATCAGATCAATTATATTAAGACTCAAACTTGCCTAATTAAAAATATTCCCCCTTCTACGTCATGAATACCTCATTTGCATACTAATTAGCTTCTCGTAAAATCCAGAAGTGTTCAATCCAGCATATATGTCAAACCTGCCAAAATGTGACATTCAAATGGCCATAACTTTTTAACCAATAGAGATATTAGCATGCGGTAAACTGCATTTTACTCAGCAAAACCAGGTCTCTCATTTGAGTTCACGTCATATTTTCATGTTCCTAGTACTTTAAAGCTGAAAGAATAAATCGCCGTTTAATTCCTAGGTGAAATAGGCCTCTCAAAATTATTTTCATAAGTATGTCAAGTTACATCACGATGCATTTCAGTAGGGCATATCTCGCTCAAATACGGACAAGCTATTGAGCGGATGTAGGCCTATGTAAACAGGCTATGGATCATTCGGAACATAGAAAAGGCTGACACCTCCCAGATGTGTAGAACCTTTGCCGACACTAAAGCAACCCATGCTGCATATGATTACCAAATTCCCATACTTACTGAAATAATATATAGTATATGTAGTGATAAATGGATTCCCGCCAGACAGCCGCAAACAACCACCTGCAACGACAAACGTCTTTGCCAGCGCGGTCGTTCCCCCGTGACGTTACATATCACAAAGAACGTAAAATGCCAAATAGCTGGCACAACGGCTGTTCAGGTCAATTTCTCGACAACCCGAGCCCTAATTGATACCATTTGTGTAGTGTACATGCTTAGTAGATGTTTTACTTCATTATTAAAACAAGTAACTTTTTCGTGTCCATGGCCCTTTAAGCGGAACCTGGGAACTGGGACTCTGTCGAGCGGAGCTTGGGGGTAGTGCCAAGAATCCTCGATTGCCGGAAGAAAATTGCCCATTCCCCAGAAACTGGATACCCGAGATGGATATCTCAACATGATTCCGGACTACTTAGACGTCAAGCCCGAGCCGTTAGCAGAACTCACCTGTACTTGACGGACAAAAATTTGAAACCTCTGAACGTTTGAAACGGAAATTTCGAATGTACTCTGAACCTCAGACAACTCAGGTGTATATAAGGAAGAACAACCACGAAAAGCCGTCATTCGCCTCTCAAACGTCGAAGGGTATGGACCTCCCGCATCATGCCCCTGGTTCGATACGAACCAGACTTGGAAGCCTGGAAAGTATGTTTCAAAATGACAGAAAGCGATATAAAAGTGGTGCCCCTCAAGCCCTCTGAGAAGTCCGGAAAACAGACTGAATCAGTTTAAGTGAATCTGGTTTCACCCACAGAGCAGAGGGTTGAGAGAGCTTCTGATCAAAAAGAGGAAGAAAGCTTTTTAACCATGGTGGTCAAGTTCGAGAATTCGAAAAAGTCTAGCATGGTGGACATGTCCTGTTCAACCGCCTGTTCGTGGATTTGGGTGTGAGCGCGGTCCATTACAGTGAGTACAGGCCCGTAGGACAAATGACCAAGGGTTTTCCTAAAGCCTTCAGTTTGATGGGATCCACGGCGGAGTGCATCGACTTGAAAAACTTCACGCTGAAACTGACCCTGAAGAAAGTTAGAGAAGACGGGATGGCCATGAAAGCCGAGGACAAGCTAGCCTTTGTGAATAATGCGGGCAACTCCCTCTTCAGACAAGTAGACGTCAACGTACAGCATAAACTCGTTACCAGTAGCGTGGGAACCAACTACCCCTACAAAGCACTGCAAGACACGCTGACGGGGTACGGACCCATGGTAGAGAATCAACTCTCCATCAAGGACAGGCCCGAGCACATGGACGTCGCCGATCTCAGCCAACCTCTTAGAAACAGTGGTCTAACCGTTCGCTGGTTCAGGATGGCAGAAGGGCGGGAAGTCGTGCTAGAGGGACCTCTGTTCATGGACATTCTGCAACAAAACTGGATGCTACTGGATGGAGCGGCCGTTGATGTTCAACTCTTCCCCCATACCAACGCCTTAGTTCTCATGTGCAAAGAGGGGTCGGAAAAATACGCCGTGGACATACGGAATGCCACCTTGACCGTTCCACACAATTCCATGACACCAGGTGTTATGCTGTGTCACTTGGAACGCCCGAAAAACACCAACACTCTGTATCCCTTCATGACGTCGGGAGTGAAAGTGTTCAACATACTGGCAGGAAGTTTCACCTGGACGGCAGACAACATTTTCCAGGACAGCGTGCCCGCTAGAATGGTGGTTGCACTGGTTTCGGGAGCCGCTTACAATGGACACTACCAGAAAAATCCCCTACATGGATTTTTTGGTCCAGGGCCAGTCCAAGCCTTGACCCCCGTTCGACTGAATTACTCCGACAGGTAGTACACAGGAGTTTCCAAAGCATCTAACAAGGGGGAGGCTTGGGGTGATTACAACTACGTTTCATACAAGGGACTGGACAAGGGATGCGCCGTCTACGTCTTTGAAGTGGCCCGGGACAAAGCTTTCCCCATCATCAGGAAGGGTCACACGAGATTGGTGATCAAGTTTGCCGAGGCTCTCCCGGAGGCGGTTACCCTGATCACGTACGGCCAGTTTCCGGCTATGATGGAGATCGACAAGGCTTGAAAGTGATTGTGGAAACTCCCTGAGTATAAAAAGCCTGCACTGCTGCATTTCGCGTATTCGCCATGGCGGACGAGGGAGAATCAATTTCGTTGTAATAAGGATCTCGTTGGTCATTCGGCAAAACTAGAGTACCGAAGTCGTCTTTTTTACCCAGGCCCTGATCGTCTTCACCGTCGTCACAGCCTGCATCTACAAATTGCGCACCAGAGACTGAGAGAACGAAACGACCGGATGTGATGCATATGACGGTGTACGCCTCGGAAAACGACGGTGTTCGCTACATGCTCATATGAGCATGAGCATTATTGAGATTCGGGTGGGCAGTGCCCTTAAAATCCGAAAAGTCCGCGAATGTTTTCAAAGGATTCCACTCCCTACTCCTGAAAGCCAAGGGCAGAAGACCGGTGAGAAGTCAATGGATCACAGGAGTGAATTCGTGAGCACCGGGATGAAGGAATGGTTCGCCGAACACAACGTTCTGCACTCGATCACCTTCAACTAAGTCAAGGCGAACTACATGGAATGCCGGACAAAAACTATCAAGTCCTGAATAGTGAACATATTCCAGCACCAAAACCGTTTGGAATACCTCGTAAAACTGGACGAGACCATAGAAGGTTACAACCAGACTACCACGGAAGCATCAAAATAAAACTGACGGCCGTCTCCAAAAAGAACGAGATGAGTGTGTGGGAAGAGATGTATGTGGAACCTTTCCTGAAGGACATGAATAAAGCCAAAAGAAAAAGAGGTGACGAGGTTCGTATTTCCTACCTGCGGGAACTCTTCGATAAGGAATACTATCAGAAGTGGACGGGGGAAGTTTTTACAATTGTCAAGCGCTGGTGGAGGGATGGCTTGCCCATCTACGAACTCGAGGACAACGGTGGAGACGAAGTGAAGGCCATTTTGTACGAGCAGGAATTACAACCCGTGACGTTGGATAAAGACCAGGCTTTCAAAGTGGACGAAGTCCTGAAGACCAGGGGACACGGACGAAATAAAAAACTGTTGTTAATTGGCTCAACTGGCCCAATAAATAAAATTAATGGATCAAAGCTTCCGACGTTGTGTAATTATGTATGTCCCATTGTAAATATGGGTTTACAGCGAACAAAAAATATATACAAAATTGCGAAAAAGTTAAATAAAAATGTAGTGTAGATTGTGTGTAGAAACTGTAAATATTGTAGATGTGTGCTGTGAAATAAAAAAAACATAAAATGGTATATATTCCTTGTACTTTCTTATATTGCATTATTTTTCTACTCAATCTCACACACATTCCCAAGCGAAAAGGAAAGGTAATGTTTGGTGAATGTAATATTTCATATCACACAATTATTGCGGGTCTCAATAGTATGCCATTCTACATTGTTTTAAAGATGTGCATTAGAAATTTCAACTATAGACGTAAACACAAATTACGTGGTTTCAACTATTTTATTATTTTCACTACTGCACATAAAATATAGTACATTGATGGTGGGAAATAGACATATGACAAAAGCAAAATTTGGTTATACACACTGTGAATACAGGTAATACATCTGTTGTGTCCATTCAGTGCAAATTAGTTACAGTGAGTACTTATTCCTTACTGGGAGAAAATTGCTATATATCAAAGGAAAGAAAATTATTCACACTTTTGAGAAATCACATGCAACTGAGTTGAAGAGGAACCAATATTCCTTTTCAGCATTGTCCATTTCTTTGATGTCTTCTTTGCAGATGGTCTCTTTAATATCGTCCAGGGAAAAGTCTCTGCACCCGATGCAGTCCGATGGTCTTCCGCAGAGTGTCATAACCCCGTTGTAAAAGTTCAAGACGCTATCAGCGTTGATTTCCTCCATGACTGCGTCACAGTGGATTTCTATCAGACTGTCCCACTCTCCCAAGCACCCGAACGTGTGGTCGGATTGACTGGGGGAGTCAATTCAACAGGCTTCGCAGTCCTTCTAGGCGTTTTCGTGTATCATCCCCTGGACTAAGAAAAGAAGTATACAGTCATTCAGGCAGTTACGAGATTCATTCCTATGTCACCGGCATATGGTGTGTTTGTTTCTCAACTTATACGCTATTCCAGAGCTAGTTGCAAATATGAGGACTTTGTCTATCGAAGTGCCCAGCTAGTCTCTAAACTGCTACGACAAGGATATGTTTTACCAAGACTTATCGCTGCGTTTAAGAAATTCTATGGACGTCATCATGATCTGGTTGATAAATACAGCAAATCCATGTCTGCCATGCAACTAGATCTATTTTCATGTTAATTTTGGGGAATTCATGACGGGTGCCACTAGTGGGGCAGGAAATGCTCACTCTTTCCGGAACACCTGATTTCACCTCCTGATGGCCATTTACGGGGGTTCATGAGTTTCCCTTTCATTTTTGTTTTCTCTCACTTCGTATGCCTGATGTGACTTTCTGTCCCCGGACTATGAGATTGGATGACGGACCCTGTTTTGTTTGCTCGGGGTACTTGATACTGGGTGTTGATTCCACGTCTATGTAAAGATTGGTACGGTGTTAAAAATAAGAATATCTATTGTTTTCCAAAGGTACTGATATTACGTTGAAACCATATCATTTGCGCTTTTATGGTGGAGAAAGAACACCATTACCGTATTTTCCTTACATGAGATTCAAGGATGAGCATATAGCAGTCGCCTTATATTTGTACCGCACAAACTGTCGTAAATCGCTCATGCTGCGATAGGCAGCTGAAAACATCCTAAAGCAATTGAATTTTTTATATATTTATGTTTTATATGTATGGGGTATGTGTCGGAATTAAAATAGGAGAGTTTGAGACATCTACAGTATTTTATCAGGTAATGCTGAGTAAGAAACCTTTTGCAGAAATTCAGTCAGTTACGAGAAACGTCATTTTGGGGTGGTGTCGTCGTATGCATATTATAGTTCAATGTAGATTTGTCAGCATAGCTCCATTTGAAAAATATATGGTGAAATAAAAATAACATTCACGAATGTCGCAAGTGACACGTATAATTCTGTTATATGTCAAAATATAAATTTGTGGCATTTATTTTATGTATAGCGAATTAATGATAATGATAATTCATTGAAACATTCTACATATATACTATCACAAAGCTTGCATATGGCTTGAAAAGGTTATCAATAGGATGCTACGGAGTACAAAATGGAAACATCTATAGACAATACACATATATCAGTTTGGTAAATATTACCTGCGAGAGTCGAATATGTCACCTAAATGTATAATAATGAGACGGGGCAGGTGGGGGTGGGATAGAGGGCGAGGGGGAAACAGAGAGCGACAGAGAGAGAGAGAGAGAGAGAGAGAGAGAGAGAGGGAGAGAGAGAGATAAAAAAAAATGTTTGGCAGAAAATTGGCGGGAAATGTACATGGATTCATTATCCAGAAGATCGAAATCACGCAATTTGACGTTTTGAATCTCGTTCTTGGTACGCTCATAACAATAGGAGAGTAAAATGGTAGCTACAGTCATATTAGATATCTATGGCTACAGTGTTGTATCAACGTCACTCACCCAATGATCCATGTAACATTGCCTAAATTGTTTGGTGTGTTACATGTACAGTATATATTTTGGACTTTATAAGCACGAGTTATTGGGTTAATATCCAAACTATGTATATTTGTTTTTATAGGAACACGAAAAACGTGTCAAAACGATTGTTAAATAATTTTCATCAATACATGTAATTAACATCGAATAAATTATGCATTGTATTGTCGTTAATTAACTGTGTTTCCAGTTCATGCTTGTGACACGTCGATTTCGTACGTCCATTCACATGTTTACTGAGACGGTGACGGCTGTTGATTTTTAAATAAACAGTTATCTCATGTACTGTTTATAGGCCTATGTTAACACATGCAACCCTTGCTTGGCCTGTCAGCAACATTGAATTACGGCGGGTCGATAACCTTTCCGAAACACGGACCAGCGGCCGTGGGTATCACGTACACGGCATTTACGTTTTCGAGTTTCTCGCCTTTTGCCCGTGATGTTGTTAATCGGTGTGATATTTTTTGCATAAATCTTTACAAATTACATAAAGTAATGATTCAATATTACATAAAGCATTCCGATAGTTGTCATAATTTCTGTGTATACCAATGCGATGGTCCCTTGTCGCTCAAACTGTTCACAACATAACATTTCTCGATACTGCCGGAATTCTATCCAAACTACCCAAATTTCATTCATTAGATTATGGCCTACAGCTGAAAATACAATGGAAATATATTCGCACGATTTTCAGTTGTTAGATGGGTACAATATTTGCTATCGATCGCAGCAAAAATATCATAACATTCGACGATCATTATAAAGATATATGCACTTTTCCTAAATGTTTCTCGTAACTGCCTGAACGACTGTACTCCTAAGCCAGACGTCCTGTGCTGGGAAAGAGGCCTGCAATCTGGAAATTATGGGCTCTTCTTTTCTCGTTGCCGTGCATGCGATGATGGTTACGACACTCCTTTTCCATGTAGAAAATACATCCTGATGTACATTCTGAATCGGACCACATGTAAATTTACAGTAGCGGTCGTCCATCTTTCTCTTCTCCTAACAGTCAACTTGTTGGTTTTCACCGCTTTGCGCTTGGTGGCCTCTGAATGAATAAATGTTTATTTTGAATGAATGTTTATTATCTGTATTATGTACAATACAATACACCTAAAAAAAATAGTAACACATGCACATAGGTATTACATAAATAAACAGAAGAACATGCTCAACTTATTGCAAAGATAAATCTCAAGAAACTTTACGCGTGCATGAACATAACCATAAAACACACAACACAAAGACACAAAGTGAAGTCTATAGACTGTAGGGCTTCATGAGATACATTAACCAGGTCTTGAAAAATATTTGAAGTGAAGCTACTTTGTGACTTTACATGTAGGGAAGTGAAATTAAGGATTTTTTTTTTAAAAGAACAGAAAGCTCAAGGGCTATGAAAGGTTACCAGAACAAAGTGCAGTATTAGGCTCTTATGGTGCGAAACGTTCATTTGTTTCGACAAAATAACTATTATAGCTCTCCACTAAAATCATTATATTGGACTTCCTATTATATGTGCCTAAAAATTCTAAGTATAATATGTTTACTCGGAATGACTCAAAAGAGACATTGGCTTATTTTCGGACAGTGTTTTTTTTTTTTAATTTAATGAAGTTTTCAAACAGATGTTGGGAAATGGGTTGTCAAAGTCCGAAATTGAGCATCTTTGGAAGAAAACAAATGACCCCGAATTAGGAAAAAAATCAAAAAGTGAAAAAGAAAATAACAATTCATTTTTGATTTTCAGTATTTCAGTATATAGATGATAAACGGTAAGATACAAGCCACTCAAGTTTATCTGACCATTCCAATAGCCTATCTTCAAGTTTGTTATCGAGCCCGGGATCCACAATTATAGGCCAATCAATAACAACCTCATCCCCATCTATTCCAATCAAACCTATCCGAGTCACGCAAAACTCCACACTGCGTATCGTCAATATTAATTTCAGAAGTCTACAATGTAAACAAGAAGATTTCCTGGCCTTCCTTGAAATTACAGATCCAGACATTCTGATGGGCACTGAGACATGGCTCAGTGGAACAGAATACAGTGCAGAGTTCTTTCCAGATAACTACACCATATAACGCAGAGATAGAGGAAGGGCGGGAGGAGGTGTGATCCCTGCCATCAAGAAAGACATCCCCTGAAATGAACTAAAAGTAACACAGACATGTGAATTGGTGCTAGCCAAAATAACTATCGAAGGGAAACTACCAGTCCGCCTAGGTTCCTGCTATAGGCCCCCCTGCTCTAACCTGGAGTACACAGAGGCACTCACGGCTTGTCTCCGGAATGCTCACCTTCATAACCAGTCTGCAGTGATACTGCTTGGAGGTGACTTCAATCTACCAGATATCAACTGGGATGAATTGTCAACTACGTGCGTCCACAACCCCAAGGCAATCAACAACGCCTACATTCAGACATTCCAAGACCTGGGAACTGAACAAGTGGTCAACTTCGCCACAAGACACAATCCAGACAATATCTTGGATTTAATCTTGACAAACCGCCCATCTCTAGTATAAAGATGCGAGCCTATCCCTGGCTTGTCCGATCATGTGGCCGTCTTAGTGACCGAAGAAAGATCCATCTCTGGAAAAGAGCTGACATAGATACAATTAGACGCCGCATAGAAACCTTCAGCGAGAGTTTCCACTCTAAGTATGATGTAAACACCAAGATAGACGAACTCTACTCAGCATTCTCTTGAGAGTTAAAACAGATTCTCAACGACTTGGTACCATCTAAATGAACATCCACCAGATACAACAAGCCCTGGGTAACAACTCTCATAAAAAGACTGGCAAGACGGAAGAAGAAGGCATATATAAAATTCAAAGTTACGAAGAGACCGAAAGACCATGGAAGGTTCCTGCATCTCGAGAAGGAAATGAAACAAGAGACCAGACGTGCATACTATGCTTACCTGAATGACATCCTGGATCCTAGCTCAGGTTGCGCAGCCAAGAAACTTTATGGTTACATCAAATCCCAGAAGACAGACAGTAGCAGTGTGGGTCCCCTTCGAGGCCCCGATGACCACCTACACTCTGCTCCTGAAGACCAAGCAAACATCTTAAATGACCAGTTTGCGTCGGTTTTCAACCAAGAAGATGACTACATCCAAAAAGAGACACGACCTATACACCCGGAGATGCCTGAAATCATGATCAATGAAAACGGGGTCACCAAGTTACTTCGTGGCATCAAGGCACACAAAGCAACAGGCCCCGACGAGATCCCAGCTAGATTGCTGAAGGTGGCGGCCGATCAACTAGCCCCCATAGTTTCTACCATCTTCAGGGCATCATACACACAGGGTACCGTTCCTGCAGAGTGGCAAAAGGCGAATGTCATCCCAATCTTCAAAAAAGGAGACCATGCCGCTGTATCCAACTACCGCCCAGTATAACTGACATCCATCTGCTGTAAAGCAATGGAGCACATACTTCAGTCACAGATGATGAGACATCTTGACACACACAGCATCCTCAGCGACTCACAACACGGGTTCAGGAAACGCCGCTCGTGTGAGACACAACTACTGCTCACCACAGAAGACCTCCAGCGGGCACTTGATGACAACCAACAGGTCGATGCCATCCTGTTGGATTTCTCCAAAGCATTTGACAAGGTCCCTCACAAGAAGCTCCTGGAGAAAATGCAGAACTGCGGCATCACAGGCAAAACCCAAAAATGGGTGCAGTCTTCCCTGTCGAACAGAGACCAAAAGGTGATATTGGAAGGAAAGACGTCAAGACCAGTCCCTGTCACATCCGGCTTCCCGCAGGGGACAGTGCTTGGACCAACACTCTTCCTGATCT
This sequence comes from Terebella lapidaria, assembly GCA_949152475.1. Lineage (NCBI taxonomy): Eukaryota > Metazoa > Annelida > Polychaeta > Terebellida > Terebellidae > Terebella > Terebella lapidaria. The sequence goes on from OX424558.1 coordinate 13,956,434, forward strand.
ACATCAATGACCTGCCAACACAAGTCCAAGGATCCACAACAAGGCTCTTCGCGGATGATTGCCTGTTGTACAGGCGAATCAACAAATCCGAAGATGCAAACGCCCTCCAAAACGACCTGGACGCTCTACAGCGATGGGAACAACAGTGGATGATGGAGTTCCACCCACAGAAGTGCAAACTCCTGAGGATCACTCGCAAAAGATCCCAGATCATTCACCCATACGTCATCCATGGTCATGTACTGGAGCAAGTTGAGATGGCCCACTATCTGGGATTGAACTTCCACTCGAAGTTATCATGGACGCCCCATGTTAACAGGACTGCGACAAAGGCCGATGGGACAAGAGCGTTCCTTCAACGGAACCTGAAGGGAGCACCATATGGCGTCAAGAAGCAATGCTTCGAGTCCCTGATTCGCCCCATTCTAGAATATGGTGGGATCATTTGGGATCCACATACAAAGCAGGATCGCTACCAGCTTGAGATGGTTCAGCGGCGCTTTGCAAGATTCATCACCCAGGACTACAGGCGATCCAGCAGCATGACTGCTAAGCTCACATCGATCGGCTGGGACACCTTGGAGGAGAGAAGAGGCAAAGTGCGCGCCACAATGATCTACCGCATCAAGGAGGATCTCGTTGACATCTAAAGAGTACCTAACACCACAGACAACTAGAAGGAGAAGCTCCGGGGACAAGTTCCAGGTTCCATATGCCAGGACACAGTCGTACCAGAAAAGCTTTTTTCCAGACAGAATCAGGATCTGGAACGGCCTTCCGAGTGGAGTAACGATGGCAGAGAGCCTCGAGACCTTCAAGGAACAGCTCCCCAGCCAAAAGACACGAACATAGCAACCTAGCACCCACTGTATATAACAAAATGTATATAATGCACCGATTGTCTGATTTTATTGCTATGACTCCTGCTCTCACGCCGGCACGACAATATTCCGTATCAGAATCCTGTGCTTAATTGGAAGAAGAACAAGAGCGGAAACACCACGGCAATATCTGATTGGTTCAAAGTTCCGGTAACACAAAACATGCGAGTAGACTACCAGTGTAGTCGCGTGTGCACGTCCATGCACCCAGGCCCCAAGACAGACGAACCGACCCGCAACACGCGAACCCAAAGCCGTCCCCACACGGAGTCACTCATAACCAGCAATGATCTGGTATTTGTACCTTTTAGAAAACGATGCAATGGATATCAATCGTTCATTATGTTGATACAGTGTTGCCGAGATGCCATTCCACATTTTTGGATCCATAATCATGATATCCTGTGTAGCCGTCAATGTTCTGGGTTTGGATACTTTAAGTTTATAATTTGTGCTTTGTCCGGTGGTGTGCGTGTGGTTGTCCCGTGTCAACTGAAAAATATGCGAGATCGACTGAGGTAATAATCCTCGTATAAATTTGTAGATGTATTTGCATACTTGAAGCCGATATATGTCTTCCAGTTTTAGCAAATTCATTGTTTTTAATAGCGGTGCGGTGTGCGCATTGTAATTTGCGCCATGAACTATTCTAACTATCTTTTTGTGCATTATATCAATTCGGGAAAAATGAATTTTCGACGGTGCCCCCCAGAGAGTAATTCCGCAGGTAAGGCATGGATAAACAAGGGAATAATATAATGTTGTGAGATACTTTCAGTTAACGCAATGTTTGGCTTTGTTATTTGCGAAATATGCTTTGGACATTTTTTTCTTTACCGTCTGTATTTGTTCATCCCATTTCAATTTGTGATCTATATACCAAAAATTTTTGCACACATCGTTTTTGACGAAGATGTAGTGGCTAATGTCAATGCGTATGAATCAGTGTCCCAGTTTTGATTCGAAAAGAGGATATAATTGGTTTCCAGTGCATTCAGTGAGAGCTTATTAGCGAGGAACCAGTCTGTTAAAGAAGAAAGATCTTCATTCATTTAATTGTAGAGATTTATTTGGTTATCGGAGGACAAATCTAAGGTAGTGTCATCAGCAAATAGTATAGATTTGGCGTGTTTGAGACATGATGGAAAGTCATTTGTGTAGATAATAAATAACAACGGTCCGAGTACGGAAGCTTGTGGCACACCACAAGAAACTGAGTGTACATTTGAATTATGACTATTATATGAAACATATTGTTCTCGGTCTTGTAAACATGGTGAATAACTAGTAAACCGTTCAATGCCAAACCCCTTATGCCATAAAATTCTAGTTTTTGGAGTAGTATTGAGTGATCTATCGTATCGAACGCCTTTGATAAATGACAATGAACAGCTAGCGTAAATAACTTAGCGTCAATTAATTTTAGTACATCGTTAGTAAAGGTCGTGATCGCATCAACTGTGCTGTGGTGTTCCCTGAAGCCAAATTGGTTATTATAAATCAAGTTTTTCGATTGGAAAAATGAATAGAGTCTTCTTTCCGAGTATTTTCGATAATGAAGATAAAAGAGATGTGGGACGATAATTTGAGATATTACATTTATCATTATTTTTATAGATTCGGATGACTTTTGCTAACTTCAGGGTGTCTGGAAATTCTCCAGATACTATCGACATATTCACTAGCTTAGTGATTGGTGGAAAAACAGACTGGTTCCGCGCTTTGAGCAGATTGATTGATATTTCATCATGGCCGGAACTCTTTTTAGGTTTGACCACTCAAAATATCCCATTCGTCCGTGTTGAGGTTGATTCTATTGGAGTAGGATACCCCATTTTGTTCTCTGGACATGAGAGAAAACACACATACATTTTCTTCATGAACTTCATCATGTCCAGCCTAGTCATTGAGTCAGACATTATGGACAGTTCTTTTTCACCTTTCATGGCATTGGAAATTTCCGCAGCGTGTGAATCGATTTCGTCCATAAATTTGACATTGAGGTTAAGCTATCTGGAGGCTTTCTCTCCCGTTCTCATCAGCTTGAGGTATGGTGTGTAACTCCCTTCTACCCTGGCAAGGGTAAAATTCTTGCTGAGGTCCATTTCATTTCGTATGACCACCTATTATATCATATAAAGCACCTGTTGCATCACATAAGCACATATGATGCTTATAATTACCTAACCACCTATTAAAAACTACAGGAACCACGTGACGTATAACCACCAAAACCGAAAGTGACGTCATATAACCATGGGAAAACCCCTGAAACCGAAACCTGGAAGAACCAACCTAAAAACCTCCCCTAACTACTTCTGTCCCAGACTATGAGATTGGATAACGGACCATGTTTTGTTCGCTCGGAATAGTTAATACTGGGTATTGATTCTACGTCTATTAATAGTACGTTCACCTGAATTCGATGCTGAATATGTCTTTTTCGCTGCTGAATCATTTCGATATATTAGCGGCCAATCATGCCCAATGGCTGATGACCCATATCATGAAAAAATACTCGGGGAACTCTCGGGTGTTTCCGTCATTTCGAGCGGCAGAAGTCCCCTCCTCCACCATTGAATGACCAACGAATCTATAACTTATCGCCGGTGCCTTCGCTGTATATCCTGCAATTATAAAGATATTTATCGCTTAATAAAAAAAAACTACAGTGGATTTACAAAAGCATTTCACAAAACTATTACACAAAAATCCAGGTATTTTATGCTATCAAAAATTGTATGATTGGATAAAAGCTCCATTTCTTAGTCGATATGCGAAGGTATTAAACAATCGCCTTTTGCAATCGCATTGTACTGTCTGCGCATGCGCTAACGTGATCTGCGGGCGCAGAATTCCAGCATTTACTGGACTGCAATGTACAGTTGACCATATTAGACCACATAAATGTATTGCAGTGTGCAAATGATTCAACATTTTCTTCCAGCACAACGGATGAAGTTATGGTAAGCATAACAGTATAATTTGTATTTAATGTACATTAGCAGCAGCAAGGACCCCCCTTTGAGTTTTTTTTGGAAAAACCCATGGTTATATGACGTCACTTCCGGTTTCGGTTTCGGTTATACGTCACGTGGTTTTGAGTGGTTATAATCACGTGGTTTCGGTGGTTATACGTCACGTAGTTTTGGTGGCTATACGTCACGTGGTTTTGAGTGGTTATAATCACGTGGTTTCGGTGGTTATACGTCGCGTAGTTATAGGTCACGTGGTTTCCGTGGTTATATAACGGGTGATTAGGTAATTATGAGGCGTAATAGGTGCTCATATGACGTAATAGGTGGTTATACAGTGTCTATATGACGTGATAGATGGTTATGGAGTACATAATAGGCCTGGATGCGGCTATAGGACATAATGGGTAGGTTATGCAATGCACTAGAAGGTTATGCAACATCGGTTTCCTTTTCTACATTATAGATTGTGTAATAAGTGACTTATTAGGTGATATAATAGGCCTAGGTGATGCAATGGGGTTATGACAAGGTCCAGTTGGTTATAGTTGGATATGTGATAGGTCATGTAATAGGTGATTAAATAATAGGCTAGGTAAATTTTGACGTCAATGGTGTCCCCCTATTCAAACGGACCAATCAGAATCGAGCATTTCGAAGAAGAAAACTATATAAGTCTTTGCACTGAGCTCTTTCCTCATTCGCATTTTGGATGCTGAAGGATCAACATCAACATGCCTCTCAAACCGTACCTTCCTGCTTTGGATGCGTGGAAGAAATATCAACAGGAAAAGAAAGAAAAAAAGAGTCACCCCATCGAGGAGAAAAGGACTCAACCCATTCAACTTAAACTGGTTTCACCTACACAACAGACGGTGGAACGAGCCAAGTTGCTGATCAAGTAAGGGAAGACATCATTTCGAAGTATATACATCGAAAGTGGTCCTGAAGAGTATAAAAGTGGCGATATCAGTTAGAGAATGTCATTCCAAGAAGAGACGTTGAAGAGTGAACATGGATACCTGCTCTATATGTCTGAAGAAATTTTCACGAGCACATGATGTTAGGCGACATATGCTTACTGTACACGATACAACTAAACTGCAGCAAGTGATGCCACTAGCGCCGCCACCACAGGTGATGCCGCCGCCGCCACAGGCGTTGCCGCCGCCGCAGTCATTGCCGCCGCCGCCACAGGCGTTGCCACCGCCACAGCTATTGCCGCTGCCGCCGCAGCCATTGCCGCCGCCACAGGCGTTGCCGCCGCCGCCACAGGCGTTGCCGCCGCCAAAGCTATTGCCGCTGCCGCCGCAGCCATTGCCGCCGCCACAGCCATTGCCGCCGCCGCAGCCATTGCCGCCGCCACAGCCATTGCCGCCGCCACAGGCGTTGCCGCCGCCGCAGCCATTGCCGCCGCCACAAGCGTTGCCGCCGCCGCCACAGGCATTGCCGCCGGCGCAGGTGTTGCCGCCGCCGCCACAGCTATTGCCGCTGCCGCCGCCGCCGCCGCAGCCATTGCCGCCACCACAGCCTTGGCAGCCTCATCCTCGGCAGCCACAGCCACAGCCTCAGCCTCAGGCTTGGCAGCCTCAGCCTCAGCTACCCCAACAACACTGGTCCGTCAACTATTTGGACTCCCTGGTATTTCAACACCCCTTCACCCTGAACGTGTCAGGACCTACTGGGTGTGGGAAGACGGCTTGGGTAAAATCCCTCTTGGAGTCCGGTCAAATATTCCCCGCCCAACCAGGATTATATGGCTGTACAAGAGATGGCAACCCCTCTACGACATCATAAGGTCTACTGTGAAGCCTCCCGTGCGATTCATAACGGGAAATACCAATCAATCTGGATTCCGATGACTTCGTCTCACCTATGGAAAATAACGTCATCGTCCTGGACGACCTCATGTCTGTTTCCGCCAAGGATCCGAGAATTACGGACTTGTTCACGGAAGGGAGCCACCACAGGAACCTGAGCGTCATTTGCTTGAATCAAAACCTCTACTACAGCAAGGACCCGACTCAGAGGAGAAACTGCCATTATCTGACTCTGTTCAGAAACCCTATCGATCAGCAGCAAATCATGACCCTGGCCAGGCAAATGTACCCCTCCTGCCCGCAAAAGTTTCTTCAAGAGTTCGACAGAGCAACCTCAAAGCCCTACGGACATCTCGTTGTGGACCTGAAACCGACAACGCAGGAAGATAAACGCCTGAGACCGAACCCCCTTCTGAGTCAGTCTAACGAGAGTCCAGCTCCGGACCAGCCCGCAGGGTCTCAAAGTAGCACAAAATCCGTGGGATGGCAATCGGACAAGACAGTGACTACGAGCTACACATGCACTTGCCGAAATGTCCCGCACAAGATGACGAGTCGTCAGAAGACGAGTTCCCCAGAAAAATGGACGAAAGCGCCTTCAAACGCATGCTGAAGTCTGTTCAGGGCCAAATTGAGGAAAAAGAAGTTCCGGAGGAGGAGGTCGCGCAAAAAACGAAAGAAGAATTGATTAACGCCTACCAGAGAGTGGCGAATTGCATCCATCTGCTCCAGAGAAGTCGGATTCATGCTGAAATTGGAAAGGCGGTTGAAGAATACAGAGCGCGAGGTGCTACATTCAAAGATGCGCTTAAAATGGCTATCATGATGAAACATGACTGGTTCGCTCAGCTCGTAAGCTGGTTTCAAAATGGATGCAAGGGAGTCCAGGACCATGACGTATGCGAAACGGCCTTCGAGTACCTGCTGCATCGCGTCATGGAATATACACCCGAGTTGTCCGAAGATGAGGTGGAACTGGAAATGAAGACGGGGTTGATGGAAATGTATAAAACCATGGTAAAGATGAACCATTTGTTGCAAAGAAGCATGATCCACACGGAAATCATGAAAGCTGTGGAAAAATACATGGGACGGGGAGCCAACTTCGAGGAAGCGCTTAAATTGTCAATGGAGAAACTCAATCATCTCTTTGACGATGTCGTTCAGCCGGAAGAAGAGGACTCCATGGATGAGGACATTGAATATTAAGAAAACCCTACCTCATATCTGCCATGATAACTGTATACTGTGCATATGTAGTTTAGCAAACCAAAGAAATACAAATTTGTGAAAAATCCAAAAAAGTAGTACCTGTAAAGTCCATTGTGCAGAAATTGTATATATAGTAGACGTGTGTTGTGAAATAAAAAAACTTAGAAAATGGCATAGACTCATTTTAATATGCTGCTTTTATGATATAAAAGGAAAAGTTATTCAAAAAAAAAAAGGTTCAAAAATTTTGCAAATATTTATGCATAAATTTACATAATTTTCCAAACATTTCTGGGTACATTATGATTTTCCAAACATTTTCCAAACATGCCACAAGCGTCATTGCCGTCATTGCCGCCGCCGCCGGGCGTTGCCGCCGCCGCCACAGGCGTTGCCGCCGCCAAAGCTATTGCCGCAGCCATTGCCGCCGCCACAGCCATTGCCGCCGCCACAGGCGTTGCCGCCGCCGCAGCCATTGCCGCCGCCACAAGCGTTGCCGCCGCCGCTGCAGCCATTGCCGCCGCCGCCACAGGCATTGGCGCAGGCGTTGCCGCCACAGCTATGGCCGCTGCCGCCGCAGCCATTGCCGCCGCCGCAGCCATTGCCGCCACCACAGCCTTGGCAGCCTCATCCTCGGCAGCCACAGCCACAGCCTCAGCCTCAGGCTTGGCAGCCTCAGCCTCAGCTACCCCAACAACACTGGTCCGTCAACTATTTGGACTCCCTGGTATTTCAACACCCCTTCACCCTGAACGTGTCAGGACCTACTGGGTGTGGGAAGACGGCTTGGGTAAAATCCCTCTTGGAGTCCGGTCAAATATTCCCCACCCCAACCAGGATTATATGGCTGTACAAGAGATGGCAACCCCTCTACGACATCATAAGGTCTACTGTGAAGCCTCCCGTGCGATTCATACAGGGAATACCAATCAATCTGGATTCCGATGACTTCGTCTCACCTATGGAAAATAACGTCATCGTCCTGGACGACCTCATGTCTGTTTCCGCCAAGGATCCGAGAATTACGGACTTGTTCACGGAAGGGAGCCACCACAGGAACCTGAGCGTCATTTGCTTGAATCAAAACCTCTACTACAGCAAGGACCCGACTCAGAGGAGAAACTGCCATTATCTGACTCTGTTCAGAAACCCTATCGATCAGCAGCAAATCATGACCCTGGCCAGGCAAATGTACCCCTCCTGCCCGCAAAAGTTTCTTCAAGAGTTCGACAGAGCAACCTCAAAGCCCTACGGACATCTCGTTGTGGACCTGAAACCGACAACGCAGGAAGATAAATGCCTGAGACCGAACCCCCTTCTGAGTCAGTCTAACGAGAGTCCAGCTCCGGACCAGCCCGCAGGGTCTCAAAGTAGCACAAAATCCGTGGGATGGCAATCGGACAAGACAGCGAAATGTTTCAGCTGCGGAGCGCTGTTTTCGAGTGACTATGAGCTACACATGCACTTGCCGAAATGTCCCGCACAAGATGACGAGTCGTCAGAAGACGAGTTCCCCAGAAAAATGGACGAAAGCGCCTTCAAACGCATGCTGAAGTCTGTTCAGGGCCAAATTGAGGAAAAAGAAGTGCCGGAGGAGGAGGTCGCGCAAAAAACGAAAGAAGAATTGATTAACGCCTACCAGAGAGTGGCGAATTGCATCCATCTGCTCCAGAGAAGTCGGATTCATGCTGAAATTGGAAAGGCGGTTGAAGAATACAGAGCGCGAGGTGCTACATTCAAAGATGCGCTTAAAATGGCTATCATGATGAAACATGACTGGTTCGCTCAGCTCGTAAGCTGGTTTCAAAATGGATGCAAGGGAGTCCAGGACCATGACGTATGCGAAACGGCCTTCGAGTACCTGCTGCATCGCGTCATGGAATATACACCCAAGTTGTCCGAAGATGAGGTGGAACTGGAAATGAAGACGGGGTTGATGGAAATGTATAAAACCATGGTAAAGATGAACCATTTGTTGCAAAGAAGCATGATCCACACGGAAATCATGAAAGCTGTGGAAAAATACATGGGACGGGGAGCCAACTTCGAGTAAGCGCTTAATTTGTCAATGGAGAAACTCAATCATCTCTTTGACGATGTCGTTCAGCCGGAAGAAGAGGACTCCATGGATGAGGACATTGAATATTAAGAAAACCCTACCTCATATCTGCCATGATAACTGTATACTGTGCATATGTAGTTTAGCAAACCAAAGAAATACAAATTTGTGAAAAATCCAAAAAAGTAGTACCTGTAAAGTCCATTGTGCAGAAATTGTATATATAGTAGACGTGTGTTGTGAAATAAAAAAACTTAGAAAATGGCATAGACTCATTTTAATATGCTGCTTTTATGATATAAAAGGAAAAGTTATTCAAAAAATAAAAAGGTTCAAAAATTTTGCAAAAATTTATGCATAAATTTACATAATTTTCCAAACATTTCTGGGTACATTATGATTTTCCAAACATTTTTGGGTACGTTATGATTTTCCAGACATTTATGGGTACGTTATGATTTTCCAAACATTTATGGGTACATTATGATTTTCCAGACATTCATAGGTACGTTATGATATTCCAAACATTTATGGATACGTTATGATTTTCCAGACATTTATGGTTGCGTTATGATTTTCCAAACATTTATGGGTACATTATGATTTCCAAACATTTATGGGTACGTTATGACGAACCCTAAACCGAAACCGGAAGTGACGTCATATAACCATGGGTTTTTCCAAAAAAACCTCAAAGGGGGGTCCTTGCTGCTATTAGCTCCCTGTGTAATATAATAAGTAATAATTTCCCCCTGTTTATTGACCAGAAAAGTCAAGTCTATAAGTTGGTTTTGCTGAGATTTGGATAATGTTTGCAGCCATGTACTTGGACTGTTATTGGGATAAATATGTGCAACGGTATCTGTTTGTCAGGATACGTAGTAATAGTGCATTATATAAATACAACCCTGTATGTATATTGGTATAGCGGATTATTCTCCGAGGGAGGGATTGCTGCCCGAGGCGTTAGCCGAGGGTGGTAATGTCTCACGAGGGGAATAATCCGCGGTACCATACAGGGTTGTATTTATTATATTATACCGAATGTTTGTTTTCATAAAACGTCATTGACAAATGACGCTGCCGGTTAGTATATCAAATTACCAACCGGTTAGTATATCGCTTATTGCGTTCTGCTCCAGCAGAGCGTATTGCTTCACGTGTATTGACCAATCACAGAGCGTGATTCTTACATGAGGCATAATATAATGTTTTATAGTTGTGTGGACGTGAATATCGATAATGATTTTGCACTACTATATACTCAATGTAGCAGATAGCGTGTACATGCTTAGGATACTTAGTGTTATTGTCAGGGTAGAAATAATTCAGTTTCTTATTTTTTTTCTTTCTTTTTTTGCTTAGAGTTAATCACTGATACTACAGATATTGTGACATCATCGATGAATTACCGGCACGATAAAGTGGAGTGAATTACATATATTCCTTTTTCGCCTCAACACATTACACAGCAATACAATGAAATTGGTGTTTAATCCTTAAATTTTATTAGAAAGCCTCGGAATTCCTGCAAATCTTGCACAACTTTTAGATAAAACACAATAACCGAGCAGTATTCCAAGTTTGGGGACCATAGGGATTGTACTTTCGGCGGAGAAGATTTTGAAAGATTTAAGTCAGGAAACATGGGGCGACAGACACAGTAATAGCTCTACCGCCTTCAGCCAGTGAGCTAAAAATACCAAAATACCCAACGGGACCTACTAGGCTGCCTTTAACTTATCTTTCACGTCGGCTGGAAGGGACCTGCAAGTCACTGGCGGATTCAGAGGGGGGTGCACCCGGTGCGCACCCCCGCCCCCCCCCCCCATTGGGCCGTGAAAAAAAAGAGAAAAAAAAGAAGAGAGAGCAAGAAGCTATAGGGAATGTGGGTATGCACCTACATGTAACGAAATATGAGTGTAAATTCCCTCGTTTGATATTTTTGACCGGGGGGAAGGGGGGGGGGGGCAGGAGTTTTAGACCCCACAATACATTTTCAACAAAAAATCTGTGACTCAGAAATATGTTAAGGTGCATTACAGCGTCACATAGGCCTAACATTAGTTGGTCAATAATTATGCAATTGAGTGTCATTAATCATGAGTTCTTTAAGCTATATGACATAAAATATGTAGACTGACAATAAGTAGTTTTGGAATGAATAAATTCAAATACATGTACCAGCAATATTTACATGCATGTGTGGAATCAGAGCCAGAGAGAGCTCATAATCAACCACAGAACATGAAAAAAGCTCTGGCTTCTGGGGCCCTTCAGCGGGCCCCATACCCCACGCCGTATAAGCTACCACCTATCCATCTCACTTCGCTCAGTCGCTTGAATCCTCTAACCAGATTGCCACCCCCCTCCCGCCCTCCTCCAATAATAAGTCTAGTCCGACACACTTGGCCTCATACTGAAACTGTCATTGAATATATACAGGGATATTTTTATTTTATTTACTTGTTTGTTTAAGACAGAGTTCTGTATAACTCTGGATGTCGGCATAACTTTGAAGATAATTATATCTCATCTTTATTATTAAACGATTGACTATCACCATGTCTGGTGCATAAGAACCTTAGAACAGCCTTAGAATGTTAGGACTTTTAGACCTTCCTTTCTTTGAAAATCTATCCTTCATTTACAACAGAACTAAGCAGACTTCTAAGGTAAAATTCTACTTATTGATTTCACAAGGTATAGTTGTAAAATACACCTTAGAAACCATCTCAGACACTAAATTCCAAAAATTTCTCGGGGGGGGGGGGGGTTACGGCGCCCCCGAACCCCCACACCTTATGAGGCTTCGCTCGCTACGCTCGCTCACACTAATTCAAGATGATGTACATTTGACAAGAGCACCCCCCCCCCCTATTCAAAAATACTTTTCCGAAAGTAAGGTTTAATTGTGAGATAGACATACGGCCTATATCCATCTTCCCAATTTTCTTTCATGAGCAAACCCATTGACGTGTTCCACATCACCTCCATTTTGGTATTACCGTTTATAATTTCATAGGCTGAGTAAATATGGTGAAGTATGTCTTTTATAGTTACCCACTACGGAACTATATTATGAACATTTTATTATGATATTGTTAAAGTGGGATAATCGGTTCTATGGTTTTCCGTCTGAAAGTGATCAATAGATGTCTTTAAAGCAGCTGTACAATGCAAAAGTTCCAATGCGCACACGAATTTGTCTAAATTTGACATTGAAAAGTGGATTTTAAAAATAGTTTCGCACAGAACGGTTCCTATGCACTGATGCAAAATTAACAAAAATAACTGAAAATATAGAAACATAGGCCCAAGGGACCTGTAGCTTACCGGCTAGCCAATAGGGTATAGTGATAAAATGTGAACCGTCTACCTAATCTGAGTCCCCAGAGTTTATTTGGTATTTGGCGTTCAAACGGGGAATTATGCTCAACTACATTATTTTGAATGTTATGTGCGACCGAGTCGATTATTTGGTATAATGTTTTAAGCGGCCAAGTACATTTTGGCAGGTTCTATGAGTACACGTGTCTCGAGCGTCTGCTACACGTGGCTTCGGCACGAAACGGCCATCTGCAGATGGGGAAAGTTCGCAGTGAGTAAACGACAAATATAGCCATTTTTGGTATCAAATAATCGTCAGATAACAAACAATCTGAAAATAGTTCAATATAATTGTTTGCATATGGGTGAAAGGTGTATTTGATATGCTTTATCTCCAGTGACTATTCAGTCAATATTATTCCATTATCGCCCATAGGGACTTTCAGTGAGCCGCCTGGTGTCATAATATCAGCAGGGCGGCTCACGTTGGGTCACGGCCAAATATACATATAAAATAGTTATAGATGCATACAAGTACCACTGGTTAAGCATATAGGGGCCTTAATGACTGAACCTTCACAATATCAATTAAATATTGCAAATTAAAATATCAACCAAAGCAAAGGTGACCATTACATCAAATTTGTCATGAACTTCATATCAACTTTGTTATAAAGGCTACATGAACAAGCCTTGTATGAAATCATTTAGAGGTCTAGGCCTAATTTGTTCCAATAAATTCAGCGCAAAAATGTATTCCAAATTTGTTTTTGGTCTTATAGATGAATGTGATTTTATGAAGATACAATACGCATTCATAAAAGGTTTATATTCTAGGTTACCAACCCTATGGTCTGAGGACCTATTGTCGTGGCACTGTGTCCGTCATCCGTCGACATTTTTATCTTTAAATACCGGTATCGAATATTTGTGGAAATTTTGCGCAAAAATAGTTATAAATAATTTAAGAGGGAGTTAGTTTTTAATTTGCTTATTTATTTGTTTTTTTTTTAATGGCGACCGTTTTTGCGGGAAACACTCAATTTTGGACTTTGAGGGACATTTTTTTCAAAAAACCGATCAGTTTTGAAATTTTTGTTTTAAAAAATCCCTCTTATGTACCCTTGTGGGGTGTATAAGTTTCGTTGCCCTCGAGTCGGTCTGTGCGCGATGGCCATTTTGATTTTTTGACGGGTCGGTAAAAATTTTGTTTGTCACAAAACGCATTTCTATCCATCTTTGGCCATTCGTAGGCGAAATCAAAATCACCTATGATTTTTTTTAACCTCAGCCACTTTTTTCCTTCATAATGCGAGCTGCCACAACTGTACTCCTAGATAGCTTGAATATAGTGCTCAGATAGTGGCACTTTCAAATTGTAATGCATATAAAGCCATTTGTGCGGTGACCTTGAATTTGACCCAGATGATCTTGAAATTCAAAACGCCACTTTTGGGTCAAAAGTTCCAAAATTTGCCTTTTGTCTGTCTTTTGTCAAAAACTATATAAGATTTGAGATTTCATTTGATATTGATTCTGCATCAAAAGATGGTGTGCCTCAAATTCCTCAAGGTCTAATTGCATGATATGCAAAAATTGGCGTCTGGGGCCAGACCGCTTCTACAAAAATCTATATAGACCCCAGGTTTGTATTATAAGCATGTATGAACTTAAGAAGTATTGTATTGAGTATTTTTTGGTGACCTTGAACTTGACCCCGAGATGATCTTGAGTGTCAATTGTTGGCATCAGGTGGGTCCTTTGGTAACCTTGAATTTGGCTTTAATGAATTTGATTTGTCAACATAGCAATTTCACTGGAAACATTTTCATATTTAACATTGTACCTTCCTCCGGTAACCTTTCCTAACCCTTGGACTAATTTGTTTTGGGTACAACTGATATAAATATCACATATTATATGAATATCATGCATAACCATTTCTTTACTGCAGACAAACTGGTCCGGTGGTACAAAACCCCAAGAGAGAAGCTGAGAACGTGGAGCCAGGAATCAATGAACAATGCCTTGGCTGAGATAGTAGGAGGAGCATCAATCAGGAGTGTCGCGAGGAAGTACGACATTCCGAGGGGCACAATACACAACAGAATTCATGGAAGAATAGAGAATGGGTGTCAAATGGGGGGACCGACCATGCTGACACAAGACGATGAGAGAAAACTGATCGACTATGTGGGTAATCGTGCTGCAATGGGAGTCGGCTTCAATAGGGCAACATTTCTTCAATGTGCAGGAGATCTCGCCGCTAAGAAGAACGCAAGGTTCAAGAAAAAGAAACCCAGTTTGAAGTGGTGGCGAGGAATGAAACGTCGACATGCTGATCTGACACTGCGAAAACCCGGAGCCACAGCAGCTGTTCGACATGCCTGTATGAACCCTCGATATGTGGCAGCATATTTTGAAGCCTTGTCGTCTGTAATCGAGGATGCAGGAATTGTGGATCCAGAACATATCTGGAACATGGACTGACGAAACTGGTGTGAGTCTGGCCCATAAAGGGAAGAAAGCACCCTTTGCAAGAAAGGGAACAAAGCACTTACAGTCACGGATCAGCGGCAATAGGGAGACCTTCACAGCAATCTGTGCCGGGAATGCTGCTGGAGATTGCTTGCCTCCTCATATAGTTGTTAAGGGGAAAACCGTGAAGTCTCTGAACAGCCTCAACTTGAATGATGCTCCTCCTGACACAAAGTTTTCTGTATCTGAGACAGGGTGGGTGCGACAAGGGATCATCATGTTATGGTTCAAGGAAAACTTCTTGAAGAACATTGGTGATCACAGACCTCAAGTCCTGGTTTTGGACGGCCACAATAGCCACAACTACGTGGAACGTTTGGAATTATCAAAGGAAAATAACATCATCACGGTAGAGCTTCCAGAGCACACTTCCCATTGGCTTCAGCCATTTGACACATCTGTCTTCGGACCCTTCAAAAAAGCACACAATGATGAGTGCAAACGACTGATGAGTGACAATTCTGGAGTCGTCGTATCAAGGACAAACTTCTGCAAGTTATTCCGATATGCCTGGGACAGAGCCATGACACCCAAAAATGTTCCCATACAATCCTGGCATAATACCTGATGATGCACTTCAGCCCAATGCTGTATCAGTCTTCCACGAGCTTGTGCGAAGAAATGGCCAGGCATCAGGAGCGTGCACACAAGAGGTTCCGAGGGAAGCAATTCACGACACCTCAACAGAGACAGCTGCATCAGAAGATCCAGAAGGCAGCAGGACAGGAGATGAAGCTCCGGGAGGCTTGACAATGAGGGAAACAACAACTGAGGACACAAGAGAACTGAGTGCAGCAACGGACTCCACCGACGAGAGAAGGGGAGCTGAGAAAATTCACGACATACCATCAACTCAGTAGCCTTTTGGCTCGTGATTAGGTGTTTATGTACTTGTCACATATCTATTCCATGGAGTTTGTTTCGGATTTCTAAATTATTTTCATAGGTTGTTGGGCAGTTGTATACTAATTCCATCAGGTGTACAGTAGAAACAACTACATTAACCACACCGTCTGCCCCTGATGACGCCAGTGTGTCATTTGATAAATTATTTGGTTGGGCTTTGTTTCTATTGTAAAATGTTGCGTTTTACGTTTGTTATTGGAATCATCAAAATTTGGCTGTATTGGTGGTAATAGATTGATACTGACACCCAAGGACTTGGAAGATACCCTAACCGAGAACGTTGCTGCCTTCCTAGAGATAGATGCAAAAGGAGGTGTACTGGAAGAATAATCTACTGGGAGCACCAGTTCTCAAGCATGCCCAGCAGATGTAGCTGTTGCAGTAATAGAACAAGCGGTTGGTCAACAAAAGCTAATGCTCTTCCATAGATTGTTGAAGACCAATGCAAAATCGAACGACAAACTCTTTGCTACCTGGAAGATGCACAAAACCAGATCACAAGAAGCAGACACACCAGAGCAAAGTAAATCTCCCACAGCATCTGCAGCTCCGAATAAACCCAGCTTGGATGAAGAAGTGCCAACAACTTCGACACAAGCACGTTTCCCATTCAACAACACATCAAGTCCACAGGATATAGACTCAGATGTTCTGCCGTATCCCATGTGCTCAATGAAGGGAAAGGGCCTCAAGAAGCAACCAGTGTATTTCATCACCACAAGCGACCAAGTTCTGCAGCACGAAAAAGGCAGCAAAAGCAAAGAAAGAGGCCGAAGAAGAACGGAAGAAAGAGAACCAACGTAAGCGAAAACAATAGCAGGAGAAGAGGGACTCTGAGAAAACCTAACCATCCAAGAGGCCAATGAAAAGGAAGCCAATGAAAAGGAGTGCTGCGTTCCCCAAATCACGAACCAAAGATTAATGAGAGTTCAATGACGGGATCGCAGACGTATCACTGTATACAGTGTGGTATATCGACTTAGTATCTCGATATTATCGAGATACTAAGTCGATATTATCGAGTTACTAAGTCGGGAATTTAAAAAAAATAATTTCCTGGGTGGCCCTTCTACGCTTCCGTAGAGGATTGGATCCAATGCTCGAAATGTCAAAACTGGAGCCACGAAGCTTGTGCCTTCATCACCGAGGAGAACTATATGTGTGACATTTGCCAGTAGATTAAATTAAGCCGAATTAGTGTGATATACAAATCACTATCACTGTATATTTCAATTCTTAGACTTTATAGGCTTTCTAAAGAGATTTGGCATGCGTATACTAGTATATAGAATGATTGTCAAATGACGCTGAAGTGTGTTGTATTTAGGGTAGTTTGTTGGTACTTTCTCTTCACTACAACTTCCGTGTCCTTCTGTCTTAAATTACTAAATGAAAGCCCGGTGGTATAAAATATGCAAAGGGCCTACGTTTGTTCGGGTATAAACTTTTTAATACATTTTCGTATTCTGTTCCGGATTTCGGATGCAATTTGACTGCTTAGTGATTCGTAGTGTGTAGTGTAAGTTTCCACCTGTTCATGTTTGATGGAATTGTCATTTACCAAATAAAACATCGAGATGAAGAATGAGAAACATGTTCACGTCGTTTGCATTTCTTTGTTATACTATAATCTAGAATGATTCCATCAGGCCTACATCTTGTAATATAATATCGAATTTTTATCTTTATTGCAACAGTAACAATTAATATTGTAAAATGTAATTGACAAAAATATATTCCTTACAATCTATTTCGACAATGTGTGTGAGCCTCAATTTTATCCAAATTCGAACCGTATATCAATGTATATATTCCCTTTTGTCATTCCAGTACATAATTTTTGAAATAATGAATACTTGGTAGGATGAACAAACCGACTCGTTTATCATTTCATGAAAAGAATCACACAATGAAGTATATATTCAATCATCGTAATTTGTCGGGATGTGGAATATCAGTTGAAAGCTACGGAAACAACGCTTTAAGGATCGGCTCATGTTCAGTCACCCCAGGTTACACATTGGTCACGCGCGGCTCACGTTTGGTTTCGACCGGATCACATTGGGGCGTTTCACAACATGTATTTCGAAATCCCTCAAGATAGTTCTGCTTAGTTTGTTGTACTGTGTGAGGGCAGGTGGCGTAGTCAGTTAAGGCGCTCGTCTCGTGACCAGCAGGTTGTTGGTTCGAGCCGCGGCGCTGGCGCTGCTGTGTTGACTGTCTAACACCCTTGGGCAAGGTGTGCATCACAATGTGTCTCGGTTCACTCAGGCGTGTAAATGAGTACCCGATTGGCAGTATATGCTAATGCACGTATGACTTAGTCACCTTGCGCCAATGGCTGCAACATATAGGTGATTGTCAATGGACGGTGGTCGGAAAGTGGTTTCAGGCCATAAAATCGGGGGTAATAAATGTAAAGCGCTTTGAGAATGTTAGTAACGTTGAAAAGCGCTATACAAAAACCTACAATTATTATTATTATTATTATTAAAATCATAACGTTCTAATGTAGTCCCTTGCAGAAACATGCCAAAAAAATGTTGTGTAGAACGGTTGCACTATGATCGCATAAATACCAGACACCAGATCGTGTATGTGTGTTCCTTTCATAAGGGGGCTCAAATTTGGTCGCTTTTCCCTAGGTGATCGGACCGATCGTCCGTTAACTACAAGGTCAGAAGTATATTCATCATAATCACTTCCTATCTGTCCACAATTGATTCTTAAGCTGTAAAGTTGACAACAAGTGAGATATGCGCCATTTTGTTCTCTGACCTTGAAAATGAGATCAAAGGTCATATTCAAGGTCACGAGAATATTCTTATATGTCCACAATTAATTCCCAAGCTGTAACGTAAATAATAAGCGAGATATTAGCCATTTTGTGCTCTGACTTTGAAAATGAGGTCAAATGTCAAATTCAAGGTCATCAGAGTATTCGGCATATATTTTTTTTCATATGTCTACAATTGATTCCAAAGCTGTAAAGTCGATAATAAGCGATTTTGTGCTTTGACCTTGAAAATGAGGTCAAAGGTCAAATTCAAAGTCACAAAAATATTCAGTATATATTATTCCCTATATGTCCACAATTGATTCCTAATCTCCAATCTCAATATCAGGTTAGATTTTATGCCAAATGTGTCCCATTTTGAAGCATAGGAGAATTTAACATGGGAAAGTCCCATTTGAGCCGAAACTGGGTCAAAATTGCCCACTTAGAGCACTTCAAGGGCAACGAAACTTATACACTTCACAGAAATACATATGAGGAGTGTTATGTATCAATAAGAAAAAAATGTTACTAAACAGATTTTGAGAAATCCAAAATTGTCAAAAATGGCCGCCATTTTGAAAAGATTACGAAGTCAAAAAACAAAAACATTCATCCCTCTCGAAATATTTTTTAGGTATTCTTGTGCCAAATTTCATAAAGATTCGATCGTAAACTTTGAAAATGAAATTTTGGACAGACGAGGGACGCAACGCCACCGCAATAGGTTATAAGACCAAAGGCACGGTAACCTAAAAACTCAGCCTGAATACATACACCTTTTCCTACTTAAAAAAAGCTAACACTCCAGAAATAGCGATGTCTGCGTAAAATGTATAAAAAATTATTAAAACGTGTGATTTTGAACTCGGAGGAGGGGGAGGGGGGCAACATTCCTATATATACTAGTATACAGACATGTATATTGTTCGCCGAGTGGTTTATTACGATGTATGTTGGTTAGGCAAATAGCATGGCAGATCGCGCATGCGTTTTTCATTACTGCGTGGAGACACATCCAAAAATGGAGAGCCATCCACCACGCACCAATTCCTCACCACCACCCCCCCCCCTTCTAAGAAGCAGTGGTTTATTCCATGAGGTCTTCGGATTATACTGCAGTGATAAAAGTTTGATATTCAGGCAACACTCTTTTCACCGCGAGCAACATTCGTGAATGGAACAGGCAATATTGTTGTGTAATTGTGAAATGTGCGGAAAAAAATTACGTACAATAGACAACCGTTCTTGGGTGACAGATGAGGTCGTTATCATTTTAATGCGACTTGTTGTCATGCAAGCACCATCCATCGACTTCATATGAACAAAGTGACCCCGAACACCCTCTACAACTAAGTATAATTTGGATCGATGAAGGAGTTCTAATTACAACGTGAAATATGAATGGGTTTACAATAGAAACTTGCAGCATATTACTTCCCAAGGGAACAGGTATGTAAAATTGAAAGTTGTAAATTTTGCGAAAAGGAAACTCTGCACGAAGTCAGATAATACACCCGGACACGTGTCTCTCGCCAATAGTGGCCTTGTGCCCTTCGACCACTTCTGACGAGAGACCCTCGTCCTTCAAATAACGAAAGCGCAAAAAGGCTTTTATGGAAAGCAAAAAATAAACTCATTATCTCGAAAATAGTTTCGTTATCTCGAATTCGAATTTGTTATCTCGAATTTGAATTTGTTATCTCGAATTTAAATTTCGTTATCTCGAATTTAAAAACTCGACATCTCAATTTTATAACTCATTATCTTGAGATAAAAATCATTATCTCGAAATAAAGACTCGTGATAAACAGTTGTTATCTGCAATTTAAAAACTCGTTATCTCTAAACAAAAAATCGTTATCACGATATAAAAAGTTGCTGTTTCGAGATAAGAAGTCATTATCTCGAATTAGAAAACTCGTTATGTCGAAATAAAAAGTTGTTATCTCGAAACTAAATCTGTTATTTTTAACAATACTCATATATCACAGCTAATAAGTTGTTGATATTTGTTTGCTACATTATTTACTTATAAACTGCATGAAGTTTCAGAACTATGCGGTATGTGTTCAGCTGCACCTGATAGGAGCGAAAATAAACAAATTCATTCTTACAGGGGCAAAGATATTGCCGCCATGGCAACACGGAACAACAACAGCATACATAACTGAGCCAATTTACCTATGACATCATTTAATAATTTTCAATAATGTAATGCTGATTTATGACTCTTGTGCCAACTTGCCCCTGTGCCGACGAGCCTCCTCCTCCCCTACTGACAGCATATACACCCGGCGTGAAGATATGAAGAAAAAAGCGATTGTACAGCGTTTAAGATTCTATTTATCAGAAAGAGGAATCTATCCTGAGCAATAATTTCCGTTAACGTATATTTCTAGAAGATGTTCATGATATTTTTTCAGGTTTTGTGTCGACACGCTCGATGGTTTTGACGCTCTGGTTTGTGACGACAGTTCTCGTTATCTGGGACAAAGCAGACAATATTATTAGACATGGTATCCTCAATACACGTAGAACCCAGATGTACGCCATCCACACGGTGACCATGACAGCAAAACACGGTCAAGACAACTTCTCATTGGTGCCATCGATTCAGCGATATCGTATCATCACCGAACCGATGTTGGAAGATATTGACCAGGATTTCGTCATATTTGTGCAGTCCCGTCCGCATGACGTAAAAAAACGAAACTTGATAAGAGACACATGGGCCAATCCGAAATTTTATTCGGAAAACAATATCTTCACAAAGCCATTTGTGTTCTTCAGTTTAGGTTGGCCCAAAACTAAACCCAACTTTGATTCGTTGGAGGAGGAGATATCGAGATATAAGGACGTTCTTCTTCATGACTTTGTAGATGAATACGACAACCTAACATTGAAGGGACTGCTGACAATGCAGTGGATATCCCACTCCCTCCCCAATGCACGATATGTTTTCAAGACAGACGATGATGTTCTCGTGAACGTCTATTCATGGCAAAGCATCATTCGGACCCTGGAATCACGAAGTATTCCGTGTGCGATCGTCGGCCTTGTTTGGCAAGATTCCCCCGTACAGAGAACAGGACGCTACAAGATCACTCGAGAGGAATATTTCCCAGACTATTTTCCTTCTTTCTGCTCTGGACTTGGTTATTTAATGTCACGGGAATCTATGGATTCAGTGCTGACACTATCCAGGTACTACCCCCTTCTGATCCGTGATGACCCTTACTTCACTGGATTACTCGCAGAAATTGCCAATGTGCGATTGTATAATGTGAACTTTGATGATGAATTTCTTCGTGTCTTTGCTTTCTATTTCAACATTGATATGATTTCGAGCAGGACATTACTCGTACACAATGCCAAAGAGGTCCAATGGCGAACGGCTTGGACTAAACTAGTGAACATTGCCTATCAAGAATCTCGCACGGAAGACAACCTAACAATCACATTCACCCCCGCTAGAACAACCCTCAGAGAAGAAACACAATACTATGGATTACGCGAGATTGCGTTGGGCGAGTGTTCCCAGTTGCGCTACACTGAACGCTTGGAAGAAATTAACATTCGTGTTTGAAGGAATATGTTCTACTGTACAACTTGTAAGATCCTTGGCACTCTGTTCAGTCCGAGTCTTCCTCATTAGCATGTATAAGTATTTTCGGCGTGCCGATAGATCTTAAGAGTGGGCATCGACTAGAATTTTTGTTTTCAGTCAAACCGAAATGTCGCATTTTTTTTTTGTCAATAACTCGGCGAATTCTGAACATATTTATTTCAAAATTTGTCTGTGATTGCTATGTGCAGCAGATAAGTAGCAAATATAGATAGCTGAAAAATACGCAACAGATAACAAGGTCACGATGGTGTTGATTGTGATGATACTTACACAATAATAAGTTCATATGTATGGATCACTAACCGAGAATTGGTTTTCCGTAATTTACTGCGAATGATTTGAAAAATGATGTGCGATACACAAGCAAGATCATTCAGTTGCTTCTTTCTCTGGTAGGCGCTTGCACGGCGACGAAAGTTATTTGAAAGCTATTTCGGCCCATGTAGCGCAGCTTACTATTTCCTCTAAATTCAATGAAGATTAAAAATGTGCCAGACGCATTGAATATGGTATACATTCAGTGGGTGAGTAGTATTAACAGAGTAAGGTGCGCTACTTGGGCCGCTATTTCAAAGCTCTAAACTGCATATATGTTATCGCATTGAACGAAAGCAGCCTTCCGCGAAAATTAGTGACTTCCTTGCTGAATTCTCTGAGTTCAGTGTATCCATACCGTTGAGATCCATACCTGCGAAATGTCAGATCGTCATTCGCTCGAGTAGAGTCGCTGTCACTGCAACGCATACACGTAGTCCGCTCTAGAGCACTGACTTTTGCAGAAAGTGAGACATAATGTATAGGATAATCGGTGAAGTGGAGCGACTCTGGAAAATAATCGACGAGCCGAAGGCGACACCGACTTAGTTTTCGGTTCCCCCTCAACTCAACTAAATCTCCGCCGGCATATGCACCTGGGCCCAAGTAGCGCACCTTACTCTGTTAATACTACTCACCCGCTGAATATATACCATATTTAATCCGTCTGACACATTTTTAATCTTCATTGAATTTAGAAGTAATAATCTGCGTAGTAATCTGCGTGTACAACTATACCGTCACACTTCAACAGTGTTAGGAAACAGAGGGCGACAGTGTCTAATTTTGTGACGAACTTTGTCACCATTATTATATCATGAGAATACAAGTACGTGTCCACTTGCTGTTATACAACGATATACAACACGGTATTTACCGAATTTTCCTAACTGATGTATGCATCTAATGAATGGTTTGCATGATAATGATGATTATATATAAATCCCGTGTTATGAACGAATCATGAAAACAAATAGGGTTTTAGATTCACGACCATGCCCACTGCTTGTGCTACCACCTTCCAATGTCTTGGTGAATTTAGAATTGGGACCCAACAGTGAGACCACATTTATTGTTCATCTTCTCATCTACATTATATTGGCCTCGACCAAGGTTCCATGGCATCAAACGAATTAGGTGTCGGCAATGATGAAAACGCCTCGCTAGTACGCTAACAAACGCGTCTTGTTTGAGCAGATGCAGTTTGTACACTGGCGGTTGTTTTTACACGCAGTAGATTATATTGCAGTAGATTATCGGAAAGAATCTACGGCAATATTCTACTGGGAACCGTCTCCCAGTAGATCCTGAAAAATAATTTACTGCAAAGAACAATAGAACTGTGGACTAAGTATGTCGCATGCTCTTACCGAAAACTTTGCTATATCTGTCATTCAAGACTGTTGAGTAAAATCGGCTAATGGTAAATATTCATGGATATCATCACAAAAGTAAGTCTCGGTTAGTTATCTATACCATTTCGCCCTAATCTCGTGAGATTTTCAACCTGAGACATAGGTGGGGAATCGCCCAGAAGATTTTCATCGTCACGCAAACCATACCTACGTGTCTGTTTAATGTCTATGTTAAAATGAAGATTTATTATTATAGTCTATGAATATAGATAACTGACTGTACGCAACAGATATCAAGGTAGAACTTTCCCATGACGGTGTTGTTTGCGATGATACTGGCACCACAATGAGTTCATTTGTTCGTGATCCCGAACCGAAATTGGTCCACTGCACATAATGTAAGAAATTATGTACATATACAAGTTCATCCAGAGGCTCCTTTTTCTAGTAATCCTATACGCGTCAACGAAAGCTTGGCGTAGTTCAAAATTGTAAGCCCCATCTGTTATTGCATTACATAAAAAAAAAGACGAGCCGCGGCAAACAATGACTTGCTTGCTAAATTTTCTGAGTTGAGTGTATGACATGATTTCTATTGAGTTCAACTCCTGAGGAAAGTCAGATCGCTAATTCGCTTGAATAGAGTGAGACATCATGAATGCCGCATGCTTTTACCGACAAATTTGCTACATCTGCTAAATTTGCTTGTAAAAATCCGATAAATACTACATATCCGTGGAAATCATCAAAAAAAGTAAGTCTCGGTTAGCATGGTTAGTGGTCTATATCATGCCGCCCCACTTTCCTGAAAGTTTCCCGACGAGGTATGTAAATGAATTGAAGATCAACCTTGTTATCTATCAGTGTTCAACTGTCTGTATTAAGTGCCTATTTGAACAAACTATGACTTTGTTGCGATTGTTACCATCTGGATGTAGAGACTGATGTTTTTGAAACAAATGCTGCGGTAAGATAGCAGGACCGGACAAACACATCCAACCATGGGCCGTTTTTATCACAGGACATAATCAGTCAGCCGGTACTTTGAGGAAAAGCCTGTTCTACGAAACAATTAGCCGGTTCTCTGAGTGAAAGCTGTCATACTGTGACATGCACACGGAAAATTACTATCACAAAGCAAGGTTAAAAGTTATATGTTGGCTAATGGAGTGTTCTACATGTTGGACTATGTAGTAGTAATGATTCATACGAACTTATGGATATTGATTAACGTGCTTCATCGTTTTTTAGAAGAAAAATTTCAATATATCTCAAAGTTTTGACAACTGTCTCGTGATAGTGACCATATTTTGGGGGTAATATGGGTTCATGATTCGTTTAGATGCCGAATATATGAAAGTAAATGCAAAAAAAAATGGCAAATATAAACAAGAACAAATCGTTATAAAGCTGAAGGAATTACAGATTCTTCATGTCAACGCTGGAGATACAACACTTCGGTGTTTGATGGCCCAGTGACTGGATACTAGTAATCGACTTTCAAATACATCATGGACGGGACAATTTGTTATGAAATGGATGGCACCTTCCCGAGCAGCTTGAGCAGTTTACATGTAGGAGTTTGGGGCGCGGAAGGTCCTAGTACAATGTTCGTTATTTTGTTGCATACAGGTTATTCTTATCATATCGATTTAAATGAGAGTGTGTTTTTTTGTGTGGGTTTTTTGCCTAATCCATTTTGGTCATCTTTTTTGTTCCACTTTCCATGGTGGCAGGGGAACTATTGATAGAAAATCAAATTCGGGCTAAATGCAGATTGACTAGTAGTTAGGTGCCTTAAACCGCTTTTTCTACTGAGTTTCAGACTTATTCCTTCACAACTAGAAAGTTTCAATCTAAATTAATGTCCGAAATGAGATATCCCATTATTTCCAACAAATTGTTCATGCCCCTAAGGTATGAACCTTGTGATTATTCTGATTCAGAAGACATATGGGTGTATTCTAAGTAAATGAGCTCTTCATCAGCCGAACATCGGATAAGAGAACATATTTTGGGGCTGAACGTAACACTCGGGTAGTTGGGGTAGAATATTTCTTTGGTGTGTGCTTTCAGATGTTTCAATAAAACTGCCATGCTACTGCAATGCATGGCAGTACCGCGGACCAATTTGTACTTTATCATACACAAAAAAAACCGAGATCCTCGATGGAATTTCCCACGAGCAATTTACTACTTGACACATCTTAACATTTGATGACAATTCCCATGCATTCACAAGCAGGAATTCAAAGGATATATATATTTATTCAGGTTCAGTGATTCTATCACCATGTTCACGGTCCTTGAAGTCCATGACAATTTTCGTCGAAATTCGTTTTCACTTGGTAAATTATTTATTCCATCTATAACATATAGTCGCTCCGTGTAAGCGAGCTTATTTAACTATTTGCTCTGCGCAAAAAATGTTTGCGTCTCAAAGTTAACATTTGCTTCGTTGAATAAACTATTGCTTCGGGGAGCAAACTACTCGGTCTGTTATGACACTTCCTCATTGCGATATTTCCTACCTAAGCTCCTTGTAAAAGTGTAACGTGCCTCGCTTCGTACCAGCTCTTAGAATGGTTATGACACAGACTCAACAACTCTCAAATACGCCTTGATATGTTTATTGAATGATTTTCAATAAACAACTTTCGTGACAAGTCAAGACAGGCTTAGGACTGATTCAGTTTGATAACAAGGAAATACTGAAGACCCTGGATCCCTCCCCATTTTATTTATTCAGATTGATACTGTTGACAGCTATATGTGTGGTCTGATCCAGTCTGCGCCGTCTATGCGCCAGGCCGTGGCCCTGTCAGTTTGCGCCAACTGTCTTGCGCCAAAATCTGTGCGCCAAACTCTGCGCCAAACCCTGCGCCAATTGCCCGGCCTAAGGTCACCAAACTGTGCGCCACACACTAGCTGCCAACATCACTACTGGTGCTATGCTCGTAGTGATACAGGATTCACTACCATTAGGGATCTGCCCCTTACTGGATGGCTCACCGTCTGTGGTGATATACCAGCAATGTCAAAGAGAGATTGATGTTGGTCACACTTAGTCTGCCCAGGACTGCTCCCTGGTTCAGACTGCCCTGCCACACCCACTGCACTTGTTTATATAGCCAGACACCACATGGCTTCACCTGGTGAATGGTATGGACATTAGCAAAGTAAACAATATGGCAGCCTATAATCACTTAGCACATGTTGGGGCTCTATTTGTGCAGAATATGTGATACAAACATGGAATAAACTAGAGGGCGCTCGGGAGAGGCAGTCGGTCTCACGACCGCACAGGTGTCCCCTTGTTTGTTTCGGAATAAAGTATGTGACGCCATTTTCCCGAAAAAAATGTTTTTGTTTTTTTGTGGCAGCAATGAATTTGGCTGAAATTCAATAGTAACCTACCTCAGGGCCCAAAGTATGTGTACAAAAAGTTTCGTGACGATATCTTGTTGCGTTTCGGAGTAAAGTGCATGATGTGGTTTCTGGGTTACCTCTTCATGGTAACTTTCGCGAATTCAAAATCATGCAAAATCAATATACTTCTGACCGTGCACTCATCAATAACGGTGTACAGTGACGCCCGTTGTACATCACCGATTGGTTATGAGATCTGTTGTGATTGTTGACATTGGGTTCCCCCCCCCCCCCCCAAAAAAAAATATTTTTTTGTGGCGGCCATCTTGTTTTTCCGATTTGGCTGAAATTCAATAGCAACCTACCACAGGGCCCGATGTATGTGTACGAAAAGTTTCGTGATGATATCTTGGGTGTGTTTTGGAATAAAGTGTGTGACGTCGTTTTGCAGAATTTTTTGGTTTTTTGTGGTGGCCATCTTGTTTTTCCAATTTGGTTGAAATTCAATGGCAACCTACCACAGGACCCTATGTATGTGTACAAAAAGTTTCGTGATGATATCTTGGTACGTTTCGGAATAAAGTACGTGACATCGTTTTCCTGGAAAAAATAATTTTTTTATGGTGGCCATCTTGTGTACCCAATCCGGCTGAAATTCAATAGCAACCTACCTCAAGGCCCGATGAATGTGTACAAAAAATTTCGAGATGATATCTTGACACTTTTCGGAATAAAGTGGGTTACATCATTGAAAATATCTAGCTGTCAGAATAGCTGTCAAGTCAGTTTGAGTACAATAGTGTGTCTCTATCCCATGATAATCAGACAATGTCAATGATAAATAATGACTCATATTAATCATAGTATCACCATTTGATTATACCTCGACTGCCATAACACCACGCTGGGGAACCTGAGCGATAATCCTCGGAGTGAGTGACAATCCTCGGATCCGATTCAGATGAACCTCGGAGTTTTTTTGTAAACAAAAGCCGAGGACAACAGCGATGCGCGACGGAAAACAGACTAAAAAGATTAGGTTCTCGTTGTATATTGTTGGTAATGTATGCGGAATGGATGTGTGAATGTATTGGTCACATCAGGGAACAGTTTGTTCCAATCATATGGCTATATTAGCGTTTTGTCGGCACGCCCTGCGTTCATCCCAGGAGTGCACTCGCCTCGATGTGTATCAGTCCTGAACTCTTAATAGTTGTAGCTTACAGACTATCAAGTATGATTTGTAATGGTCGTGTGTTACATGACATATCAGTTACTGGGAGAAATGTCGACTTTATTTCTCTCTGGCTGAGAAAAATACGGCATAAACGGGTGCAACGACAATCCTCGTTGTTGCAACATTAATCCTCGGATGCTATTTCCATTGATTGTGTAGGAAAGCGCTATCAAAGCGGTGATATCTGAGTAATCAATTAATTCAAAATTTCGTATGAGAAAAAACTTCTTGAGATTCATTGCATCCATTACGTATACGTGTCTAGATCTATAGGCATTTATGCTATATAGCAGAGTATACATACATCTTGATTTGCGCGTCCAATGGTTATGGGCAGACATTTCAACAGATTATAGACTGATTGGCATGTGAGACGATGGGAAGCATTCACAATAAATTCTGAGAAGTATTAAATTCGATTCGAAATAATTCTATCGCTGTTTGGTAAGGTAATAACTTCATAATTATAACCATGTTTTATTATTGTAATTTAATAAAGACATGTACGTTTAAGGGATTTCGACCGTTGGGTGTAGATTGAGAAATGGGTGTTTCATATGCATGAAGTGAAAAGATATTCAAGATCATGACCCATGTTTCAAGATTGTAATTGAATTATCATGGAAGTAAACTTAATTTGTCATACTGCTTCCAGAAAGAAACTTTCAAGGGAAACAGGTGTCAAACAATCAAATCACTGCATTAAAATGCATTGCAAACGAGTAGATGTGTATTTATACTTAGTCTAGTAGTTTTTGGTGCTACATGCACTAATGTTTCATTATTCTGCCCGCGAAAGGACACACTCAAATGATATGGTCATAAAACAAATGGAGACCGGATTTTACTCCGTGGATAAACGTTGCATAATTATAGTTCCAAGGATGTTCGTTGCAGAGTGGAAAATCACGAAATTAAGTATTTCTAGCATTATTCCATCACTTTATACAATGACACATGTGCACAGATATGGAGGATGTGTTTGGATTGCAGTAGGCGCAAAGGGCGATCGCCTGTAATATGTATCATTCCTGTTTATCCATTTTCAGCAAGCCGATTCCCGAGTTATCACCCAACCCGTGCATACACCAGAGTTATTTTGCGTATTTGTTAATGAGTACCGACTGCATACGACACATTTGTGGGTTTATTTCACTGCAGCACACATTTATATTGCTCTAAAACATGTTTGTAGATCAAATTCGCACCAAACACTCCTCATATACACACAATTATAGGAAAACAAAGCTGTGTATTGAAAGATTTCATCCGAGGTTCATCTGAATCGACTCCGAGGATTGTCGCTCACTCCGAGGATTGTCGCTCAGGTTCCCCACCGTGAACACTGATATGCTGATTTTGTCACATTAGCATCATAGGAGTACCTATACATATAAATCATATATTGGAGGCAAAATGACTTAACCATGACTGAAACATTCTAAGTTGAAACATATTTCCTCGAAGGCGAGGAATAATTTGGCTGGAATTTATTGGAAACGCTCAGTATCTTGATTGTGGCCAACTTTTCATTTGCGTTGTTAAAAAATAAAATGCAAAGAACGATTAGACAATCGGAGATTGCAAACCCTCACCCGTTTGATTTATTCGATAGAGTTTCAACTGACTCTCAATTTTCGAGCTCAGGTCATATATCAAATGGTGGCGGATTGTCCATAGGAAAATACAATCAAAATTGATTGACATTAATCAGGAAAATGAGTATAGTGACCTGAATTATTGAGGCTGACCTCTCGAACTTCGCACTTTTTCTCTTATCCATGTTACATACATTATGTATAGTAGTCGTCTGAATATCGGCATCTGTGTTCAAATTACCACTATTTGAAACCGGTGATTTTAGCTGATAAAAGAATGTCTGCCAAAGTCCAAACATGGTCGATTTCCCTACGAAAGTGTCAGCTTCCACCTTTCAACCTCGAGATCGTCATTGTTATAGCCATGGTGTAGACTTTCAACCTCGAGATCGTCATTGTTATAGTGATGGTGTAAGACTTCTCATTTGAATTTGCAAAACATTAGGCCGTATTTTGAAATATTCGCAGGAGTTTATCAAGGAAACATTCATGGTAGAGGGAATTTTAAATATCGATGATAATGGCTCTAAACACAAAAGTAAACAGATAACTGACAAACAGAATGTTTCCCCAACATGTCAGAAATCTAAATGGCACCCATGTACGGAGCAGCATTTCAAGGGCAATGAATCTTATACACCTCATATGGGGAGCTATGTATATGTTTTGCAGTAAATAGTTACTGAAGAGGTTGTGCAAAAAAGCAAATGTCGAAATCCAATCGTCACCACCTTTGGTTGAAAATGGCCGCGCCACTTCTGAAAAAAAAACCACCAAATAAAAATGTCCACTCTATCTCAACTCTGTATGCTGACTCAATATTGAATTTGTAGCCCCTTTATCCTTTGTGGAAGTCCATGAATTGGTCGTTAATAAGTCATGCATGTCGTGTATTTCAGGACCAAAAAAATTATTTTAATAACTCTGAAGTTAATGTCGGGTATTTCACGGGCATGTCGTTTTTTCTCACGCCGGAAGCACCAACCATGACAAAAACGACATGGTCGGATATTTCACGTGGAAAAAAAACGACTAGGTCACTTCTATCACATGATTAATCCGACCATGTCGGGGTTTTCACGATGTTAGGTTTTATCATGCAGCACATATATGAGACCCGTCATGACGTCGCCTCAAAATGCAATCTGGTCTTCAACAATCAGAACAGGATGTCTCTTGTCTCTTTAAATCAGATATGATTTTGGTAATGCACATTATTTTGTGCATTATATTCTCCAGTTGCAATTATATCACGTTGTTATTTTTTTACTGAAATTGTCAGTGCTCATTCCGCTTATGTTAATCAGCGGTTGTATTGTATGTGAAAACACCATAAACAGTGTTGTTAAAGTAGCATAATCGGTTTTCCGGTTGGAAGTGATCAATAGCTGTCCCCAGATTAGCTGTACAGTGCATAAATTCCAATGCGCACACGAATGTGTCTGAATTTGACCCTGAACAGCTGAAAATCGTATTTTAAAAATTGTTTCTCACGGAATGGTGCCCATGCAATGATGCAAAAGTAACAACAAGAAAATGCAGCTAACTGCGGGGGACGACATTAGAGCTCGAGCACATCATCAGCACCACGACAGTATATTTTGATGAAAAACATAGGCCTACTTCAGTCATATTCCTAATAAGTAAACATTTATTTTGAACTCAATGTAACAGAGATCTACGCCTACTAAAATGGTATTTCATTTTTTAAAAAAAATGAAAAAAAAATATTGAAAACCATGAGAAATATCTGCATCTGATATCATGATACATATGCCTACTGGGCGAATTGAAAGGCCAGTTTAAAATAAAAATTCGCATCCCCGCATGGAACACCTTAATTGTCATGTGATACAATACGTCAAATTACGGTAAATTTAGTCGTGGCGTCGCAGACGTATCATCGTGTTTACTTCATCATAACGCCAGAGAATGTCACACGCAAGATGATGTATGTAGGCCTATGCACGTATTGCTGCACAGAAAATTGTGTGTTCCATAATACGCGTCATTGCGGTAAAATTTGCTTTGCATTCTGGGAACGTCAATTTCCATCGGCTCCGCCATTTTGGACGTTTTTGGATAATTTGAGGATTTATTTTCTCAATCCTAACACATCGATTTATGCATTATACATCTGTGGAATATTCAAAGTTTGCCATGAATTCGACAGATTTTATGTCAAAGACGAAGAAAATCCTCATTTGGAGTAGGTGTCTAAAGGTTTACCTGCCAAAACGGGCGTCGATAGTTTGGCATGAAACCTCCATGAAAAAGTCAGCACATAGACATGTAGAGGGTTGGGGGCTTCGCCCCCAACGCTCTAATGTCAAAAAGAGCTAGAATATAAAAACATATACCATCCAATCACTTCAAACTCACATCTGCATGGTATACTATGGTGACGAAACCCCAAATATTCAGTTTGATTGTTTTGTGTCGCAAAAAAATGACAATATAGGGAAATTCATGTATTTATTTATGTTAGCGTAGATGTAAGCAATTCGCTCACATGGTGCGTTTTTTCGGTGTGTTCACTGCAGGATCATGCGACGTATTTTGGAGGTTGTATCGGTGCTATGTCATCAAATATATGCTGGCCAATTGATCCACGTAAGGCGCACTCAATCGCTCTGGAATTATGTCTTCATTCCGCTAATGTTATTTAGTTGTTGTTGTGTTGCATGTGGAGAAAGCATGAACAGTGTTGTTAAGATCATGATATTCCAAAATGTAAAGTGCACTTAGTGCTCAAGGAATTACCTCCAGTTTACTTGAATGGTCACGGTGTCTTTTGAAGCTATATGTTTTGCTGACATATCTAAGAATGTATATAGTATATTTTAAAGACTCTTCCACCCATCTGTCACAAATATCACAGTTATCCTGGTAGCTGAAGACCAAGGAAATAATTGATTTTCTTTCCTTTCACGAAACTCAAACAACTGTCACTATCATTAACACCGAACCAACGCTGCTGACAATACACCTCGGATGTAGTGTTCAGTTGCCCGTAAAACTGGTCGATTAAGTGTTAGTTCAAACAAGTGCCTCCACCCGGATAAGGCTTCTCGTAGTGCCACTGCTCACTACCCACTAGATTCCCATCGAATATTTCCATGTACCGCGGTCTACAAACTGATAGTGGACCCCAAAGACGAGTAAACAGACGTGTTCAATGACGACAAATATATGTGACAGCATACCTACTACACTTTGTGTTTACAACAAACGGACTTTATTATAACATGTTAATACCTGAAACTAACGAAGAAAAAAATTATATTGTTAACGGGTTTCTAAATGGTTTTATCGATTTAACACACTCTGAGAATACCAAATTATTTGATTGTATCCATGATTATATTGTTGCCACGAAACGAATGACATAAACACCAAAAATATTATAATGATGTGAAGTAACCTTTATTTTCTTGATTTGACCACTGTATATATTTGTATATAATTGTATATTTTGTTGTAAATAAATTGCACTGCACTTTGTTGTATACGCACGGAGGAGACCCCCTAGTGGCTTCGGCTGTGGGGAATCCTCGTTAAACAAATAAAGTTTACATTTACATTTACAAACGGACTAGATTTCACGATGGATCTACTACTAGTATCCAGAACTTTTAGTACTCTTTTCACACAAATCACAAAAAATTAACTCGTGTCATCACAAGGGTGTGAACATCAACTGAAATGTTCACAACTGTTAACGAATTGTTATGCAGATGGTGATTTAAGATATTTCCACAAGGCAAACTAATACATGTAATTGTGCGATCTAAGCGTGTCGCATATACTTCACTCAGGGTTATTCTCTCATGGTAACTACCGCGAATTGTAGGCCCACGAATCCTACAACTGCCATCTGCTGAAATGCGATGATGCCGCCAATAGGGCCAGTTCGAAGCGTCGCTCTTACCGTCGCTCGACTATGCCGCCAATACCGCCGGTTAGAAGCGTCGATCTTATCATCACTCATCGATGCCGCCAATAGCGCCGGTTACACCCTGCCAAATGGCATAGAGCGTTGACCGACCTAGTTCTTTTGTTTAGGGGTCAGGTAATGTTATCGTCAACGCTGTAAGGCTAACCTTTTCTGAACTGATTACGACACATGGTGAGTAAAATAACTTTTCTGTGAAATACTGACCTTATTACCTTAGATCGGGGATTCGATGCAGTGTAAGAGATACCAATGGACACGTCTGTACTGTTCAATTATCCATAGGAGACTGATTTGTTCAGAAATAGGCCCTCGCTCACAGATGTGGTCCACAAATATGTAGTGTCCAAACATTGATCACAATGTTTTCACAACTTATAGCCCATGTACAGCAACACTGTATCAACTGGAGGTTTGAAATACTTCAAACTTCAATTGTGAGCAATATAAAGGTCCAACGTCATCTAAATATTGCTCGAATAATTTATTAGTGAATCGCTTGTGGCGTGTCAACGCTCTAAGGACATGGTGTACGCTCTAAAGCTGCCTGGTCGAAATTAACAGTCTGGATTTGCTTGCAGTAGTGGGTAGTCTTTGGGTGGAATATCCAAAACGGGTTCAGGGAAACTTCACATAAAAAGCTTCAGAAAATGGTTATTGTTCATCAAAACAACCACAAGACATTCTCAATAACGGTTTATACTTCCTGAAGAAGGTCTATGTAACTTCGACCAGGCAGCGCCAGGCCATGTCCTTAGAGCGTTGACACGCCACAAGCATTACAATTATAAATTATTACAGCCCTATTTAGATCACGCTGTGCCTTTATATTGCTCACAATTGAAGTTTAGAGCATTTAAAATCACCAGTTCATACAGTGTTGCTGTATGTGGGCCGTAAGTATCGAATACATTGTGATCAATCTTTGAACACTACATATTTGTGGGCCACATTCGGGCGAGGGCCTATTTCTTAACAAATCAGACTCCAAAGAATAATTGGACAGCACAGGATTGTACATTGGTGTCTCGTACACTGCATCGAAAACTCATTCTAAAGTAATATGGTCAGTATTTTACAGAGAAAATATTTTACTCACCATGTGTCGTAATCAGTTCAGAAAAAGTTAGCCTTACAGCGTTGACGATAACATGACCTGACCCCTAAACAAAAGAACTAGGTTGGTCAACGCTCTATGCCATTTTGTAGGGTGGTTAGAAGTGTCGCTCTTACCGTCACTTGTTGTTGCCACCAATACCGCCGGTTAGAAGCGTCCATCTCACCGTTGCTCATCAATGCCACCAATAGCGCTGCTTGGAAGCGTCATTCTTACCAATGCTCATCGATGCCATTAGAACTGTCCATCTTACCGTGGATCGATGTTGTTCTTACGGTCGCTCATCGATGCCGCCAAAAGCGCCAGTCACTTGTCAACAGTGATGCCGCCAATATCACCGGTTAGAACTGTCCATCTTACCTTTGCTCGTCGATGCCACCAAAAGCGCCTTTTAGAAGTGTCGCTCGTTGATGCCAACAATTGGAAACGTTGATCTTACCATGGCTCGTCGATATCACCAATAGCGACAGTTAGAAACGTCGTTCTTACCGTCGCTCGTCGATGCCGCCAAAAACACCATTTAGAACTGTCGTTCTCACCGTCGCTCGTCTTCGCCGCCAATAGCGCTGGGTAGAACTGTCCATCTTATTGTCGCTCATAGATGTCGTCAATAGCGCCAGTTAGAAGCGCCGTTCTTACCGTTGCTCGTCGATGCTGCCAATAGCGCCAGTTAGAATCGCCGTTATCACCGTCGCTCATTGATAGTGATGCCGCCAATACCACTGGTTAAAACTGTCCATCTTACCATCGCTCGTCAATGCCGCCAAAAGCGTCATTTAGAAGCGTCACTCGTTGATGCCACAAATATAGCCAATTTAGTTCTCACTGTCGCTAGTCGATGCCGCCATTAGCGCCAGTTAGAACTGTCATTCTTACTGTCACTCGTCGATGCCGCCAATAGCGCCGGTTAGAACTGTCCATCTTAGCGTCGCTCGACGCCGCCGCCAAAAGCACCGGTTAAGAGCGTCGATTTACCTTCGCTCGTCGATGCCGCCAATAGCGCCGGTTAGAAATGTCAATCTCACCATTGCTCGTCGATGCCGCCGATAGCGCGGGTTATAAGCGCTCATCTTTCCGTTGGCTATCCATGCCGCCAACAGCGCCGGTTAGAAGCGTCGTTCTTACCGTCGTTCGTCGATGCCGCTACTAGCACCGTATAGAGCATCGTTTTTATCGTCGCTCATCAAGCCGCCGATAGCGCCAGTTGAAATTGTCATTCTTACCGTCGCTCATCGATGCCCCTAATAGCGCCGATTTGAACTGTCGATCTTACCGTTGCTCGATTGAAAAATTTCGCGGAGGTTACCACGAAGGGGCAACCTTACACAGTACAACAGATGCTCAATTTGTTGCCCTTGTCAAAAATTGTCAAGAATATTCAGCTGCATATCTAAATGATGCCATGAAAATAGTAGTCATAAATTATTTGTTTGAGATGTATTCATAATTACATGTACTTCTGTTCCATAGTTTCTTTTTCCACCCTTTCACGTGATTTTTGTATGTATAGTTTGAATGTTTGTAATGACTAATAAGCCTTGTGAGACTGGAGGTAAATAGTACCATGTATATGTGTTTGTATGTTCTGTGTGATACCTCGGTCACTATCATGAATGAGACGAAATCAAATATCAAATCTGATATTGTTCCTTTAGAATGTATACCGACATTAATCGTCGATATTCTTGTGGATATACCAAGAGGATTAAATGTAAAAAAATCAACTTTGATCATTATTCTGTCGGTTAGTAGATAGATAGATATTCGCTTTTGAGAAATCCACGAATGGGGTGGATTTTTAGAAAACCAATCATATATTGAATACTTTAGCTTTTTTCCTGTGGATATCTAGTAATTTATCTGGTTATCTAGTAATTTATATTTCCCCTGTACGTGATGACATGGTCACGCCGCTTGTAACACACGTGACACAATAAAGAACAGGTTGGGGTGCCCATTATACAGCATTCCCAATCGATTTTCTCAATTTACATACAGATAAGAGAATCATAATATGAAACATCAATAACAACCATTCGATCTACCATGTTCGCGAACCGCATAACTTACAAAGGTCCGTTACGAACTGAATATCCCAGAAGTAATGTTATACATATCCAATTACACGTATAGGAGAGTAACTTGAGTTCAAGAAAAAACATCTCATCTCCGCACATAGAAGTGATATATCGTGCGATGTTTGAGCAGTCATAACGTACATATAGATGAATAATGGCCATATTACCAAATGCCACATCTCAATAAATCAATTTACTCATTCTGGGTTTCTCTATAAACTATAGAGTCAAGGTTATTGATATGACAGTGTAATATGCTACATGTATTTGTAAAGAGTAACGAATCTCAAAGGGCGCCCATGATGGACTGGCGTGATTTCCTACACGGCTCATATATTTTCGTACCACCATTCGTAGCAGCATACAAATAACATCTGATGGAGAACATCACACCTAAAATACTACCGATCAATCTCAAAATAGATTGGCGGAAGTGCTAAACGCTCCAAATAAATACGATGATGGGAAATGGAAAAATCATTGATCTGCGGAGAACAACAGAACTGTTTTGACAGTACAGTGAACTTCGTGTGACCTTGGATTAGGACATGGGCGTGTAGACTGCTTCCACACCAGCCAAACAGACTATATCCCTGGGCCATTAATTCATTGCAAAGGGGCATGTCCTGGTGACGACTGAATGTGATTAAGATTTTCTGATGTATACTACTTCAATTGACTCGCTACATACTACATAGTAGGAATTTGAATTTTAAAAAAAATCATAATAGGTTCATCGTGATATGTAGTTGATGAAGATTGGCGGGTAGGCGCACGTTCTAGGAAGTCTTCATTTATATAAGCCATCTACAACAGAATTGAATTGAAAATAATTTCTATTCAGTTCCTTTCATTCAAAAATAATAGCTGAAATAATACATGAAACATAATAAAACAGATACATTAATGACATTGGAACTGAAAGAGACCAGGCAAAGCCATGGGGCTGAATTACTAGTACGCCTGGTCTCAAATCATATAAAATAGTAAATTATAACCAAAGGACAACCAAACATACACAACCAAATCGGTAACTTATTGAGTACATGTAACAACGATATAAACAAAGTTAATAGCAGCAGTATAGAATATTTAACATTGGGTTATCAATGCATACATATCATTCACATATTTACACATGACTGAGATGTTGGATATGATAAACAGATACTCAATTCAATTGTGTGGTTGTCATCGAAGCCTAGTCACATCTGAGTGTTCCATTGTGACCCAACTCCATATACCATTTTGTTGAAACAAATATTTACTCACACACATGAAATGCACTATATTTTTATTGACCTTGATTACTGACGGATATCACCACCATGACTAGCAAAACAGACCCCGTTCATTTCCGAGCCATTAAACAATTTAGGGCAGAGAACTTCCATAAAATCATTGCTCCCGAAATATTGTATGACTTCTTCCTAGTTTGTGCTCGGACCTCGTGATTTAGTTGGGCACAAATCGCTAGGCGACGTGACACGGTCATCAGTGTATCCGGCGTTTATTTAGGCATGAACTCAATATGGGGATCTGAATCGGATCTTATATATTGTCTTTGTACATTCGTGGTAGATTTTTTCTAGATTGTTAACTGATTTTGCAGAATAACCCAACACACTTCGCTCATTGCAGTGCAGGTCGATGGTTTGTAATACATGTACATTATTGATGAATACAATCGTTTTAACATCATATCCGAGATACGGTTATCTAACTTTAGGCAGAATATTGCCTTTATATTTTACTTATTCTCTCGCTCTTTGAACATATCTTTTACAAGTCCTAGCACCAGGTACATTGAATTGTTGTCGTTGAACACAACTATTATCAATAAAGGTGAATACTAGGTGCATCTGGCTTGGTACTTACTGTAATAGATATTTAAGTGTTCGAATGGTCGCGATGACGTGTATGGATTTTTTTAATGATAGCTAAAGTTCTGAAATATGCGTGCTTGTTGTGGTTTACAGCGAAGTAAAACAACCAAATTCATTTATTAGAATCCTTTGATCATAACAGATCATAATACAAGCACGCCATTTTGTGGTCATATGAATATGTTGATAGAAAACATCGATATCAACATTCAACAGTTACATACCGCTTCGTGTTATCGGCTCGAGTACCACTGATTACTATTGGCGATCATAACTACATATAGGTATTATATTCCAAGTAAATTGATCTAATATATAGGTTTTCGTGAACTTGCCATTACATTTTGTTGTGATTTTGATACTGATCATGACAGATTGTCCCATGAATGAGTTGATGCGCAAACTGGATTTGTTTACAGTAACTCCATCTCACGGGGTTAATCGCGCAGAAATTCAATTTCATGGTCGATTGCACAGGGAGGCAATATCATAAACTATGAGTAGTGTCATTAGGACCCCATAATATGCACAAGTGTATTGTGCACAGAATGACCCCAAATTTCATCGATTCATAGTACAAGTCACCCTTCACACACAGTCATAGTTTCTCTCTACAGACTCATGAAAACCATGGGAATAATTGAGAGTGAGAATTTTCTTTTCCCCTGTAACTCAAACCACTGTCGCTATGCGGACAATCACGCCGACTTCAAGTGTTATGTCAAGCAAGTGGCTCTCACTTGGATCAAGCTTCTTGTAATCCCACTATTAACATGTCTTGCAGGATTCCTCACCAAATGATTTTATTTACCGCGGCCAATAAACCGAATTTACCGCGGCCTACAAACCGAATGTGGACCAATGGCAAAAAGCACGATACCCACAAGTGAAAAATCAATCCTGGCTCTTTCGTCAGTTTGAAATGTTCATATTACGTTTGAATGCGTAAAGTCTCACAAGATGAAATAATAGTGGTATCATCTTCGACAATAAATTATGGAAGGAGCAGAATCTTATGGAGCGTTTTTAGGGTCAATATTCATTGACATGCATTGTAGATTTTCTTGTTGTGAATGATTGTTTCAACCGCAAAATTATGTATTCCACATTACTGTTTCTAAACTTTCTGTGTAGAATTTACATATTCTTATTGCATAGTTCTAACTTCCATCTCCTTGCTGCTTACTTCCAAGTCCTTACTGGTACTTTCTCAATGCTTAATTCATCATGTCAAATTCTAGCACCTTTGTCCATGCAAACTAACAAAAAAAATTCGCATCTGACACAATGCATATGGAACTTTGCATTTAGAATATAGCATATCGCATGATGAACAAAGAACAACGAATGGAGCACTCGGCCGTTAGCGCCGCCTGTCGTCATAATGATACAGTAGTAATTGTTGGGGGCAAAATTACTACTGCAACATTATGACGACAGGAGGCGCTGGCCGCCCGTAGCCACATGATGTATGAGAAACTAAGACCTCCCTTCATTGGACACGTCAATTTTTGGCGCGACCAACAGGTGCCACACTCAGCTGAGCACAGGCCCCAATGAATTCCCGCAATCTTCCCTGTGAATAAAAGAATAGTGAGAGATGATTAGTATGAGCCTATTATTAAGATTTCTATGCTCCTTGAAATCAATTTTCGATGTGACGTCATGAATACTCATTGTAATGTAATACACTGTTGCTAGTTAGGTGCAGATATTATCATGACATAGGCCTGAAATTAACACACAAAAATGGTGATAACTTGAGATCGGACAGTGATAATTGAGATGTGAAAAAAATTCTCAGGAACTGATGGCTATCTCCTTCAAGGCTAAATATGATGATCTCTCCGATCATAATTTCTTCATGCCGTTAATTTGGCACGAGTCCAACTACGCTACGGTAGTTGTATTGGATTTAACATATATATCTTATTCACCTGTTTGCCACATAAAGAGACAATGTAGCACCAAGGGTGCTGCAGCTTACCGGCAGATCATGAGAATTACACAAGGTATTGATTTTCCCAAATATATATTGTTACACTGATCTTCAAAACTGTTGTCAAAACATGTTCGTAAATGTTGCCAAAGACACATTTCTTGTATGGAATATAATACGAAATCAAGTTACATCTTGAAAGGTTCCTTCCGATAATGACATAGGCCTATATTCACAGACCGTCAATTCAAAGGCAACAAAACTTATACACATCACAGAGGTACATAGGGAGAATCTCATGCATTTTGAGGAAAATTGTCAATAGTTTTTGAAAAAATGGCAGCCAAAGACAAAAATCATCTTTTCTTTTGACAAAATAAGGTCGTTTTGACTTTCCAAAGTCATTCAAGGTCAAATTCAAGGTCATCCATCATTCAAACCGCAATATATGATTTCCCATTTGAAAGTGCAAATACTTAGGCTCTATCTTGAAAAGTTCTAGGAGTTTACTCCCGCAAAGCTCCCATTTTGAAAGATGATTGGGTGAATTTCCCTCAAAAATATTCCCCAAAAAGTCCCAAAATTTTTTCAATGGCCCAAAAAAAAAATTGCTGGAAATGGCTCAGAACGAATAGAGGCTCGATTTGGGACAAAAAAAATTTTTTCTCGCAGACACGTCAAAAAATCAAAATGGCTGCCACACGCAGAGTGGCGATTCAAGGGCAATGAAACTTGCCATTGATGTACATGAGGGAGATGCCTTGAAACAAAAATCTCAAACTGATCAGACAGTTTTCGAGAAAAAGGCCATCAAAGTCCAAAATTAGCCACTTTTCATAAAAAATGGCTGCCAATCGGCGAAAAGGATTGAATAAAAAAAACGAAAAAAAAAAATAGTTTAAGAGTATTAGCCCAAGGAATGATTCAGTAAATTTTCAGAAAAATTCATCAAGGCACAAAAAGTTATTTGCCAGACGGACGACGGACGAACGTACCAAATTTTTAGGTTAAAGGGATTTCACCATATTAAATTTCCTCTCCCGTGTGAGCCCCTTAACCCCAAATTAATCCCCTAAATACACGTCTGCTCATAAAAAGTGAGTTTAGGGGCTATCTTTAGCTTTTTCAAGCCCCTAAACCTAGCCCTAAATATGACCTAATTGGTTGTCTGCTTTTTTTCGATGTTTTTATATTGACAACCAAATTTATTTGGTATAAATAACCAAATTTATTCGGTTGTCAATATAAAAACATCGAAAAAAAGCAGACAACCAATTAGAAGGTCATATTTAGGGCTACCTAAACCCCAGAAGTTTTCTTCGATTCAACCAAGTTATCGGGCCATGGGCCGGTAAGCTAAAAATACAGCACCGGACAAGCGGTCCATCAAAGCAAGGGCTTTCCTTCATCCGGGAGTCTTCAGTTTCTCATTCCCAATGTGGCCACTCGACCCGCAGCGCCGTCTGTCGTCATAATAGTGCAGTAGTAATTTTGGCACATGAAATGCTTCATTCGTTGTGCTTTGTTCTTCGTGCGATGTGCTTTATTCTGAGTGAAATGTGCTAAGTCCCATATGCATTGTGCCAGATGCGATTTGTTTTTTAATAGTTTGCATGAACAAAGGTGTTAGAATTTGGCATGATTAATCAAGACTGGAGAAAGTACCAGTGAGAACTTGGAAATAAGCAGCAAGGAGATGGAAATTAGAACTATGCAGTAAGAATATGTAAATTCGACACAGAAAGTTTAGAAATAGTAATGTGGAATAAAGAAGTTTGCGATTGAAATAATAATTCACAACAAGAAAATCTACAATGCATGTCAATGAATATTGACCCTAAAAACGCTCCATAGAATCTATCCTCGTCATTATCAATGTCAACCAATATGACTTTTTGTTAAGTCAGATTGATGAGATATTTCACCATGTGTATGGAATACAGTTATGTGTATACAAGATTATAAATATAATGGTATTTTTTTTGTCTTCAATGGCATAGCAAAATGAGATTCAATAAAATGACTGATACCTGATCTGTGCCACGTACCTGCGATTGCAAAGTGTTGCAGTGCTTGGGAGAATTGTGCAATTGTTTTGTACAAATTGTTCACTCTTCCATGCTCTGTGTTTTACAGTGGCTGATATATGCCATAGTTTTATTCTTTAGTTTTCATTCATTTACGATATTTTCCAGACGGATGTAATACACGTATTTATTATTAAATACGCTC
This sequence comes from Terebella lapidaria, assembly GCA_949152475.1. Taxonomy (NCBI): domain Eukaryota; kingdom Metazoa; phylum Annelida; class Polychaeta; order Terebellida; family Terebellidae; genus Terebella; species Terebella lapidaria. Next base: position 13,999,643 of record OX424558.1, read on the forward strand.
ACTTAATGTTTAAATACGCGTACTTAATGTTAAATACACGTATTTAGTATTAAATACGCGTACATAATATTAAATACACGTACATAATATTAAATACGCGTATATAATATTAAATATGTGTACTTAATATTAAATACGCATACTTAATATTAAATATACTTACTTAATATTAAATATGCATACCTAATATTAAATATGCATACTTAATATTAAATACACATACATAATATTAAATATGCGAACATAATATTGAATACGTGGACTTAATATTAAATACGCGTACATAATATTAAATACGCGTACATAATATTAAATATGTGTACTTAATATTGAATATGCGTACTTAATATTAAATACGCGTACTCAATATTAAATATGCGTACTTAATATTAAATACAGGTACATAATATTAAATACCTGTATTTAATGTTAAATACACGTACGTAATATTGAATACCAGGCAGTTAAATATTATGTTCTTTTTTACAGTGCCATGTACATACACAACAACATAACCACAGCCATTTTTTGCTAATTTAATATTAAGTACACGTATTTAACATTAAGTATGCGTATTTAACATTAAGTACGCGTATTTAATATTATATACACGTATTTAATATTATAGATGCGTATTTAATATTATATACGTGTATTTAATACTAAGTACGTGTATTCAACAATAAGTACGTGCATTTAATTTTTTTTATTTTCTCTAAAGTGTCCTTCTGGAAAAAATAAATAAATGAGTTCTGAAAAATAAAAATATGGTATATATCAGCCACCGTAGTGTTTGCAGCATATCGCCAAGATAAATACCGCACTGTGAGAATTTGCTGGTGAGCTATGAAATCCACAAAGCTATCTAATAATTTCAGAAACCAAATATCGCTTTGATGTGCAAATCACGTCGCTTGCGAAGTTCAATTACAAACTCAACGTCCTCAAAATAATAATACACCTATCGAGTTACATGTATGCCGATACGCTTTATGGTTACCAGGTTACTGACGCACATATATATGAATACCGGTCATATTATCAATTTTCAGGTCTCTGTCAATTATTCCTGTCGTTGTGGATATATAATTGGGATTATTTATAGGATAGATTGACGGTTTATATACTTTCCTACAAATGCTGGTATTACCAGTCATAGCAGCATATCAATAACCTCTGATGGAGGACCTAGCGCCTAAAATAGTACGGTGAATTCTCGAAATAGATTGGCGAAAATAGGGGCTGAAGGCCAGAAATAGTTACAAGGATAGGGAATAGAAAAACCATTGAATTTCGGGAAACAACAAGTTTAGGGATCTTGGTGTGACCTTGGCTATAAGTAGGGGAGTGTAGACTGCTTCCACACATGCTAATTACACTGAATTCCCGAGGCATGTCCTATAGTGAGCACGGAAAGAGATTCCGATCTTCTGATGTCTACTACATGCAGTAATTGGACCACTACGTATCAGGAGGAATTTGTAGAATCATATGTTGCGTTCACAAGGAATGGAGGTTCTTAAAGGCCCACAACAGATGCTCGGTTCAAGTTATTGTGGGTTTTAGATTTTCATCAATGCCCGGTCATAAGTTTTATTGCAGTAAATGCGACAGCCCACCTCACTTTTCCGAAAGTCTCTGACCCAACTTCAAATACCTTTTGTTGAAACAAATATTTACTCATATAGATGAATTGACTTATATTCTGCAGAACCACTCTATCGATCTTGACTGGGCGAAATCTGTTATAACCCTAGTGGCGGCAGTGGTAAGCAGTAAGGTTTGGAAATCTTAGTGGTATACATTGGTGATGTGTTTCTGCCAGACACAATGGTTGGCCGCAGCAGCTTGTACAGTGCCTCACTGTCGTGGTCATGTCCCCGACCTTTTGATCAAATCAATCAATCAATAAAAATTATTTCAGAACTGTGATACATTATTAGTTATACATATTTCGCTAGGCATAGATACATTATGTACATAGTCTAAAGTCATGAGTGAAGAGTCCGAAGGACTGTAGGCTAAAAACGTAATTACGGGGGAAAATTATTTCATCTATACAAATTAAATTAGGTTGAGCAACTCATAACTTGTATTATTAAGATATATCAGAAAATAATAAATAAAAAACACACACAAAGAACGTAACTTCCATATTCATAAGTTTGTTTGTTAACTTGAATCATGTTTCACAGTACATACAAGGGTGTGGTACAAACTATTGAACTCATAAGTTGGAGACTTGGTGCATTGTGATAATAGAACCAAATAAACCCAGGGCATTGGAACAACGTTTGATGGCAGTATTAACACCGAAACTGGTCCTGAAAAGCAATCATAATTTATTAACATCTTATTTTAGTTTGAGGAAAACCATAGGCACTTTGTATCAAATCATAAAAAAAACATGGGCTTGTCGTAAAAAGCCATGGGCTTTAGATTTATTCTCCCGGGCTTTGTCACACAAATACACAAATGAAACAACAATCTGTGTCTGCTTTAGGTAGATATATTCATGATAATAATACAGCAATTACCCCCAGGGCATTGGAACAACGGTCATGTTACTATTCAACACATTATAACTCCACCATCTATAATTGCAGTATAATCTGGTCATATCATTATTACTAGTCAACTACAGTCGCCCACAATACATTATTTACCAAAATATATCCCTTAGGTTTCACATAATGTTGTTTAAATAGCTTGAGAAGTAAAAAAACCATGGTTAATCTGGGCTTCCAAATGTTTCTCATGTAGAAAACCATGGGCTTCGTCGAAAACCATGGACATTAGTAGAAAACCATGGGCGAAAATGCGTAAAAACCAATTTCTTCAGGGACAGGTGTGCCCCAGTGTTGTTGTAGGTTACAAAACGATAAAAAAAACATATTCGGAGTCGTTTGAAACAACAAGGCGTGAAAGAGACACCATTTTGGGCGGCATCAGTATGTTGCTACATAATTTTGAAATCAACGTTCAGTTATAGACGGTGGCAAAAAATTGAGGTTCAGTGACTTACAGTGATGTAGGAACATACGCCGCGTTACAAGAAATCCTTACCAAACAGACATTCAAAGGTAAATGTCGTCATGCACTGAACTCCAGCATAGCATAATCTATTTCATTAATATACGTCAACATTCAACTAAACAGTAATGAATATGAAAGATGGTACGAGCATCCGCTTCATGATATATAATCTAGTACTACAGGTTACCATTCACGATATTAACGACATTATAAAAATATGTCCCCGGGGATATCTTAAGCTCAGTAGCCTTCTGGCTTGTGATTAGGTACCTGTGTGCTTGTCATGTATCTATCCCATGGGGTTTGTTTCGGATTTCTAAATAAGTTTCATAGCTTGTTGGGCAGCTCTATGCTAATTCCATCAGGTGTACAGTAGAAACCACTACATTTCACACACTGTATGTTCCTGATGACGCCAGTTTGTCTTTGAATAAGCTAATTGGTCGGGCTTTGTTTCTATTACAAAATGTTGTGTTTGACGTTGCTATTGGCATCATCAAAGTTTAGTTGTATTGGTGGTAATAGATGGATAGACGTGGAATCAATACCCAGTATTAAGTATTCCGAGCAAACAAAACAGGGTCCGTTATCCAATCTCATAGTCCGGGGACAGAAAGTCATATCAGGCATACGAAGTGAGAGAAACAAAAATGACAGGGAAACTCATGAACCCCCGTAAATGGCCATTAGGAGGTGAAATCAGGTGTTCCGGAAAGAGTGAGCATTTCCTGCCCCACTAGTGGCACCCGTCATGAATTCCCCAAAATTAACATGAAAATAGATCTAGTTGCATGGCAGACATGGATTTGCTGTATTTATCAACCAGATCATGATGACGTCCATAGAATTTCTTAAACGCAGCTATAAGTCTTGGTAAACCATATCCTTGTCGTAGCAGTTTAGAGACTAGCTGGGCACTTCGATAGACAAAGTCCTCATATTTGCAACTAGCTCTGGAATAGCGTATAAGTTGAGAAACAAACACACCATATGCCGGTGACATAGGAATGTTGCTGCTTAGAAAAGGGAAATTGACTATGGAAAAATTGAAATCATCACGTTTGTCATATAATCTAGTTGACAGGTTAGAATCATTATCAATCTCCAACCTCAGGTCTAGATAGTTGGAAAAATTAGCGGATTCTGTAGTATCCTTAATTTCAAGTTCCTTAGGATATATGACATCTAAATAATCACCAAACTTGGGATTATTTAGCGACAATACATCATCTATGTATCGGAAAGTGAAATTAAAATTACATGTTAGTTTCTTAGAACCTCCTCTTTGTAAATGTTGGATAAAATCTGATTCATATAAGTATAAAAACAGGTCTGCCAATAATGGTGCACAGTTTGTACCCATGGGAATACCAATAGTTTGTTGAAATATTCGACCACCAAATTCCACAAAAATATTATCAATCAGAAAATTAACCATATTTACCACATCTATTTCAGTATATTTGTATGGGGCATCAGAGTCGCCTTTAACAAAAAAAGCGGTATTATATTTAACTACAATATAGTGGTACCGACGTTGTCCCTTTTTAGAGAAAAATGAAAAATGAATTATTATATATGTCTAGGTTTGGTTGCACCTGCTATCGCATATTGTTGTGATGTTGCTACTTATCTTAACAGATGTCCTATGATGGCATGAATGAGTTCATACCCAAACTGAATATTCTTACAGTTACTTGCTCTCTCGGGGATAGTCGCGTGGAAATTCCATTTTATGGTCGACTGCACACATAAATTTTTGGCCACAGACAGGCCGTATCACAATTATTAAGACTTGTGATATTCGCAAGTGTATTGTGCCGCCAAATTGTATTGATTCATAGTGCAAGTCATCATACACACACTTATCAGAAGACCATGAGAATAATTGATGTTCTTTTTCCCCATAATTTAAACCACTGTCGCAATGTCTAATAACAACCAGTGTTGCCGACACTCATGACAAGTGACTCTTACTCGGACCAAGCTTCTTGTAATCCCACCATAAACACTTTTGCAGGATTCTTCACCAAATATTTTCATGTACCGAGGCCTACAAGCTGGAAGTGGGCGGACGACAAGTAAACAAACGTGGTCAATTACGTCAATCAAGGCGTCAATATGTCTCCTATGTTTATAGCAGAGGGGTTTCACTCCACCGGCACCATTTTGTATTTTGAACTGGTGGCACTCCTGGCGAATGGATGTGCTTTATGAAGGAATTTGTTTACTACTATTCAGACATGGGGCGATTAAATTAACTTAATCATTAACTTTCGATTCAATTAAGTTAAGTTAATTAACTTAACTTAATCAATTAATTTTCCAATATGATTTTAACTTAATTGGATTAAGTTCATTTTCGATCAATTTTAATCAAAATTCAATTAGAATACGATTAACTTTTGATTAATTTCATTAATTATAAAATGCAGCGGTGTTATTTTGACACTCCATTTGGCTGCACGAGATATAGCTTGTTGCCAATGTTAAGGACACTTAGGACAGCCATATAATTTATTGATACTATTGTGTTGAGAGTGTATGTTGGCTTATCAAAACGGACGCCACACAAACAATTAAATCTACATTACAAAACAATGAGCAATTAGGGCTCTCACTGATGTTATCACCAGAACTTCACACACAGAGTTTTGTTGTCTGTGATTATGTTGACCAGCTTAGCCTAAAGTTATCTGTTTATTCAAATCCCATGTTTTTACACCGGATAGCAAGCAGGAATTGACTGGAGGGAGGGTGAGAGGCACAGGGTTGGTGAGAACGGGTTGGGTGGGTGGGTGATGTGTGGGCGGGGCGGGGTGGGGGTACGGAAAAGATTGATGACTATGTGTGTGTGTTGAGCGGTCTGTAGTGTCCAGTGATCAGTGACTGTACGTAACAAATATGGTTAAAAAACAATGTAGTTACAAATGGGAGAGAGTGTGCTTCAATGTGTGTGATCAGCAGAGAGCATCCTACGAATAATTAACTTAATTTAATCAATTAAGTTTATGAGTTTAACTTAACTTAATCAACTAATAATGCAAAAACGTGTTAACTTAACTGAATTAAGTTAAGAAAAACGGCAGATTAACTTAACTTAATCAACTAAATTTTCAAATTAATTGCCCCATGTCTGCTACTATTACTACGACATTAATTTATGAATGAAAGAATATGTTAACAAAACGAAATGACGCAATTCACAATCGTCCCTGAGGACGACAAACTACAACACCGCATCCAGCCACCAGGATTGCAGGGCTCCGTGAGACAAAATGGTAGACAATAGAATTTTGCAGAGTGAAACCTCTCTGTTCTACACTCTCTGTTTATAGTGATCATACCGGTATTTCACGACAGCATGATATCAGCAAGTTAAGAACAATTTTCAGACAAAACAAAAAAAATTGACACCGCTCAATAACGGCGTGAAATCAACTGAAATAATTGTGTGTAAACGAGGTGTCATGATAAGGGTGACCGTTGATGATCTCACTAGATGAATAGTGATATAGTCCTACACAACTTTGCAAGAAGAAACAGAAAATTAACCTCTTGATTGTATGCCGATATAGATTTCTGATTCAGTGAGAATGATAAGATATTTTACTATGTGTGTGGAATAAAAAATTTTGTACCCTAGGATATATATTTATCACATAATATATATGTATGTATTTGTTTCCACTTCATAACGAAAAAAATATTCAATAAAACGATTGATACCTTATCTGTGCAACATACGTGTTGTTTTGAAGTACGAAAATTGTTTTGACAAAATATTTTGTTTACCATGCACCGTTCTTGAAACATGTCGCCAAGATCCATAGCTGTACTTGTTAACATACCCTTTAGATTTGAGTATGTTTCCCATGTAATCTGTCACTTTGTCGTGTTGTTAGTGTTTATTGGTAAGTTATGAAATCCACAAAACGAGAAACTTTGCCTCTATTGAGCATGATATAGTTGGGAATGTTTCCATCTAGTTTCCTCTGGACAGTACAATGGTGACACCGCGTCTGAATCACACCGTAGAGTACGGGTTATTGTCCATCATACAAAATGATTGGGTTTTAGTGCACAACAAAAAATACTGTGTAAAATGATCAAACGCTGAGTTGATTTTCTCGCTACATTTGTACTGTGTATCAATGAATCCGATAATGGAATACTATTCACAGAAAGAAGGAATGCGCTGGTCCATCATCGGCTTGAATCAAGTCGCTGACAAAGGTCAGTTATATACAGTGGCTGATAAGTGACACTGCGAAAAAAATACTTATTTATTTTTCGGAGTAATCTTGACCTGTTCATATTTGACATAATTTCTGCGTGAATAATCTTATTTATGCGTAAATAATGTTATTTCCGCTTAAATAATGTTATTTATGCATAAATAAAGTTATTTACGCGTAAGTAACGTTTTTTTTCCGCGTAAATAAAGTTTTTTTACGCGGAAAAAACGTTATTTATGCTGAAATAACATTATTTACCCCATCAACCAAGGGAAAGATAAATGCACGTGCAGGCAGTATTTGGTTAGTATATCACACACGGCAGAAGTAAATAATGTTTTTTCCGCGTAAATAACGTCATTTCTGCCTAAAAATCTTTATTTACGTGGAAAAAACCTTACTTACGCGGAAAAAACCTTACTTACGCATAACTTTATTTACACGTAAATAACTTTATTTACGTGTAAATGACATTATTTGAGCGTAATAACATTATTTACCCCATCGACCAAGAGAAAGATAAAAGCACGTGTAGGCAGTATTCGGTTAGTATCTCACAAACGGCAGAAGTAAATATTGTTTTTCCGCGTAAATAACGTTATTTCCGCATGAAAAACTTTATTTACGCAAAAAAAACGTTACTTACGCGTAAATAACTTTATTTATGCGTAAATACCTTTATTTACGCAGAAATAACATTATTTACGCATAGATTATGTTGCTTATGTATCAGTCAGGATTACTTCGAGAAATAAATAATTTTCTCACAATGTCACTTATCAGCCACTGTAGTTATAGACTAAGCACCCTCGAATAATGTTATACATATCCAAGTACAAGTATATGTAGATACCTTGAGTTCAGGAAAAACAAAGCAGCCTGTGTCTGATCTTAGCACATAGAAATGATATATTGTGCGATGTTTGAGATGTTAGATGAATAATTGCCACATTTCCCGATAGGCAGACCTCTATCAATCAATCCCGCCCTTACGGGTATCTTTTTTCACTAGGATCAAGGTTATCAGGACAACAGTGTGTACTTCATGTGAAGAGTAACAAATATCAAATGGTATCGAAAACTACTATTTAGGCTGGAGTACAGTGATTTTCTCCACGGTAGTTTCGTGCCAGTGCTGGTTCTACCATTCACAGCGGTAAGCCAATAACCCCTGATAAAGAACATTGCACCTATAATACTACTGACCTATCTCAAAATAGATTAGGGGAATCAATAATAGTTACGACTGTAGCACATGTATTATTAGAAAACAGGACCAAGGGTCATGTAGCTCATCAGAAGGCGATCAGAATATTTCACCAAATGGATGAAATAGGTGTATATGGTGCATATATATGATTTCATATATCATGTACGTCTACATATGTTTCTCATACAACACTAAGCTCTATCTCTAAGAGAGTTTTGTCTCTACCAATTACCACAGTATTCAACGTGGGCTTAGCCTTGACTTTCATCTAATGTCATATTGGGTCAAGTTCGGGGTCACCAAAAGATGTGCAATATAATGATTCCCCATATATATTCAGCTTTCAAGAGTTTCTACAAAAACCTATATTTACACATTTTTGAAGGTCACCAAAGGATGCACCATACATACATTTTTAATGCTGTGACATCATTTGTCATAATAGTATAGTAATCCCAATATACCTAAATGCCAGTAATGAACATCAGTGTTAAAGTGTGCCCAGCCTCCTCTGTGCTTTAATCAATGTTATTTCAATCCACAAAATTCATTAATTAATTACTATGCGTTAAATCAATACTGACTATGTATTAATGTCTATGAATTATTTAGGCTACAGTACCTTAGTACTTTTTCATAGCAAAGTTTGCAGATTACAACCTGTTTAATTTTTTCCATTCACACATATTTGTATCATGAACCCCCACTCCCAAAAATAAACGACTGAATGTGATAAATGGGTACAATATTATCAAGATCGTCCTGTTGTCATAATGCACTCGTGAGCGACGTTCCGCTTGGACTGTTGTCGAGTGTTACCTTACTGTTATCCATAAATGCACCATATATCGCCAACAATTGAGTTCCATTCCTATTGAAGCAGATAGGATCTGAATCATACATGAAACGATCCACAATACAACACACTGCAACAACTCATCGATCCGAAGATCGCGATTACCACGATTCAATCACATCCCGAATGTTTGAGTCAAACGGCAAAAAGTCTCTCACACACACATTCATTGGCAGGGCAGTTTTCACGAGACATGTCCGCGAGTGGTTGGACATTACATAGCTTTGCATCGCAACAGCTGTCGCTGAAATAACACATGCATTTTGTCAGGTATTATGTCTTCATCAGTTGGTTCTTCTCGACAACTTAGCCGACCATATTCTGTTGATCCATGTAAGGAAATTTTCCGCTATAGACGAAGGTTAGGCTCTCCACTGATTGGCTTTCCACTGGCTATCCACCATTGAGCTTATAGTACGTCACTATTTATTCATAAGGTCTAGAACGCAGCCCTGTACTAGCGGGAGCAGGAACTCTCCGGTCGTACCTCGAGAAGTACACAGCAAATACTAAGATATTTACGCTTTGATATCCGGACCACAGTAGAGTTTCGAAAATAGTAACAATTGATACACCAAACATACAGGTATCTGCTACTGTCAATCAGTATGACCTGATAAATCGCATTTCTTGGTCGATATGTGAAGGTAAACAATCTGCATTTGCAATCGCAGTGTCCCCTATGCGCATGCGCTAACATGATATGGATTCCCGCCCGCAACCCGTATGTATAAACACAAGCACGTGTACAACAGAATTCGTGTTTAAACGTTAAATTTTATTAGAAAGCCACGGAATTTCTGCAAATCTTGAACAAACGTTAAAGAACACACAATAGCCGAGAAGTATGGCAAGTTTAGGGACCATGACAATAGAACTTCCGGCGGAGAAGATTATGAAAAGACACGACAGATACAACAGACATCGTGTCAATCCATTTCAATAGCTCTACGGCTTTCAGCCGATGAGCTAAAAAAACATTGATCTTCGAAAACAACATAACTGTTTTGACCGTACAGCAGACTTTGTGTGACCTTGGCTTAGGACAGGAGCGTGTAGACTGCTTCCACACCTGCTAAATTGACTGTATTCCTGGGTCATTAATTCATTACAACGGGGGCATGTCCCGGTGAGCACTGAATGTGATTCTTCTGATGTATGCTACAGTAATTGGACTGCTACCCACCAGTAGGAATGTTTTTTTTTTGTAAGTAGAATCATATGTTGCGTTTACCCTAACGGAAGAAACGTAGTTGATAAAACATGATAAGTAGAAACATGTTTTTGATCATTCTGTACAAGAAAGCCACACAAAGAAAATGCTTAATGGAAATAAATGTGTGAGGATTAGCCATATCCCAAGTTTTATTGTGATTAAATTTGGCAGCCCAACGCACTCTGTTTGAGAATTCTTAACCAAACAATGTATGCGTGTAGATGCAACGGATGTCTAAATCCAATACATCGAAAGTATATTCACAGAATGAACCACTATTGACCTTGACAGAGGACAAAGATCACGAACCGAGACTCGGAAAAACAAGCTCCGGTCATATCCAGGACATTAAGCAATTAACGGCGGAGGAGTTGAGTAAAAGTATTGACCACTAAATATTATTCGGCTTCTTATCGCTTTCGTGATGGGAACCCCGTGATTTAGTTAATCACTAGGCGACAAGCCATCCTCGTGAGGGTAAATCGTACAGTGCAAATAGAGCATGTCTGACTGACAATCTACTAATGTAGTGCGTCTGAAGCACATCCTAACATTTATCTGAGTGGCAACCACGAGGTACTGGTTCACATTGGCAACAGATTCTTTTTCTGATTAACACCTCGTCCACATAGGATGTTGAATGGCAGTATCAACTTATTACCGCCTACACAATGAGTATTTACATTGAAAGCCACACTGGCGTCAGGGACAGGCAGTGTGCGGGGAATTTAGCGTATTCACAAGTTAATTATTTCAAACGTGGCTGTAATTAAAGATATTTTCCTTCCACTGGAATGATTTGACAGTATGTAACTGGGTGAAAAGTTCTAAGCTGCTTTTATCTCCAGTATATAACGATACTGACCATAATTTATATCGTCACTATGTAACACGAATGGATGTGGAAATGATATGATGCAACAATATGATAATACAACAGTGAACGGTCAAATACAGATCAAGATTTTATGATGTCAAGTCAAGTCAAGTCATTTTGCCAGCTGTAGCTAGCACGGTATTAATTCATATCTACTTCGTTACAAATGTATAACATATTTGTTATCATCAACTAGCCCCGTGCAACTATCTTCCCAGTTCATGCCTTTGAACAATCCTGACTGCAATACATTGTTATCAACGTGTCGTCGGGGGGACTATAAAATGTGCTTTATGTTGTTATTCTTCCAACCAACTGATCAAACCAATGGAGCTACGTACCGCATATAGAGTGTACTTGTGCAACTGAATGAGACTGGATGCGGTGTTTTCACAATATATATGTACATCAATCCCCTATAGATTTCACATGAGCGCGAAATTCTGACGGAAAAGTGGGATATCGATGTGATAAATTTGGTTTGAACGTCGTGTTCTGACTTTCCGAAGATTCCATCAGGTGTACAGTAGAAACAACTACATTTAACACACTGTCTGTCCCTGATGACGCGAGTGTGTCTTTGGATAAACTATTTGGTCGGGCTTTGTTTCTATTGCAAAATGTTGTATTTTACGTTTGTTATTGGCATCATCAAAATCTACCGTATTTGTGGTAATAGATTGATACCTACATTCATACCACTGAGTCGGTGTCACTGATGGCGGACGTTAAATCTGTCCCCGAGGATACCATCAACTCAGTAGCCTTCTGGCTATTGATTAGGTACTTATGTACTTGTCATATATCTGTTCCATGGGGTTTGTTTCGGATTTCTAAAATATGTTCATAGGTTGTTGGGCAGTTGTATACTAATTCCATCAGGTGTACAGTAGAAACAACTACATTTAACACACTGTCTGCCCCTGATGACGCGAGTGTGTCTTTGGATAAACTATTTGGTCGGGCTTTGTTTCTATTGCAAAATGTTGTATTTTACGTTTGTTATTGGCATCATCAAAATCTACCGTATTTGTGGTAATAGATTGATATCTACATTCCATGTAATGTATACTTCTTATATATCAATATATTGGAATGTAGAAATTTATATGGAGATGGCTAAGTCACACGCTCACTCATCCATTTATCCACAAACACTTAAGTAAACCTGGGTTTGATCAATTTGTACAAGTACTTAGTCGTTATGGGCCGATGATACGGAAATATTACTGCCTCAGGCCTATAAATTCTTGATAGGGCAATCAGCGTATATGTCATTGTGTGTCATGTATTATTTTACAAGTATATACCGAATCCATGGACGAGTTTTACAGTGTATGTGGTCAAACTCGGGACATACTAAAGTATCAAATTTGTGTTAGTGGTCAATTCAACGTAAACGTTATGATAAGCTTGTATTTGGAAAGTCTGTTGTTGTTTTTATTCCAGGCCGTCTCCATAGAATCAGACTACCACAAAATGTGTTATTTGTGTTATTTAGTTAATGATATCATAAATATGCATCTATGTCCAAAGTGATAATGTCACATACTCAGTAAACATACAACCTGAGTAATCGAACCAGCATCACTTATTCGATTCTGTATAATTTTCCACACACGGCTGCTACTTAATTTAAGACAATGCATGAGAGCCATCTTGTATAATAGTTGACACAGTCCGTAGGACAAGGCATGTTCTTCCATTTCTGTGAACCTTTGTACCAGCAGTTGGCTATTTTGTTTTAATTTTTTAATAAGTTCATTGAGGGAATGACTTGACAAAGGAATAATCTATGAAAATATGAAGTCGATAGATACTTATCTTCGGTAAGCACTAAATCCCCAAATCACCAATCCTACCAGGAGTCCCACATCGAATGTGGCCGGATAAACAATTTTGTACGTACAAAATTAATTTCGTACATACAAAATAATTGAGTTAATTTTATAAGCGACTGCGTTTTATATGAATCAACTAAGCGCTTCATTTAATTATTTACGTCTTCCTTACTGGCGACTCACACCCATTATTTTTCAATTCAAAATAATTAATTTCATAGGTAGGCTAAAAAATTAGTTTTCTACGCATTCAAAATGTTTTGCACGCGTGCTAAACTATTAGTGACGCGTCAGAAACAGTTTTGATCGCGATTCAAATATTTTGAAATCATTAAAAAAGTTTCGTGCACATACGAAATATTTTGAACATGATCAAAATGTTTTGCACGCGTTCAAAACTATTCAAATCGTGATCAAAACTATTTCTACATGTCAGAAATAGTTTTTATCGCGATTTTGATAGGTTTGCACGCGTCAAAAACACTTTAAACGCGTAGAAAACAAAATTGTCGAGTTTAATTATTATTTTTTTAATGCTGTAAAGCGTGTTGCAAAAAAAAGTAATTACGGCATCATGCCATTGTATTTTTAAATACATATTTTCGCAGTCTATTGCATTGAAAGCAATATACTACGTTATCGTAGTAACCCATACATGCAATGTACATATTTGGAGAACCACATCGTGTTTTACATATAGATTATTGGCTTGGATATTTGTGCTATCAGCGCTCGTACCATTGTGCTACTTATGGAGCAATCACAGCGAGGCGGCAACGACCATCAGCAGATGAATGATGTCTGAAGATGCTATCCAGCGACTGTCTGAGTGGACTGTTGGCTGGGAATGACGTTCTGAATAGCATGAATAGTGATAGCTGCTTCCTGAATCCAGTGAAAAATGATAATTCTACACTGTATGAATTACTCAAATAATTCAGGTCAATGATCAATCTCTTGTCGTTTCGAATATATGCCGTAGGGATGATGTTTTCGTCCATATTCAGATGACGCCCGGAAAGCCATGCATACTGTATACGAGAAATCTGCGCCCCGTACCTCCGCCAACGCTCCCACGAGATCACGTGGTGATTTTATCGGAAATACCTCAAGGGTTCCATTCCAACTATTCTGTTCAGAACTATCTGTTTCCGGTTATCGCATTCAGAAATAATTTCCGGTTTCGTAAATATTTTGTAGAATACATGTTTAATATAAGCGACTGTAATTCGCACAGTTTGAGTTTGGTGAAACTGTGTCATACTAATTTAAATGACCGCCCACATATTTTAATCAGTTACTTTATGATATAATGATGGCATTCATCATGATGGCATTCATCATACCATCAACTCAGTAGCCTTTTGGCTTGTGATTGCGTACTTATGTACTTGTCATACACCTATTTCACAGGGTTTGTTTCGGATTTCTAAATTGTTTTGATAAATTGTTGGGCAGTTGTACACTAATTCCATCTGGTGTACAGTAGAAACAACTATACTTACACACTGTCTGCGCCTGATGACGCCAGTGTGGCTTCAGATATGAATGTTTGGTTGGGCTTTGTTTCTATTCTGAAAGTTTTTGATATTAGGTTTTTATTGGCATCATCAAAATTTGGTTAACAGCGGTAATAGGTTGATACATACATAAATCTAATCATGCTAATTAACCCTTTCAACTGCTCGAGGACATCGGCTGTGGTACAATGTTATGTGATAGTTGTCACATATTGTTGACGGTTGTCATCACAATATCTTGAGCATATAAATTAATTAGAGCTATTGTCTGGGAACGAGAAATTGTCGCTTGTATTAGATGCATTAGATGTTTGTTTCAGTTCAATATTGTTATAATTTTTCGATATTGTACAAATTTTATCATTTAGATCTATTTATCGATTATTCATTTATTATTACATTTAGAATGTTTCAAACATTTACATTGTTTTGTTAGAAACTAGGCTCAATCAAATGCATGCCCTGAAAAGTAGGACTTTTTTTGGTGTGAATGTATATATATTTGCAGCAATTAAAGAGCCCTTGAATAGATAACTACAAACAATATTAACTGGTTGCGCAAATGCTACTGCCGTACACTGTCTACACCGGATCCAAGATAACCGGTAGGCTGCCAGCAATCAGCTGTTTACCAGAACTGCCAGATTGCTGCTGCTGCTCCATACCAGTACAGCTTCTGGCGCTACAGCTCTCCATCGATATACGTACGCCTGTTCCCATGACAACGGGCGAGTTTCCCCTTCTAAGTGGCTCCCCCACATCGATAGAGGAATGTGGCTCGTATCTCTGCACCGAATAACCACGACCCACTGAAACAATGGATTGGAATAACCACCCATAAGTGATTTATGGTGAATATTATCGTGTATGATCGTGGTGAAGACGTACAAAAAGCGTATCGTCCCCGATGTCGGGTGTTGTGCAGAGATATTGGAATGCTTCGACGTTACAGGGTCGGAGATGGATGATGCAGAGACGGATGGGTAGGGACAGGATACACGTGACTGTGTGTGTATGTGTGTGCATGTCATTTTGTTACTGTGTGAGATTTAGAAGTACACAACGTTTGACGTGTATGCGTTCACATGTATCAAGCACGTGTTTTTTTTTGTGACATTATACTGTACATCGTGAGAACTGATGCATGATGTCCTGATTTGATGGGGCATGTCAGTTGGTACACAAGAGTGAACAAATCGGCGTTTGGCTATACCATGTCTGGTCCACCCACCGAATACTGTCACACTGTTCGTTGTAATATAAAGGGCGTTCATTCTAACCAACCAAAGATAAATAAATATACTGTTTATTTAAAAAACATAAAGTTAAACAGTTTATCAAAACAATAGTTTGTCTTGTTTGATTTGCGTACACCCATTTTATTGCAAGGGCACTCTACTGCGGAAAATTGTGGTTGTTGTAATACCAAGAGATTTACATTGTGCCAAGTCATTCGAAAATATAGATTTGGCTTCCAGTATCTATTCTCTGTTGAATACTTGACCCCATTTCACACAAAAGAACGCAGGCAAGGTACCAACTCATCAGGAATGAATAAAAATTGGACTTCCATTTTATGTTCTGTGTTGAATACTTCACCTTATTCCAGGCAAGTTATCTATACGGAAGCAACACAGTTACAAAGAAAAAGGAAGCCTGATTGTATCTTATAGTATCCAGAATCGGCTGTATGTGTATTTCATGGAAAGTGATTGCAGTGCATGAGTATGTTCTTTATATGTTATGTGTTAGCATGTCTGGTCTGCAGTCTAGTAAATTTTATTTGCAAAACATTTGGTCCTGTGAACTTCAAAATAAGGTCCCTGGTCAAACCCGTCAAATTCAAGGTCACGAGAATATCCAGCATATATGTACATGTTGTATATCATTCCCCATATGTCCGCAATTGATTGTTAATGCGCAAATTCAAGATCATCAGAATGTTCGGCACATATCACTCCCTATACTTGCACAATTGATTCCTGAGCTGAAAAGACAATAATAAATAAAATATTAGCCATTTTGAAAATGAGTTCAAAGGTCAGATTCAAGGTCATGACAATATCCAGTATATATCATTTCCTATATGCACAATTCATTCCTAAGCTATAAAGTCGATAATAAGTGATATATTAGCCATTTTGTGCTATGTATTCGAAAATAGCGTCAAATGGCAATTTCAAGGTCATCAGAATATTCAGGGTATATCAATTTCTATATGTCCACAATTGTTTCCCAGCAATAAAGTTGATAAGAAGGAAGATATTAGTCATTTTGTTATGTGACCGTGAAAATGAGGTCAAAGGTCGAATTCAAGGTCATAGCAAATTCTTTTCCTATATGTTCACAATTGATTCCTAAGCTGTAAAATCGCTAATAAGCGAGATATTAGCCATTTTGTGCTCTGACCTTAAAAATAAGGTCAAGGTTCAAATTCAAGGTCATCAGAATATCCAGCGTATATCATTCCCTATATGTTCACAATTGGTTCCCAAGCTATACAGTCAATAGAGAAGCAAGATATTAGCCATTTTGTCATTTGACCTCGGAAATGAGGTCAAGGATCAAATTCAAAGTCATGGCAATATTCAACATATATCATTTCCTACATGTACACAATTGATTCCTAAGCTGTAAAGTCAATTAGAAGCGAGAAATTACTTAGTAGCCATTTTGTCCGGTGACCTTGAAAATGAGGTCAAAGATCAAATAGACAGATAAACATGATGAATATTCTCAGATAACATTTGAAGACACCACTTGATATGTAATTTAATTTCGAACGGTATATAACATGTAGTGACATAGGCTATAATATCAAGTATACCCCTAATTAGAGTGTGCGAAAATGCGTTTAGGTGTGGCAATGTTTACACGGTGTTCGCAAATGTTTCTTCCCAAATTTGTCTTTGTAACAGGCAAACTCGCATCCAGAGGGCGTATGGATTCCACACAAAAATGTAGGGGACGCTCATGGGTTATATGTGGCCCACGGCCCAATACATGTGCCCATCAGCAATCTTGTTAATAAAATTAACACCACTCAAAATATTCACATGAAACTATACCAACATACATTGTATACTTCCCTAATAATATTTTCGTTGAGATCATAGCCCATCATTGAAACATGAACTCGATGCAATTTAGTTGATTCGGGAAATTTCGTGGGAATATGCACAATATATTATAAATATAGTATGTGATTGATGTGCTTGAAAATCCATTGGCAGATGTGCTGGCGACAGTACATAAAATATCTTGGAAATAGCAACCAACAACCTAGCATTTTACTTCGATTTTCTATTGTAGAGGCTGTGGAGGAAAACGATGTCAAGGCTCTTCAGCAGCTGTTATCCGGTCAGGATCGGTGCAAGCTACACGAGTTGACCATTGCTCTAGAGATGGCCATCAGCAAGCACTCGGACCAGTATGCCGAGTGTGTCGACCTGCTCCTGTCACACGGAGCCAACCCAAATGGTACTAACGGCGAGGGCACTCCCTTCGTTTGCCTCGTGGCGGAGGCTGGGACTCCAGAGATCCTTCGGATCCTTCTCGACCACAAATGTGTCGTGGGTCGGACGCGAGGAACGGATTCGTCTTCGCTACACCGTTCAGCTTGGCGAGGTCATACGAGGTGTGTGGAGATACTACTCGAAGCGGGAGCTGACGTTGACGTTCGAGATGCTGCACGGAGAACGCCACTCCTCTGCGCCGCTCAGGCTGGACAAATGGACTGCGTTCACGTCTTGTTCAACAATGGTGCTAGTGTGGATGTGTTGGATATGCATGGTATGAGTGTTTTGTTCTGGAGCGTCTACCAATCCAACCTGGAGATGTTTGAGGTTAGCCTCCCCGGAAGTTCACTTGAAGTAGTTAACTCGAGGGATCCGGAAGGTCGGAGTCCCCTGCATGTAGTAGCTGAAACCAACCAGAAAACGATGTGCCTTCAACTGCTCAAACATTATGCCACAGTGGATTTGTTGGATTATCAGGGAAGAAACGCTGTCAACATTGCAGCTCAAAATGGCAATATGGAAATCGTCGTGATGCTCTCGTCAGCCGGCAGTGATGTCAACATCAAGGACAATAGAGATATGCTGCCTATATTCTACGTGGTTTCCCATAGAGAGGTGCTACAAGTACTACTGAATGCCGGTGCTGATCCAAACGTACAACGCCAAGATAACGCCACGTCTATGTCATTATGCACTCCCGTGTCCCTCTGTTGTACCTATAACTACGTGACCTCATCCAAACTCCTACTCCAGGGTAATGCGAACCCTGGACTCTGGGGGAGCTGGATGGAACGAAAACACCCGTTGCAAATTGCTCTGTATCACGGCTTCATCCCCATAGTCAAACAGATTCTAATCGCATGTGTCGCCATGAACATAGACCTGGCATGGGTAACGGGGTATCTGAAGGACGAGAACCTCCTGTCCCAGTGTGAGAGGAAACAATGCGTCAACGAGGCAGTGTGCTGGATCCGTGAGGTGATCCATGAGTCCAGGGGAGTACAGAGTTTACTCAGACAATGCCGCTTCCTCATTAGAAGAGTAATGGGCAGCAGACGGTTTTGGAAGCGTGCTGGAAAACTGGAATTGCCCTCCAGACTAATTGGCTACTTGCGACTGCTCGAACTTGATGAGGTCATTAAAGAAACGCCATGAAAAAGTACAAACGTTTATCACAATAATATCATTTCTTTTATTTATCACAGTATTCCATGACGATTGCTGCCATTTTTATTTAGTTGTATTAGCATGATTCCTTTGTGTATTTTACTCGTTCAAAATTATTATTCGTGCATGGTGGTAGTAAATTATTGATATTTTATTATATGATATATACCAAAGTCTCATTCATTCTTATGGACATCTACTAGCAATATTAATAATATTGTCATTATTGTATTATAAAATGTAATACAACCAAGGATCGTCTATAATAGGATGTCTAACTCTGCCTAAAAAGGCTTGATTACGTAATATGACGTAAATCTGATTTGAGCGTGTTGAAACACTGCCGGGCGTTAAAAATCAGAATGTGCACATCGATTTTGTAATAAACATGAGCAGAGTTGTGAATCATATATTGAAATGAATGATAGCTGATTGCATTGCCTGGGGGTACGGCTTAAATTTCTTCAACAATATTCAACATTCGCGTTGCCGATGATGTGGTATCGGGGTCGGGATTTGTGAGTGTCCGTTTAAATGTTTGTGTGTGAATCAAGGGCTGTAACTCGAACGGGTTTGATCCAATCGTCTTTAAATTTGAGCAATGGGAGGAATAACCTCTCGGCTTGAAAATATTTAGTTTCCATGGAAATCGGTTGATTTTTGTTGCCATGGCAACCGTTCAAAATCCTGAAATGCCATTTTACTGCCACCGAAAACGCCTGTAGAACCGACCACTCATGGTGACAATAAAATTGGCCCCTCATTAAAAAAAAAACCCACATAATAGAGAGCAAGTTCTGATGTAACTCTGGTGGTATTTTTCAGGTGAAAGATAGATTCATTTCAGAGTTACGAGACAGAACATTTACCTCCGAATTCAGTGAAAGTTGAGTATTGCAATGATATTAGAATGGTTCTCATTCTGACAGTTTTCATCGGATTTCCTTGAAAACGGGATATTTCCGAGGCAATAGATAATGCTTCTCAATCCTAAATTTTTGAAAAGATGGAATGGTAACTTTTAAAATCATCGACGCTGATGTGCTCAAAAACACGCATACAGACATGCATGTGCCTGGACCACATCAAAAATATTTTCGCAAGCAGGAAAAAAGACAAACTGTGGATGACAATGAAGCTCCACCCCACACGCGTGCCCTCCCAGATCACGCTCAATCCCAGGTCCGATCCTGTATGTTCTCACTATGAATGGAGTGATAAGCAGTATGAAAAACTCAATTTCGAGCACCTGTCACCGTTTTGACACGCTCAAATGATATTTCGTCATTTTACGTAATCGCATTTTTTACGTCCACATTGAGTTGGACATCCTATTATAGACGATCCTTGATACAACACTGTATTCATATCCACATTCATACACTACACTTGGCTGGCACAAAATCTTATATACATGTAATATGTTTACGTATTTGTTAGAAACTATGGACGAATAAATTCAGATATGAAAAAATTTAATTTTGAACAGATATGTGCGTTTTGCACGACAGTTAGCCTGCTGTCTCATCCCCATCTGTTTATCTACCGAACACAAGTCCGCAGCGCTTCGAATTGTTTCCGGGGGTATTGAATCAAGGACGCGTTGACGGTTTGGCATGGTCTGCCTGTAAAATATTCAGCCTAACGTGATGACTGTACTTTTTGTCCCACACGCACGAATATTTCATTTTCCCAACTTTCTGACTATGCTCGGAAGAGGCTGATTCAATTTCTCGCACGAAAATATCTGACGACTGTTCCATTTGCAAAGGGAAATATATCAGCCAGTGGCGTAACTACCATTTGCGCAGATGCGCACGTGAGCATAAATTTTTTTCAGCAGCCAGTTGAAGGAAAATAAATAAATCCAATACAAATGTGAGAGTATGGTAAGATACTTGTTTCATTAGGATGTTTGATGGACGTGGTTGCCAGGGTGGCACACGTGTACGGTCCAGGTTTAGAACTATGTACTCCCTCCTACACCCACAGACTCGCACATACTTCTCTCTGCACCACACCACCAGTGTTCCCGAAAAACTTTCACACCTTGCCTGACAAAATGTCAGACAGAAATATCATTCTTGTCTGACATTTTTTCATCATGTCTGACATTTTTTTTTACCGATAGATCATTCAAGTAATACCAGAATATCTAGAGTAGGTGTCATAGACGCACATTTATCACTTGAAATAAATGTGTTCAGTTTTGAAATTGAAAAGGTGAAAAATTGTAGCATGCTTTGCCATGAAACAAACAATGAATAGACATCATGGTGAAAACCACACATACTTTATTCAAAATTGTAGACAACATTATCATCAATGATCATAGCCATAGTATTATTGTAATCACTAATCAGTCAGAGTCCACAAGCTCAAGCCGGAACTTGTCCAGTCTTTTGTAGTTCTCTGCCGCCTCTCCATAGTCGATGTCACTTTCTGTGGACTAGTGACGCTCAGACTGGTCTGAGTCCTGCCCTGGCTGGGTGACTGGGAGCCGAGATCCAGCATCAGCAGCTTGTGTGGGGGCTGTGGACGTGTTGGGCCAGCTGGTCTCTAACTCGCCTGGGTTGGCCGACTGTCCAGTGGACCCAGGAGTCTGCCTCTCCCCCTCGTTTAAACTGGAATACTCTATGCACAAATCACAAAACATACGTCTGCCATCGAATCTCAGCCATCCTCGGCCGACTTTCCAGCTCTGCTGGAATTTTCGCACTTGAGAACGCTTCGAACTTCGAAGTTGTGCCCAGGCTCGCCATCTTTATTCAGGTAGTTTCGTACCCGATGCACTGACAACTCGTACCCAGGTCAACCCGACTCCAAGCGTGTTGCGTCTTGACAAGCCACCGGTTACAGATGGGCCGCGCATGGTGTTAAAACATACGAGTACATTATGATAAAAGAGCAAATGTCAGACCAGAACGGAAATGGTACGAATCTACGATGCCGCGATGTATTGGGAGCGAGTTGAGCATAAGATATTGAGAAATTGCGAACTGGAAATATTTTTGGGGGGCAAACGTGACAGGACATTTTGTCCGACGTTCTGCTGTGTTTTGTCTGACATTTAATTTTTCTGTCGGCTATGTCCGACGGTCCGACAGTTTTTCGGGAACACTGCACACCACCCAGTTTGTCTGCTGACATAAACATACGTGTACATACACTAAGCATAAAAAGTTTAGGTTCAAAACGTAGGAGACATAGATCTGGACTCTGAAGTAGTCAGCTCAAAGTCCAGATATTAACTCCATCTAAATTATAATAATAATAATAATCAGATTTGTTTAACGACGGTCCATGATGATAGGCAATTCTGCCTGTCTTCCCCATCCTCCGTCGGGTGACAGTTTAGAATTTGGAAAGCACATTCGAATGGAGAAACCTTTGAAGGAAAATAAATAAATCCAATACAAATGTGAGAGTGTGGTAAGATACTTGTTTCATTAGGATGTTTGATGGACGTGGTTGCCAGGGTGGCACACGTGTACGGTCCAGGTTTAGAACTATGTACTCCCTCCTAGGTACATGGTAACACCTTGTTCAAATGGTGTTACAGAGGCCTTCAGACACCATGGCAGCCCTTGAAACATGTCTGCGTGAAAACTGGGCAAGAATTATCCGGGACATTTTTCTGAATCATATCTGGATCTTGTCAGGAACTTGTAGTGCAGAGTCCGGGCCGTGTGAGAAGCCCGAGGACAACACACTGATAATAAATGAACCCTCAAATTACACACATTTATTCTAACAATAACGTATCTGTCGTACTCAGGCTTCTCACAAGGCCCACACTCTGCAAGACAAACAGATCCAGACAAGTATCCTGGTTGATTCTTGCTCAGTTTTCATGCAAACTTGTCTCAAGTGCTGCCAGGGTGTCTGGAGGTGTCTGTGCAACAGCATTCCCAGGTATGAGATAGAATTTAGATGAGGTTCAGATCTGGACTTTGATCTGACACCTTCTGAGTCCTGATGTCGCTTACATGTTGAACCTAAACTTTTGGTGCTTAATGTACATGACGCTGAAGGTCCTGTGGGCTGAATATCAAGCAGCAAAGCTATCCTCAGCAGCTCAAGCGATTGCTACCCAAAGGACCACTTCTCCACACCCCAATCTCCCTGGTCTCAAATACTTGCTCGACTTGGAGAACAGGGGAATGCACATACACATGTAGAAATACCCTGGGCACTGGACATCAAAATGCATCGGAATCTCCACAATCAATTTGATCCAGAGAGGAGGGTTTGATTTGTGGCCTTGAGCACTGTAGTACTGCGCTCCAACCAATAATACTGACATATTTCCAAAAAGAAGAGGTACATAGCTGATCCAGTGGCTGTGGGTTCTGGTTCTCTCAGCCATGATACTTGTTGTATTCATTAAGACCTCCCCCCGCCACCCACCCCCTCCAAGGGGACAATTCTAGGGAGCCTGCCATGGATATGCTATCCATCGTATTAGGCGAGGGTGAGGGGTGTGCAGTTCTACATGTATGTACATCTGCATGTATGCATGTGAGTCCTCACTGTCTGTCATTTGTCCAGTTGTAGTGTGCATCACATGTAGTAAGTATATCTGTTTGCATTTTAACAGCCGTTTGACATCCGTCAGAGCATGAAACATACACTGAATAAATTCAAATATAACACACCAAATATATGCTCTGAAATGCTCTGGGAAAGCACCAAAATGCAAAATTTTCTTGGGGGGCTTACGGCGCCCCCCACACCCCCAGACCGATTTTGCTCCGCTTCGCTCGCTCGTTTATTTCACACAAATGGTGAACATTCTTTTTTTTACTCTAGTTACGCCCCTGTCAGCATTGTCGAGTTGATATCATTTTTACACCCATCTTATTATGTTACTGGTTACATACCATGCTTCGAAGTCGTCTCGTTCATGGATAGCTGAGGTGAGCTCTCTTGGTTCTCTGTTTGGTTCTTTTTAGCTTACCGGACCTATGGTCCGATAAGCTATTGTCGTCAGGTTGCGTCCGGCGTCCGTCCGTCGGCGTTGTCAAACGCTGGGGAAAATCTGTTCGATGATTATGGCTGTGATTCACAAAATATGTTCTGTGGGCCCATATCTCCGGACTATTTTTTTTTTTCGTCGATTGAATCGTTTTTTCCCAAATGGCGGTAATTTTTGTCGAAAAATGGCCAATTTTGGATTTTGGCGGCCATTTTCTCAAAAAAATGTTCGATCAGATTTGAGATTTTTGTTTCAAAAGATTCCCCTGATATACCTTTGTGCTGTGTAAAAGTTTCGTTGCCCTTGAATCGTCGGTCTGCGTGTGGCAGCCATTTTGAATTTTTCGACCGGTCCCAGATAGGACTTTCCCATGTTCACTGTCCGGAATCCGTTTCGGCAGAGGATATTGGGAAACGATATTTTTCGGTTGGGAAACGATATGTTCGATTGGGAAACGTCAAGCTGCAAGGGGGTATGTGTTGTTTTCCTCAATAAAGTATGAAAAAATAGGTGTAATCGTTAATCTAGAGAAAGACAAACATGCGCTAATGTTGTATAAAGTCTTCAGTATCGACCAAACCTGATATACTTGATGTAATATCGTTTTTGTGACGTGAAATGCGATGAAAATAACACCGTTTTGAACAAATGAACACTGATGATTGAATATGTGTCTGCTGGCCAATGTTCACTTATTTAATAAATATATTTTTAGATTCCGTTTAAACTATATTTATTAAATAAGTGAACATTGGCCAGCAGGGCTAAGCCCTATATCAAGGCCGCTGTATTATGTACAAGAGCATTAGCAACAGAAATGGACAATAATTAACATATATACAACTATATACAGATGATAATAGTTGTTGTAATGATATAGGCTTAAGCAGACGTAAATTCATATATGAGAACAATCATTTAGAGAAACTAAATAGATTAACGATTACATCTATTTTTTCATACTTTATTGAGAAAAACAACACATACTCCCTTGCAGCTTGACGTTTCCCAATCGAACATATCGTTTCCCAACCGAAAAATATCGTTTCCCAATATCCTCTGCCGAAACGGATTCCGGACAGTGATGTTAAAATAGCCTATGCATTATAATGGGGACAAATTTCTCCTAATATCTCACTTAATATTGGGATTAGACATTAGTAATCAATTGTGCACATATAGGAAACGATATATGCCGATTATTCTCGTGACCTTGAATTTGACCTTCGACCTAATTTTCAAGGTCACAGCACAAAATGGCTAATATCTCACCTATTATCGACTTCAAAGCTTAGGGATCAATTGTCAGCATATAGGAAATGATATATTCTTAATATTATCGTGACCTTGAATTCGACCTTTGACCTCATTTTCAAGGTCACAGGACAAAATGGCTAATGTCTCGCTTATTATCGACTTTACAGCTTAGGAATCAATTGTGAACATATAGGAAATGATGTATGCCGAATATTTCGATGACCTTGAACCTGACACGTGACCTCGTTTTCAAGGTCAGAGCACAAAATCCCTAATATCTTGCTTATTATCGACTTTACAGCTTAGGCATCAATTGAGGACATATAGGAAATTATATATGCCGAATATTCTTGTGAGCTTGATTTTAACCTTTGACCTCAATAAACTGAAACCGATACAAAAGCAAAGAATATCTTTGACAGTACTAGTCAGTTCCATTCTAGTTTCATATCATTGTATATTAGGCTCTAACACGATCGACTTACGTAGAGCAAGTTTTAGGCGTGAATGATATGCAATTATTCTCATGACTTCATGACATTGCTTTCAGCTTACATAAAACTGAAACATATATCTTGGGTCCGGTAAGCGCAGAGCCCTACGGCTCTATTTTTTTAAGTAGTCCGCTCCAAACAGTGAGGTAACGAAGAGTCAAAATTTAAAAGTTATCTCTTGAATATTTTCTCTCTAAAATGACCTATTTTATAGAGTAACTGACCAGCATCCTAATACTGAAAAGAAAACAGGGGGTCACCGAACTGGTTTCTTCGACATATTCGATCAAAATCACCAACATATACCTAAAATGATACTTTTTGGAATTTTTGCAATTTTTTTGTCCATATTCACATTTTGCATCATGTTTTCCATGCGAACGGATACGGTGACTCCTTATTTTTTTCAGTTTCAGGGTGCTCATCAGCTACTCTATAAAATATGTCATTTTGAAGCTCTAGATTATGGTAATACAGTTATTTGTTTTGAAAAAAAACTTTGACCCCTCCTTACCTCACTGTTTGAAGCAGGAAACCTTAAGGCCTTTGGGCTACAATTTGTACTCACCTCTCGACTCTGTATGGACTTGTATTATTGGCCTGTACATTGTGATTTATAAGAGCATCCATCGGCACGGCACAAAGTAGATGTTGTATGGACAACGGACATATCGAAGAGATATTCAAACGACACTTTGGATCGACATATTTGATATTGTGTGTAGGTGGGGGAATTGACACATTGTTGTAAGTCAGATACATATAATTTTCTTTGTTGAGCTTGCATGTACAACAACGTGGGCAGATTCACTCCAACTTCTAGTCGTTCGTGGGACAGAACGACTGAAGAAAGACCATGTCAGTTTTGGCCTACTTCAAAATTTCGAACTGATCTTTCTTAGAAACCGCTCAAATCAGAGACATAAAACTTTCTATGTAGAGGTAAATATTAATCTTGCCAAAATATAAATATGACAATATTGTCAAAAATGACAATATTTTCCGGTACATATTGCATAAAAAACTATCGATCCCCAAAATAAATTCACACTGCAAAATGGGTATCTATCTATTGCATCCGAGCCCTAGCTTTTCCATCGTTCAAGTGAGTGTTGTCACAGTGTTTAACGAGCCTGTCAACAAATATTCTTTATATTGCTACCATTTTCGGGTGGATTTTTCCCCGTTCAGAAATAAGAATGTCTCCAGTCTGCCGCTATATTGTAGGGGAACATCAGGAATTGTATCGGGCATATATACTGTACAGTGTACAGACAACACAGAGGAACGCCTCAAAAGTGTTTTATTTGTGACACTTCGCCATGAAAAGTTCGTCAAGCATGAGGGCATCAGTGATTTTGATGTCCCAAAACGGGGAAACACCTTTCTGGTATCCAGCTAAGAATTCTCTATCGTGTTATATGGGCCCCAGCTTCGGAGTCTTTGAAGTTCACGCTATGGTTCACACTGTGATGTATAAAGCCATCGCCAGACAAACGATGATTGGCACGCCAACAATCGGACATTGCTGTTCTGCCCGACAGAATCCAATCCTTCTATCGGAGGCAACAAAGTCTCAATGGATCGACACTACAGTGGCCTTGCATTTTCCCGCTGCCTTTTTATGGCCACAAAGGTCCCGAAATCCTCAACTCGATGGCCACGATGATACTCACGTTCCCCAAACTTACTCACCTCTATCTACGATTTTTCCACGGCCACAAAATTTACTCTACTACTTCAGGACAAAAGTTATACCATTCAATGGTACAGTGGTTAGAGAACCCATGTTCCAACGTAACATAGCATGGGTTCTAACGTCACAAAACTCTTCTCCCGCTGAAGTACATCGCTGTAAAAGTTTGGAGGAGTTCTCCCCACAAGGAGAAGTTTGATTTTTAAAACCAACTGTCATGACGTAGAAACCATTAGTTATTCCATGTTTGTTCACGGAATACGGAATTATGGATACGGACCGCTAACGTCATACATTGGGTATCGAATTTAACACTGACTGAAAACGAGACTCGCGTGCCAAATTAGGTAATCAGGACACGGGTTTATATCACCGTTGTGATTAGGCAATCATACTCTCGGATTTGTGTTCCGTCAGTGATAAAGACTCATATCGTGTTTAACCCTACAATCACGTCGGCGTCATCGTAATCCATCAGACACAGACGGACAGTGCTCCAGTTGCGTACCATTCCCACACTTGCAGTGGTGGCCAATAGGCCCCGATTCATCAACCAGATGATGGTCCACCCCCATCGATGTCTGCTACTTCGCGGCGGAGCCTGAACATTGTCCACTCCTCCCGCCCT
The DNA here is from genome assembly GCA_949152475.1 of Terebella lapidaria. Lineage (NCBI taxonomy): Eukaryota > Metazoa > Annelida > Polychaeta > Terebellida > Terebellidae > Terebella > Terebella lapidaria. The sequence goes on from OX424558.1 coordinate 14,028,175, forward strand.
TGTCCACTCCCCGCTGTAGGAATCGTGCCACCCACCCATGTCGGCCACTTTTGCACATTCCTCCTCTCCTGGGCTCATGCTGAACTAACTTCGTGAGCACTGTGCAACATCTCCTTCAATAGCCCACTGAGATTCACTTACGTGCTCAGAACAAGGACGTTTCGCAATAGGCTGCTTACTGGGGAATTGGTTGAGAGTAATACCAAGTAAACGTTCTAAAATAAACAAGTATTTTTCAGTCTCACAGAAAGTGCCCTGAAATATTGCTTCTTCCGGAAGATTGCACCATTGCATTCTTCTTGTATTTTCTTAGAAAATAAACTTTGTACAGCATTGCTTATTGAATTTCTGTTTAGACCAATATGAAATAAAGTGATTTGGCAAATATTGTGTGAATGTTATTTGAATGCTTGATAATATTTTTAATATGTGTAAATTAAATTAGTTGGGACCGTTAGATGCATCTACATCTGCATACATAGCGGGGGTATGTTTTGATTATATAGGGGGCGAACTCCATTTTCTTATATACCGGTAGACTCCACATCTATGTCGCCGATTTAGTATGATAGGCCTATGTACATGAACTGGAGTCCCTTGCGAATTGGTACTGCATGACAGGGCACCAGAAATTTCTGAGAATTAGGTTTTACTTACAATTCTTACCAACTGCCACCAAACAAGCACACACATACAGTGAACTTACAATAGCTTGTCTATACTGCCATCTCCATCATTTTCTGCCACATCCTTGACACATTTGATTTGAATTCTCGTGAAAAAAAAAACTAAAAAGAACGGGCAAATGCTAATGTTTGTCATGTTGAATTGCGCAAGATTCTAATTCTGTTTCTGTCGTTGTATGAGTTGCATTAATTGGTCATTGGGCTACTGTCATAGTACCGTGTTAGTAACGTTGTTCCAGGAACAATAAACATGAACTGTTTGCACACAGGAATACCTACATCATACCGAATACCAATAATATGTGTGCAAGTATCAGCATATTACCACCAATACAACCATATTTTATTCATGACAATAACAAACATATAATACAACAACATTTTTTGGAATTGAAATGACGGCCGACCACATATTTTACCCGAAGACACTGGCGCCATCAGGGGCAGACACTGAAGTGTCCACTGTATTCAACTACCTTCAAATAGAAACCAAATATTTTCCCCGACTGATATGGCAACCTTGACATTAATTCTACGGAGAACGTCTACACCAGACTTACACATATGTGTATCTTCGCCCGACTTCAAAGAAACAAGTACCTGTGTTTGTATGGGCTCGTGGTGCGAAGTTCGAGAATAAACGAGCATATCTGGAGTGCAAATGTGCCTGTTCAGTTTTCTCGGGCGTCTACCGGGTGGAGATTCCAGTGGGTTGTCCTGTGATAATTCATTATCAGTAGATACAGGGCATAATTCATTTTGAAAATTTTGCGTAGCGGTGATTGCTAATCAAAATGTAAATTGATTAGCAATCGACTAAATTTTATTGTAAAGTGTACTTGATAAAATCAAAATAACTTAAATATTGTTAAGTAATCATACTACACATGTAATACCAATATAGAGCAATTAGAAACGAAAACTCTGTTTTACATAAGCATTCTGTTTCGATGAGTTGATACATTTTTAGCTTTCCGTCCCTTTGGGCCGATATGCTATTGTCGTGGTTTTTCGTCCGTCCATCGTCCGTCCGGGTCTGTAATTTTTTTTGACATGATGAATTTCCCCATAAATTTGTCGGAACATACCTTGAGCCAGTATCTAAAGACGTTTTTAGGTTACCGGACCTTTGGTCCGATAACCTATTGCCGTGGCGTTGCGTCCGTCGTCGTCCGTCTACATCTTTAATTTTAAAGTTTGCGATCTAATCTTTCTGGAATTTTGCACAAAAATACCTAAAAATATTTCAAGAGAGATATTTTTGAGTTTTCCTTTGGTTTTCAAGGTCAAAGCACAAAGTGGTTAATATCTCACTTAATATCGAGTTTACAGCTTAGGAATCAATTGTGGACATATAGGAATTGATATACGCCGAATATTTTGATGACCTTGAATTTTACCTTTGACTTTATTTTGAAGATCATAGCACAAAATGGCTAATATATTGCTTATTATCGACTTCACAGCTTAGGAATCAATTGTGGACATAGAGGAAATGATATTTGCTGAATATTGTCATGACCTTGAACTTGATCTTTGACCTCAATTTCAAGATCAGAGCACAAAATGGCTAGTATCTCGCTTAGTATCGACTTTACAGCTTGGGAGTAAATTGTGGACATATAGGAAATCATCATGATCATGTTCGCAGAATAACTTCGTGACTTTGAATTTGAGCTTTGACCTCGTTTTCAAGGTCATGGGACAAAATAGCTAATATCTAAGATATAAAACATGTCCAGTAACCTGTCTTAGCCCTTGGGCTGATTTTTTAATTGAATTGTTTTTGCCGATTTGGCGGCCATTTTTGACGAAAAGTTGCTTTTGGACTTTTGGCCATTTTTTTCGCCATTTTCTCAAACACTGTCTGAACAGTTTTGAGATTTTTGTTTCAAAACATTCCTCTCATGTACCTCTATGACGTGTGTATATAATTTTCGTTGCCCTTGAATCGCCAGTCTGCGTGTGGCGGCCATTTTGATTTTTTGACGGGTCGAGGAAAAAAAAATGTTTTTGTCCCAAATCGAGTCACTATTCGTTTTGAGCCATTCCAGCAAAAACAAAATTTTTTGGCCATTGAAAATTTTGGAAGTAAACTAATAGAAGTAAACTAATAGAACACTTATATGCGGAGTAAACTAATAGAGCACTTCAAGATAGAGCTCAAGTGTTAGCACATTCAAATCGGAAATCATATATTGCGGTTTGAGTGGAATTTGACCTTCAATGACCTTTGAAGGTCACAATGACCTTTTTGTCGAAAAAAACGATTTTTGTCTTTGGTGGTCATTTTTTCAAAATATATTCAGACAGTTTTCCTCAAAATCATGCATAAGATTCTCCTTATGTACCTTTGTGATGTAGTTTTGTTCCTTTTGAAATGGCGGTCTGCGTGTGGCGGCCATTTTCATTTTTTGATGGGTTGACAAAAAAAAAGTTTGTGCCAAAACGAGTCACTATTCATTTTGAGTGATTTCCAGCAAATCAAAAATTTTTGGCCATAGAAAAATTTATTGGCCTTAACATAGCTTCTTAATTTGAGCTGTGTGTAGTAAACTCCTACAACACTCATAGATAGAGTCAGTCCGTATAGTGGAACACCAGAAAGATTACTTACCAGCAACGAGTGATGCTACCTTGGGACAAGGACAAGCCATGTTTTATCTCATTTAGTTTTAATAATTTTGTCAAGAGATTAAAATCGAACATGATTGTACACCTCAGACAGTATTCTATGGTTGTTTATCTTCCGGTCAAAATGCTAATAATAGTCTTTTCAACATTTAATGTTAGAAATCCATATCTTCATTGTGTCTACTTTTCAATATGGTTATTGAAAAGGGTGTACTGTGTTGCTGTATCACACCATACTCAACCAGTGACGAAAACTGAACAATAATTTTGGAATTATAATATCGATTCTGGTCTGCATCTGTCCGTTCCTGTCATCTTTTCTCTTGCTCCACTTTCTCGACATATTACTTCATCAATGTGACCAATCACGCTTCCTGGTGCTTTGCATTTCAACTCCCTCACGTGAATGAAGTATTATTATCTTCAAACCAGCGTAACTCAAACATTGAATTATTCTGAGCGATGGTAGTTGTGGGAGCCCCAAGCGCCATTGTGGAAGCAATGATCTAAACTATTGGTACAAATTTGATTGTTGAGGAGTATGGTCGAAGGCAGGCGCCATGACATCATGGTCCATGAACTATAACGATCGAATGGTCGTCAAAGCCAAACGTTGCATTCGGAATGCCCCCCCCCCCCCCCACGGCATCACCATTCCAGTGATGAATCAAGTCCCGAAATACTTTGGTATCATAACATCACTTCATCAGTGTGTTCAATCACGTTTCCTAGAGCTGTGCAATCCCCAACCCACGAATATGAAGTATTTAATTTACACCACCCTGATTCAAACACTGAAATGTTTTATTCAAACACTGAAATGCTCGGCCATAACTGAGGGAGCCATAAATGTCATCGCGAGGACGTTGTTCGGAGATTGTTGGTGCGGATTTGATTGTTGAAGAATATAGTTGAAGGCAGGCGCCATGACATCATGGTCTGTGAAACATAACGATCCAGCAGCAGTCAAAGCCAAACGATTCGCTCTTACTGTCAAACACATCATCATCAGTCCAGCGATGAAAGATAAATTTACGAAGCCTCAAGCTCTGAAGAGCGTTTTCATTTCGTTACCCGTTTCACGCAAAATATGGTGCAGTAAAACATCCAGTACAGAATGGAATTTAAGACACACAATCGTGAATTACACATTCATCACATGGCAGAAACTTGCATGGCAAATAAAAATATCATCAGAACCATTCACCGAAGGGACACCATCAAGTATCGTATGACTTCGCGTGACTGTTTAAATGCAGAAGTCTAATTTAAGAAGAGAATCAATGCTTAGGCGGTCAATGACATAAGAAGTGACGCAATATTGTACAAGCTAAAAGAGTTTGGCTTGAATGTGGGTTGCTCGCACATGAGTATGTTTATAAACGGCATTCAACACCGAATGGAATAATTATTTATAATACATTAGTTTCACATTGGCGTGTATAGATTCAATACAAGGCTTTTTTGTTCTGGTTAATGGCAGGCAAGCCAGTTGTGATAATTTTTTTCACATTTGTACTTATTGTTTTCGTTTGTTGGTCATATTCAACACGTGTGCATATAATAGTGGATACATTTTTGGGGACAGTGAGTTTGGTGAAAAAATCTTGAATGGTTCAGACTTGATTCTTCTCCGTCAATCTCAAAGATGAAAAAAAATATTCCTACTCTTATACATATGGAAATTATTACAACGTGGGCAACCACCACTTCCGTGTAATATGGGAATCCAGAGGCTTGTTATCTACAGCTTCACGATTAATTGCTTCAAATGGTGTAATGGTAGATTTATATTCACTCCAACCCTACACGTACTCCTCTACCCCCCCCCCCCCCCCAAAAGTGCAAAATGCACAGGTTGTGATGTCGATTTATCATTCGGAACAGCATCACGGCTTTGCCATCGAACCTATAATCTAGGCAATCTGTGATATGACCTCAAACATATTGCAAACAAGTTTTATTTTGTTCTTATGTATGTTGAGAAACACATTCCAAAAGTATAGAAGAATATATTTGGTGGAACATTGTTTAATATTGTTTAATTAGCACAAATCCAACATGGCCGCCATTCGCAATGGAGAGATATATATACATTTTGACCTAATCAATTGTGAATCAAGTGTAATATATGTTTTTGAGGTATTCTTTACTGGAGAAATCGATTCTGTTATCTACAGTGCGATTGGAGGTCACATTCAATGTCCAAGGTCTATCCCAAGGACGATTTTGGTTGTTTTTGTTGCGAAAAATAGCAAATAAGGCTCAAATGGATCAATTCTGGGGTGCACCATTTGTTCCATACACCAGATTGATGCGCCATACTTTTACAATATTACATTCAAGATTCCATGTCAAGGTAATTTGACACATGCCATGTATTGAAAAATGTTCTATTGCTTGGCATAATGAACCGATATTATCACATCTTTCTGTATGTTTTGCAATCTGTAATATACATCAACTCAAATTGCAACAGTTTTCAAACGATACCTGTTTGTTTTTATCTATGTGGAGAATCATATTCTAAAAGTATACAAAAATATATTTGGTGGAACATTGATTACAACACCTCTCAATGACACTACCGTATTATGATGAAATTCTCTATTTTTGTGAAAATGTATTATTGAAAAAAGTATCACCCTGATTTTGAATGCATTGTTGTTCAAGTCGTAATAAACGTTGTGTGTGTTGAAACTAATGACTAATTATGCATTTTGTCCCATTTTCTCCTCAGATACCATTGACATACAGAACGTAGTTAATCTAGGTGTATAAAATATATTATATTATTTTTAGAAACAAACGAAGACAACTGATCTGCAATACCGACTTGGTGGATCTGGTGTATGGAACAAATGGTGCACCCCAGAATTGATCCATTTGAGCCTTATTTGCTATTTTTTTCAACGAAAACATAGACCTTAGGATTGACCCTAGGATTGACCTGTGACCTCCAATGACCTCCAATCGCACTGTAAATGACAGAATCAATCTCTTCAGTGAAAATTATCTCAAAAACATATATTACACTTGATTCACAGTTTATTTAGGTCAAAAGTTATATATCGCTCCATTGTGAATGGCAGCCATCTTGGATTTCTGATAAATAAAAAATGTTCCACCAAATATATTCTTCTATACTTTTAGAACATGTTTACCCACATACCTAGGAACAAAAAAAATACTTGTTTGGAAACTGTTGCAATTTGTTTGAGGTCGACCTCAAATTTACTTAGTTTGGCTAGACACGCTTCTTTGATCCTAAATGGACCTATTTGCTTTCAAAATCAGACTGTCCTTGGGAGTTCACCATAAACAGCGGAACACAACAAAAATACATTTAGTTATGTGTAGGCATGTTGCTTTTATGGTACACGTCACCATGTATTATTCTGTGTTGATGCATTTGTTCCACGGAATATAAATAACAACTGTCAAAAACAGTGATATTATAGGGTTATTCCACAATTCGTTTTTGTGCCCAAAATTTCTCCAAAGGCCCGACGAGAAGCGTTGTGACATAACCCGTTTATCATAATGCCAATCTGGGAATTTTCATAACAAAATTTTGGTAATAAATCTGCGACTATTTGAACACTTATATCCCAAAAGTAATTCTGGCATCATGACAGGCAACGGGCAATATGACATTTGCGGCCCGACGGGCATTGTTTAGTTAATGAAAAATGTGTGGGATCATATTCAAATTACTTTGGGTGGATAAGGGGGTTTTGTTAGAAATGATGGATGGTAATATAATTATCGCAGAACTAGTGATTGCAAAACGACTAATGGCACCTACGAAAATCGCTGGCATATGATAAATAACTTATATCCCTAACTTATATACCAAACCAAATATTTGAATGTATATGGTAACAATTTTTTCAATACATGGAAAATGTAAGTTGATGGATACACTTCGTTTGCTTATTTACAAAACCGGTACAAAATGGGCACTGAAACGAATGAGAAGACAACTCGGACGGACTGTAATCGTCACAATCATTGAGCAAACCTTTTGTTATATTGCATTAGATGTGTTTAACAAAAAATTGGTTTTGAAAAAAATATTGCATACATTCGAAGGCAGCAGCTTAAACGCTTGAGGCGTCTGACCTTGGCACTTCGCGTGAAGTACTGACCGCCTAAATGCAAAAGTCGAATTGAAGAAGGGATACTTGTGCAGGCATAAGAGATATATGTGTCATAAAGAATGGCGCATTATGTTATTATTGCATATTTTAGTAAAAGATGTATGTTCCTTGTACAAAAGGAAACCCAATGAAGGAATATCAGACTTATCAACAGTTCCAGGAGGCTGTCAAGTTAGTGACAGAATCTGTAATGCAGTATATCAAAAAAGGTGAAATCACACTTGTTTGAACCCATTGAATCTTATCTAGCGGCTACAGCAGCTGCTCCCAATGCATAACATAGTGGCCGAACGAGTCTTGGTAATGATATATCATAGCAATAGAGAACACCATATGCACAGAACGACTTTGCTGAAGATGAATGTGAGGACTGTGATGTCACTCGGAATCAGTTGATCTCGCGCTTAATTCGTGGAGACTTGGTGTCGCATTATTGTGTTCATGTATCAAATGTAATGGCTTGGATATTCAGTCAGTGTTTTTGTGAAACCTCGTAATTTGAACTCGATCATATATGTGTTTAAATAGAACTCCATGATTCAAGGGTTAAAATTATATGTACATTTATATGATATGGCAAGTTCATGTGTATAATTTTGATATAATCGTAATTTTTCTGTACCCTTATTGACCTCTGCAGTCGGATAAAATTACACCATTTGCATGAAATATGGAAATTTGAGCACAGCTAAGTGCCGCTAAGCTAAGCTTCCGTTCTGAACATATGCTGCTTGAGATTCTCATTATTTCTGAAAGGAATTGGACTTCATTGCTCTCTATGAAGTAATTTGAAATTGATGCTTGGAGTTGTGTACATGGAAATATTAAAATGTGTTTAAAATGTGCCAATTATGTAAAAAAGACATTGGTTTCATGAGCATTAAAACTAATTCGTTAATAAATAAAGCCCCATTAATTTCTAAGATGGGTTGTGAAATATAAGCTGTCAAGTTCATGTGGGGTGATGAAGGTGTTCTACCCTTTTTCTTATTGTCACAGTCAGATGTGAATGGCACTGAATGCATGAAAATGGCATAAATGGCAAACTACGGCAAATATATGTTAATAAGACACCGCTTTCAGGCCAAAAACAGGATCGGATTATTATTTTTCGTATCAGAACTTTTACTTTGTTGATCATTTTTAGTTGTCATATTGTTTGGTGTGGCGAACCATGAACACATTTGTATGAATTATTCAAATTAGGAGAAACTGAATGCTATGTTTGAAAACACATTTATTGCATGGAAACAGAACATAGAACTGACAAATCAAAGGGCTGTGCAAGCCTCAACAGCTTTGAAATCATAGAGTGTGACCAATACTGGAAATCATGAGTATTACTGTACCCTGAGTGATATGGCTAAGGCAGAGTAATAGTAAATACAGAGGGTTGCCAAAAGTAATTACTTGGAAGTGACTGGATAACAATATATTACAATACCCCTCAGTTAAGTTTGAAAACCCAGAACATGATAGAAATGTCACCAATTATTAACTTTCACAAAACATTGCATTTAGTTCAATATTGAGTATTCACTAACTGTATTCAATAACTAGTCCAGAAATGTCCATTTTTGTCTTGATACTGGAAATGAAACACGACATATAATCATAATAATGCAAACAATATTGGTATAACAATAATGCACAAAATAATAAATTTCACAAACAAGTTCATTTGACATCTTGTCAATACGAGAGTCTCTCAGGAGGTTTCGACACGCTTGTCGAACGTCTCACTGGTTCGGGTGCTGGATTCGATGCGCCAGCACTAGGTTTCTCCTCACCCTGTGTCTCTGGAGCTGACACATGCACTTCAACATTCCCAGGTGCACTCTCCAGTTCACTCCCAGACCTGGACTCTGGAGCAGCACTTGCACCTGGAACTGGCTCTTGAACAGGCACACATAGCTCCGGGAATGAGGGAACACGTCGGAGAACCACAGAATCGTCCTCCTCCGGCACAGACATACACATTTGATCTTTGTGTCAGCGAATAACTCGACCGTCAGCGAGCCTCACTGAAAATGAACACGGTCCCATTTGCTGCACAATCGTGGCCACAATCCACCTGGACCCACTGGCAAAATTACGCACATACACACGGTCTCCCACTGTGAAATGGCGATGACGTGAGGACAAGTCATGGTAGAACTTCATTGAGCGTTGTTTGTCATGGACGGAAGCATGCAAATCGGGTCGTAGGAGATCGTAGGCAATAGTAAGCTTCCGGCCCATAAGTAGCTCACATGGCGCCACCCCAGTAGTAGTGTGCGGTGTGGTGTGATGTGCCAAGAGGAACCTGGCAAGTTTTTCTTCCATCGATCCACCGGACATCTTGGACATGGCATTTGTGAAAGTTTGTACACCTTTCTCAGCCAGGCCATTGGTGGATGGATGGTATGGTGCAGAGAATAGGTGCTTGATGCCATTAGGCTCAACGAACTGCTTGAACTCTGAACTAGTGAAAGACGTTGCATTGTCACTAACCAGTAAGCGTGGAACACCGTGAGTGGCGAATATTTGTCGTAGCTTGTCGATGGTGGTTTGTGATGCTGTGCTGTTTACAGGAATGACGTCCATCCACTTGGAGTAGGCGTCGACGATGACAAGGAACAGTTTCCCCATGAACGGTCCTGCATGGTCGATATGCACGCGGTACCAAGGAGTGTGTGGATACTCCCATGATGAGAGTGGCGATTCTGGTGGACTTTTCTGGGATTCCTGGCATGGTGCACAATGTCGGGCCAACGTCTCAATGTCATTGTCCAAGTTAGGCCACCAGAAATAGCTCCGTGCAAACGACTCCATCGTACAGATGCCAGGATGTGTGTCATGAAGGGAGTGCAGGATTCGTGATTGAAAACACTTGGGAACAACTACACGTCTACCCCACAAAATACAACCATACTCTGAACACAACTCAGATCGTTTCCTATAGAATTGACCTAAACCTTCTGGACATGAATCTGGCCAACCTTTCTGAATGAAATCTAGAACCTTGCACAAATTAGAATCTTTAGCACTAGCAGCCCTGATCATAGCACTCGTAACAGGAGAATTATGTACTTTTTCCATCAAAAGTACATGCTCCGTAGGTTCAGGAACACTAGCAGGGGTGTCTTTCAAGGAAGATCGACTTAGGGCATCAGCACATGGAATAACCGACCCTGGACAATGCTCTATGCGATAATCATAAGCTGATAGCGTAAGTGCCCACCTCTGGATCCGACCTGATGCTAGAACTGGAACAGGACGATGCTCTCCAAATAGGTACCCAAGAGGTTTATGGTCAGAACGAATGACAAAATGTCTGCCTATTAAGTAGCTGTTGAACTTCTTAACACCAAAAATTATGGCTAACCCCTCCTTTTCTATCTGAGAGTACCGGCTCTCAGCATCAGTTAGTGTACGAGAGGCAAAACCCACGGGACGCCCAGAACCATCTGGGAACTTATGTGATAATACTGCCCCTAAACCATGCTGTGAGGCATCGCACTCCAGGTTGACAGGGAGTTCTGGATCAAAGTGCACTAGAACATCTGACGATAGCAACATTTTCTTAGCAGTTGTGAAAGCAGTTCTCTGAGCCTGACTCCACCTCCAAACAGCATTTTTCTTAGTAAGAACAAATAGTGGAGCAAGAACGCTAGAAAGATTAGGCAAAAACTTCCTATAGCTACTCAGCATGCCAAGAAACGTTTTCAGGTTACGAACTGATGAAGGTTCTGGAAACTTCTGCACTGCCTGGACTTTCTCTGCTACTGGATGCAACCCCTCGGCATCAATTCTATGACCAAGGTAGATAACTGACGGAACCATGAAAGCACACTTTTCTCTCTTCAATCTCAAACCAGCCTCAGCTAACTTAGACAGAACCCTGCTTAAGTTCTTGAGATGCTCCTGCTCATTCTTACCTGTGACCAGAATATTGCCAAGATATACGGCGACCCCGATACTCTGGCTTACTACCTGGACTGGAGAAGACACCGAAAGGCAAGCGTGTGTAGCGGAACAACCCTTTGTGAGTATTAATAGCTGTACAAGACTTAGAGCTGCTGTCTAACTCGACCTGCTGATAAGCATGTGACAAATCCAACTTAGAGTAAACCTTGCCTCCAGCAAGTGTAGCATAGAGATCCTCTATTTTAGGCAAAGGATAACGATCAACCTTGATGGCTTGATTGACGGTGACACTATAATCCCCACATATACGAATACTTTTATATTGCTTGACAACGGGGACGATAGGGCAGGCCCAGTCTGAGTAATCAACTGGCTCTAGAATTCTGTCTTTAGCCAGCCTTTCTAGCTCTTTCTCTATGGGAACCTTGAGACAGTACGGAACTGAGCGAGCTTTGTGGAACTTAGGAGGGAACGACTCGTCAAGATAGATCTTTGCCTTCGGACCACTGAACCTACCTAACTCTTGACCAAAGACTGTACTGTGCTCTGCCAAGATGGACGAAAGACTAGAAACCTGCATTTGACATATCTCAGACCAATTTAACTGTATGTGATGCAACCAGCTCCAACCCAAGAGATTTGGACCAGTACTCCTAACCACAACGAGAGGTAACTCACAGGACCCGACAACAGGAATGGACTCGCCAGTGTAAGTTCTGAGGTTCGAGTTAGAGGACTGTAACTCGCCATCTGGCCACAATGATCTGAATGTCCTTTCACTGACCAAGGTCACTGCAGCACCTGTATCAACCTCAAATTTGACTTCTACACCGTTAACGTTAAGCACTTTTGTTATTGCGGGCCTAGCTGTGAAGTCATTGACAGGGTATAATGAGTCACTGGGTTCAGGCTGCTCAACTACATGGGCGGACTTGCGACTAGAGTGAGTGTACGGAAGTTTACCAGCAGAGAACTTCTGATCAAAACTAGCCTTGCGACAGAACGATTTGATATGACCTTCTTGCTGACAATAGTCACAAATAGCATTTCTGAATTGACATTCTTTTCGCACGTGATTGGTCCTCCCACAGCTAAAACACTGATAAGGCCGACGACTACTCTGGCTAGCGGGAGCTCTAGACTGCGCGACCTGTTGTTTCTTCTTGAACTTGGAAGACTTGGCCTTGGTACTGGAAGTGTGATGCACGGCCTGTGTTTTCTGAACAGTCTGTAAGTCACGAGAGGCAACTTCTGTAGCGCGGGCGATTTCAACGGCCTCGTCGTAGGTCATGTATTTCAACGGCCTCGTCGTAGGTCGTGTCTTTTTCCACCAAAAGTTTATTGAGGATAGTGGACTCGTTGATTCCGAGAACAATTTGGTCACGTAACTTCTCTTTCAAACTATCACCAAATTCACAGTCTTTAGCTAGGTGCCTAAGCTGGGCGATGAACTCATTGACGGACTCACCACTATGTCGTACACGGCTGTTGAATTTATACCTTGCAATGATGGCACTTTTCCTCGGGCGATGATGTGCGCGGACCACGTCACAGATGTCCTTGAATGACTTTGTAGACGGCTTTGCTGGATTGAGCAAATCTTTGATGAGTTTGTAGGTTTTTGCGCCCACACAAGAAAGTAAAATTGCTGCTTTTTTGTTGTCGTCAGTAATATCATTAGCAAGAAAATAGCTTTCAAGGCGTTCAACGTATTCTTCCCCAGTTTTCATTTTCCACGTGAAACTCATCAACTTTGCCATATGATGCCATTGTACAAAGCTTTTTTCTCGTCGCCAATTGCTATGTTTGAAAACACATTTATTGCATGGAAGCAGAACATTGAACTGACAAATCAAAGGGCTGTGCAAACCTCAACAGCTTTGAAATCATAAAGTGTGAGCAATACCACGCAGGGTAAGCGAGAATGCCGAGTTGCGCACAAAATACGTTGCTTTGCCGAGTTGCGCACAAGAAAGACCGAGTTGCGCACAAGAACTGCCGAGGCGCGCCCAAATCAGGCTGTGAGCACCACGCTTCGTGCGAAAAATACGCAAATATGGGTGTTTATGTCAACATTATGGGATAAAATTCATGTCTATCCGGATCTCCTGATATGTTAAGTACATGCACAGTTGGATGTAGAACGTTCTGTAAAGAAATGATGGAGCACGATGTGAAAAACTTTGTCGCTACTTCCCCGATTCACCTATTATCACCCACTGCACGTTTCACAAGCTTGTGGTGTCTCTTAGATAATTAAACGGACGTGTAATATTGTTTAATTGCTTTTGTATACATATATTAGAGCTGTTCTTGTAATATATACAATCATATCTTGACTTATACCAACAATATATTGGTTTTTCAAAAATTAATTCCGTGACCCCTGCCGAGTAGCGCACGGCAAGGTGTTGGTAACTGCTGGGTTGCGCTCAGATAATGTGCACAAATATGGAAATATACGAACATGCTCAGATGAAAGTATGAAACGTCCATTTTATTTTGATTACGTTTTTTTTTATTACAGTTTTTTTTGCCTCTAGAAACATGTGTTAAATATTTTAGATCCAGTCCCCACCCTATCAAGCTTCAAACAAATTCCTCCGTCCAGAATTTCTCAACCCCCAGCCATAATTGTGGTCCGGATCCCAAATTTTATCGCCTGTGCATGACCTTTCCGGTCCTCAGGTCACGTTTCCCAGCCATTATCATGATTAAAACCAAACAACCCCCTCCAATAGTGTACAGTGTGAGAGTATTTTCAGTCAGAATTTTTAGCTAAGCTTTTGTATTTTACAGTCAGTCTTCCACTAGCCATGAGTTTGATAACATCGCGCCAGAATATAGTAACGGCGGGAAAACAGTATTCTTGGATTATATTATTTTACGTTGCCTATTAGTATCGACGTTAATAAAGGAATAATATCTCATCAAACATTTTCGTCTCGCCGTCACACGCCAAAACACACATATATGTGGCACACCTAATAGTGAGCTCGAACTTAACCTCGGGTTAACTTGTTTGCTGAACCTCAGTTTCATGACTAGCATGAAATATCTAAATTGTTATTTGCAGCCAAAGCAATTATTTTTTATTTGGGGTGCGCAACCGTGCAGTTGCCAGTGAGCGCGCCCGAGCAGTTGCCTATCGGAATTTGCCACTTCACACAAACACACATAAATAACTTCTCAAAATACCATTAGCATGATGTTGACAATAATTACTTATGATTGTTCGCATTTGATAAGCAAGTTCCATCACTGTCAGCGATAAAAATGACCGGCGTTGTGTCTCAATTGCTCAGTTCAGTGAGCGATATATGAAGGCTTTCACTGAAAACAACGATGGTCAGTCAAGTTTGACAAGTTTTATGAACTGCTCGTTGGTCAATTGACATTTCCGCGATCACCAATATTCCTTAGGATGTTCATATATCCGGATGAGACTTTCAATATATACACACCTGTCTTCCATTCTTCTCAAAATCTTGAAAACTGACAGACGAGAGTCCAAGAACAAAAAACTTCGGCGCGCCTCGGCAGTTCCTGTGCGCAACTCGGTATTTCTTGTGCGCAACTCGGCAAAGCAACGTATTTTGTGCGCAACTCGGCATTCTCGCTTACCCTGCGTGAATACTGGAAATCATGAGTATTACTGTATACTGAGTGATATGGCTAAGGCAGAGTAATAGTAAATACAGAGTGTTGCCAAAAGTATTTACTTGGAAGTGACTGGATAACAATATATTACACTGAATAAACCAAAAAACACTATTTCCATGGCAACGATGAGTAGATGTTACTCTGATATGTGACTCTGTTCACTCTGTTTGAAAGCATAAATAGACTCATATCGATAACGGCAAGAAGACAAATTCATATTACAAGGCCGACTCCAAGGACAAAATCAGTGCCACGTGTCTATTGCACAATTTTTAATACAATTGCCTTTGAAACTATACCGTTTTTATTCACAAAACCCTGTATGTGAAGGGACTATCCAATATTTTCACTTTTGTGTTTATCAGAAATTGTCTTGCCGAACCGATGTCATACGTTCTGCACATAAAAAACACTAAGCGCGAGCTGAATCTATCGTCCTGTTTCACTTTATTCTGTTCAAATTCCACGAACATGTCCAATCGCGTTTCCTTGTTCTGTGCAATTTAACCTCCTCTCGATTATGAAGTATTATCTTCACACCAGCGTGATTCAACCACTGAATAATTTTCAGCAATCGTAGCTGAGGGAGCCCTGGATGTCATCGCGATGACGACGTTTTAAATGTATTGGTGTAGATTTGATTATTGAGGAGTATCGTCGAACGCAGGCGCCATGGCATCATGGTTCATGGAACATAACGACCCAGCGGAAGTCAAAGTCCAAAGAGGCGGTCGTTATATCAACCACGGCAGCATCAGGCCAGTGATGGAAGAAAGAAATTTAAAAGGGCCTGAAACACATAATTGTCTTTGTATTTTAAGAAATTCGGTATTTATTTGAAGAAATTCGATACAGAAAGACATTCAGACGCAATCATGAATAATAAAACTCATTTCACATTCTGCACATGTCAGAAACTTGCATGGCAAATACAATTGTTATAAAAAATAATTAACCAAAAAGACATCCCTAATTACCGTCTGACAAGGGCAATTCGCGTGATACTGACTGCTTGAAAACATGAGTCTAATTTGAAATTTCTAGCTGGCTGAGCATTACTTATTTATTTTCATCACTTTTCGAAAAAAATTAGCCCAAGGGCTAGGAAAGGTTACCGGACAATATATATTGTAGATGTTAGGCTTTTGCCCAGTGACCTTGAAAATAAGGTCAATGGTCAATTCAAGGTCACGAGAATGTTCAGCATATATCATTTCTAGCATGTCCACAATTGATCAGTACGCTGTAAAGTCGATGATCAGTGAGATATTAGCCAGTTTGTTCTATGACCTGGAAAATGAGGTTGAAGGTCAAATTCAGGGTCACCAAAATATTCAGCATATATCATCTCGTATATGTTCACTACGGATTCCTGAGCTGTAAAGTCGATAATAAGCGAGATATTAGCCATTTTATGGTCTGACCTTGAAAATAAGTTCAAGGTCGAATTTGAGGTCATCAAAATATTCATTGTATATCGTTTTCTATATGTCCACAATTGGTTCCCAAGCTATAAAGTCAAGAGAGGAGCAAGATATTAGAAATTTCGTCCTTCGACCTTGAAAACGAAACTTATACACGTCACAGGGACATATATAAGGAGTGTTATGCATCAATAAGAAAAAAAAAATTACTGAACAGATTTTGAGAGAACGACCGTCAAAATCCATAATTGACCATTTTTCGTCAAAAATGGCCGCCATTTTGAAAAAATTGCGAAAGTAAAAAAAACTAAAATATACCTCCCTCTCAAAATATTTTTAGGTATTTTTGTTCAAAATTTCCGAAAGATTCGATCATAAATTTAAAAAAAAAACTATGATATGTAGACGGTAGACGGACGACGATGACGGACGATGGACGCAACGCCATGCCAATAGGTTATCGGACCAAAGGTCCGGTAACTTAAAAAATGAATGAATACTGAACCCAAAAGTAGATTTTGTAGAGATACGCACCTTTTTATGAACACCTGTCAGTAACAGTCACATATTTACAACTATATTTACACACTGTCTGCCCATGATGACGCCAGTGTGGCTTCAGATATAAAAGTTTGGTAGGGCTTTGTTTCTATTGTGAAAGTGTTTGATGTTGGGTTTTTTATTATCATCATCAGCGGTAATAGGTTGAGGCCATTCCTGTTTAATTTTCTGTTTCTTGTCCCGCGCGCCTAGCTGTTCACGAAATTTTGAGAAAAAACAAGCAAAATAAATATGTAATATCGTGGAAATAAATACGATTTTGGCACATAAATTGCACCGATCTCAGTAACGCTTACCAAGCGTGGTCTCGCAGCACCACTCATTCGACTATCAAGTGTCGAAAAAAATATAACCTCTGTTTTGCTCAAAGTAACTTTTTAAACGAACAGTTCTTACCACAAGTAAGGTTCTGAGATATAATGTGTAAATATTGGACATCATTAGACATACCCAAACATCATTTGCATTCACAGGTTCATTGCAAGGTATATTGTTTTTTATTCAAGGGTTCGTTTGTTTTTTCCGCCCTCCCTCCTAGCTTTCAATTTTCCGAAGGACGAGAAACGAAAAAATAATCAGGAGTGGCCTGATACAATCCTTTACCATCGAGGCTGAATAACACGAACCGTAGCAGGTTTTATTGCAGCGCCACCTTCGGGGCATGGTCAGCTGCGCACTAAATCGGAACCCAGTCAAGCTTATTCCATTGAAATAGCAAACACCATTTTAATATGTTAAGTGAGTTTCTATACCTTGAAGAATCCTGGAGGAAGGTGGTAGGGGAGGAAGGATGGCACAGGAAAATCATAACGGACTAAGCCGATCAGACTTGACCGGGTTCCGATTTAATATACAATTGGCTACGGTCCGTGTCATTCAGCCTCGACCTACATTTATACCGATACTGAATCGCTTGGTAGTGCTTTTCCCCACGCAGTGTTATGGGTTTTCCATTTTGAATGAATAGAATCGACCGCCCACACATTCTTGACGTCAGTGGTGCGAACTGAGTCAACCATTTACGTTTTTTTTCTCAATGTTTAGTGTCAACGCACTGTTTTTGTATACCACGGATGCCATGATATAATTTAAGTTCTGTTGTCAATAATAAAAGCCTGTAATTTGACGAACGGGATAGGCGATATCCTATCATTGACGTTTCTGCTGTAATAGATCAAGTGTATGTTTGCAATGACATTAACACTTTCTGTTTCAGATCGAATAGTTGACATAAGGTTGTTTGGTACTACCTTAGTTACATGACGACATCCTTATTTTGTTCACCGCCTAGTATGTTAGCTGAAGTCATATGCCACCCATGATACAGAATGATCAATTCTATTTCACTACGAATATCATGACACCATGCGGCCGCTAATCATGCTAATAGGACATGACACACAATACTAAACTGCACTCAATTTTTTGGTGTTCACTCATATTATTAAATCATTTGTTCAATATATTAAATTGTTCATTCAATATATCATATATATCACACATAATCATATTGTACGAATATTTTTTTTTATATTGAGTGAACGATATAATAACTTGAGCAAACATTATAATATACTGAGTGAATTGTTCATTATATCGGGTGAGCGGCTTGTGAATTGCCTATGCGATCCCTGAAAAACGTGTTTTCTTTGCATAAAACATGTACAGTACCTAACGCTGCTATGAATCAAGCCCAGCGTAACAAAAAGATTATGACTAATAACATGGAAAGATAGGAAATTGCATATTAATTACAAAGGACATTGAATGGACACACCTGTATACGAAAAGAACTGAATTACTCCACACTGAAGCGGAGCATTCACAGTGTTTCGTCTTTGTAACTGGGTGGACTCATAATGATGAAAGAACATGCCTACTGTTGTGTATCATGTCGAGTGTATCATGTGTGTATCACTGGAACTCGGGCACTGTCTGTTATTGTTACTTTCATGATTGGAATGGTCTGAAAAAGTCGTTCAGTACCGAAATTTTACATGAAAAAGGTTTTCTTGAGTTGATTGAGTTGATAATATGGCAAGTTTGATATGGTATCTTTGGTGGTAAGGTGAACCATTGAGTCCGTAGCCTTGTGGCTTCTCATAAACATGTATACCTATATTATGGGGTCCGTACAGAATACGTACCCAATTGTAATGATGGTTATCCCGTCGGTAAAGAGTACAATTACTTGCTCTTCAAATATATATTGCGATTCAGGGTTAGAAAGTTTGGAACAGTTAGTGAGAGTATGACGTGGGATGTTCATTTCCGGGAATATTTTCTCAGGAACGCAATTATTGAAAGTCGCATTTTAATTATGCAGACTTATTTAATCCGTCATATTGTTGATCTCAACTATGGTCCCATATCTCTCGATCACCGAATCCAACCATAATACCACTGCTACTTGACTCCAGTCCTCTTCCCTATTACATATGATTTTTTTCTCTCGAAATAATGTGATTCGATCGATAATTTATTTTCAACAATCGTGCGCGAAGAACACATCAGTATAATTGCGCAGACGATGTTGGCATGAGTGAATGGGTCAGAGGTATTATAAAGGGCAGACACCATGGTCCATGAGGCAT
The DNA here is from genome assembly GCA_949152475.1 of Terebella lapidaria. Classification (NCBI taxonomy): domain Eukaryota; kingdom Metazoa; phylum Annelida; class Polychaeta; order Terebellida; family Terebellidae; genus Terebella; species Terebella lapidaria. Next base: position 14,047,809 of record OX424558.1, read on the forward strand.
AACGGTGTAATGACATTCAAAGTCATGCAGTGTTGTCGTTATGCAGCCGAAGCACCATCAGTTTAGTGGGGAGAAGTGGAAAACCACTCAAGTAGATAGGCCCTGAATTAAACAAAAGCCAAGCTCAGAGAGTGCTTGTGGATGTCCAGGTGTTTTGCGAAACTGATTGTGCAATAAATTTCATACGTCCATGAACTTACGATGATAGCATATCATCACTAGCCACATGGCTTAAAACAAAGTGTCAAGCTGCAAAGCAACATCATCAATTCCTGATGTCTTGGCCTGGCGTACTGAAAGGAGAAAATCAATGCTTTCAGTGTTCCAATGGATGGCGCATTTCGTATATTTTAGCAGACTGAAAGGTCGCAGATTAAATATGGGTTCCTATATAAAATAGGTAGGTTTATTCCACAATGGCATGTGTAGATCACATTCATGCGAGGTCGATTTTCTGGTTTATATCGATTGATATGTATGTTTCAAAGTAGTATGATCTGTTCGTAAAACTCTATATATCAATTGGCTAACATATTTATGATACATATACTTCTGGGGATAGTGAGTTTAAGTAGGAAATCTGGATACATCCTGGTTTTTTTTACTAAGTTCGTATAATATGCAGTCAACTACCCATTGACATTAATGAGAAAAGTACGCTTATGTTCATCATTCTGCCAATTTGAATAAAAACATACCCGCCAACGCGTTCTTGATATCAGCTATGCCAAATTTATCGACCATTTACATGAAGTGGCTCATTGTGTGGCGCAACAGGTCGATGGTCATATTCCAGTCCATACAATGTTGCTATACATGGGCAATAAGTATCGAAAACATTGTGATCAATGTTTGGACACTAAATAATTGTGGGCCACATCCGTGGGCCAGGACCTATTTGAACAATTCAGACTCATATGGGTCATTGGACAGCACGTGCTTGTACACTGGTGTCTCGGACACTGCATCGAATCCCCATTCTAAGGTAATATGGTCCCCATTCTAAGGTAAATACAGCGTTGACAACAACATGACCTGACCCCTAAACAGAAGAACTAGGTCGGTCACCGCTCTATGCCATTTGGTAGGGTGTACATGTATGCTAACTACAATAAGAGACGCAAACACAATACTGCGCAATTCCAGTTCGCTACAAATATCATAGCACAAAAGGTAAAGGAACATTTCCATTGTAGCATCGCACACCAACATATGACACCCCCGAAGAAGTTTTCTCTTTACAGTAATTATGTGCAGCACCTACTGCTGTGTACCTGTCGACCTATTGAGAGACAATCTCCACAAGATTTTGATTAATAACATGGGGAGATCGGAAACTGCATGTACGTCACAAAGGAAATTACCTGTGATACATCTAACAATTGGAACTGAAAGTACATGTAGTTACAGTAAGGCGAGACGATTCAAGTTATTATACTTGATCATGGTCGGGGTGCATGTGATGAACACATGAGATAGTAAGAAAATATGCCTACTTTTGTAACATTTGTCGACTGTACTAAAATCAGCCATATCTTTCAAGAACAGGTTTCGTACTGAGAGTTCATGGCTATACTTTGATGGAATTGATCGATTCTCATTGAAACTGGATCTTGTCATTATTGTGCTCATGATCAATGGAAATTTTCTGGAGGAGTCAGAGCGTTCAGAGCGTTCTGCTTCCATTTTCCAGTTTTATGAATGAGAAGTGGCAATATTGAGCCTAGAAGGGCCATTCTGGCTTGCACTCGATCGTTTTGAATGTTACATTGCTCACTCTTCCAGAGCACCTGATCATATACAGAGCGTGCTTGGGTGTTCCGTGATATTTTGGGTGTCCAAATTAATGAGTTTTGTCCTTGGATTCAGTTTTAGAATATGAGTGTGTGTGCTTGTCGATGTTTATTTCTGGGTCGCAACAGTTCATACACCTCGTAACTCACTCAATTTCTTTGTCGAGACTATAAAACGTGATCCGATATTTTGGGGGACATTAGAAACTTGAACTTTAGTTCCATGCCGCTTTTGAAAGATGAACCACACGGGTAGTACTGAGTTGAATTATCGTGACAGCAACATTTTAGTGTAAACAAAATCCTACGGATAATATACAATGTAGTTATCACCGAAACCGAACGATATACGCTGAAAGGGAACTGTTTAAATAGTATAGACGCACTTTGCACGGGCTAAAATCTGACTATAGGGACGGATATATCTCCAGATAATATCCATTGAAGAAGGTTTGTTCATGCTTATCAATTTCCCTTCGCTCCATTGACGGATTATTCTTGACAATAAAATTGACCTCAGCATTGCCAGCAAAATCATGACTGATGCAACTGTCGTCGGTAATTCTCGAAACAAACAAAGCACCAGATGACCAGGCATAAAACGCTATCAATTCTAGCACATTTTGTCGCAAAGTTTTATCGTCTGCATTCACTTTTCAGAAATGGATGACACTCCAGAAAACTCCCTCCAGGAAATAAAATATTTTTTTCCGCATGTGTGGATTATGCAGCAGGCACAGAAATTCATTCTATCCTCCGCTTTACTGTGGAACATAATCCGCCAAAACCTCAGAGCAATAATAATCCCACATTATCCTTCAACTGAGTAACCTTCGATTGTCTGAAGGATTATGAACAGTATTGTACTGTGAGTTGCATATCTTTGTTCGACAGATGGCGATTCACCAGATAGAGATGTGGTGTATTATACAGAAAGTGATAGGAAGCCAGAATATTTTCCGAAAAACAATATAAACTACGTACATAATGCAAGTACAGGTACTGTGCGTGTAGTTCAAGATTCGGGTTGGACCATCGATGGGATAGCATCTTGTTTATTCATATTATGTATATTTGTTTTTTTTTGTTTTCCTAACCTATTCACCTCTGAACTGCATGCATCACAGTTATCTAGCATATATAATGACACACATCAGGAATTATTCATCGAGATATTTTGTGCAATCGAGGCGTGTTCCATTCTAGAAAACAATGAAACCTTAAAGACCTAGTAGCATGCTGATGAAAGTACTTTTCATTTAGTCTATTATGAATAGTTTTCAATAAATTCGAAAGAATTTCAAAAAATACAATCAATTGATTTCGAGATATTGAATCAAATAGGCACTCCTCTCGTAAATTGCCGAAGATTTTGATCCTGATTTTAGGGTGGGTCACGTGGTTGGTGACGTCATTTGAGGCAGAACTGAAAGTACGTGTAGCCAGCAAGGTAAACTGCATGTCGCATATTCATTTACCTGGTGTATGTTTGACAATTCAAGTGAACGGGTGAGATAGTCGGGGAATACGGCATTTCTTGTCTTGATATTTAGAATCAGTACTATTTATTCACCCAGAACGGAGGTTTGTTGAACTGCAAGATGTCCAGTATTTGCTGGTTTTAGCGTGTTTTCTGTTGAATCACATACATTTTAAAGAGATTTTCTATCTTTGAGCTGACCGCTCAAATTACGTATTTTTTCGTTTTTGGCGAGCCATTAAAGCACATTTTGCCTCAACTGACGTCACGATTACGGAAACTGCCGAAGATATTTTTTTCATGGGCATGTGAAGGCGATTGTAATACTGGCTCAGTATACTCGATTACATGTCGCAGTTATTAGTTACCAATTAACGCGAACATTTTTTTTTATCACCAAATGTCCACAATAGCTTCTTCTGAACAAGAATAAAACCATATAATGGTACCTTGCTACTATGACTTTAATTTCAGACAGGCCTATTAGCAGCATCACACATATGATGGACAGCCATATTCTATGGACAGCATTATGAGAATTATGTAAGCACTACCGTACACTGGAGTACTGAATCCGAGATAATCACAGATTAAACTAATTGCCCTCAAACACTTGTTTGGACAAACACGCTATTTGAACGGATGAAATATTCAAAAACGCTGTGAAATTGTTGTGCTGGATATCGCTCTGGAATGGTATGGATTCGGCAATGCGATTTCACATTATAAAGATGACGTCCATACCCTCATTGGTGGCAAAACTGAAAACTAACCACCTCACAATTTACTGGCAAAATGATGACACTTTGAGTGTCCTAGAGACATAACTTTCACATTAAAGCCCCATTTCCTGAAGCTGTAGGAGACTTGCTCATTTTATGACTTGCTCACAAATTATCGAATAAATTTCGGTCCGTGACATGGAATACAAACAAATACATGACGAAAATAACCATTGTGTGTACCTTACTAAAGATAATACTAAAATAATCCTAAATAATAATCCGTTTATTATTATTTATTATTATAAATAATATTATTACATAGACGTGGAATCAATACCCAGTATTGAGTATTCCGAGCAAACAAAACAGGGTCCGTTATCCAATCTCATAGTCCGGGGACAGACAGTAGAAACAACACAAGTACATTTAACCCACTGTCTGCTCCTGATGACGCCAGTGTTCTTTGGATAAACTATTTGGTCGGGCTTTGTCTCTATTGCAAAATTTTGGTAATTTACGTTTGTTATTGGCATCATCAAAAACTGACTGTATTGGTGGTAATAGATTGATACTTACAACACGGTGAAACGTCACTAATATTTCACTGCTGTACATGTTTTGGTTCTGTCGATTTTGAAGCAAAATTAAATTACGATTGAGGCAATAATGTACAACAATGAGTTGCGCGTAAACGAATAGTTGAGCTACAACAGTTCGAATTCATCACAAAACTGCCTAGCGTAACCATCTGGCAGAGAATACTCCTGGTCATGTTTTAAGGACAAGACTCAGTGAAGAGACTAACAAAGATTAGATTGAATCTGTCTGCACAGCTGATGCCTACTGCGTGTATAGCATTTTACCTTTTGCGACTAGCTGTAAAATGGTCATAAAGAATACAAAACCGGCTGATGTACTATTATCATGTGCTTTCATCATGTACTGTTAATATACCATTATCTATTTTCGAGTGCTACATGGGTATTTGGGTGTCCTACGACAGGTTCAGGCATTCAGCCATTAATTTCAGGAGAATTTGCTCGTCTTTTGTCAATCGCTCGCGCTCCATTGATGGTATTTTTTCGTCAATGAAGTTTTTCAAACTGAGTGAGCGGAGTGAACCGAGTGAGTGAAACTATGAAACGATTATCAGTTATGAAAAAAAAATCTTCACTGGGTGACGTCAATTAGTAATATGTAGTATCCGAATCTGACTGAGCAAAATCAATAAACATGGAGCCAGTATCCAAGTATAAAGTATTCCGAGCGAACAAAACCGAGTCCGTTTTCCAATCTCAAAGACCAGTGTCAGGCAAAATCGATAAAACTTCATGAACCTTTTTCAATGACAAGTGGCCATATTGAACATGAAGAGGCATTCTTGCTGGCATGGTTAGCATATTGAATGTTACGTTGCTCATACAAATCTTGTTTGGGTGTCCGTGGTATTGAATAGTCACAAAAGTATACATGCACCACTACCATCATTTTAGGAAGTTTTGTCCTTGGATTCAGTCTTAGAATATGAATGTGTATGCTTGTCGATGTTTATTTCTAGATCGAAGCAGCCTTTCTATTCGTAGGTCAGTCAGTTCCCTGGTCCATGATCTGATACATCTTTAGGGACATTAGAAGCTCCTGCATGTATGAAAGACCAAGGAATCCGAACAAGAGCAATACAGAGTTGAGTATTCTTGACAGCAACAATATAATGGTTACCACATCCTACGGATAGCATAAATAGAAATCACCACCAGAACAATCAAATTGTGAGGAAATTCATAATGGGTGCCACGAGTGGGGCAAGGAGTGCTCGTTTTTCCGGAAGACTTAATTTTATTTCCTATTTCCTTGTGGTCATATATTAGGGTTCACTGACTTCCGAGGGTTCAAGAAGTTCCATAAAATGTTACTATTGGGGAGAAACTGAATTGGATATTTGTGGAATAAAAACTTCTTCGATAAGATAAGGCAGCATGGGCTACATCAAACAAATAGAGTCAAGTAAGTAGATAATGGGTCAAAAGGAGCAAATCCAACCAAGAAATCCAATATGATAATAACATCAATGAAACAAAAAACAACTTGGACTTGACATGTCACGAGCCATGTAAGCCCACTTGCCTCGTGCCCAGACGTTGTGCGCTCCAAATGTACGTGGATGTCTTCAACTAAGCGTCGCACCAATCGTACTGGGAATTTATTACCCCAATACCCAATAGGCCATGTACCATCCAGCAACGCTGGCGATGTCATGAATAATGCACTTTCAATTCAATGGAGAATTGAGTAAAATCAACCAAATTTGCTTTTTTCGTTTTTTGTCCATTTTCTCAAAATATTCGAAGAGCTGTGGAAAAATCGCTCACTTCATTACGCAATAAATCACTACAAAAATGTTGTCTAAATCCATATGTTCATGCACATACATGTGTATTCAAGGTGTGCAGGTGTTGTTTCTTCGACATTGTATTTTGAAATGTATAATAATCGTGGGCATGACTCATTCTATGGCATTTGAACCATATGAAAGATTTCATTATGAGTATACCTGGTTGTATTTCATTCAGTGTGGTGAATAACATGATAAGCATGCAATCGATAAGCATTCACATTGTTATAATTATTCATATATTAGAATGGAAATATTGATGATTACGCTGTGTGGATAGCGTGTATTTTGTTATATCGATAATATAATTTCAGTTTTCCACAGCGGACGTCAACAATGCGTGGATATCCGGTCGTTTCGTGTGACGATATAACGGTAATATCTATTGAATTCCGAACAGAAATAGCTGAAAAGAAACTGATCAAATTATGAAGAATCATCTTTTCGAGTGCTAAAATCTGACAACAGGGACGGTTATGAGAACGAAAACATCCATCGTTTGCGAAAGGTTTGTTCATGCTTATCAATTTCCTCTCGCTCCATTGATGGATTTTTCCTCGCAATAGTACATTTTTAAAAAGAGAGCGGCCGACAATACATGTATTTGAGAAGATTAGCCCAAGACGTCTCGACCAGATTTTGTAATGGGTCCTGATCAACGTCTCAGTGTTGACAAATGTTCAATATTCGTTCAGCTCAAAACCACGCAAATTCTGCATTGTGTTATTTATCTAAAATATTATCAAGCAATAACACTAGACCGTTTTATCTCACACGGGCTGTTGGGCATTAGACTGCTCCTCTAACAAATATGGATGTAGAATCCTGCCTTCAGGCCGGTTGCACACGTCTGGCCTGAGCCCAAAATCTAGCTCAGTGGTCAAAACAAGCTTGTGCCATGCATTTGATTTGCTCATGTCTGGTTCAAATTAATCTGAGTTTTAAACTCATTTCAACTCCAACCTGGGTGTAGGTATATTGGAAACCAAGGTTTACTGTAGAGTTATTTGAAATACAGTATGCCATATAGTTCAAGGTAAAAGAAGGTGTGCCATTTATGACACTTCATATATATTAATATCACAATCCCAAGCTGTAGGTGCAAGTGTTTTATCCCCGAAGCCAATTTACACATTTCGTGTCAAACTTGACATTCAGATCCAACAATCAAAATAATCTGATGTCAAGTTCAAGTTCACCATGAGTTGTGTCATATACGACTTCTCCAACATAAACTCTTTCTACAGGCATTCAGTCTGTAGAGGCCAATTTACACATTTCAGGTCACCGTGAGTTTTAGATTCATCCTTCAAGGTCGTTTGTGGTCAACCTCAAGGTCACCAAGAGATGCGCCACCTACGACTTCCTATATGTTTGAAATACAAACCTCAGACCTTTTTCACCTCATACGGCAATTTTTGCCTTATCATGTCTTTTTGGGACTGGCGTTTAGTGTGGCGATTTTGCCCAAAGATCGCGGCAGGTGATTCTTTCTAAATACTCTTGTTTCTGGCCTTCGTTTTGGACGCTTCTGTTCGAAGCACGCGCTGCTTGACAACGCAATCCAACTCTCTCGTCCAGTATGCTGTAAAAATGGTCTTACGTTGGGCTGTCCGGGGTTCCATCCCCTGGGCGGACCGCGGCAAGCCGGCCTTACAGTTCATACCACAGTGATGATCCTGTATCTGAGTGGAGTCCGCATGTCTTGGCTCGCTGGGCTGATGATGAGTAGGCACTGCGCCCGCACTGACCCTCGGTGAGCGGACTATCTGCGAGGATCTGAGGATAGTGGGCGTGCGCCCACCATGACCTGTGGTGTGAGGACTATCACACGGAAGATCCCGGATAGCGGACAAAATAAATTTTGGGCCTGTTCAGCCTCGGATTTTTGGCATCAAGTCAAGGCCCTCAATCTGTATACACAATATAGAGAACGAGAAATGTGAAGCTAATAAAAGTGATCAAATATTTTTCAAGAAAACAGCCGAAAACAGAATTTTGGTCTTTTGGGTTTATATTTTGGTAACTTTTGAGTGATAAGATGCACTCCATCTACATAATGTCAAGGATCCCAATTAGGATGCTTTGAAACAAAAATCTCAAAACTCATCAGTTTAGGACCTTCAACAAACTCCGCAACTAGCAATCCCGCCAGCAGTGGTAATATAATCAGAAGTTGAAGCAACTTCAATTTGAAGTCGGAGACTTGGTGTATATGCCCGACATTACACATGTCGTAGGCCTCAGTTCCAAACTGAAACCTGTGTATGTTGGTCCGTTTCTGGTAATCAAGGTGCTGTCTCCATTTCTCTTCCAGATCAAAGTTCGCAGTAAGTCTGAGATGTTACATCATGAGCTGCTTCGTTTGTGTGAAGGAAGAGAAATACCCTGCTAAACAAACCAGAAGACACAAAGCAGGAAGAGTGTGGGGCTGTGGGCATTGACTTATCCCTGTAATTCGACGAGAAAGAGGAATCTGTGGAGGATGTGGAACCGCAGAACAATATTGGACACGATGAAGATCCCACAGATCTAGTTTTGGACGCAGTACCTTACTGATGCCATCCACCTCACTGACTGGAAGAGTGGGTCAGCGGCATGTTTATCCTGACGCGTATGCTCAACAACGCACTCGGAACCAGCTCCATCCGTGAGCTTTACACATGGGTGCAGGATCATCACCTGTTTCCGGACCCCAGAGAGGTCGTCGGGATGACAGCACCCGTAGATCTGCGACTTCGCATCCCTGGGAGGGCTTTACAGTCAGCGACAACTGTGGACTAGTGCCTCACCCCACCAATCGCTCCGGAATGTGCCCTCCACTGGAAGGTATTGCACCCTCTGTTGCAGCGGCTAACCGCTCACCAGCAGCAGCAGATCAAGGACCAGCCCGTTTCGAGGGTTGTGCCTTTGTCGTCTACCGTGGTAGACAGCCACACTCACTCGGACAAGCTGATGGCACAGGAGCATGTTGAATCCGTCGAGGAGCTTCACTGGAATCACCACAGATCTGCATGAGATTCGTGTTGGCAATGTTCGATAGCGTGAACTTCCCAGGCAGTTTTCACGCACCTACTTCATCTTCAGCGCCCATCCGCTGATGACCGGGACTTCGACATCTCTTACCTAAAGGATCAAATGGATTCCAAGCTGGAGCACGCCAGGTGTGTGAGAGTCGGGGAAGTCAGCCTGGTTTACTTCCATCACACCAGTCCTGTGGAACTCGAACAGCAGCAACGCTACCTAGATTGCGATTTTCTTTGAGCAGTGGAGCTGCGTAAACCGGTGGTTCTTCACTGTCGTCCCCAGCGGAGTCTCCTGCCCAGGCACAGGAGGATTTGATCACCACTTCACAGCGCCACCTACCGAGGGACTACCCGGGTCTATGTCCACTGTTTCTCTGTCGACGTAGCCGCCGTGCGACAGTGGGTTAGTGCCTTTCCCCACATGTAGCTCGGTGTTTACCAAACCCTGCTCAACACATACGGGCTTGAATTCATCGCCGAGATGCAGCTAACCTACATCATTATGGAGAGTGACAGACCATAACAGCGGCGAATTCGTTGGCGGCTTATCTACGCCGCGAGATTCAATGCCTCAGTCAGGGACCTGGCCCCGGCGATGGTAATGATCCAGTTCGAGAAGAACGCCCGCCGATTCATCAGGGTGCCCATCTAAAAGTGCGGTCTTCGAGCGCAATGCCTGTGTGTCCGTGAGGGCGTCGGGTTCGGACAGGTAGTTTCAATTCAGGTTGAGGTCCGGATCCAAGGGTGAAAATGTTGGTATGATTGTATTACGCTGTATAAATATATCATGTATTTGCTGGACAGGTGATTTCAATTCCAGTAGAGTGCAGGGCTAGGGAATGAATGTTAATATGAGTTTGTCATTCTTATGTAATTATTGTAAATAGGTTCCCCCCTTTAAAAATAGAAGAAACAAAACAAGTAAGGGGGGAGTGTGGTGAATATTCCTATGATTATATGAATATGTAACTCCACATAACATATAACCCCGCAGTAAATAGTGCTGGGGAAACACCTGCTGACGTCACCAGCCCAGAACGGGATCCCGGAGGGAGGACTCGATCACGTCAGAAGGCACATGACCCAGCGTCACCGAGCGTAAGACAAAGAAGGAAGCCGGCTTGCCGTTGTGTTACCTTCTTCGAGGAGACAAGATCGTCTGACGACCGATCCACACAACGAACTGCGATTCTACACTTTTACCTAACACTAGGTTAGTAGCAATATACAATATAGCCTTAAAAATGGCCGTAAAAGTTCAAAATTAATGGCTGTCATTTTGAAACAAATGCAAAAAAAACTAATAACCTTTCTAAATATTTTGTGCAAAATTTCAGAAAGATTCGACTATCAACTTTGAAGATAATTATGTAGGACTATGTACTACGTACGGACAAGGGACGCAACACCACGGCAATAGGTTATTGGACTATCTATAAACAACACACCCGATGACCAGGCAAAAAATCGGTATCAATTGTATATAATAAATACTATCTGCCAATGTTTCTTTTTTTTCAGAAAAATGTTTGAACCTGTCTGTATTTATAAAATATGTTATTCCAAACAATAAAGTTCGCAACTTAAATTATTTCCCTCGCAAATACAATTGCTAAGATATTATAAATCACGAGTTTTATTCTAATATTCACGAATTAAATTGCCAAAGCAATTTTATTCGCGAGGCAAATAATTCGTTCCGCCATTTTTTATTGCTAAATGAATTGAATTTGTGAAAAAACACGAGTTAAATCATTTAAAATTGCTTTGGTAATTCATTTCGGGAATATAATAATAAAGCTGTTGGAGCAATTTAATTCCCGAGGAAAATAATTTTACTCGTTTCTCTTAATTTTTTAGATAAACGGACAGCCTGACATAAAAATATTGGCAGATAGAAGCCACCGTAATTATGGCATATATTGGCACAAAGTTTTATTGTCTGCATGCACTCTTCAGAAATGGAAGACACTTTGCCAGCATATAAATACCCATGTAATCAGCGAAAGCCTCCGAAAAATAATCCCACATAATCCTTAAACTTAGATTGATCTGTAGAATTACGGCTAATTGCACTCTCGGTTGTACCTCTTTGTTCCACAGGAAATGGGTGCATTGTATCATAAAGGCAAGTACAGGTTCTGTGCGTGGACTAGACTCATGGATCCTCAATGAAATTACACCTTGTAATTGTTATGTCCATGGAAAATGGGCAAAACAAGTCAGTTGCTTTCCTAACCTATTCAATCCTAAACTGTATATACCGCTAATACATGAGATAGTGTATACAAGCAGCATTTGGTTGTTTTTCTTCGAAATAATGGAACTTTATTATCAGATGGAAGTGATATCCTATAGACAGCATCATGACACCACTACCATCCTGAATCCGTGATAAAAACTAAATAAGGATAATTGCTGACGAACATTCGTTGTTCAGTACCACTCTGTACACGACGCTTATGGGAGGGATAAAATATTCAAAGACGCTGCGAATAAGTTACGTTGGAATTCGCTGCGAGAGGATGAGCATTTGCCAGTTCGATTTCACATATAAAAATATGACGTTTATACCCTCATTTGGCGTCCAAAGAAAATACTAAGCACCTTATAATTTACTGGCAAGACAATGGCACTTTAGGTGTTCCGGAAACATAACTTTCACATAAAAGCCCCATTTCTTGAAGCTGCAGGAGACTTACTCATTTTACTCAGTATATAAATCATTGGATATATTTCGTTCTCGGGCATCGAATACAAACAAGTACATAACATTACCAATCGTGTTCTACCTGTCTCAAGATAATGCAACGTGGTGAAACGTTTTTAATATTCGAATGCTCTGAAAGTGCTTTACATTTTACACCATGTTAAATTTAAAGCAAATACATCACTGAGGATCAGACAATAATGTACAAAAATAAGTTGCGAGTAAACAAATATCTGGGCTACAACAGTTCGAAGGTTTTATAACAATTGCCTTAAAAATAGCATCAGTAATTAGAACCACCTGGTAGAGTACATTCATGCTCATGTTTTTCGGACAAGACTCTCCGTGCAGAGACTAACAAGAATTGATTCGAATCAGTCTGCTCAGCCGACGTCGAGTGTGTGGCTTTTTATTGCATAAAAACCCCTTTGTGATAGTAAAGTGGTCACGAATACCATAAAACAAAAAAGAAGATATATGTTTTCCATATTCATATAGCATAAGCTGGTTACAAGCCAATATTTGTTGAAAGCTGTTGTTCAATCATCATGTACATTCACTGGTATCTGGTATAATATCTATATTTATTGTCAGTTTGTTTACTACTCGCATGCCATATATCCATTATAAGGACGTCATCACCAACTCTGTCACTAGTATGAAGCAAAACCCTTTTTGAGGTGGGGGTGGGGAGGGAGGAGGTGGGATAGGTTACCTGGCCTATGGTCCAATAACCTATTGCCATGGTGTTTCATCCATCTATGTCATTATCCGTGTATATTTTATCATTAATGTTTACGGTTGAATAAATGTGAAACTTTGCACTAAAAATATTTAAAGATGGAAGTATATTTCAGTTTTATTATTTTTGCGGTCTTTTTTAAATGGCTACATTTTCGCTGAAAAAAACGCTCAATTTAGGGTTTTGGCGGCCATTTTCTTAAAAACTGTCTCATCAATTTTCAGATTTTTGTTTTAAAAGACTTCCCTATATACCTTTGTTCTGTGTGTAGGCTTCATTGCCCCTGTATCACCAGTTTGATTTTTTGATAGATCTTCGAAAAAACAATTCGTTATAAACCAAGTCACTATTAGTTTTGAGCCATTTCCTGCAGAACAAATTGCCATTGAATTTTTTGGGGGATTTATCCAATTTTTCCTTCATAATAGGACATAATGACACTACTAGAAATCTTTGAAATACAACCTGCATATTGGCGCATTCAAATTGAAAACGTATATTGCGGTTTTAGTGGTGACTTCGAATTTGCGTTTTTTGGCAGCCACGTTCTCGAAACCTGTTCAATAACTTTTTCTTTAATTGATGATTATATCTCCCCATATGGCCCTTGCTATGTTAATATTTTTCTTTGTACTTGAACCAACAGTCTGCATGTGGTGGCCACTTTCCGACGGTTTGACAAAAAAGTTTTGTTCAAAACTAGGTCATTATCTCTTTTGAGTCATTTCCAGCCCATTTTTTTTTCGCCATTGAAAAATATTTTATACCTAGAAAATTTCATTCATTTTAAATCCATGATGGGAACTGTGCAGAGTAAACTCCCAGAATACTTCGGGATAGAGCTTAAATATTGACATATCCTAATGGGCAGTCACATAATTATAGTGATTTCAATGGTGACATTAAATTTGACCTTGAGTGACCCCTAAATGTCAAAACAGCAATCTTGGTGGGGAAAAAACAGTTGTAACTCAGCACTATGAAATCTCCGGTAACTTTCTTAGCATTTGGGCTCTATTTCATAAATTAATGATTGGTGCCATACATGGGGAAATCTCAGTCTTTCCCGAACACCTGAATTCACCTCCTTATGGCCATTGAGTAGGGTTCATGAAGTCCCATACAATTTTCTCAATTTTGCCTAGCACTGGACCTTGGGGATGGGATAATGTTCGCCCATAATATTTTGTACTTATTGGAGTATTGGTTCCATGTTTATATATATATTACTGGAATCTTATTGAGTAATATGACGCAAATCCATCACAAAATATATAATACAATAACAGTCTACACACTGAAATGAACTACACTTCGCCGTGAAAAAATACACCCATAATGGAATTTAATAACATGTACAAGGAAATATAAATCTCTCACACACTTTCTTACTTGCGTGGATTATGACGTTTGCAAATAAGTCGCACAGTTCGTCTGTTTTATTGCGATTCCTAATCCAATTAGTCATGTACTTTCGATCGTCTGTAGGAATCTGTTAGTGTTAGTCAGAGCAACCTCGTATCTTGTTTTGCTCATCTCTTTTCTCGATGAATGTGATGGCGTTCACGGTATGTATTGATTTGTGGAGGATAAATCTGAGTGTAACTGTGAATTTCGACGCATAGTGCAGTTGGCAGAATACGATACCACTTACTGGGATTCACTATGTGAAATGAACAGCGGCGATAATCACACAAAACTTATACATGAACGTGGACAAAACATATATGTGAATGCTTATGCAAAACACATTATTGTTATAATATTTGACCTTGGAAATGATCCCAATATAATGTAGGTTTCAACTCATTACCACAGGTTAATGACCGACACAGAAGAGAACCTTTTTAGAACACAAAACCGAATCCAATATTCATATCCCAAGACATAGCGCTGTCAACAGGGACACCCACTTTGTAAATTATTGCTGTGTCAAGATTCTAGATTCCTGGTCAAATCAGCACACATCAGGCCAACAGCCGGCTGAATCAAAATATTTCCAATAAAGTGCTGTTCGTTTCTCCTGTATCATAATGGATTACACCCTCAAAGATGATCCTATTGCATATATCATATGCATCACATATTTCTATGTAACAACAGATATGGGAGATCGGAAATTGCATGCAAATTACAACGGAAATTAACGATGACACATCTCACGACTGGAGTTGATTGTAGCAAGACATAGAGATCACACTATCTCAGCTGTGTTATTATGTAGCTCCATAAATTAGATGAGACGAAACTTCAATCCTCAGTGGATACTGAGCTGAAATCTCTAACATCACCTTAACCTTTCAAAGGTAGGCTTGGCACGAGGAGTTCAAGGTTTCTTTTGTCGAGACTTTCTTTAGCCTATTGAAATCGAATATTGTGATTGTTTTGGTTATGATGGATTGGATATATTAGACAAACAAGTCCGTTGTTGGTCTCACTTACTAAGTTGCGTTAATATCAAGTACCGGCAATGATTATTGATTACTAGACTTCGCCATGACAAATGTCAGTCAGTAGGTAATGAGATAATACCCGGGAAAATCATAGTTATACAATCCGAAAGATGAACGTTATATTCTAGAGTCCCGATTCTCTGTGCCATTCTGTCGGAAGGCCCACCCCCTGAAGAAATTCGTCTCATTTCAAAATAGGGCTGAATTCGTGGGCTGAAACCCACCTACATGACACTTACACCGTATCCGGTACTTCAAATTTTCACACCGAAGAACATAAAACAGCTGCATTTGACACACTGTCTGCCCCTGGTGGCGCCGGTGTGTCTTTGGATAAACTATTTGGTCGGGCTTTGTTTCTATTGCAAAATATTGTGTTTTTCGTTTGTTATTGGCATCATTAAAATCTCACTGTATTGGTGGTAATAGATTGATACTTGCATCCAGGCCTTCACACCAGTGCGGCCAACGTGTTGTACTCCATGTTTGTTATTGGCATCATCAAAATTTGGCTCTGTATATGGTAATGGGTTGATACATACCTTCCATTGAGGACACTTCAGGGAATCATAACTTGTCACTTCAACTGTAACTATTAGTTCATAGTTCATTCGGAACCATATTGTATCGAAACACGAGAAATACACGGCTTTGCACTTTGTAATCCATTGTGTTGGTTGTGAAGTATTTGGAGTGCCAGCGAGCATGGGTTTGATCCATTCTTACTAAAGAACCCAGCATAATCTCCATGAATGGTGTTTTGATATGGTGGTAAATGTGTTACTCTGCAGGCCTGACGTGTAGTTATAGGAGTTATATCACTCCGGTCAAATCTATACAGTTGCATAGATCTGATAGCAATAGCCTGAGATTATGATGAAAAGAATAGAGAACCTGAAATTATAAGAAACATAGCACCACCAGTTACCGAAAATGAGACTGTGCTTCTGAGAGTATGCTTTAGAAAAAAAGCCAAATTATAAAAAAAAACTTGAGACATTTTCGTCATGTATATGCTGAGCGTCAACTGCACGGTGGTGCATTTTTTTTGTGCTCCACTCCATTCTTTTCCAACAACAAAAACAAATGTATAATCCAGAAAAGGGCTTGTACATCGTCATCAATTTCCACCCACTCGGTTAATGGACAATTACTGACTACACGATATATAGAACGAAGTGAATAACATTCTGTGAATCGATTTGTACTCGTGAAACCTCAAATAGAAGTATGTTTCTGTAGAGTTCATATGATGAGCACAAATGTATACCTTGGGCTATATGTGTAAATAAGCACAAACAGGAAATGTTGATATATATGTCCAACCACCGCATACACAGGTCGTGTTTTGCTGTGCTATTTATAGCGTAATATTAGTTGTAATCTGAAGTTTTAAGCAGTGTTTATTACCAAACAATCTGGTGAGCAGGCAAACGTGTGCGGGCATGCTTCCAAAATACAGTGATTCCAGAATAGGGACCACAAAAAATGGACAAAACTATAAATACTGTAATATATATGCTCTCGTATTGTAATATCACCAGTACCAAATGATGTACACAAGGATTGATGACCGACTGTTTTTAGGTTACCGGACCTTTGTTTCTATAACCTATTGGCATGGCGTTGCGTCCGTAAACAATTTTATCCTTGAAGTTTCCGGTCGAATCTTTCTGAAATTTTGCACAAATTTTGCAAAAATGCCTAAAAATATTCCCAGAGGGAGGTATTTTTTAGTTTTTTTATTCGCATTTTTCTCAAATTGGCGGCCTTTTTCGATGAAGATGGCAATTTTTGGACTTTAACGGCCATTTTCTCAAATACTGTTCAGTAACTGTTTTTTCTGATTTATGCATTAGACTCCCCTTATGTTCCTTAGTGATGTGTAATAAGTTTCGTTGCTCTTGAATCGCCGGTCTCCGTGTGGCGGAGAAATCAGGTTACTATCCATTTCAGGCAAAAAAAACATTGCCACCCTTCGAAAAAGAATTTTGGACTTACAAAATTTTCGGCACTCATAGAATGCTTGAAGATAGAGCTTAGATATTGACACTTTCAAATAGGAAGTCATATATGGCGCTTTGTGAGGTGACCTTGAATTTGACCTTCGATGACCTTGAAAGGTGACCTTTTTTGTCAAAAAAACCCCGCTCAATTCTGGACTTTGACAGCCATTTTCTCAAAAACGGTTCAAATGGATTTCAGGTTTTTGTTTTAAAAGATCTCTTTTATGTACGTCCGTGACATGTATAAGTTTCTTTGCTTTTGAATCGCTCGAAGTGGGCCATTCTGGCCCAAACTTGGCCCAAATGAGACTTTCCCATGTTAAAGTCTCCTATGCTTTATAATGGGACACATTACTGCTGAAATCTCACTTAATATTGAGATTAGGAGTTAATTGTGATCAAATAGGAAATGAAGTATGCCGAATATTCTCATGACCTTGAACTTGACCTTTGATCGTATTTTGATGGTCAGAGCACAAAATGGCCAATATCTCGCTTATTATTGACTTTACAGCTTAGGAATCAATTGTGGACATATAGGAAGTGATATATGCTGAATATTCTCGTGACCTTGAATTTGACCTTTGGCCTCATTTTCAAGGTCAGAGCACATGATGGCTAATATCTCGCTTATTATCGACTTCACAGCTTAGAAATCTATTGTGACCATTATAGGAAATGATATATGCCGAATATTCTTATGACCTTGAATTTGACCTTTGATCTCATTTCAAGGTTAGAGCACAAAATCGCTAATATCTCGCTTATTATTCACTTTACAGCTTGGGAATTAATTGTGGACATATATGAAATGATATATGCTAAATATCCTAGTGACCTTGAATTTGACCTTTGACCTCATTTTCAAGGTCAGAGCACAAATTGTCTAATATCTCGCTTATTATTTACTTTTCAGCTTGGGAATCAATTGTGGACACATAAGAAATATTATATACTGAATTTCTCGTGACTTTGGATATGACCTTTGACCTCATTTTCAAGGTCAGAGCACGAAATGGCACATATCTCTCTTGTTGTCAACTTTACAGCTTACGAATCAATTGTGGACCTATAGGAAACGATATATGCTGAATATACTTGTAACCTTGAAGTTACCAGACCATCGGTCCGATCACGTATTGGTTAGCCGGTAGGCTACAGGTCCCTTGGGCCTATTGTTTTTCTATTGAAATTTAATCTTGAGACTCGGCCAAAACCGAATGTTTTATAGATGAACATCACAGTGCGTTGGCGTTTCCACACCGGTTCTACGAACATAAACAATTTATCCAGGCTGAACAGCTGATGCTAAGTATGTGTGTGCAGTGGACATTACATTTCACGACATACTTGTCACGATAAAATGACCACTGTGAGTTTAAACAAAACGTGAAAAAAGGTTTATTCTGATTGTTTGGTAGCGTTTCATGCTATCGCCAGACAGACATTAATCCGCCCGTCGATCGTAGGCTGCTTCAGCCATCATTATCAATTTCCTTTAGCTCCATTCTGTTTTTTATATGTTACTACCCTCTATCTAAATGAAAGCGCTAATGACTAACTTCAAGACGATTGGTGAGCATCATTCACCAACATATTATTAATTGGATACTGGTCGATATTTTACATCAATGAACAATCTTGAATCTTTCATATTATTATTATATATTGCTATTTACATGAGGAATATTTTAACTTGAGAAATATTAAACCCTCATCTGATCGTATAGTCCTTGAACGGTTGTGTGGGATGGGAAGAAGGGCTGTCATCAGAAATGAGTGTTGAGTCTGAGGATGCCGTGTACTTATTAGTTGAGAGGTGTCAGGTGGTGTAAAAAATTTCAAGGTAGTGTAGTTTTGCATGTTGTCATGGAAATTCGTGCGTGCATTGTTTACATGAATGGCTGGTGTCTAATATGGTACTTTTCGGCAGTGTTGTTTAAGTCTGTGTAGGTATGTAGTGTAAGAATAACTTACATGTTTTGGGATTTCGAATGTACGTAAAATATTCTACACATAAACATGTCATTGTTGATCAGTATTCTACAAATGATACCTCTATACTGACTGGGATGTATAGGACTCACAGACTGCCAGGCACTAGCAGCGTAATGTGAAATAGTCAGTTGGACAGAACAGCGGAATTTTCAAGAAACCAAAATCAAGCAATTCTGCCCAATATAGATCAATTTTTATCTCACACGGACCGTTAGACGTTAGCAGCAAATTGTGCAATGGTCCGTCAGTTGTTGTATTTTCCAGGAAAGAACCGTATTGCAATCTCTTAGTCAGAGCTCAGAGCCATCATTGAGCAACGGGTAAACCGGCAGCAAATGGACAGCCAATATCCAATAATAGCCAGTCCAGTGGCGCACACTGTGTAGGGCACTAATCCACATACCCTCCAAATGTGACAGTTCATGGAATGAGATGAGAAACATGTCACGAGACCGTTCAATACTACAGAAGTAGCGATAGCACTGCCGGTGCCATAGCCATTGGCGTCAAATGGAATCATACGCTGTAATTGGTTGCTCCTCATTCTGAATCGCGACTTACAGAGAAGCGAAATGACCTTGTACTACTTCGCAACTACTCGTCCACGCGAAACATATTATTTAAACCTTATTACACCTCTCTAATCCTTATTGGAAACAGGGGAACAAGCAGCTCGAGTTACTTGGACCAAATGCGTCATCCTATCTAGCTAGTTAATATAAAACATCGTGAAATTCTTTTCGACTGTAATTGATTAATATTTGTATATATAACTTTCCCAGTGGTAAGAGATTTACAGTCACTATCATTGTATTTTCCTATACCGCCTCAGTGTGTACTTCATACTCTCTTTTGGTTTGGATTTTCTTCATCAGACAAATCAATAGAATTGTGTGACAGGATTCATTGCATTCTTCATAAGGAAAAGAGGTTGATGTTATTGAGTTCTCATATTTGTATTAATTTGTACTTCATACTCTCTCCTCTTGTTTTAGTTTTTCTTCATCAAACAAATTAATAGAATTGTGTGACGGGATTCTTTGGATTCTTCATGAGGAAAAGAGGTTGATGTTACTGAGTTCTTATATTTGCACTAAGTTCACACAAACAAAAGTATCATCGACGAACAAACTCATAAAACCAACCACAACATACACACGGTCCTACCCACCGTATTCTTCGTGCAAGAATTGTTCGCTGTTTTTTTTTTGTTCATACCCTATCTTGTCTTAGTTCTTTCTACATCAGACAAATCAATAGCATGGTGTGATGTTTACTTCATTGGATTCTTCATAAGGAAAAGAGGTTGATGTTATTGAGTTCTTATATTTGCACTTCGTGTTTGCAAACAAATGTATCATGGACGAATAAACGAATAAAACCAACCACAACGTACACACGATGCTACCCACCGTGTTTTTTGTTGGAAGCATTGTAAGCTGTTTTTTTTTTGCAACTACAATTGTGCAGACTGGGCTAACTAGTGTTGGCAGGCATCCAAGCGAATGCATAGCTCATGGCCGTTCACGTTTACTGAACACAGCATTGAACTGTGATCTACTGCACAATTTTCTGTACGACCTTGGTGTATGGTCCAGCAAAATATGCGCAGCAAGGTGGTAGCAAAAGTGTTGCTACAGTTGTGATATTGGGAATAGCTCGTTGAATATCACACACAAGTATACCTATGTACCGATC
Organism: Terebella lapidaria; assembly: GCA_949152475.1. NCBI lineage: Eukaryota > Metazoa > Annelida > Polychaeta > Terebellida > Terebellidae > Terebella > Terebella lapidaria. Next base: position 14,068,832 of record OX424558.1, read on the forward strand.
ACACGCATTACACACGCATTATTATATGTACATACTCACTAATTAACATGCGTTTTATACGTTTCCAAAACAAATCTATTTGCGAAAGAATGCCGCGTGACATTCACTCATTCCCCGCACTAACTTGTGTTAGTGGACAGTTTTATGGACGACAAATTGAAAATTTTGCTCAATGAAGTACAATATGTTCACGTTATCAATCATCCTATCTATAGTTTTTGGGTGCCATCATCGGTGCTATAATAATATGTTGATTCAATTGAGCAAAAAAGGAACACGTTTAAGACATCTAGTATCTAGTCACGTTCAAACATACATTACTGAACTTATATGGTGTAAATACTGACCTGAATATGGAGGTTACCTTTCAGTAACTGAGGTGAATCTGGTGATTCAGCAAGCGCAAAGCTGGCAAGATAATTATATTGCGCCAATTGTATGTCCAATTGAAACACAAACAATTTGCATTCCTTCACATATGACCATGCGGGTGCTATACACGGTTCTATGGACCCCATATTAAACCATTGTGTTCGTCATTCAATATTTCCACGATATTCACTGACAATTATAATTCCAGGGCATAAGTGCAGTCAATGACCGAGTGAAACTGTTAGCATAATTTTAAGTTTCAAAAATCCATCCCAGTTTTTGTTCTTACTCTATACACATCGCTGATACGGAGGATACTGGAACGAATTACTCAAGATGAAGTCCTAATATCATGTATCGGAAAGTTTTTCAGTGGTGGAAGTATGGAATACTTGAAACAAATACAATCAATAGCATTACAGTATAAGAACTCATCCACACAACGACGATTCTCAACATGACCATACACGTCTACTAGTCTGCCAATTTTCCTACAGGATGACATGGAGTTACTCCTTTTCTTTGTATAAAGGTGGGACGGGACATAATATCTTCATCTAACCTCACACAATGAATGTATTCTTGTAAGGGCAAAACAATACGCATTTATTTGAAACTGCCATGTTCAAAGTCATTATTTCCGTAATAATCATATAAGGAATCGAGGAATTTGTACTTGTCTACATGATAATCATTTTCATAGACCCAATCATGTAGCAAACTGATGTGTGATTATCAACGACAATAGGGTGATGTTTCTATTAAGATAGGAAACGATTTTGATAAAGAATCCGAAGGTACAATGTTTATATACAGATGTGTACAAAACGGTCATATGATACGAAATTTATGCATTTCACAAAACGTATGTTTCAATCACCAAGCAAACTCCCTTTCTCCGATGTTGGTGTACTGTGGCTCGGACAAATTATCAGGGTGGCAATCTGCCAACCAAATGTTTGTTCAGTTCGGAATCCTAATATTTTGAACTCCTTCTAGGTAACGTAATAACGCCAGAGCATATGCTTTGTTATGGAGCAATGGCAGCTGTGAAAATTAGTATGCGGTTCAACATCCAATGCAAACGGCGTATTTTCCAAGGTGAGAATAGCAAAACGCACATACGTTACAATACAGAGAAAAGAAAGAAGTTGCCATGACCTATGTGAAACAGACAATATGAATGTTTCATGAAATCAATACATTCTGACTTTCCGTTCACAGAAAAAAGCATGTGCAATTACGACTTGAAAAGATAAATATACCAGATCGAAGTTGGCAAACGAATAAACAAACATGGATTCAGTTCCCAAGACTATAAATTATTCTGATCTCAAGCTCCAGTCTCAGACAAAGTCGGTCCAGTTTATGGAACTATACAAAATCTTAATGATCATATATAAAGGAAGTGAAATCAGGTGTACCGTAAACGGGTTATGTTATGCCGCACATGTGGCACCCGTCATGATTTCCTCAGAATTAATATGCAAACATGTTTGTTGCACCCTAGTCACAGATTTGGTCTACCCATCAACGTGATCATGTTGACGTCCATATAATTCCTTGAACACACCTCTTAGTTTTGGTGAGATATGTCCTTGATTCAGCAGTTCAGTGATACCTGAGGGCTTCCGTGAACGAAGTCTCCAAATATGCCACTAGCATTTGGTATTATATCTGGTTTTTCTTGTCATAATCTGGTGGAGAAATATGATATACTGCACAATATATATCACAATGAATTATACCTATTTTTGTCTATAAAACACTGGCATTCAATCAGCAAAGGTTCCTGTGGTCTTTTGGAATGTCCTAATTGATGCTAGTCACACACCAAAACGGCACCAATAGTCACCAATTAGGTATACTTGAGTTGCATGTCAGTGATTGCAGCGTCTAGACGTCCAGCTGTTCCAACTTCAGGAGTGCATGTAGAGGCCTCGCCGAATGTGAGTGCCCATTAGTATAAAAGGGTTATTAATATTGATAAATATGCCCAGTGGTCACGAAATAGTTTCATGCCAGTTTCTTGTCATTGGTCATAACATTGATCTGCACAGTAACCTCAAAATTTTCAAGATCGAACAATCGCACCTCACACAATCGTGTGTGAATTCAAGGAATAATAGTTTACACACCATGGGTATTTATACCCACGTGTGGTACGTGTGCAATGTGAACGTTTTAGCAGGAAGAGTTTGAATACATTTTAATAGTGCAAAGATCAGTTGATAAGAGTAAAATATACAATTTTTTTTAACATTCCATCGAATGAATGACGAGTTGTTCACCATGCAGGATGAGGTCTCGAGCTACACCATATCCCATCATATCGGGAAAATTGCTCTAGATCAACCATGACATGAATGTCAACCACCTGTCAAGAAAGATACCACTCAGCATTCATAATGGCAAATATCAGTCAATAGTCATGGCACTGAATCTATCAACGAAAATGATCATCCGAAGTTTCAATCATTAGGCAATCTGTGAGAGTGTTATATGAGATATGCTTGAGAGCATCACTCCCTAAATGAATACAGCATTCGATTGCGAGCGCCGAATTCGCTCCCACACTATATTTTCAATGTGGAATAAAACAGAATAAATGTAATATGCTAGCAGCCGACTATACATCAGACACAATATTGTTCATCGATATTGTTGGAAGGATCAGGAAATAATCAGGAAAAAAATTATGAAATATCTGACCGTTTTGTTATAAACCTTTGTTTTTATTATTAATGGAGTCCCACTTCCTGGAATCATGGTGTGTAACAATAGGGCGGAGGTACTCATCGTGGATTCATTCTGCGGTGCTTGGCAATAACTGAATGGACATACATTATCCTTAATGAAATATGTATTGTCTCCTAAAATTCAAATACTGAGGTGTTCTGAACCGGTCCACCCGTCTGTCGTAGGAGGCCTGGGCCATCACTATCAATTTCCTCTGGCGCCATTAATGGCTTTCATCTAGTATTACCGTTTATCGAACAGAGCGTGCGGATGTTAATCTCCAAGACGATTGGTGGTCACTGCAGCAGAAAGATTTTTTTAATGCTGCCCACCTTCCACTTGAGTAAAGTGGTATTTTGGTCAGCTAATAAAAAAGCAAAGCCACTTTTGGAATTGCATATATCGATTTACCTTGTGGTATCTTTGATTTTGTCCATCAAATGACACTCCGAACAGAGATTGGTCTGAATATTAATGCTTGAGACCAATTTTCATTTTTATTTTTTCCTCAAAACGACCCACGTCGCAGCGGCGAGACCAGCGGCGTGCGGATGTTAATCTCCAAGACGATTGGTGGTCACTGCAGCAGAAAGATTTTTTTAATGCTGCCCACCTTCCACTTGAGTAAAGTGGTATTTTGGTCAGCTAATAAAAAAGCAAAGCCACTTTTGGAATTGCATATATCGATTTACCTTGTGGTATCTTTGATTTTGTCCATCAAATGACACTCCGAACAGAGATTGGTCTGAATATTAATGCTTGAGACCAATTTTCAATTTTATTTTTTCCTCAAAACGACCCACGTCGCAGCGGCGAGACCAAAACACAATGTATAATGGTAACTTTTTCATGTTCACAGAGAGTCTGTCAATTTTGAAAGATAACATATTCATTTTGGAAAATTTGTAACATTTGACATATTTTTTCCTTATGTATTTTATAGTTGTTGTTTTTTTCATTCTTCTACAAAAATCAGGGACATACTCAATATTATATCGCTCTTTGCCTTATTGGAATCTTTATAACGACTACCAAGTAAGGTTATTGAGTTCTAATCAATGCTGCATTATTTGCTCAAACAAAATCGTGCTCACGATGCTTGTGATGTAAATGTGCTTTGCTGTATTTACAAATACAAAATGTGGCAAGTAAGTACAATAATATGGGCAGGATTCCAAACAACTGCCGAGAAAATGGTTGTTTACATCCAGGGGTCATAAAACTGTACTTTGATATAGTACTCTGACAGGTACTCTGCCAGTTTCATTAACAGACCCATGCACAGGTGAACACCCGTGGTCCCGTGAGAAACTCCCACTGGTCCGAGGCGGACCGGGAAATACTTGGAGAAACAAGTCCGACAGACAAAATGCTACTTTTATCATGACTGTATGATTGTATTGGTGGGTCGAGCTTTCGCATTGATAATATTTCACTCGATGACGAAAGGTCTTATTGCTCTTCGCCGTGGTACGACAATTATGATGGCCCATCTCGTCAATGATGACAATTTACGAAGCCCCAACTTGCGATTAAATAACAAACCATACCCATGACTTTCAAGGTACATGGTAAAATAAGTGACCTTGGCCTTGTGAAGAAATCTTAGAGAGAGGATGACAGTATAATGGGAGAAAAGAGGTATCGGTCGTTCCTGTCGATCTGGTAGCCGGTTCGCCCATGAGTAATGTAAAATGTCGGTGACGACATGCAGTTACGGTCGGGAATTTCAAATTTCAATGTTGACAAAAATTATCAGGATTTGTAAATTTTGCACAGGACTTGTGAAAAATGTGGTTACAGACTGGGTGGTCTTGTTCAGATAAATGGGATTGTACATTTCCAATTGATTCAATTCGAAAAACTGCCCTGAAGTATGTGTTTTTCGACATATCACGGTAACGGTGGTATGGCTACTACAAGTTTGATTAAAACATGCTAAAATGAGATTCTGTTCAGACTGCATGGCAGCATTTGATTTCATCCAGAAACAGATACAAGTCCAGTTATGAGTTGTATGAGGCTCCAGTCTTCCTTATCAATGTAAATATAAACTTATAACACAGTAACCATCAATATGAAAGAATAGTAGCGATGCCACTGCCGGTGTAGTTGCCTCTGGTGTGAAATGAAGTCACACGCTGGTGCCGAATCCACTCTTTAATATATGCAATAAACATGGGTCCAATACCCAAGTACAGACTTCGGTATTGGGTATAACGGTAACGATTGTGGTGGCCTGGAATACTTCCCTCAAAAAGCTGTAATTGGTAAGCTGTAAAGTCTAGCATATAGTATATACTCAAATACAAATGAAAAATGACAACCGGACAAACCAATGTCACTACTGGCTGACATCAGATAGGTCTCAGAGGATATCACGAACTCGGCATGTTTCGGATTTATCAATTATTTAAATAGGTCATTCGGCAGTTGTATACTTACTCAATCAGAACTACAGTGGAAATATGATAATAATATAATAATTGAAATGACATTTTTTACTGTACCAACAAATCCTTTGGGTAGTTCAGTGGAAATATGATAATAATATAATAATTGAAATGACATTTTTTACTGTACCAACAAATCCTTTGGGTAGTTCAGTGGCGCTCAGTTCAACGTATTTTGCTCAAGAATTTTGTTAAGAATATGGGATGTTAAACATAGGCCCAAGGGACCTATAGCTTACCGGCTAGCCAATAGGTGATCAGACTGATGGTCCGGTAACCTAAAAATCCTGGACACTGAATGTCACCAGTCACCAAAATATCAGCAACTAATGCATTATGTTCACTTCCAGCTTTGAATACTGGTAGTTATCTTGTTTTATATGTGCGTAAAATTTAGCCCAAGTTACCCGAAAAAATATGTGTTAGATCTTAGCCAATTTGTTCGGGGACCTTGAAAGTATGGTCAAAGGTCAAATTCAAGGCTGCATGAATATTCATCATATATCATTCCATACATATGACCTTGAGAATGAGGTAAAATTCTAGGTCATCAGAATATTCAGCATATATCACTTTATATATGTCCACAATTGATTCCTAAGCAGTAAATTCGATATTAAGTGAGATATTACTCATTTTGTGCTCTGACCTCGAAAATGAGGTCAAAGGTCAAGTTCAAGGTCATCCGAATATTCGGCATATATCATTTCCCATATGTCCACAAATGATGTATAAGCTGTAATGTCGACAATAAGCGAGATAATAGCCTTTTTGTGCTTTGACCTTTAAAAAGACGTCAAAGGTTAAATTCAAGGTCATGAGAATATTCAGCATATATCACTTCCTATATGTTCACAATTGATTACAAAGCTGTCAAGTCGATACTAAGTGAGATATTAGCCATTTTGTGCTTTGACCTCGGAAATGAGGTCAGAGGTCAAATTCGAGGTCACGAGAGTATTCAGCATATACCATTTCCTATATGTCCACAATTGATTCCTAGTCTCTAATATCAATATTCAGATCCTTTATGACTTTCTGTCCCCGGACTATGAGATTGGATAACGGAAAAAATGTTTTGTTTGTTCGGAATACTTAATACTGGGTATTGATTCCACGTCTATTAAGTGAGATATGAGGAACAATGTGACCCATTACAAAGCATAGGAGAATTTAACATGGGAAAGTCCCATTGGGCTCCGTAGAAAACATCAAAATGGCCGCCACACGCAAACCGGCGATTCAAGAGCATTGAAACTTTTACACATTGTAAAGATACTTTAGGGGAAAACTTTGTAACATGAAAATAATTTTTAGAGTTGAAAATCATGCAAAAACAGCTACAGCTCGGTATAAAAATGGACGGCAAAGCTGCATAATCAATTTAATTTTAAACATGAAAAAATACGTCTGGGAGCATTGACCCAACACATAATCACACAAATTTATTGGCAAATTCATCAGCCTGAAAAAAAAATGTTAACAGAAGATGCTGACGCCGACGGCGACGGACTAAAAGCCACGACAATAGCTTAAGCAATAGCTTTAAAAAAACGACAATAGCTAAAAAAAAAACTGTGAACGGCAGATAAAAAAAGAGTTTTAAGATAAAATGACTGAAGTTTTGTGGCATTCATTTCATAGGATTCCTCGTAAGGAAAACATGTGATGTTATCCAGTTCTCATATTTGTGAGAGAGTTCGCACAAATAGATATATGATTTCTTCGAAGAATAAACCCATTAACTGAACCACAATATACACACGATTGTACTCACCGTGTTTATGATGCAAGTGCTGTTTGCTGTTTTTACAACTGTTAAATGTGATGAGTGGGAACACTAGTGTGGACAGGCGTCCAAGCGAGTGCAGAACTCATGGCCGTTTACATCTACGGACAACAACATTAAACTGTGATATACTGCATCATTTTCTGTCCGACCTTCGTGTATGTCTGTCAGTAATATGTACCGTGAGGTGAAAACAAAGCTGATCTTTCAAAAATTGCCAGCCTTTTGCCACTGACAATAGTTACACAACTATGTACTAGCTACACATATTACACATATACTTTGATTTTTCTAATTTGTTTACATCAGTTTTTGACAATATGAAGTACTTGCCATACTTCACCTTGGAGTCAAACGGCAATTATCTACTAACTTTCAAACTTCTATCGCAAAATTTGAAGAAGTTGGCAATCTGCCCCCATTTCAGCTCAAAACAAGATCTCGAGTATCTGAGCATAGTCGAGGAATTGGTCCTGTTTACATGCATCAGGATTCAAAGTGTTATTGTAAATTTGGACCAGAAGAAACATTGGTGTGTATTCTACACAAACATATTGATTTCGAAAAATTGCACCGCTACAAAACCGAGCCAATGCACAAAATTATCTGCTGCCCAAAAATGAATTGACAGGTATAAATTTAACATTGGTGTAGATTGCCAATTTCTCCAATTTTCGCGACAGAAGTCTGAAATTCGGGAAAGGTTGCCGTTCGACTCTCAGGTGAAATATGCCAAATTATACAACGATACCGTTTAACATCGCTAAAATATCAGCAAAAAAGGGTAAAATTAACGACTTAGAAAAATTAAAGAATTACACACTTGCCACTTTATTATGGAACCCAGTTTCATATCATTTTGATTGTGAAAACCACATGCCATATCACACCGTCCATGATTTATTGCCCCTCAACTTCTCATATGGTGGCCAGTTTCATGAAGTACACATTGAATTGTGTATGGTTGTCATTCCCTGCATATTAACACAATTGAGCGGATATGTCTTATTATAATGATGTATGTCCTTAGTACAGAATAAAATACTATCTAGCGACAATGAAACATAGGCCCACATGTAAGTAGCTGACCTGATATCAACTGTGGTGAAGTTATTAACCTCATTGAACTTACGTTCCAGTAACAGAGGTGAACTTGGTGAATCAGCAAGGAGAGAGCTTGCCAGATAATTATAATGTGCAATTGTATTTCCAGTTGAAACGCCATAAATCGCATTCCTTTGTGTGTGATCGTGCGGGTGATAGACAAATTATATGGACCCGATATAACAATAATGTGTTCGTCATTGAATATTTCGTCGTCTCTTTCGATAAATATCAACATAAATATTCACTCGAGGCATAAATGAACGAATGAAAATATCAGCGTAAGTTCAGATTTCCAAAACCTATCCATCATCTGTTTGCACTTCTCTGACGGGAGTGATACTGACTGGAACTCTTTTTCAAACCCGAATAGCGCGTATTCGAAGGCCCGAATCATTCAACGGTTCTCTGCATGTGTGTACTATACAGTAATCAAAGTGTTTAATGATTAATGCCCAACATCATTACAAATCGTAAACAACAACATCTGTTGTTGGGATCCACCTATTGTCCAAACAAACATGGTTGTCGACATAACTTCTCACCATACACTGTTATCTTATTCACTAGAATACTATGGTGAATATTCGAGTAATGTAATGGAGTAATGTTATGAGGCAGAAATCCCTCTCGTCAGAAATAATGACTATTCTTCTGGGAGTGTACAGAAGTATTTATTGCATTGATAACAGTCCAACAAAATAAAAGGAATCCGTACTGCACCAGAGGAATATATTCTCTTTTTGTGGTCGGGATCATGAAATGAACTGATATTGGATATTGCAAGTATCAGTAGAGAATAGATAACGTCATATCACAACCAGACATAGGGTGTTCGTACTCGGTATTCATATTCGAATATCCCTGGTTCTGTGTGTAACTATGTGATGTTATCCATCGGTGCTTCATGTTTGTTGCATATGATGGTAATCATATTAGGAATAATCCGAAGTATTGAGTAGTTATCACTTTTTAATGAACGTTTTTGAGATAAATATTCTCAATATTTTTTGCACGTGATATCACAGCACAAATTTATGGCAAAGGTATTCGTGAAAGAATTCATGAATACGTTCATAAGCATACTTTCATCGAATACATGTAAAACATATGTATTCATATTCGTATTTGAACTCATGTAAAGTGAAGCATTCGAACACATTCCAAAGTATTCGCCCCATGTCTGACTAGTAACAGCCACAATATTTATATTTCAGAAGTTGAATTGTACATGGAAACTCAGTGGAGTAAACAGAACTTTTCATGTGATAAATATTATGTGATTTGGGTCGTCAACGTCTCGGATGGTTATTTGGATGTGGATCCAAGTGTTTTGAAAAGAAAACACACAAAAAACAAATGCATCTACTATGCTCGGGCTCGCACATTTGTTCAGAAAAAAATATATTGTGACAAACATATACATATACATGTTTGTCTATAAGCAGTTGGAATTCCTTCAACACATGAACATGTGGTCTTAAAATGTCGTAATTGAACACTATGTTATTGTCATGCCAGGACTGGACCCATAGTCATGAATTAGATATGCTTGAGTTGCATGCCAGGGATGGTGACGTCCGGACGTCCAGCTGTTTGAGAGCACATATAGAGGACTTATACGTGAGTGTCCATTAGTATAAAAGCCACCTGGTAGTAATAACATTATTTTTTTTACAAATTACCCCGTTGCTTACGAAATGGTTTCATACCATTGGTGATAAAACACGTCTGCCGGTTCGTACTGACACAGCAATTCCCGCGTTTGTACATAATGACAAATAGAGCTTTAACATGTGTAAATATATGTTAGTCTTTTCCCGGAAAGTCCTTGAAAGAGTATTTCACGTGTGTAAATATATGTTAGTCTTTTCCCGGAAAGTCCTTGAAAGAGTATTACACTATCTAGGTAAGTATTCACGGGAAGCGACAGGTAAATAAATCACCAGCAAATTTAATAATTGGACAGCCAATATCCAATAACAGACAGGCAAGTGTTGGGGCCCGGACATTAATCCCAGCAACCTCCGAATGTGACAGTTCACGGAATGAGAACCCATCTGACCTGATCGTCCGCCGGGCCCATGTAGAGCAGGATACGTCTTCTTCTAAATTCAATGAAGTCTACAAATGTGTCAGAAAAATTGAATATGACATTCATTCAGTTGGTGAATAGTATTAATGTGCGCCGTTACAACAGAGGTGATTTCCCTGCCCGTGTGATTTCCCTCGACACAAAATAGAATCACACACTGGACCGTTCTGCTACAATGTATACACTATAACTATACAGTGAATGTATATTTGACGGTATTTATCATTATGTAGAAGTATTCACACAATAGTATGTGGTGCAAAACATTAAACAAGCAAAAATAGACATTGCTATTTTTGTCAATATTGCTTTTTCACGTTTTCATTCTGTTTTCTCATTCCATATTTTATATACTTAACGTAGTCCGCTACAAACAGTGAGGTAATGGAGAGTCAAATTTCAAAAGTTATTTCTTGAATATTATCTATTCAAAATGACCTATCCTATAGAGTAACTTATCAGCATTCTAATACTGAAAAGAAAATAGGGGGTCACCGTGCTGGTTGCTTCGACATATCCGATAAAAATCACAAACATTTAGTTGGCAGAGGTTTATGAACAACTGACATGAACATGACGATCGTCCATCTTTAAGGATCACGGCACTGTTGCAATGATCGCAGCAAGTATCAGTATGTTCTATACAATTATATACATATGTATGCTATGTTCTGCATGACCCTGACGTCTAAAATTTAAACATTACATATACGGTAAAATTCATTGATGATACAGAATGAAATCAACAGCTTATCGCAGTATTACTACATGCATGTATACCGTACGTCAATGTACTTTACATATATAATCACGCTTGAACTCTGTACTAACCAAAATAATCTTCGGATCCGTTTCGTGTCATTTTGAACATGTTGAATCTAAAACTAATATTACATCATATATAACCATTTGAGATTGATTATTTGTATGATTTCGCCCCATACATTCCGCTGAAACTCATTTTGATATTTGGTGGTGATCACCATCATTGTTTAGTTAGTGGGAAGACTGATTTGAATTATCACATGTCATACAACCCATACTTAACAAACATATATTGTATATACATTATCCACGATATAAAGTAAAACACAAGTAGTCACTTTCAAACATTGATTTCTGGGCTGATGTCATTTTTGGAGTAGCTATTGACCTAAACATGGAGGTTAAATCCAGTTACTGAGGTGAATCAGGTGATTCACAAAGGGCAAAGCTTGCCAGATAATTATAATGGGTTGATTTTATCTAAAGTCCAAACCGCCATGAAATGTCATTGATCTGCATGTAATTGTCTCGAGGAAACAACAGTATCTGGGTCCCGTATATTTGGATATCTAACCATGTATCGAATGCATGGGATGTTGTTTTATCTTAATTGTCACATTACTTACCAAAATCAAATTCTTCTTGAATCTCAAAATCGGTACTCATTGGTTAGACAAGGATTGCAGATTCCAACAATATCCAACGCAAGGCTATTTTGTCTACGTATTACCCGAATACCAAGCAAAAAATCTTTACAACACGTACTTCATCAGAGAGATCATGCATGTCTGGATTATACAGTGGTGGACTATAAGGAAGGAATGTACGGCAGCGTGGAGCTGCCACCGCCGTAGTTTCCGTTATTTCGCATATGCGAGTTAGTATTTTGTATATGCGAATTATTATTTCGCACATACAAGTTAATATTTCGCATATGCGAATTGCTGCCACCTGCCTAGTTTTCTCTTTATTTCACATATGTGAAATACTATTTCGCATATACGAATTAGTATTTCGTATATGCGAATTATTATTTCGCATATGCGAACTATTATGTTGCATATGTAAATTATTATGTCGCATATGCAAGTTAATATTTGGCATATGCGAGTTGCTGCCACCTGCCTAGTTTTCTTTTTATTTCACATATATGAATTACTATTTCGCATATGCAAGTTACTATTTCGCATATACAAGTTAATATTTCGCATTTGCGAGAAAATAATTGGCATATGCGGAATAAAAAGAAAGATACGTCAAAGTGTTAACTCGTATATGCGAAATAATAATTCGCATATGCGAAATAATAATTCGGATATGCGAAATACTACTTCGCATATGCGAAATAAAACAAAACACGGCAGTGGCAGTTCTACGCTGCCGTAGGAATGGCTACATCCGTGAACGATGTTAATACGAATCCTAATGCCCGAAGGATTTATAATCGCTACATCTCCGATGTGTGAGAGCTAATAACAAACCACACGCCATTCTCAAAAACGATTTTTACGCAAATGCTCGATGCTTCTCGTCAATCTATAGTTTTAAAGAATATTATGTCGAGTAATCAAATTCCACTCATTTATCAGTGGTGTTATGAGGCATAATCTCGTAACCTCCCCGAAGGAGTGCAGTTTTCCGCTGGAAGTGGATTAGACTTCATTGGAACCAACCGTCTGGAAACTAAATTATGATGTTGAGCCTGCAAGGATACGAGGAATCTGTACTTGACTACATGGAAATAATGTTTGTACTCGAGATCATGAAGCGAACTGATGTTGGATTAAGAACAGAACCACTGTGATATTATTACCATTGATGTAAGAAATAATTACGATAAACAAATGAATGATTCTTAGTATATGATAGAAGGAACTACGATGGGATGCAAAATCACATGTACGCTAAGTATGGAAAAATCGGTAGCCATCTGTGTATTTACCTGTGTTGCTCTGTTGATCCTAAGAATATAAATGAGAATATGGCAATGTGTCTTGCAAGTGTCATTGCACTAAAAATGGTTGCACGGAACTGTGCATATGTGTACAGTTATAATATTAGGACACTTCTGAGCATGTTCTACATTGTGTAATATAACTACTATATTTGATTACATGCATTCTCACCAAAGTTTTTTTTATTCTATTCTATTCTACATAATCATTGAATATCACCCACTAAAAATGGTGAATAATTGAATACACTGTGTCTTTACTTTCCAATATGGCTGCAATATTTTACATTATTTTACATTACACATTACATCAACCCATATTACAATATGGGTTGAGCCGATCATTATTACACAGTCTGCAAGCCATATGCTTGTTTCGTCCCCCCCCCCCCCCCCCCCAATATTTTGACCTCTTTGTGGGTAGGTTTATTCTCGAGAGCATGTTCTGTTGGCATTGCAGCTGTGAAATGCGGTTAAACACTCCGGGTGCATCAGCGTGCTTCTCGCGGTAGGAAAACCACACCGAGCTAAAATACATTCTCGTCTATATGTGGAAGGCAACTGTTTATAAGAGTGATATAAAACATGTCTCGTGTTCCACTACATACACGTCATATACCTCAGAACCTCCGTCCAGGTGACTTACTTTTTTGCTCGAATGCCAATAAAACATACATGACTGAAGGCAGAACCAAAGTTCCTAAATAATTATTGATAAATGGCGTGCTAATATCTCATGGTACGACCAATTAACTGTGGCGAGCTATTCATAAATAATACTGTAATAGACACAGAACATTACCTGATCAGTGAAGTTTACAACGCATTCAGTATTTCTGATATTTCTTATTCGTAGGTGAGAACTAATGTTTAGAATAATTAGAATACATATGTTGCGTCGTATAATTCACAGGGTCTGTGTGCATCCATGCACGTTTCCCATTGTGTAGGTAAGAATGTTGCGTGCATCCGCTCTCGTAAAATTAATTGGAAGTAACCAGTAACCGATCAAGTTATATAACCAGATATTGGAATGCTAATGGGGATATTGCCGAGCTTCTGACATCAGTATGGTATGTCATACCACGTAGAATAATTGAAGTTGCACAGTTGGACTTTTGTATGAAGGAGTTAGATGTTTCTCTGGATAAATACATATATTAGGTGATGTTTTCCTAATAATAATGAAATCAACGACGCTATAGTAGTATCTACATGGCTGTTTATTCTGCTTTTAATAACTTTAGTTGGAAAAGTTAGTAAGCAAAACTTCGGCTTGGCACAAACATCAAACATATTGTACCCCACCTGTCATTCATAGGCGTTCATTTCCCCGGAGACCCGACATAATCCCCAAAAGTACCCAAATTGACGAATTGGGATGTCAGTAGTGAACCGGGTGACATCAGTAAATGACAACAGTGGCAACCCCCAGGCTAACCTGAGAGAAAACACTAAGGACCGCGAATTTGATCAACGGCACAACTCGACCCTCACTGCCTCCGAGGCATCGAACTACCGACACAGACCGCATCTCAGGCCGCCCAGCCATGGACTGATGTAGTGACAAAGTCAGTGAAGACATCCACAGACAGACCCGAGCAGGCCACAGTGCTCGAGCCCAGAGAGCGATGCAATGTGGTCGCGGGCTGCCTGCCAATAGATGCTCGGCACGCATAAGCATACTGCGTTATAAAGTGGGATGTGATGAAACGGTAGGCGCATCCACTGGCACAGGCAGTTCGGATATGTTTGAATGATGAAATGCTATGAGAAATTTCGGTGGATCCTGGATTATCGGATACTATATTCCAGAACCGGAGCACCATGGCTAAAGTAATTGGTAAGATTGGAACATAATATTGCATAATTAATAGTTTTCCTTTTCGGTGGATTTTTATTAGTTTTACATTGAATCTACGTCTTAACAAAAGACCCATCAAAAGTCGTGTCTGGTGGTAGATCGACAAATTAACACTCATTTTAAAAAAAATGCACATAATGAAATATACTTAAGTTTATCAAAGGTTTCAAGTATGACCTCAGTGGGGGTGTTCTCAAGTATATAGAATTGTCAATAATAATTGCGTTAATGAGTACGTGACATGTCAAAATCAGTTAGCAGAAACCAGTTACCATTGTTCGTTAACAATGAATATTCCAAATATACTGAACATACTATAGTTAAATACAAGATATTAATCACATTTCCTACCATGTTACTGTGCTATAATTTTAAAATAGTTTTGTCAAATAGTTTTGATGGACTATAGTGTTTTTCTAACTTAAATTTATTATTTATGCAAATAAGGTGGCATGTATCTGTGGTTTGTTTATCTTTTGGTATCACCAGCGGAGTTAGCACAAAGAATTACATCATTTTGACGTCCATAGACGTTAAAATATACATCAATCTTAGTTGATAAAACCAGCGCATATATATACGCCCACTACTGGTCAAAGTGCCATGTTTACCGTACTTTTCCAAAGTTTATATCGACCCAGTGAATACCATATGTCGCCATGTATTGCAAGCAAATGTCACCGTGACAATAAAGTACACGGATATGAGCAGTGGACACCAGACGGTCATTTACATGTATATCCAACATGGCACAGCGAAAAGTAGTACGTGGGCAGTCAATGACAATAGACTTGTCCACAAGTTTAAGTCGAGTCTCAATACTGTCTGTGAATCGATGGGCCTACTTATTCACATTTGATGGACGTCCACCTCCTCTCACAGTCCACTTATGCATGCTCATCTGCAGGTGCATTCACTGGACAAATGTCATTTTCTGGCTGGTTGTGTATTTCCATTGTGATAGTCATTGCCCTTTGGGGACATGGTCAATTAAGGGTTATCAGGAAGTCGTCACTAATTGATCACAATGGTCCATCGTCATTTTCCTCACGAACGTCATAATATGGCCACAATGGGAACCACACAGGAATGTTATTAATATCGACACTCATATGGTGAAGTGGTCTATGGAAAGGACAAGGGAGCGTATGTGATATTTGGAATGAGCTCAATCGGAGAATTTGCTTTTCTTTGATATTCACTTCTTCAGACTATAAATCTTTCCGACGATTAGTCATAGCTTACATAAGGGAAATAATCCATTGAAAGTTATTCACATTTATTCATAACATTATTGTTTATTTTTATTATGTAAGCTTAGGTGGTCTCTAGTGGGTGAATTTCTATTACAAGGTTCAGTACATCCAGGGAAATTATTTTCCTGTTATCAAAATACCAGCTTCTATTGGCTTCTATGTAACAGATATGGTGGCGAAAGGTGTTATGGTGCGTTTTTGATGTATAAATATATATTTTAAAATGTGAAAAAAAAATCAAACTGTCTGTGTAAGATGAGAATGTAACAGCTGTGCCGACCCTAGCAGCTGTATGCCTCGCCACTGATTGAGATGTTCATGTATCAACAACATTGAGCTCGCGATCAAAGGATGATATCGGTGGAGATTGTACGCAAATTATGCGTGATTGATCAACATCTACTTTTCGGCTCAGTGCTCGTTCACCCATTCGCCCGACTGAAATGAGCTGCTCATATTGCATAACGAACCACTTTGCATCATTTCATTGGTGTCTCAATTAAGCCAAGTCAATACGGTGTGAGACGTGACAGTACACGAGTTCATATCCACTCCAATTGTTTACACCGCCAATCTCCCGATACATTTCGTATCAACAACGTCGTATCGTATGTCAGAAGACTAATAAACGTGTGATATACTGGTCATTTCTAAGGACTAGATACGATGTATAAACAACACCAAACTATCCTAATGAACAGTTATAAATCATCCGTACAGTTCCATGATGCATTGATTGAAGAAACCCAAGGATCGCTGCATTCAGACCTGACCCCATAGCGTGAAATAGGTACGGATAGGGTGGAAAACTCAAATGTATTCATAGAAAAACTTTTTAAAGTACGTGAAAGTCAGGGTAAAAAAGAAATCAACAAAAAATTTCGGCCGACCAATGTGGCTCACTAGGTGGATGTCGGGCGGGTGCTGGGCGCCGATGGGTGTCTGGAAATTGCCCTTCAAATAATCGTCTGTTTTGTACATATCGGACGGTCACCAAGCAGGTATCAATAAGGTATTTTGCGATCTCACTAAGGCATTGATGGTCGGCTGGTCTTTCTTAAAATCTGCACGGACACTGCCCAGACGTGCGCTTGTAGGTGAACCTGGCGGGCCACGCCCGGTGCTTTCATCACCACTTGGAAGATATCGAAGAGATGCCTGAAAAGCACCAATGTCCCCACATCGGCCGGCTACCAGTGCGAATGTGACTGAGGCAAACTCTGGGAGAATGCATCGTCGTGCTTGGCTGCCATATTCATTAAACTAAAAGTTGGCCCAATTACATAATTAGTGCTATGAGTACTATCTCTCATAGGTTTGTGTTTATTGATAGCGGAACATTAGGCATATTCTTATGGAACTGCGGTTGATGATTTGTTACTCAGATTCTGTATGGCCAAAATTGTAAACGGTTAGCACTCGTTTATAAAGTATTAACTGATATTAATGAAAATGGCCAAACATAATACCCATTTCGAACGTATTTTTGGGGTAAAATAACTCATGATTCCACATTGTAGAGAATATTTCATCCAAACTTTGTTCTCAAATGCATAAGACCCTCTGATCAGGTCCCTGACTAGAGCTTGTCCTCGATGTAATTTGACCATATGTAATATGTCATATCAAAATGATTACTACTTACCAACATTATTATATACACCCCTTCCATTATGTTCTTCTAGTTTTTTCATTCCATATTTTATACATTTTCATATCAATTTTTACCTACAACGAATGTCACATGATACATTCCTATATCTTTGTTTATATTGTAGTCCTCTTCTTGTCGATATTCGGGAGTTGCCATCACCAAGATTATTTGTTCAGTGGAAAAACTATTTTACATTATCAAAATCGGGTCAAGAGGAAAAACAATTTTTTCGTTAGATTTATCATTGGACTATTGAACATATATTCTGGTTGATGCACTAACTCCCGAGCTGATGCTGGTTATTGGCCGGGAATATCCCTCAAAGCAAGGGCAAAGTTTGATTCAGCAAGGGCAAAGTTTGCTTAATGTCTCTAAATGGCCGACTGTACCTGCAATAGAAAGGTCAGGAACTGTCGCTGATGTGTATGTAATTGTACCGAATGAACCATATCACGTGGGTCCTGTACATTTGGATTGATTTGACCACATATGGAATGCCTTTATTACAGTCTACTGTTTATTTGTTAGTGGTACGTCATGACTCTGAGCCAATGAACGCCCAATATCTGGTGATACATAGCGAGTTTCCGTCAGTAATGGTGACTCTCTAGCAAGAATCGACACAACGGCTAAATTTAAACTAAAAGAATGCCCAAAGAACGAAGTCCGATGTTCTAGCACTATTTGCATTGTTTTCGGACACAGAATATTTTCGGCTTCAAGAAGTGTATTTCTCTGCTTTTCCTGGACGGCAATAGTGCATTTTGTTCCACACACTTCTATAGATATTATTCACAACTTATTATTGTCATTGCCAGGAATTCTAGAAACACAAATATGTACTGATGAACGCCTACTGAAAGAGAAATCTCAGAAACACGTTTCATCAAATATTATTATCACTATACTATTATCGTAACTACATTTTTTAGATGAATTTTATTACAATTTTGAAATATCAACCACTAATTCGTACATAAATTATTGAATACACTCTGCCTATTTGCTCCAACATTGCTGCACTGTGACTTGAGCCAAACACTACGCATTCTGTGGGCCACGTGTTTGTTCAGTTCTCCCAATGCTTTGACCTCTTTTTTGAACTTGTGAGCATGTTCTGTTGGCATTGCACCTGTGCAAATTGCGGTCGAACACTACGATTGAAACAGCGTGTGATACACAAATCTAGGATCATGCAGTGGTATATACAAGACTGTTCCTTTTGCTATTGAAGGAACCAAGCGTCCTACGTTGTAATAAACAGAGCAACCGGTATGGCACAAACATGATATCATTTCCCACCTGTCATTCATCCGGCGTTCATTTCCACAGAGACCCGACATAAGTTCAAACCTCAAAAGTACCCAAATGGACGAACTGGGATGTCAGTTGTGTGCCGTATCACAACGGTGAATGACAGCAGTGGAAACCCCCAGGCTAACCTGAGAGAAAACAGTCTCTCCTAAGCACCGATAAATAGATCAGTGGCACAACTCGACCCGCACTGCCTCAGGGGCATGGACCACCAAACTACCACAGACCGCATCTCAGGCCTCCCAGCCATGGACTGCTGCAGTGACAAAGTCAGTGAAGACATCCAACAGACAGACCCGAGCAGGCCACAGTACCCGAGTCCAGAGAGCGATGCAATGTGGTCGTGGGCTGCCTGCCAGTAGCTACTCGGCAAGCATAGATCGACGTACTGCGTTATAGAGCAGTAAAGAGAAGTTTTTGTCTTTCCACTGTAGTTTCCATCGGCTATGATGTATTTCGAACTTACACGAGTATTATTTATGCAGAGACAGGCGATGTGTCTGTGGTGATAGTTTCTTTTGCATCGCCGGCGGAGTTACGAGTACAAAGAACGACATCATTAGCACGTCCATAGACCTTAAAATATAAGTCGACCTTTGTTGGTCTTTGTTAACACCACCGCATATGTTAGTAAAATAATTCCAATGAAAGAATCAAATCAATATATATACGCCCACGACTGGTCAAAGTATCCTGTTCACCATACTTTTACGAAGTTGATACTGACCCAGTAAATACCAGGTGTCGCCATGTATTATAAGGCAAACGTTACTATGACAATAAAATATAAGGAGATGAGCAGTGGACACCAACATTTACATGCATAAAACCCATCGAACACGGCACAGCTGATATACGAACAGTAGTAGTACGTGGGCAGTCACTAAGAAAACACTTGTCAACAAGTATAAGTCGAGTCTCAATAATGTCTATGAACCGATACTAATTCGTCATATGCATCTCACAGCCCACTTATGCATGCTTATCTGCAGGTGCGCTCAGTGGACATTTTCTGACTCGTTGTGTATTTCCATTGTGATAGTTCATTGCATCTGGAGACATGGTCAATTAACGGTTACCAGGAAGTCGTCACTAATTGATCACTATGGTCCATCGTCATTTTCCTCACGAACGTCATAATATGAGCATTACGGGGAACATACAGGAAAATTATTAATGTGGACATTTATACAGTCGAGCGATCTGTGGAATGATCAAGGAGGCATATTTGATATTAGGAATGAGCTCAATCCACGAAGCGTATCTGATATCTGAGATACATTCAATATATGATGAAAATGATGATGACTTAATCGGAATCATCATCCTTGTTCATTATTAACGCAACACAGTTGCAAATGCAACGTTACACTCCCATTGTGTACTGATAAATTCCATTGTCAATTCTCAATGTTTCACCCACAACGTCTAGTGTTTCCGTCTTCTATCTGTCGGAAAAATCTATGAGTGTCATTGTGAATGTAGGGACCTTTATATGAGTTATCAGTCTACTCGTATGATTAGGGCATTGAGGATTACGATAATTCATCGTCCTCATAAATCACAGCTGGAAAATCCGCTCCAACTGCATAACTACTTGGGTCACAATCTGGTCATTTTCCAATGACCCACCGCCGAGAGAGCACCACAGACCACCCTGCGCCAACCACCCGCCCCTCCAGCTGCATACAGATCGACATAAGTCCGGATGAAGGAGAAACGCCCTAGCTGTGTTAGCCGGCGAAGGTAACTGTGGGATGGATGGTGGTGCATCTGGCACTGGCTCAGAACGAAATGCTATGGCAGAGCTGTCCATGGAGTGTGATTCGGAGGAAATGTCCACAAACGATGATTCCAAGTGATTTATAGTTGACATGCAGGGAAGTGTTGAACGGGGAATGGCTCAGCGTGATAAGGAAGAAGTACTAGTATAGGACTGTAGGGTTCGGCGACCCCACGATAAAGAGGTATACTCCATTACTGGAGTGTCAGCGAATGTCTTATAAACCTGCCAGCACGTTCACGCTATAACCATGGTGTCACTACTGTGTAGCCACCACGTCACAACGCTACAGGATTATTGAAAGTCAAATTTTCGTTGAATGATGTCTACTCCCCACGAACTAGAATCATGGGGGACACGTGGAGCAAAACTATTTAGCCACAGGTATGATAAATTATACAAGTTCAATCTAGTGTGTGATCTTGAATCGAATTTGCTTCTATTTGGCATACATCTTTTCAGACTAAATCTATCTGATGAATAGTCATAGCTTACATGTGGGAGATAATCCCTCGAATATTATCCACATTTATTCATCACATTATTGTGATGTAACAGATATAAAATATATATTTTAAAATATGAAAAATTCCATACTGGCTCCCGACTCTTTCTGTGTAAGAAGAGTACATAACAGCTGTGTCGATACTAGCAGCTTTGAGCCTCGCCACTGACATTGAGATGTGCATGTATCAACAACATTGAGCTCGCGATCAAGGGATGATCTCACTGGAGATCGTACGCAAATTACGCGTGATTGATCAACATCACAATAAACATCACAATAAACCACTTTGCATCATTTCATGGGTGTCTCAATTAAGCCAAGTCAATACGATGTCAGATGTCTGCGATAGTACATGAGTTCGCATCAAAGACAATTATATATGCTGATAAAGTTACCGTAACATTTATACTGCCAATTTCCCGATACATTGCACAACAACGTCGTATCCTATGTCAGAAGACTAATAAACGTGTGATATACTTGTCCACGTTTTAGGACTATTAACGTTGTATAACAAAACCAAATGAGATAATCAGAGATTGCAGACCCTCGCCTCTTCAGATTTTGATCGTTCGACCATAGGTTTTGTATCAAATGGTTGGGAATTGGCCACAAAAAAATGCACACAAAAAAATCATGGGAGAAATAATAATTAATAAAAGGTGAGTTCTTGCGATTTTTATATTCCGAATATATTTTCTTACCACGACCTGAATCCTAGACACTGACCTCCCAAACTTCACAAGCTATCTCGCAGGTTTCTACTGAACTAGGGAAAACTAATCACGGATATAAGAGTTATTGCAACTTTTCGATTTCAATCTTGTCTGTGACCTTTACCTTGTCGTTCAATATTGAGTAAAATTTCACAGTATTGTTTCTATTAGTTCTACATGCTTCACAATAAGGTTTTGAATCTCAGAACTCTCAAAATTCGTAAAATCGTGACCCCTGAATTTACGACCTCAGGCAATAATGGGTAGCTTTGGGTCTTACGGCCATCGATCGTACACAATACAAATGAGAATTGACCAAAAAAAAAAAAATAGTGGGAAAAATTCATATTGATTAGAACCAATTATAGCCAATTGTCTGATTTTATTTTCCTTGGTTGTCATGGCAACCGATTTTCGTTCGATTTTGACAAAAAATTAAGAGGACCGAGCCACTGCCATACCGCTTCATCCCTATAACTTTCAAGTCAATCCGACAGCCAGACAGACAGGGAGACAGACAGACCCAAATGCAATACCCCTCCCCCATCGCTGCATTCAGACCTGACCCCAGAGCGTAAAATAGGTTCTGACAATGATGTGAATTTAACAAAAGGCAAAGGGTAGAAGGGAATGGGTCTGGTTGTCTGTTCAATGGCCGTCAGTAATTCTCATTGATTATATCTATCGGCTATTTATTGACTACCATGTTTTGTACTCTATACTGGTATGCGTGCTTTCAAACGTCGGAGAACGAGATTACACTACTCAAAACATTATAAGGATATTTTCCTAGATATGCGAATTATATGACTCACAATCAAGCAACTACGGTTGTGACACATATATTTATTAGCACTGGACATTACAACAAATAACGATTAACAAAGTGCAATGCCAAACTACATTGTATTCGTGTGATAGAAATGGCCTGCTGAACACAACATGGTTAGCGAAAATAAATGACAAATTTATGTCAATAATGTAATGTAGCGTTATGACGGGTGGCTACCTAGTAGTGACACCACGGTTATAGCGTGAACGTGCGGACAGGTTTATAAGACATTCGGCGACACTCCAGTAATGGGGTATACCTCTTTATCGTGGGGTCGCCGAATCCTACATTGGTGCCGTACCTTTCGAACCACTGGGTTCTTTCGGCGTCGTTCCTGGGGTCAGCCCCTCACTGAGATTCACATCGCAGCCAAGTATGTGTACATAATCGGGTAGCTGCGGCGCCCTTGATCTTCAGTGCTGTGATGTGGGATATAGCTGACCTCGGGGACGAGGACTCTCCGAAAGGGGAAAGCATTGTAGCGTTATGACGTGGTGGCTACCTAGTAGTGACACCACGGTTATAGCGTGAACGTGCGGACAGGTTTATAAGACATTCGTGGGGTCGCCGAATCCTACATTGGTGCCGTACCTTTCGAACCACTGGGTTCTTTCGGCGTCGTTCCTGGGGTCAGCCCCTCACTGAGATTCACATCGCAGCCAAGTATATGTACATAATCGGGTAGCTGCGGCGCCCTTGATCTTCAGTGCTGTGATGTGGGATATAGCTGACCTCGGGGACGAGGACTCTCCGAAAGGGGAAAGCATTGTAGCGTTATGACGTGGTGGCTACCTAGTAGTGACACCACGGTTATAGCGTGAACGTGCGGACAGGTTTATAAGACATTCGGCAACACTCCAGTAATGGGGTGTACCTCTTTATCGTGGGGTCGCCGAACCCTACAGTAAAAACGTCAGAAACGGGTATGTGAACCCCCTCGCTGTGATCACTGCCTCCGTGCTTTGATATCTCTGATAGAAACGGGATATCACAGACTGTGACACTCCATATCTTCGTGCAACATCAGCCTGTGTAGCACCACCTGTCAGGCAACCACGAACTTGCCATTGTTGCGGTACACTGAGTGGGCGGCGAGTTCGCATTGTGTACAAGGCTAAACTCCGTCAGAATTCTGAGCAAAAATTCACCCAACCATACGTCTTATAACCCGGTGCTCATCAATGTTATGTGCTTTATTCGAACTTCTGTTGCTAAGCAACAGCAGCAGGAGAAAATCTATTGATTACTGTGTGATTAAAATACAGAATTCCATGAATGGGGTCTACCAATTTAAACCTAAGGTAAATCTATAAAAATATCCTTATAATGTTTTGAGCAGTGTATGTACAAAGTACATAATACTAAAGGGCACTAGTTAGTGTGCCATAAATTCTCTGCATAAGTATAAATTTTTTAAAATTATAATTTTTGTTGTGTGTGTCAACTTCGGCAGGAGCATTTTTACATGTATCTTGTTCCTCCACAAAGATGCAAAGATAAATAGGCTAAGCCCATTTGTTAGCTGGCAATGAAACCCTCCTCGTTGCAGATGATGGGTGAATCCGATTCATATGAGTATTAAAACTGGTCTACCAATAAGTGTGTTCAATTTAATTACTGGTTCATAATTTGTAACTTAGTATTTCACATGACGTGATTGGCGATTAAGGTGCATTTTTCACGACGTTTCAGAATTCTACCTAAAAACTGAAAAAATTGGCAATCCCAACCCTACCTGCTTCTGTGTGATTAAATACATGTTTTTTGCATAGTGGACCAGAATAATGAAGTTGTAGCCCTATTCGTTCACCAAAGTATTTCCATGTATACCTTCTGAACTCCAGTTAACACAAATGAATACCCGGGAATTTACATTGAATTCATATTGTGCCCCCCCCCCCACCAACCCCCCCCCCCCCCCTTGGCGCAATCGTCCTTTAATCCGCCCCTGAACCTGTATGTAGTTGTACCAAATAAACCACATCACTTGGGCCCTATATGTTTGGATTGATTTGACCACGTATGGAATGTCTGTATTACAGTGTACTGTTTATTTGTTAGTAGTTAGATTGCCTATCAATATTACCCTCCCCCCCCCTCCACCCTCCACCCCCCACACACACACTTCTGTGGCTATTATTGACAATTTATCATTGTACTTATCAGGAATTCTCGAAACACAAATATGTACTCGATGGACGGCTAATGATTTCAGTTTCCACCAACATCCTTCACCGTGCTTGCAACCCAAACACCGGATAAACAATCTCAATAACACGTTTCAGAACAGCCTGAATTTCTCAACGAGGTCCTGCATCTGTGGATTACACACGGGTTATTGAACGGGGAATTTTATGAAAGGTGTTAGTACGAAAATACTCAAGTATAGTATTTTTTTTTTTAAAAAGGGGGCTTTTTTCACTGGTCCATAATCTCCAATGTGAAGCATAGAATAAGCCACACATCATCCACACAAATATTTTTTTTAAAACATAAATTCTGACTAATTATCGTTAATATATTCTTTCACAGAAAATCGTATCAAGAAATCGAGTTCAATCTATATTATCAATATGTTATGAGGCAGAATCTCCTTGTAACCTTCTCAAACGAATGCAATCTTCTGATGGAAGTGGATAATTCTTCACTCTTCACTACAGGGTGCGGAAAATTATTATGGAGATAAAGGAGTAAGAATAAAAGGATTATTTTCTCGACTACAAGTAAATAATTCTTTAGCTTTGGATCCTGGAACAAACTGACGTTGGATTAGTTACAGAGGTACTGTTTTATTTCTATTGAGGTACGAAATAATAACGATACACAAGTGAATGGTTCAATGTATTGAAACAAATATCGATAGGATACAAATATATTGCAGTGCTAGATGTGGGAAATATATTTGCCTGTGCTAATTTAAGCTGTTCACGCAAACAGTCTATTTGGGGACCTGGCTGTTGTGTCTCAAAAGTATCATTGCACCAGAAATCATTGCGAAGTGTTAGTTCACTTAGTTGTATGTCTCACAGGAGATTATTACTAAACTATAACCATAACTATATTTTTACATGCATTTTATACAGTTATGAAATATCACCCACTAACATAGTACATAGTTTAATATGCTCTGTCTCATTTCTCCTATATTGCTGCACTGTGACTTGAGCAAATCACTATGTAGTCTGCGAGCCATGTGTTTGTTCTGTTCTCCCAATATTTTGACCTCTTTCTCTGTACTTGGGAGCATATTCTATTGGCATTGCAGCTGTGAAAATGTGGTTAAACACTGTGGCTGCAAACAGCGTGCTTCCCGAAGTAGGAGAATCACTACAAGCAAAGTACAATCTCGTTCCTATGTGCTTGTCTCAAGTACAACTGGTATAGGAAATGGATATATAATATTTATAAATAAGTCTTGTGTTCCACTCTATTCATGTATACATCAGAACCTCCATCAGAACCTGACTTGCTTATTTTCTTGAAAGCTGAATATAGACAAAATTCGAAATACTTCTCCCAACAAAACTATCGGTAATCGATATTCTCACGCATTTAGCTCAGAAAATATATATGTATCAATATGTCAAGGCACAACCCAAGTAACTATGGCAAAGTATCCTATAGTAATACTTCAGACAGACATGACTGTGTCAATGAAGTTTACAACCCATCCAGTATTTCTGTTATTTTATATTCGTAGGTGTACAGCATGCGCGTGTTACGTTGCAAGAGGACGGTGGAAATTCGTTGTATATGTGTGACCTATCGTCTGTGTGCGTCCATGCATGTTTTTTCCTGTTGTTGGTGTGATAATGTTGTGTGCATCGGGTCTTGCTTTAAAATAAATTGGAAGTATTGTGCAAATTCCATAACCACCTACCAGGCTTGTAAATAAAGTAATATATTTCTTTTAACGTTAATATCAAACCAATACCCAAGCACAAGGTGTTCCGAACAAACAAAACCAAGTCCGTTATCCAATCTCAATGTTCCAGTGTCAGACAAAATCAATAAAATTGCATGGAATTTCATGAGCCTCCATTATATGGCCATGAGTCAACATGTGTCACAATATAAATGTTCATGGCTGTTACATGGTTGGAGTTATGTTATTTCTGTTAGATTTGATCTATTTCATGCATTGATAAATTCCTATCGCTATACCAGGCGGAAATATAGAGACACGTGTGATCCCCGAATTTAGGGGTAACCACAAGACTGATCCTTTTGCTAGTGAAGGAACCAACCCTCCTAGTGGAACAAAGCAATCGTCATGGTACAAACATGATATCATACCCCACCTGTCACTCATACGGACTTCATTTCCCTGGAGACCCGACATAAGTTCAATCCCCAAAAGTACCCAAAATGGACGAATTGGGATGTCAGTTGTGTGCCGTATCACAACGGTAAATGACAGGAGTGAACCCCCAGGCTAACCTGAGAGAAAACAGTCTCTTCTAAGCACCGATAAGTAGATCACTGGCACAGCTCGACCCACACTGCCTCCGAGGCATCGACCGCCAAACTACGTACCACAGACCGCATCTCAGGCCTCCCAGCCATGGACTGCTGCAGTGACAAAGTCAGTGAAGACATCCAACAGACAGACCCGAGCAGGCCACAGTACCCGAGTCCAGAGAGCGATGCGGTTGCGAATCTAGTCGCGGGCTGCATGCCAGAGCTCAGCAAGCATAGACATACTGCGTTATATAGTGGGATGTGATGAAATGACAGGCGCAACCACTGATGCAGGCAGATCGGATATGTTCCAAGGAGATGAAAAATTACGGGTGGATCTTTGATTATTGGATACTATATTTCAGAATCGGAGCATCATGGCTATCTTAATTGGTAAGAGCAGAACGCGATGTTGCATAATATTTTTTTTCATTTCTGTAAAGGTACCGTGGTTTTCTATCACTTTGCTTCATTGGATTTTATGCTGAATCCACAATTTAACCTTCACAATCAATAGAAAATTGTTTCAGCTTCCATCGAATGTGGTGAATGGTAGGCTGACAAATTGACACTCATTTGTTCACATATTAGATATGGATAAGTTCATCAAATGCTTCAAGTATAACCTTTGTGGAATGTTCTGTATTTATAATTGTCATTAATAAGTGCTTTACTGTTTATAATTTTTGACAGTTTTTGTTTGTCTCTCTGCTGTAGTTTCGATCGAACATAATGTATTTCCAACTTATATAAGTGTAATTTATGCAGAGAAAGGCGTAGCGCGTCTGTAGTTGGTGTATCTATTGGCATCACCGGTGGAGTTGCGAGCAAAAAGAACTTCATCATTATGACGTCCAAAATACGTTAAAATATAAAACTTGATCTTTATTGATTATACCACCACATACTGTATATACGCCCACCTCTGGTCAACGTACCCTGTTTATTATACATTTCCAAGGATGATGTTGACCCAGTAAATACCACATGTCGCCATGTATTATAAGCCAAATGTCACAGTGACAATAAAATACACGAATGATCAGTCGAAACCAGACCAACATTTACACGTATGAAACCCATCGAGCACCGCTTACTGGCTGATATGCGTACAGTAGTGGGTGGGCAGTCACTGACATTAGACTTGTCCACAAGTTCAAGTCGAGTATCAATACTGTCTATGAATCTTCTAATTCATCATATTCATTTCACAGCTCATTTATGCATGTTCATCCGCAGGTGCGCTCAGTGGACATTTGTCATTTTCTGGCTCGTTGTGTATTTCCATTGTGATAGTCCATTGCCATTTGGAGACATGGTCAATTATGGATTACCAGGAAGTCGTCACTAACTGATCAGTATGTCCCTCGTAATTTTCGTCACGTCACAATATGGTCATTATGACCACAAAGACAGGAAAATTGTTAATATAGACAATTATAGGGTGGAGCGATCTGTGGATTGATCAAGGAAGCATATCTGATGGAATGAGATTTTGGAATGAGCTCAATCCACCGAGGGTATCTGATATCTGAGATACATTCCATATATGACGAGAAAGATGACTTTATCTCTTCATCATATCTGTTCATTATAAACGTCATACAATGAACATTGCAAATGTAATGTTACTCTCCCATTGTGTGCTGATAAATTGCATTTTTATTCTCAAATTTTCAACCCACAACGTCTAGTGTTTCCGTCTTATACCTGTCTGGAAAAAAGGTTTCAGTGTGAATTTAGAGGCATATGAGTTATCAGTCTACTCGTTTGATTAGGGCATTTAGGATCATGTCATTCATTGCCCTCATAAATCTGTAGTAAACGGTACTATTTTATCGTCTGCAAAGAAGGGTTTTAAAGGAAATCACGGCTGGCAAATCCGCTCGCAACTGCGTAACTACTTGGGTCACAATCTGGACCGAGAATAAACCACCGCCACAATCCCGCTAGCGCTTCACAACGTAAGTGGTAAAAGGGCACCACAGACCACCCCGGGCCAATAGAACACCCTACTTCTGCATAGATCGACGTAACTCGGGTGGAGGAGAATTGCTCTAGCTGTGTTAGCCCGACACTGCCAGCGCCGGAGGCAACTGTGG
Source organism: Terebella lapidaria (assembly GCA_949152475.1). Taxonomy (NCBI): domain Eukaryota; kingdom Metazoa; phylum Annelida; class Polychaeta; order Terebellida; family Terebellidae; genus Terebella; species Terebella lapidaria. The sequence goes on from OX424558.1 coordinate 14,098,593, forward strand.
GATGGATCGTGGTGCATCGGGCACTGGCTTGGAACGGGATCACGCGGCAGCCCCTGCCACAATCACCCGGCAGTCCGTTCCACAGAGTGTGATTCAGAGGAAGTGCATTGCGTCCGAAAACGATGATTCCAATGGATTTATAGCTGACGTGCAGGGAAAGTGTGGATCGGGGAATGGTTTAACGTTATATAAAAAGAAGCACATGCCTAATAAATGTGAAGTTTTCACTGAATGGTGTAAACTTCCCGTGAACCAGAACCGTTCGGATATTCGCTAAAACAGGGAACAGGAGTATGTCATCACAGGTAGGACATATAGTACACTCGTCGTTGTACTCCTAGGAGCCATTAACCGTTTATGCCATTAATCATAGGGATACTGCTGAAACAGGAAACAAGAATATATTATAAGCACAAGTAGGCCTATGTTATGCAGGTTCGATTAAATGTGTGATCTCGAATCGAAGTCGCTTTTATTCAATATTCGTTTTTTTCAGACTAAACCTATTTGACGAAAACAAGCAGGTAGGAGATAATCCATTGGATATTATTTATTCCAGAAACCCATAAGAGAGGTCGCTTATGGGTTTCTGTGTACACGTATTCATCACAATATCATATATTTTCAAAATGTAAGCTTAGGTCTCTCTACTCAGTGAATTTCCAATTTTAGGTTCGGTTCTGTCAGGAAATATAATATCTTTCTGTGATCAAAATTCCAGCTTCTATAGCTTTCTACGTAACAGATATGTTGACGAAGGGCAATAGCCTTACGGTGCGTTACTGCGTTTTAATGTCCTAATATATATATATATATTGTTTTAAACCGTGGAAAGAAATGATCATACTGGCTCCGGCCCCTTTCTGTGTAAGATGAGTACGTAACAGCTGTGCCGTCTTTAGAAGATACGTGCCTCCCACTGACATTGAGATGTTAGTGTATCAACAACGCGAATGTGAGCTCACGATCAAAGGATGATCTCGCTGGAGATTGTACGCAAATTACGCGTGATTGATCAGCATCCGCTCTCTGACTCAGCGCTCGTATGCCCGCTCGCCTGGGAAGTTCACCGCCCTGCTGGAACAAGCTAATCATGTTGCATAACGAACCACTTTGCATCATTTCATCGGTGTCTCAATTAAGCCAAGTCAATACGGTGTCAGATGCCTGTGATAGTTCATATCACAGCCAATTATGTATGCTGATGAAGTTGCCGTGACATTTACGCTGCCATTTTCCCGATACATTACACAGCAACAACGTATCGTGTGTCAGAAGACTAATAAACGTGTGATATACTTGTTCACGATTACGGATCAGGTACGATGTATAACCACATTACCTCCTCGATACAGTGCTATGAAATAAGCCACACATTTCCAAGTTACACTGATCAAAGAACAACAAGGATCTCTTCATTGATCAGAGCTGACCAGATACCGTGAAATCAGCTTGAACAATGATGTGAATTTACCAAAGGGCAATGGTCAAAAGGCAGGCTTTAATTGGCCTGGCTGTCTGTTCTAGCATCGTCCCTAGTTCTCATTGGTTATATTCATCGGATATTTAGTGATTATCAGTTTATGGACTCCTTCCTGGTGGATGAGATACTTAATGAAAAGTAAGAAATAAGTGCAAACAGTTTACAACTCATCTGAAACATGAATCAGTAATTTGATAATGTTCCGTTATCAATAAACCAAACAAATACAGAACATATCTTATATTATATTTCTATGTGCAATTATTAGCTCGAGTTACACGAATCACGCCAAACGTTGCTTTTTCCCCCCAAACAAAAATACGTGTTGAACGAATAGCATTGTTTCAGCTGTGTTCATATTGGGAAACGACGGGAAACCTCATTTATTCTCTTCTATTATTTAGTCTCTACAAGAAATAACACAAGCAAATCAGATCATTCCATAATTAATTGAATCAGTGTTTGCGCAATTTGACACAAATATTTGGAGTACCAAGAAATTGCATGACATTATATTGTTTCTTGGAAAAACGAACCACCCTAAGAAGAAAAGATACCTGTGAATTTTTCTTGAATGAGTCGCTATCGACACATGTTATTATACATCCCCTATATACCACATCAATTGTATTTACCGCTACTTCTTTTTTTTTGTTATTTCCAGATGTGCTCCAGAAATTCAAGCAAAGGGAGTTATATTGAATCAAGCGAGACCCGGGATAACACGGTACAGGCTAGTGAATGGATACAGCATGCTTCACCAGTGGATAGTTTACACAGAAAAATAGATATGATTACCCATCGCGTCTGAGTAATAACTTAAGAAGACGTGGATGCACTTGGATGTTATCGAAAAGATGACCATAATAATCAGTGTCTGTTTCCGTTTGAATCGTCACTGACTTTGGGACCATGACGCGATGGATATCACAATCAAGATAACGATATTGTGAAGAGTCTATTTCCCAGGAGTTCCAGCAAAAAGGTTAATCTCTTTGGATGATCATCTGAGATGGCTCTGAATCAGGAGTGCGGTGTGCACGTGATCAAAAACGCCACGTGTGATTCTAACTTGACGTCAGCGCCCCTAGCGCTCGGAATGCCACATGAAGGTGGATTTGAAGTTGCAGTTGAACTCTATCTGATCAGTCTGATAGGGATAATTGGTCTCCTTGGCAACCTTGCATCTGTGATAGTCCTGCGTCAAGACAAGGAAAGATGCGAAACGCTGCTTTTGCTACAGGTGCTAGCCGTCTGTGACGCCTGCTATGTCGTTATTGCATTGTTGAGGTACCCTCTAAAATATTTGATAAGCAATCCATACAACTACCACAAGATGCAACTCTATGTGTTCCCTCTGCTCAAAACATTCCAAGCTATTACCATCTGGATGATGGTATTGGTTACCGTCGACAGGTATATTTATGTGTGTAAGCCGCTTCGGGCGCAGGAAATATTCAACAGAAGAACCCGTAGAACATTTGCTGTTTTGGTGGTGGTATTTGGTGTGCTATTCTCCTTGCCACGCTTTCTCGACAGATGTATAATGAGTTTTAGCTCCTGTGATAAAGTGACGGTTTCTCGAGTTGTGCATAAACCGATATTCAACAACGTATATTACTACAATGTATATAGATATGGAATGTTTATAACATTTTTGTACATTATACCGTTGTCGCTATTGTTCTACATGAATGTTCGTTTGATTGTCGCAATCAAGAAATCCAAACGTCGGCATCGCGAGATGCGGATTCATGGATATCCCAGTTCATCGAATCCAAGTTACAACTCTCACACTGAGACAAATGCAACGACGGTTCTTGTGATCATAATCCTAGTGTTCATAATCTGTGAGACACCGGAAAGCATTCTTCTGATCCTGACGACGTTACAACAGAACAAGGTGATGACGTTCATCTCTCAACCTTTCTACATCTGTAACACGGTTAGTGCTCTGTTGATGGTCGTCAACTCGTCGGTCAACTTCTTCATCTACTTCGTCTTCGGCAAACGGTTCCGATACATCTTGAAAGAGACGTTTATTGTGAAACTCCAGTCCAGTATGACGTTATTCACTCGTGAGTCCGTCCCCCTCAACAGACAGAATATGTACATGTGAACGCTCGCGTATGTACGTATATCATGTACTATCGCTTTCGAAAGACAACAGATCACAGTCAAGCTCCAATACAGACGTTTCATAAAATTGTAAAAAAAATCCTGACGTGGAGACATCAGAAACCCAGTGGCTATATATGTATTGAAATTTAACGCATTATTTATTTTTTTTTAAAATATGTTATCTTGCCGTGTGTCATTGGAATCATCTAAAATCATGTCATTAGCTCTCTACAATCTCCTGAAATCTCATAAAATCTACAGCTGCTGTCAGAAACTCCGTCAGCAGTGGAAGAATGGGGGATTCATGATGAAATCTTAATACATTGTACAATTATCTGAAAGAGGACCATAAACAGTATGTTGTTGTTTCAACTTTATTCATATATTTTAGAAACTTGTCGCTACTTTGAATGTTCTTTTATATATAATACTTTCAATGCAGATGGAGTAAAAGTTTGCCAAAAAATACATTTGACTCATTCAATCAATATCATTGGGAAAAAAATGTCCTGAATGATGAAGTGCAAATGTGCGTTTCGTAAACGTTCGATGTCAATCAGCGAATACTTCCAGCTACCATAGAACACAGCCTCTGTCGTAACCACAACATATCGCCTCCTTCAGGACAATGTTATATTCTGACAGAAAAAAGCGAGGGTCATAGAGTATACACGAAGGTTATCTGGATCATGTCCATTAGGTAACTATGTTAAATACAATTTTCATGTTTTGTCGTTTTTGCAAAATAATATTGCGACTGAAATAACAATTGTCTGTGTGTTTGTTATTCAATATTGGCACGGTATACTTTTGAGGCGGTTATCATCGATCTAGACTGGTTATATGTATGTCTTGTCAACATCTGTAAAGCGTTGGCGTAACATCTGCATATAAATTGCCACGGAAGCATTGGATCACAAATGCAACAACTGGACCACAATCGTGGCTACGTGACACTCAACGTGGTTTGAGAAAGGTGGTAGATCGTAGGATATTGATTTGTTTTGGATGAAGTGTGAGTGATAAAGGTTGCCCGGTTAGCTCAATGCGTATGTGGGCTGACTTCTCACCAATGCACCCGGTTTAGGCACGGGTACGATTCCCAGTCTCGACGGTATGTTTGTGAGGTTGTATGTGGTCGCCAAACGCGCAAGTGGGTTTCCACGAAGTTCTCTGGTTTCCTCTCATATAATGCCCACCCTCACGCCAAAATCCATGCCAACAAGGGGAGTTAACATACGCTGATGCTTCTTCATCATTTTGCTGTGAATAAATACAGTTTAAAGTGATGTCAGAGAAGAATGATGTTAATATCAGATATGTCAGAAGGGGTGTGAGCTGGAGACATATCTTTTCAATATATTTCAGTAGGCCTATAGGCCATTACTAAACATCTGCCACACAACGTCGGAAACGAAGTTGTTTTACATTGAAGATCCAGATATATTTCACAGTCATGCACCACGATTGCTGTTCAGGATTTCTATTTATTCGGATGAGTTTGTTCGTAACCCCTGTATCGGCGAGGTTCTGTGTTTTGAATCGGTACTCAAACTAACCCAATTTTTATTTCACTTTTAATTTCAAAATTGAAATTCGGAGTTTACTTTCAGTTTTCCCGCTACCTGCTGTCAAAAGTGAAACTGCTGAAGAAGAATCTAGTTGCTATTACAGTGGTCACAAACCGAATGATTCTGAAGCTCTCTATACAGAGATCACGATCAAAGAACGATGTTACTTGAAATTATTCAATCACCATTCTTCCAGATGGAATAATTGTGTTGCATAATGATCCACTTTGCACGGTTTCAGCTCGAAGCAATTATGCTCATTGAATTTAGTCACAATGGCAAATCCATTGGGCAAAATTATCGAAGAGACTAATGACTGTTGATGGAGACGTCATCAGGTCAATGTGCACGTATCCACTCATACATCAATTGTAATGAACATACGTCAAAGTACGGACATCACTGACAAGAATCAAGATTGACGACAGTTTCATGATAAAATGGATCAGCCTCCATTGTACAGTAACGAGCAGTGCTCTACCAGATTAGCGCTAATCAAAGAACACATTCTCATCAAATCAAATCCTAATCCAATGGACCGTCTTGCTGTCAACTTCATCGATGCAATCAGCGTTTAGCAAAAGCCCGAAGATCTCCTAACCTGCCCAGTAATATAATTTATCATGTGCAACATTACTTTGATATGATATATTCTATTTATATGTGTATGATAATATACAACCCAATTTCCTATTGAACGATTTGCATATGATGTCATATCACGCTTCACTTTGTGAGTTGGTAACAACTCGATGGCTCTTCATCTGAAATATGTATCCATTTGTGATGTGCTGTCCCGAAAAATGTTATCGATGAAAAAAAAATATGATCTAAACAAGATTGCTTTTTACTTGAATGTGTTTTATCTGAAATCACAAAATATGTGATCACACTATTATCATCATCGAAACTGTTTTCCGCGGTTCACGTTTGTCACCTAACTCTTCTTACCCTACACCACCCAATCACACTAATACAATCATCCTACTATGGTATGTAATCACTGAAACCGTTTTCCCAGGTTCACGATTGTCACCTAAATTTTCTTACCATCACCACCGAATCATCCAATTCCTGTCTCAAATTGCATGAATTCCTGAAAGAAATATGTAAAATATTCACCCAAAGAAAATCTCTAATAACATGAATTTTTCATTGACCCAAATATGTATGCTGAAAACAGCAGTGTCCAGATGTTGAAATACTCCTAAATCAAAATTGAAGATAAAATTTTTGCGTAATATCGCCATCCATTCATCATTGGCCAAATGCACTGAAAAGAGTCCAGAGGTTTAAAAATGTATAAAATTGAAATGAAATATCAATGAATAATCTGTTGATTCCTGACAATAATCTTTTAATCATGATATCATGATAGAAATATGTTAAAAGTTTCATTCAAAAATTTTAACTGAAATCCCCATTCCTTTAACATTGACGGAACGGGCAGAAAACGTCCAAGAGCCACCCAACATTCATTAAAAGTGAAAAGTCCAGAGCCCCCCAAAACACACTAAAATTGAAAAAAATAAATAAATAAATTTTCCCCTACATCAATCATGGTCATGTTTACTTCATGGAAAATGGCTGGTCATTACTAAATTCACGAGAGAAATCCAGGAAAAACCTCAACCAAAAACCAAAATGACACCCCATCGCCGCAGGACATTTGGATCCCTTAATCTCGCCCAACCCTCCGAGAGCGAGACAAAAAGTCATGATTAGTGGGAGGGTCGGCTACACCCATTTGGTGTTGGAAGAGTGATGGGCCATTCTTCTTGTGGTGGAGCTCCAATACCAGAATGGCAATCCTCATTGAAAACAAAGCATTTTATTCGACATGTATAAAAACATTTGAAAGCATTGGGACCTCTTGTTCACACTCTATGGTATTATTACTATCTTGCACCGATGTCTAGACACTTATATAAAATGGTTCACAAAATGTTTTTTTTAGATTAAGTATCCAGTTCATAATCCCTGAATATATCTCCTGAAACATATCGTACTCGAAAAATTTGGAGTGAGCTTTATTGTCGTCTTTACTTCTCCTACCTCAATATATTAAACTAAACTATTACGCCGGCCGGGATCCGAGGGCCTGATTATTTATTGTCACTTGACAGCAAAGATGTGACCTAACATTTTGAGCGAAGGGTTCAGACCTTGATAATATCTACGCCTCTCACTTTTCTCATTCAATAGGTGTATGTGTTTGAACATTTTTGATTATCTGGGATCCAGCAAACTAAATGCAAATCAAGTATAACATGATTGAGTCATTCTCAATGAGAAGTTACAAATCAGTCGAATTCGGTGTTACTCTGATCAAAGTGCTTTGCAATAACTGAAAGTAAGTATCAACCTTTCTAACCTCACTACAGTTAGATTTTGATGAAATATGTATGTAAGTATCAATCTATTACCACCAATACAATCAGATTTTGATGATGCCAATAAGAAACGTAAAATCAACATTTTGCAATAGAAACAAAGCCCGACCAAATAGTTTATCCAAAGACACACTGGCGTCATCAGGGGCAGACAGTGTGTTAAGTGTAGTTGTTTCTACTGTACACATGATGGAATTAGTATACAACTGCCCAACAACCTATGGAAACAATTTAGAAATCCGAAACTAACCCCATGGAATAGATACATGACAGGTACATAAGTACCCAATCACAAGCCAAAAGGCTACTGAGTTTATAGAACTGATACCGTGTAATCTATGGGGAGAATGATGAGCATTTTTACAAATGGCACTGTTCAAAGTTCATTGGAATGGACTTGGACTTGATGGAATGGTCATCATTAGATTGACATTCATCGAATATTAACTGACTAATGTTTTGTGTACTTCGTACAAGTGTCCATACTTCCATCTGTCAAACAAGGATATAATTCACATATGACATATTTCTTCGTGTGAAATTTGAGGTAGTTTTTAGTGTCGTATTTTGTTTCTCACCTGACAAGCTTGTTTGAAAGACCCACTTCAGCTAATGGGCAAAAAAGAAAGAAGAGTACAAGCGATTTAAAACTGATGTCCATTGAAAAATGAGTCATCGTGCTTAAACCGCAGTTCGACATGGAATGGAAAAAGTATTCCACTGTCGATAAACAAGAGCTATAGCACATTCATTATATATCGTACACTTTTATTTGATTTACGACAGTCTTCCCTGTAATTCTTACAAATTAAATCAGACGCATTATTGCAATCACATTATGTTTTTGCAAACAGCACCGAGAAAAACAGAAACATCCTGTTGACATAAAGCACTGTACAGCCGTATTTGTATCCGAGGAACGACTTCATTCTCTGTTATCTGGCTGCATATATGAATCTGGTGAATCTGGCTGCATATATCGTATGATAAATAAAACCTCTAAATTAGTATCAAGTGGGTCAAGTTAGTCAGCAGAGAAAATATTACACGTGAACAATTACATGTACAGCATTTATTTAATCTTCCATTAAGCCAACTACAGATGTCGGGTTCAGTTTTGGAAGTTTCATCATATTTCAAACTTGGACATTAGATATACATAAAGAAGTAATTCAGCCATATTTCACGAATCTAATCAAGGAGTGTGATTCAATCATGTGTCAGTCAAATCAAACTATTTGAACATTCTGAAACCAGCAGATGGTCACAAGTGCTGGCGCTGTTGATAAATGATGGTTTCGAAAAAAAAGTGTGCGATAACTATTTGCAGTAGGACTATCAACAGTATAGTGTTGTTCCAACTATATTCTTATATTTTAAAATATATTCAACTGATATATTACAGATGGATTAAATGTTCACTGAAGTATATTGGACTTTTTAATACCATTAAAATACCGATATCTAACATTTTATTATCCGAATGATGATACCTTGAATAATCTAAAAGTCACCTATGGGTTAATCGAATAATTATCTTTTTCGGATAATGATAATTTGGTCATAGATCATAATTCGTTCATGTGCGATTCAGATGTGGCATGAAAAATAGCATACCAGCTGTTGGAACCGCTATGTTTTATGGGATCCATATATTCCACTCCGTCACATGAGTTCAAAAACCCAGAGTGGCCGGATCTCATTTCGAGATCCTACCATAAATAGTGTCGGCCAGACATGTGCATATATACTGTAAAAGTGTCGGCATAGAAATACATCAAGTGGATCGCATTCAATATAGTGCTGAAAAGATGGTATATCATGGAATATTTAAATTGGGTTGAAGTGTGAGTGAATAAGCAGATACAATTAACGATATTGATATCAGAATTGTCAGAACTGGATTTTAACCGGAGAATCGGGTAAAGCTACGTATTCTCGTTCAGGTTATTACGCAGAAGACTAAGATGTTGTCAACAGTCCTACAGGATGTTCGTTGATGAGGGATGATAAGGGTGTTGCAAACTTCCCAGTTATCTTTACTTGTTCGGGACATCTGTATGGTATAATATTTGCTAATTTAGCTTTGGTTGTTCATCCACCATTCCAAACAAGTACAGATAAGTTGAGTTGCATTCACAGCAGGCATCGCCTGAGTGACACTGATGTGGCAAATGGGAACTTAGCCGCGGTGAGCCATGAGCACAAAAACGCTTTCAGTTTAGTCCACATCAAGGCATGTCTTGTATTGATGAAGTCTATAAGGTCGACGTATTGATGAAGTCGATAAGGTCGACGTCGAAATAACTACCCACTCACCAAGTGTAAAGAAAATACGTCGCAACATCGACATGTTAAGGCACTTTTTACATGAAATATGGTCGACGACGGCGCATAACAGAATTGGATTAGCCTCCATTGGACGGTCCACAAGTAGAGTTGCACTAGTCAAAGAACACATTCTAATCAAGTCCCAATCCATTAGACGGTCCTGCTGTGAACTGTCTGGAGCACAATCAGTGTTTGACAAAGTCCAACGGTCACCTAACAGACTGGAATGGGCTCAGATGCCAGGCTGCCAGGCTATCTGTCAATAAGCTGCCGTTGTTTAACTGATCGAAGATTCATAGGAAAGTAGTACATATATCTGAATTAGGCCTCTAGTAATCACATCATTATTGGTTATATTACATGTGTATATTCGATTTTATTTATGAACAAAGCAAATAAATACACCCTTGTAAACGAGTTATATTAGCAATGTCATTACTCTCGCATTAGTCAATACGATACTTTGGTTGAATTAATTGAAACCTCATGCAAAAGTATTGCATGTACCTGGATTATCGCCTCTAGTAAAGGTATCATACTCAGTTATACTATATTGATATGTTACATTTCATTTATGTACAAACAATCCTTTTGAAATATTTATGTAATTAAATATATTTGTAAATATGTATGTAAATAGAAATGTAATTTACTCTCGCATGCATGAATTAGTACAACCTTATAGATGTGATATGTTTATAAACCATATTGATGACACTTGTGATACAAAAAATGTTCCTGACAATATGCATCTAAATGTATTCAAAACGACTATTTTTCATTCAAACATTTTTTGTATTTTAAGACGTCTGTCCATTATTCGGTTCAAATATGTGGTGTTGTCAATCGAGGTATTGTGTAATACCTTGCAGCTCTGTCTAGACACCTTAATAAATTGACTAATCCACTGGTCAGAAAATGGAAGAGTACTCTCTGAATTTCCCTTCTGATGTATATCGTTACACTGAGAAAACAACAGTTCAGGAAGTTTGGAATTAACTTCAGTTTTAGCAAATGCCGATGCACTTATTCAACAGCAAATATGTGAGCTATATATTCACCACTTGGAATAGCGATGAAAACTGACATAAACTGAAACGTATACATAAATGACCAAATCATCGAGGTACTCACGCGCCTTGTCTTGAAAAACATATGACTCTGTTTAATTCCTAAAATGTTGCATTCTAGGTTCCTACAGGCATCATCAAATTCGGGTGTTTATTGGTAATAATACACAGTCTGATGCATATATCTCAAACACTTGTCACACAATACAGTTGTATTTGGAACGCTTTATGAGGCATCGTGGATTATTTCGTTGTTTTAAAGTTGTTCCATCACTGACTATGAAAACTTCCAATAATTTGTATCATGTTCTATACCATGTTCTATTATTATAGAACTTTTGTGCTGTGCACCTATTCATAGCAGCTTTCCACACAACTGTAAAATCAATATCTATTCAATTCTGTGATCTACTACATGTAGATATATTTTACTAAAGTGATTCATGATAATTATCTTGGCAATTACGGTAAACTCTGATTTTACATTCAGGGTTTCTGTGAAATGAGGTACCCATAGTGGGGTGTCACCGCATTGAATATTATGATTCATTTTGCATATATTTACGTCTTGACTCGTTCATATGATAACATGGATCTTGCAAACGATATGAAATGTGGCCTTTTTGCCTATATTTATTGCGATCGGCCTTCACGTCACCCGACTCCCCATCACAAGAGGAATCGTCTGGGTAATTAGCATCAGATTCTGAGGTGGGTGTATTTTTTCAGTCGTATCAAACATTTCTATATATCATATACCAAGAGTGTAAGTGTATTAAATTGCCAACTGAAAACACCAATACTTTCAATACTAATACATACTCCATGTTGCAACCAAAGTATATCTCAATAGTACCATTGACCTTTTTGTGTGGTTTCCGATTCCATTTCACTCTCAAATCAGCATACACATTTGGTTGAACGCATATATTATATTGTTGTGCGGCGTTAGCTGTGCTATTGTGTTTTACTGTGATTCTGTGTCCCCTATGGTCAATTGAAAACAGTCACCAATATCATTTTTGAAAATTGCAACTGAAAGTTGCTGCAAAAAAAGAGGCAACTCTATAAAAACAAATCGCTGGCGCGATATCGCACGCGTATGACAAGCCCCTGCCCAGGAAAATTCACAGATAGAAGGAAGAGTATCCAGACCCAGTGTAAACTATCATGATCCAAGATACGTGTACATGAATTCGAGTTTCTCTTGCAATCATTATCAGCAAACTTGTCAGTATGTTTAGTAGATATACGTGTGTTTGTTTCACCCTAAACCTCATTGTGTGGAACATTTATATTTGGTTTGTGCATATTGATCGAGCATAGATCATACTTCTTGGGGCTTCATTTGACACCAATAACAATCACGGTGCTCTTCGTGTTCAATCGCCCTCAAATACTGTTTCTAATCTCATTAACCCCTCCTCCCCCTAGGCCGCAAACCTAACATTTAAATTTGGTTTTGTGATGATTTTTTTATAGTCAAGTGTGTAAAAAAATCAATATATTATGGTGATACATATTCATAATATACTGAACATACAAGTGTGTTCAGTTACACTATGGGTGCATTTTGTAATCATGAATCTTCCAGAGCTTTGGATATCCAGTGAATTCCACCATACATATTAATTATTTTTACAAATACCACACATGATTACTTTGAGTGTCTACCTTCATTACGAGACATAGGTTGTGGCCGATATTGTCAATAAGAAAGCATTTTTTTTGCATAGCCCATTTACATGATTCTACCAAAACAACACACTTTATTCAAGCACCTATCAAATGTGAATCAGCTGTTTCGACGATATCGCCACATGACACAGAAAAACTACGGCAGGAATGTTTTAGGTTTACGTATGACGATTGAATAAAACATCGTAGGTTCCAGTTTATTTATTTACAATGAATTACCAAAAGGCAATGCTGTTCTGAACTAAATAGTTTCGAATACATAACATAATATATGTTTTTGTGAGATGTTGACATGCAGAATACAATAAGCGACATCGTCATGTCGTATGAACATTAATGGAACAGACTATTGGCATGTTGGAGGCCACCGTGTTTTGGCGTGCTGACATATGACACAGTGTTGACGGGGACATCAAACACATTCTCATTAATTTTATTTTTTTTTAATTTCTTCATTATTGATATAATGAAATAATTCTTCATTACGCAATATCCTACAAGAATGCATCATATCGAATGTCAAAACATCAATAACGTGTATTACTGATTAATGGCCGGACACCATATATAATGGCAGTAATGAATTAATGAGTTCCAAGTCAAACTGATCAAAGTGAATCAGAGATCACCTCCTTTGGCCAAGACTGGGCTCAATATCACGTACAACATGCAATCCAATCGGAAAATGATCAACATTTTTACCAAAAGGCAGTGGTCAAAGGACAGACTGGAATGGGCCTATTTGTCAATTCTATGACCATCATAAGTTTATCAGTGGTGGCATTTGAAGGATATCACTCGACGAGCGTTATGTGTACTTGGTACTAATGTCGGCGCATAATTTATTGGCCCGAACATATCTCATGAACATATCTCATATCTTACTGACTTGTACTATATGAAATTCAGACAACGTTTCAACAAGACTGTGACTAAAGTTGCTGACGTGAATTTGAAGTTCGTTCTCCACACAGAAAATAATCATTTCAATTAATACGATTTTAAATGGGATTTTACCATTGTAACAATGAGCGGGAAAGCGGAAAGTTAAAACAGTGGTGAATGCCAATGCACAGCTCATTAATGCAAAGAAAAATCATTGGTCTGACCAGTGGTGTGCAACGGTCTGAAAAGTAACATTTGATGACTTATGCTGTTCAAAAACTGATAGTGGTCAAATTTTGATGTCCCGGAAAGGCTGCGAATGATGGTTTATATTTGGATGTGAAACTGTATGGCACGCCGAACAGGACACAAATTATATATTTGATTGCAGTACATTGTTATCTCACTAAATAGAGGAACATATTCAGTTTTCATCAATATATGAATTGAGGATTTAGGGTGTCTAATTTTTTACCAGCTCTGTATCGTGCCCGGCAATGCTCACGTTGCTCTGGCTTTTGAGTACAATTGAATTCCTCTGAGCTCAGCTCAGTTTTGATTAGGGAACAGTCTCAAAGAAGCTATGGGACAGATTTCAGAAGAAGACAAAATGATTGTGTTTGATTGCGCTGTTGATCATTCAAGCAAAATTGTGTTCCTGATAATATATTTTCAGCATACAGCACATATGTATATATTCCTTAACAGATGAGCCAAAATTCCCGTACTCTATAACACATGTATGCATATAATAAGTATGAGTGTGACATGAAGTTGTCTTTTCAAAGTCATCGACGAGATAAATATTGATCGGGTCGTTATACATCTGGGTGAATCCAGCAGTTCAGATTCGGACTGAAGAAAAACCGTGGATGTTGTGTGATTGTGATTTCTTTACTGCGAAATATATTCAAGCACGAGTAATAGAATGAATTATTATCATTGTATTTTCTTTGAGACAGCCCCTATTCAAATAGGCTATTCCATTGATTTGTCTCACTCCCATACAGCATCAAAATGGCAAGCTAGAATTCCCATTATAAAACCCCATAAGGATATATATTTTCCTGGATATACTGACGAGAAACGCACACACCAGAAAAACAGCCATTGTTTCACAATGGTCATGGTGCCGTTTTCACTTTATATAAATTTCGAATAATACAAGTCAGTATGTTCCGAGATATGACGAGATAGGTTCGCGCCAATAAATTATGCGCCGACTTAAGCATCTACACTTACTCATCTACACTGTGCTCAATCTACTGAAGAGTTTATAGGGCTGGAAAGTCTATTTCAGCACAGACCCGTAAATGACGTTTTGATGACGTCATACAGTCCTTTTGGGGATAAACAATGCCACGTGGTCAATTTTGTTAAATTTATGTGATTTCTTCCGCAGCACACGAATTATTGTTCTACGCATACCTCTGATTCTTTCTTTTACTCAATGGAATAGTTCCGAATTATTCATTAGCAATTTCGAAAGAAATGCAGGTGAAAAATATATCTTCAAAATGCCTCCTTCCCAGGTAATGTTTCAGCGGTCATTTTTCATCCACTGATGTACATATAACTAAGTTATTTATATGCTGTTCAATCCAAAATGGTTATTAATATGTGTCGCACCATCGATGGTTCCTTAAATCATGGAAGAGGCTAATACTGGAAACATACCTGAAACAACATGACTCTTTATGCGGCCATGGTCATCGCGGCAATACCCCAAAACATATAATATTTAGATCATTCAATGAATAGGACTTATCAATATACAACTTTAATTCATCATCTTAATAGCAACAGAAAGACCTCAATTATTGGATATGAGATTCTAATTAATTTCCGATAATTTATATTGATGTTATGCAAAACCGAACAAGTAGAATTTTCGAAGGTTTACAGAAAATTTGGAGGGAAAGTTGTTTGCCCCAAAAAGACGAAATCACATAAAATAACGCGACGTTTTATATCTCACTTTCCAGCCCTATTATCCTGAAATGCTCCATATCAGTGTAACGTTTGACGCCCGTTACATAGGGCGCAAGTGCCCCGCTCTGCGGCACGGTAACTGCGGGAGTCACTGTCAAGTAGCCCGCTGTGACGAGCCAGGAGCGCCATGGGCATGGCGCCTGGAACTCGTGCACTCAGGCGTGTTGCTAGCGGGATAGAACCCCGGACAGCCTGACGGTCTGCCAGAGCCTGTGTCGCACCATCCCAGGGCGAGAGACTACCGTTCCAGGGGGCATGCGCCCCCGGATCTAAGTAGCCCCTCTCCTGGGCCTCCAATTGGAAATTGCCCCCCCCCCCCCCCCCGGGTCCTCTCGGCACCCGCTTTAGCCAAGAAAAGGGGACGTGGAGAACGTGCCGTGCTCGCCGTCGTCCTCTCGCCGTGACTGCTCTGAGACAACTCCGAGTAAGCAAGACGGGCTGCTAGCTTATACAGCTCACGAGATCGAGGGCTGACGTCAACTCCTATCGCAATCTTTGGGCAAAATCGCCACATTGGATTTATTTCTTTGAAAAAACATACTTCGTTTTTGTGTGAGAATCAACATTAATGCCACCGTCGTTGTATGGTAGTAGTTTATAGCAGCATATTAAGCATGGATCACTAGCGGGTTTACAAATGGTTCTCATGACCTAGCACGAGGTTACATACAGACCTTGGTTACATTCACGTCAGATTTGTTGTTGCAATAACATCAGACTATCATTGCAACAGCGTTGCTTTCTTAAATAACCATACACCGTAGCCAGGATTTCTGCAGGGGGGGGGGGTTACCCAAAAAACAAAAATAGGTTTAATATTGCACGTGAAAAAGCGAAGCGAGCGTAGCGAGCGCTGGGCATACGCGCTCTGGGGGTTCGGCCTAAGCCCCCGAGAACATTTTTTGAATTTGTTTGCTCACAGAACACTTCTGAGGTATACTTCAGAGTTAATTTTCTTCTCCATAATACATGTTTACCAACATGTGTATGTCAAATATTTGGAATCAGATACACATATTTGTAAAAAGCACTTGTCACACAATCACACTTGTAATGCTGAACATGGTCCATTTATTCTCATCTTTTATTCATACTGGAGGGCAAGAAACATATGGAAGGCCTACGACGATATTACAATATTGACATCAGTTTTCAGGGGGTTACTTTTCAAGGGGGGGGGGGGGGAGGTACGCGTACCCCCCCCCCCCCCCCGCCCCTGCCTACGGGCCTGATACATGAGGCTGAGACATCATGCTGCCATTACACAGCTGTATTTGTATTGGAAAACGATAAGCATCGCAATCTATTCTCTTCCGCTTTTTAGTCACTGCTTACGAAAGATAATACAACAGGAGAGGTTACTCACGTAATCAATTACTCAATATTTGCACAATTTG
The DNA here is from genome assembly GCA_949152475.1 of Terebella lapidaria. Taxonomy (NCBI): domain Eukaryota; kingdom Metazoa; phylum Annelida; class Polychaeta; order Terebellida; family Terebellidae; genus Terebella; species Terebella lapidaria. The sequence continues at coordinate 14,115,534 of OX424558.1, forward strand.
ACACAAATGTTAGCAGTTTCGAGGAATTCATTTTCGAGTCTGACAACATTTGAAAATTCAAGGCACGTGGAATGGTTTTTAGGTTACCGTACCTTTGTCTCGATAACCTATTGCCGTGGTGTTGCGCCGTGTTCCGTCGTCTTCCGTCTACATTTCTATCTTCAAAGTGTACTATCGAATCTTTCTGAAATCTTGCACTAAAATGCCTAAAGATATTTTGAGTGGGAGGTATTTGTTATCTGATTTTCGCAATTTTTTTCAAATGGCGGCAATTTTTGACGAAAAACGGCCAATTTTGGACTTTGTCGTTTTCTCAAAATCTGTTCAATAACTTTTTTTTCTTATTGTTGCATAACACTCCTCACATGTACCCCCTGTGACGTGTATGAATTTTCGTTACCCTTGAATCGCTCGAAGTTGGCCATTTTGGGCTCAAACTCGGCCCAAATGGGACTTTCCCATGTTAAATTTTCCCATGCTTAATAATGGGGAACGTTTTTCCAAATACATAACTTATATATATAATATTAAGATTAGAGATTATGAATCAATTATGGACATATAGGAAATGATATGCTGCATATTCTCACGACCTCGAATTTTACTTTTGACCTAGTTTTCAAGAACACAGGACAAAATGGTTGGTATCTTGCATATTATCGACTTTACAGCTTAGAATCACTTGTGAACATATAGGGAATGATATATTCTGAATATTATCGTGACATTATCGTGACACAAAATGGCTAATATCTCGCTTATTATCAACTTCACAGCTTAGGAATCAATTGCGAACATATAGGAAATGATATATACAGAATATTGTCATGACCTTGAATTTGACCTTTGACCTCGTTTTCAAGGTCACAGGACAAAATGGTTAATATATCGCTTCTTATTGACTTTACAGCTTAGGAATCAATTGTGAACATATAGAAAATGATATATACTGAATATTACTATGGTCTTGAATTCGACCTCTGACCTCATTTTCAAGGTCAAAGGACAAAATGGCTAATATCTTGCTTGTCTATTGACTTTATAGCTTGCGAACCAATTGTGGACATATGGAAAATGATATACACTGAATATTTTGATGACCTTGAATTTGGCCTTGACCTTATTTTCAAAGTGACAGCACGAAATGGCTGATATCTCGCTTATTATCGACTCTACAGCTTAGGAATCAATTGTGAACATATAGAAAAAGATAAATGCTGATTGCTGAATATTGCCATGACCTTGAATTCGACCTTTGACCTCATTTTCAAGGTCACGGGACAAAATGGCTAATATCTTGCTTCTTATCGACTTTATAGCTTGGAAAGCAATTGTGGACATACATAAAATGATATATGCTGAATATTCTGATGACCTTTAACTTGACATTTGACCCTATTTTTTTAGGACAGAGCAAAAACTGGCTAATTCGATACTTGCGATAAAATTCGACGTCGTTTATTATCGACTTTACAGCTTGTGAATCAATTGTGCACATATAGGAAATGATATATGCTAGATGTTGTCATGACCTTGAATTTGAGCTCTGAATTGATTTTCAAGGTCACAGCACAAAATGGGTAAAATTTTGCTTATTATCCACTTTCAGGTTATTGGACAAAATTGCTAATATCTTCCTTATTATTGAATTTACAGCTTAGCAATCACTTGTGGATATATGAGGAATGGTAAACATCATTTACGTATATGCTGGATATTCTCGTGACCTTGGATGTGATCAGAGACCTTATTTTCAAGGTCACGGGACAAACGGCTAATATCTGATATTTAAAACTTATATTGTCCGGTAACCTGTCTTAGGCTTTGGGCTAATTTTCCTTATCATATGGAAATCTAGACATGTGAATCATTATCAAATGATCATTATCAAAATGTGTTGTATATCGCAATTGTTCAACAGAAAGGATGATGTACCTGTTACACCTACGTGTGCATTATGTAATGGTTATTTCTACAGACAAAATGATACAGCTGTCACGTACGTTTAATTGCGAACGTTCCGTGAAATTTGAAAGAACTTTTGAGCTTAATATGAACCCATTGATTTTTAATTGAGATCACTATTTCAAAATTATTTCGTTGGTAACTAGCTCTCTGCTGTTTGAACATTCCAATATCAATCAATGTTACAAGCGTTTCCACTCTCAGATGAATAGTGATTTCACTGGGAAGTCGTACTATGGTAATATCGAAAGAAGACCACCAGCAAGAAGACCACCTGTGGCGACAGTGAGCTGGAAGATGATGTTGGAAGATGATGTTGCACAATGAATCACATCGCTCAAAGCCATCCCAACGCCAAAGCATTTAAACACATTCAATGCATATATAAATGGTATAAGTACTGAACCAGAATCCGTTTCAATGCGAGTAATTGGGGGCTGATAAAGGCTATAAGGCCAGTGTTCCTTCAATACGCCACATATTTATTGTAATGAACACAAAGTCATGTGGAAGTATTGGCGTCTCAATGCAATTTTATGCATGGCATACACCTGATGATCCAGAACAAATCCCAATGAACAGTATTTAGAATAGATGTTAATCATATTCTGTCCATTAATCAGTTTCGATGTGTGATTGGTCTGCTACACAATACCTGAGTTCGAAAATAATTTTAGGCCAGTTCAAGTGGTGAGCCTTGGGCTCAAGTGATATAAACAAAGCCACCCCGTGTTGTCACGCTACCATTGTCACTGTCACTGTACTCGATTTCACCTGTACGATACAAAGTTCTTTGGCCCAAGTATCATATGAATGCCACATAATCCGTCTGTCACCTTAATACTTATTGAATATAGAGGGCAGTGCAGGAAGTGATACTTGGGCTAGTACGGCGTTTACTACGAGTTTACCGCGTAACTCTCTCTGATCATGAGTACGTACGAACGATTTGTTTATACCACTTGACCTGACCTAAAAACATTTCTGAACTCAGGTATTGTGACCACAGCCACGTTCCCGCCAGCAGACTGGAGTGGGCAAGTCGGATATATTAATGTCACCAGGCATCAGTGGTTCCATTTATTGAAAGCACTCATTTACCTTATCTTCCAGTTGTTTTGAATTCAATGCTCAAAGAAGTGTGCATACTCATCGACCTAATACCATAAAAAACTAGCATCATCAGAATCTGTTTGTATAACTTTGTAGTTGTGGTTACACGTTGATACATATGTTGATAACAATGCTTAGAATTTGATAAAAATCCCTCCTAAAACACTAGGCTCCCGGTCTTGACTCTTGTAAAGAAGGATACTATGTGGACCGTATGTGGGCTCTCAACATGTGCAAAATATAATTATCATAGACCTACAATGCAATCGTGTTCACATTTACGGTAACTCTGTCTCATAAAGGTAGGAGCCCTCATTCATACACTTCTCCTTCCTTTGCATTAGTAAAAAAACTATTCACACACGACAGCTGCGTTTGAAACGTCTAGTGAGAAATGTCAGATTTGTAGTAGTTTTCTTTCACGTTGCTTCACTAATGATTGGGAAAACATGACTGTTCTACCCAGACTTTCATGTAATTTCAAAATAAATATCTGCGCCTTATAAATATCTTATGGTTGGTTCTATAAATTCTTGAATCTAATTTTGAGTGATTTTAAACACTAGGATTCATCTTACTACTATACAGATCAAAGAAATACCAGATCAAGGCATCTTAAGTCAAGATATCAATAACGTGTGCCATACTTGTTCATGATTAATGACCGGACATAATATATAATAGCACCAAATTATCTTAACACTAATGAATTAAATGTACAGTTGCAAGTCAAACTGATCAAAGAGATGAAATAGTTTAATCCAGACGGGGCTCGTGATATAGTCAGAAAATCCTGCGAATTCACAAAAGGGCAGTGGACAGATTGAAATGGGCAGGGATGTCATTTTTATGACTATCCTGAGTTCATCAGTGGTGACAATAAGACTAGCGATCTGTGTACTTGGTAAAAGTATTTACATTTAGATGGTAAATCCACTGAAAACTATAATCTCAAGTTCTCAACATTGGTACCATCGTCATTTGGTAGTACTTTATAGCGGCATGGTGCAGTAACGGCTTACAAATAGTCCTTGTTGGAACGTAAACCACATAAACATCAACAAAGTACGACATGAGCTAACACGAGATACAGTAATATTCGTCCAACCACATTGGTTGCAATCACGTCATATTTGTTGTTGCAATAATATCAAACGTGTTATTGCAGCAACGTAACTCTTTTTTTTCAAACACATGCGTCAAGCTAGGCATGCCGCTGAGAGAAACATTGCACAGCTGTGTTTGTATTGGAAAACGATGGGCAACGCAATTTGTTCTCTTTTTCTTTTTCGTGACTGATTATATAACTGAAGCAAATATTCACGTTATTAATTATATCAATATTTGTATGTTCTGTGTAGTATCTAGAAAACAAATTTTAAGCCTGATAGCCTGGCGGGTTATCTCAGTTAACGACCAATATCACCGGAAAGATCAAGCCACGTCGAATGGCTGTATTTATATGTGAAAAATCTAGACCTGTGAATTATTATCAAATGAGTCATTTTCAAAATATTCTATACTGTTTCTGTGTTGTTCAATAGGACATTGTATATTGTTCAACAGAAAAAAAGTGCCTGTGTACACTTGCATGAATCGTATATAATGATTCTTTTCCAAGCGCTTGGATACTGCTTGGTAATCTTTGGTAAATTATGAACTTAAACATAAAAATGAACTCAAACATAATTAAGCCAGTGACTATGCGGGAAGATTTGCCATATTTCATCGAAATCAATCACGATTTTAAAATTATGTCATCGGTAACTAGCTCTCTACTGCTTGGACATTCCGACATCAACCAATGTTACAAGCACTAACACTCTGAGAAGGATAGTGGTTTCACGTGGAAATCGTGTGATGGTTGTTTCAAAAAAGACCACCAGCAGTAGAAAGCTCACGAACGACGACCGATATCATGAGACACTATGAATCATATTTTCTCCAATCGGGAGATATTAATTGTGTCGCGTAATGAATCACTTTGTATGAATTCAGTGAAACGTCGATCATCAAGCACGTTCAAACCACACACACACAATGGTAAGCACTGAACCAGTTTTCACATAAAACCGAGTAATGAGGGTCTGATGAATGCTTCATAAGGTCAGTGGTCCCTTGATAAGCCATATATTTAGTGCAATGAACACATTTCAGAATGTTGACGTACATTTATCACGGTAATTTTGTACATGACACATGCTTGATGAATCAGAACGAACGCCGATGAACAATAATTAGCAGTGTTCTCTCCTAGTTTGTCTACGATCAGTGTTTAACAAAGCTCGAATGTCGCCTAGCAGTATGAAGTAGGCACATTGGGACATAGCTATCATCATCATCAGTTATTCTTCTTAGTGAGGCACTTTTAATATGACTGCAAAACAATTTTGCACAGTTGAAAACAATTTTAATGGCTTCACAATGTAAACGGGCTCTCATTTAACTCTATCTCATATGCACGTCTCGTCCCGTGAACACTTCTGTTGTCAAAAACTATTCACACGCCACAGCTGCGTTTGAAACACCTAATGAGGAATCCCCGCGTTGTAGAAGTTTTTGATATTGCTTCACTAATGATTGGCAAACATGATTGCTCAACCCGGCTTTTCTTATAATTTCAAAATAAGTATCTGTACCATGCTGTGGTTAGTTTCACAGATAATCTGAATCCGAGTTTTTTGAAACCTGGGATTCATCTCACCGTTATATACATGAACTTAGTACCAGCATAATATCGTCATATTCCAATAAGGGGTATTTTTACTTTTCTTTTAAATTCGCAAATTCGACAAAACGCCCAATTTCTACCTTCGACGACCATTTTCTCAAAACTGTTCGAAAAGTTTTGATATTTTTGTTTCAAAACATGAAAAATGGAATCATTGTTTGTGTAAAAAGGTGGAGTGCTATGTATCACTCGCAAGGCACGATATGCAGGCAAAAACGGCCAAAAATACCATTTTTTTTGGCACTTTGCTAGAAATCTATTCAGTAAATTTCTATTTAATTTCACCTATTCATGACATTATATTCTGTTTATCTCGTGCGTAAATATGGGATGCCTTGAATAGCCGAAAGGCTCAAAATGGTTAAAAAGACATGACTGTTCAAATCCAGCCTTTCGTGTAATTTCAACATAAACATCTGCACCATGCTGTAGATGATTTCACAGAAAATCTAAATCCGATTTTTGGATTCATCTCGCAATTATATCCATCGACTTGTTACAAGAATGACGTCGTCATGACGTTAAGGTATTCAACATGAAATATTTCATAGAGTAACTAATCAGCATCCTAAAACTGAAAAGAAAATAGGGGGTCACCGTATCCGTTCGCATGGAAAACACGATGCAACATTTCAATATGGACAAAAAAAATTGCAAAAATGCCATAATTTTTGTCATTTTAGGTAAATGTTTGTGATTAGATTGAATACGTGGAAGAAACAAGCACGGTGATCCCCTATTTTCTTTTCAGTATCAGGATACTGATCCGTTACTCTATAAAATAGCTCATTTTTAAGAGATAATATCCAAGAAATAACTTTTAAATTTTTACTCTTCGTTACCTCACTGTTTGGAGCGGACTACGCTCGTAGTGAACATAAAACAAAAAAACCCTGGAGTGAAAAATAAGGCAGAAAAAATATTTATTTCTGAAACTAGTTTAGGTAAGAAGTGCGAAGTTCAATAGTAATTAGATCCGTTCATGTATTGGAGAGTCACCACAATGTGAATTACAATTCAATTCCAATAACTTCAAACACCGGCTTTCGTTGGGTATTCGACCATGATCATACTGATACACGAGAATTTCCATGTGATATGGGGGTCTCCTTCATCATGGACTTCAAGAAAATCAAAAACATGATATTCAGGTTCAATCATAACAGGGCGAATACCTAAGAATATCATCGCGAATACTCATTTCTGAGGTTCATTAAAATAGATAGTGAAAAATTGATACTGGTAATTAGTCAGGTAAAACATTAGCATATTGTGCGTGAGGGGGTGGGGTGGGGGTGAGATATGACGAGAAAATGTTGATTCCGGTAGCTTGCGGGAGTGATATATGATCGTGTTGATGCCGATAACAATGAAGGATATTTTGGTAAAAAGGTCTGCTCAATACACATGTTTTGCAGGTCAGCACCACCCACGTTTATGATTTGGACACATGACAGCCAGCCGATAAACAAACGTGATGACATCTCCATTGCTCTTGTCAAAGTTATCACTCGAGTGTTTTCATCCTTGGGGCAAAAGTGAAATCATGGTCAAAATTTTCCAAGCTGACTTAATCCAATTGAATAAAATCGTTTTGAACACAGTGGCAACGTTCCCCGCGTTCACATGAGAGTGATTAAAGCTTGATTAAATACAATTATAAGGTCAATGGTCAAATAATTAGCAATATTCCACAAGTAGTTTACATCGATCAGAGCATGGTCATTGAGACAATTCTGTACGAGTAATATGCATGACGACAGTGCATAACAAAATTGGATTAGCCTCCAATATACAGTAACCAGCAGTGTTCTCCCACAGCTGTGCCGATTGAAGAATACGTTCTAATCAAATCCTAATCTATTAGATGGTCCTGCTGTGAACTTAGTCGGTGCACAATCAGCGCTCAACAAAAGCCCAATGATCTCCTAACAGGTTGGAAATGGCTCATTTCTTAGGTTCGTAGCTGTTCGTAGTGATTCTACTCATTGAAGGTAGGCACTGCAATCCAAGAGATCGCTTGTATTAGACCACATTCACGTGTGTGATAACTAATTATTATGTTACTTTCGAATTTTTTAATATCTATGTGTGCACCAATCTATTATCACTATTATAAGTATGACAATGTATTCATTTGAAATAATAGTAGATATAACCGTATCTACTTTTGGAACAACATTTGTAATGACATTTCCCACACACCCAAGTAATCTCCACATCTTTATATATTATACCAAATCTACATATATATGATCTTAATTTGTTCCTGAACGTCTTTTGAAATATTCATACAATAATATGTCTTGATATACATAGTTATGTATATAGCCATACCTTTGAATTGGTGCACTGATTACTGTACAGTCGTGATATTCATTTTCGATTATTATTCCATCTTTGGTGCACAACTTGTGCCATTTCATGGACACTTTAATAAATGTGTTAATCCCACTCTTACAATTCCACATGAGAATATGTACTTCTTGACGCTCAGAAGTCCTTCTTGGATTATGACGATTTAAAAAAGGATGATCTCGAGTTCGGCAAGTTCTCAGTTAGTTTTTTTAGTTAATTTTATAGTGTGTAACGAACCACTGCCGCTAGTACAAGATACGTATGGTACCATATGAAAACCTAACACGAGACAGATCCGGACCAATCATTTATGTCCGAAGCCACACTGGCTTCACCAGGAGCAAACAGTGTGTGATATGTAGCTGTTTACGGTAAATCTGATGGGATTAGTATTAAAGTGTCCTGAATTTTACAAATTGAAATACTCAAAAACAATTTTGTAATTCAAAACAACCTTCGTGGAATAATTGCATTACAAATGCGAGAGAATCCAGTCGTAAGCATAAAGACTACTGTATTGATGGTATCCTCGGTGCCAGATTTGATGTTCACCACCATCATTGAAGGCATATTTCACAGCTTTACGTCTCGTGTCTACTTGCAGAGACTCTTTATGAGGCAATCACTTTCCAAAGCCGGGCAGCAACGATAGCTCCTTTGAACATTTTAACAGAAGCGGAAATTATTACGTGTACATTTTCACACCAAATCACATAATATTATACCTAGTGCATTATGCATGACTCAGTCCAGTTCGTGTTTGTTTCCGTCCCTCCACACTGCACTGCTGCTCTTGAAACATGTAATCAGGAATGGCAAGTGATTAGTAACTTTTATATAAATTCATTACTGATCACGAAGACTTGATTGTTCCAACAGCTTTCCATATTGGCCTACCAACAAAATCAATATCAAATGTTAAAATAATTATGAGGTGGATAATGTAGTATCTTAGCACATATATCATGTCATTGATTTGACATCTATGCTGCGTTTAATAAATTATATGGACGTCATCATGATCTGGTGGATAAATACAGCAAATCCATGTCTGCCATGCAACTAGATCTATTTTCATGTTAATTTTGGGGAATTCATGACGGGTGCCACTAGTGGGGCAGGGAATGCTCACTCTTTCCGGAACACCTGATTTCACCTCCTAATGGCCGTTTATGGGGGTTCATGAGTTTCCCTGTCATTTTTGTTTTCTCTCACTTCGTATGCCTGATATGACTTTCTGTCCCCGGACTATGAGATTGGATAACGGACCCTGTTTTGTTTGCTCGGAATACTTGGCCCAAGTATCATACCCTGCGCCTTAATACTACTCGTCCACTAAATGAATGCCATTTAATCCGTCTGTCACCTTTTTAATCCTTATTGAATATAGAAGAAGGCGCAGTGTATGATACTTGGGCCGAATAATTAATACTGGGTATTGATTCCACGTCTATTGATATATTTCACAAACTGTAATATGTGTTTCTTGGTTTTATTGTGAATTATATTGTGCACTCCTTGTTTACAGCGATATAGTTGTTTTTAACACCCTTGGTTCGTTTTCCATGGTTGCATACAGCCTGGCTATTCTGGCGTCATCGAGGGAGGATACATGTATTTGCTGTGTAGTATACATTGTACCAATCTCTCGCACGTGGAAAGATTGGTTGAGTCTACCTGCCAGAAAATTGGCGGGAAGTATCTCGTTCGCGGCCCCTCGTCCCCCTAGCAACAAGACAATGGATAATGCATGTTTTGAATTGACTTTAAAAGACAATTGTCTAGACAGTAGAATACAACGATCGTATGTCTGGTGCAATGCAAACATCTGGTTAATTTGCTTCAATGAATGATTTGATTTCAGGACCCCCGCATTCCACAACTTTGAAGCATGGGATAATGAGTCTCCGACGAATTGTCAGTATTATTCATGTTTTATCAGTGGCAGCGTGATATCGATTGATTAACACAGCTTCCCACAAAACTGTATTGACAATCAACGTGCCACTCCGAGGGCAGGTCCACAAATAATCTAAATCTAGAAAACGTAGTAATACAACGCAAATGGTTTGTGATTTCGAACAAAAATATTCATTCGAAAATGTGTATGTGTGTACGCAGTACCACACACAAACGAATGAAAAACTATTTGTGGCACAATACATTGTGCCTCTGCTTAGACACTTGAAGAAATAGGCTAAGCCCACTTGTGAGGAAATGAAGTGAAGTATCTACTACGTGACCCTCGAAAGTCCCTCCTGAATTATGTGGCTTCACAAAGGATAACCTCCATTAGAGTTCGGAAAGTCCTCACTCAGCCTACTTGTCAGGTTTAATACTCCTATTCTGACATATTTAAAGTAGGATATATGTCGGTCAATATATGATGACATGATCACTTTTCACATTCGACAGCAAGGAGACGACATTTCAACCATCGGAATCAATGAGAAAATTCCCGAAGCTTAGTTTGGTGATTCCTGGAACGGTACGAAATTGAATTTCGTACTGGAAACATCTCAACAAATTCTACACCATACCGGCAATTGGAACACATCCATGGGATTATCTATTCATTAGATAATCCCATAATCTATACCTTGGCTCATCCATTATACATACGTTGTTGTTTTCCGCCTATCTTTCTATTTTTATAAACTGTTGCTATGTTCTTATTACAAGGGGGCCACAGGAAGACAGGAAGTTTCGGCTATGTGACTCCCAACACCCTTTTACCTTGTATTTTTCAAATTGTATGTATTATGTGAGGTGTTGAATAAATTATTATTATTATTATTATTATTATTATTATTATTATTATTAGCGTCACATTTGACCTCATCACCAGTATGCCTAATCACTTAACAGAGACGCTGGTCTTTATGATCAAACCGAAACATTAGAAAGAGGGAGCATTATGAAAGTATGAACTTTTTCTTGCCTGGACAGAGTTTCATGAGGCTATATACCATATTCTCAGACTCCACAATTCAGAAGGATTACTGTTTGGATCTTTTACATTGATTTTGTTTTGTTTTCATCTGGAATTGTATGCCTTATATTTTAATCGCACGTCGTCCTTAAGTGTTATTCACAAAAAGTTGCATTTCTAGTAACCTCTTTGCACGAGTCATACAGACATTATGGAATAAATGAAGAGGAAGACCTGTGTCAATCAATCAGTTGATTTTGGTTAGTGTATACTATTGAAATAATTTTTTTCAACAGCATTAAATATTTCTGTCTCTCAAAATTAGTTGGAATCCTTTCCACGATTGTGCTGTCACAATGTTGACATTCATTGGCAGTCTGGTCCTATTCTAGTGGGATCAGTGGAGAAAAGACGCGCACCTGCTAACATCCCCAGAGTGGAAATATAAATTGCTTGTCAACCTCTTGTGAAAGAACCTCTTGTATTGCACAACATATGGAGTTACATTCACCAACGTTATATGTGGAATGGGTTTGATGACATTGTATGTTTTATAAATAGTCACTTCAGTTTTGCGCTGCCTCCAAATGCATTCAGCGGATATTTCATTTTAGAGATATTGAATCCTCATCAGTAAACTGATATTGATCAGACTGTTAATGAGAATGTGGATATAATCAAATCACACTTGACATGACTGTGTTTTTCAATGTTTTTCATCCAGACAGGATGAGGATCAAGATCAGAGGAAGCGCTAAATATGATACCTGCATAATTGTATTGAATCCTAATAAAAATATGTCGATATACGCCTCTTATGCACAAAAGTATGGCTGTGGAATACATGTATACTCACATGTATACTAAGTATGAATCAGAGGTACTTTCCAATTCAGCATCAATTGAACAAAATAATACGCGGGCATTGCAAGGATGAACCCATCTTCACATTTGCAGACAGTGGAATCAGCCACAACTTGAACGACATTGGTACTAAATTTATCACGCAATAGTCGTCTAGATACCACGGACGCCCAACCTGGGTGTCTAGTATTTCGTAACTGATGCCACAATACTCAGGTAATGTTCCATGTCACATGTGCGTGACTGGGCCCCACAAGTCTGCCCAAGGGCCATCACTCTAAATCGAATTTTGGTACTCAGGCAATGAACTAGACAAACAAGATAATTCTGGGACAGATCTACATGACAATGGATCGGCTGGTTGGTTCGGCAAGTAAAGTGTTTTACGCTCTATAAGATTGGCTCCAAACATATATTCATTCTGTAATTCAACATTTTCGTAGTGTTATTATGTCTGTCAGCCTGTCCGTCAGCCTGATTACTTTCAAACTTTACAGTCAAAAACTTTTTTAAAACTTCCAAAAATATACACTTAGAATAAATACAAACATACCTTAAAGCTTGAATATTGGTAGTCGTATATGGCGTTTCCAGTGGAGACTTCGACTTTGACCTCTAATGGCCTTGGAAGGCCAATTCCTAAAACGTCTGGTAACTTCTTTTATGGAAATGATGCATTCGACTCTCGATGGGCACCCCCGAAAAATGGGTACCCAAAAAAAAGTTTTGTTTCTCTGAGTTACTGTGTTTTCAGCCATGTCTCAGCTTTGAATGAAATGCTGTCCCTTTGAATCGCATTTACTTTCAAATAGGAGTCGAGACTGTTGGTACCCCACGAATGTTCCAAGTTAGAAATTAGATACTGGTAGGTCTTGCCCTCAGGTTTGTTCGAAAAGAAAAGAAATGTGGCACAGCCATTCATGCCATTTTATCGTATACAAACTTCATAAAGAAGTTGTATCGAGTTTTATTACATACCTACATCTTCTATTTTCGGTATATCTAAACACAAACACGAATGATGCATTACGGCAGGTACATGTATATATACATGTATATCAATACATCCATCAATAATATGTTCTAAAATCCATATCTGCCAAGAAATTATCGAATGCATAACAGGTATCAGAGACACTGATCTATGACTATTCACATTCTGGCCATCAGTAAAACAGCCTATGAATTATCAGTCTATTGTTATTGATATGAGTTGAAAGGGGCGTCTTTCCATCCTGGTCACATTTAATAAAGGTTGTCATTCATACTCCCAACGTTTCATGGATTGATATATGGTTTGCACAATGAATAGATATTGGACGTGCTACGTCTATGGAATGTTCTGTGGGTCATAATTCATTCATTTCTAGCTATGTTGTGTTGTTCTTATAGCAAAATGCTCGATGATACATTTGATGCAGAAGACTAACCCCTTATAGCACTGGAGAATTCGTGTGGAATATAATTGATTATAATTTTATTTGTTATTGTTATGTGTTCCATTCTGTTATGCTCATCCGAAAAAGTCCATCATTGGTGTTCTTTCCAATGTATTCATTTAGAACTCTGGGTATAGTTCAGGATTTCCAGAAATTATCGGTGTGAGATTACCTGACATGGATAAAAAAATATGGTGCGGGATTTTAGAGAATTAACGTTAATGTTACCATTTGGATGATACAGGTTAATCATATTATTGAAAACATGGTATCTACGATTACACACTGACATTGATAATATAAGGTCCACAACACTGCTCCTGAATGTGATGACAGGCATGTGCCTGTGACCACATATACCTGTCCTGACAATTGACATGTTGAAGATATAATACACACGCTAGTTTTACTAGGGGGTAACCGTATACAATGGTCTTTGTGCCTTTGCTTTCATTTTTGACAGCCATATATAACTGACATTTCAACACAATCCTAACCGTGATCACAATATTACAGATGGAATTTCCATATATACATATGGAAACATTATATGCACGGTCACCAAGAAACATATAAAGAGTATGATCAGCGATGTTTCCTAATGATATTATAAGACAGATATGGATATCCCAGTGCTCTACCACGAGAAGCCATATACTGTGAACTTATGGGTCTGCATTGCTTTGTTTTTGTCCATCAGTAAAGTGTCTTATTCCATGCAATACATTACTGACCTATGCTCAGCAAGGCCAATTGTTCGTCTCACATGTAATCAATTCTACACGTATTCGATTAATTTATCAACTATCACTTCTAGCTTTCTGGTTTTGTGATTCTGTATTGCCATACAGCTACATGTATTTCATGGGGGTTTTTTGGGGTTCACAAACTATCTCTACTGGTTTTTGGCATGTTTGTACTAAGTCCATCAGGATCTATAGTAGGCCAACTATATATTTTACGTTCTGTCTGCCTCTGATGACGCAAGTGTGTGTCTTTGTGTGAAAAGATTCGTTTACGCTTTAGTCGGGCATGCACAGGGGGTCCCTTTGCACCAAAAATTGGTTTTCGGACCATTTTTCAAAATGGCCGCCCGCGAAATCTTGAATTTTGAGATTGCTTCACTTTAGGCTGCATAGGTCTACAAAATAAAATTTTTGTTACCTTTTGCTGCTTATTGTAGGGGCCTGATACATTGTACATGAGAAAACAGTGGTTAAATAAATATTTATAAAATGAATATGTCCATAAATTTTGAAAAATGGCACGAAAACCAATTTTTGCAATGGATGTGCAACCGGAGACATATGTAATGTCTTTTAGTATTAAAAAACCTTAGGAAAAAAAGTTGGTTTTGGAGGATCATCGGGGGGGGGGGGGGTGCAAAAGGGACCCCCCCCCCCCCCTACATGCCCGACTACTTGTTTCTATTTTCAAATACGTTTCATTTTATCTGGCATACCGTAGACTAATGTATCGATATTGAATTGAAGTAACCACTGCTCAGAACTTCAACATTTTATCACAAATAGAAATATCCTGTGATCATAATGGACATGATGACAGTAATAATATTGGTTTACTTGACAAACTCCCGGTATTGCTTCACGATATTGCTTTGAATTGCATTGTAACACACATTTTTAAGTATGAAGTACGGTGACATCAAACGTGAAAGTCACACATGTTTGTAAACACATGATCAGTAATGCATTTGATGCGTAAGACATTCGTGAATTGTGAATGGTTTTGACCAGTTAAAAGCGTATAACTCGTACCGTATTGGTGACTGGTGAATCTGCCTACAAATTGTTCAAATAACACTATGGAATGTTCACAAAATGTGGTCACAAATTCTTAATGCATCCACAAAATGTTCAAACGGATTCAGTACTCTATTGGTACCGGTCTCTTCATATGCAATGAATCACAAATACTGATAATTCTCAGGCTCTCGCCATGATGGCCAAAATATGAAAGATCCTCGTTCAATATTGTTAGCAACGCTGAACGCGTATTGTACAATCAATATATGATGGTTTCTGAACATTCCGATAAATGCATCTGCAAGTGATTGATTGATTGATTGACGTTTTATTCAGAACTGGAGGAATTAAAACAAATCATAAGTTCACAATACATAAATAACCTACAGTTCTAGGATACACCAAAGATACGAGTATCTGTTTGTAGGTGTATCCCGTGGTGATCATTTCCAAATAAATACATACCCAAAAGATTACTAATTAAAAACATTTGCAAGTCGATAACTCAACCACAATAAATAAGGATACGCAAGAAATATTATGGCAAAAAGTCAATGATATGAGACACTGCTACCCGGGGTCTAGGAGGAAGGTCAACCATGTAATGATATGAAATATTTTTTAATTTTAATCTTGAAAGAATTGAGTGACTGTGACAGTTTGATATCATTGGGTAAATTGAGCCATGTATGTGGTGCTTTTCCTATAAAAGAACTTTATTAGCAGAAATAGCTGCAATATGAGGGTCTGTACTATGACGTGTATTGTGATCATGAACAACGGAGTTTTGTATATACAAGCACTGAAGTGCAGGCGGCAACTGGCAGACGCTGTGCTTATACATGAACTTAGAAATCTCAATATCATAAAGGGCATTTGTATTCGGGATATTCAGTTGCTTGAATAGGGGGGCAGACGGTGCATTATAGGAACACTTCAAAATATTCCTTACTGCTTTTTTCTGCAATGTCTGCAGTCTACAAAGTTTACTTCGATAGGCTGAACCCCATAATAATATCCCATAAACTAAGTGAGGATGCACGAGAGCATAATGTATTGTTTTGAGATTTTCGCATGACAGATAGTGTTTCACGGAATTAAGTGCGTATACACCGCTAGACATTTTTTTTGCAACATATCTAATATGGGAGTCCCATTCAAGGGTTTCATCAATATATATGCCGAGGAACTTTGTACTTTTAATGCGGTGTATTACTTTATTACCCAATTTTAGAGACTTGATGAGCTTGAAGCACGTGACTTCGGTCCAAAAAAAATAAAATTAGTCTTTTGTACATTCAACAATAATTTATTTGCACAAAACCAATAGTACAGTGTTTCTAAATCAGTTTCGATTTGTTTACGCAGCATATTCAGATTGGTTGAACTGTGATAAACAGTTGTGTCGGCGGCAAATAAGATACATTTTGTGTTTGGCAATGAATTCGGTAGGTCATTTGTATATATAATAAATAACAAAGGTCCTAGGACACTGCCCTGGGGCACCCCACATTTAATTTGGTATTCAGAAGAGCTAGTATTTTTATATGAAACATATTGAGATCTGTTTGCGAGGTAACTTCTGAACCACTCCAAGGCTATCCCTCGTATACCATAAAAACGTAATTTTTCAAGCAAGATTTCATGGTCAATTGTATCGAAAGCCTTGGAGAGGTCCAGAAACACCGCCAGTGTCGTTAAGCTGTTGTCGGTAGAATACAGGGTATCCGCTATCAATTTGGTCACAGCATCGATGGTTGAATGCTTCGGACGAAATCCATATTGATTTTCGTACAATATACCCGATGACATACAAAATTTGTATAATCTATTGTGCACAACCTTTTCAAGAATCTTTGAAATTGATGGGAGAAGTGATAGTGGCCTATAGTTACCCATGATGCTTTTGTCTTTTGCCTTGTAGATAGGAACCACCTTTGCTGTTTTCATACTTGACATACTTGACGGTACAATTCTGGACTCGAGCGATTTGTTAACAAGTGTGTTAATGGGAGTGACTATTGAACTACTAATGCTTTTTATGAACTTTGAACTGATATTATCGGGTCCAGTGCTTTTTTTGGGCTTGGTCGAAGATATAAGTTGCAGCACACGCACTCATGACTGGTTATTACTTTATATAGACCAATTGATTTACCATGCACAGTTTCTTGTCTTTCCATGCGGGTGATATTGAGCCACGAGGTTTTGTTTCTGGGTCGACTCGTATTGAATACACTTTGCTCGGTAATGTTTGTGTTTGGTGGTGACATTGACACTGAAAACATGCATAAAAATAACAATAAATAAACATGGTGAAAAAGATAGAATATGCATTCCATCAGTGCAGAATAACGTGACGCAAAGACAAATGTTCAAGATATGAAAATATTTTGACACAATCTAAGATATGTATTTCGTATACATGCCAATCCATTTATGTACTCTCAAACCTGATATTAGTTTTGATTAGGAGACGTCCAATGGTGAACATTTGTCACTATTCTTGTCACCGAAAATGCATAAAAAGTAATCAAAAAAATCATTGCAGATTGTCTAGGCGCCCAAGGGTGAACGTCTGATATTATTTTGGTCACCCAAATGTCAAAAAAATCAGTACAGATTGGATGCCTATCAGAGTCAATCTATGTTAGAACACTACTTGAGAGCCCAGCCGTAGTTTATGTTATCGAGGTTGTGTCTCTGAACTGTTTACCACAAGCAGACATGTTTGCTGGACCCAGTCACGCACCTGCCTGTCACATGGCATAAATTCAGCACTGTTTGAATCCTGGTATTGATCACAATACCAGAGTGGCACAACATATGCCACGGGGGATGTTGTGTGAATGGTGTTATCTAAACACATACATAGCATCATATTGTTCCTATTTCATTCCCCCATATGGAATTGTACAATTTGTCCCTTCTATTGTCCCATTATGCATGTATTATAAAAAATGTATCAAAACCCTGATGCGAGAGTGAGTGGTCAATGTGATCAGATACTAAATAGCATTGACGTTATCGTACTTCCCTCTCACCATGGAATTCAACTACTCCTTTACCTTTGCATGCTATGAAAAAAAAAATTTAAACACGAGATTCCACACTGTGCCAGAGAATCTTGCATGTTTTGGTAATGACTATAAGAATGGGTGTATGTGACAACCATGTAAAGCACCATATTATAGATTCGCATCATTAATGTAATTTTTCATTTTTCAGCAGTATGGATTTTATTTTTCAGCAGTATTTAAACAGTATGGAGATATGGACAAAACGCATGCAATGGCTGGTGATGCGTGTGCTGTCATAATGGGGATAACAAAACCGGGTGCGTCAGCTTTCATCTATGCTGATGGAACATTCAATGAAACCAGGATTTTCATATAACAATGTATGTCCCATTTTATCACTTTATCAGAGTAATATACATTGTGTATCCAAAAAAAAAATATTTACAACACTCAAAACCAATTTGGAAACAGAATCACACAACTATACTTAACTTTTCGTACCATCCATGAATTCAGGTAATGAATTTTAATCTCGACATAGGCATATTATTTCTCATACACAGTTACAAAAGGCACACGTGCATAGATATGCAAATATTTCCTGTTTGTCGACATGGATTTGTGCAGTAGACATTGCACTTCCATAATATAACCAATTAAACAATTACGACTATGGACAATTCCAGTATGAAACGATGCATCAAACTCTCGAAGTCAGTGTAGACAGTCAAAATTCCATCAATATTGTAATAAATGTATAAGGCCAAGGCGTAGGCCATCCAAATGTCACAGACACCACCGAGTGTGATATCTGGTGTTCAAATAGATAATGGTTAGAACAATACACCTCTAGACTTATCAAGAGGGTCGCAATATTTCGTAATGGATGTCACATTACTGAGCTGATGTCCCATGTCACAGGTGCGTGACTGGAACCCACAAGTCTGCCCATTTGGCGTCACTCCAAGTCGAGCTTTGGTAATGAAGCAATGAACCAGACACATAAATCTTTGTGGAACAAAACGACTTGGCAATGGGGTGGCTTATTCGATAAGTATAACATTTTTCTTTCCTGGAGAATGACTCGAGATATTTCATGGTTCTGTAATGATTCTTGTGACAGTGTTCTCATCAAAATATTAACGTTTACATGATGTCATAATGGTAGATTTTAGAACTGGTTTGATGAGATTGTAGTGAACAGCTAGATACAAAGTACACTCACTAAACCAATAGTTAAACATTGTTTACTTGAGTTACTGAACATATGGTCTGATAAAATGATGGGATTGCATTATTTTCAACTGTCCATCGTCAACATAGGTTACAGTCCCATCTCACTGTAATTTTTAACAAGAATATCTCACAACAATTCAGAACATATTCAAAACATATTATGTTCGAATTGACTTATTATGAGTTCTTCAGGAGGTTTTATCTGTATTTATCATAGTAGTTATATGTACTGATATATCTTAGATATCGGTGCATTAAAAGTTGGAGTTATACGGTAAGTTCAGCAGTGATCTTGAATTTGACCCTCAGTGACCGCGAAAGGTCAAATTCAGTCAGTACAACTTTCCAAACATTCATAGTCTTTGAAGAACAATTGTTCTAACTTCTCAGTAGACACTGGCAGATTCAAGTGGAGAACTCAGATATGGCGAATTCTGTTGTGACCATAATAGATGCCTATGATACCTAAACATCCAATCCGATAAAAGATTTAGGGATATAGTCATACACATAGAACCTATACCCAAGTATAAATTATTCCGAGCTAACAAAACCGAGTCCATTATCGACTCGGCCTTAATAAGGTGAAATCGGGTATTCTGGAAAGAGTGAGCAGTCCCTGCCCATAATCTGTCACCCGTCATGAGTTGATAAGGGACGATAATATGAAAGCAAGTCCTGTTGCATATTTGTCTTGGATTCGGTGAATTTATGACCCAGACCATCTGTGGTTTCAAACTCTCAGTTACCATTTACAGTCCATGGACTAACGTTAAAACTAAAATGACATATGGCATATCATAAACAAATTGTATATCCAACCACTTTGTGTCATTTTATCGTATGTGTGTGCAATAGATTTTAAAGACGTTGTGTCACATCACCTGTTCTCGGTATGTCGAAGGATGTATTACAGACCATGTAATTATCAATGGGGAGACTTCTTAAACGCTCTCTCAGAATCCCATGGAGGAATACTCTTCGACCCTGGGGAAAAAACCTGGTTTCGATGAGAAAATACTTTGAACTGTTTTTCTATAAAGTTGGATGTAAATAATTCAGCTAAATAATATAATATGACTAATATTTTCGTCGAATGTGGCAATTATCTCTATCGCCGATTTATGAAACATTTGCGTGTCAGTGGGATTTGAGAATACATACATCAACACGGTGCATTCTGCCAACCGGGTATTATCTTTACCGGGTATTATCTTTGCCGTCCACATTGCCGAGCGATCGATCATTTCGCATGTTTATATTGTATGTCACTGACTGATATTCCTTGTTTTGGAGCAGGAATTATAGCACATTTTGCTGACTGCAACAGTGAAATGCATTTATTTTTCTCTGTCCCACAACGAGCAACTTTTTCGCTCGCAGAGTGAGGAATATTCGTAATAATAGGTGACAATGTGTAAAAGACTAAATCGGCTACGAGTTCAACACCACCAACTTCAACAGTGATATTTTAGTGCTTATAAGTATTCCAGCCGTTCTCAAATTTGGTAGAAACTTCTCATATGGGCATATATAATCGTCTATTTGTACAATATTGACTTGACGAATATATTGAATTCCGGGCAAAATTGATAACGGTGCTTAATTTTATTGACACTTTGGTATTTTTGATGGACGTACTCGATCAGGGACTATTATTCCTATCAACTACCATTCCATTTACACCGATATTCGCCCTGCATGGACATCTTATATAAGCACAAACTTGATTTGAAAACAGCACTAGAAATGCTCTGCACCAGGTATGATTCTGGTACATATGTGATGTAATAAAAGCCCCGTCTATTGTTAATCATCGATTGTGTAACAGGCATTCAATGTCGATCATGATAATGATCTATGATCATTAATATTTTTGTCATTGACGAAAGAGCCAATGAATTATCAATCTTTGTGATTAATATCAGTCGAATAGAGCAAGTCCCATTCAGGTCATATTGAATAGAGGTTTTCAGTCATTCTGAATGTTCAATGAATTGATTAATTGCTTGTGCCAATGTTATATTTCGATAGAACGTTTTATGTCCATAAATCCATCTATTTTGTGTTATATTTATGTAAGGTTCTTATGGCAAATAGCTTGATGATACGTTCGGTCATTGAAGATACATTTGGTACATACCTTTTCTGCTTCTCAGTATTCTTTTAGAGCAACGCTGCTTTTTAAACTCGATCTCATGGCTGTGTACGAGGTTGTGATCATCCATACATGTCCATCTTTGGTAGCCTAATCCTCACTCGTCATGCTAATCTGATCTTTGGTAGCGTTTCCTCAAAATGTCGTTTCTTCAAATGTCTTCATTCGGAACTCAATATACAGAAATGAAATTTAATAGGAATGGAGAATGTAGTCAAAGTGTGTGTTATACAACCGATGATTGATATGATATAAATCCAGTTGTCCAGAATGTCATGGCATAACATAATTAGGATTACACAGAGATTGTTTAATTTCCATATCACCATTAGAGTGTACTTATAGGTGCGTGCATGTTGACAGGATTAGTGTTTCGAGGATATACCATTATGACAGGCGTGGTATGATGCTCTATAGCATGTGCATTACATCGACTGTTGGCATTTGTTCCATGTGGTTTCGTGAGGTCAAGAGTGAAATATAATCTACCAGTACTATTCATTACAATTTACTGGAGGTTGATTTTTGTGAATGGAGGCAATTCTCTCCAGACTATTACGTCAGTGCAGCTAGTGATGCATTTTATCCTTATGCACTTGGTTGGCATCCGTGTTCTTCCTGCCTTTGCTACTATTTTTGACAGCTACAAGCCTCTGATATCTCAACCTAATCTTGATGGAATTTAATAAGGAAGATAGTACAGTACTAAAAAAACTATCACAACTAATGGTATCCAGAGTATGATCAGCTCTGTATCCTAAATATATCACGAGCCTAATGATATTATGGTGCTCTTCCACGAACAAACATATACAACACAGAAAATTGAATCCGGTTTTCTCTCAGTGAAATATCAGATCCAAACCACAACATTATTGACCTATGCTAAGCGATGCCACATGAAAATATCAAATCATTTGTAATCAACAGTGCATTATTACATCCATCTATTGGACAACTAAACCGATATCAAACACCTACTTTATATATTAAATATGACGTATGTTGAAAGTAAAAGTCTTCATAAATAGACGTTTCTAAAATATTAAGTATGAATGATTCTGATGGTAATGAACTGTTAATCGTTTTGCAGGCAATACCATGTGTTTGATACCACATAGGTAATAGGTCAATTATGCATGTTGCTTAATAGTTGCTTTATCAACATGAGATATGAATATCTGCAAATTGTGGTCAGAAATGTTCAGTCTATTTGTAATGCAAAAGTACTAGCTATTATTGACATAATCGCATTTCCTCCTCCCTATGGAATTTGCTATTCTATTCACGTCCCTTTGCCTGCTGTGAAAACCATTTCACATGAGATTTCAGGCCGTTGCAAAAAAGTCATGCATGTTTTGGTAATGACTATAAAATGGATGTACGTGACAGCCATGCTAAGCACCATATTTTAGATTGACATTATTAACAGAAGTGGTATCCAGGAAAGAACAGTTTACAGTAGAATGTCAGGAGGGCGAAAATAGTACAGGAGCGTCATATGCATGTATACTGTGCAGCACAATCTTAAAACAGATATTGCACGACAACCGCCTTAGGGAATGAACTGTTATGTTGTTTTCTGATTTGACCTTGACTTTGACCTATTTTCATTTTAAAGTACAAGAGAAATTGGAAGATAAAGTACGCCAGGCAATAGTCATTCACCTGAATAATGTGAGTTTTACCCTGTATCAACATGTCTTTCAGTTCAGAAGTTTGAAAGTGCCATATTGCACGATGTAGCCTCATGCAATTGAAAGGTGCACTTGGTGTTCTGGAAAAATGTCTGCAGGCCCTTAGTACGGAATGAGAATTTTAACTTCATTAGACTCCATCATGTCACGGGGATATTTTGAATTAGATAAGTTTTTGCTTGGATACATCATTTTGTGTTAGAGCTGAAGTTGATTCATATTTATCATGTCGTTATACATCATCACTAGTTAGTGTTCGTACATACTATATATTTTCTATGGTTACCACCGGTTTCTATGACCTCTATCTGACGAATCATGATCCCTGAGGACTTTTCACTGTAAATTACTGAATTAAATGTTATTACCGACACGTATACACTAGTAGTATCAATGTTAATTTGGTTTTGACAGGGTTTCTGGCAACAGCAACCATCTTTGTTATGGGCCAAACCAAACCACTCGTTACCTTAGCAACAACATGATAATTACAACCATTGATTATTCCCACTGGGGACTCTCAAAAATTATCATGTGACCGTCTATATTCTCATTTATTTGGATGAAGGAATAAACTGTAAAAGGCGCATGATAAAACGTGGAACATGCATTATTAAATGAATAAATAATGAAGGTTGAAATGTAACCCGAAAACATTTACAAATGTAGAATATGAATTGTTCGATGGAATATTGTGGATCGAATGTGTGATTTGTTATTTCGCAATTTTGATACGGATCTCCTTTCATATAGCAACTGATGTTGATAATTTAATGTCCATTATCTTGTGCGTGCCTGTGAGCCACATCAAACTGTCCTTTGACTGTAATTAACCTATCCTAGTTGACATGCTGGAGACAGGACACTTCCGACATGTGGACAGGATGTCAATACTCGACTTGTGACAAGTGGTTTGGGAGTCAGTCCTACGTGACACACAGTTTTGTGCTCCTCCTCGTTGGATATACTTACTGGTAGCAATTGCTTGAAATGCTTTCATGTGGTAATAAGTAAAATATAGTCGGATTGTGCAACTCACGACAATATGTTTATTATAAAGTTATGTGAAAACCCGGGTACTTCATTCAAAATATTACGTCATAATTCAAGTGCAAATATTGGTGTATACTTACATTAAATCCTAATTATGTGATTAGGTGATATAAAAATGTTCGATTATTGGTCATTGAAGATGAAGCGATTGAAACCAGAGCTCAGTTTTGTGTCGTCGTCATATAGGCAGTCACGTATGACTCAGCTATCGTAGTATTACCTGATATCCAGGATACCACGATAATACTTGAAATTTATAATATTAATATCGTCAGTAGAATTATATGGTATGTTCAGGAAACAAACTCTGGGAATTGTGGTCATAACACAAAAATCAAGTATGTACATAGTATGTACATAGAAAAATGTTGAATCCATTTATCAATCGATGAACGTGATAGCAAATTTAGTATAACCTCTATTATTGCGAGTATGGCGTTCTGCTTATGAAAATCTACTCTATTCATATCCTATGAATCATAAACAATGATAATGCATATGCTCTTACCCTAATGGCCAAAATAAATGGTCCTCGATTAGTATTATGAGCACCACAGAAACTACATTGCATAATCAATATACAAGTTTTTTCGAACATTTTGACAAATTACATCAGCAAATTGTGATATGCTCATAATAAACCGTGGGAGAATGTTCCAAATTTATCTGGTGAGAAAAAAAGGAAAAGAACATGAATGCCATGAACTTCTTATGCAGTCATCGTACAACAATAATGCTGGCTTGTTACGTATAATAAATACTGAATTTCCTACGCCACCCTCCAAAGGTTACAACACACAGGGGTTCCATAATGATGTTCCCTGATAACTTATCAACCGAAATTATCTGCACAACCTGACATGATATTTAATGCAAGACGCTGAGGGCTGAATGTTCTTTTCTATTTTGGTCACAGAAATGTCACGAAAATCAATTCTCATAGGAATCATATTTTGAGCCAATCTTATCAAGAAGCACTTTACTTCTCGATCCAGCCACGTTTTTTGCCTCGCCAAGATGCCTCTTGATTTTCTGGGTCTTTGTCTCGTGTTGCACTGACGGTAAGCAGTCAGGAGATTCAAGGGTCTGAGTCACGCACGGGACATTATTTCAGTGGTGTGTATCAGTGGTGTGTCACCAAGTATTAACCAAAAATGGCTTTGGTAATGTGTCAGGTTCATTAACGACAACCCAGTTTCGGCAAAACAGTATTTAATTACAGAAGTCTATGGTGTATGCCACGCGTGTAAAGCAAAAGATGATGTTCCCTGCGTATTTTCAAGCCCCGTTTTATTCTCTTTATTTTGTATGATGTTAAAGACGTGTGCTTTAACGCCCTCTGTTGGATTACAGTTACATTGAAACGGATGTACATAACATTGGCATTGTGTTTCATATTTCATACATACATCACTATAATTTTATTTTTGTGTAGTATGTCTTGTAAGAGAACTATTCTGGTGCCACTCTGTACGTACATGGTACCAAACAGAATGATGAACTCATGGGGGAATGACAAGAATTGAACCCAAAACAGAAATGTAGCAATAAATACTAGCAAGTGGAATGCTTGAAATGTGAAATGTTACTGTCAAACTTTGAGATAATTACTGTATTAACCTATTGTTATATTTGATCCATGTTCAACCCATAGCAAACATCATTCCATTCAATCTTCGGCAGAGACTGTTCTCCAGTGTTGTCCCTTGTTTGTATAAGCAAATAAAAACTTTGTCAGAACTAATTGATTGCTATTTACCGAACCTTCGGAACTTGTTTGACAACCAGGGGCATATTCTCAGATAGAAAGATGGAACTCGAGACCTGAAACAAATTATTTTATTAGTCCCAGTGCTCGAACCAGAGCCAAGCGCCGTGTCAGACTGTCGACAAGGTATACCATACATCACGTTTCTTCTCGAAAGATTTCATTCTTAAAGAGAACTCGAATGGTATGGTCAGGAAACAAACTCTGGGAAATGTGGTCATGACACAAAAGTCATGTATGTGCATAGGCAATAATGTTGAACCCATTTATCAATCGATAAATGTCAAAGCAAATTGACTGTAACCTCGATTAATGCACGTATTACGCTATGCTTATGAAAATCTGCTCTATTCATATCCTATGAATCATAAAAATTAATAATGCATATGCTCTTACCCTAATGGCCAAAATATGAATGGTTCTCGATCAGTATTATGAGCACCACGGAAACCACATTGCATAATCAATAAACAAGTTTTTTTCAAACATTTTAGCAAATTACATCAGCAAATTGCAATATGCTCATAACAAATCGTGGGATATTGTTTAAAATTTATCTGCTGAGATTAAAGCAAAAAACATCAATATGAATGAAATTTTGACATAAGTGTCAGTTCCTGGTTCATATCTTGAGCTGTATATATCCAATATCCAGGACAAAGCAGTTACTAATTTATCGGACACATCAACACTCTTGAGTGTGCTGACAGGTGCGTGCCTGTGAGCCAAATAAAGGTAAATGTAGCCTGACAGTTGACATGTTGGGGGACAGGAAACATCCTACATGTACATGTGGACAGGATGTCAATACCTCCTTTGGGACACATGGAGGTTTCAAATCGATTTCCAACGGTTAATGCCCACCTGAAAATGCTCGGAAATACACATATTTATATCCTTGCCTACAGACGCTGATAACATGATTATACACATGTTTTGAAACCAACTACATATATGCTTACAGATTTTAGCTATTTATTAATCGATGACACGTTACGAGACATTCGTTATGACCCTCATCACAGAAAATATGACGCTCTGCCCTGTTCACGTGAAATGAATGTATACTAATTCCATCGGGTGTACAGTAGAAACAACTACATTAACCACATTGTCTGCCCCTGATGACGCCAGTGTGTCTTTTGATAAAGTATTTGGTTGGCCTTTGTTTCTATTGCGAAATGTTGCATTTTACGTTGTTATTGAATTCATCAAAATTTGGATGTATTGGTGTTAATAGATTGATACTTACATTCATGATCTTACCATAACGGTTCTTGAACAGTATTATGAATAACACGGAAAGCCTATTACATAATCAATACCAGTATGTGAGGACACGTTTTGTTTTCAAATTTGCATCTGATGCCAGTAAATAAAATACAAAAGTCTGGTATTTTGAAACACATGTTTTCAACTATATACAGACACTCATGACTGGCTCGATTCTGATGGATCTCTGGCCTGATATATAACACAAATTCCATTTATTAATATATTTTGCTCGCCTGGCATAATAAACTGGGCTTGGTCGTGATTACATGACTTTACGATTATCAAATGTTCACAGCTGACGACCAAATACCATCAATATTACGAATATGCAATCCCGAGATATGTACATTCACGAATTTGTACCACTGACACAAATTCGTTTAATAAATCCAGGCCTATCTGATATTTGAATGAAAGATTATGAATGACAAGTGCCATGAACTTCTTATGTCATCGTACAACATCAAGCTGGCTGGTTAGGTATGATAAATACTGAATTTCCTATGCCGCCCTCCAACCCTCCAAAAATCACCTCCAAAAATCACCTCCAGGTTACGACACACAGGGTTTATATAATGATGTTCTCTGATAACTTATCAACCCAAATTATCTGCACAACCTGACATGATATTTATTGCAAGACGCGTAGGGCTAAATGTTCTTTGCTATTTTGGTCACAGAAATGTCACAAGAATCAATTCTCATAGGAATCATATTTTGAGCCAATCTTATCAAGAAGCACTTTAATTCTCGCTCCAGCCACGTTTTTTTTTGCCTTGCCAAGACGTCTCTTGATTTTCTGGGTCTTTGTTTCGTGTTGCACTGACGGGAAGCAGCCAGGAGATTTAAAGGTCTGAGTCACGCATGAGACATTATTTCAGTGGTGTGTTTCAGTGGTGTGTCACCAAGTATTAACCAAAAAGGGCTTCGGTGATGTGTCAGGTTCATTAACGACAGTTACAGCAAAACAGTATTTGATTACAGAGGCCTATGGTGGAATCCACGCTGTCAGTGTGTAAGGCAAAATTAGTTATCAGATGATGTTCCCAGCATATTTTCAAGCCCCATTTTATTCTCTTTATTTTGTATGATGTTAAAGACGTGTCTCTTGCATTCTGTGCTTCAAAGAAACGTCCTCTTCTTGATTACAATAACACTGAAACGGATGTACGTAACATTGGCATTATGTTTCATATTTCATACATGCATCACTGTAATTTTATTTTCCCTAAGTATTTTTTGTAACACGAACTATTATGGTGCCACTCTGTACTCACATGGTACCAAACAGAACGATGAACTCATGGGTGAATGACATATCAGGAATTGGACCCGAAACCGAAATGGAGCAATAAATGCTAGCAAGTGGAATGGTTGAATTATGTCAAACTTTGAGATAATTACGGTATTAGGCTATTGTTATATTTGATCTATGTTCAACCCATAGCACACATCATTCCATTCAATCTTCGGCAGAGACTGTTCTCCAGTGTTGACCCTTGTTTGTAAGCGAATAAAAACTTTGTCAGAACTAATTGATTGCTATTTACCGAACTGTCGAAACTTGTTTGACAACCAGGGGCATATTCTCAGATAGAAAGATGAAAGTCCGAAACCTGAAACAAATTATTTTATTAGTCCGAGTGCTCGAACCAAAGCCAAGAGCCGTGTTAGATTGTCGACAAGGTACACCATACATCACGTTTCTTCTCGAAAGATTTCATTCTTAAAGCTAACTCGAATGGTATGTTCAGGAAACAAACTCTGGGAAATGTGGTCATGACACAAAAGTCATGTATGTGCATAGGCAATGATGTCGAACCCATTTATCAATCGATAAATGTGAAAGCAAATTGACTGTAACCTCGATTAGTGCTCGTATTACGCTATGCTTATGAAAATCTGCTCTATTCATATCCTATGAATCATAAAAATTGATAATGCATATGCTCTTACCCTAATGGCCAAAATATGAATGGTTCTCGATCAGTATTATGAACACCACGGAAACCACATTGCATAATCAATAAACAAGTTTTTTTCAAACATCTTAACAAATTACATCAGCAAATTGCAATATGCTCATAACAAATCGTGGATATTGTTTAAAATTTACCTGCTGAGATTAAAGCAAGAAACATCAATATGAATTAAATTTTGACATAAGTGTCAGTTCCTGGTTCATATCTTGAGCTGTATATATCCAATATCCAGGACAAAGCAGTTACTAATTTATCGGACACATTGAGTGTGCTGACAGGTGCGTGCCTGTGAGCCAAATGAAGGTAAATGTAGCCTGACAGTTGACATGTTGGGAGACAGGAAACATCCTACATGTACATGTGGACAGGATGTCAATATCTCCTTTGCAACACATGGAGGTTTCAAATCGATTTCCAACGGTTAATGCCCCACCTGAAAATGCTCGGAAATACACATATTTATATACTTACCTACAGACGCTGATAACATGATTATACACATGTTTTGAAACCAACTATATGCTTACAGATTTTAGCTATTCATTAATCGATGACAAGTTACGAGACATTCGTTATGACCTTCATCACATGACCTCATGAACATCTGCTCTGCCCTTTCACGTGAAATGAATGATTTATGATCTTACCATAACAGTTCTTGACCAGTGTTATCAATAACACGGAAAGCCTATTACATAATCAAAACGAGTATGTGAGGACACGTTTTGTTTTCAAATTTGCACCTGATGCTAGTATATAAAATACCAAAGCCTGGTATTTTGAAACACCTGTTTTCAACTATATACAGACACTCATGACTGGCTTGATTCTGATGGATCTCTGGCCTGATATAACACGAATTCCATTTATTAATCTATTTTGATCCGCTGGCATAATAAACTGGGTTTGCTTGTGATTACATGACGTTATGATTATCAATTGTTCACAACTGTCCACCATATACCATCAATATTACAAATATGCAATCCCGAGATATGTACTTCACGAATGTGTACCACTGACACAAATTCGTTTAATTAATCCAGGCCTATCTGATATTTGAATGAAAGGTAATGAATGACAAGTGACATGAACGTAATACAACAATGCTGGCTTGTTACGTATAATAAATAGTGAATTTCCTACGCCACCCTCCAAAACTCACATCCAAAAATAACGACACACTGGTTCTATAATGATGTTCTCTGATAACTTATCAACCTAAATTATCTGCACAACCTGACATGATATATATTGCAAGACGCTTAGGGCTAAATGTTCTTTGCTATTTTGGTCACAGAAATGTCACAAAATTCAATTCTCATAGGAATCATATTTTGAGCCAATCTTATCAAGAAGCACTTTAATTCTCGCTCCAGCCACGTTTCTTGCCTTGCCAAGACGTCTCTTGATTTTCTGGGTCTTTGTCTCGTGTTGCACTGACGGGAAGCAGTCAAGAGATTCAAGGGTCTGAGTCACGCATGGGACATTATTTCAGTGGTGTGTATCAGTGGTGTGTCACCAAGTATAACCCAAAAAGGGCTTTGATAATGTGTCAGGTTCATTAACGACCACCCAGTTACAGCAAAAAGTATTTGATTACAGAAACCGTGTGTTAAGGCAAAAATAGTTACGAGATGATATTTCCAGGCCCCGTTTTATTCTCTTTCTTTTGTATGATGTTGAAGACGTTTCTTTTGAATTCTGTGCTTCAAAGAAACGCCCTCTGTTTGAGTACAGTTACACTGAAATGGATGTACGTGACATTGGCATTGTGTTTCATATTTCATACATGCATCACTGTAATTTTATTTTCCCGTAGTATTTTTTGTGAGAAGATCTATTCTGGTACCACTCTGTACGTACATGGTGCCAAACAGAATAAAGAACTCATGGGGGAATGACATCCGTGCCGTGTCAGGTTGTCGACAAGGTACACCATACATCACGATTATTCTCCAAAATTTCATTCTTGAAGCGAACTTGCATAAATATCAGAAAAGCTATATTTAATCATAAACGTTAGTGTCGACGCAATCACTGACCTTTGAAATTATTCTGTGGACGTAAAGTTGCAGTAGCAAACTAGCTTATCAGTGCTAATACTTGAATCAGTATTTGGCTGATCGGCCTGCCTGAGTTCGACATCATAATATTCGATACGAAACTGTTTACCTACTTTCATCGAAAGGAAGTCTTCCGATGGACTAGACGGAATGGTCGCCGCTGCTGACAGGTTTCTAGAAGCCAGGGGATGGAGTTTCCATCGCACGGTACAGAAGGAGCGTGAGGACCAGAAGAAACGTAAAGCCTGACAAACCGCAAAACCCAACACAAGGTAACAGTAGGCAGTGTGATCGTTGTAAGCAATGGGGTCATGTAGCTTCTGAATGTGTTCGCAATAAGAAGGTTGATTATTCAACTAATTCCAGTAACAATTCCTATGTTCGCAAATGTTATAAACCTAGTCAACACGTGACATCACACAACCTCACAGTGATATCACATATGCCTCACATCTTTGATGTCACATTCGTGATGCCACAGGGATATCACTGTGACCTCACAACTGTGACCTCTATCGTGTGAGGTCGATGTGATGTCATTATGACCTCAGACATAATGGCATCACAAAGGTGATATTGTTTTGATGTCACAGGGACCTCGCAACTGTGACCTCAAAGGTGTGAGGTCGATGTGATAACACGATGACATCTCAGATATGACCTCACAAATGTAATATTGCCGTGATGTCACTGTGATATAATAAAAATGGCCGATATTTAAATAATATAATAATTAATTGGAAAAGTCGGAATTTGAGGTGGGCGTGAGTTATGGATGACTTTCACATAGGATCAGCCATGAAATACCATTTGCGCAGACTTTGTGACGCTATATGCGTGATGTATGGCACATATTATCATTTGTTAATATTATTTCCGAACCTGCATCCATATCACATAAAATGAAAATACTCTATTTTGCGCCGCTAGAGACGTCAAACCTGTGAGGTCGGTGTGAGTTTGATGACGGGTGACAGTTTGAGGTCAACACGATATCATACTGTGACCTTGCTGTTCTCTGAATTTGAGGTAACTATGAGGCGAATGTGAGGTCAAATTGTTGACTTGGAATGTAATCTAGTAGGACACATTGCGAGAGACTGTCGGTCTAAAGTTGCAAGCTGCTACGAAACGGAGAACGCGCCTGACATAGATGAGGAAGGTGCCACATGTGCTCCGGAAAGACAGACCAGCAACGCTTGTGAAAGTGCACATAACTCCCAGGTAAAACCAGTAGTTAACTTACCAGTGATAACAGGCCTTTGTGCTAAACATGGAATGTCCAAAACATTCAGTAGCAGGATGCCTGTATTCAATGGAAAAGTCGGCACTGTAATGGTAGACACGCTCAGAGACAGCGGTTGCAGTGGAGTTGTTGTGAAACGTAATCTAGTTAGAGATGACCAGTTAACTGGAGAAGTACATCAGTGTATTCTTATGGAATGGATCTATCAAGAAAGTACCTATTGCATTGATCAGTATTGACACCCCGTATACAATATGAGAAGTGAATGCTATGTGCATGGAAAACCCGATTTATGATCTAGTTGTAGGTAATGTCAATAATGCCAGGACCGCCGATGATCCGGATCCAGATTGGGTACCAACAGACGTTGCAGGCGCCACAACAAGAGCACAACAGAGAGCCGAGCAGAAGCCTATGAAACCACTACACGTGTTGGACGAGACTGGTGAACAAGTCAACAAAGACAAGCTCGTTGCCATGCAAGAAGCAGATCCTACTATTTCCTCACTAAAGTTAAATGATATTAAGGTACGAGGTTCAAATAAGTCGTGGTATGAGAAGAAAAACGGTTTGATTTACGATTTTCTTTCAAAGTCACTGTCGGAACCCGACTACCGTAACGTCGCATTACGGTAGTCATGAAGATGACGCAAGGTAAATCGATTCGTTTAATTGTCTGCTGTTTTTTTCCTAAAAATAATATACTGACATGAACTATTCCACATACATATAGTATAAGACATGAATCTCTAAATTGTCATGCAGGATATGCTGTAATGGCATTTTCGGGATGAAAGTGGTTGATAAGATTTGCTATTGACTACCGTAACGTTTCAGCCTGACTACCGTAACGTGACCGATCTGCGATTTAGGAGCACGTGAAATTGAACAGCAAATATGCACGTAAAATTGATCATTTTCATCATTACAGAGATGGGTTTCAGAAACAGAACGAATGACAAAATATATAACAAAATAGTATTCTATATTCAAACTGTCCGCTGTAAAAGCTGCTGCAATGATCTTCAAATCAAATCGACACACATGAAACCTACGCCTGTTTTGGAGTAACAACTTGAAAATTCGGATGTTTGTGTATTCATCACCCTAATACATTACGTTGACCACAACACTTTAAACTACAAGCGCTATAACCAGATAAGTGCTATAGATTCAACAAATTCAACATGCGAAGAAGGCAGAAATTCCAGGCAATCAAGTCCAAATCCGAGTTCCGGGCTCCTAATCCATGAACATATCAGTCAACGACAATTCAGGAGCTGTTACATACAAGGTATGTGTAATTATTGATACGGGCTAAAAAGTATCAATATATTACCACCGATAGAGCCAATATTTCTACTGTACACCTGATGGAATTAGTATACACTGCCCAGCAACCTGAGAAAATGAGAAATCTGAAACAAACCCCATGGAATAGATATATGACAAGTACATATGTACCTAATCACAATAGTTGATGGTATAACATTGAAAAAAAACTTACCTCGTCAAACTTTATTGATACGTTTGATACGTGCCCTGCAATTGAATAGCGTTATACATATAATTATTTGCGACACTGGGCCTGCCTAGATGTAGTCCTACATGAACGATATAGTACTGGCAACCGATACACAACCTGGCACGCGTATAACCACAAACGAAAACGAAATACATTTATTTATTTTACACATATCTATATCAGCTCCATATTACTAGAAAGTGGAATGGTTGAAATGTGAGAGTTACTGTCAAACTTTGAGATAATTACTGTCTTAACCTATTGTTATATTTGATCCATGTTCAACCCATAGCAAACATCATTCCATTCTATCTTCGGCAGAGACCGTTCTCCAGTGTTGTCCCTTGTTTGTATAAGCAAATAAAAACTTTGTCAGAACTAATTGATTGCTATTTACCGAACCTTCGAAACTTGTTTGACAACCAGGGGCATATTCTCAAATAGAAAGATGGAACTCGAAACCTGAAACAAATTATTTTATTAGTCCCAGTGCTCGAACCAAACCAAGCGCCGTGTCAGATTGTCGACAAGGTATACCATACATCACGTTTCTTCTCGAAAGATTTCATTCTTAAAAAGAACTCGAATGGTATGTTCAGGAAACAAACTCTGGGAAATGTGATCATAACACAAAAGTCATATATGTGCATAGGCAATATTGTTGAACCCATTTATCAATCGATAAATGTGAAAGCAAATTGATTGTAACCTCGATTAGTGCACGTATTACGCTATGCTTATGAAAATCTGTTCTATTCATATGCTATGAATCATAAAAATTGATAATGCATATGCTCTTACCCTAATGGCCAAAATATGAATGGTTTTCGATCAGTATTATGAGCACCACGGAAACCACATAGCATAATCAATAAACAAGTTTTTTTCAAACATTTTAACAAATTACATCAGCAAATTGCAATATGCTCATAACAAATCGTGGGATATTGTTTAAAATTTATCTGCTGGGATTAAAGCAAAAAACATCAATATGAAAGAAATTTTGACATAAGTGTCAGTTCCTGGTTCATATCTTGAGCTGTATATATCCAATATCCAGGACAAAGCAGTTACTAATTTAATCGGACACATCAACACTCTTGAGTGTGCTGACAGGTGCGTGCATGTGAACCAAATGAAGGTAAATTTAGCCTGACAGTTGACATGTTGGGAGACAGGAAACATCCTACATGTACATGTGGACAGGATGTCAATACCTCCTTTGGGACACATGGAGGTTTCAAATCGATTTCCAACGGTTAATGCCCCGCCTGAAAATGCTCGGAAATACACATATTTATATACTTGCCTACAGACGCTGATAACATGATTATACACATGTTTTGAAACCAACTACATCTTTGCTTACAGATTTTAGCTATTTATTAATCGACGACACGTTACGAGACATTCGTTATGACCTTCATCACTGAACATCTGCTCTGCCCTTTCACGTTAAATGAATGATTTATGATCTTACCACAACGGTTCTTGACCAGTGTTATGAATAACACGGAAAGCCTATTACATAATCAAAACCAATATGTGAGGACACGTTTTGTTTTCAAATTTGCACCTGATGCTAGTATATAAAATACCAAAGTCTGGTATTTTGAAACACCAGTTTTCAACTATATACAGACACTCATGACTGGCTTGATTCTGATGGATCTCTGGCCTGATATAACACGAATTCCATTTATTAATCTATTTTGATCCGCTGGCATAATAAACTGGGTTTGCTTTTGATTACATGACGTTATGATTATCAATTGTTCACAACTGTCCACCATATACCATCAATATTACAAATATGCAATCCCGAGATATGTACTTCACGAATGTGTACCACTGACACAAATTCGTTTAATTAATCCAGGCCTATCTGATATTTGAATGAAAGGTAATGAATGACAAGTGACATGAACGTAATACAACAATGCTGGCTTGTTACGTATAATAAATAGTGAATTTCCTACGCCACCCTCCAAAACTCACATCCAAAAATAACGACACACTGGTTCTATAATGATGTTCTCTGATAACTTATCAACCTAAATTATCTGCACAACCTGACATGATATATATTGCAAGACGCTTAGGGCTAAATGTTCTTTGCTATTTTGGTCACAGAAATGTCACAAAATTCAATTCTCATAGGAATCGTATTTTGAGCCAATCTTATCAAGAAGCACTTTAATTCTCGCTCCAGCCACGTTTCTTGCCTTGCCAAGACGTCTCTTGATTTCTGGGTCTTTGTCTCGTGTTGCACTGACGGGAAGCAGTCAAGAGATTCAAGGGTCTGAGTCACGCATGGGACATTATTTCAGTGGTGTGTATCAGTGGTGTGTCACCAAGTATAACCCAAAAAGGGCTTTGATAATGTGTCAGGTTCATTAACGACCACCCAGTTACAGCAAAAAGTATTTGATTACAGAAACCGTGTGTTAAGGCAAAAATAGTTACGAGATGATATTTCCAGGCCCCGTTTTATTCTCTTTCTTTTGTATGATGTTGAAGACGTTTCTTTTGAATTCTGTGCTTCAAAGAAACGCCCTCTGTTTGAGTACAGTTACACTGAAATGGATGTACGTGACATTGGCATTGTGTTTCATATTTCATACATGCATCACTGTAATTTTATTTTCCCGTAGTATTTTTTGTGAGAAGAACTATTCTGGTACCACTCTGTACGTACATGGTGCCAAACAGAATAAAGAACTCATGGGGGAATGACATCCGTGCCGTGTCAGGTTGTCGACAAGGTACACCATACATCACGATTATTCTCCAAAATTTCATTCTTGAAGCGAACTTGCATAAATATCAGACGGATGTCAAGTGTAAGTTGAGCTTTTTGAGAGAGAAAAAATACTCCCAATGGGATATAACGTAATTGATACCCCCATGAAATGATTTTTACTCATGCCGACAATGTATAAAACACGTGTACGATCTTTCTCAGATAACGAAGATCGAAAAGCTATATTTAATCATAAACGTTAGTGTCGACGCAATCACTGACCTTTGAAATTATTCTGTGGACGTAAAGTTGCAGTAGCAAACTAGCTTATCAGTGCTAATACTTGAATCAGTATTTGGCTGATCGGCCTGCCTGAGTTCGACATCATAATATTCGATACGAAACTGTTTACCTACATTCATCGAAAAGAAGTCTTCCGATGGACTAGACGGAATGGTCGCCGCTGCTGACAGGTTTCTAGAAGCCAGGGGATGGAGTTTCCATCGCACGGTACAGAAGGAGCGTGAGGACCAGAAGAAACGTAAAGCCTGACAAACCGCAAAACCAAACACAAGGTAACAGTAGGCAGTGTGATCGTTGTAAGCAATGGGGTCATGTAGCTTCTGAATGTGTTCGCAATAAGAAGGTTGATTATTCAACTAATTCCAGTAACAATTCCTATGTTCGCAAATGTTATAAACCCAGTCAACACGTGACATCACACAACCTCACAGTGATATCACATACGCCTCACATCTTTGATGTCACATTCGTGATGCCACAGGGATATCACTGTGACCTCACAACTGTGACCTCTATCGTGTGAGGTCGATGTGATGTCATTATGACCTCAGACATAATGGTATCACAAAGGTGATATTGTTTTGATGTCACAGGGACCTCGCAACTGTGACCTCAAAGGTGTGAGGTCGATGTGATAACACGATGACATCTCAGATATGACCTCACAAATGTGATATTGCCGTGATGTCACTGTGATATAATAAAAATGGCCGATATTTTAATTAATATAATAATTAATTGGAAAAGTCGGAATTTGAGGTGGGCGTGAGTTATGGATGACTTTCACATAGGATCAGCCATGAAATACCATTTGCGCAGACTTTGTGACGCTATATGCGTGATGTATGGCACATATTATCATTTGTTAATATTATTTCCGAACCTGCATCCAAATCACATAAAATGAAAATACTCTATTTTGCGCCGCTAGAGACGTCAAACCTGTGAGGTCGGTGTGAGTTTGATGACGGGTGACAGTTTGAGGTCAACACGATATCATACTGTGACCTTGCTGTTCTCTGAATTTGTGGTGACTATGAGGTGACTGTGAGGTCAAATTGTTGACTTGGAATGTAATCTAGTAGGATACATTGCGAGAGACTGTCGGTCTAAAGTTGCAAGCTGGTACGAAACGGAGAACGCGCCTGACATAGATGAGGAAGGTGCCACATGTGCTCCGGAAAGACAGACCAGCAACGCTTGTGAAAGTGCACATAACTCCCAGGTAAAACCAGTAGTGATCTTACCAGTGATAACAGGCCTTTGTGCTAAACATGGAATGTCCAAAACATTCAGTAGCAGGATGCCTGTATTCAATGGAAAAGTCGGCACTGTAATGGTAGACACGCTCAGAGACAGCGGCTGCAGTGGAGTTGTTGTGAAACGTAATCTAGTTAGAGATGACCAGTTAACTGGAGAAGTACATCAGTGTATTCTTATGGAATGGATCTATCAAGAAAGTACCTATTGCATTGATCAGTATTGACACCCCGTATACAATATGAGAAGTGAATGCTATGTGTATGGAAAACCCGATTTATGATCTAGTTGTAGGTAATGTCAATAATGCCAGGACCGCTGATGATCCGGATCCAGATTGGGTACCAACAGACGTTGCAGGCGCCACAACAAGAGCACAACAGAGAGCCGAGCAGAAGCCTATGAAACCACTACACGTGTTGGACGAGACTGGTGAACAAGTCAACAAAGACAAGCTCGTTGCCATGCAAGAAGCAGATCCTACTATTTCCTCACTAAAGTTAAATGATATTAAGGTACGAGGTTCAAATAAGTCGTGGTATGAGAAGAAAAACGGTTTGATTTACGATTTTCTTTCAAAGTCACTGTCGGAACCCGACTAATTGTCTGCTGTTTTTTTCCTAAAAATAATATACTGACATGAACTATTCCACATACATATAGTATAAGACATGAATCTCTAAATTGTCATGCAGGATATGCTGTAATGGCATTTTCGGGATGAAAGTGGTTGATAAGATTTGCTATTGACTACCGTAACGTTTCAGCATGACTACCGTAACTTGACCGATCTGCGGTTTAGGAGCACGTGAACAGCAAATATGCACGTAAAATTGATCATTTTCATCATTACAGAGATGGGTTTCAGAAACAGAACGAATGACAAAATATATAACAAAATAGTATTCTATATTCAAACTGTCCGCTGTAAAAGCTGCTGCAATGATCTTCAAATCAAATCGACACACATGAAACCTACGCCTGTTTTGGAGTAACAACTTGAACATTCGGATGTTTGTGTATTCATCACCCTAATACATTACGTTGACCACAACACTTTAAACTACAAGCGCTATAACCAGATAAGTGCTATAGATTCAACAAATTCAACATGCGAAGAAGGCAGAAATTCCAGGCAATCAAGTCCAAATCCGAGTTCCGGGCTCCTAATCCATGAACATATCAGTCAACGACAATTCAGGAGCTGTTACATACAAGGTATGTGTGATTATTGATAAGGGCTAAAAAGTATCAATATATTACCACCGATAGAGCCAATATTTCTACTGTACACCTGATGGAATTAGTATACACTGCCCAGCAACCTGAGAAAATGAGAAATCTGAAACCTCGTCAAACATTATTGATACGTTTGATACGTGCCCCGCAATTGAATAGCGTTATACATATAATTATTTGCGACACTGGGCCTGCCTAGATGTAGTCCTACATGAACGGTATAGTACTGGCAACCGATACACAACCTGGCACGCGTATAACCACAAACGAAAACGAGATACATTTATTTATTTTACACATATCTATATCAGCTCCATATTTGTTGTGGAGTTTTGATATATAAAACAAAATAGCACATAAAAAATCTGCGTGGTTTGTAACGTTTCGGTAGTCAGCCGTTTGCGTTACGGTAGTCACTATTCTGATATCACCTGACGTTACGGTAGTTGTCATTGTTTTTTTATCGAACGAATATCACACGTACACTCACTGCTCTGGCTACTCTAGTGAAACTGATAACTTCATACGTTATGTGGCTTCAAAATTGTTTCGATCCTAATTTGTATCGTACAACTTATCAAGAAAAATCGATAGGAAACAAAACGGAACGACATACCCTCCGCCATCTTAATGACCACCATAACGTGACGTTACGGTAGTCGGGGTTCCGACACTGAAAGTCCTAAGTCTACTAAGAATAAAGTGTTAAAACAAATTCTTGTTCCTAACGTATTGAGACGTCAAGTTATGAAACTAGCTCACGATGGATTGTTTGGAGGTCACTTAGGAACTCAGAAAACTGTTAACAGAGTAAGATCTAATTCCTATTGGAATGGAATGTATGCGGATGTTTCCAAGCACTATATTGCTTGTGACATTTGTCAGAAGACTGTCAAAACAGATAGAGTAAGTAAAGTTCTATTAGAGAATATGCCTTCTCTTTTGACACTCCTTTCAAACGTGTAGCTGTCGATTTAATTGGTCCTTTACATCCGATTACTAGTAAGGGTAATCGCTATGTGTTAACACTGGTGGATTATGCCACACGATACCCCGAGGCCTTAGTCGACATCTTCGGTCGCGTTGGAGTGCCCGAGGAAGTGTTGAGTGACATGGGAACTCAATTCACATCTGACGTTATAAAACAGGTGAGCAAACTGCTTTCAAACAATTAACTACAACGCCTCATCATCCTCAATGTAACGGATTAGTAGCTCAGTAGTGGCTCAGTAGAAATGGTCCGGTAAGAGTCAAACCTTATCCTATACCTTATGCCCTGCACAGTGTCATCAACGATGAAGTAGATAAAATGTTCAAGCTTGGAGTAATTCAGACATCTAATTCAACGTACAGTACTGCTGTAGCATCGGTCAGGAAAAGTGATGGAAGTAACAGATTCTGCATAGACTTTCGACGGTTAAACCGAGTAACCTTGTATGATACAGTACCCATGCCTAAACCAGAAGACATCTTCGTGCAACTGAGTTGAGATAATTACTTCAGCAAGATTGATTTGTCAAAAGGTTATTGGCAAATACCTATGGCTCAGAGTTGTATACCTAAAACAGATTCCGTTACTACAGAAGGTTCATATGTATTCCTAGAAATGCCGTTTGGTATGAAGAACAGTGGCGCTACATTCAATGGAATGATGAGAAAACTTTCACATGGTCTTGATAATGTGAAGAGCTATGTCGACAATATTTTGGTACACACTAAAACTTGGCATGAACACTTGTTGAATCTTGATTATAAGTTGTTCTCCAGAATTAAAGCGGCTGGTTTGACCGCGAGGCCTACGAAATGTGACCTTGGGGAGACGGTCAGGAATTTCCTCAGCCGTGTGGTCGGAAACGGATAGGTCGCGTTGGAGTTGTCCAACGTTGAAAAGATCAGGAACGCTGAAGAGCCTACTAAAAAGAAGCAAATCAGATCGTTCATTGGTTTGGCAAGTCATTATCGTAATTTCATTCCTAACTTTTTTGCCATTGCAGCACCTTTAACTGATTTGACAAAGAAAGGTCTACCCAATAATGTTGTGTGGTCGGAGGCTGCAGAGAGAGCATTTGTAACTCTCAAAAAGTTGCTGACTAATGATCCAATTCTTAAACTGCCTGATTGTACTAAGAGGTTCTATCTTCAGACAGACGCATCAGACAGAGCTGTAGGTGCAGTTCTTTTTTTTTGTATAAACTTTATTTTCCGATTCCCAAACACGCAAGAGCGTATATCAATGGGTCTCAACAAAGAAACAGTGCAATAGCATGACGATAAGTTGATGCCGGTAGGCTAGGGCAGCTCTAAGATGTTGCCCAGAAAATGTGCGTACTCCACGATGGAGAAGGAGTGTCTGGTTTGGTGTGGGCGGTTAAACGTTTCCAGGTATATTTGTATGGCAAGGAATTAAAATTGCTCAATGATCACCAGCCACTCGTTTACTTAAACAGGTCAAACTGTCTAATGGGAGAATTATGAGGTGGGCTCTGTTTTTTGCAACCTTATTTGATACGTATTGACGCTATCAAAGGAGTCCAGAATGTTGGTGCAGACTATATGAGTCGTATGTATAATGAATAGTGCTTCGGCAACCAAATAGTGCTTCGGCAACTAATGAATAGTGCAAACCAAATAAGTGGGGCGTATATTATGTCATCCCCAATGTTTTCCTTGTCGCACTTGAAACCGGATATATATGTTCATGTACTTTTGCAGTGTTTTTCCTGCCACTTCACAGATTCGATTCACGATTGATTGCACCTCGCCCATTGTACAGGTTGTTCACGTAGGTTTTGTCTCGTGGTATTGTGAAAGGCATATCCTTCGTTGTATGCCGAGTGATCATTGTTCGGGGATTCTGTATGCTTGTTCTTGTCTATAAATCGTGGCGCAAGTGCAAATATGTACATTTGACCAGGAACGGGTTCGACAGCGGGGACGTACGCCAGCTAACCTGCTTTGTATGCAGATGTAGATTAATTGTATTGCTGAAATGTAGCTACGTATATTCCTGTTTGAAAACTGTCGGGAGACAAGTAAGTAGTGTGCATGTGTATGTGGGCTAGGGTTAGTTTATTGCCCAGTATAATCGTTTACTGCAATTGTTTTCCTTTGATTGTAGTGAACTTTCACTGTTAGAGTTGACCATGCTGGTCCGCCTGTATGTGTGTGCATCTGCCTGTTTGACCGCCGTGTGCTGTCGCCACCTTGCTGTGTGCTGTCGCCACCTCCCCGTGTGCTGTATCTTCGCCCCTACCTTGCTGTGTGCTGTATCACCGTCGTTACCACCTCGATGTGTGTTGCATCTCCGTCGTCGCCACCTCGCTGTGTTGTCGCCGCCGCCACCTCGGCTGTGGGCTGCGTAGTCGTCGTCGTCACTGCTTCGAATGTCGTCGTTTTGTCGTGGGATCCTCCCCGCTGTCGTGTCGTGGAACCTGTGAACTGTGACCTTGTGAAACAACCCACCAGAGACTGTATGAATGTGTGCGTGAATGTGTGAGTGATTCAGGGTTGTACACATATACGTAATACATTAATTTCTCTCATGTTCTAATAAATGTCATATTATTATTTGTGGTTCGTTGCTGCGATTCTGAGTACTTGCCATTCCACCCCCAGACAAACGTGACAATTACCATACTTTGGAAGTTTATTACCACAAACCCTTAAATCTGAAATTTACAGCCAATACATTATATTCATTGAAACTCACTAGAAGTATGGATGTAGAATTAGAAGTTAACTCGACTATATGCGTACACAAAATCTAGATGTTACGCAGGTAGTCTCCAAATATCCAAGAGAAGTCGTAGCCAGACTTCTTCAGCTGAAGGTCGTTGGCCCATTTGAGCCATTCTTGTGTTGGATTTCGCATGAATCGGTGCTGAAAAGATTTAAAAAAAAAAAACTACTTTGAAAACACATGCCCTATCTTGCTGTAAATCGCGACATCGGATCTGTATGTACAGTCGTTACTTGTAACAACTTGTTAGCACATCATGTTATGGTGTTATACTCTGGTTTTTCTTACTTGTTTACACAGGTTTTTGAAGATATTTCTGAGATGGTAAATGGTATCTTTCTATAACTTGGCAACTATCACCTGGGAGTCAAACTAAATTTTCTGTCGAATTTCAGACTTCTATCGCAAAAAAATTAAAGAAGTTGGCTACCTACCCCAATGTTAAATTTCAGCCCAAAACGGATCTCAACAATCCGAGCATATTTGAGGATTTCGTCCTGTTCACATCCCTCAGGATTCGAAGTATCACTAGTTTTGGACCAGAAGACACATTCGTAAAACTGAGCAAATGCATAAAATTGTGTGCGGACCCACAAATTAGATGACAGGGCTGAATTTATGGTGTTATATATACTCTGGTATCGAATGACCTACCTGAATCTACAAAAAAATATCAAGTCTGCGTAGGAATGCAAGAAATGTTTGTTATCATGGGAACCTGAGTGTTCCTGTTCTGTCTGTGACCTATGTATTTTAAACACTCAATTATATGTTACCTTTCATTTCCATCTTCTTGTCTCATTTGTAAATATATCACATCTTTTCGTTGCATG
Organism: Terebella lapidaria; assembly: GCA_949152475.1. Classification (NCBI taxonomy): domain Eukaryota; kingdom Metazoa; phylum Annelida; class Polychaeta; order Terebellida; family Terebellidae; genus Terebella; species Terebella lapidaria. The sequence continues at coordinate 14,159,845 of OX424558.1, forward strand.
TTTACTGTCGGTCAATAGCACTTGTGCTAATGTTTTCTTTAACCTTGGGGTAGATTGCCAATTTTCTCCAATCTCGTGATAGAAGTCGGAAATTTTGGTAGAAAATTGCCGTTTGACTCCCAGGTGAAGTATACCAAGTTATTGTGCGGCGTTAGCCATACTATATCTGTTAGTGAAATTTTGACCCCATGGTACCACTGACGAGAAGCTCAGCGATGACATACCCATATATTATGTCACAAACTCACATTACAACACAGCTAAGTGGCAAATACTGAGCGAGAAAAACACACACCATGGTCCTTTGTGGAAAGTGCAACTAAAACACATTTTGGCAAGAATATTGTGCAAATCGAAAAAACTTACAGGTGAGAATCAATTTACGCATGAAAAAACTCCACCCCAGTATCCCAGGTATAAGGGAGTATTTACGAGAACTGATCTCTGTGATAGGGATTCCTGCCGCCAGCGAGAGAGTTATTACAATACGAGTTCACGGAATCGAGTTTCTTTTCATATTGTTAGCAAACTGATTATTGGGCTTGAGTTAGAATGGTATTTATTTTTATGATCCTGTAACCACGGAACGTTTTTGTATTCACTCATCCTGTAATGTTTTTGTGTTCACTCAGCCTCAAGTATTGGTTGCAGTCACATTTGTCCCCGTGGCCGCACACGTAACCTTAAGGTCTGGTGTTGTGATGCTTGTTATACGATATCATTTAACTTCACAAAAGTATCATAATGAAAACAGTGTAAACGAGTCATTAAAAATCAGAGTATACCCAGAGGAGATCCTTACAAACGTTCACGCAGTTAATTGGAATGACATTCTCCCAAACAAAACTTAATCAGTGACGCAATCTTGTTCACCTCTCAGTATTCTATTGTACGAACGCATTTCGTTCTCACCTGGTAGGGTGTGTTCGACTTGTCGTGGTACACAAAGAACAACACCCCGTTGTTCATACCGTACTGTAGCCTGTGATCCACCTCCAGTTTGTCGGGTCTGTCATATGATTTCTGAACATACACCGGCATGATCGAACCGTTGCCTGATTTGTAGTTACATTCGATGTAATCCTCGCTCTTATTTCCGCCGATGCCAAGAATCGAGCCCTGTTTCCATTTTATGTTGATTGTCTTTCTGATGGAAATGTAGGTGAGAATTTCTCCCCTCAGAAACGACATGTTGCCGTCACCGTGTAAGGCTTCTGTCGAAGGGACACACGTGCATTAATATATCATTTTGTTGCGTTTGTTTATTGCTCACTTATTGCATATCCATTCTGAATTATTATAATTATATGATTATTATTATTAAATTTAAGAAGACAATGTTTTATATAGTTGAAGTACTCTATGCATCCGATCAATCCTCGTGCAGTTTATCCTGCAGTGTATGTCTGAGACAAGGTCACAGCGAGAGATAGATATATCAATACACAATTATTTCATGTATTCAAATGCCTTAACTAATCAACTTACGTGTGCTATCTTGAAAGTAATTTCTAAAAATGCGGGGCATGGGCTGTCAGAGGTTCACCTGACGTCCTAGTTCTGGTAAAATCTGATTGGTCGGGCTGGTCAGGTCAGGTGCACGAGTCACGTGTATATCTCGCATGATACAAGGTCTGCATGTAAGCAATTCATTTTTAAACTGAAGTATATCTGGACTACAGCATGATATATATAGGAACAATAGTCACTTAAGTGGATGTGTGACCGTCTGTGCTACTAAGATGACAATATATAAGCAACTTTTAAAAGTGATAGATCGTGCACAACGGGAGAAAATCAAAACAGTTATTCCAAAATACAAAAACGCGTCTAGACATATTCAGCCAGAGGTCAAGAAAGGTTGTCGGGGAAATGTACAGCAAGGTAAGAGCAATAAAAGAACAAGATAAGACTCGAATTCTAAGAATTGACCCGACGGTCTTTCCTGGTAATTGTCCGTCATGGGCGATTGTCACATAGGCTGTTAGTCAATATAAAAACGGTTTGCTATTGCTAGTAGGGAGGGACCGATCTCTAACGGTTTATTTTATTAAATAAACTTTTTTGGTTATATTATTAAAGGTCCCTGTCGATCTATTACAGATGGATTGACTGGTTCATTGAAATATATCAGACTTGTCAATATCATTATACCAATATCTAACATTTTATTTTCTGAATGATGCTAACTGGAACACCTAAAAGTAATGATGTTTTTTTCTAAAATGTACATGTATCTTCATCAATATCAAAAGGCTGGTGTTATGATATACTCTAATTGTTCATTATAAAAATGAAATATTCAAGATAATTTTTGGATCATCATGTGTGGTTGAAGTGTGAGTGATATAGCAATGAAAACACACGACATTGATATAAAAATCATCAGAACTAGAACTGTATGTCAAGTGTGGACTTGGGTGAAGCTATTTATTTCGTTCAGAACATTAAATACAACTACGGATATCTGATTCATCTCCGTAACTCCAAAGATGATTTTTGATGAGGGTAGCGCCTTTTGCAGACTTGCATATTATCATTCACTGGTTTTCTTAAATCCTGCTCTTATTTAAATGAGATAGCTTTCTGGCTAATATACCTTCGATCCACTCATCATTCCATCATAGTTAGTTATAGGTTCAGTTATACATTTATAACACTCATCACCTCTGTGACCTCGGTATATCAAGTGGGAGCTCTGACCAAATTTAAGATCTATTATAGTGTTACATAATGAACAAAATTTATCCTCGTTGAACCATGAGCACAACAAGCGCTTTCAGATCAGTCACAATGACAACTATACCAACTGGGCACATGACGTCTTAAAGACGACTTTTTTCCGTCATTTGGTGACGTCTAATTTACGTCTCATCTTAGTCTTATATGCAAAGCTAAAAGACGTCTTTTATATGACAGAAAAATGACGTCTTTTCGATAACAGTAAAAAGACGTCTTTCATATAACAGTAAAAAGATGTCTTTTATATAACGGTAAAAAGACGTTTTTTATATAACATTAAAAATATACTATTCTATCAATGTTGTATTTCACACAGTGTTGTATTTTACGTTTGTTATTGGCATCATCAAGATCTGACTGTATTGGTTGTAATAGATTGATACTAACATTCATACCACTGAGTCATTTTCACTGCTGGCGGACGTTAAATCTGTCCCCGAGGATACCATCAACTCAGTAGCCTTCTGGCTTGTGATTGGGTACTTATGTACTGTCATATATCTATTCCATGGGGTTTGTTTCAGATATCTAAAATATTTTCATAGGTTGTTGGGCAGTTGTATACTAATTCCATCAGGTGTACAGTAGAAACAACTACATTTAACACACTGTCTGCCCCTGATGACGCCAGTGTGTCTTTGCATAACTTTTTGGTCGGTCTTTGTTTTTATTGCACAAAGTTGTATTTTACATTTGTTATTGGCATCATCGAGATCTGACTGTATTGGTTGTAATAGATTGATACTTACATTCATACCAATGAGTCGGTGTCACTGCTGGCGGTCGTTAAATCTGTCCCCGAGGATACCATCAACTCAGTAGACTTCTGGCTTGTGATTAGGTACTTATGTACTTGTCATATATCTATTACATGGGGTTTGTTTCAGATATCTAAATTATTTTCATAGGTTGTTGGGCAGTTGTATACTATTTCCATCAGGTGTACAGTAGAAACAACTACATTTAACACACTGTCCGCCCCTGATGACGCCAGTGTGTCTTTGCATAACTATTTGGTCGGGCTTTGTTTTTATTGCACAATGTTGTATTTTACGTTTTTTATTGGCATCATTAAGATCTGACTGTATTGGTTGTAATAGATTGATACTTACATCCACGGGTTTTATGTGACAGGCAGCCCTCTATCTCGATACGAGGCTGGGTTATCCGCTGCCGGCTGGATGCTATTGTAAATGATCCAAGCAAACAACCCAACAATCAGTGCAGGGAGAGGCTGTGTATATTCCTGAACCGCGAAACTTCAAGTTTATTTATGGGGAGGAATCGGATCGAGTATGTATATACAAACAGTCCGATGTTTTCCATCTAGAGCGGTGAATTTGAAAACCCGTTGATTAAATTCTAGAGGCCAACAGCATGTAGATCGATATGTTCAGTAAAATCTAGAAGCTAGCTGTAGGACAAGAAGTTCAAAAACATATTCCTTGTGCGAAATATTGAATTAGGCCTATACAGTATCTGTGCTACCAGTAGTGAAACGACGTCTTAAAGACGTTTTTTTTTTCAGTCACGACCTTCGTGTTGAATGCGACGAGAAAACGACCGTAAAAAGACGTCTTAATCATGTCGTGTGTCCAGGGGTTAAACATCAAGACATGTCACAAGTGTTGATGAAATCATTTATAGGGTCAATGTTCAAATAATGTCCGAAATGTTCAAAAAGTATTGAGATATAACTGGTGTGGTCAGTTCTCTGTTTTGCAGATTATTGACAATATCAATTGGTTTCCGTCATGAAAGTTGCTTATGTAAATGTATTATGTAAATTCATGGGGATTATATATTTAAAGATTGTCTGTTCTGAAGCACTATATAATGAGTAGCACATTATAAACATGTTCCATCAATAATTTGCTCACATCCTGGAAAAAAAACATCTTTTCAGCCTTATTGGCAATATCAGTTATAGCTCTATACTTTTTTTTTATGTTTGTCAAAAAAATTATCACCAGCAGTAGAAAGCTCGAAAACCTCAACACGTGTTTCGACAGTGAACTGACGATCAAAGGACGATGTCACGGGATGATATCAATCGTTTTTTTTTCTCTCCAATCGGGAGATATTACGTGTGTTGCGTTATTATATACTGAATCAATTTGCCTGAATTCAGTGGAACGTCGTGCATCAAGCACAGTCAAAGTACACACACACACACACACATAACGGTAAGCACTAAAAGCGAGTAATGAGGGTCTGGGGACCATTTCACTAACATTTTAAGCTCAAAAGGAAAATAGCTTATAAGCAGGAATCTATCAAAAGAATTCATGATGGATATCAAAAGCCGTTTCACTGAAATGCTCATAAAATATTCGCTCATAAATGTTAGTTGAGCTTAGATAAGTAATAGATTGTCCAAGACCTGCATGCCCTCTGGGCCTTTCAGGTATCTTCACACTATTAAGAATCACATACACTTCAATTGTAAAGTTTTGCTGTATAATGCTTGGTAAAATATTTTCAATCTCCGAATAAATTTAGTATGTGAAAGCCTTGTATATGACTTCTAAAATAGATCGTTCGCTATGAGCACTTGACTGACACCTGGCGAATACCTCGAGAAACAAACGACAAAATAAAGGGCCGATTAACTCAGTTGTGCTTCCGCCCATTGAAAGCTTATATCATATTGGAAACTCACATGTACAAAGGAAAATGGTTGTCCTACAAGCATACAAACTAAAAAGGAGCTTTCCTACACCATTACCTGTGCATTCTGAGCAGAAACTGTGATTTTTAAAATAATATAATACCATCATGAGGCGTTTTGACCATAGAAGGAAAATCAATACCGGTCCGTAACCTTAATTAATGGTAATTTTCTTCATATTCTCCCATTATAACATCTTCCATACAGAGGTGTTAATCCCCAGTTATTGTGCTCCTATATGAAAAGGTAAGACTTGTAGAGAAGAAACAAAACAGTAATTTTTGCACTTGAGAAAACGAAAAATTTGAACAAAAATGACCGATTTTCTTTGGAAATTTTGATTTGACGCCCGATCAAAAAGTCCAAAGGACAATTTGGGGTTTGTTTCATATAAATGTATTATTCACCCATATATTACCATCAGTTTGATTCAGCTTGGGCTAAATGTGCCAGAATTTTAACGGAGTATATTGTCCTACCATTCTCCATCACACCCAACATTGTCTGCCATACTGCTTTATACACCAGTGGTGTTCTGGTTTGTTAAAATGCTACCTCCACTTTCTTAATATATTATATTTTTGATTTAAGCAAAACTTCCAAGGTTTTGATCTTGATAAAGTATATAAATGTAGCCAATTTGCTGAAAATACGGTTTCTGTTAGCCAGAGATCACCGACATTAGTTCACATAAGTGTCTTGTACAAGATTATTTAATGTGTTATATGAAATATATTCAATAAAACACATTTATATGATTGACTACAATTGATTAAATAGAAAGAGACACATATGGGTTCTAAACTGTGGTTCTACGGCAATATCGAAAAGAATTATAGTGAAAAATTCACAGGAAAAAATCGTTACTTTATCCAATATGGTGACAGAATTGCGAATAATATACCAAATGGATTGTGTAATTGTTCAATTAGTTTAATTATGCTCGACTATATAAGTCATGGTGATGAATTCTAAAGACACCTACTATTTTTCAGCAGATTCATTTTTGACGGCCGGTTTGTTACCTTTTTGGGTTATATTGCATGTGAGTCCGATAGTCCTCAGTGATTGTGCCTGATATATCAAAATAATTTAAGGAATGTATTACCCTATGAAACTAAAGATAATAGAAAGGCTTTAACTCAAAATATCCAGCACTTGGGTGTATAACAAGCTCTGCCGCTATTAGCATGTAGTCATAGTCACAGATATGTGACACAACTTCATGTGAACGAAAATTATGGTTTGCAATGGTGAAAAATTCATGAAAGCTGCACATTATCCATGAACAATTTTTAAAAATGCCACAAAACCCACTAAAAATCTACAATAAACAAAAATAAATGTCCACAGTTTAGGTATCTTCATACAATAAAGAATCACATACACTTCCATTGTAAAGTTTTGCTGGAAAATACTTGGTAAAATATTTTCAATCTCCGAATAAATTTAGTATGTGAAATCCTTGTATATGACTTCTAAAATATTTCAAAAAATCAGCATGAGTTGTTGGAATAGATCGATCGCCATGAGCAGTTGACTGACACCTGGCGAATACCTCGAGGAACAAACGACAAAATAAAGGGCCGATTTACTCAATTGTGCTTTCGCCCATTGAAAGATTATATCATATTGGAAACTCACATGTACAAAGGAGAAAGGTTGCCCTACAAGCATACAAACTAAAAAAGAGCTTTCCTACACCATTACCTGTGCATTCTGAGCAGAGACTGTGATTTTTTAAAATAATATAGTACCTTTTTGCGCCATTTTGACCATATAAGGAAATCAATACCAGTCCGTGACCTTCAAGTGAAAACAAATTTTAAAAAATAAAAAAAGTTCGTAAAATTTATCTCCGTTTACATGGAAGTTCATGGATATAAATGTGCACAAAATACTGGCTAGAGTTTCTAGCTGGGGTGTACGGCAAAATCGGTCAGAGGGTTTGATATAAAAATAGATAGCAGAGGTATAGTAAAATGTGATAGCATATGTAAATATTTGCAGGCAATTTGAAGGAGGGATGGCAATGAGCATTAGACGTAACAGTAACAAGATTCCCGGCCATGTACGTGTAGGCCTGCTTCAGTCTTGCCAGTTGTGAATCACAGTGACTGGTTGAGATTGGTAGTAGATATACACTCGCGAAAGACGGGAAGTTTATATATATGTATAAATGTCGATATTCTGTGGTTATATATAAATGTCGATATTATGTTCCCGGGTGTACACTGAACTAAACCATAATGCACCCATGATGACACCATAGTGAACAAACAGGCTAAATCAATTAAAGAAACGCACGCCCGTAGGCCTACGTACATGTACTGTATACTCTGATTTTTCTAACTTGTTTACACCGGTTTTTGATGATATCTTTGCGGTGCTGAATCGTATCGTTCTATAACTTGGCACACCTCACCTGAGAGTCAAACGGCAAATTTCTGCCAAATTTCAGACTTCTATGGCAATAATTGAAGAAGTTGGCAATCTACCCCAATGTTAAATTTCAGCCAAAAACGGGATCTCGAGAATCTGAGAATATTCGAGGATTTGATCTTGTTTACATCGATCAAAAATCGATTTATTGTTGTAATTTTAGACCAGGAGACACATTGGGGTGCATTCTACACAAACATGTTGATTTCGAAATATTGAACCACTACAAAACCGAGCAAATGCACAAAAATGTGTGCGTACCCAGACATGAAATGACTTGGCTAAATTTACCATAGGTGTAGATTGCCGACTTTTTCAATTTTCGCGATAGCTGTCTGAAATTTGGTAGAAAATTGCCGTTTGACTCCTAGGTGAAGTATGCCAAGTTATAGAACAATAGCATTTAGCATCGCAAGAATATCAGCGAAAAACAGTGTAAACGAGTTTTAAAAATCAGAGTATAGACAGCTAAACGGGAAAGTATATTCGTTTCAATTTCGTATACTCGATAGACATCACAGTATCATTGTTATGCTGCCAACTAACAAAAGATCTACTCCGAGAATTTGTGTACTAGATCGCCCACACACGAAAGCGGTGATATAATGATCTCGCCACAACTGTCCCAAAACCCCTCGCGGTAAGATGGCCGTGCTACCGGAAACACTATTCCACAAGATGATGGATAGTAGTGTATATAGACAATAAAAGCATGTCTAATATGGTCTGGAAAGCCACAATGCAATATTTTTATGCAGGTTTCTATTTTATTTGGCACACTGCGGTATCGTGACGAATAATCTGGGATTATTTAGGCAAGGCAAGGCTTTACACTTCCTGTTCTTGCATGAAGAAAAAGATGCATGAAAGTATATCAAAATCATAAAAGTACATCAAAAAAGTATATAAAAAAAATTATATAAAAAAAGTATATAAAAATAGTATATAAAAAAGTATATCGAAATCATCTAAATCATTGGTTCTTTAAAACAATTAGAGGACCAATGTCCCACACGCTATATTACAAATACCAATAGCAATGAGTTTCGCCCGTATTCCATTATCATGGATATAGCTTATCATCGACTTTACAAGCCAACACAAACTACTGAATATGTACCACCCAAACGATCATTTCTTGAACACAGCTTCGCCAATAAAGGCATTGATGCAATCAACATCAGTAATATTTTTGCATAATAAATCTGTCCAGTCAAAGGTACCATCATACTTTACTGATAATGGTACTCCGTCGGTTTCCTACTCATGTACGAAGCCTATTGCATCCAAGATATTCAATTACAAACAAACATTGAATGATTTAGATATTGACGAGCTGTTACAAAACCCACTCTCATGTACCTGCACTAGTTCTCCATTCATACATAAACCAGTTGGACACATTATTTCAAGTGACCTCAATGTTGTTGACAATGGATTGTTGAAGGATATATTGTCCAAAGGTCCCAAGTATAGGGAGCCCAAGTCATTTTCATGGAGTTACAATTTCAATTTAGTCATGGATGCAGTTGAGGAACATGCCAGAAAGTGGACTAAGCGAAAAAAGGCAGAAACTGATTCTCTGTCAGAATGGGTTAAACAAATTAGGTCCTTGTTGTCTAAACGCATTCGTGTTTTGTCTAAGTCAGTCAGCACTAAATACAGCTCTGTCTTTGATGATCCAGCGATTGCTGATAGTTTGTTGAAACTCCGAGAAAAATTTGTCATTGTTCCTGCTGATAAAGCATCCAATAATGTTGTTTTTGTTTGTGAAGCATACTATATTCAGTGCCTATTGAAGTTGGTATCTCTAACAACAACACTTCTAACCGTACATACCAGGATATTACTATTTCTAAGCAGGATATATTATCTAATCACACGTCTGTATTGCATTCTTTTGGTATCACTGCTTCATATAAAGATTATAAACTACCCAGTTTATACTGGATCCCAAAATTACACTAAAATCCATACAAACAAAGGTATATTTCAGGCTCGGCATCATGTTCCACCAAAGCTCTCTCTAAGCTACTAACTGTTGTATTGTCAAAGATTAAACATGGTCGAAAAATACTGTGAAACTATCTACTCTAGAAGTAGTAAATGTGGATACTAAAAAATTCCAAATCTTTGTTGGAGTATCAACATGCTCACACACTTTCAAAAGTTACGTCTATCAAAACATTTTATTTTTCCACTCTCTACACCACTATACCGCATTCGGAACTAAAGTCCTAGCTTCAAAAGCTCATACGTAACTCCTTTCTCTCCAAAGAAGGACAACGTCGTTATAAGTATATTGTAGTCAAATATAATACAGCCTTCTTTGTTAAAGATGATTCAGATGCTCCACATGAATATACAGAAACCGATGTTGTGAATATGGTTAATTTTCTTATTGATGTAAGAATCAATCTATTACCACCAATATAGCCAAATTTTGATGATACCAATAACAAACATAAAATACATCATTTTGCAATAGAAACAAAGCCCGACCAAATACTTTATTAAAAGACACACTGGCGTCGTCAGGGGCAGACAGTGTGGTAAATGTAGTTGTTTCTACTGTACACCTGATGGAATTCGTATACAACTGCCCAACGACCTATGAAAATAATCTAGAAATCCGAAACATACCCCACGGAATAGATATATGACAAGTACACAAGTACCCAATCACAAGCCAAAAGGCTACTGAGTTGATGGTATCCTCGGGGACAGACTTAACGTCCACCAGCAGTGACACCGGCTCAGTGGTATGAATGTAAGAATCAATCTATTACCACCAATATAGCCAAATTTTGATGATACCAATAACAAACATATATACAACATTTTGCAATAGAAACAAAGCCCGACCAAATACTTTATCAAAAGACACACTGGCGTCGTCAGGGACAGACAGTGTGGTAAATATGATAATATCTTTGTGGAGTTTGGTGGCCGAATATTTCAGCAGACTATTGGTATTCCAATGGGTACAACTTGTGCACCATTATTGGCAGACCTGTTTTTATACTCATATTTCTATATATTTATAATCAGATGTCATCCAACATCTACAAAGAGGAGTATCCAAGTTTCAAACTAGAAGCTTTAATTTCATTTTCCGATACATAAATGATGTATTGTCAATGAATAATCCCAAGTTTAGTGATTATTTGAATGATATATATCCTAGGGAACTTGAAATTAAAGATACTACAGATTCCTCTACAGATTCCTCTAACTATTTAGACATAAGGTTGGAGATTGATAAAGATTCTAACCTGTCAACTAGGTTGTATGACAAACGTGATGATTTCAATTTTTCCATAGTCAATTTCCCTTTTCTAAGCAGCAACATTCCTATGTCGCCAGCATATGGCGTGTTTGTCTCACAACTCATACGCTATTCCAGAGCTAGTTGCAAGTATGAGGACTTTGTTCACAGAAGTTCCCAGCTGGCCTCTAAACTGCTGCGACAGGGATATGTTTTACCAATACTAATAGCTGCTTTCAAGAAATTCTATGGACGTCATCACAATCTGGTTGATAAGTACACAAAATCTGTTACATGTATGCAACAAGACCTTTTTGCATGCTAATGTTTTGGAATTCATGACGGGTGCCACATGTGGGGCAGGAAATGCTCACTCTTTCCGGAACACCTGATTTCACCCCTTTATGGCCATATATGGGGGTTCATGAAATTCCATTTAAATTTTCTCGATTTTGCCTGACACTGGACTTTGAGATTGGATAATGGACTCGGTTTTGTTTGCTCGGATACTATATACTTGGGTATTGTTTCCATGTTTATGTTTAAGGGGTTGTTACCCTCGCCATATTTTAGTCAGTGATGCGCACTGAATATTTTTGGAAATGTTTTTTCTTGAAGAAATGAACACACATTTCACATAAATGTTATATTATCATGTTAATAACTAATTTAAAGCATTTTACACGCAGTTATTATGCATCTTATGTTAAAATTGGTGAAATTGACTACCAAAATTTCGGGACATCCGTTCTTGTGGAAAACGTCGATTACGAATGTTCCAAGTATTTTTCTGAGCATTACTACATATGCTAGTTTTTGAGCCGAGAAATATTTTTTTAAAATTCAAATCCATTGCATCACAAATGATTTTTGAAGTTCAGACATTTATTGACAACTGAAAATTTTTCCCAAGTGGCCAGCACAGGCACTATTTTTTAACCCTTCAAGACACTGCCACAGTGAGAGGGAGACTTCAATATCATATGCCCCACTGTGCACACTTCACACTGGCTTTTACATGTAGACTGCTACATGCTAGAGCTTCTGTGTGCATTGGGCCATGACACTACTCTATTCACCTGATCAATGTAAATAATAACCCGTATTTCCAAAGTGACAGTTATAAGTTTAAAACTTCTGGGGAAGTAACATCTTCTTGCATTTGGCATAATTCATAACACTCTTGTGTTCATCAAATAACTAACAGTACATGTATGTATTCACTGACCCTATTGCGCATAATGCTTGTGTCTATGCATACAAAGAACACAAACCCCAAGCTAGATACAGGATACATCCTGATCCCAATAACATGGCTTTTGATTCATTGTCATCATGATTACATGTGACATTAAAGTGTCATTATTGCACATGGGTTGTGTCAACATAATTGATGTGAAATTCACACAGTGGTAGCATTTATTAGTACAATTCATGAGTTATGAATTGGAGCACTTCATCTTTTGACATACATGGATCACAGGTATGATATCAAACATACCAGACAAAAAATGAATAAATAGTGTATTTGGTAGTATACTCCTTATCCATATGTTTATCTTACAAAGTTTGTGAATAGAAGGTAAACAAGAACAAAATAAATCAAATATAATACCAATCAAAAAGATTATGAATTTATCATAATTGGCAAACAATATTGCACATGGCCATTTGATACACTGCCATTCAAATCTTCATAATGTATTTCTGACCTACACATGTGCATCAATAACAAATTTTTGATACATACAATGTGTTGGCCACTTTATCCATTAAAATATAAAATATGCAAATATTATTAATTGGCCATTGAATCCCCAAATTGCTGTTGTATAAGATATCCAATTGTCTTATATTGACAATACAATACCCAAAATGGTGGTGTGCACTTCTGTACAGGTTTTTCAGAATCACAGATCCAACATGCACTTAATTTGAATTTATATATATATATATATTGTTTTAATATACATGTATATATTGGTGCAAACTTTAAAACACAAGTTGTTGTTATGCTTTGACATCCATATTGTTGGCCAACTGAATGATTGCTCCTGGGTGCCTGTCATTGGGGGATCAGTCAAGTGGTGTGGAGCTGCTATTGCCTGTCTTCTGATTGAGACTTGAACCAGGATTTATGGAGCTTCTGGTTGTGTTGTCTTCTGGCTGAGCTGTCAGGAAAGTGGTGTGGAGTTGTCAGCAACATCTGGAGTCATCTGGAGTCAGAAAAATATGAGATGATGGATTTGTCAGATGGCACTCTATTCTGTTGCTGATACCAATCACATTGCCTTGAATTGATCATTGGAATATTACAATCAAGTAAACGTCTTGATTTAGAGAAATATATATATGATGGTGATATGAATAACTCATATAGCTGCTTATTGATAATTACCTCATATACTTGTGCCAATCAGGGCACCTGATTTAAAATTCTTGACATACATATAGATATACTAGTACATCTACATACAGTTTCATTTTGTTATCGAGATGTATTTAACCACGATTTTATGGAATAGGTACTCATAGATACTTGGTCAGTGTTGATAGAGACGGGGCTCCAATATACAGAATGCTTAAATTACGTATACGTACCTGAACAAATATAGTATTATATTACCTATTTGTGAAAATGAACTCCCAATGTGCAATAAGGGTTGAAAGAGGGTTAATAATCCGCCCCACGACATGTGCTCGACGATTTTCCGTGTGGTTCCATACGATCATTGACCGAGACTGGACTTGAGCAGCTAGTGAGTATTGCTCTTCACATTGAACTCAAAACCCTGTGCACGGATTTCAACGGCTTTCTCACCGGAGCGAATACAAACTCACGTGGTGAGCGATATGTCAGTTATCGTCTAGAAACATGGTTTTCAGTGTTTGTCATTCCCCGATCTACAACAATTCTTTGTCTATGAACTAATATGTCTTCGAGTATGTACATATTTCTGGGATTACCTCCGTCATATGCCGATATACATGCATAACACATGGGACTGTTGGTGCCTCGCGGGAAAACATTTGGAGACGAAGCTACCGAATCTCATAGTCGCAAAATACGGTCTTCACAACCGAAGGAAATATTCCGAGGATGACCGCTACCAATTGATATTACAAAACACATGTAATGTGTCGTACTGCGAACATTTTCTGCCGTAGTCCCGTTCAGTATTCAGAAAGTGGATTATTTGGTGTGATCAATGGATTATACAGATTACCAGAATCGACATGACCAAAGATAAGTCTCGCGTAAGGATACATTAAATTTTGACCTGGAAAATATGTAAACACGATTTCGTGGCACCTGACGTTGAAAGTAGCCGATGTTCAGACTCAATTTTACGGGGGAAAACGCATGGTCACATGGCTTTGGATAGCTCATTATGGAGTCTACGATGTACCAATCCTAGGTAAGTCAGCTATTCTTTGAAAATCATCAAAATAATAGATGATATTTCAAGTCTGTGTGTTGTCCAAATCCACGTGATATTTTGAAAATGGCGCACTTCGTAAATGTGTCAAAGACAGTCGGGCATTTTGTGACAAATGTAGGCGGTAAATTCAAAAAGTAATTCTCGGCTCATAGACACTGACTGCTCCACTATGTAAAAGTCGATGTATTCTAAAGATTACGTGGTTGATATTGAGAACGGATGTACCAACTTTATCCTTATGATCCGGAATGATCCAGACGTTTCAGGTCGAAGATTGTATTTTTCTAAAACAAGAAAATGACTCCTCTATTCACTCCAACTGCAAAAAGTCACTTCGGACTACCAGAAGTTTTATGACAAATGCTCAGATTTTGTATGCGGTACTAAAGTCGTGAAATTTACTGCCAACAATCGGCAGGGTTTCACCATCTTAATGCAATATTCTTAGGCAGATGTATTTTTAGGTTACCGCACGTTTCGTCCCATAACCTATTGCCGTGGCGTTGCATCCGTCATCCGTCGTCCGTCAACAATTTTATCTTTAAAGTTTACAGTCGGATTTTTCTGAAATGTTGCACAAAAATGCCTTATTTTTTCATTTTCGCTTTTTTTTCGAAATGGCGGCCGTTGCGTCATAAAATGGCCAATTTTGGACTTTGACGGTCGTTTTCTCAAAATCTGTTCAGTTCTTTTTTTCTTATTGATGCATAACACTCCTCATATGTACCCCTGGGACATGTATAAGTTTCGTTGCCCTTGAATCGCTTGAAGTGGACCATTTTGGGCACAAACTCCGCCCAAACGGGACTTTCCCATGTTAAATTTTCCTATACTTCATAATGAGGCACATTTGTCCGAATATCTCACTTAATATTGAGATTAGAGATCATGAATCAATTGTGGATATATAGGAAATGATATATGCTGAATATTCTCGTGACCTTGAATTTGACCTTTGACCTCATTTTCAAGTTCAGAGCACAAAATGGCTAATATTGGACGTGGAATCAATACCCAGTATTAAGTATTCCGAGCAAACAAAACAGGGTCCGCTATCCAATCCCACAGTCCGGGGACCTGAAAGTCATATCAGGCATACGAAGTGAGAGAAAACAAAAAATGACAGGGAAACTCAGGAACCCCCAAAAATGGCCATTAGGAGGTGAAATCAGGTGTTCCGGATCTCGCTATTATCGACTTTACAGCTTAGGAATCAATTGTGGACATATGGAAAATTATATAGTCCAAATATTCTGATGACCTTGGATTTGTTCCTATTTCATTCTCCTGTGTGGGATTGTACAATTTGTATCTACATGTATTGTCCCTTTATGTATGTATTATACAAAAACGTATCAAAACCTATATGCGAGAGTGAGTGTTCAATGTGATCCGATACGAAACAGTATTGACGTAATCGTATTCCCACTCGCCATGGAATGTACTAACTGTTTTACTAACTAATTCTCGGCTCATAGACACTGACTGCTCCACTATGTAAAAAGTCGATGTATTCTAAAGATTACGTGGTTGATATTGAGAACGGATGTACCAACTTTATCGTTATGATCCGGAATGATCCAGACGTTTCAGGTCGAAGATTGTATTTTTCTAAAACAAGAAAATGACTCCTCTATTCACTCCAACTGCAAAAAGTCACTTCGGACTACCAGAAGTTTTATGACAAATGCTCAGATTTTGTATGCGGTACTAAAGTCGTGAAATTTACTGCCAACAATCGGCAGGGTTTCACCATCTTAATGCAATATTCTTAGGCAGATGTATTTTTAGGTTACCGCACCTTTTGTCCCATAACCTATTGCCGTGGCGTTGCATCCGTCATCCGTCGTCTGTCAACAATTTTATCTTTAAAGTTTACAGTCGGATTTTTCTGAAATGTTGCACAAAAATGCCTTATTTTTTCATTTTCGCTTTTTTTTCGAAATGGCGGCCGTTGCGTCATAAAATGGCCAATTTTGGACTTTGACGGTCGTTTTCTCAAAATCTGTTCAGTTCTTTTTTTCTTATTGATGCATAACACTCCTCATATGTACCCCTGGGACATGTATAAGTTTCGTTGCCCTTGAATCGCTTGAAGTGGACCATTTTGGGCACAAACTCGGCCCAAACGGGACTTTCCCATGTTAAATTTTCCTATACTTCAAAATGAGGCACATTTGTCCGAATATCTCACTTAATATTGAGATTAGAGATCATGAATCAATTGTGGATATATAGGAAATGATATATGCTGAATATTCTCGTGACCTTGAATTTGACCTTTGACCTCATTTTCAAGTTCAGAGCACAAAATGGCTAATATTGGACGTGGAATCAATACCCAGTATTAAGTATTCCAAGCAAACAAAACAGGGTCCGCTATCCAATCCCACAGTCCGGGGACCTGAAAGTCATATCAGGCATACGAAGTGAGAGAAAACAAAAATGACAGGGAAACTCAGGAACCCCCAAAAATGGCCATTAGGAGGTGAAATCAGGTGTTCCGGATCTCGCTATTATCGACTTTACAGCTTAGGAATCAATTGTGGACATATGGGAAATTATATAGTCCAAATATTCTGATGACCTTGGATTTGTTCCTATTTCATTCTCCTGTGTGGGATTGTACAATTTGTATCTACATGTATTGTCCCTTTATGTATGTATTATACAAAAACGTATCAAAACCTATATGCGAGAGTGAGTGTTCAATGTGATCCGATACGAAACAGTATTGACGTAATCGTATTCCCACTCGCCATGGAATGTACTAACTGTTCCTTTAGATGTCTATGCTATAAAAAATCATTTAACACGAGATTCCTCACTGCGCCAAAGAAATGTCGCATGCTTTAGTAATGACTATAAGAATGGGTGTACGTGACAACTATGTGAAGCACCATATTTTAGACTCGCATCATTAATATAATATTATTTCTCAGTAGTATCCTATTATCCAGGGAAGAACAGTATGACGAAACGCATACAATGGCTGGTGGTGCGTGTGCTGTCAGGATGGGGATAACAAAACCGGTTGCGTCTGTATTCATCTATGTTGATAGAATCAAAATAGAATACATTCAATGAAACCAGGATTTTCAGATAACAATTTACATCCCATTTTATCACTTTATCAGAGAAAGATACATTGTGTACACAAGAATAAATATTTACTACACTCAAAACCAAATTCGAAACAGAGAATCACACAGCTATACTCAACTTTTCGTAACCTTCCATGAATTCAGGATTGGAATACGAATTTTGATCTCGACATATGCATACCTGTTTATTTCTCATACACTGTTACAAAAGGCACATATGCAAAGTGGACATGTGTCGACATGTATTTGTGTACATTACACTTCCATAATATAACCAATTAAACAAGTATGAATATGGACAATTCCAGTATGAAACAATGCATCAAATTCCCGAAGTCAGTGTAGACAGTCAAAATTCCATCAATATTGTAATACATGTATAAGGCGTAGGCTATCCAGATGTCACAGACACCATCGAGTGTGGTATCTTGTGTTCAAATAGATCATGGTTAGAACAATACACCTTTAGACTTATCAAGAGGGTCACAATATTTCGTAATGGATGTCACATTACTGAGCTGATGTCCCATATCACAGGTGCGTGACTGGGACCCACAAGTCTGCCTACTTGGCGTCACTCCAAGTCGAGCTTCGGTAATGAAGCAATGGACCAGACACATAAATCTTTGTGGGACAAAACGACTTGGCAATGGGGTGGCTTATTCGATAAGTACAACATTTTTCTTTCCAAGAAATGACTCAAGATATGTAATGATTCTGTAATGATTCTTGTGACATTGTTCTCACCAAAATATTAACGTTTGCTTCTGGCCATGATGTCATAATGTTGGATATTAGAACTGGTTTGATGAGATTCTAGTGAAAAGCTATATAGAAGGTTTTCTTGAGTTACCGAAGCTATGGTCTGATAAAATATTGGCATTGCATTGTTCCTCACTGTTCATCGTCCACACATTCATTTGAAGTTCTTTTACAGTTCAATGCAAGAATCAATCTATTACCACCAATATAGCCAAATTTTGATGATTCCAAAAAAACAAAGCCTGACCAAACAGTTTATCAAAAGACACACTGGCATCACCAGGAGCAGAAAGTGTGCCAAATGCAGCTGCCTCCACCGCACACCCGACGGAACCAGTACACAACCGCCCAAAAACCCATGAAAACACGCCAGAAACACGGAACAAACCCCACGGAATAGATATCTAATCACAAGGCAAAAGGCTACTGAGTTGATGGTATATCACCGTAATTTTGAACAAGAATACCTCATTAAAATTCAAACATATTATGTTCGAAATTACTTACTATGTCCAGTTGCCAATTGACTATTTTCTTGTGAAGCATGTTTTGGCGTCATTAGGAACTTTTTTTGTTGATTCATCATCTCTGAGCATTCCTGAGTCAGAATCAGCCGGGTTCCACCTTGGCACCCTTGGGGAATTTTTTTCAGAGCCGAAAAACAAAATGGCTGCCACCGAATACCGCTGAATTTACTTCTTTGTCAATATCTCCGCTTCTAGGCCACTTAGGAGCACAAACTTAGTGTCTACTACTAGGTTTTCATGGTCAGGGAATCCAAATATAATACTGCCGAACATGTATATATAACAGCTTATCCGGTTTTCGAGATTGACGAACCTGATTCTTAAAAAAAAATTGGTTCTGTTCAAGTCATATGCATTTTCCACTTTAATCAACAATCTTGGTGTTCACTACTGGGTTAGTGAATCTCTAGTACTGACCCAACAAAAGCTGTATGATTTTAACTCATCAACTGTTACATGTGACAACATTGTGGGTCATTCACAGATCATAACTTGATCAGTCATCATTATCGCCTTTCTGAACAGGTTCTTCTTTGTATATTCGTTGTAACAATCTTGGCTTAAAATACAGCCACGGAACTTTGAACAGCACATCTGTTGTTGAGCATTCCACAAAACTTGCATTCGAGCATGGTGTACATGCTGAGCAAAGGCATTTTGTGATGGGGCAATACCTTCAGTTTTGCAGCTGATGTGATCTTCGAGTTTACCATCTTCACCTTCCGTACAAGTGTCGGTAAACAGACATTGATCACTTCTCCGTTTGGAACAATAACAGGCAGCAATACAGCAGTCGTTGTTTCTTCTGTTCCTAGTTAACAAAGTTAGTTGTCCTCCCATATGGGACTTCAATGGTGAGGCATTCACAAACAGATATCAAGATACAAAATTGCACAGTATGGCCAGCATAATATACCGTTTGGGGTGCTGTGAGGTTTACGTAATCTTTGATAGATACAGACCAACACAAAGCAAATGACAAGATCTTGCCAGACAGTAAAAAATAGAATAATAAAAAAATCATCAGGTCAGTCTATACACGATATTATTTCTGCAAAAAGTGGTTCACAAAGTAACCTACAACAAGGCTCGATTGAAACCGTTCATCTACTTCAGTGGAATAGCCACCAGTCATGTCTTGAAGACGACCAAGAATTGCGAGCTGATCACACTCTGGGGAAGGCCATTTCAATCAGGTGTTGTGCCGGAATAAATGACTGGTACATATTGACAGTTGTTTGATATTGTGCGAATTGCTGATCATTTGGTCGCCTGGTCCTTGTCTGAGACAGCTCAGAAGGATGAATGTCAATCGTTTGGCCATCTTTTAGAAACAGGTCAGCGTCATTCTCCTTCTCCACTCCATGCGTGATATCCATCCGAGGTCATTAGGAATAGCTTTAATGCTGTCTGAATGACGATTGTCATAGGGTTCGTTTGCTAGAAATCTGGCCGCAGATCACTGAACCTTTCCAAGCTGGTTTTTTAGCTTGGCCTGATGTGGGCACCGGCCACATAGCAATATTAAATGAGGTCAGATGAGAGCGAAATTTTTCCTTTGGCTTGGATGACATGTCACATCGAATAAGGTTTCTACCAGGGAAGCATGGTGTCCGAGTCGCCGTCGTTTACGGGTTATCATCCTGTACTGTCCTGCCATCTATGGAATATTGATACATGTAGGTAGCAATAGGTTTTGTGGCCAGTGAAATTCTTGCAATGTAACAGTTTTCAGTATTGAAATCCATTTGCCCTTTGTGAATTCAGGCTACCAGTCTGTCAATGTCATTATGAAGCAGAATGTGACTCTCAGTTGACGAAATTCCATGACAGATCAAACAAATATCTGCACGCAGCCTGGTGGTTGATGTTAAATTCATCGTGATGTCATATATGAAGCGTAGCAACAGCAGGCACTAGACATTCAGAGGCCAGATTTCCATCCACGTGGATCTTTTGGGTCCTCTGATCCCTAAATGAACCAATCCATAGAAGATGTTTGTCTCTGACTCCATAATAGTCCAGTTCTGCTTTTTAGTCTGGAGTGTAGGACTCGATCATGTGTCTTGCTGGAGTCTAGTATGGCCATATGTACTTGTTTGCACCTGTTTGGGTAAGTCAGGTCGTGAATCGCAATGATGAGTTGGGACTCCTATGGACATTTAGCTCGGTATCTGTGTTGGCAGTTGACTAGGATATTGTGTTCGTCGAAATGGTCTCTCATGTTGCTCACCAGAATATGTTCCATCACTTTGCAAATCACGGTAGTGCCGCTATATCTTTTATCACATCCACACTGGGACCACATTAGCTTTCATCCAGCATTCGTCAAACTGCTCGAACACACCGAAGCATAGCAAAATATATGCCAGTGTAATGTCTCAATGGGGGAGGTGGGTGTAACACTGTGTACTACAGTATCTGTTAGGCATGTGAAAGGCCACAGCATTGAAGACCCCTAAGAAGAGGAATCACCTAATCTCACTTGGTCAACCAGAAGCAGGTGAAACAAACCTGATGCTTCTTTTGCTGCCTATCATGGTTTCAAACTGAGAGATGATATGTTTGTTCACCACCATCCTGTGAAGAACACATTAGCCTCCGAAACTGAAGGTATTGCCCCTATCACAAGATGACTTTGTTCAGCATCTACATCTCACTCAATTACAATTCTTATGTATAAATCCGCTGCTCAATCAGATCCTCCACACTTTGACCCGACCTGATATGGTCGGAATACAGATGGAGACGGCACAACATGCGTCCAACCCCGCTTCCAACTGGTGTATACACTGTACCTGTCGCCATTCTACAAACAGTCGAATGTGGATGCTCCACCAACCGGCCATGTTCCACTGCGAGATGTGGCTGTGTAGTGCCACAGATGTCTTGTTTAAAGTTCTGTGCCTGTTATTCTGGACCAGATTGTTGCAATGAACATACCAAGGAAGAACCTGTTCAGGAAGATGATGATGATGTCAGTTTAAGTTATGAAGAATTGCCAATGACTCTTAATGTTGCCACATGTATCACCTAATTTAATATTGAAAACATATTGTCACATTTATTGTCATTGATTTAATGAGCCTCAATACATAGTAGTGGACAGCAATAAATGTTGTACTGAGTGGAAAATGCATGAGATTTAATCACTTGACCAAAACCAGATTTTTCAAATATCTGGGTGGTGAATCTCGAAAATCTCATGAGCTGTTATATATACAAGTTTGGCATTATTATGAATGGATTCCTTGACCATGAAAACCTAGTAGTAGACACCAAGTTTGTGCTCCTAAGTGGCCTAGAAGCGGAGATATTGTCAAAGAAGTAAATTTAGCGGTATTCAGTGGCAGCCATTTTGTTTTTCGGCTCTGAAAAAAATTCCCCAAGGGTGCCAAGGTGGCATCCGGCTGATTCTGACTCAGGAATGCTCAGAGATGATGAATCAGCAAAAAAAGTTCATAATGACGCCAAAACATGCTTTTCTTCAGTTCTGCTGGACTAATTATACATACATCAACACGGTGCATTCAGCCGACCGGGTATCCTCTTCTTCTAGATCGCCAAGCCATCGGTCATTTTTTGTCTGTTTTGGAGCAGGAATTATAACACATTTGTTTCGTTTCATTTGCTGACTGAAATGCTACTTCTAACAGTCAAATGCATATATTGTTCGCTGTCCCACAACGAGCAACTTTTTCGCTCACAGAGCGCGGAATGTGCAGAACCGTGGTATTGATGGGTCACAATGTGTAAAAGACGGAATCAGTTCCGAGTTCAACACCACCAAATTCAACAGTGATATTTTAGTGCTATAATCATTCCGACGGCTCTCAAATTTTGTAGACATTTTTCATATGGGCATATATGATTGTCAATTTGAACAATATTGACCAAGATCAAATTGACGAATATATTGAATTCCAGGCAAAGTTGATAACGGTGCTGAATTTTATTGACACCTTGGTATTTTTGATGGGCGTACTCGATCAGGGAGTATTAGTCCTATCAACTACCATTCCATTTTCACCGATATTCATCCTGCATGGGCATCAAAAATAAGCATAAACTTGAAAACAGCACACGAAATGAACGCGTTATTGTAATGTAATGTAATGTAATGTTTATTCAGAACCAATCACCTACATATTCATATATATATACATACATTCGAATTCATTTTTCGAATACAATATAAACTTGTGCGTTTGGCCCTAGGAACACTACAAGACGTAAATGTCTGTAACCGTATTTATGTAGAGAATCTGGACTTCAGAGACGTTCTGCACAACATTAATGGTTAGCAAATCTGTCATCATCATGTGTCCAATACTCTTGCATAGTGTGTACCTCTCGGTTTGGGGTGACCGGGGACAGGGGCAGCGGTGGTAGCTGCGGTCCACTGAGACAGCGGGCCCCCACGTGAGTGGGCACATTGATCCTCGGGCCATATTGATGATAATACATGAACCAAACACTTGTGCTGATTCCAACCTATTATCAGTAATTTTGGGGTCTACAACCACTAGAGACCTTGTCACGTTCACAGGCAATGTCAGCTCATCTACCAAAGAGTAGGAGCTATATGTCACGTATGACAACAGCGTCGCTACGTCCTTGGAGAGAGGACTAGTTGCTCCATGACGGCCAATGATGTCCAGCCATTGCAGACGTTGAGAGTCGCACTCAACGTTTCTATGTCGCATCTATACAGACTACCAGGGGTCAGAACAGTAGCCTGCTACTGGGCACTGGGGACTGTCACAGAGACGGCCTCCAGGCCAAGATTCCTACTGACACAAAATCCACCGTAGCTTATATAGGCACACCAGTGGTGTCTACGTGACAAACATCAGGGAGACGCCATTCTAAAAATAGCACATAAGTTATTGTGTGTGAGTGAGTTGTGTGTGTGTAAGACCAGACGGACTAAAGCTCACCGGCAGTAGTAATACTAATGCATGTAAGTAATCTACAGGCAGGTAGATTGAGAAGAGAAATACAACAGTGCTCTCCAGTACAGCGTGGAGGTACGATGTGAGCAGAGCAGCAGACAGGCTGCATGCCCACGTGAAAATCACTGAAGCGTACATACAAGTGAAATGTAAGGTCGAGTGGACACAGGCAAATCAATAATAAATCAGGTCATGTATTGCACGCGTAACAAAATATAGACACGGCTCAGGTAATATGCAAACGGAAAAATACCCTATTTCCCTACACCCCCCATCCAGAGGGAGCTAGGAGGGTAGCTCACTCTACACCTCTGAAACGACCACAAGAGTTCTCCATCCAGAACTGAAGCTCACGCTCAATTCACGCTAACGCAACGCATTCGTCTGTAACATGTATAAAAACACGGAAAAACAATAAGAAATATTACAAGATAACATCTATGTTCGGTCCAAGACGCTCCAAAAATCAGTCCAATGTTCAAATGTTTTTCTTCAAGTGAATGAAACGTTTCTTCATGATAATTCGTAATCCATTGGAAAGTTCACAGTTTCAATTCTTTTCTTCTGTAGTCACACCACCGGAAGCGTAGGTACACGGTTGAATTCTTTGCGTTCTTTGTATCGGGTGCACACGAACTGTTCGTTACGGCAACCGGTGTCCTGAGAGTGATGAATTGTTCATTACGGTATCCGGTGTCCAGAGAGTGACGTTGGACAATCGGCGGATGCGTGAATTACTGAAGCAGCGTAGCGTATCGAAAACGAGCAAAGACTGTCTCATAGATGAAATAGTAACAAATTAAATAAAACGAAATAAAAGTGTCAAAATACACGCTAAAGTGATGTTGCGTCGCGAATGAGTCGCTTTTGCACATACGCGGAGAGAACTTAGTGAGGTCGGAACAAGGATACATAGAGACAAGCGAATAAAAGTAATTTGAAATACCACGACGATGCAAACCGACAAAGCTTAAAGTATGTAGAAATATGCATATATATATATATGTGTGTAAGAATCGACAAAACAGGGGTTTTGTCCTTTACAAGGTCAAAAATGACCGGCCAAAAGGGAAATAATATAAAGAAACAAAAACATGCGACTACATACGCATACGGAGAATCTGTGTCAGCAGAGTGGCCTTGTCTAAAAAATATAGCCAAAAGTTAGACAAATAGCCTAAAATAACAGATATAATAATTAGTCTTCCGCCGAAATGCGACTTCACCCATTAAGGATGCTTAACAGTCAGGATCGATGCCTTATCAGCTGAATTCTGCTGTGTTTTGTTTGAGCTATTGCTCTGCAGTTTAGCATTGGATTTCGCTGAAAATTGTTGCGTAGGTTCTATACATGACTGCAACTTTTGTCCAATGTCCGAATTGAAGACCCAGTCGATAATCATACAGATCCGGAACGTTATATTCCACCAATTAAATGTAACTTACATAGGAAACAGACAGCGTTTTAGGGTGCAGCTTCTTGACTATAGTTAGATTACTTATCATAGAACAATAACCTACTGCCTGTTTTGGGGTTTACCTCGACACTTGGTGGTAATTTGATGTTCAAAATAACATGTTATATATCATCCGCATTGAAAATACACTGGGCAAAAGAAATTGAATGTCAGTCGCAATAATAACGACTATATCCGTTGGCATTGCAAACTCAACCGCAAACTTTATCAAGAATTCAGCGACTCTATTATTTTCTAAGAGTAGTATATAAGCAAAATCACAACAACATCTCACTCCTGAGTACAACGTTCTCGAAAGCTGAGCATTGACGGTATTTCCCATACGAATAATCCGGTGATCTGTACTTAGCGCTTCACTGACCAGCGGCACAAGACATTTTCAGTGAATCGCAATAGATATACATATTTGCACATCAATTTGACATGAATATCGATGGGATACTTGAAATTGGAGGGTAGGTTATTGATCACGGATATGTGAACTCGTTGCAGTTAAGAAACTGCACCATGTAATGCTTCGTGTGCGCAACGTAAGTTACATTTGTTCCAGCCACATTCAACTCTATTTATATACTAATTTATTAATGGAATCGTCAATCGCTTTTCGGCGTCACCTTCATAGATATATGCAGAATATAAGTTTCAAATTTCATGTAACTTTGTTACGAAACGGCCGTGATATGAACCAAAATTGCACATGGTATTAAACCATTGAAAGCACCGGAACGTAACCGATACGCAATCTTAACGGTTATACAATTTTGTTGTGACACGAATCACAGGAAGAACTAATTAGAAAAGTAATGAACATTATCTCTATAAACAAGATATGGGATTGAGAAGACATCTACCGTCTCAATTTAGAAATTCTGATGACAAATTGAAATTGGGAACAAGTGAATATAATTTGGAACTAAGTTGTGTTTGGGCGGTTGGAGCACACCCTGTAGTGAACAATATTGAAATAACCAAACACAACTGTAATTTTGAAATTATTGAATACATACTATGAAAATGTCATCAGAACTTGGTTGACAAAAAACTATATATACCTCGTCACACAGGGCATGAACGAAGTAACTTCATAGTCTCGTCAATGATTCCCACATAACTGGAAATAACATTGTCCGTGGAAAGGATATGTCCACATCACGGAAATTGAGACCAAATTTTGAACTATAGGCTAGTGCGCTCTGCTCTGCTCTATTTGTCTGATATGACAGAGAGCAACAATTTAAACTCTCACACGTCGGTTCCCTCAGCGAGAGAACAGAGAAGAGTTCCACCTTCCACCAGTGAGTCGCACCCGAGTTCAGCAAACACGAACACTGTATACAATGTAAAAAAAATGTTATTAAGCAATATAGTTTAGCGTATATTGCTAGCGATAAATTTCTCCGCCAATTGTTTTCGCCTTCCTTTGGAACATAGAGAATCCCCATCTCCCCCCATCCAAAACAATGGCGAATTTAACGAGAGATTCGCCTTCCTTTGGAACATAGAGAATCCCCATCTCCCCCCATCCAAAACAATGGCGAATTTAACGACAGAATAATACATATTATATTACCATACTGTATTTCACATTTATCAACAGCCAGAGCTTATCGTTCTGGAGCCGGATAGCGTCTTATACTTAGTTTGTTACGTGCAGGTCTATTTCTGACATTAATAGACACCGGTTGGTCAGTCAGTTGTTTTGACGTCGGATCAACCAGATCACGTGGTAAGGGATTTGATTCAGTGTCAACAGCTGACTGGTCAAAATCAGGCATGATTTGACTTCTGTTGTCTATTTGTTTCAGTTTGTTCTGCAAGTCTTCAGGAGCTTCGCTACAACTGGACAATACAGAATAATAACTTGGGGGTAATTTCACTGAATCTAGATAATCAGCAAACAGATTTTTGCGATCAGACTCAAAGTGTATTAAGTTATCCATATGGACAATTCTGATATCATCACGCCCTGATGGAAGGACACCTTTGATACGATAGTCCACGTCAGTCGGCTGAGATGTGATTGTATATGGACCTATCCACTGAGAACAAAATTTATTTGCTACTCGCAGAAGTGGATAGAAGTACCGAACTTTATCACCAACTTTAAAAGCCGGCTTGCTTTTAGCACGTACATCATACCCACGCTCCTGGCGTTCAGCAGATCGTCGTAATTGTTCACGAGCTAATTCATGAGTACTGGCTATGGAGTTTCTGAGAAACTCAACATATTCAGGACCACTAGCGAATTGGGTTTCTAAGTAATCGGCAGGTGGATACACCAAATCTACAGGTAGACTTGCTTGTCGTCCATACACCATTTCAAGCGGAGTTTCATTGGTGCTGGCGTGTACAGATGTATTATAAGCCATCACTAGATAGGGTAAATGATCACACCAGTCCAGCGGTTTAGTACCGACAAATTTTGCAATCATACTTATGAGGGTACGATTAGCACGTTCGACCAGTCCATCAGTCTGTGGCCTGTATGGTGAAGTGCGAATTTTGTTAATTCTCAACATATTACAAAGGCATTTGAATAACTCAGACTCAAATTCAGGCCCTTGATCAGTCAAGATTTCCATGGGTACACCAAATTGGCATACAAAGTTATTCATGATAACATCAGCACAGGTGAGTGCCGTGTGGTTAGGGCGAGCAACAGCGATTGTCCACTTCGTAAAGTAATCGACAATTACTATCACTACACGGTTACCACGGCGACTACGATGGCGTGTATCTAGTACGTCCATGCCAATTCTCTGGAAAGGAGCACCAATTAGCATTTTAGTTAATGGTGTGCGACGTGGCGGTGCTGCACCTTTCCTACGTCTACATGGAGGGCAAGACGTTACCCATTTTTCAATATCTGAAGCCATTCCAGGCCAGTAAAACTGGTCGGAGGCTCTCCTTAGGGTTTTTCTGATTCCCAGGTGACCTGAAAATCTTAGGTCATGCAATAAATGCATGATGTCATCCACTTTACAGGTCAGGGGTATTCTGTACAAAATACCGTTTACTATTTTCAACCGGTCTCACTGGGCGACCAAACTCTGTGTTTCTGCGCTTTCTACAGAAACTAATGATTTCTGAGGAGCCTCACTGAGTTCCAGTTTCCACAACAGGACGCGAGAAACATTCAAATCATCCATCTGTGATTGGCGCAGGTCGTCGTTTGTGTGACCTCGGAACCATTTATCACGAGACAGAGTTTCAAATTTTGAGGTATCAATCGGTCTGCCATCATTTATATCAACAGACAGGACTGTATGATCAGATGTTTGGGTTACACATACTGGTTCCTCAGTGTGTAGATTTGAGCCGACAGGTTTATTGCGTCCAGTTGGAGACTCTGGCTCAACAACAGGTAAGATGTCAGGCATATTGTTTGGGGCACATACCAGTGATGCCTTATGTGTATCTCCAGAAGGATAGATATCATCCTCTAGAAACAAGTCATCATCACTGGATGTGGAACTTAGCATATTGCTAGGTGACTTCTTGTCAGGACAATCCAGACGAGGACATCCCACACATCGGCGGCGACTCAGGCCATCAGCATTTAGATGGGATTTGCCTTCTCGGTACTCTATTTTGAAGTCGTATTCAGTAAGTTTTACAATCCACCGAGCCAGCATTCCTTCTGCGGCCTTGAAATTCAAGAGCCAGCGGAGAGAAGCATGATCAGTACTGATTCTGAATGGTCTGCCCCACAAATAATGGCGAAAGTGATGGACCATACGGATCACTGCTAAAAGCTCACGTTTTGTGGTACAGTAATTTCTCTGGCTTTTGGACAGAGTACGTGATGCATATGACAGTACACGCTCTTCACCATCCTGAATTTGATATAGTGCCCCGCCAATAGCTGTGAGGCTGGCATCGGTATCCAGGACATATTCTCCACCAGACAGTGGATGGGAGAGGACAGGTGCTGTCATAAGTGCATTTTTTAGTTTTGTAAATGCTGATTGTTGAGCATCGCCCCAAATGAATGGTTGCTTTTTGCGATTCAGCATGTTTAGTGGTTCTGCTCTGTCAGCAAAATTTGGGATAAATTTTCGGTGGTAGCTGACCACCCCTAAGAAAGCTCTCACACCTTTCAGATTGCAGGGTGGAGACCATGTTTTCACTGCTTCCAGCTTTGCTGGGTCGGGCTCTATTCCATCACCAGATACTTTATATCCCAGATACAAAGTGGACGGTTGAAACAGGTGGCATTTCTTAGGTTTTAGTTTAAGGTTTGTTTGTTTGAGACAACTGAAAACATTTTCCAATCGTGCATGGCAGTCATGAAAGGTGCTTCCAAACACGCGAATGTCATCAATGTAGACGATACATTCACGCCAGTTTAGACCTTTCAGACACAATTCCATTAGTCTCTCGAAAGTGGCTGGGGCATTGGATAAACCAAAGGGCATCACATTAAACTGATAAAGTCCCTTTCGAGTACAAAATGCAGATTTCTGTTTTGCCTCCTCAGTGAGTTCCACTTGCCAATAACCACTGGCTAAATCTAGGGTGCAAAAGTATTTTGCTCCTGCAAGTACAGATAGGGCATCCTCAATATTGGGTAGAGGATAGGCGTCCTTTCTGGTGACATGATTTAACTGACGATAATCGACACAGAAGCGTATCGACCCATCTTTCTTTTTCACAAGAACGATAGGTGAGCTCCATGGACTATCACTTGGTTCAATGATACCAGCCTTCAGCATTTTTTCAAGCTCCTGGTCAACAATTTCTTGTTTAGCGGGAGCGAGACGGCGAGCTGGTTGTTTGATTGGATGATGGGTGCCAGTGTCAATATCGTGTTTAACGATATTTGTGCGACCCAGCCGTCCGTCCGGGCCAACAAAGACATCTTGATAATGATCTAACGTCTTTGCCAACATGAACTGTTGCTCTGGTGGAAGATCACGTGGGATCATTCCACTGAGATGGTCGGGGAGAGTTATTGCATCATCGTTGCAATTTTTCCAAGTAGCCTGCAACTCACTCATCCATACTTGAGCTTGTTTGGACTCCTGACCTGACATGTCACCATCACTATCAGACTCTGGTGAATCTGATGACCAGTCTGGCCAAGACAGTGAGTCAGATGAGGTATTTGAGGTTTCCGAGTCAGGAACAGATTCCTCGTCTGTATCTTCCTCAGGGATTTGGTTTAGTGGAAAGTCTGATTTGTTTGACTTTTCCATCTGGATGGGGCCAGTAGAATCAGGTTCACAGTACAGTTTATTGCAAACTGGCGGACCTACTACTGATATAGAGGGTGCAGTGCTATGCACATTGCTTTTGCCCGGGTCCTCAGAGAGCCAAGAGTCCTCGGCTTCCATCTTTGAACCGGATGTTAACACAGACAGGGATCCTTGAACTGAACCTTCAGAACAGTCATCTCGATCAACGTTATCCAATGAAGGATGTACATGATCAGAGCACCTGATCCTGTATGGATAGTCCAAAGACCACTGCTGATTTGGTTGGAGTGTTGATTTGTGTGTTTCTTCCATGGACAGAGTGCAATCTCTCTCACCTTTGCAGGGAGGAGTCATTGACCTTGAACCAGAGGGCACACAACCAACATTGTTTAAGTTAATTGTTTGGGAGCTAATAGCTCGACCAGGTTTATTCAACACTGAGGATTTCTCGGAGTCCTCTACCGGGAGAGTATCACCACCTCCAAGGATCACAGATTTCTCATCAGTCCACTTAAGAGATTCATCATCAACTCCATTTCTCACATGTGAATTACACACCTCATCAGTCATAACATCAGACTGGATGTAACCAACAGGCTTCAGCATTGCAATCTTTCCACCCCGAGGTATTTCTACTGGGCCATTACTAGGGTTGAGGACCAAGACGGGTACTTGCTTGTCGGTGTTGACCAGACATCTTCCTACAAGTATGCCGTAGCGATCACTCACACGCCCTAGTGGATCGATTACACCCACGGTGCTAGTCATGCGACTAACCTGTTTAACACGACCAGAAAGGACCATCTGCGAATTGCCTGGTATAATAACGTCATCTGACGCGTGGACCTGACAAGCCAGAGGTTTACGACCCTTTGCCATGTAAACGCTTCCGTGAGTAAATTGCAGAAGTCCGGAGGACATATCCACATTACATTTGTAAAATTCAAGGAAATTTGTTCCTATTATACCATCACAGGAGATCTTTGCAACTATTGCTCTGGCCAACATTGGTGCGCCACCTAGTTCCATTTCCGTTACACAGACACCATCCATAGGGATTGCATCACCGGAGGCTGATTGCAAAGTTGTTTGAGTCTCAACTATGTTAGTTTTACAAGAGGGTGCTATCTTACGATAACATTTTTTGCTGATCAGAGTCACAGTGGATCCTGTATCAAACAGAAAATGGAACACTTGCTCACCAATTCTGACAGGAATATACCAGCTGCTCAGTGATTCGGCTGGTAGTTTATGTTTTTGCAAGTCAACAGTGAGGAAGGCGTGAGCCTTGGCAGCATCTGAAAAGATGTCTTGTACATGGGAGACAATATGGGCTGCAGGGTTAGACCCGTTGCCTGTCAACTGTTGCTTGATATTTTGCATGGTCTGTGAAGTGTTAGTTCCCATGCTGTGGGTTTCTGTTTTTGATTCAACAGAATTTTGATTACCCACCGTTTGGGTAGATTTGGGTGCAGACTCAACTCTATGACAACGTGGTGTCAGAGGAGCCTGTTTGCTGGAGTCGGGCACGTTTATGGGACAACCGTTGGTCACGCGATTGCCCCCTCCCAGTTTAACGAGCCAGGTGCTTCGGTTCCAGTGGGTGGAACTATAGTTTCACTGGCAGGTAGAGCAGGAAGGTTGGAGACATGTGGTGGATTAGTGACATGCATAGGAGGGCTTGACATTTGAAATGTCGGACACACCAACTCCATATGGCCAGTCGAATCCATAGAGTATGTTCCCTCAACCAAATGAACATATTGCTTTGTAGTTGGCTTGAATGCCCACTGTGTTTCCTGACCCTTAGCTCGATCGAATCGCAGCTTTTCACAGAGTCGGTACACATGACCTTTCATGCCACAGTAGAAACACACTACATGTGCAAACCGTGAACTACGCTGGGCTGTTTGGCCTGCATGTTCTGCAACTTGCATTTGCAGTGTACTTTGATTAATGCCACAAGGTAACTCTGGCAAAAGTGATTTAACACACTTTTCCACTGCCTGTGTCACAACTTGTGTGAGCTGATTCTGCTCAAGCTTTTCAGCTTTAGCTTTACGTTCTTGCGCTGTTCTTCGGAGTTTTGCAAGCTTCTTGACCTTGAATTTCTTCGAGGTCACACGATCAACAGCAGCAAAATCCTGTGCATTTTCTGAACTCTCGGATTCATTATCTTGTATCTCCAGTTTTTGGATTTCTTGATTAAAACCATCCACATCAGAGTCCTCCACAGCAGTTGATGTATCAACAGCATGTACGGGTTTACTGACAGATGCAGATTGATAAATTAATGCTTGCTCATACTGTTTAGCTGCACGCAGCAAAGCATCAACACCAAGGGTTGTTCTATCCACACTATTCAAGTAGTTACGATATTCTTTTGGGTGTGACATTACAAAATATCGCTTGATATTCTGATCCATGTCATAATTACTAGCTCTGGGAAATGCATATCGATAGAGGTACCGCACATTCTCCATGAATGAGACGGGGTCTTCCCTGTTTACATCTCTCCTAAGTTTTTGTAGTTTGAGTTCGAAGAATGCCTCTTTGTTGCTAGCGCCATAAAGCTCATGAAGGCGATCAACACACTCCTGATAACTAGGGGTGGGACCCAGCACTTCGATAGCTTTGGCAGCTCGTCCTTTCAAACAATTGAGCAACTTTAAGACCTTGAACGAATCAGGCCAGCAAGTTCTGCTGAATATCAAATTTACCCTTTGATGGAAAGATTCCCAGGAATGACCTCGGGTTCCTACTTCCCCATCAAAAGACAAATGGTTTGACATCACGGCATATGATTTGTCATCAGTGACCACATTTGACAACTGTTCCTCAGAGGAATCGCTATCAAGTTCAAGGTCACCGGAACGCCTGTGATGTTTTGCAAGCCGAGAACGTGATTTCGCTCTTGAATTCGAGGCTTGTTTATTTAACATGTGGTGATCCCGGGTAGAATGTTCCGACCCATGGTTCCACCTACGCTGGTTGTCTCTGTTGTGAATCATGCCATAGCTCGAGTTACGTGACTCGCCCTGGCGTTCATGATCAGAGATTGGATTAACATTGTGCTCAACTTTGAATGACTCTGGCCTCATGACAGGGGCCTGTCCTCTAGGAGCATTTGACTTTGAAAGTACAGCCATACCAAGTTTCACTGCTTCTTTAGGTGAAACGAGACCAGATTCATTCATTTGTTTGATTTGTTTGAAAGCCACATCTGGTGGAATTTCCGAGAATAACTCAAGGAACTCACTGTCACCACCCGGGCCTGGCTTCGGAGTGGATTGAACATTATCGGGCACTTTGGCAGGAATATATCGAGCCGGCGGAACATCTGACAAAGGAGTAAATACCGGGGTATTTGCTTCTCCGCCTCGTCTTGTGTTCACATTTTGCCTTGGCTGATAGTATGGACCCTTGCCATAAGCAGACAGGAAACCTGAATATTCATTCAGATATTTATTTTCAATTTCTTGTTTAACTTTAGCTATTTTCTGCTGATGGATTTCACGCCCCTGACGAGATAAATCTCGTTCATAAGCGAGTTTCTCCTGCAGTTTTGTCTGATTTAACATCAAGACAGACAGCTGAGTTTCCAAGTTTTGGATCCTCGTGTCCTTGTCAAGGTCAATACCAGGTGGTTTTGTTTTGACAGTGAATGAAGGGTCTGGAACCGACAAACGTGTGCCTGCTCGATGTCTCTTCATGGACTTTTTAGCACCGTCATGTTTTAATTCTTCCTCAACACTTCGACTCTTGCGGAGGATGTGTTGGTATTTTGGGTTTTCCACCAGCCGTCTTTCAAGGTCACTTTCCGGCAGTGGATCATGCATTGAGATTTCGCCAAGTTCTGCCATATTCATCATAGGGAGCGAATCCTCAGCTTCCCTTCACAAGAATGAATCGACAAGCTCGGCAAGCCTTAGCTATTGGGTTCCTCAGATGTGACAAACAAGTAATGTCGCTTGTATTACATACTGAAGCATTGGCGTGCATCATAAATGCAATTGAAAGTTTTGCCTGTGACGCTATGATTTGTAGCATGCAAATGGCATGCATCAGCTTTCTCCATCGGTGTGTAAAACATGCACAATGAAAACAGCGAGCTAGCACCAATTTTTGCCAACTATCACCGTCGAGGATGACGATCCTGGTCACGGCACCAATGTAGAGAATCTGGACTTCAGAGACGTTCTGCACAACATTAATGGTTAGCAAATCTGTCATCATCATGTGTCCAATACTCTTGCATAGTGTGTACCTCTCGGTTTGGGGTGACCGGGGACAGGGGCAGCGGTGGTAGCTGCGGTCCACTGAGACAGCGGGCCCCCACGTGAGTGGGCACATTGATCCTCGGGCCATATTGATGATAATACATGAACCAAACACTTGTGCTGATTCCAACCTATTATCAGTAATTTTGGGGTCTACAACCACTAGAGACCTTGTCACGTTCACAGGCAATGTCAGCTCATCTACCAAAGAGTAGGAGCTATATGTCACGTATGACAACAGCGTCGCTACGTCCTTGGAGAGAGGACTAGTTGCTCCATGACGGCCAATGATGTCCAGCTATTGCAGACGTTGAGAGTCGCACTCAACGTTTCTATGTCGCATCTATACAGACTACCAGGGGTCAGAACAGTAGCCTGCTACTGGGCACTGGGGACTGGAGACGCCATTCTAAAAATAGCACATAAGTTATTGTGTGTGAGTGAGTTGTGTGTGTGTAAGACCAGACGGACTAAAGCTCACCGGCAGTAGTAATACTAATGCATGTAAGTAATCTACAGGCAGGTAGATTGAGAAGAGAAATACAACAGTGCTCTCCAGTACAGCGTGGAGGTACGATGTGAGCAGAGCAGCAGACAGGCTGCATGCCCACGTGAAAATCACTGAAGCGTACATACAAGTGAAATGTAAGGTCGAGTGGACACAGGCAAATCAATAATAAATCAGGTCATGTATTGCACGCGTAACAAAATATAGACACGGCTCAGGTAATATGCAAACGGACAAATACCCTATTTCCCTACATTTACAGTAATATATCAACTCCTTTTATCTGGGGAGATATGGTGCATGCTTTGCACCAGGTATGATTCTTTTACATATTATGTGATGTATGTAATAAAAGCCCCGTCTATTGTTAATTATAGATTTTGTAACAGGCCTTCAATGTCGATCATGATAATGATCTATGACCATTAATATTCTTGCCATCGGCGAAAGAGCCAATGAATTATCAATCTTTGTAATTATTATCAATCGAATAGAGCACGTCCCATACAGGTCATATTGAATAGAGGTTTTCAGTCATTCCGAATGTTCAATGAATCGATTGATTGCTTGTGCCAATGTTATATTTCAATAGAACGTTTTTTTAGCCATAATCCATTCATTTGGTGTTATATTAATGTAAGGTTCTTATGGCAAATAGCTTGATGATGCGTCCGGTCATTGAATATACATTTGGCACATACCTCTTCTGCTTCTCAGTGCTAGTATTCTTTTAAAGCAACGCTGCTTTTTAAACTCGATCTCATTGCTGCGTATCTCTATTTCTTTCATTGTTATGTGCCTAATTTTCACGAGGTTGTGATCATCCATACATGTCCATCTTTGGTAGCCTAATCCTCAAATCGTGATGCTAATCTGATCTTTGGTAGCGTTTCCTCAAAATGTCGTTTCTTCAAATGTATTCATTGGGAACTCAATATACTTTCTATGAATTTTAACGGGAATGGAGAATGTAGTCAAAGTGTGTGTTTTGCAACCGATGATTGATATGATATAAATCCAGTTGTCCAGAATGTCAGGGCATAAAATACTTATGATTACACAGAGATTGTTAAATTTCCATATCACCATTACAGTCTACTTATAGGTGCGTGCCTGTTAACAGGATTAGTGTTTCGAAGATATACCATTATGACTGGCGTGGTATGGTGCTCTATAGCATGTGCATTACATCGACTGTTGGCATTTGTTCTACGTGGTTTCGTGGGTCAAGAATGAAATATAATCTACCAGTACTATTCATTACAATCTACTGACGGTTGATTTTTGTGAATGGAGGCAATTCTCCCCAAACTGTTACGTTGGTGCAGCTATTGATGCATTTTATTGTTATGTACTTGGTTGGCATCCGTGTTCTCCCTGCCTTTGCTACTATTTTTGACAGCTACAAGCCTCTGATATCTCTACCTAATCTTGATGGAATTCAATAAGGAAAGTAGTACTAAAACAACTATCAAAACTTATGGTATCCAGAGCATGATCAGCTCTGTATCCTAAATATATCACGGGTCTAATGATATTCCGGTGCTCTTCCACGAACAAACATACTGAAATTTTAATCCGGTTTTCTCTCAGTGAAATATCAAACCCAAACCACAACATTACTGACATATGCTAAGCGACGTCACATGAAAAAATCAAATCATTTGTAATCAACAGTGCATTATCACATCCATCTATTGGACAAATAAACCGATACCAAATACCTAGCAACAGCAGCAGCTGTTTACAATGAACAGGATTGCAAGAACTGACGTGTGTTGAAAGTAAAAGTCTTCATAAATAGACGTTTCTAAAATATTAAATATGAATGATTCTGATAGTAATGAATTATTAATCGTTTTGCAGTCAATACCATGTGTTTGATACCACATAGGTAATAGGTCAATTATGCGTGTTGCTCAATAGTGAGTTATGGAATGTCTGCAAATTGTGGTCAGAAATGTTCAGTCTATTCGTAATGCAAAAGTACTAGCTATTATTGACATAATCGTGTTGCCTCCTCTTCATGGCATTTACTATTCTATTCACGTCCCTTTGCTTCCTGTGAAAACCATTTCACGTGAGATTCCACGCGGTGCCAAAAAAAAGTCATGCATGTTTTGGTAATGACTATAAAATGGATGTACGTGACAGCCATGTTAAGCGCCATATTTTAGATTGGCATTATTAACAGAAGTGGTATGCAGGAAAGAACAGTTTACAGTAGAATGTCAGGAGGGCGAGAATAGTACGGGAGCGTCACATGCATGTATACTAAGGAGCACAATTCAAGACAGATATTCCACGACAACCGCCTAAAATAAACTGTTAGGAAATAAACTGTTATGATGTTTCAGATATTGCCTTGACTTTTTTCATGTTGAAGTACAAGAGAAATTGGAAGATGAAGTAGGCCTACGCCAGGCAACAGTCATTCACCTGACTAATGTGATTTCTTACCCTGTATCAAGATCTTTCTCAGTTCAAAAGTTTGAAAATATTGCACGATGTCGCCTAATGCACTTGAAAAGTGCTCTTGGTGTTCTGGCAAAATGTCAGCAGGTCCTTAGTACTTACGGGAATGAGAATCTGAACTTCATTAGACTTCATCATGTCACGGGAATATTTTCAATTAGATAAGTTTTTGCTTGGATGCATCATTTTGTGTTAGAGCTGAAGTTGATTTATGTTTATCATGTCGTTATACATCATCACTAGTTAGTGTTCGTACATATTAGGTATTTTCTATGGTTACCAGTTAAGTCCTAGTAACCACCGGTTACTATGACCTCTATCATGATCCCTGAGGACTTTTCACTGTGAAATACTGAATAAATGTTATTACCGACACGTATACACTAGTAGTATCAATGCCAGTTTGGGTTTCACATGGATTCTGGCAACAGCAACCATCTCTGTTATGGGCCAAACCAAACCACTCGTTACCTTAGCAACAACATGATAATTGCAACCATTGAATATTCCCATTGGGGACTCTCAAAAATTATCCCAGGGACCTTCTATTTTCTCATTTATTAGGATGACGGAATAAACTTTGAAAGGCGCATGATAAAACGTGGAACATGCATTATTGAATGAATGAATAATGAAGGTTGAAATGTAACCCTCAAAAATTTACAAATGTAGATTATCAATTGTTCGATAAATGGCGTTTTCAAACAAATTATTGTGGATGGATTGTGTGATTTAGCCTTTCGTAATTTTGATACGGTTCTCCTTTCATATAGCAACTGATATTGATAATTTAATGTCCATTATCACCACTCCGGAGTATGCTTACAGGTGCGTGCCTGTGAGCCACGTGAAACTGTCCTTTGACCGTAATTAATCTATCCTAGTTGACATGCTGGAGATCGGACACTTCCGACATGTGGACAGGATGTCAATACTCGACTTGTGACAAGTAGTTTGGGAGTCAGACCTACGTGACACACAGTTTTGTCCTCCTCCTCGTTGGAAATATTGACTGGTAGCAATTGTTTAAAATGCTTTCATGAGATAGTAAGTGAAATATATTCCGACTGTGGAACTCACGACAATATGTTGATTATAAAGTTATGTGAGAACCCGGGCACTTCATTCAAAATATTACGTCATAATTTAGGTGCAAATAATGGTGTATACTTACATTAAATCCTAATTATGTGATTAGGTGATATAAAAATGCTCGATTATTGGTCATTGAAGATGAAGCGATTGAAACCAGAGCTCGGTTTTGTGTCGTCATCATATAGGCAGTCACGTATGACTCGGCCATATTATATCGTAGTATTAACCTGATATCCAGGATACCACGATGATACTTGAAATATATAATATTAATATCGTCAGTAGAATTATATGGTATGTTCAGGAAACAAACTCTGGGAATTGTGGTCATGACACAAAAATTAAGTATGTACATAGTATGTACATATAAAAATGTTGAATCCATTTATCAATCGATAAACGTGATAGCAAATTTAGTATAACCTCTATTATTGCGAGTATGGCGTTCTGCTTATGAAAATCTACTCTATTCATATCCTATGAATCATAAACAATGATAAAGCATATGCTCTTACCCTAATGGCCAAAATAAATGGTCCTCGATTAGTATTATGAGCACCACAGAACTACATTGCATCATCAATATACAAGTTTTTTCGAACATTTTGACAAATTACATCAGCAAATTGCGATATGCTCATTATAAACCGTGGAAGACTGTTCACAATTTATCTGGTGAGAAGAAAGATATAGGTTTCAGTATAGGTTGTCAGTTACTGGTTCATATATATCCTGACAGTTGACATGTTAGAAACAAGACACATTCTATATATACATGTGGACAGGATGTCAACACCTAGAGCACTCCTTTGGGACACATGGATATTTCATATAGGTTTGCAATGGTTGATGTCCCACATGAAAAGGCTAGGAAATACACATGTTTATACACTTGCCTACATACGCTGATAGCATGATTATATACATGTTTCGAAACCAACTGCATATATATGCTTCATGATTATAGCTATTTATTAATCGATGACACTTTACGAGACATTAGTTATGACCTTTATCACCGAAAGTGTGTCGCTCTGGTCTATTCAAGTGAAATGAATGATCTTACCATAACGGTTCTTGACAAGTATTATGAATAACACAGAAAGCCTATTACATAATCAATACCAGTATGTGAGGACACTTTTCTTCAAAATTGCATTTGATGCCAGTATATAAAATACCAGAGTCTGGTATTTTGAAACACCTGTTTTCAACTCTATACA
This sequence comes from Terebella lapidaria, assembly GCA_949152475.1. Taxonomy (NCBI): domain Eukaryota; kingdom Metazoa; phylum Annelida; class Polychaeta; order Terebellida; family Terebellidae; genus Terebella; species Terebella lapidaria. The sequence continues at coordinate 14,200,016 of OX424558.1, forward strand.
GACACTCATGACTTGCTCTATTCTGATTGATATTTGGCCTGATATAACACAAACTCTATTTATTAATCTATTTTACTCGCCTGGCATAATAAACTGGGTTTGGTCGTGACGATTATCAAATGTTCACAACTGACGACCAAATACCACCATTACCAATATGCAATCCCGAGATATGTACTTCACGAACTTGTACCACGGACATAAATTCGCTTAATAAATCAAGGCCTATCTGATAGTTGAATGAACGGCAATGAATGACAAGTGCCATGAACTTCTTATGCAGCCATCGTACGACAACAATGCTGGCTTGTTCTATAATGATGTTCTCTGATAACTTATCAACCCAAATTATCTGCACAATCTGACATGATATTTATCGCAAGACGCTTAGGGCTAAATGTTCTTTGCTATATTGGTCACAGAAATGTCACAAAAATCAATTCTCACAGGAATCATATTTTGAGCCAATCTTATCAAGAAGCCCTTTAATTCCCGATCCATACACGTTTTTTGCCTTGCCAAGACGTCACTTGATTTTCTGGGTCTTTGTCTCATGTTGCACTTACGGGAAGCAGTCAGAAGATTCAAGGGTGTGAGTCACGCATGGGACATTATTTCAGTGGTGTGTATCAGTGGTGTGTCACCAAGTATAACCCAAAAAGGGCTTTGATAATGTGTCAGGTTCATTAACGACCACCCAGTTTTTCAAGCCCCATTTTATTCCCTTTCTTTTGTATGATGTTAAAGACGTTTCCCCTGCATTCTGTGCTTCAAAGAAACGCCCTCTGTTTGATAACAGTACCACTGAAACGGATGTACGTGACATTGGCATTGTGTCTCATATTTCATACATGCATCACTGTAATTTTTTTTTCCCGTAGTATTTTTTGTAAGACGAACTATTCTGGTACCACTATGTACGTACATGGCACCAAGCAGAATGATGAACTCATGGGGGAATGACAGGAATTGGACCCAAAACAGAAATGGAGCAATAAATACTAGCAAGTGGAATGATTGAAACGTGATAGTTACTGTCAAACTTTGAGATAATTACTGTATTACCCTATCGTTATATTTGATCCATGTTCAACCCATAGCAAACGTCATTCCATTCAATCATCGGCAGAGACTGTTCTCCAGTGTTGTTCCTTGTTTGTATAAGCAAATAAAAACTTTGTCAGAACTAACTGATTGCTATTTACCGAACTATCGAAACTCGTTTGACAACCAGGGGCATATTCTCAGATAGAAAGATGGAAGTCCGAAACCTGAAACAAATTATTTTGTTAGTCCGAGTGCTCGAACCAAAGCCAAGAGCCGTGTCAGATTGTCGACAAGGTATACCATACATCATATTTCTTCTCGAAAGATTTCATTCTTAAAGAGAACTTGAATGGTATGTTCAGGAAACAAACTCTGGGAAATGTGGTCATAACACACAAGTCATGTATGTGCATAGGCAATAATGTTGAACCCATTTATCTATCGATAAATGTGAAAGCAAATTGACTGTAACCTCGATTAGTGCACGTATTACGCTATCCTCATGAAAATCTGCTCTATTCATATCCTATGAATCATAAAAATTGATAATGCATATGCTCTTACCCTAATGGCCAAAATATGAATGGTTCTCGATCCGTATTATGAGCACCACGGAAACCACATTGCATAATCAATAAACAAGTTTTTTTCAAACATTTTAAAACATTTTTACATCAACAAATTGCAATATGCTCATAACAAATCATGGGATATTGTTTAAAATTTACCTGCTGAGATTAAAGCAAGAAACATCAATATGAATGAAATTTTGACATAAGTGTTCCTGGTTCATATCTTGAGCTCTATATATCCAATATCCAGGGCAAAGCAGTTACTAATTTATCGGACACATTGAGTGTGCTGACAGGTGCGAGCCTGTGAGACAAATGAAGGTAAATGTAGCCTGACAGTTGACATGTTGGGAGACAGGAAACATCCTACATGTACATGTGGACAGGATGTCAATACGTCCTTTGGGACACATGGAGGTTTCAAATCGATTTCCAACGGTTAATGCCCCGCCTGAAAATGCTCGGAAATACACATATTTATATACTTGCCTACAGACGCTGATAACATGATTATACACATGTTTTGAAACCAACTATATGCTTACAGATTTTAGCTATTTATTAATCGATGACACGTTACGAGACATTCGTTAAGACCTTCATCACTGAACATCTGCTCTGCCCTGTTCACGTGAAATGAATGATTTATGATCTTACCTTAACGTTTCTTGACCAGTATTATGAATAACACGGAAAGCCTATTACATAATCAATACCAGTATGTGAGGACACGTTTTGTTTTCAAATTTGCATCTGATGCCAGTTTATAAAATACCAAAGTCTGGTATTTTGAAACACCTGTTTTCAACTATATACAGACACTCATGACTGGCTTGATTCTGATTGATCTCTGGCCTGATATAACACAAATTCCATTTATTAATCTATTTTGCTCCGCCGGCATAATAAACTGGGTTTGGTCGTGATTACATGACTTTACGATTATCAAATGTTCACAACTGACGACCAAATACCATCGATATTACAAATATGCAATCCCGAGATATGTACTTCACGAATGTGTACCACTGACACAAATTTGTTTAATAAATCCAGGCCTATCTGATATTTGAATGAAAGGTAATGAATGACAAGTGCCATGAACTTCTTATGTCAACGTAAAACAACAATGCTGGGTTGTTACGTATAATAAATACTGAATTGCCTACGCCACCCTCCAAAACTCACATCCAAAAGTAACGACACACAGGGGTTCTATAATGATGTTTTCTGATAACTTATCAACCTAATTTATCTGCACAACCTGACATGATATTTATTGCAAGACACCTAGGGCTAAATGTTCTTTGCTATTTTGGTCACAGAAATGTCACAAAAATCAATTCTCATAGGAATCATATTTTGAGCCAATCTTATCAAGAAGCACTTTAATTCTCGCTCCAGCCTTGTTTCTTGCCTTGCCAAGACGTCTCTTGATTTTCTGGGTCTTTGTTTCGTGTTGCACTGACGGGAAGCAGTCAGGAGATTCAAGGGTCTGAGTCACGCATGGGACATTGTTTCAGTGGTGTGTATCAATGGTGCGTCACCAAGTATTAACCAAAAAGGGCTTTGGTAATGTGTCAGGTCCATTAACGACCACCCATTTACAGCAAAAAGTATTTAATTACAGAAACCTATGGCTAACAGTGTCTAAGGCAAAAATATTTACGAGATGATGTGCCGTACGTGTTTCCAGGCCCCATTTTATTCTCTTTCTTTTGTATGATGTTGAAGATGTTTCTTTTGCATTCTGTGCTTCAGAGAAACGCCCTCTATTTGATTACAGATACACTGAAACGGATGTACTTGACATTGGCATTGTGTTTCATATTTCATACATGCACCACTGTAATTGTATCCCCCGAACAAAGTTCGGCGGATACTATGGATTTGGCTTCGTCGTCCGCGTCTGCATCCGCGTCCGCAGAGATTTTCTTGTGAACACACTACAGGCCGCAATTCTCACCCGATCACCATTACTTTTTGCAGGCACATATATAATGGTAAGATCCTGACACCAATCGATTTTGATTGCCGTGGCAACTGAATTGGTCGTTTGGGGACACATTTTGCATTGAAAACAGCCTGTTTGAGACACATGGCTTGAGAACGCTCTACTGATGGCAATTTTTGACGAATCTCGATAATATTTGGAAGTGTTGTTAAGAAGGGCTGTCACACGAAACGAATCGTTTTTCAGAATGATCATATAAATATTAATATGTTAACAGCCTAACCTATTACAGAATTTTGAAATATCCGTTTTGACATGTACGATCATTCCAATAGCCTGTACAATGGAAGGTAATGACACTGGTTTCTTGTTCAGAATGGAGAACTGATGTTTTCGGTGAAAACAGGACAATATTACTGAATAAGTTCACATTAATTCTACTAGTTAAGTCTTTTATTGTCCACATTAAAAACGTTTATTGTTAAGCTCAACAAGGTAAAGGTTTTGTCCAGTACAGATTTCATGGGTGTAACTGAATAAGTTAATATTATTTTTAATAGTTAAGTCAAAAAAATAGTTAAGACAATATTTATCATTGGGCTCAACAAGATAAAGATTCTGTCCACTAGACATTTTATGTTTTATGTAAGTTAACATTTTTTTTTGCTGGTTAAGTCTATTATTGACCTCAATAAAAATAGTTAAGATGAGAAACAATTATTATTGAGCTCAACAAGGTTAAGGTTTTGTCCGGTAGAAATTTCTGGGTGTAACCGAATAAGTTAACATTATTTTTACATGTTAAGTCTATTATTGACCATAATGAAAATAGTTAAGACAAGAAATATTTATTATTGGGCTCAACAAGGTGAAGGCTTTGTCCAGTAGAGACTTTATGGCTGTGACCAAATAAGTTAACATTATCTCTTGCTAGTTAAGTTTATTATTGATCACAATAGCGTTTTATGAAAACATTGATCAACTTTTACATTGAGTTTCAACTTGAGACCATGTTTGGCACAAATTATGAGTTAAAATATAACTTATGGTGGAAAATTCGATCTGGCTCCAATTTCTCCATCTTGAAATGCAGTTTTGGTCAACTTTTACTTTGAATTTCAACTTGAAAGCATGTTTGGCACATATTATAAGTCGAAATATAACTTAATGGTGAAAAGTTCGATCTGGCTCCAATTTCGTCATCTTGAAATGCAGTTTTGGTCAATTTTTAGTTTGAATTTCAACTTGAAACCAAGTTTGGCACATATTATGAGTTAAAATATAACTTTGATGAAAAGTTCGATCTGGCTCTAATTTCTTCATCTTGAAATGCAGTTTTGGTAAAATTTTAGCTTGAATTTCAACACGAAACCAAGTTTGGCACATATTATGAGTTAAAATATAACTTATGACGAAAAAGTTCTATCTGGCTCCAATTTTGTCATCTTGAAATGCAGTTTTGGTCAACTTTCACATTGAATTTCAACATAATACCAACTTTGGCACATATTATGAGTTGAAATATAACTCCTGGCGAAAAGTTTGATCTGGCTCCTATTTCGTCATCTTGAAATGCAGTTTTGGTCAACTTTTAGTTTGAATTTCAACTTGAAACCATGTTTGGCACATACATGTATTACGAGTCGAAATATAACTCATGGTGAGAAGTTCGATCTGGCTCCAATTTCGTCATCTTGAAATGCAGTTTTGGTCAACTTTTATTTTGAATTTCAACTTGGAACCAAGTTTGTAAAATATTCTGAGCTGAAATATAAATAGGTGAAAAGATTGATCTATCTGTATTTTTGTTATTTTATCAAACATGTCGAAATGGAAATTCATATAAAGAGATTTCAGTGGTGATTTTGAATTCGACCTTCAATAACCTCGGAAGATCAGTGCAGCAATTTTGGTGGGGAAAAGAAAACAGTTGTGACTTCAGATTTACCATTTCTCTGGTAATCTTTTTTAGCCCTCGCTCTAGTTTTTCACACTTAACAGTGATATATTTGGGGCAACAGAGATGGATAGGGCTACGAGGGATACACCCAAGCGGTCGTAGGCGACCGGAAGCGTCTAGCTTCATTTTCCCGTAGTATTTTTTGTAAGACGAACTATTCTGGTACCACCCTTTACGTACACGGTACCAAACAGAATAATGAACTCATGGGGGAATGACATATCAGGAATTGGACCCAAAACCGAAATGGATTAATAAACACTTGCAAGTGGAATGGTTGAAATGTCAGACCTACTGTCAAACTTTGAGATAATTACTGTATTAACTTATTGTTATATTTTATCGATGTTCAACCCATAGCAAACATCATTCCATTCAATCTTCGGCAAAGACTGTTCTCCAGTGTTGCCCCGTGTTTGTATAAGCGATTAAAAACTTTGTCAGAACTAATTGATTGCTATTTACCGAACTGTCGAAACTTGTTTGACAACCAGGGGCATATTCTCAGATAGAAAAATGGAAGTCCGAAACCTGAAACAAACTATTTTATTAGTCCGAGTGCTGGAACCAAAGCCAAGAGCCGTGTCAGGTTGTCAACGAGGTATACCATACATCATGTTTCTTCTCGAAAGATTTCAATTTTTCAGCAGACTTGCATAAATATCAGGCGGATGTCAAGCCTAAGTTGAGCTTTTTGAAAGAAAGAAAAACACTCCTAATGTGATAGAACGTAATTAATACCCCCATGAAATGATTTTTCTTCTCATACCGGAAACATCGTGTGAAACATATCTACGATCTTTCTCAGATCATGAAGATCGAAAAGCTATATTTCATCATAACTGTTAGTATCGACGCAATAACTGACCTTTGAAATCACTCTGTGAATGTAAAGTTGCAGTAGCAAACTAGATTATCGGTGCTAATAATTGACTCAGTATTTGGCTGGTCGGCCTGCATGAGTTCGACATCATAATATCAGGAGATATTTGATATGATACTGTTTAGATTAGATTTTCACAAGGAGTACAATACGAAGAGCATGATATATTTTTGTATTGTCCTGAACCTTCATGGAGTTTGTGAAGGCACCGGTCAAATGTCATAACACATTCTGGTCTCCATTGGTAAAGTAAAAGCATTATGCGAGCCGTTCTATCTGTATCATAGGTACATTCGACATGACATGGACATATTCATATCCAAGTGTCCATATCAAAACTGCACGGCGTGCATGACCTGTCATAAAAGTGCAATAAACAAAATTCTCGAAAGACGGAGAGTTTCCTTTGATTTCTTCAAGAAGACTTGTGTGCATGCATGCACTCATTGCACTGCTTGGACAGCAAATCAGCAAATAACTACAATTAAGCAGTAATTGTATTTATGATTGGGATGGGGAATGGGTTCAGAGTTGTTCAATCCTTAATTGTATGGCGAGTTTTTACCCCCCGTGTACATTAATTCACGCATGCGCATAGAACTTATGTGCTGACCGCGCATCAAAACAAATCAGAACAAAATTTTTTCTCGCACTTTCCTGGACTTTTTTCATTACTTTAACGGTGGACTATGTGCTCTTATTAGCCTCATCAAATGGATTACACCCCCAGGAATCATATCAACTAAATCACTTGGATAGACAACTTCGCTGCTTTTGTATTTTGTGTGATACAAATTCATCAATTGGCCGATTGGCCTCGCGGGTCAGCGCCATGGCTCGCCCCACTGCCCCGACAAAGTGGATATAGGCCTACCATTGTTGGCTTCGTCTGGCCGCACGGCTCAGCTCCATGGTTTGCGGCTCGCCCCACTGATCCGGCAAGTGGAAATTCCGCGCACAAGTCACGTTATATCATCGAGACATACTCTTCTAAGTCTATGGTCATATCTGTGCGGCGACCAGCGTTTGCAAGTTAGCCGGACACAGCGTCATCAGGAGATTAGGACTAATTCGTTCCGACTTTGAAATAACATTGTCATGGGGAATTTTACCACAAAATTGGGCTCGTATTGCCGACCTCAATCAGGTTACGCTAATTGAAGCGCTTTTGTCCATTAAACCTGCAGGTAATTTCCTGCAGATAGGTGGCAATGTTATTCACGGGAAATGAAGATCACGGAAGCGACGATTATCTATATCTCTCACAAAAAACTTGTTGATCTGGCTTAAAGCTGGACTAATGGCTTAAAAGGAGAAAAAATAGATTAAAAAATATATTTCGGCACATGTACCGCATGTGTTCATACGGTACTGTGCCCGTTACATTTCCGAAAATGCCCGACTGCAGTCGGCTGCCTTCGGTTGTTCTCGGCGTTTGCTCCAAACGCTCCAGCACTTGAGGGGTTTCTGCCAGTATATAAGGCCCCAGTACCGTTCAATGAAGCGTGTCATTTGTGCGTACATGTCAACACGGAAACATTTGGGCTGTTGCCGCTAAAGCATATATCGATATATCTAAATGGGAACGCTAAAAAGGTGGATTTTGGTGGTATTACTGTACTATGAAATAATTTTACATATGTACTCCATTCCGTTTCAATGTACATTACCAACTTGTGTGATATGATGTATCAATCGTCCATACATACCACTTATTCGTTGGCACAGTTGACCACTACCGTTCATACATTTGTATTTCGGGATGCTAACAGTAGCACCCCCGCCCCAAATACTATTACTGTGCGGACTATGTCTAGGCTGTGTATCTTTTATACAGTGCGATAGCATAATTATACAAATAATACTCACTGTCAATGATGTTTGTTAGAAAGTAGACTATGACTATAACCAATTTCGGATACAATACATTTTGTACACTAAACACTGATTGGCAATGAAATGTATACATAATTGTCTAATCGCAAATCATAGTTGATGAGCTTTATTCTGGAAAGCGAAGCCTAAAGCCTAACAAATATTGCCCAACAATAGTAATCCCGCTAGATTACAACTCAAGCCTGTTGAGTTGTAATCCGACGGGAGAACATGGGCCAATTTCTCAATTGTGATGTACATTCTGTTATGAATCTGTGTGTGATACTTTATGTAAACAATTGACATGTCGAATATATCGTGTTTATTTATTTCCATTTCGGAGATAGATTTAGGCAATATGATGGTTTATGCATCATATTCTAATGATATAAAATATCTGCTGTTGACAAGCAGTATGGGGGATATGCATTCACCGGGAGTGCAGCGTGGTGTTGCAGCCCAGAGTATCGTGAGTTGAACTGGACTATACCACATGACGACAGGCGAGTTTTATATCGACCGGTTGCACTTTGTGAGCGGAGCTCTTTGGAGCAAACGCCGAGGGCGGCCGAAACTAGCCGATGGTACTTCGGAAATGTTCGGTAATCTCACTTGTGCAGTACCGCCTGGACACATGCGGTACATGTGCCGACATATATTTTTTTTAATCTCTCTTGTCTCCTTAAATACCATTAGTCCAGCTTTAATGTTATGTTACGCATTATTCCATAGTAACTAGGGACACACAGTAGCTATGTACATGTGGTCCACTTTATGCCATATACATAATTACCCATGACAACCTTTGGTATAACACCTAGCAATATATATTATACCTATAATAAATAGTATATCTCCTCATGCACGCGCAAAATGATATGGTTTGTAGTGATAATAGGGAACATGATTTTCTTAGATAAGTATACTCCCTTATGATTTATGATGATGTCTTCAGACGATGAGGCCACACTTGGACGGTGATGTGAGTATATTGGCGATGATGCCTCATGTCGGGACGATGATGTCCTTTGGCGATGATGCCTCATGTTGGACGATGATGTCCTTTGGCGATGATGCCTCATGTTGGACGATGATGTCCTTTGGCGATGATGCCTCATGTTGGACGATGATGTCCTTTGGCAATGATGCCTCATGTTGGACGATGATGTCCTTTGGCAATGATGCCTCATGTTGGACGATGATGTCCTTTGGCGATGATGCCTCATGTTGGACGATGATGTCCTTTGGCGATGATGCCTCATGTTGGACGATGATGTCCTTTGGCGATGATGCCTCATGTTGGACGATGATGTCCTTTGGCGATGATGCCTCATGTTGGACGATGATGTCCTTTGGCGATGATGCCTCATGTTGGACGATGATGTCCTTTGGTGATGATGCCTCATGTTGGACGATGATGTCCTTTGGCGATGATGCCTCATTTTGGACGATGATGTCCTTTGGCAATGATGCCTCATTTTGGCCGATGATGTCCTTTGGCGATGATGCCTCATGTTTGGACGATGATGTCCTTTGGCGATGATGCCTCATTTTGGGCGATGATGTCCTTAGATTGGCGATGATGCCTCTTTCGGGATGATGATGTCCTTAGGTTGGCGATGATGTCTCATTCTGGACGATGGTGTCTTAGATTGCCGATGATGCTTCATGTTTTGGACGATGATGTCCTTAGATTAGCAATGATGCCACATTTTGGACGATGATGTCCCTTGATTGGCGATGATGCCTCATTTTGGACGATGATTTCCCTATATTGAGGAATATGCCTTATTCTGGACGATGATGTTCTTAGATTGTAATGATAACTCATTCTGGACGATGACGTCATTAGACTGGTGATGATGCCCTTAGATTAGCGATGATGCCACATTTCGGACGATGATGTCCCTAGATTGGCGATGATGCCTCATTCTGGATGATGATGTCATTAGGTTGGCGATGATGCCTCATTCTGGATGATGACGTCCTTAGATTGGCGATGATGCCTCATTCTGGACGATGACGTCCTTAGATTGGCGATGATGCCTCATGTTTAAATTTCAAGGTCACAGGAAGAAATGACTGATATCTCGCTTATTCTCGCCTTTACATCTTAGGAATGAATTGCGAACATATAGACATGATATATGCTGAATATCGCCATGACCTTGAATTCGACCTTTGACCTCATTTTCAAGATCAAAGGACAAAATGGCTAATATCTTGCTTCATAGACTTCACAGCTTGGGAACCAATTGTGGACGTATAGAAAATGATATACACTGAATATTCTGATGACCTTGAAATTGACCTTGACCTTATTTTCAGGGTCAGAGCACAAAATGACTGATATCTTAGATATCGATGATGTTCTTAGATTGCAATGAGGACTCATTCTGGACGATGATGTCATTAGACTGGCGATGATGCCCTTAGCGATGCCACATTTCGATTAGCGATGCCACATTTTGGACGATGATGTCCTTAGATTGGCGATGATACCTCATGTTGGACGATGATGTTCCTTAATTTGGCGACGATGTCTCATTTTAGACGATGATGCCCTTTGGCAATGATGCCTCATATTGGACGATGATGTTCCTTAATTTGGCGCTGATGCCTCATTTTAGACGATAATGTCCTTTGGCGATGATGCCTCATGATGTCCTTTGGCGATGATGCCTCATGTTGGACGATGATGTCCTTTGGCGATGATGCCTCATTTTGGACGATGATGTCCTTAGATTGGCGATGATGCCTCTTTCAGGACGATCATATTCTTAGTTTGGCGATGATGTCTCATTCTGGACGATGATGTCTTAGATTGCCGATGATACGTCATGTTTTGGACGATGATGTCTTTAGATTAGCAATGATGCCACATTTTGGACGATGATATCCCTTGATTGGCGATGATGCCTCATTTTGGACGATGATGTCCCTATATTGAGGATGCCCCTTTTCTTGACGATGATGTTCTTGGATTGTAATGATGACTCATTCTGGACGATGACGTCATTAGACTGGTGCTGATGCCCTTAGATTAGCAATGATGCCACATTTTGGACGATGATGTCCCTAGATTGGCGATGATGCCTCATTCTAGACGATGATGTCATTAGATTGGCGATGATGCCTCATTCGGGACGATGACGTCCTTAGATTGGCGATGATGCCTCATTCTGGACGATGACGTCCTTAGATTGGCGATGATGCCTCATTCTGGACGATGACGTCCTTAGATTGGCGATGATGCCTCATGTTTAAATTTCAAGGTCACAGGAAAAAATATGACTGATATCTCGCTTATTATCGACTTTACATCTTAGGAATCAATTGTGAACATATAGAACATGATATATGCTGAATATTGCCACGACCTTGAAGTCGACCTTTGACCTCATTTTCAAGGTCCAAGGACAAAATGGCTAATATCTTGCTTCTCTATTGACTTCATAGCTTGGGAACCAATTGTGGACATATGGAAAATGATATACACTGAATATTCTGATGACCTTGAATTTGATCTTGACCTTATTTTCAGGGTCAGAGCACAAACTGTCTGATATCTTAGATATCGATGATGTTCTTAGATTGCCATGATGACTCATTCGGGACGATAACGTCATACGACTAGCGATGATGCCCTTAGATTAGCGATGATGCAACATTCTGGACAATGATATCCCTAGATTGGTGATGATGCCTCATTCTGGACGAAGATGTCATTAGATTGGCTGATGCCTCATTTGGGACGATGACGTCCTTGAATTGGCGATGATGCCTCATTCTGGACGATGATGTCCGTAGATTGGCGATGATGCGTCATGTTTAAATTTCAAGGTCACAGGAAAGAATGACTGACATCACGCTTACTATCAACTTTACAGCTTAGGAATCCATAAGGAACATATAGGAAATGATGTACGCTAAATACTTCGGTGACCTTGAGTTCGATCTTTGACCTCAGTTTCAAGGTCAGAGGACAAAATGACTAATATCTCGCTTAGTATCGACCATACCACTTAGGAATCAACTGCGAACAGGGAATGATATATGCTGGTCATTCTCATGACCTTGAACTTGAGTTTTGACCTCATTTTCAAGGTCAGATCACAAATGGCTTCTATCCCACTTATCATCAACGTTACAGCTCAGGAATCAATTGTGGTCAAGCTCCAAATGATATTTGCTGAATATTCTCGTGACCTCGACTTGACCAATCACCTTATTTTCAAGTTTCCTTTGACCTGATATTCAAGGTGACAGGAGAGAATGGCTAATATCTCGCTTATTGACTTCATCGTGTGGGAATCAATGATGGACATATAGGAAATGTTATACGCCAAAGGATCTGATGACCTTGAATTTGACCTTTGCCTTCATTTTTAATGCCACTGGACAAAATTGCTAATATCTCTCTGATTATTGAATTTACAGCTTAGCAATCAACGGTGGACATGATACCTGCGTAATATTATATATCCTGAATATTCTCTTGACCTTGAATTCAACCAGTGACCTGGCTAACATCTAAAATATTAAACCTATATTAGCCGGTAACCTGTCTTTGGCCCTTGGCCCAATTTTTAACAATGATGTCCCTAGATTGGCGAGGATGTCTCATGTTGTACGATGATGTCCCTAGATTGGCGATGATGCCTTACTCATGACGATAATGTCTTAGATTGGCGATAATGCCTTGTTCTGCTCAATATGTCTTTGAGTTGGCGGTGATACCACAATTTGGATGATGCTATCTTCAGATTGGCGATGATGCCTCAGTCTGGTCGATGATTCCCTAGGTTGGCGATTAAACCACATTTCGGACGATAACGTTCTTAGAAAAATGTCCATACATGTCCATACATTGGCTAGGATGTCGGATTGAAGAAATGTGTCCCCTGGAAATTCATCGAAGGTCCATGTAACAAAGCCGCTAAATCGGTAGTACAAAGGAAAAATGCCCACCGGGCACAACATATCCACATCAGTCCCAACATAAAATGAAAGAGGTTGACCCTCACATACCGTCCGTCCTCTCCCTCACATCAATCCCCAGTTCTCTGCACTTCAACGTGTATCAGGTAAAAACAGCCTGGCAAGAGCTGTAACAAATCTTGCTCTAGAGAGTCTTATTCATACTTATCGTTATATATTTGACACAATCTATACATTTTTCGGGTGGATTCTTCCAGCAAAACATACCACCCTTCATGCCCATCCCAACCTTAGCATGTTTCATCGGGGGATGAACGTCTTAGCTCGCTCTACTAGCATAGCCCCTTAGATTTTGACAAGTCCGTCCATCCGGTTCATGCTAGAGGTATCACGAAACAACCCTTGCCCAACAGACTGCCGTTACAGTAAAACATGAATTCAGTGCAACCAGGGGCAGCACAGAGCATGTTTCTGTCCCCAGTCCGGTATCCAGCTGCTCGGCGAGGCAGGCCCCCATCATGACACACCCAAAAAATCGACAGTCTCCAGTTTACTGTCGTGGATGCGCAACTAACACAGCCTTCGCAGAGTCTTCCACCAAGGAATCCAGCAACAGAAACGGAAAATCACGTTTCATCATTTTCCCATATCCCATCAATAGGATATCTACCCTCATTGTCGACGGCGATTCACCAAGACACCTCGCATGCGCCCAAATATGTTTCATCAGGGGATGATCGTCTTAGCTCAACCCACTAACAAAGCCCCTCAGATTTTGACAAGTCCGTCCATCTGGTCCATGCTCGCGGTGCCACGAAAACAACACTCGCCCAAAGACTGCTGTCACAGTCACACATGCTTCCAGTGCAACCAGTGGCAGCACAGAGCATGTTTCTGTCCCCAGTCCAATACAAACACGCCACCTCCCTCCCTTCCCAGTCCCATAAACGTTGACCAGTTGGAGGCATCGTTAACCAGTTATGATACAGCTGAAAAGTCGTGGCTAGTGGATGGTTTCCATTTTGGTTTCATCATTCCATATAATGGATCGTCATAATGGATCGTCATACTGTAGGCAATGTCATCGCTCAGATAGTCTCGTTGGGGCCGCGTTAATTACCGGCAAAGCTGACAAAATGCTTGTGGAAGCAAACACATGTTCCATATTCAGGATGATTTGCTGATCATATGACCTCCTGAAACCCAAGCACAACAAGACCTTAAAAATTTCAAGCAGATGTCTTCAGGGTTGGGAGTGTCTCAGGCACCTGACAAAACTGTGGGACCCGTTTCAGTCTAATCTACTCTTTCATTTGCGAAAAAATTGATCCGCTGTAACCAGCTGATGGGGAATTGTCCGGAGCCTAGAGTCCAATGTAATGAGTCAGCAGCCCATGTGTCTATTTAACTCAATGTTTCTCATAACATTTTTGGGTTCAACTCGGATTAGTGAAAACATCGGTATACTGCCTCTGGCCACATTAGCCAGCTCGCCGATGTCAGATACTCATCCAACCCTACCCCATACAGTGTAACATTCCGTTCATACAAACATTCACGTCATTCGTCTGTCATCTCAATACTACTACAACGTCCAATTAGACTATGTCCACTCAGAGCTTTGCATGCTTATCTATCATTACGTGGTAATACACCCGGACCATTGTGTATCAGTCGGAGATTCACCTTTATTTCGGCACAAGAAGACAGGTTCTGCATCATTGCCTATCAAGAGATGGTCACAACTCGGCTGTGTCCGATACTCAGTCTCCACACAGGATGCGCTACTCATACTGCAAAATTAGGATACCTTCCTATTATGATCCAGCGCCTGGGTCCTTGGACCTCTGACACCTATCTCCAGTACATCAGATGGCAATCAGCTCGTCATAAGTGTGGCGGCCGGCTTGCAGCCGTGTGGCGTTTTTAAACATGTGACTCCACACTTTGATGATAAAATCATAGGCAAATAGGGTATTCATTGTGTGATAGTTCAACTCCTTACCAGCTAAGATGTCAATAACCCAACATTGTAAATCGTGTTTTCTATGTTTATATCCGGTAACAATATGAAACTTCTGTTCCATGATAATAGTGTTGTCTATCCATGTAAATATCCACGGTTCTCATGTGTTCGTTCAGCACATAGCCATTTCGTAGAATTTGTTCTGTCAATTATGACTTCTGGGTTTGTGCTGAACGAATTATAAAATGTATAAAAATGATTTATCATCAAACAAGTTATGACTCTCTGATCCCAATCCTCATCCTAATCGAAGAACCCTGAACATTAGCAATCATAAATTTATTTATAACGGCGTGCATATTCTTCTTTGTGTTCTGCAACGTATACATTAAAAAGAAGTTCTATCAAGTGCATGGAAAATTGTTCAGTTGAAATTTGCGGATAATTATATTTGTTGATTATAAATATCATTTCAGATATAATGTTACCAAAACGTATCCTTGTCTTCTGACTGATGTCCGTGTATGGAAAAATGATGTTGTTTTCATTGGCGGGGTTGTCTGACTACAATTTACACGTTTTTTGCGAAATTAAATAGTATGAATGACTAGACCGAGTGTTATATAGTGTTATAACGGCGTGCATATTCTTCTTTGTGTTCTGCAACGTATACATTAAAAAGAAGTTCTATCAAGTGCATGGAAAATTGTTCAGTTAAAATTTGCGGATAATTATATTTGTTGATTATAAATATCATTTCAGATATAATGTTACCAAAACGTATCCTTGTCTTCTGACTGATGTCCGTGTATGGAAAAATGATGTTGTTTTCATTGGCGGGGTTGTCTGACTACAATTTACACGTTTTTTGCGAAATTAAATAGTATGAATGACTAGACCGAGTGTTATATTCTATCTTCCAGGCTTATGTACTAGAATTTATGTGACAGCAATGCAAATCTCATGTGATCGCGTGACCAATGGAAATTAAGTTATCGTCCCCATATACAATGACGCTGTTGGCCATCATCGCCTAACGTTGAAAATTTGTGAAAGTGAATAAATATATGGTATAAATAATATCATTTATAATTCAGATAACTCTAACATCAGACAAAGGTTAAAGAGTAGAAAAAAAGTCCTCAAACAGCATTAAAATGAATTATTGAGTTTCACTTCTAGGATCTTATTACGAACTATATTCTTGAGAAAACAATGGAACTGATCCTATCAATCTCGAATCCAGTATGATCAGAAATATTGAATGCATATAGAGCTGATAAATACAGAATTGACTGAGATATCAAGTCGGCATATGTCTCCGATGGTACCTTGAAAATTGTTAATATGGGCAGACGTCTCATGGTTTCAATCAATGACAATGACAGTTCATTATTCGCTATTGGGCGTGGTTCATCTAGACACCAGTCGTGTGCTGACGTTGACAATACGTGCTATGGCATTACTCCACAGTGTCTTAATTTGGACTATTATCTTTACTGACTACACTATATTTAACCTTAAAATTGAGCAATCTTTGATAATGACAAATGTTATATGTCTTTTATCGGTTGTCCTACAATGTTTCATACATACATTGTGTTGTAAGTGCAAATTTTAGGGTTCTTTTCTGTAATTCTGGACTGAATAGATGACAATGATGTTACCCAAAAATTTCATATTGAAGGGTTATCAAAAATAAGAACTTTCATCGCTAGTGGTGAGCATTTCTATTACATAATGTTGTATAGTGGGTTTGCTATTGTTATCTTCAAAATATCGTTGTATTGCTGGCTATAAGGGGACATGACATTCTATTTGCTGTGAACATGTTTTCGAAAGTGAGAGGGAGTATACATGTATAACCCTCATTGAAAACTACTTGTTATGAGACTTCACTTGCCATGAAACTTCTGTTTATGTATCAGATATATAAACGGTGTATTGATGACAGGAGAGCATTGGTATGACATTGTCATTCTCAAGAACATCTGACTCAGGATATGTACATTTATCATCGGATTGCTGAAAATGCGCGATCCTGACTGGTCAATTCCCCGACAATACCACGCCGTATTTGTAGAGCTGTGAAACAACCCCACGGTATTTTCTGTATCGTGGGCTTCAGGCGGGAAATACGGAACGATGTTTTGGAGAGTTCCATATACATGATATAATCCAATGATAAAATTGTTATCATGGACTTCAGACCCCAACACGGCATGATATCTGCCTTCAGTCAGCATATCCCACTCGGCCTGCGGCCATACAAATATACTGAAATAGATGTGGTAAATATGGTTAATTTTCTGATTGATAATATTTTTGTGGAATTTGGTGGTCGAATATTTCAACAAACTATTGGTATTCCCATGGGTACAAACTGTGCCCCATTATTGGCAGACCTGTTTTTATACTCATATGAATCAGATTTTATCCAACATTTACAAAGAGGAGGTTCTAAGAAACTAACATGTAATTTTAATTTCACTTTCCGATACATAGATGATGTATTGTCGCTAAATAATCCACAGTTTGGTGATTATTTGGATGTCATATATCCTAAGGAACTTGAAATTAAGGATACTACAGAATCCGCTAATTTTTCCAACTATCTAGACCTGAGGTTGGAGATTGATAATGATTCTAACCTGTCAACTAGATTATATGACAAACGTGATGATTTCAATTTTTCCATAGTCAATTTCCCTTTTCTAAGCAGCAACATTCCTATGTCACCGGCATATGGTGTGTTTGTTTCTCAACTTATACGCTATTCCAGAGCTAGTTGCAAATATGAGGACTTTGTCTATCGAAGTGCCCAGCTAGTCTCTAAACTGCTACGACAAGGATATGTTTTACCAAGACTTATCGCTGCGTTTAAGAAATTCTATGGACGTCATCATGATCTGGTTGATAAATACAGCAAATCCATGTCTGCCATGCAACTAGATCTATTTTCATGTTAATTTTGGGGAATTCATGACGGGTGCCACTAGTGGGGCAGGAAATGCTCACTCTTTCCGGAACACCTGATTTCACCTCCTGATGGCCATTTACGGGGGTTCATGAGTTTCCCTGTCATTTTTGTTTTCTCTCACTTCGTATGCCTGATATGACTTTCTGTCCCCGGACTATGAGATTGGATAACGGACGCTGTTTTGTTTGCTCGGAATACTTGATACTGGGTATTGATTCCACGTCTATTCAGGCAGATATCACGCCGTATTGGGGTCTGAAGGCCATGATAACTTATAGTACTAACGCATAGATGTCGAGTGGTACTTTCCAATGTATCACAGAACAGAATCATACGATACTTGAGTATGAATGTTCGTTCTTTGAACGCATCACGAAAATGTGCAAACATTACAGAAACTGGCAAAAATTTTGGAGGGGGCGGGGGGCGGGGTGGGGGGGGGGGGGGGGTTGGACGAACAGTGAAAGTGGAAGTCACATTTCTCAGCATTAGATGTTTGAAACCCATGGTAAGTAACGTTCCAGAACTTACTGGATTATGAGGCGCAGCGTTGCCGTAGCGTAATAGCTGTTTAATAGTATGTTTTGGAATATCTATGAAACAAAATTTGTGAAATATGGTAATAACACATGTATGTTCATAGGGTATAATGCTGAATCCATTTATCAATCGATAAACTTTGAAACACATAGACTATAACCTCCATTAATGCAAGTATGGAGCTTTGCACTATTCATAGCGTATGAATCATTGATAATTCACATGCTATTTCCCTAATGGCCAAAATATGAATGGTTCTCGAATAGCATTGTGAGCAGCACAGAAAGCCTATTGCATAATCAATATTCAAGTTTCATTGAACTTCATGAGAAATTACATCAGCAAATTGCAATAATTACGCTCATAATCAAATGTGGGGGATTGTTTCAAAGTCACAAGGTGTGAATGATCCCTCTTCAACTATTTGTTAATTTTGGTTTATATCTTCTAAACTATGTGCATCCAATATCCTGGACTAATTAAGGGTTGATAATTTATCCGATACATTACCGCTGTTAATTGTAATGACAGGTGCGTGCCTATGAGCAACACGAACCTTTTAACCGTAAATAATGCTTGACATTTGGCATGTTGGAGACAGAACACATCCGCCATGTAGACAGGATGTCAATAAACATTGTGACAAGTGCAGTCTGGTCGGACATTTGGAGAAGTGGGTTTTCCAGATAGGCTTGCTATGGTTTTAGCCCACTGCAACAAACAGCGTGATAATTATCCAGTGCTAGTGATTATATTCTATTCAATTGATGAGATTAACATTGATGATACATTTGATATTTTTGTATTGGCCAGTATTATGGGTAACACTGAAAGCCTATACGTCCCTATTGCATAATCACTAACTCAGATTTAGTTGGTTTTATTGCTGTACGGTCTGATGATCATATGCATAAATTTCCCAAATATGAAATCGTGAAATGTGTACTGTACGTGAATGTGTACTGTACGTGAAATGTGTACGACACCAAATTATTTTTAAATCCAAGCCTATCGGTAATGACGGCACATGTCATGATATTATATTATGTGGTTGATATGGTTACCATTCAAGTCCTATAACCCCGTGAACCACCGGTTACTATGTCCTTTATCTGGCGAATCATAATGCCTTTTTCACTGTGAATTACTGAATAACATGTCAGGTGTACACTAGTAGAATCAATATCGGTGTGGTTATGACGTGGATTCTGATCATAGCAACCATCGTTGCTCCGGGCCAAATCAAATTTAACACCCAAAAAACTTCATGGCATGTAGAGACAAAAGGTTGAGGATGAAAAAATGAGATGATGTAATTTTGATAAGTATCTCCTTCCATATAAAATGAAGTTGCTAATTTATTGTCCATTATCAAAACTCTTGAGTGTGCTTATATGTGCGTGCATGGGATGCACATGAACCTGTTCTCTAGACTGTAACTATATGTATCCTAGTTGACATGCTAGAGACAGGACACATCCGACATGTCGACAGGATGTCAATACTCGACTTGTGATGAGTGGTTTGCGTTAGGGACCTTTTGTGTTCCTCCTCATTCAATACATTCACTGGTAGCAGTTGTCTAAAATGCTATCATGAAGTCATAAGTGAATTATAGTCCGATTGTACCACTCACGACAATAATATGGATATAGAGTTATTTGAAAATCCAGGCACTTTATTAAAAATGTTACGTCATAATTCAAGTTCAAAGAATGTTGATTAGTGAATTTTGAATATGTGATAGGATTGAAGAAAGAGCTCAGTTTTGTGTT
This sequence comes from Terebella lapidaria, assembly GCA_949152475.1. Classification (NCBI taxonomy): domain Eukaryota; kingdom Metazoa; phylum Annelida; class Polychaeta; order Terebellida; family Terebellidae; genus Terebella; species Terebella lapidaria. The sequence continues at coordinate 14,220,509 of OX424558.1, forward strand.
GTTGTCAAATAGTCGTATATATATGTTGTATATTTATCATTGAATATGATATTACTCAAGACAGAGATCAGTCCTGTGTTGTTGTCAAATAGTCGTACATGACTGGGATATATCGTAGTGTTAACTTGATATCCAGGACACCTTCAATTATGCTTGAAATATATATTATTAATATCGTCAGTCGAGTTGTATGGTATGTTCAGGAAACAAACTCTGGGAATTGTGGTCATAACACAAAAGTCATGTATGTGCATAGACAATGATGTTGAATCTATTTATCAATCGATAAATGTGGAAGCAAATTAACTGTAACCTCGATTAGTGCAAGTATGGTGCTCTGCTTATGAAAATCTGCTCTATTCATATCCTATGAATCATAAACATTGATAATGCATATGCTCTTACCCTAATGGCCAAAATAAGAATGGTCCTCGATCAGTATTATGAGCACCACAGGAACCACATGGCATAATCAATATATACAAGATTTTTTCGAACATTTTAACAAATTACATCAGCGAATTGCGATATGCTCATAATGAACCGTGGGAGATTGTTTAATATTTATCTGGTCAGAATAGGGCAAAAAAACCGAATATGAATGAACTTTTAATATAAGTTGTCAGTTCCTGGTTAATATCTTGAGCTGTATATATCCAATATCCAGTACTAAGCAGTAAGCAGAGACATTAGTTATGACCTTCATCACTGAAAGTATGACGCTCTGCCCTGTTCACGTGAAACCGATGATTCCTGATTTATCCATAATGGTTCTAACCCAGTATTATGAGTAACACGGAAAGCCTTTTACATAATCAATACCAGTATATGATGACACTTTTTTCAAATTTGCATCTGATGCCAGTATATAAAATACCAGAGTCTGGTATTTTGAAACACCTGTTTTCAACTACATGCAGATACTCATGACTCTGATTGATCTCCGGACATTCCATTCATTAATCTATTTTGCTCGCCTGGCATAATAAACTTGGTTTGGTCGTGATTACATGGCTTTACGGTTATCAAATAATAACAACTGACGACCACATACCCCCAGTATAACAAATATGCAATTCCGAGATATGTACCATCTCCGTATATGTACCATGATGGATATGATACCATCAACTCAGTAGCCTTTTGGCTTGTGATTAGGTACTTATGTACTTGTCATATATCTATTCCATGGGGTTTGTTTCGGATTTCCAAATTATATTCATAGGTTGTTGGGCAGTTGTATACTAATTCCATCAGGTGTACAGTAGAAACAACTACACTTACCACACTGTTTTCCCTGATGACGACAGTGTGTCTTTTGATAAAGTATTTGATCGGGCTTTGTTTCTATTGCAAAATGTTGTGTTTTGCGTTTGTTATTGGAATCATCAAAATTTGGCTGTATTGGTGGTAATAGATTGATACTTACATGTACCTCATGAACTGGTACCACTGACACAAATTTGTTTAATAAATGCAGACATATCTGAGAGTTGGATGAAAAGTAATGAATGGTAAGTGACATGAACTACTCATGCAGTCATCGTACAACAACAATGTTGGATTGTTACGTATATTAGTTGCTGAATTTCCTATGCCACCCTGCAAAATCACCTCCAAAGGTTACGACACACATGAGTTCTATAATGATGTTCTCTGATAACTTATCAACCCAAATTATCTGCACAACCTGACATGATATTTATTGCGAGACGCTTAGGGCTAAATGTTCATTGCTATTTTGGCCACAGAAATGTCACAAAAATCAATTCTCACAGGAATCATATTTTGAGCCAATCTTATCAAGAAGCACTTTAATTCTCGCTCCATCCACGTTTCTGCCTTGCCAAGGCGTCTCTTGATTTTCTGGGTCTTTGTCTCGTGTTGCACTGACGGGAAGCAGTCAGGAGAACTAAGGGTCGGAGTCACGCATGGGACATTAGTTCAGTGGTGTGTATCAGTGGTGTGTCACCAAGTATTAATCGAAAAGGGCTTCGGTGATGTGTCAGGTTCATCAACGACCGCACAGTTACAGCAAAAAGTATTGATTTACAGAGACATATGGTGCATGCCACGCTAACAGTGTGTACAGTAGGGCAAAAATACTTATGAGGTGATGTCCCTGCGTGTTCTCAAGCCCCATTCTATTGTCTTTATTTTGTATGACGTTAAAGACGTTTCCTCTGGATTCTGTGCTTCAAAGAAATGCCCTCTGTTTTATTACAATTACACTGATACGGATGTACGTGACATTTGCATTGTATTTCATATTTCATATTTCATACATACATCACAGTAATTTTATTTTCCAGTAGTATTCTTTGTAAGACGAACTATTCTGGTGCCAATCTGTACGTACATGGCAACAAACAGAATAATGAACTCATGGGGGAATGGCATATCAGGAAATGGACCCAAATATTTCATATTTCATATTTCATACATACATCACAGTAATTTTATTTTCCAGTAGTATTCTTTGTAAGACGAACTATTCTGGTGCCAATCTGTACGTACATGGCAACAAACAGAATAATGAACTGATGGGGGAATGGCATATCAGGAAATGGACCCAAAACCCAAACGGAGCAATAAATACCAGTAAGTAGAATGGTTGAAATGTCAGACCTACTGTCAGACTTTGAGATAATTACTGTATTAACCTATTGTTATATTTGATCAATGTTCAAGCCATAGCAAACAATATTCCATTCAATTTCCGGCAGGGACTGATCTCAAGTGTTGTCCCGTGTTTGTGTAAGCGAATAATTACTTTGTCAGAACTAATTGATTGCTATTTACAGAACTATCGAAGCTCGTTTACCAACCAGGGGCATATCCTGAGATAAAAACGATGGAACCTGAAACCTGAAACAAATTCTTATTAGTCTGAAAGCTGGGACCAAAGCCAAGAGCCGTGTCAGGTTGTCGACAATGTATACCATACATCACAATTTTCTCGAAATGTTTTGGTTCTTTTTTTTTTCGCGTAAGTTGAGCTTTTTGAGAGAGAGAGAGAGAGAGAGAGAGAGAGAAAGAGAGAGAGACAGAGAGAGAAACACTCCTAATGGGAAAAAAATATATTCAGTAATTAGATTATAATTTTCTCATACCAAGAACCAGTTGGAGAAGTGGTATTACACATTATTATAGACCAAAAGATGAAGCCAATTCTCTTTGATGAACACTGGCGACCATTTTTGATGTTTGGGATTTTCTCAGAATGTTCAAGGATTCATGCTCGATAACCATACATGATTGTGGTTCGACACACAGTTGAGGATACGATTCATACAAGGAGAAAATTTATCATTCCGCGTGGTGATACACCCCAAAACCAATATCAAACAAATTCATTCTTTACTTTCATATTGCTTCCTATGCTTCACGTGTCCCTATCTTTCTAGTATGCATTCGAAAATCCCTGTTTAGCTTCCTTCATGTTTAAACTATATGTCCTCCATACATGTCATTGCTATCATTTACTCTACATGTACACTAGATGACATTTCCAAACAATTCTTTACCATTTACCATTGATATAAAAAATACTAAAATTTGTAGAAATATATTTGTGAAATAAAACCAGTTTTAACTACATTTAAAGCAACTGCCTTCGACAATATTTCATTATTTTGTTTTATTTTTTTTTTTTCAAAACAAAATTTTAGTGTAACACATCAATTACAAGATGACAAAACATGTGCACGATGATGTTGACAATTACAATCAATCCGATTGTAATTGTAAACAAATGCCCAAATTGCCGTCAAAAGTCCACATTAAGAACTGTTCCCAGTTTGTTTTTGCATATATGTGTAGTTATAAAAAAAATCGGTGATTCACCGTGGTGTGCGTGGAATTGTCCGTCTATCTCGCACTTTTATGCTTTCTCTACTTCTGCGTGTGATGGATACAGTTCCTCTATTCATGTTCAGAATCCCCTTTGAACCACCTGTTCAAATGAGAGAACATTCTCCGAGGACTTGTTGTAGTCATAATATTTGATGCAAGTACGTCTCATGCAGTTAACTAAACATGTTTGATATAAAATATATTTTTTTAAACGCCTGTTTTCAAAGTTAGTTGCTTTAATCCTATTACGTGCAATAAGCAAAATTCTCGAAATACTGAGAGTTTGCTTTGATTTCTTCCAGAACATTTATGTGTGCATGCATGCACACATTGGACTGCCATGGATATTCATAGCTGACACTCACCCACAATAACTACTGCTCCTTATTTGATTCACATAAACTGAACGAAATACAAATATAATATCGATTGTTATAAGAGAATTATTCATTTATAACGGCATGCGGATTCTTCTTTGTGTTCCGCAAAATATACCTTAAAAAGAAGATCTACTATCAATTGCTTGGAAAATTCGCTTTCTTCAGTTAAAATTTGAGGATAATCATATTTGTTGATTATAAAGATCATTTCATATATAACGTTATCAAAACTTTGCTGTGTCTTCTGTTGATGCCAATATATGAAATAATGATTTTGCTTTCATTGGCGGGGTTGTCTGACTACAATTTACACGTTTTGTGCGAAATTAATTAGCATGAATGACTAGACAGAATATCATCTCTCCAGGCTTATTCACTAGAATTTATGTGATATAGCAATGCGGATCTCATGTGATCGCGTGACCAATCGAAGTTAAGTTATTGTCCACATATACAATGACTCTGTTAGCCATCATCATCTAAATTTGAAAATATATAAAAATGAATAAATATACGGTACAAAAAATATCATTTATAATTCAGATAACTCTCACATCAGACAAAGGTTTAAGAGGAGGAAAAAGGCCTGAAACAGCATTGAAATAGATCATTTGGTTTCTAATCACTTCTATGATCTTATTACGAACTATATTCTTGAGAACCAGTGGAACTGATCCTATCAATCTCGATAGTCTAATATGACCAGACATATTAAATGTATATAGAGCTGCTAAATACAGAATTGACTGAGATATCCAGCCAGCATATGTATCCAATGGCACCTTGAGAATTGTCAATATGGGCAGACGTTTCATGGTTTCAATCAATGACAATGACAGTTCATTATTTGATATCGAGATTGGGCGTGGTTCATCCAGACACCAGTCATGTGCTGATGTTGACACTACGCGCTATGGCATTACTCCAGAGTGTCTTATTTTGGACTATTATGTTTACTGATTACACTATATTTGACTTTAAAACTGTTCAATCTTTGATGATGACAAATGTTAGATGTCTCATACATACATTGTGTTGTAAGTGCACATTTTAGGGCCTTTTTTGTATTTCTGGACTGAATAGATGACAATGATGTTTCCCAAGAAGTTCATATTGAAGGGTTATTGAAAAGAAGAACTTTCATCGCTAGTGGTGAGTTGCAATTCTATTACGTAATGTTGTATAGTGCGTTTGCTATTGTTATCATCAAAATATCGTTGTATTGTTGGTTAAGGTGACATGACATTCTATTTGCTGTGAACATATTTTCGAAAAAGAGAGGGAGTTTACCTGTATAACCCTCTTTGAAAACTACTTGTTATGAGACTTCACTTGCTATGAGACTTCTGTTTATGTATCAGTTATATAAAAGGTGCACTGATGACAAGAGAGCATTAGTATGACCATGTCATTCTCAAAAACATCTGACTCAGGATATCTACATGTACTAACGCATAGATGTCGAGTGGTACCTTCCAACGTATCACAGAACAAAATCATACGATACTTGAGTATGAATGTTCGTTCTTTGAACGCATCACGAAAATTTGCAAACATTACAAAAACTGGCAAAAAATGGATGGGGTTGGACGAACAATGAATGTGGGAGTCACATTTCTCAGCAATAGATGTTTGAAACCCGTGGTAAGTAACGTTCTAGAACTTACTGGATTATGAGGCGTAATGTATTTGGCCGTAGCATAATCGCTGTTCAATAGTATGTTTTGGAATGTCCAGGAAACAAAATTTGTGAAATAGGATAATAACACATGTATGTTCATAGGGTATGATGTTGAATCCATTAATCAATCGATAAACTTTTAAACACATGGACTATAACCTCCATTAATGCAAGTATGGAGCTTTGCACTATTCATCGCGTATGAATCATCGATGATTCATATGCTCTTTCCCTAATGGCCAAAACATGAATGGTTCTCGAATAGCATTGTGAGCAGCATAGAATGCCTATTGCCTAATCAATATTCAAGTTTCTTCGAACTTCATGACAAATTGCATCAGCAAATTGCAATAGATAGGCTCATAGTCAAATGTGGGGAATTGTTTCAAATTAACATGGTGTGAATGATTCCTTTGATTTTTGCCGATTATTGGTTCATATCCTAATGAACTATGTATGTCCAATATTCTGGACTAAATACCAGTTATGAATCCACCTAATATATTGCTGTTGATTGATGGTACTGGCTGGTGCGTGCCTATGTGCAACACGAACCTGTCTTCCAACCGTAATTAATGCTCGACATTTGGCATGTTGGAGACAGGAAACATCCGCCAAGTGGACGGGATGTCAATAAACATTGTGACAAGTGGAGTCAGGTCGGGCATCTGGAGAAGTGGAGTTTCCACATAGGCTTATTATGGTCACAGCCCCACTCTCACTTGTATTCAGTGGCTAATTATACAAATGTTATGAAACTAACTACATAATTACACGCAAATGAAGCCTTATAATAATTGAAGGAACGTTGAGAATGAGACTAACAAATATTGATGATACATTCGATATTTTCTTCGATATTGGCAATATAATAAACACTGAAAGGCTATACGTCCCTGTTGCATGATCCCTAACCTAGATTTAGTTGTGGTTTCATTACTTTACGGTCTGATGACCAAATACATAAATTTCACCAGGCGCGCCCCCAGGATTCGAAAAACTGGAAGCACAAAGGACCAATATGATTGAGACAGGATATGTTGGCGTGGGGGTCTGGGGCCCGCCCAGGGCTCCAGAAGCTGGCGGTTACTAGGCGCTCTGTGATGGGCTCTGTTAATAAATTGGGAACCTGATTATGTCGACTGACCCATATGTTTTGTCCACAACATATTTTAAATATGAAGTCGGTCAAGCAAAATACTTCATAGTATATGGCAACACGGTTCGACAGTGTAACTATTTTTGTATAGATATCACCGTTGTAGATATCAGTGTAGATAGATTGTTGTAAAGTCCTGGTTACCACAATGTTTACCATAATAAAATAATTTAGCTTTAATGACATAACCAGAACCTGGGAAATATTATTAATATTTGAGGAGAACCTGAACAGGAAATTATATCAGATCCTCTACTTTATCGGTCAATCCAACTGATTTTAAATGACTTGATAAAGGGATTATTGAGTTTTGATCTTCAGGGTTCATAAACAAGAGCTTTAACGGAATGCCGTTACAATAAACAATCTCTCGAGCTATATCCACTTATATCATTATTTGATGATAGCACCACGGTTATTTCCAGAAAGCTTAGCAGTTCTCACCGTCTCATTAATCCAATCAGGAGAGCTCCCTATAATGAATATATTTACCATAATTTTTTTCTCAAATAGTTACTTGGAGCACGTGCTTCCAGTGCTTCTATCTGCGGGCGTGCCTGAATTTCACAAATATACAATCGTGATATATGTACTTGCATCACTGACAGAATATTGCGTTTAAATTAAAGCGTATCGGACAGTTAATGAGCGGCACATGTCATTCAGTCGGCTTAGCACGTGAAATAATTAATTGAAACAATTAATTAAATTTCCATGCTTCCTTTCCAAATGAACAGAAAAATTCATATAAATTCACAATATAGAACAGTTGTATACATTTTTTCAAAGGGCCTCTTGTATGTTCAGAACGATCACATAAATCTGTCGACTTTACATCATAATACAAAATGTCGATCGAGATTACTCTCAAGTGAATGGCAATTTGCCCTGAAATATCAATATTTGGTGTTGTATGAACATGGTATGACAGAAGTTGTATAAGGGTTCGCGAGAACTGACAACTTATAATCCCACATTAAGCGCACAGCCTGACAGTATCTTTATCGGGTGACGCCAAAGGATAACGTTCTTTGCTATTTTGGTCACAGAAATGTCACAAAATCAATGCACAAGGAAATCATATTTTGAGCCAATCTTTTCAAGAAACACTTTACTTGTCGATCCATCCACGTTTCTGCCGATCCATTCTGTCTTTTTTTTTCTATTTCATTTGTCTCGTGTTGCACTGACGGCAAGCAGTGGGGGAGGGACTCAGGATTACTAGTCACGCATGGGACATCAATTCATTGGTGTGTCATCAGTGACCAAATATTACCAACAAATGTTACATCACGACTTTGGTGATGTGCCAAGTTTAAAAATGATAATAATACAACAAAATTTTACAACAAATTATATATTTCAATTATATATGAGGCATGTTCTGCGAACAGTGTGCAAGGCAAAATAGTTATGGGAGGATTTCCCCTGCGTTCTTCAAGCACGACATTATTCTCACGTTCACATTGAGATTTTATCAAAGAGCTCAAAGATTCACGCTCGGCATCGACCTGGTATTTGTGAAGGCTTGGTTCGTTTGTACAAATGGGCCCATGACCTTAAATGTACGTATGTAACAAACATTATTATTTATTACTTCAGAGAAAATAGGCGTTCGTGAAAAAAGTGATGTATCGTACACCATGTCGAGAAGCTGACACGGCTCTTTATGTTGATCCCAGCGCTCAGACTAATAAGAACTTGTTTCAGATTTCAGGCCTCCATCTCTTTAGTTTACGATATGGGTTGATCCTTGCATTATCTCATAGATTAACAAGCATCACAACAGCAGAACTTGAGGTTACGTGTGCGGCCACAGGGACAAAGGAGAGTAGAACCAGTACTCGAGGCTGAGTGAATACGAGAAAAATCAAGGATAAGTAGACACGAAACCCATTTCTTGGTTAAACAACCCTATTGATTAGTTTGATAACAATATGAAACAATGAACTCGAATCGTATTGTAACTCGAACTCGTATTGTAATAACTCTCTACTTCCCTCTCACAGAGAACAATTCTCGTAGATGGTCTTACAATACCATAATACCTTCAATACTGGTGCAGAGCTTGTCCATGCGAAAATTGATTATTACTCGCATTTGTTTGTCGATTCGTCCATTATTCTTGCCAAAATGTGTTTTAGTTGCACTTTCCACAAATGACCAAGGTGTATGTTTTCTTTGTTCAATATTAATTTTGCTACTTAACTTTGTTGTAATCTGAGATTGTGACATGAAATATGGATAATGTCATCGCTGACTTAATTCGGTAGCAATAAGTCCACGCATGGACAAGCGCCTCACCAGTAGTACCATGGGGTCAAAATTACACTAACAGATATAGTACGGCTAACGCCGCACAACAATATGTCTCGAATTCCGACCTTGTATTATTCCGCCACGATATTCTACAATATCAAATGTGTTCGTACGTTTCGTTTTGGGGTCCAATTGTTGATATGTTATGTCCTCCGTGAGTTTATCATTAACTTTTTAATGTATTTCAAGCTTTCTGAAAAACAACTGGTTTCATGGTTGAGCATTGCTGAACATAGCTATTCAGTATCACAGCGATTCCAGCAGCATTTCCATTCCTAGATGGTTTACATGCCATGTTTGTCAAACAGCTTATTTCGTCACAGAATGTGTCGTCAATCGGCCGTTTTGGTTGCTATGGCTTCCAAAATCGATAGGTGTCGTGAGCTTACCATAAGACATGTCCATTTAAAATATTATTAGAATCGGATCGGATTTGCAACCTGTAGAGCGTTCCGAGAAAATTTGTACGGTGGACGCGGACGATGCGGTGCGACGATCATACATCCATATATTGTTCGGGGAATACAATACGGGGGATCCAACAATACAGAATCCATGCGATGAAAGCTGATTGCCTGGCGTCCATACTGGACGTGGTTTTCTCAAACGGTAGAAAAGCAGGCCAGAGATTTAAATCTTTATTTTATATAACTGCGAGTGTCGACGCGATTATTAGTCTATAACTGCGAGTGTCGACACGATTATCAGCCTTATACACCTCGAGACCACTCTTAACTTGCCTCAATCTACTGCCATCACGACTGTTTTGAAGGAAAGCGCGGTCTAATACCTGCTCCAGAATTTGACTGATTAGTCTGCATCAGTTTTAAATGCATGAAATAATTAGATATATAATCTTTAGTGATGACAGGGGTGTTATTTGAAGATCTTCAGTAGGCCATTTATCCCCATTTTGAATCACTCACACATGTAAATTCTAAAATCTCAACGAGCAACCAGCGAAGAATAAGTTTTATTTGCCGGGGAATTGTGTTTGTATGAACCAATGTTGAATATCAACGGATATAGGATACGATACTGATCATCTGCATAGATCCCCACAAGGAGGACAATATGACAATATGGAATGCATGATATATATTTTATTATTAATTGCTCTGAAACAGCGTCTGTGATTAGTCTGAACATGGTCACATGACTCATTGTACCACATCGTATTTTGATAATGCTTGTCAGAGTTGTCCAAAAGTGTTCGGACGTTATACAGTTGATTCTGCCCTGATACGTCATTGCACACGTATTGAATGTCTGCCAAACACCTACTGTTGTGTAGTAGTCATTGGTCGCTCGAAGCAATATGCAAGTAAAAATAAAAAATAAAAAATACAAGCTTTTGTTGTTGGTCGAGACGAGGTTTTATTTCAGGAATCTGAAATTGTACTAAAAACAATCTTTATTTCCATATTATCGATCTGCGCCTTCATAGAAACATCTAAATTTACCTCAGACAAATTAAGCCTTTTCCATTTAAAATCTTGGTACGTAATTATCTCAAACGTTTTCATGATGAATTTTAGTACTAATTTAATAGATAATTTCTGTCCATGTTCCTCAAAGACATTCGGAACCATACCATTGGAAGATCATCTTTCTCCTCACAATGAAGGACGATAAATGTCACAGGTAAACTGGATGTTTTGTGTGAGGCATTCTATTATATTAGACACGAAAATTTGACAATACATGGGCTTTTCCAACTTCAAGTATCAGCATCAAATCTGCACTGTGTACATGACCTGTCTTAAAAGTGTTATAAAATAGTTCTCAATTGACCAACAGTTTGTTTTGATTTCTTCAATAACATTTCTTTTCATGCGTCATGTTTTAGGGATATTTCTAGCTGGTTAACACAATGGTTATTTGTTATGACTTAGTTCCTACTGTCATCTTTATGAACTATTTTTTCCTATTTGGTCATATAAATTGAACAAAATGCAACACAAGAACATTTCAACCAAATTCATTATAACGGCATACCTCCAAAATCAGTTACTCGTTTGGGTGTATTTCCTGAAGATGACCAGCTAAATTATTCGTTTATCGGAAAGGTAAATTTCCATACAATTTTATTGAAGTTATCTTTGTTTACTGAATGACACTCATATAATGTATATTTATAGACTGGCGTTGATTGCCTGACAACAGGTCTGTGTGGAAGCAATTAATACCCATGAATGACTAAATATAATGGTTTCTCCTTCTATGAGCATTATACCGAATTGTATCGTGTAATCAACGCAAATCTTACATAATCACGCGACCAATAGCACTGAACGTAACATGGATTTACTGTCTGCAATCCACATTTTGAATGATACAGTCGCCCAGCAATGTCATTAATCCTACCTATAAAGATTCCCAATATGGTCATGCTCACTGATATATATGCATAACTGACTGAGATATCTAGCCATGTAGCTGTCTTTCATGACAAAGTGTGTAGACGTGTTATGGTTCGAATCAATAACATCAATTGTTCAAAATTTTATATTTCATCTTACTTATGTCAGATGAGCCCGCTTATAGCATGTCCTGCAGCTGGCTGAGTTGGTTAATGTTGGTTACCATATGTCCATATTATCTGTCGCCAGAGCACTCGACTAACAGAGAAACCTTACCAGTCATGTGTCGAGCAGATTTAGGACGCACTTATGTTGATGAGTGATATATTACCTCTATTGAAACCCTCATCAAACTGATCTATGATATTTTTGATAGTATTTTTGATGACAATGACATTTAGTCACCCTGCTGACAGGAAATTGAAGCCGTTAACTCGGCAGACTCTACTGCACACAGTCACAATTTTCCCAACAGCAATAATGCTTATTCATACGTGATTTCCAGGTTCCACACACCACAGTTATAATTGAACCGAATTCCACTTTATTAGAAGATAATAGTATTCACCTGAATACATGTATATATTTATACATGTTTGCAGTGTAGGTTACACCATAATATTTTGGAAGACTACATGTAGATATTGCCTGAGGATACATGGGGATCATAATTCGAATTGTCTCAGCAATCATAATATATTTATGTTCATATCAAAGATTAATGGATGTATCATATTCAGAGGCACTTTTCCTTAAGCACAGAAAAGACTATTCTTTCTGCTTTTTATTACACTACATACATACAACATATCATTTATATAGCGCTTTCATCCTGGAGGTTGGCTTCAGTTCTATTACATTACAACGGTAAAAGTACTTCAGAAGCATCTCTGCCTTACATCATATTACTCGGAAAACATGTCACAGAGTCGAGCTCCAAATTGTTTCTGGCAAAGGATATGATAACAGCTAGTCAAATTATTGTCAACAGCAATTGCATTATGATGTTATTAGTATTTCTTACTTGAGACAGGTTACGAGTAATTTCATGAAAATCATCAAATATTTTGTGCCATCAAAAAACAGTACGTTTGTTTGTCCATTGAAAACGTGGGTTTGAAGGTATACCAGTATACGAGATATATAAATCTATGTGTGTGTAGGCCATGTGTTGTGCACCATTCATGGTAGCATGTTAATAGAGACGTTTTAGTAGTATAAATCATCGGTGGATATCAACCAACAGACAAACGCATATTCCAAGGCTGACATCATTGACGAAGCAGTGGCAGTGGTCACACTTAAAGAGATATTGTTTTATCTGCATGTGTGTCTGAGCTCTAGAATATCAACACCCCAAAATTTGTTTGAGTTCAAGTGGTCCAGACTTCAATGTCCCACATCCACGTTATCTTCCAGCGCACAGAATATCCCGATGTCCCAGAAGCCAATATATCCCAATTCCCATATATCACATAACTGATTATTGAGTGAATGGTATATTCTGAGCATGTCACCCTTTATTGGTTTAAACGTTCAAAGCTAGCAAAGCCATTTGCTAAGTAGCGTGAATAGATAAAGTACAGGATTACCCCTAGAAAAGCATCCTTTGTTGGGAAATTCTGTTGTTGGGAAACTAATTGTACGCGAGGCAAATGCCAGAGTTAAATGCCAAAATTTTACATTGCTCTTTTGCTTCCAGGTGATATTTTATGACACAAAAACACCTGTTTTCTGTGATACTTATGTATTGCATTGTTTACCAACCAACACGTTAAACGGCATAGAGATATATCATTTCCTACATTTAGTATAGGAACACCTGGTGGCGAGATCGTCAAGTAATTTAATATACCCACACGGCTAATATCCTATATCCACAATAGTCAAACACAAGATATGATGTGACTGACGAAGGGCTTACCCCGTAATGCTCTTACAGGCGTTTCGGGGCACTTCAATATTTCCCTTGCTCACAATGAGAATAGAATAATCACGGTGGGTGTAAGAAGTATCCTGTTAAATAGGTTACATGTGAGCATTTCAATGATCAACAAACACCATCACATTTCCAATCTAATCACTTAATGGCACTAAATCTGCACATAGTCCATTACCTATATTGTTTTCCTCTCAGAACCGCAAATTTTAATACAAAAATGTATTTAATGTCTTTTAATAATTATGTACATGAAAGTCACTCTCTAAGAAATGGCATGGAACGATCACGGCTGCGGCTGTCCTTCCAGCCATATAAAACACATAAGGACCGAGTGATGTCTGGCTTATAGACCCGTGTGAAACAGGTGATAAGGGGTCTTGAAACCCAAGAGATGATGGTGGATTTATCTCCTGAAGGGTCATAATGGTCTGTAATATTGGTTAGTTCTTTTTTTTCAGCAACGAGATGTATCATGTTTTATATAGTTATGGCTATTTATTTACCAAAGAACTCCTCTTACAATATGAAAATGATCTCCCACATATTAACACAACCGACCATAGAGACATAAAAATTTTCATTGCCAATATTACCATTCGGAGATTCGAGCTGTATTGTTGTAGGTGATGTCGGAGGTCACATGTTTTTTTGTAACCTTGCTTGAATTTGTGAGAAATTATTAATTATCCATAAAATTACAGGCTAATTCTCGAAATGTACCTATATTTCGAGAATATTACATTCCTGCGTCCATCGCATTACCACAAATTTATTTGCGTGACAGAAAGCTGTCTTCTCAATATACCACTTTGTATCATGTTATCAATGGAGAATGGTGCGGAAATAAATAATTACGTGGAGAGAACGGATTTAAAAGTTCGAATATCCCGATTTGTGATTTTTCTGATTCGAAAGTGGAAAAATCACCATCATATTGACATATACTGTTAAATTGGATTGTAAGATAAATATATTTATTTGAATCACATAGCAAACCATATTAAAATGGACTGATACACATGATATATTTTAGCTAATCAATGGCCTACTGATTCCAAAATGTGCAGAATTGTTGAATACCTATGTTCAACCAGTGTTCACGCTCTGTGGATGTTCCATCATACACTTTTGTCATAGTTTGTACTCCGATCGCGCCCCCAATTAACCTTCAAATTGTTATAATTATTGTTTTAGCATCATAAGCCTAAACCAAACTCCACATTTTTATTATCGTTTAGAATATAGTTTCAGATTGATTAGTATACAAGACAAGTGTCAAAATTTACATAATCGGTAAGTTAAGGTTGGACAAAAATTCAAAATTCAAAATTGGTGATCAAGGTCCGAGCAAACTGAATATCACAGACATCCGGCAGAGCCGAATGTGAGATCAGGTGTATCAGTAAGAGTAAACTTCTCTTGCCTCGCATGCGACACCCACTGTGACATTCAAAATAAATGCCATCGAGATGAAGGACATAGTTAGGTTATAATAACGACTCTACAAGTACCAATCAATATGATGTGATAATATCTCCCATCATCTGAGTTACAGACAGACCGAAATGGTCTATTAACTCCTGATGACGACCATAAAAGTTCTTAAAGGTCGATTGCAATTTAGGTCTCAAATAGCCCTGCTTTAATAACTTATTAGTTAGCATTTTGGCTCTGGCTAGAAAATCTTGGTAATTAGAACATGCTCTAGCATATCGAATGAGTTGAGACACATAGACGCCATACGCACGAGCTGCTGGTATGTTACTACTCAGTACTGGGAAATTTACGATGGGAAAATTGAAGTCATCACGTTTGTCATATAATCTGGTACATAGATTGTCATTTTTGTCTATTTCGAGGTATAGGTCAGGATATGCTGCAGACTTGAGGAGTCCGTGGTGTCTTTAATTTCCAGTTCATCCGGATATATGAGATGTAAATAATCACTGAACTTTGGATTGCTAAATGACAGTACATCGTCAATGTATCTGTATGTAAAATTGAATGAACTGGCTAGTTTCTTTTCTCCTCTCTTTAGAAGCGATCGGATGAACTCTGCTTCGTATGAGTATAAAAACAAATCTGCCAACAATGGAGTTCAATTAGTACCCATTGGAATTCCAATAGTTTGTTGGAATATGTCACCACCAAACTCCACGAAAATGTTGTCGATTAGAAATTCCAGCATACCAACAACATCGGTTTCAGTATATTTAGTGTCTAATGCTGAATGTTCTTGAACGAAATAAACAGATTTATAATTAACTACCAGGTATTCATAACGTCTTTTCCCATTTTTACGTGAAAAGCATTGTAATATGAGATTTTTCAACCTTTCTTCAAGTTTAGAGTGAGGTATGGTTGTGTAAAGGGTAGAAAAGTCAAAAGAACAATACAAATGAGGATATCCTGAACTCCCCATAGACCCCCCACTAATTTCATATTAACACCATGTTTTTTTAAAGAAAAAAAATGATTATGATACCAAAGTGGATCTTCATACATATGGATGGGCAAGTTTGTTTCAAAGTGTCGTAAGTAGGTTTTGTTGTAAGAGCAATCGACTAACAGACTTTACCACTCATGCCGAGCTTAATCAAGACATCCTTATGTTGTGATGGTATATAACGTGAAAGAAAACCCTCATTGAACTGATCAATAGTCTGAATATATTGTAGATGAGGTGACCTCTTCTCACTTTGTTAACAGGAAGTTGTAGCAATCAACTGCGGGATCTACGGTAGACATGTACAAGTTTTTTGGCAGCGTGTTCTCATTCAGCTGCAAAATTTTCACTTTATTCAGATACAAAATCATCTAATCCTGAAACAGAACTCCGTTCCATTTGCAGTTCTCAACTAAGAAGTATATTATTCAGCGTAGGTTATACTTTATTTCAAACAGAACTATACTCGATGGGAAGGCACTTACAATATTTCAGGGACTAACTATTATTGTTCGAGGATATATGGAGATTATACATGTATTTGATGTGTCAAAAACGTGGTTATAAGTTCAGTGGACTTCAATTCAATTCAGTGAACATGCCTGCTGAGGGGTTATAATTGTCTGTAATACTAATACTGGTTTGTTTTTCAACCAATGAATACTAGTAAAGGGTGTAAATGTGGTTTTCACTATCAAATGATGCACAGGATGCAAGGTGGCATAATAAAAAATTATCATCACGACTTCGATGGTCAAACTCATAAAAGCAACAATACTTATTTGGACAAAATTAGTTTTTATTATCTTTTAGAAATAATAAAATATTAATAATAAATTATTTGTTCATGATTTTTTGGTTCTGTTTTCTCTGTGATGCCAGGTGTAACTCGTGTGATCTTGTAACCCAATCGCTTCCTCTGTGGGAAGCGATTAAACAATCTAGTATTAATCTTGTTGCAAATTTGTCCAAGATTCTTGGCAAAATTCTCAAGAATACTTCTCTGAAAGACGTATTTGGACAAGCAGATAACTTAGTTTTTAGTTTCTTGTTTGTTTTAATTCAATAAACATTATCGTGTAATGCAATATCATGTAAACACAGATACGTGCCGAGTACTGAAACATACATATTTGCGTTTCATTCTGCAATGAAATAGCATCTGTGTTTCTTATTATAATTATTTGACATACCTACATTTTGTGAAATAACACATTATTTCCCACCTAAGAGACCAGTCAATACAATCGTTACTAATGACTGCTAGTCGCAGGTCCATACATACGTTTCTCTCTCTCTTCTTGGGGAATGCATTAGTCCAAAATAAGTTATATGTTCATGTCACACGGAAAGGCGTTGACCTTGTAATGCGCTACATAGTGCTGCGATAAGTTGATTTCCTTTGTATAGAATTTGTCCACAAGGAAATTATTATTACATTTGAGGACGAGTTTGCAATCCATATAATGACATCCATTGCACCTTGAGCCTTAGTTTACGGGGTGGGAGTTGTATCCGAATATCGATAGTATGTTCGTATTGTATGAGTTCATTTGAATGAGATGATGTCAGGATTATATCCACGAATACAAACATTTATGTCACCGTATAAGCATATGATAATGCCATCTCTTACGGATACCAGAATACTTAATTGTTATTTGAATAATACAATAGGCCCTATTTTTATCCCCTTAAAACGCGATACAATAACCGTTATGGGTGATTGTTCATTATTGTTATCAATGTTTTCTTGCTTGGGGTCCATTGCTTCACCTACTTTATAGCAAAAAAAAATGTACTGGTACTGATCCACATGCTTGGCCCTCATTGGAATGGATTCCCATGCTTTCCACTTTTTTTTTGGCTGCAATGGACATAAAATGTGAATCTTTGCAGAAAGCCTATCTATTTCAGGCATCGTGGAATGAGATCACAGATGTGACAAGATCTTTTCTCACTGTTTGCACATAAAGCTCTTCATATAACTTGAAATATAGGTGATGGATGGCCATATATCCACTTCTCGAAAATAATTGCGTATTGCATAGGAATAACATTGTGGTGATTTATGTGTTCCCTCCCTTGAGTTAATGCCTGTTTTTTTCCTTAAAACCAGGGTTTTATTAGATGGAATGGTTTATATGATGACAAATATGGGATAATATATCCCGTGAAGTCAAGCTCGTATTGATATGAGTCACTGTCAGATTATACCCACCCCAACAGGCCAAACAAATTCAGCATTTGGCTATAAATAATCCTTGATAATCTAGTTGTTTAATGTCATTTTCATTGAACTATTATGACTTTCATTTGGTTTGTAATCTCACTAAGACAGCATCTCATAGAACTGGAGAATGTTTTAGAGTCAGTTCAGTGTCTTCTTTCACATAAGCCATAGTAATACGTGCAATAATTCTCAACAGTAACAGTATGATTATTATTCGGAAGAAACTATGTATCCCTTCATGGAAGTGTTCTAGTATAACTGTTATGTTTGAACGACAACCAGGTAACTCAGAATATATATTATACATGCAGACACGTTTGTTGGCCACGTATTGTATAATTGGCCACGTGGTGTGCATCCTTCATAGTTTGTTGGCCACGTGGTGTGCAACATTCATAGTTTGTTGGCCACGTGCTGTGCAACATTCATAGTTTATTGGCCACGTGGTTTATAACATTCATAGTATGGGCGAGTGAGCTAAAAACTTTTTTTCAAGCTATAACAGCTCATTGTTCGCCCTTTCATACTGGGAGTGGTATTTTCAAATGCTAGAGAACTCCAGAGGACTGGTCTAGATTGCTCAAATAACTTTCGTCGGAAAGTAATCCATCTTTGGAGGGATCTTTGTAAACGATATGTGAATACGATTGGCATGTCAATCCGTTAGGAAATTGCTTTTATTTTATATAGATCTAGTAGCACATCTGTAAGAGTAGTGTATGCATGCTTATTTGCCACTACAATTTTATTTTATTTCAGTTTCAACTGTTCACTTTACAATTTGTGTTTTAGATCCCACTTTACGATTTAACGATGTTTTATTTTACGTTTGTGAACTATATTTTACGATTTGCATGATCACTTTACGTTTTGTGGTCTCACATAATAACTTGAATTTGTGATCAATTTTGAATTTCTTTCTCTGTTTCTAGGAGGTACTAGTTACCATGATATAGGAAGATAACATCTTTTCCTCACAAACAAATGTAACGACATCACTTTGGTCTTTATCAGTGGAAGGAACGATTTATGTGAGCCATTCTGTTATCTCGCATACACATGTTATGACATGGGCTTGTTCTAACCCTAGTTTCCACTTCAAACTTGCACTATGAAATAGTTCTTGGAAGAATAAAGTTCATTAGTTGATAAGTGCATCCATGCACTAGGGGATATTCCTGGCCGGCTATCACTTGGAATACATTCGTAACTCTGTTATCATGGTCATCTTAACCGAACTCTTGCACATCATGTTTTTTTCATATACGTATAAATACTTGCTGATTAATCGGTTTGGTCTCAATTGTGTACCTCTGAAATCATTTCTGGTGTGAATCATCTCAAGTATGCATTCATTTTAAAATACGTTCATGAATATAATAAAATAAACTCACCCCTGTTTCGTATGATGCACATTTATAGAATAATGTTTTGCGACTTGTCTAGATTGCCTGACTACATTACTGTGTGGACACAATTACTCTACATGAATGGCTAAACAGAATGCTGTCTCATTCCCCAGGCCCATTATACAAAATTGTATTGTGTAATAAATGTAAATCTTGCGTAATCGCGTGACCAAAGGCACTGAATGTAACATTAATTTACTGACTGCAATCCACATTTTGAATGACGCAGTTGCCCGTCAGTGCCCGAAATGAACGCTCTTGATATGAATAATGGATTATGCGGTATGAGGATGGTGTATTCATCATTTGATAACTTGTATGAAAGATTCACAACAGTAGAAAAAAACTATGGTATTTAGACAGAATATGAAGTCTGACTTCCATCCCACAAATCTCATTTTGCGTCACAAACAATATTTGAGTGTCATACAAGTGGCTGGGCCAATAAATGGTTATTTTATTTCAGTATCCATTCTTTTTATCGTAAGATTACTTGACTAACAGGCAAACCTCGCTAAACATGAGCAGGGCTTGATCAAAAGGCACTTATGTTGGTGAATGCTACATTACGTCGGTCAAAATCCTCATTATTGTGATCACTAGTCTGAATTTCCCTGATGACCTAACATTTATTTACTGTTGGAATCGAACGAGTATTTACTTGGTCGGATCTACTGTAGACATAAAAAGTAGATTTTTGCAAAAAAAAAAAAAAAATCCCCATCTTTGCCTAATTGAATGTTGCCTTAAATTCGTATAGTCAAGCTTAGCTAACTATTTTTGTGGCACAATCATAGTGATTGGTCAACTAATTACCAACGGTACTTGCCTGATGACTGTATGGTCTTCTTTTATTTGTCACAAAACAACTTTTGTGTTTATTGAAGTGATCGAATATAACGTGTCATATCGCAAATAATATCCAATCAAATGTTCATTAAAATATGGGGTTTAAATGACAGTTCTAAATAGTCCTTGGGCTATTTTTTTTTTTATATATTGCACTGTTTACTATCACACTAAACAGTGCAGTCATAGATATATTGAATACGAATACAATTTCTGATGTGTGATCACTGAAAATGAAATATATCCACACGAAATGCAACATTTCACTTCACTGGTTACATATACGTGCATGTATCATGCTGGTGACCTGATCCGCCCAAATACTTCTATAACTTTGTACGGGCTCATTTTAATTTTTGTACATGTATTAAAAATAATGAATGTGGCCATTGTGAAGAGTATCCTGTTAAACAATTTTTATTACATGTGATGTGGTATTTCAGTGACCAATATACACCTACACATTCCCAGCATAATAACATAATGGCATTGAATCTTAGAGTCTTAGCTTTCATTATCCATATTACTTTCCTTTCAAAGCAGGCATAATGAAAAGTGGAAAATATCTTTGAAAATATGTACATCAAAACCAATTTCCAAGAAACGGCACAAAATGAACCGATGATATTCAATAACTCTTCTCTCCGCCACCTCCACTTCTGAAGCCCCCTGAAAATCACTAGGTCTGAGTGATGTCTAGCATACATGTAAAGGGTATAAGTCGCGACACGCGGCTGATGAGACGTTCAATAGACGAATTCTCGTAACTGCCACAATCTATCTAGACAAAATATTTTCAATTACCATTTTCGTATGAACATTGTAATTGATATATAATAATGATTCTCCTATCACTAAAATGTGTATCTGTTTTGCTGAATATATGTTTTTAACTCTCTGCAAACATTACTCCACAATGTCAGCTCAATCCATGAGTGACTATAGTCAGCTTGATCGATAACATACTCTATTATTCCCCAGTGGCTTTTGCATAAGGAGTCCAAATCAAGTCGAGGTTCATGTCGCAGACGTGAAAGGTATGACCTTGCAATGCTCAGCACAGCAATTAAATTTGGGGGGAAAGGCCAGACTTCGTTCAGTGGGTTTCCTTTGTAATTGTAATTTGCCCATGAGGTTATGACTTTTGAGATCAAGTTGGTCTTTGTTACATTGGAACAAGAATAGTGTCTTCAATAGAATATTCATGGAATATACCCTCGAGATTTCGTTCGCGGAGTGTGAGTTATATTCGATGGTATATTCGTAGTGTCAGAACATCAAACATGCGTTAAAAGCATACAATATTGGTTTTAGGGACACCCATTTATAATCGGAAAACCCACTACACCCACTAAACCACAGTGAGCAAGTCTGGAGACACGAAACAATAACGACAGGAGCGTATACCGGTACGCCTGTATTATTAATGCTTTCTGGGTTGGGGTCAGTGATGCACCGACTTTACCAATTATCTTCAATAATTTTTCTTCACCTAATGGTGATTTCTCATGGCGTTTTTTTCCCACATTTTCGGATGCATTTTGCTCTAGGGAACAGAAAATATAAACCTTTGTAGGAATCTATTTATTACATCTCATTATAGTAAAAGCTGTGCTATGGAACTCCTGACGTGACGGATGATATTGCCCCATAAATCTCTCCACAGTACCTCAAAATATAAATGATTGGTAACCATATAGACCTATAATATACATATTTTCAGATTCACGGAATAGAGGTATATTTATGTGTGGGAAATGTTTTTTTAACCCCTTTTATTAAATGCTTGGTTCATGTTGGATTCATTAAAACTCTACAAGATGCCTAGGGTGAGGCAAACAGCCTAGATACCATGAAAAGTTGGCACTTCCATTCGATGATATGGTGAAAGCATAATACAAAAGATCAAACCTAGCCAGAGGAGCGACCTGATCACTCACTGCTCACAACGGCTCTAGCGGGCAATATCTACTGGAGAAGTGGTCAGCTCGGAAATACGGCCGAGTGCCAGCTCTTGGTATTTTAGGCTCTTTTGGGTGAGGGATAATGATGTATACCAACACTATGTATCATTGTATATACACATTATGATGAATTTCTCGGTACTGAATAAAATATTAAACACATTCAAGTGAAAGGTTTTTTATTTGATTGGTATATAATCAGTCTATGGACCGGTAACAATATACATCCCTACAAAATAATATGAACAATACAGATCAATACTTATTATGGTATCAATGACACTGTAATATGAACATCATCAACAATATACACGTGTAGTAATTTGAATGCAGTCAATCATACTACTTGACCACCATATTGTTTACACAGAGTCATAAGGAATTTATCAATGGCACACACACACACATCGATCAAAACAGTGATGCACAACCAGCATGAAATTAATTCATAGCTTATCACTCATACTACCCTATTATTTATTGAGAGTGTATTTTCCCACTAAATGCTAGCTAGAAGCATCAACAAGTGTTTTTGGACACTGAAGACTACTAGTTTCCCTCGAGTGCGGCCCCTCGTCCCTCCTCCCCCGCCGCTCCCTGTACGTTCTGAGCCTGCAGACTCTCCAACTTGGCAGTGTAGAAATTATTGAAATCCAACCTGGAACACATAACAGTTACATTAACATTCCGAAAGATAGCGCTAAATTCCTCATTCAAAGACATGAAATTTGAATATGAGAATGCACAACTATGCCATATCACAACGATACAACCATAGATTTTTGAAAAAGGACTACTGATATATTTGAAGAATATATATACTTTACAATCATTGAATACCATACAATCAACACAGCATTTACCAACAGGTACCTGTAAAGGATGTTCATGAGTTTCTCGTCACATTTGCTGATGGAGAGGCCCATGATCTTGTCAAGAAGGTCAATCAAGTGCCGAGAGAAATTTGTGTCAAAGTTGTGGATCGTGCGCTCAAAGTTCTCACTGCTGGCCATCTGGTCCACATGTTCTAGCACCACCTGTGGTAAAAGACAGGAGGGGGGGGGGGGATGTCAGCAACAGATACAAAAAGCTCACATCTGGTCCATGTGACTGTTGTGGCAGTAGTCCAGACGCAATGGAACCGATAATGTAAATAGATTGCGCATAGATTATACTGATGAATCATACTGTTCAATTCACATAGACACTGCATGCTGCAACACACAATACTAGTTACCTTTGTCGTAGTTTTCTTGCGGTCATCCTTCCTGTCGGAGGAGGTCTGTGTACCACCCAGCGACGCCGTCGAGGTCAGCTTACGGACCTCAAGGTCAATGTTAGTCGTCTGGTTCAACCTCTGAATAACAGGTGACAATGAAACAGGTATTGTCCACACAAAATTAACAGTCCATTCATACAATGATATTTATAAAATGTATCCTTCCATTTCTAAAAGTATCGTGTATGGATTCATAGACAATATATGCATTTATCTATACTCTAAAAGGTATAGACAAAACATCTGTAGTGTACATCTGTCCGGAGTAATTCATCAGATTCCATGACTATCATACAAATGCCTGAGGTGCAGTCACTGACCTGTACGAAATTGGAGAACGTGACGCAGACCATCATCAGTTTGTGGACGATTTTGAGCAGCTGTGGGTTTGTCAGCATGCAGTGCTCTAGACAGGTGTTCAGGAAGTCAGTGTGGTACGCCAGCACGTCGTCTATGTTAGACACCTGGCAAAAAGGCGCAATACACTGGTGATATTAATGACACTTCTGAATAGTCATCTAAACAGTCACATTGGATTTTGCTCTGATCATTAGTCATCAAACGCAAGTACAGACCTGCAAGCAAATGCACGATGGCATATTAAAACGAATATGTCTCGGATTATGGGGAATCATGCAGACTATGTCAACAGCATAACATTCAAGATGGAAGAGCAACATGACATCTAGTAGATCTAATATGTATCATTCTAGTCAGAAGAATATAGTAATACTGACTGAGTCCATGTTCGCCTGGAAGATATGCCAGCTTGGCTCGATGACCTCAAACATCATGTAGTACTCGAAATTCTGGACGAAGTGTAGCATTCTCTGGCGCAGTGCGAAGGCCGAAGCGTACCACTTGGTGGAGTGAAGTGTGAACATCTTGGCCATCTTGTTACTGATCCACACACTGTATGGAGAGTTTTGTATGAGTAATATGATTTGTATGTGGGCTGAGAACATAACATGGTATAGGAAAATTGTCCAGTAGTAATCAACAACTTACCTGCAGAGTTGTCTTTCCACATGTTTGCAGTAGAACAGATGCCTGAACAACATCTGGTACCGAGTCAGAGCCTGCAAGCAGCCAGAAAGCTACATCAATATTGTGTGTTGTTGAAAACTACATGTAGCTATTTTTGTGTCATGATTACCTGCTTGTACATTGACACTGAGTAAATCTTAAATGTGCAATCATATTTTCACAATCGCCATGCAATACAAATCTATGAGGCAATATCATTGCTTTAAGGCAGGCCACTTTTAGTCTGTCAGACTTTCCGAGGCCACTTCACCTTTCTGTTGAGTACCAGGGACACTGGCCACTTGACCACGTAGTCGAAGGTGAAGGCCTCGAGGCCAGAGAGGTTCAGGTCAGTGGTGTCCAGCTTAAACTCTGAGATATATAGTGGATTTATAGTGTAAAACAGATTAACCTAGTGCGAGTAGGTAGCAATTGACAGACGGAGAGTTCTTTCATACTCTTATACTTTCGAATGGTGCATAAAATTAAACATAGCAATCAAAATGTCTTGAGAAATTAACCTTTCTCCAGTTGTGTCTCAATGGTGAGGATTTTGAAGAGTTGAGTGATCAAGTCATATGGCAGTAGGTCGACCCTGTCAACATGGCAATATTATTTCAAAATATTCAATGTGTTTATCAACAATTACACTACCCACATTCCTGATCATAAAATTCAACGACAGAATGCAGTATTTTTGATGACGTACTTGAGGTCGTCCTTGAAGGGGTCGATGTTGGCGGTGCTGGTTCTCAGAGCCAGCTCCAGTAGAGTCTCCAGTCGTGTTGGCATGATCTGTGCTCTGACGTCAAGGGTCAAAACATGGGCTATCTGTTCTTCATTATCAATGTTATCATTTGTTTGCAAATATGTGAATGTCACAGTGCAATTTTTGCATTTATCCATGCTTGATATTTAGTCAAAATAAGCCATCCGCAGAGAGGCTACAGCAGTACAAAGGATATCTTCCATGGATTTTTTCATTTCCTCCTCAGCCATGTCCAGGAACTGTACGATGAAGTCTCCTTGGTCCAGAAGGAAGTAGTGTTTGATCGACCTGAAGGAGAGGGACAATACGATGAAGCTCAACCAATCACATAACTGATCAAGACGGCTAGACTGGCAGTGGCACTTCTAAATGTTAGGTGTACTGAACACAGATATTAATTGATTTTAGACTTAAATATGAATATATTTGGGAGTAATTTCCAACGACGAGATCTTGATCTGTACAGACCTGAGTCGAGTCATGAGCTCCTTCTCCTCCATTAGTAGATCCAGCAGCAGTTTGCTGGCGTAGTTGTATGCACGCTCGATGTGCTCAAAGTACCGTCGCTCCTTCAGTGTGTACACAATCTCCTCAGCCTGTGGACACTTCACGTCACGACCTGCGGGAAAACAGAGGGAAGGAAACGATGGATTGTGCAAGGTACAGATGTTAGTATTACTCATGTCTGCACAAATCAGATATCTTTATTTTTGAAGGTCACAATCTTGACCAAAAATGTGCATACATGTAGTGGATGAATCTCCAAGCATTTTCACCATGTCAAATCGAATTTACATGTTGTTTTATTTTTTTCCACAAGATCTATAAGGTATATCTTAACTGCACACCAATAGTGATGTAGCCTATGTTTAAGTGAGCACACTGACCACACTGGCGAACAACGTTGAGATATTTGCCGGTGTTGAGGATTTTGTCTGCCACTCGCTCCAGGAAGACAGGAATACGCTCACGACAGATCGTATAGTGTTGCTCCCAATAACTGAATCGGGACAATGAGCAGTGAGTACCAATCAGTGATAAATCCACTGGAATGTCTCCATATTTAAGTCACCATATATTTTTTTGTTTAGTGAATGAATGCACAGTCAACATTGATCATTGGGCAATCATTGCCATATTGTGTACTTCTGTACCATTATTACCATATACCTAAACTATATAGGGCCACATTCTATTTGCCAAATTTTTTGACATCAGTCAATGTAAATTCACTAGTAGGAGATGCAATGAAGATGTAAACAAATCGTTGTAGGCCACACTGAGTCTTTGTATACTCACAGATCATTGTAATCCTGCTGGAGTTTCTCTTTTTGGAATGCGTCATTCTCTTCCACAAGGAACTAGTTATATGGACATAAGTATTAGATTATTTATCGCCAAAACACAAATGATATAAATTGAATTCATACTGAACCAATACCAAACATCACTACAGAGGTAAAAATTCTTACCTCAGAGTATGGATCAACAATAATTCCCTTGTAAATCCATTTCTCCAGGATTTCAAAGTATGGAACACAGGCCTGAAACATAGCAGTACAGGGTGTAGTTTGTCTGCCATCTTTACAACATTGTTAGTGTGCACAAAAAATGTTGTTTCTATATACTCACAGATTGTGTAAGGTAGAGACACAGTTCCTGTCCTTTGATATCCCTGCAATAACCACAAAACATCGAGTTTGATACCGTATCATAGAACAGTTACAACATAATATAGCCAATACATGTCAATACAGTGGTCCCTGTAAGATAGAAACCTCCGAAATAAGACTCCCCTGTCTGTAAAGACTTTTTTTGTATTCCCCAAAGATCAATTTAACATGTAAATGAACCTGTGAAATGAGACTTTCTGTGTCAGAGAAAAGACTACATTTTTCCTGCAAAAGGTGAGGTCTTATCTTACAGGGACCACTGTAATTCACATTAGAATACAATGGTCCCCCTCAGATAAGACCCCCCTCAAGAAAGACTTCTCCCTCTGTAAAGACTTTTTCTTGTGGCGCTAGAATGACTTTAACATGTAAATGAACCCCTCTAATAAGACATCCCCTTAGATAAGACCTTAATTTTGTGGCAGAAGGGTAGGTCTTATCTGAGGGGGACCACTGTATATCTTGATGGAAATATTACCCAATCAAGCTTGATGTCTTCTCATGAAGCAGACTGAGGACTGCACCCCCTATACACTCGCCCTGAGGAAACAAATGATACTACACTCGCAAAACACGTACAGCGCTTGAAAGGTGGCCAAAATCCCACCGATAATATATCATACATACAAACCAAGTTCTTTATGGCATGGATAATGGACACACCACCCACATCACTCACCCTGTTGACAGCGTTGGCCACAGAAGCGAGTATTTCCATGGTCCTCATGGTCGGCTGGATGTAGAACCAAAACTTTTGCAGAGAAAAATCACCCTGGAAGAGAGAACAATCTTGAGAGAACAACTTCAGAGAAACTAGAATGACAATTACCAAAAAACAAAGTGTATTACTATAAATACACTATCTTTCCATCAACACACAATTAACGTGATATGTCAAATGTGCTGGGGACACTTGGACTTGTTATTTATGAATTGCCTCATATACATGTACATGATATAATGTCCACTCACAGAGCGATGCTGATGTTCAAGTTGGGCGACTAACACCATATAATCCTGTAATTGCACAAGAAGTGTGAAGCAATACATCAGCGTTAAGTGGAGATAAGACGTTTTTTACGATTGTCTGTAATAGCTTACTTCAAAGGACAATAAGCAATGCTTTTAGTATTGGAGACCGGTACTGAGTTCACTGACCTTGACAAGGTGCCTCATGGCCGCGCTTAGAGCGTGATTCACCAGACCATACTCAAAGGCCAGCTTCTCTGTAACAAATGATTTCAAATGGATTAATAATGGCCATTGAATAGCATCAACTGTAAACTCTCTAGTAGTATATAGAATACCATCCAGGTATTGGATCGTATCTGGCCCAAAAATGTTGTTTCCATACCTTCGATGAATCTGACGACTATGGAGTAGTTGGAGCACATCGGCATGATTCTCTTGACCAGCTCTCGTAGTGACGGATCTGATCAGAACATGGAAGACAAGGTGACATGAATGTAGTGTAAATTTAACTCTATACATGTGTTCTAAGAATTTGAACTAATATTCACCGAAGTGCTAGTTGCAAGAGCTATTGAATTATTGCGTATTGGTATCAATGTGTGTTTTGTGAAGCCGTGGGCACACAAACCTAGAGTAGGGTCCACTTTGAAGTCTCTCTGAGCGTAGACATCAGACAGAGGCAGGACTTGGATGTACTTCCCCTCTACACCCTGCAGTATGGACAAACCTTTCATGTTAACTGTCAAACATGCACAACTAACAGAGAATTTATGATTAAATCATTGATAAACCAACGACTTAGTATTCACAATGGAAAACTCACAACCAAACACTTGTGAATCTGAACATCAAGAAAACATCTAAAGAACTGAAAGCCAATCTTACCCCCAAACAAAATAGTAGATCTTCAATGATGGCAGACTCCTGATTGTGCACCGACATACTCCCAATCGGAACCACATCCTACGAAACAAACACATCCAGGACATATCATAGCATTCACCTATCCTCAATGTACATTTGATGGTTCTGACTAAAGGCAGAACATCTTACCATGTCTGGGGAGTCTTCATCCTCCACGAAATCCATGGTGAGATAGGGACGGCTGTAGAGCCAGTCAGGCTGGACGGGCAGGTTGACTGTACAGGGAGTCATATAACTTAACACACATCTCCACCTCAAACTCACATTCTTATTGAAGTGTCATTCACTGGCAGACTGACTTTACATACAGAGGGTCAAAGCTTAGTCTCATGCTTGAAACTCATACTTCCAGTCAAGTATCTATGTAAGCAGTTGGCATAGTTTCAAACCAGAACACACATAAGTGAATGTAAATAATAATGTTTTTCCATGCACGAGACAATTCATTTTTGCATCACTAGTACATGTATACATACTGCTTTTAGAGGCAAGCCTGTCGCTGAGTACACGTCTCTGTGCATCTGCAGAAGGAATGACCGCTGTGCTGCTGGTCAGTTTCATCAGGTGTGCCTTCACCTGGTCATGGTAAAATATACAGGTATAGAGTTAACTGGACAGGTGCTCCAGGTAAAGTCAGGTAACATGGTATTATCAACAGAATAAAAATGTATTTGTTAATTTTACCTTTTGCCACAAAGCTTTTTTTTCGTTATTGGTATAGATATATTGAAAACACTGATTTCCAAGGTCAGTACCCGTTCAAGTTCCTCAGTCGGCATCTGTGCCTGACTCGCTCCACTTGTCGCAGCACGGGACTCAGCGTTGGCTCCCAAGTACTCCTTCGTCTGGGTGGAAGACATTTTAAAGGCTTGTAGTCAATGTACCAAGGTGATGTTAACAAGAGAATCAAAATATATTTGAATAGTCCTGGCTATCGCTACAAATATTTGTATTGATTATCGTTACCATAGTATCAATAGAATATCAATATTATATCATTGGTAGGTTTTTGGTCTTCAAAAACATTTCAGTAAAGAATTTTCTAAGATGTTCATCAGTGTTTATTCAGACACATTCTGGTGTCAAATTTGAAGGAAAAAAGTGGTTGGACATGAAATGATATGAAATACAGGTGTAAAAAACAAACTCTGTTACACGGAAATAGCCAAAATCAACTAACCAGATAGAAGCATGATACCAAATTAGCATGATTTCAACTATCAATTTAACCCATACTAAATTCCCTATCAATAATCGTTTTTCACTATGTATCGATACTTTCGATAGTAATATCGATATTTCGATATATCGTGCCAGCCCTATATATTTGAAATACAGCATACCTGCTTATCCTCAGTGAGTTTCGACAGAAGATGTACCAGGGGGTCAAGGTCACGGACACTAAAATTTGATGATACATGTATATACCTTTTTTTTTTCAAGGTGTGTACACAATAACCACATTATAATCCAGGTTTTAATAACACAAACCTCAACGCAAAATGTGATTGACAATGTACCATGTTTAACTTTTAGTCAGTACATCATGTAAATATACGATGCTCTCACTTTCTGGATTTCAGCTCATCATATTTTTTCAGGAATTCTTCTGGTGTTTGAGTTGATTCCGCAATTTTCCGCTTGGAGTTGTGTGCCGATACCTGCAATTGAACCATTGCAACATATAAAGTGAGGAAATCAATATATAGAACTTTCATTGCACAAACACCACTGCCCAATTTTATATCAAAATATTTCAGAAATATTGCTCACTTGAGTGGTGATGTATGGAGTCATGTTCTTCTGTAACATGTCAGTATATACTTCTGGCCCAGGTCCATCCTTGGATGAGATCCTACAAATCAAAATAATGCTACATACATGCTGCCACATTCTGGGCCTTTCTGATGTATTGCATCCTGAATAATCTTTGGGACAGAAACTATGTATGACAAGAATACAAACATATCTGAATAGAAGTGATGTTATCACATAAACGCATGTCATTATTAGATTTGGTGTCATCATGGTCATGATGAGGGTTCTAACTTTTCACAGGAATCTGGATTTCCGATGACTAAGTTGTCAACAAAATTTGTCAACAAAATGTTGACTCATAGTGCCACATTCATGTAATCATGGTAATATTGATTCACTTAAAACCAAAGTAGACCGAACAGTTTTCATCACACAAACATCTGCAGGCAGCTACACTGAATTTTTACCTGAGCAAGGACATGAGCTCCCGGACATGGTGATGAATGTGGAACTCGTGTGTTCCGTGGCTCATCTCAAGACCTGAACACAGAGTACACCTAGAAACAAAAGAACTGAACTGGCTCATGTGGCACATACAGAGGATGTACAAACATGCCCAGGAGATGAAGACTGTCATCTTAGGAACAAATATAGCACCTAGTGTTACCATGGGCAAATATCGCTGCCACCAATCAATGCCATGCTATCCGCCCCATGTTATCAGTTTTTCTCTAATCACAGCCAGTCTCAGATGCCCACTAGTCCTAAACTGCAATTGGCTATGATAAAAACAGTCGGTTTGCATGAAAGATGAGCGGGCAATTCCAGACATACGGCATACAGCTGTGATTGGTTAGGCACTAATTCCACAGCTGTAACTCAGAGACAGGACTAGTTAGAAACTGATCACAGGTGGCAGATGCCAGATAGCATCAGGATAGCATGGCCCTGATCGGTGGTGAACATATTTGCCCATATTGGGTAGATCATCCAACATGTCATGTGCTTCAGAAAGTTTTCATTATGATGCACTGAACTGGATGTTTTCTCTGTACATGTCGCAGCGTTACACATAGATGTCTAATGGGAAAAACCCACAGGCCTTCCACACGCAAAAACAGTGGCATTATGCATAACAACCATGCAACTCTCTGCCTATCAAATTTCAGTTATGACACCTGTCCTTCCGATTCGTCGTGAATCTGAGTATTAACTATCGGTGAATCCTCTAAAAAAAACGTTGGACATCTTCATGTATTCTTCACGAGAATGCTGATGTCAGAGAGTCAGTGACTGCCACTATGACTATCAGTGACGACAGGACCCAGGATTGACTGACTGGCTGACTGAGCAGTGAGTGACATGCTGAGTGACTGCATGAGTGAGTTCCCCATCCACCAATTAAAGTTGTATTTTTTTCAGTTGAAACTGTACCGTAGTTTATGTGGATTTTATATATGTGAATAATGTACTAAACAACACTTATGACTTTCTTGCGAACCTCAAAACTACCGAAGTGTTGTTTTTCTGAATTTTCTGTCAAATTTTCAACTCTGGCGCTTTCGGAACGGTTTCATAATGACTTGTTTTCGCACGTTACAAACATGTCTTGCCGTACCCCCTGGAGAGGTCATTACGTGGCTAGTTTGCAATGCGGCCGATCAATCATGCCAACTGTTTACTTTTTTTTCAACTCAATTTCAATTCAATAAGTTTATTTCAACATCAACATTGACAAGTACAATTCCATAGAGTTACATAAAAATATAGATGTTGACAGAGAATGCATAGAAGCCAAGGCTTAACGTTGCAATTCCCAAATTAAATTAAGTTACAATATTTTTGAGTACACATGTACAAAACCAATAAAGATACAAATACAGATAAAGATACATGAAAAAATAAAAAAAGTAAAGTTGTAACAAGTAAATAGATAATACTATTTACTTGTTCACTTTTATTTTTATACTATTCACTTTTTCATCAAAAAGAAATATTTGAACACACTGAAGCCTAAGTATATTTTTACCACATATTGTAACGAAGTCTCACTGATCATTATGATTCTCACTGATGAGATTTTCTTGATTAGATTTGTTTAAGTTATAAAATATATCTCACCCATTGGACTAAAATCTGGGCCTTCATGACGTCACGATAAGAGATACATAAGAAAACAAGTTAATCTCTTCAAATCAACCATTTAAATTTACGGCAGTAGTCAGAAGAATAATTTAATGTTCAGCTTGAAATATAAGCAGTATCTAGTTATCCTAAGTGCTTACCATGGTAACCATTTCCTTGATATAGCCTTTAGCAACCACGGTTGTCATATATTTTCACAAAATTTCTTACTTCTATCAGTGCCAAATCAAAACATGAAATTTCGAATAGATCCGATATTCCATTCAAAATTATGGGTCCCCGGGCAAAATCATATTACATTTTGGTGTGAACTTGACTAAATAGTAGACTTTTTTGTTGAAAATTTAAATTATATCACAAATGTGAATGAGAAGCTGATAAATGTCGACTACAATACCGGTAGTGAATGTGTGGTCATTTTCTGTTTGCTAGTTAATATCAGACTGTGAATATCTGAAACACTATAAATGATAAATACCTATCCAATGACATACACCTACCTTGTTCTTGACATTCCTTCTCTTCCAGGAGAACCACCATGTGATATAATGGCGTAAAGATGAAGGTATAGAGATCCTTCGATAAAAATCCTGGTCCAATATAATCCTGATGCATGCCAGATAAAGTCCTCAGATTAAAATCATCAATCATCCATGAGTTCCAGTTAAAACAGCAGTTGTGTGCATCATCTCTACCCTGTAGTGTGCTTCCCCCCCAATACTAGCCACCCTATATGAGTGAAGGGAGAACATAAATTTATGGGCCAGATGCTCAAGATCGGAGCAGTCCTGGGGATGTCCTTGTGATGGTACTGTCCACATCCAAGATTACCTGGAGCGCAACATCGCTGTGGTCCAGAGCCATAGCCAATAGTTTCCACTCTATTTCAGAGGGCAGGTGTTGGTACACTTCGTCGATATGTGGAAGGTACTCGTCACGGATGTGTTGTACTTTGGGGAAACGTAGCACGAGATGTGACGGGTCTTCACACTCCAGATTACACATCTGGCATTGTCCGCTCCTACCATATTCTCGCTTGTATTCATCAGCACCCAAACAATATGTCCCCGTCAGCATCTCCACTTTCACACTGGCCTGTAGAATGTCATACCGGTCGTAAGGTGTGTACTGCCACATTGGGTGGAGGGTGCCGGGTACCAGAGTATCCAGGTTTAGGTACTTTGCCGAGATTTTATGGATGGCCGCTTGTGTGAACTTATCCACCCAGTACATGTGTCCTTGAGCTGCTTCTTCCATCCCATATTCTTAGTGCCGAGGGGAGGGGGGTGTCTGCAGCAGATAGTGAGGTGAAGGAAGGTCATACCCTCGAAGGACAGTGGCTACATACATCACCCAGCTACGTACATCACCTATGTTGGTTCCTTGCCTGCCAGCTGCCTGTGCATGGACCAGTTGAAGATGCCAGAGGAGATCATAATAGTCTTCCGATAGATGGTGGCTTAGACTGGAAGCTCACAATTCATCGGTAGAGGAATGCAGTTGGCTGTTCACTTTGGTTGATGTTGTATTCGCTTTGGGGTTTTGTTCTGGAACAAGATCTGTTTTCCTGCAGGTCACTTCCAGTCCGTTGGTGAGTTTTGGCATGATGTAGGAATGCCATATTCAGACTGACCTTTGGATGCATTCCATTCAGTCCATGCAGAACAGAGTTCGGGCCTTCACTATGTTTCTGCTGGTGGCAGCTGTAGGTCTGCCGTCTCGTGTTCGGACGATTCCTAGGAGTGTCTCTACTTTCGATGTCTCAAGGGTGGTCCCTGCCATGCTCCAGCAGTTTCCAATCATGTAGTGGTTTTTACGCCTTCTCCCCATGTGGAGGAATGACTTGGTCTTCTTGGTGTTGAACTGGTACCGTTCACATGCAGCATCTTAGCAGGCTACGTCACTCCTTACTTTAAGATCTGGATGATGATAGCAAAGGAGATCATGATAGCAACACCATATCATCAGCACAAGTCGGGACACCCACATTCACTGTTCCTACACTGTAACCGATCCCACTCCTCTCAATATGCCTCAACAGAGCGGCACCCCTCGCTTTGAATAGCTCAGTTGAAGGGATTCCTCCTTGTCTGACGTCTTGATGCTCTGCAAAGTTATGTGAGGAGGCTCATGTCCCGGTAGAGGTCTTGTACAGGAGCCAGAGATCATGTGTGACTCCCAGTTGGTTCAACACGAGGAGAATCCCCTGATGCCAGATGACGTCAAATGCTTTGGACGCATCGAGAATGCTGCATACATGGGCAGATTGTTGTCACTGGCATCAGTATAGGCTTCTGTGACTAGTAGGGCAGCATTCACAGAGGAGGAGCCAGTGTAAAACCCCCTCTGGAGTCCACAGAGACTTGTTTCCAGGACAGGTCTGGTAGATCTGACCAGTACTTTCTCCACAACTTTTCCTATCAGGGAAGTAACTGTAGTCTTTCTGTAGCTTCCCTTGCCACTGCCAGCTCCTTGAAGTATCTGATTCGTGACTCACCGAGCTCAGAGCCGTACACTGGGACCCCATCAAAACAGATGGTGATAGCCTAGTCATGCTTCCTCTGTCCTCGCACTAGACGCTATTCATGATAAAACAGGGCCAGGGTCGCAGGGCTAGTATCCATCAGGGCAGCTTGTTTCTGTCGTCGCGGGTCGGCTTTGAGTTGTCTCTGGACCTGCCTCAACTTTTTCTTGGCATGTCGCATATCCAGGTACTGTTGCGATGCACAGTCAGTTGGCCGGCCAGCTGCTTTCCATTCTCAGAATGTTTTCTTGCTAACTTGCACATATGGGATCAGCCTAGAGTCAACGTGATTCATTCGTTTCCCTGCCCTACCGGTGGGTGGTCTCTGTGTCGATGATTCAATAGCCACTTCATATGCTATTGAGACTCTCGATCAGGAGCTCTGGTACTACACTTGTACGCCCTTGCAGCCATCATCAGGCTCAGCTTGATATCCGCACACACTGGATCATAGGTGGATATGTTCAAGGGGTCACAGCCAAGTGTCATAATGTGATCAATCCGTGAGGTGGGAGATGAGTGCTGCAGGTGCATCTCGCGCACACGGGTTTTGACGATTCAAACAAGGAGCCGTTCAGCTGGATCCAGTTGTCACTTAACAGGTCGCCTACCCATCTGATTCTTCCTGGTACGTCTGCGTAATTTCTTACACCTTATTTAGTGTTTCTGTGTATTCCTCCAGTTCATGGATAGTGTTTCCAGCTGGGAGGTACGGTAGTACCGAAGAAATTATTTTGGTCAAATCGCTTTGTAACAAAATTTTGTATTAGTATTTCCATACATTCCGCCTTGGTGAAGTGACAACAAACATGATCATGATGATTGAACACGGACATTTTTGTGTAGAATTGTGACCAAATACATTTTATTTGTTGAATTGTGTCGTGGATTTATACATAATCAATTTTAGGACAATATACAAGTATATCAGTGCATCAATGAACGTTTTAAATACATATTTCCCGGGATGTAAACTGAACAAATACAAACTGATTTGGGTTCGACTTTATGGTACTGTAGGTTACCGGTCACTGACTCGTTGATATTTTTTTCCGGCCTTATCGTAAAATGTCCCGTGGCTCATGATGTCAATACTTCCTAAATAGTGGAAAAAACATGGTAGTGGATAGTGGATATTTCGTGGGATTTAGGAAATATTTACATCACGAGCCACCTCTGAGTCTGACCAAGAATGTGTGTACCATTCCTGATTTTTAACCAGTTAGAGCAGACTCAAAGTTCTGACTTTAATTTTTGTCAGAAATTCAATTCAATTGAATGCCAAAAGAGGCAAAGAGAAAACGATATTGTTTGTCTAGCCCCTTTTGGGCACCAAGTAATATTAAGTTTGGAATCAAATAAATATTACTTTTTTCATTATTTTGCTATTTACTCATTCTGATGACTAGACAACATTACTCAATAGGCTTAATCATGTACACACACTTGTACATGTACACATCACGTCAGTGTACAAACTGGTCCCAAAATCCAAGGTGCACGTACTATTCATATTGGCACGAGATTTTGAAGCATTCCCACTATTATTTTGTTAACTATATTGGAAAAAATATGGAAGTGCACATGTAAGCATTTAATTGAACTCTGATGGGGCCATTATCCCATCTATAATGACATTTGAGTTCACTTGGTGGCACCACAACAGCTACAGTACCTGAAATAACGCGACTATCATGCCACCAGGCGAAATCTCAGGTCATAATATTGCCATCAATATGGCCGGATCATACTGCGAACTGTTCCAATATTTGACAATATAACTGCAAACTGTGAATGCTTCGTAAACTTGTTTGAATAGTAAACCTTGGATTTTGAGATCAGTTTGGATGCTGAAGTAAGCCACATGACATAGTTAGGCTTGGAAATTGAGTCTGCATCGTTTTGGTTAAATATACCAGTAGATACATGTATAATAATCTTGGACATCCTTGAAGTATTATGTTATTTTTCAGCTCACCGTCTCATGATGTAGATAATTTTGACAACTGATTCAGTCGGTGGATATTGAACAGCCCTCACCATGGCAATGCAACTGAGCCGATACAAACCTATCTTGTGGATACAGTACCTGCTGCTCTTCATAGACTTATTCCTCAACTCATTCTCAGAACTACTTCGGTTCGAGAATGTCATCTTACTGGTGTTGTTTGTGTAAGTTCAGAATCAGAAACATATAATTTGATTGGTGTTTGCATTTTTTAGAGAGATTAATTATCCAATAATAAATGTATGTACCTGTGTGCAAACTGTTTCATAACATTATGACGATAAAATACCATTGTTAACATGGTTAACTTTCTCCTAGGATCCAGGACATCTGCATACTGTTCGCTGTCATCGTCGTATTTCTGTTGTTCTTCAATACATACATATTCCAAGCTGGTTTGGTTGGGATTCTCATCAACAAATTCAAGGCTACAATCTCTGTGGTGTTTATATACTTCGCCTTGTGTGTTGCTCTACATGTGTACGGCATGGTGAGTTTTCAATGTATTTTATATTGAAGACGCTGCATTACTTTGCTATTGATGTGATGAAAATAAACATTTGGTTCATGATGTAATCAGATAAAAATATTTTGGTAATCTCAATTACAGACAATGCGATGGGGTGTTCCTGATAAGTACATTTGGAACAATGGCTATGTGGCGTTATTTGTCTTCCAGCGGACAGGTGATTGTCAATACTAGTATCACATGTATTGCTATTTAATAACAATATGACTAAACCCTCAAGGATAAAAAATCTTTAAGATTCCAACCAGTCCTATGTGCACTGAGATATTTTTATGTTGTTACAGCTGCAGTTTTCTACTACTACACATACAAGAGAACAGCTCTCCGACTGGGAGACCCGAGGTTTTATCAAGATTCTGAGTGGATCCGCAGGGAGTTTGAGAAGCGCAGATAGCATCACACTTAACTACGCTGTACTGTGCTGGCTGGAACCTGAGACTGGGACCTCAAACATGACTTACTTGCTTTCCATAACTGTTGAACTACCGGTACTTCTTAATCGATGCAGAACTCACCGTATGTGTCTATGTGATATGTTTTTTACTGAAATGTGTTATGTACAAAGAGTTTAGTTTGTGACCTCATTACTCATGCTAGTTTGATTAGTAAGGATTGTATAAATAAACAATCTGAAAAAACTATACATGTAGTTATGTACATGTATTGTGGGGCCACAGACTAAATACTCCTAGTGTGAAATAGTAATTATGTTCAACAATTTTGTGTGTGGGCATGAATACTGTCTCACCTGCAAGTTTTTGTTGTTATGTATTGTACATGTACTAGAAGTACACACATAACAATGAATTGTAAAACACTTCAAATATGTATTTAAATTGTGTGCCTACGATGCTGTTTGAAAACCATTTGTGCCAAACCTTGTGTATCCTTCTAGTAACCTGAGCATTATCATTGGACTTTTTTTATTCATAATGTTGTCAATATGTTTGTAAATACAGTACCACAGTTTGCATCTGCGTATAACGGATGTCCTTGACTTTACATTGTCCTTATAGAAACTTGATTGTTAAATGAGTACATGTAATAGATTTATTAAATGTACAATGCATGTCAGTTTCTTCAGTACGAAAGCATATTAACATGTATATGTTTTAAATATTTTGCTAATAAACTCTGAATACATGGAGGATAGATTGGATTGATACGATCAGTGCGTGCTTCATTCTCAAAGATTGTGACATGTTCAGAAATAGCTGCAATCACCAGCTGGCAGCACTGTTCTTCGGACACACATGGCATCATAATCCTGTTTTTTTTTTTTGGCTTATCAATATACTGTAGACATTCGTAATTTTACTGTCATAATTTACGTCCTTGTTGATTACAGATGATATCCGTCAGTGGTTTGGTGCCAAAATTTACCCCAATTACAATGCTGCCCCCTGTTGAATGAGTATATGGCTATAATATGCCCCATTGTGACAGGAATGAGTAGCATGATCATGTTGGATAGCCTACGCCTATTTTCCAATCAGTCACAACTTTGCATTTATGTTACATGCATACATGTATCAAAATAACTTCAAGTTTTTGGTCTCTAAAGGGTTAGTTTGCCTTAGGATCAGTCCTAGTTGTGGAGATCATTGGAGATCTTTGTACTTGAATTTTCAAGTACAAAGCGTGCATTCACAGTGAAGCCAGTCTGAGCGACGCGTCGCTCAGGCTGCAGTAAAACATGCTTGGAGAAAAGAATAGTAAACAGTAGATGTGACCCTCACCTTTTAAAGTCTTTTGAGAAATTCATTATGATTATTAAAACTTCGACATGCTTAGTATATACTTAACATAAGAACATAATACTTTAGCACATGAAATAGAAAGATGTCATGAGAAATATTTTGGATAAAATTGGTGCACAAATTGGATAAAACTATTTCCAACGAAATGTTCAAGTGCAAATTCGAGTTGTATACTAATCAAATTGTGAGAAATG
The DNA here is from genome assembly GCA_949152475.1 of Terebella lapidaria. Taxonomy (NCBI): domain Eukaryota; kingdom Metazoa; phylum Annelida; class Polychaeta; order Terebellida; family Terebellidae; genus Terebella; species Terebella lapidaria. Next base: position 14,260,670 of record OX424558.1, read on the forward strand.
TAAAGGAACTGAAACCCAGTCAACAACGATTTGCAAAAGTCTGAAAATATTTAAATACCTGCGATTTGTGGGGGTGGGGGAGGGAGGGGGTAGGGGGTTATAAGCCCAACTAACTGGTCTGGACTGGACTGACTTTTATGAAAATGGTAATAGTCGTTTCATAGTCGTTTCAACTCGTCCACGGAAGAACTCTCCAAACGAAGGAGAACTCAGAACATCCGACAAAATGGCTGCGTTGGGCAGGCTGAGTCGATGTCTTTCTCGGCCTGTCTTATTGAAAAACTCATCTATTACATCCCTTACACCTAAAGTATCTGCATCTAGTACGTCGTTAATCATTCTTGGATTGTTGCAGATCAAGAATTTGATGATTATACGTGTTCTAACCCCTTTGTTATGTATACCTATTGACCGTTATCACGTCCTTGACCTTGGCTTGGTTGAACTGTTACTTAGTCTAGACCATGGTCTAGACAGTCTGTGAAGGCTTGGTTTGGTCCTGTCAGTAGCTCAGATATTGCTGGTTTTACTATCACCAATTTGATGGTTGTAAGATATGTATGAGGTCCTTTAACCAGAGTGTAGAACAGAGAGGTGTCACTCCACTGGTACCATTTTGTATTTTGAACTGGTGGCACTCCTGGTGGATGGATGCGCCTCATGAATGAAAGTGTTTACTACGAAATGAATTTATGAATGGAAGAATATGTTAGCAAAACGAAATGACGTGATTTACAATCGTCCCTGAGGACGACAGACTACAACACCGCATCCATCCGCCAGGATGACAGTGCTCCATGAGACAAAATGGTAGACAATAGAAATTTGCAGAGTGACACCTCTCTGCTTTAACCTTGGGGAGGGTGGTTATGAGGTTATTGAGCATTCTCATGAAATAGTAAAATAAATAGGTCCCGCTTGCACTGTTGGAGTCGTATTGTCAAAAAATTTTAATATGTATCTTCAAAAATCCTAGTAAATGGTATGTTCTGTATGACAAGAACACACTGTGAATATCGTGATTGCACAAAGTTTCATGCTCCATAACAAACTCAAACATTGACCAATTCATGGAACTAAAATGAAATCATTTCATACGTTAACAGCAATGGAGGACCCGAAAAAACTGTCAAAGCGGTCGGCCTGTTTTGCTTACTTAAAAAGTTTGTTGGATAATCATTTATTTTATTCAATGAAACATTCACAAGCAACATATCGTAAATTGTATCGAATCGTGGCACTGGTATCGTATATGATCGACCGAATCATAACCTGAATGTAACGTTACACCCCCAGTTGTGTTAGGACATTGTTCAGTTTCCACATGCTGGTAGCTTTTCCATCTCATTTGGCACTATAAAACACACAGAGGAAATCTCTGTAATTTCAACAAATTCTTCAATTATCCTTCTCTAAATATCGTAAACTTTTCTTTAAAGTTGGAATCAATTTTAAAATCAGCCAAATTTAGCATTCTTGTTTGTCACGCAAATCTGAAACTACATCTCGAGAGAGTCAGGAATATATAGAAAATATGCACAGTTCGACAACAGATACTCAGAAAATTGCCGTTAATCGTGCATGAAAACAGTGGATAGATAATGATCGGCCTGCCTACATTGCCGGTTGCCACAGTATCTACACAAATACCAATGACGTCACGAGACTGTGTGTAGAAATCGCTCGCAAGGCGGGCCGCTTTGAGGAAAAAATTGATTTGAATCTTGATTTGGCAACTCTATTTAGGCACGTAATACACATTTTCAGACCCAAATTTGTACGATATCTTATTCTATAGACAAAATAAAGCTACCGCAGAATGAATAAATTTTGTCAATTCTAAAAGTGATTATAACTTTAATTTTTCACATATGGGTGACAGGGCGATATTTTACAGCGTTTTTCTCATTTGAATAACTAGAATTTACTTTGTTATGTGCTATATTTTAATATTCCTCACCACCTGACCATTGCTGACACTTTGTTGAAATCTGTTGCATGCTAAACAAAGAATCTGTATAGCCCCAAATGTAGTGTGTAGCACACATCTGAAATGTCAATATTATCATATGAGAAATTGTACCTGTATGTACTCATCATGTATGATGGACCTATATGAAGAACACTGGTCAATGTAGAACAGTGCAGGGAAGAAGCTATCAGCTGTCAAATCATGGTCATATCTTGTTTTCAGACTGGAATAAGGATTGGAAGCCGGGTCCGTATCCTGAGACCCCTGAGGATCACGCGGGTGCCGCCAAGAAGTATGGACTGCTTCCTCAGGACTACAAGCCATATCCCAATGATGGCTTCGCATATGGGGATTACCCAGAGCTGCCCAGAGAGCCAACCGATGCTAGAGATCCCTATGAGGACTATGATATACCAGCTTTGAAGAGAAACTATGGCGAACCGGTGAGACTATGGAGTATATTAATTATGCATTACATGATGGTGCAACTGCCTGAAATATTGGTAAAAATCAGCACATTCCATGAGTTGGAAATAAATTAAAATCATTATGCAAATGATCATGATGATTATTCACTATTGAGTTATTATAGCATGAAGCACTATATTAATATAGCACTATTATAGCACTATATAAGCACAAATGTTCACCAAATTATTTATATGATGAATAATCTGACTAGGAATGTGTGTGTTTGAATAAATTATTTTGATTCCCACTTATGGTTGTCTGATTGATTAATGCTTGTTCACTCAATGATTGGTTTTATTCCAGTTGCATGTTGATGCTGATGCAATGAGAGAGGATGCTTGGAACCCCAAAATGCCTTACCAATACAGTTTGTGAGTACAGATATTCCATAATAAACATAACAGTCTATTGCCAAGCAGTTGTTAAACAGTCTATTTCTTCAAACTTCAACATTATGTTCTAGAATTACAAAAAAAAGGAAAATATGTGACAAAGCTGATTATGTAAATGGATGACCCTGATGTTTTTTGTTTCCTTCTTCACGTCTTTCCAGCAAGACGATGTGGCTGTGGTTGTTCAGTGTAGTGGGATCTCTAATAGCAATATACATACTGATAGACGACTATCCTAAGAGACACAGTGTGGTGCGTACTTACTTCAATTGTTCCATCCGAGAAGAGTCCAAGATCGTGTTGAAGCTTCACTTTTGAGATGTTTCTTAATATTTTGAATTATTACGGCCACACCTGGTTCATGTTTCAGATGCCGAAGCAGTGGCCGGCAGAAGGAAAAGTGCATTACACTTTTGATCGCAAGGAGTAAAACTGACATATAGGATAATAGACTAGTAATTAGGCATCCCGATTGAAAATCGGGAGGCCTTATGTTTTTGTCTGTTTTTTTTTTTTTTTTTTTCTTTTTTTTTTTTTTTTTTTTTTTTTTTCTTCCGCCGTTCGGTTTCCGGATCATAACTCTTGAACGCCTTAATCTATCTTTCCGAAATTTTCACAGCTCATCCGAAATACTTTGCTCCTAACCCCTATTGTTTTTCGTCGAGACCCGAAATCCAAGATGGCCGCCAGCGGCCATTTTGAAAAAAAAAATCGGGCGATTCCTGTCAATGTCATAATTTGATTCAGGCAATTTCCAGGGGGAAAAAATTTTTTGGGTGTATTTTTTTTTGGACTTGGAATTTTTCCCTCACCTGCCCCCATGCAGATGTAATACTGGGACTGAGCCATGCTACTGTATTCACTGACTGCAGCCTGCATGTCCAGCATGAGGCTAGGCTCTGCCCTCTCAGCCAGTGCAGTATATGAGAGCCCTGCTCAGTAATGCCTGTGATAAGGCAATACCCCCCCCCCCCCCCTCTCCCCTCTCCCTCCCCCACCTCCACTGTCAGCCAGTCTAATCTGCATATGAATGTAGCAATGTATCAGTGACTTGTATGCACTGCCCCTCTTCCCCCCCCCCCCCCCCCCCTCTCCTGTCCCCTCACCCCAGTTTACTATACTAACACCAACAAGTTGGAACAATGCCCTCCTTCCCTTTCTAAAGAAAACAATAGGTGGTTATATAATGATGACCCAAACTGAAGATAACAGCTTTGAAGGTCTGCCTGGGCCTTGGTTGCCGGTCAATTGTTCATTGTATTCAGTTAAAACAGCACTGTGTTTATCTGGATGAAACTACATGCATTGTTTTGTTTTCTAGCTGTATTTCACATGCAGTGACCAAATTATCATTGTTTTACTTAGTCAGAACCCAGAATAATTTCCTTTTTGCTTGTATTATGAATGTCTGTCATGTCTGTACATTTAATACCTATTGAGATTAAAACAAATATCTGATGGACATTTGTCTAGTGAGCAACTGCTATAATTTGAACTCTCACTCCCACCTGTGTTCAATAATCCTGGTATATGTATTATAATAACAGTCAAGTTTCACCATTAGAAAAGAAAAGAAAAATTGGGGGATGCCACAAAGCCTATAGGCTTTTATGTCTAGTTCATCAGTGTGTTCTATAGTTCTGTGGACACGAGAGAACACTGGATTAGTCGACCTTGAAACATTGAAGACAATGGTGGAACTCTACATCAGTAGAATATTGAATATAGCTACAACGTGTACATGTTTTGTTGAATAAATGTTCAGAAAATTGTTTAGGTGTGTATGCATATAGTATATCCGCGGGAGACTATCCTTTCTGTATAGAATGCTTTATGGCGTTTTGGTTCCAATATATGTGTATTTTCCGACAGTCAAAACAAGAGCGTTCTGTCCAATCTTATTTCAATTACTACCTCAATAATTATCCATTTTTCCCCAAATGTATACGTATTATGTGTTTCTGGCACGTTTTTGATATAAACAAGTAAAGCAACTACTTTCATCGCAACACGTTCAAGGCCTTCCATGTTGCATCACCTCCGATTTATCATCACGGTGATCCTAGTTTACGTTGGTTTACATGTTTTGAGGTTCCCGATTTATGGGCACATTATATGTCTAAATAATAATTAGGTATACCGTATCACTTGTTGCAGTGAAAACAAATACGAACACAATCTCTAATGATTTTTGCCCATAAATTTGTTTTGGACCGATGGATCAATTTGAAATTTTATATCTTTCCATTCGACATTCTAGTAGTTTTTCACCAAATATTTCAGAATTATATCTTCAAAACTGAAAAAGTTATCAATTTACCCCAAATGTTTAATGTGAGCAGTTTACCAGTTGTGATGTTTTGAGTTTGAACAATCAGATTGACAAACGCGCTAATTAAACATGGCAGAATTCAAATGAATAGTTTCTTAATTTTTCTCAAATGGCGAAACAAGCAACCACCTGTAAATCGGAATCAAACTGCCGTAAGCCATTCAAAATGTAAGGGATAGTCCCCTGAGATATCTTTGGTACAAGAAGAGGACATAATTTCGGACAGTTTCAAAACTGGTAAAGTGCCAGAGTGTAGAGTTTACGAGTTGCAGCTATATATATATGGTCTATGTCGGTTATAATCATACGTGAATATTGAGACCTTGAATTTGTCATTGGATAATCTTTAGTAGCACAGCGTGCCAAAGCAAGACGCGCTATCCTGCAGTAGCGTGTCATAAAAGTAGCACGGCGTACCAAACAAAACCTGCAGTAGCACGTGCAAAAATGAGGTGAAATTTGAGGTGAAATTCAAGAAAATCACTGAATAATATACCTATAACCTTAAACCCTCTTGATTATAATATAAATATGTAGATTGGAACACAGTTTATTGAAAAGATAGGAAGTGAAATACAAGGTTACAAAAATCACATTTTTGGAGAAGACGGGGCGTGCTACTATTTTAAGGCACATGCCACTATTAGGACCAATACGGTATACAAACATGACCTTGAATTTGACCTTGAATCACCTTGAGGGGTTAACTCTACCTTTTCATGACTCAATTTGAACAAGACCCTAGAAAGACTGCGAGACGCCCAAACCTTGTGCACTTCTTACCCTGGCAATTATACGATTAAAATCCACCCCTACCCCCAAAGTTACCTATCACTTGCAACCCATAATACCCAAGGAATCATTCCACTAAATAAATAAATTCATACACCAGTAGAACCCTGGTTACTATAAAAGTTGAAGTGAGATGTATGGATTTTGTTCTTTACCTTCAAAATGTCCAATCTGTAAACATTTTCTCCTTCAGTGAAATCTACTGACTGGCATGTACCAGTGGCCATGTTGGTGTAGATGTAGCTTCAAGTTATCTCATGTATAACTCTGTACAAAATATTAATGTGTTTCATAATTTTATTGCCAACAACACAAAAGAACAACACAGTTTCATGTATACATTTTTCAAAGAATTATCACTACTGTCGGAGAAAACCTCTGCAACATTCGTTCACAATGAAGATATACCTAAGAGGTGAAAATAATAGTGATCTCCATTCAAACAGCTTTGACAGCACAACTAGAATGGCCAGAAAATAATGTTACTTTTTTATCCGTGCAAAGCTTCCAGAAGTTAATTCACATTCATGCTGAATTCCATATTCATGTAAAATGATGTCAGAATCAGATGAAAAGAATGTATTCGAGTCTCGTATGATGAACAAACTAGACGTCAAGGCCTAAAGATGCCTTGGAGGCATTTCGGTGTGATGAATAATTTATAATACTAGATATCGACGAAAATGAAAAATGTCGACAAATTTCGGGTCAAGGTCAAAGTTAATCCATAATACCCCTTAGACATGTTTGTCCAGGGCGACGAGTCCGAAAGTAACGTCCGTTTCGCTCTACGACGCACCGTTTCCGAGATATCGACGAAAACGAAAAATGCCGACTCGGCAAAAAAATTTCGGGTCAAGGTCAAAGTTCATCCATAATACCCCTTAGACATGTTGGTCTAGTGCGACGAGTCCGAAAATAACGTCCGTTTCGCTCTACGACGTACCGTTTCCGAGATATCGACGAAAACGAAAAATGCCAACTCGGCAAAGAAATTTCGGGTCAAGGTCAAAGTTCATCCATAATACCCCTTAGACATGTTTGTCTAGTGCGACGAGTCCGAAAATAACGTCCGTTTCGCTCTACGACGCACCGTTTCCGAGATAACGACGAAAACGAAAAATGCCGACTCGGCAAAAAAATTTCGGGTCAAGGTCAAAGTTCATCAATAATACCCCTTAGACATGTTTGTCTAGTGCGACGAGTCCGAAAATAACGTCCGTTTCGCTCTACGACGCACCGTTTCCGAGATATCGACGAAAACGAAAAATGCCGACTCGGCAAAAAAATTTCGGGTCAAGGTCAAAGTTCATCCATAATACCCCTTAGACATGTTTGTCTAGTGCGACGAGTCCGAAAATAACGTCCGTTTCGCTCTACGACGCACCGTTTCCGAGATAACGACGAAAACGAAAAATGCCGACTCGGCAAAAAAATTTCGGGTCAAGGTCAAAGTTCATCAATAAAACCCCTTAGACATGTTTGTCTAGTGCGACGAGTCCGAAAATAACGTCCGTTTCGCTCTACGACGCACCGTTTCCGAGATATCGACGAAAACGAAAAATGCCGACTCTGCAAAAAAATTTCGGGTCAAGGTCAAAGTTCATCCATAATACCCCTTAGACATGTTTGTCTAGTGCGACGAGTCCGAAAATAACGTCCGTTTCGCTCTACGACGCACCGTTTCCGAGATATGCAGGATGAATCAAGGATGACTCAGCAAAAAATTATTTCGACCTCTAGGTCAAAGGTCGTTTGAGGTATCGATCCCAAAATCAATAGGGTTCTTCCCTGGTGATATATAAACCTCCGTGCAAAATTCTGCAACTATTGCCTGAATATTTTTTGAGTTATCGTCCGGAAACCAAGTTCCTCGATTTCATCCTCACGGACCTCACGGACCTCGGAGCCGGATCAAAAAAAAAAGTACACCCTAGAGATGTTTGTCTAGGGCGACGAGTCCGAAAATAACGTCCGTTTCGCTCTACGACGCACGGTTTCCGAGATATGCAGGAAGCCTCAAGGATGAATCAGCAAAAAATTATTTTGACCTCTAGGACAAAGGTCGTTTGACGGATCGATCCCAAAATCAATAGGGTTCTTCCCTGGTGGCATATGAACCTCCATGCAGAGTTCTGCAACTATTGCATAAATATTTTTCCAGTTATCGTCCGGAAACCAAGTCTTAAAATTAGCCTTGATTTCATCCTCACGGACCTCACGGACCTCCGATCCGGCTCAAAAAGAATAGGGTTCTTCCTCATATCATTTCTGACTTGCGGTGAAAATTTGACAAGGATCCGTCAAGGCAATCTAAAGTTATCATCCGGAAACCAAAAGTGGCGGAAGAAGAAAAAAAAAAAAAAAAAAAATTCTGCTAAAACCATAAAGGCATTTCTGCCGAAATGCCTTAATTACAGGTACATTATTCCTATCATAATGGCACATTCATCTCCAACACTCTATAAGGGCACAGTAGTTGAGTTTCAGCATTTGGATTTCTCCTAACAAGTACACATTGAAGTACACAAGGAACATAATTTACAAGATTTCACAATATTTCTCTGCAGTTACGCCTCTGATTTGATTAGACTGTTTTCCAGGTTATTTAGCGTCTCGTCCGGCATGACACACTTCCACAGTCCGTACGTCTGACCGACTGTCGTCTGCCACAGTCGCAGAGTTCCGTCCTCACTGCCGCTCGCGTAAAGCTCCCCGTCCGGTGAGAAACGGACACAGTGGATCGGGCCAAAGTGGCCTTTGAATGATTCTGAAGACCAAAATTAGATTTATCAAGGCATAGAACATTGGCAAATCTAAAGGCCCAATCGAACATATTCGACATATGATATAAAATGCATTCAAATTGTATACAGACTAGAAGGCACGGTGTTGCTCGAGGTAAAATTTTTAAAATCCATAAAATATACAGTGAATGTACGAATGAACTTCCAGAGTCCAGTAAATTTGAGTTATCATTGGCTCCTGAGTACCGGTATCAACACTTACCTATCTCTGTACCTGTGGCGTAATCAAATTTGTACATTTTGAAATCTTCACCGCCACACACAAACACTTCGTTCTTAGGATGTAGTGAAGCGGAGTTGATTTGTGACGGCACATGAACCTCCTTGATCTTTTCAAACCTGTAAGTAAGAAGAGTATACATGCTCATGGATGTCTCAAATACATTGATTAACTAATAATCCTAACACTAGTGTGGAACCAAAGTTTGCAGTCATACTGTGCAATCAGCATAAAGATACCGCTGAAAGAATGGAAGTCACGTGTACGTTTCAGCATTGTAGAAAGCGACATTTTGTCCGAAGGGAATGGTCAGGATCGTGCCATCGGTGGATAGCTCCATCTGTCCGGGTGATGCCCCAAGCTCTATCTTCTTTATTTCTGCCTTTGTATTTAGATCCCACATCCTGTCAGTGAAAATGGTAACGATAAATGACATGAAAACACAAGTTGAAGATCATTGTCCCCAAGATATGCATTTGAATTTTTGAAATCTAAATCACCATCTTCAAAGATGTGAAAGAAACTATACTGACAATATTACAGTTTATATTTTGATGTTAAGGTCTAAATGCCCTCTGGTAGCCAAGTATATCGATCCGGAGTTAACACAACCAAAACGAAAGTTATTTTGAGAATAGAGCACTGGACACCTGATCACAACTCACCGTATTGATTTGTCGTCAGAGGCACTGACAACTCGCTTCCCGTCCCGGAGCCAGAGACAGGTCTGAATTCCGGAGGTGTGGCCCGATAACACTTCTGGCTCTAAGGCAAAGAGCAATATGTACACTGAAATTGTCTTGGTATTCACTGAATTCAAATATGAACGCACAATTTCTTATAGTGCAACTGTAAGTATCACTTTGTTCATATCTGCAAATATTTCCAACAAACCTCATGATACCAACCTGCCTCCATATTTTCCAAATCAAATATGCGCAAAATTTTCTCGTTACTTCCCGTCAACAGTCGTTTGGAGTCATCGGAAAACCTGACACTTTTGACGATGTGTTTGTGTGAGAAGGCATGAAGCTCATCGCCTGTCACCGAGTCCCAAATCTTCCTGTGGAAATCCAGTTGAAAACAAACATTTTTTAATGCATGTACTGTTAGCTGATTGGTATACAGATAGCTATATCATGATACAGAAAAGTATCTAGATATCTATATATAGAAGTATATCCATCAGTGTCATATAGATAACAGCCTGCATGCATGTTTTCTCATCTCTAGATACTTATTTTCAATTGTATTCATCAATACATGCATATATCCAGCATTGTACACACGCTGAGAAGTCTGCAGCCCCAGTGGCCGCCTTGCTTGCATCTTTGTTGAGGGTAGCTCCCCAAACTGCGCCCTTGTGACCTTCAAATGTCCCGATCCAGTCTCCTGTATCACCCTGTCTCAGCATCGGCTTCCCATCTGTCAAATTTTATTATATCATGTAAATAGTTCATGCATATATTTATGTATGTCTACTGTAGACCTATCTGAGTAGAAATACCAAAAGATCACCGAGTAGGCCTACATACATGCCCGAATTACTGGTAGGATAAATACCGTCAGGGTACCTAATCATCGACCCTGTCCTTAATCCTCGACCCCTGCAATCCTCGACCACTGCCAAACAGCTGTGCAAAACAGACATCTGACAAAAACCACATTGAAAATACTTCTAATACACATTTCTGCACATTCAACTTTTTAGTTTATTAAAGTTTTGCTCAGTCGTTTGCAGGGGTCGAGGATTAGGGACAGGGTCGATTATTAGGTACTCTGACGCTACTTTATCCAAGTATATCCAAGAAGTTAGTGGGTAGTTAAATTGACATATCAACACCATAGTTTAGTGGGAATAAATTTGAATTAGGCAGGGGAAGGGGGGGGGTCGTTTGGGGGGAGGGGGATCATGGGAGTGATACAAATTGGAATCTGCAGGTCTTCTTTTGAGAAGTGAAAAAAGTGACCATAATCGAATACACCCAATGATAAATTTCCCATCGTTCGATTCAAGAGTGTCAAAATATGTCCAGAATGTCAAAACGAAGTAGAAATTTGTATTACCTTTACATGCACTGATCAGAAAGTATCCAAATTCTGTGATATCACTAAAAGCTAAGTCAACAACCGGTCTTGTGTGACCACTGCAAGTCAATGGAGTTTGTCTCAGGGTGGCCATGATTTTGTCGAAAACGAAACACAGCATGCGCAATGCTTCGCGCAATAGTCTTGAGCACAAGTGGACTGAATTTGAAATTGAATGGAATTTATTCGACATCGGACAATACATGTACACAAATACAACACATGAGAATAATACAGACATGTGGTACAATGTAACAAGGTGTGGCAAATAGCTCACTTTTATGGTTGTCTACCTGTGACACCTTAAAAAAAATAAAGTAAAATGATCTATCTAGATTAAAATTAACAAAATTTCAAAGGATACTTGACTTGTGAAATTGAATAATAATAATGCTACTTGAAAGATACATGCAATGAATTTTAATTGCATTTGAATGAAAACATTTTAGTTGGACGATTGGACCAATGTTATTGGTACTAGTACGATGGATATTTGATAGAACATTTTGTAAGTAAATTTTTTTTTTCATATTTTTAGCAAAATATTTTATGGTGTTAGACTCTTTAACGTAGTCCGCTACAAACATGGAGGTAATGGAGAGTCAAAATTTAAAGGTCATTTTTTGAATATTATCTCTTCAAAATGACATTATTTTATAGAGTAAATGATCAGCATCCTAATACTGAAAAGAAAATAGGGGGTCACCGTGCTCGTTTCTTCTACATATTCGATCAAAATCACACATATTTACATAAAATGACATAAATGGCATTTTTGCACATTTTTTTGTCCATATTCACATCTTGCATCGTGTTTTCCATGCAAACGGATACGGTGACCCCCTATTTTCTTTTCAGTTTTAGGATGCTGAACAGTTACTCTATAAAATATATAATTTTGAAGCTCTAGATTATGTTGATACAGGTATTTACTTTAAAAAACCCTTTGACCCCCTTCCCTCACTGTTTGGAGCGGACTACCTTAATGCTACTAGGAATTTGGTGCCATACATTTGGCCCCATATGGCGGAGGCTGTTTGAAGCTATGTTTGTTCTTCTGCTTTGAAAATGTATGTTGGATGCACCACGAGTATAATGATTATGTATCGTATTGTTGAGGATAGCAATTTTTTGTAGAGGTATGTTCAAGGAGTACATGCATTTAGATAGTTTTAATACGAGTAAATCTTCCAGTAAGTTTCAACAGAGCAAGGTTCAGTGTGTTCCTAACAGCTTGAAAGTGTGATGATCCGGATAGGTTTTTTTACAAGGTGTAGATTTTATTGGTGTTAGACTTGCTAGCTATGCCCCACATTATTATAACATAATCGATGTAAGAGTAACCATGAAAAGTAAAGGGTTTTGAGTTGTGAGCTTATTTTTAAAACTGTTTATATGTTCAGTCCAATATAAGTTTGAGTTTATTAGCAATCCCAGAAAATTTACATTTGGCGTTTCTTCAACTAGTTCACTTCCAATTTGGAGATTGGTGATTGTGCTTTGGCATATCTGAATAACACAGAATGAGTTTCACTGACATTTAAGGAGAATTTGTTTGCTTTGAACCAATCTGCTAATAAGTCCACGTCTTCATTTACCACTGAGTATAAATAATCTAGATTGGCCGAAGAAATATACAATGTAGTATCATCAGCGAACAAATGTAACGTTTGACGCCCACAGTGCACAGGGCGCACGCGGAGAGCGTCATAATTACTAGAACTACAACCAGGTAACAGTCCGTCCGGAATCCGGCCGTCATACATCACATCATAGACAAACAAAATACATTATACATCAGTTATGGTAATGTAGCCCGTTGTGAGGAGCCTGAGAGGCCATGGGAGCGGCGCCCGTTGTGAGGAGCCTAAGACGCCATGGGAGCGGCGCCCCGGGGCGTGTTGCTGGCCGGCCTCGCCGACGGCACTGCAGCGGGGATAGGACCCTGAGCCTGTGTCGCACCATCCCAGGGTAAAAGACCGGTGATCATGGGGCGAGCCCTGGTTCAGCACAGTCCTCCTCCTGGGCCCCCAATTGGAAATCGTTACCAGGGCCTTACGGGCCCCCTAGCCGGAAAGGGACAAAGAGCTCAAGGCCGAGCTCACCCGTCGTCCTCTCGCTTTGCTAGCTCTGAGACAACTCTGAACACACAAATTGGCTTGGTAGTATGTACAACCCCAAGCACGAGTCACGAGGGATGACGTTAGACCATTGTTACAGTTGTAAAGTTTAACATCGTCCACTATCCGGGATCCTCGAGGATAGTCCTCTCACCACAGGTCATCGCGGATGCGCACCCGCTATCCTCAGATCCTCGCGGATAGTCCGCTCACTGAGGGTCACTGCAGGCACAGTATTTACTCTATCATTAGAACGTTAACCAGGTAGCAGCCCGCCCAGCGAGCCCAGACATGCGGACACCACTCAGATACAGGATCATCATCGTGGTGTTAACTGTAAGGCCGACTCGCTGCGGTCCGCCTCAGGGGATGGAACCCCGGACAGTCCGACAGTCCGCCAGAGCCTGTGTCACACCATCCCGGGTGGGAGACCGGTGATCCAGAGGGCGTGCGCCCCCGAGTCATCAAGGTCTTCCCAAGCCGGGCCCCCTATTGAAGTCGTCCCCAGGGGCCTGTGAGGGCCTTAGCCACGGATGGATGACGTAGAGCTCATGGCCGAGCTCTCCGTCGTCTCTCTCGCCTTGCTCTGAGACAACTTCCCTGAACAAAACGCCTCCAGAGTATATATAATACACTAGAGCACGAGAAACGAAGGAGATGACGTAAGACCATTGTTATAGCTTACTGGGGCGAGAGAGTTGGAGAGCGTTGCTAGGCAGCGCGTGCTTCGAACAGAAGCGTCCGAAAGAAAGGCCGTAAAACTAGAGTGTTTAATATGCAACGCTCGTGCTTCGAACACAAAGCGGCCAAAACAAGAGTAGTGTTTGACAAAGAATCTCCTGCGCGATCTTTGGGTAGAATCGCCACACAAAATAACTTGTTTTTATTGCAGACAGTTATGCAGATCATTGTATATGTAATAAAAAAAAAGAAGAGGACCCAGAACAGATCCCTGTGGTGCACCACACGGAATAGTTTTGACTACAGATATCTCTTGAACCAGTCCAAGTCCGTTCCCCCAAATCCATTCCGTATTATTGAAGTTTGTGAAGAAGCTGCTCTCAAAACAACTCTAACCATTCTCAACCAACTCCTTGTCCCGAATCAAGCTAACTCCAAACCACATTATACTGCATCTGCTTCAACATCTATACTGTATATTGCAACTAAATATTGAGGAAAATATGAGAGCCATGGAATGTGTATCCTACATGCAATGATTAGCTGAAAGAAGTTGTGATAGGCTACTTGTGTGTATCTACTATAAGTGACTATTCCATTTTTGTTTTGTTTTTTCAATTCGGGATTCATCAGACCATATTTACTAGAGAATCTAACTGATACACCGTCATTCATCTAAAGTTGTAGATTTTTTTTTTTGGGGGGGGGAGAGGGGGGTCTCAAATTAGTTTAATCCTTTAATAGAAAATAAAAAAAGTGATGAAACCCACTCATGAGGTTTTTCCTTGTTTTGATCATTATCTGCTGGTTCTCATCACATTTCTTTCAATAATTAATTTCATAAATGCTGAGATAGAATACCAACTTCAATTTCAAAAATAAGAATCTGAAAACATAAATTTTGTTTTAAAAAATATGGTTTTATGCCTAATGGAGACGCACAAAAAACAAATGTATACGACGATACAAAATTGAGTTGGGGCCATGGCGAAAACACGTCGACTTGACTTCAGAATTCTCAAGACTGGGCCTTGTAAAATGTAATTCATTCAGAACGAAACAGTATGCATGCAGTACACACGCACACAGTGCCATCTATCGAATGAAATCATGGACGGCGGAGCAACAAAAACACTCTTCGTTCGAAATTTGCCTTTTAGTTTGACAAATGACACATTAGAAGAAATATTTAGTGAATATGGACCACTTAAAAGCTGTTTCGTGGTGAAAGATAGAGGTATATCATGTGAACGCATCTATATGACGCGTTTGTTGTGTATTTCATCCATTATCGCCCATGCTGACACGCGGGTCGTATTCGATTTAAATCTACGAGCCATCCGTCTCAAATTCGCCAACGTGGATTTCAGGCCTTGTAATGTAGATGAAACTAACAAGTTCGATCGTCAATCGAGATTCTGATATCCAATCTTTGTTCCAGTAATTTGTTTTCCACAAAACGAGCTTCTGAGTTCTGATAGAGTCTAATATCAAGTTGGCGAATTTTGGGATGCGGCGAATTTAGGACGGATGGCTCGTACAATTTTCATTCATATTTTGACCAATTATGAAAATGTTTGGCCAAAAATGGAAATGTCCTGTTCTCTTTGACAGGTACTGGACAGTGTCGGGGCTTCGGTTATGTCAAGTTCTCCCTAAAGTAAGGCCACAAATTGTTGATTTATTTTCCTGTATGGTTGGTTTTCTTTCCTCAATCAACATGCATTTTAAAGCAGCTGCCTTTGAAACCAGTCAATATTTTTTTAAAACTATATTTCATATTAAACATGCTAAACTAATGAAATGAAATGAAACACTCACATCAAATGTAATGAAAATAACCAATCCTCAGGGAATTTTGCTCGTTTGAACAAGCGCTTCTCGCGTAAATACAGGAACTGTATCCATCACACCCAGACGTAAACAAAACACATAAATACGAAATAGACTGACAAATCCACGCACATCATGGTATATCACTGATTATTTCCTCACAACTACACTATACATGTATATGCACACACGAACTGGAAAATGTATTCGATGTGGACTTTTAAGCGCGATTTGAGCATTTGTTTACATTCGGGTTTGATGGATACACTTCGTTTGTTTATTTACAAAACCAGTACAAAATGGGCACGATAACGGATGAAAAGACAACTCGGACGGACTGTAATCGTCAAAATCATTGAGCACACCTTTTGTTAGATTGTTTGATGGATACACTTCGTTTGTTTATTTACAAAACCAGTACAAAATGGGCACTAAAACGGATGAAAAGACAACTCGGACGGACTGTAATCGTCAAAATCATTGAGCACACCTTTTGTTAGATTGCATTGAATGTGTTTATCGAAAAATTGTTTTTGAAAAAAATATTGCATACATTCGAAGGCAGCAGCTTTAAGATTGTCACACTAATACACTGGCATGTTTAGAGGGGGGCACAGCCGGCACGTGCCCCCTCTTTTCATGAAATAGGTACCTTTGTGCCTCTTTTTTCACAAAATTGTGCCCTCATTTAGTTAGAAAATTAAATAAAATTAAATCATTTTATTTATTTTGTTGCCTTTTTGATGATAGTCATCCATCCAGTTGGTGTGTACGAAGTGTGTACAACGCACAAACATTTCTTTCACTAGTACGGCATGATAATGTTCCCATATTGTTTGTTAATACAGATTTGATCAGCGGTCACATCATGTATATATTTGTATCCCCCGAACAAAGTTCGGCGGATACTATGGATTTGGCTTCGTCGTCCGCGTCCGCGTCCGCGTCCGTGTCCGCGTCCGCGTCCGCGTCCGCGTCCGCAGAGATTTTCTTGTGAACGCGCTACAGGCCGCAATTCTCACCCGATCACCATTATTTTTTGCAGGCACATATATAATGGTAAGATCCCGACACCAATCGATTTTGGTTGCCGTGGCAACTGAATTGGTCGTTTGGGGACACATTTTGCATTGAAAACAGCCTGTTTGAGACACATGGCTTGTGAACGCGCTACAGGCCGCAATTCTCACCTGATCACCATTATTTTTTGCAGGCACATATATTATGGTAAGATCCCGACACCAATCGATTTTGGTTGCCGTGGCAACTGAATTGGTCGTTTGGGGACACATTTTGCATTGAAAACAGCCTGTTTGAGACACATGGCTTGTGAACGCTCTACAGATGGCAATTTTTGACGAATCTCGATAATATTTGGAAGTGTTGTTGGGAAGGGCTGTCACACGAAACCAATCGTTTTTTAGAATGATCATATAAATATTAATATGCTAACAGCCTAACTTATTACAGAATTTTGAAATATCCATTTTGACATGTACGATCATTCCAATAGCCTGTACAGTGGAAGGTAATGACACTGGTTTCTTGTTCAGAATGGAGAACTGAAGTTTTCAGTGAAAACAGGACAATATTACTGAATAAGTTAACATTAGTTTTATTAGTTAAGTCTATTATTGTCCACAATATAAATAGTTAAGACGAGAAACGTTTATTATTAAGCTCAACAAGGTAAAGGTTTTGTCCAGTACAAATTTCATGGGTGTAACTGAATAAGTTAACATTATTTTTAATAGTTAAGTCTATTATTGACCACAATAAAAATAGTTAAGACAAGAAATATTTATTATTAACCTCAACAAGGTAAATGTTTTGTCCAGTACAAATTTCATTGGTGTAACCGAATAAGTTAACATTATTTTCACTAGTTAGGTCTATTATTGACCACAATAAAAATAGTTAAGTCTATTATTGACCACAATAAAAATAGTTAAGATGAGAAATATTTATTATTAAGCTCAACAAGGTGAAAGTATGTCCAGTACAGATTTCATGGGTGTACTGAATAAGTTAACATTATTTTTACTAGTTTAGTCTATTATTGACCACAATAAAAATAGTTAAGACAAGAAATATTTATTATTGGGCTCAACAAGGTAAAGATTCTGTCCAGTAGACATTTTATGTCTGTAACCAAATAAGTTAACATTTTTTTTGCTAGTTAAGTCTATCATTGACCTCAATAAAAATAGTTAAGATGAGAAACAATTATTATTGAGCTCAACAAGGTTAAAGATTTGTCCAGTACAAATTTCATTGGTGTAACCGAATAAGTTAACATTATTTTCACTAGTTAAGTCTATTATTGACCACAATAAAAATAGTTAAGTCTATTATTGACCACAATAAAAATAGTTAAGATGAGAAATATTTATTATTAAGCTCAACAAGGTGAAAGTATGTCCAGTACAGATTTCGTGGGTGTACTGAATAAGTTAACATTATTTTTACTAGTTTAGTCTATTATTGACCACAATAAAAATAGTTAAGACAAGAAATATTTATTATTGGGCTCAACAAGGTAAAGATTCTGTCTAGTAGACATTTTATGTCTGTAACCAAATAAGTTAACATTTTTTTTGCTAGTTAAGTCTATTATTGACCTCAATAAAAATAGTTAAGATGAGAAACAATTATTATTGAGCTCAACAAGGTTAAGGTTTTGTCTGGTAGAAATTTCTGGGTGTAACCGAATAAGTTAACTTTATTTTTACATGTTAAGTCTATTATTGACCACAATGAAAATAGTTAAGACAAGAAATATTTATTATTGGGCTCAACAAGGTGAAGGCTTTGTCCAGTAGAGATTTTATGTTTGTGACCAAATAAGTTAACATTATTTTTTTGCTAGTTAAGTCTATTATTGATCACAATAGCTTTTTATGAAAACATTGATCAACTTTTACTTTGAATTTCAACTTGAGACCATGTTTGGCACAAATTATGAGTTAAAATATAACTTATGGTGAAAAATTCGATCTGGCTCCAATTTCGTCATCTTGAAATGCAGTTTTGGTCAACTTTTACTTTGAATTTCAACTTGAAAGCATGTTTGGCACATATTATAAGTCGAAATATAACTTATGGCGAAAAGTTCTATCTGGCTCCAATTTCGTCATCTTGAAATGCAGTTTTGGTCAACTTTTACATTGAATTTCAACTTAATACCAAGTTTGGCACATATTATGAGTTGAAATATAACTCATGGCGAAAAGTTTGATCTGGGTCCAATTTCGTCATCTTGAAATGCAGTTTTGGTCAACTTTTACTTTGAATTTCAACTTGAAAGCATATTTGGCACATATTATGAGTCGAAATATAACTTATGGTGAAAAGTTCGATCTGGCTCCAATTTCGCCATCTTGAAATGCAGTTTTGGTCAACTTTTAGTTTGAATTTCAATTTGAAATCAAGTTGGGCAGGTATTATGAGTTAAAATATAACTTATGACGAAAAGTTTGATCTGGCTCCAATTTTGTCATCTTGAAATGCAGTTTTGATTAACTTTTACTTTGAATTTCAACTTGAAACCATGTTTAGCCCATACATGTATTATGAATCGAAATATAACTTATGGTGAGAAGTTCAATCTAGCTCCAATTTCGTCATCTTGAAATGCATTTTTGGTCAAATTTTACTTTGAATTTCAACTTGGAACCAAGTTTGTAAAATATTCTGAGTTGAAATATAAATAGGTGAAAAGATTGATCTATCTGTATTTTCGTTATTTTATCAAACATGTCGAATGGAAATTCATATAAAGAGATTTCAGTGGTGATTTTGAATTCGACCTTCAATAACCTCGGAAAATCAGTGCAGCAGTTTTGGTGGGGAAAAGAAAACAGTTGTGACTTGGGATTTAACATTTCTCTGGTAATCTTTTTTAGCCCTTGCTCTAGTTTTTCACACTTGACAGTGATATATTTGGGGCAACAGAGATGATAGGGCTACGGGGGATACACCCAAGCGGTCGTAGGCGACCGGAAGCGTCTAGTTATCTTTGAAATTAAAGTGCTAATACCAGGACCTCCCTACCCCACCCCCTCCACGCAACCCAATCCCTGGCCTTCGTCCTTTGGTTAATTGGAGAGAGATGATCGCTGCGGCGCTGCCCCCAATGCAACATTTTGTTTTAATCTGGGGTTGTATAGGATGGGATAGGTCTGTCAATCGAAATGTTCGATCGTCGATGGAATGCAACATCATGTGTTAAAGATTAAAAATTGTCATTTTTATCCCAATAAATCCTGGAATCTGAAGATTATGATCTATGCTTGAAAATGCTCAGAATCAACCGAAGAACATCTAAACCCCTCAAGCTTCTGGGGTCCTAGACCACCAGGCGTATTCTATGAAACTTTCTGTCACATTTGTTTGTCACGAAGGTGATTCCCACTTCAAGGTGTCATACAGAGTCATGACATCAGCTGAGTCACGAGAGAGGCATGTAGGCATATACTGGAATTTACAAATCATTGTATTATATACAGCATTGTTTGTGCATCTGGCATTACATAATAGAAGTATATAACATAATTACTTTCATCCCACTCTGCAGTGGCCTCCAGACCCCCTGCAGTCAAATTGTGCCCCCTCTTTCCAGAAATCCCGTACACACCTCTGCACTAATAATGGACAGTCAAAATGCTCGAATCACTTCAAACAGCAACATTAATACAAAAAATGTAGTGTGAATAAACTGTTAAAGAATATCCTATAATGATTGAAAGCAAAGGATCATTACCACAGGTTTGTACCATTATCCCATGTGATATTGTTATGCATCAAGGATTGTTGTTTTGTGCCTTCTCAGAGAGGATGCTGAATCTGCAAGAAAGGGAGTGAGAAATATCGGTGGCAGGAGGCCAGTGATTGTATTTGCAGACAAGAAACCAAAGCTGAAAAAAAAGAAAAAGAAACAAGGTTCAGAAAATCCTTTGGAGGACTCAGACTCTGAAGGAGATGTAGAGGAGGCAACAGGTTAATAACAATGTCAAGAAATGAACGAAAATTAGTGATGAACTCTCTATTTTGAAAGAGTATGAGCCGTTCGTCCTATATTCGCCGCATTCCCAAGTTCGCCAACAGGGTTTTCAGGCCTTGTAATGCAAATGAAACTAACCAGTTCTATCATCAATCAAGACTCTGATGTTCAATCTTTGTACCAGCAGTTTGTTTCCCATAAAACGAATTTCTGAGCTCTGATAATATTGAGTTGGCGAATTTTGGGATGCGGCGAATTTAGGATGGATGGCTCGTACATGTGTTAGTACATGTTAGTACATTTGTTAGTACATGTGTATACCAACTTATTTTAAGTTTGCAGCTTTTGATAAATTGAATATTCTTCCAGGAGACACCAAAGAGAAAAGAGCACCAGTGGAAGAAACTGAGGAAACGGAAAGCAAGCAAGCGTTCACAAACGCCAACAGTTTAGCCAACAAAGAGAAGAAGCGTGCTCTGTGTACAGTCGTTCTACACAACTTCAATCCGTCCAAGTTTGACTCTGATATCAAACCTGTGATATTGAAGGAGAAAAACCACAGAAAAGTCAAGTTCCCTTCAGTAGAATGTGGAGATAATACAGCTACTGTTCTCTTCAAGTCTAGTCGAGATGCGTGTAAGGCAGTTAAACATTTAGACAACTTGGAAGTGAAAGGTAGGTTTTTCTCAAATATGATCATGATGATAATCAAAGTTGCCTCTCTCAGCTCTGTACGTAATTTTTTGCCGTGGCGTTGCGTCCGTCGTCGTCGGCGTCCGTCGTCGTCCGTCGTCCGTCAACATTCATATTTTTAAAGTTTACGATTGAATCTTTCTGAAATTTTGCACAAAAATGCTTAAAAATATTTCAAGAGGGAGGTATTTTTTCGTTTTTTGATTTTCGAATTATTTTCAAAATGGCGGCCATTTTTGACGAAAAACAGCTAATTTTGGACTTTGACGGTCGTTTTCTCAAAAACTGTCTGATCAGATTTGAGATTTTTGTTTCAAAAGATTCTCCTTATGTACCTCTGTGATATATATAAGTTTGGTTGCCCTTGAATCGCCGGTCTGCGTATGGCGGCCATTTTGAATTTTCGACGGGTCGACGAAAAAAAAAAATTTCGGCCCAAATCACATCACTATCCATTTTGGGCCATTTCTAGACAAAAAATTTTTTTTCACCCTTTGAAAAAAATTTTGGACTTGGAAAATTTTCGGCCCTTTTTTCCTTCATAATAATGGGAGCTGTGAAGACTGTACTCATAGAATGCTTGAAGATAGAGCTTAGAAATTGGCACTTTCAAATGGAAAGTCATATATGGCGACTTGTGTGGTGACCTTGAATTTGACCTTGGATGACCTTGAAAGGTCAAAACAGCCATTTTTGGGTCGAAAAATGCCCAAATTTGCACCTTGCCCGTCTTATCTCGAAAACTGTCTGATCAGTTTTGAGATTTTTGTTTCAAAAGATTCCCCTTATGTACCTTTATGATGTGTATAAGTTTTGTTGCCCTTGAATCGCCGATCTCCGTGTGGTGGCCATTTTGAATTTTCACCCTTTGAAAAAAATTTTGGACTTAGAAAATTTTCGGCACTTTTTCCCTTCATAATGGGAGCTGCCCGGACTGTACTCATAGTACGCTTGAAGATGGAGCTTAGATATTAGCACTTTCAAATGGGAAGTCATATATGGCGATTTGTGTGGTGACCTTGAATTTTACCTTCGATGACCTTGAAAGGTCAGAACAGCCATTTTGGGGTCAAAAAATGCCCAGATTTGCCTCTATAGATGAAATGCTTGCAGATAGAACTCATGTTTGCATTATGAACATATAGCAAGACATATATGGCACAACTAATGATGACCTTGATCTTGACGTCAGATGACCTTGAGTGCCAAATGTCTGACTCGTAATGTGTAAATTGACCTGAGCGGCCTAAACGATTCCACCCAGATATATCTTTGTATTATGAACATGTAATGGTGACATCGAAGTTCACACGGATGACCTTGATTGGTAAATCTCAAGGTCATTTGTTCACACTGCGAACCTTGATTGGTAAATCTCAAGGTCTGTTTGCCATGGCCAAACCGAAATTGTCCGGTAACCTGTCTTAGCCTTTGGGCTAATTTTTTATACAACACAAGTTTCATTGTCGGTATACCAGTACATCATACCAATATGAGCAGCATTTTCATCATCATACATGATTGAATTAATTTCATGCATGAAGAAATTAACTTCCAACAGGCACAAAATTGAAGGCAGCATTGTTACCTAATCATCGGCGACAAACACGTGATGATTTGCAACAGGCGAAAAACTGCAGGCTCATCATCAGAAACTTATCGTTTAAGGTAGACAAGTGCGGGAAATTGAGACTACAGAGGAAAATGTTCAGGATATTGAGATTGTGCTAAAATACGAAAATGTAAATATGTTTCCTTTCAGATCACAGATGAAATTCTCAAAGAAACCTTCTCCAAGTTTGGCCGCATTACTGATGTTAATATTCCAAAGAAGTCTGGTGTGTTGATGATTCCGATTGTGTCTGTGTGAAATCTTGAGAATATTACTTTTGTGATGTTGCAAATCATCCATTCATGCGAAGTTCTTACCGGTACTTCGTTTTCAGATGGAAAAATGTTTGGATTCGGGTTCGTTCAGTTTTCTAACATCGAAGAAGCAAATGATGCCTTGACAGGGATGAATGCCAAGCCAATACTCAGTCAGTGATCATATTGGACAAATGCATTGAACTAGTACATGTACATACATACATACTACTTTGAGTATTAATGAATTGTTCATATTGGGAATACTATTATGTCTATTTCAGATAGGCCAGTTGCTGTTGATTGGGCGGTTGCCAAAAGCAAGTTTGAAAAAATCAACAAGAAAACTCCTGTACAAAAACCAGGTAAGAAAATATATGCAGTATTCAATAAGGTCTAGAGTCTTGTCATGAGCATACACCTTGATGTTTATCACATTCCAGAATCATCGGACTCGGGGTCTTTCACATCATCAGGAGAGGAAGGCCCTGGAGACAGCTCCGAGACGGCAGAGTCGGATACCAGTGAGGAGGCGTCTGACAGCGAGGCGGAACTGGATAGCGACCAGGTTTCTGACAGTGATGAGGCTTCTGATAGTGAGGCAGTGTCCGACAGTGAAGAGGAAGGTGGGTTCTGGTCATTTCAGGATTTGTCTTTTGCTAACGGATTACGTTCCTCTTGAGTTTAAAGGTTTGAAAGCTTTTTTTTTCCAATTTTTGTAAATATACTCTTGACTCCAAAAAAAAAGTAATTGTGAACTAACCCATTAGTTAGAGCAGAGCGTAAAACTCTAGATGTGTCATGGATAATATCTCTGAGAAGTATAAATTTAAATTGTTCTTTGAAAGATGAATCCGAGGATAGTGATGGTGATATGGAAGGCGATGACAACATCCCCACTGACGAGGAGTTCGGAGATGGGTCGGACGAGGAGTCCGAGGATGATGAGGGTTTCAGTGATGATGAAGGTGTTTTAATGCTCAATATCTGTAGATCTACTGAACTACCTGGGTGCAATATATATCAGAAATGTAGAACATGCTTGTAGTGTAACATGACTATTTTCAGATATGAAAATCAAGGTCAAACCTAGAAAAAGTGATGCTGATGAGGGAAAGACATTGTTTATCAGGTATTGGTGCATTTAGCTATTATTATTGAAGTGAATGAGATTTTGTGATTTAGAAAGAAATGAATAACATTACCTGTGTATTTTGCACAGAAATCTGTCATATGACACAGAGGAAGAAGATCTGTGTGAGTTCTTTGAACAGTTTGGGTCACTGAAGTACGGTCGAGTGGTGGTCGATCCCGAAACTGAGCACTCGAGGGGTGAGCTCACTTGTCAATCTCATCATTCTGTGGTTGTTGGTAGACTGATAAAAACAATTCACTGCCAAGTCAAGATAATAATGATAACAGTGTGTTTGTGTTTATGTAGTGTTTATGTATATTCCATACTCTGCAGGTACAGCATTTGTTCAGTTTGCATCCCAAGAGGACGCACAAAAAGCACTGGAGGCAGCTGCCGATAACACCAAGGTATAGAACCGTATTGTGAGATCCCTACGATGAAGCATTTTGCTGGTCAGTAGAGAGGCTAGATGAACTCGATAACAATGTACCAACAATCAAACTCAACAGCACCTGTATACATTTTGAAATCTACCAGACATCTATAGATTTTCCAATAACTCTTGCTGTGCTTTCTGTGCTGTCCTAGCCACTGATGTTGGACGGCCGCAGACTTTCGGTCGCTCTAGCACTGCCGCGGGAAAAAGTCGCCAAGATTGAGACTCAGAAAAAGAAGAAAGAAGAGAAAGACAGTCGGAACCTGTATCTGGCCCGCGAGGGATGTAAGTATCCTAGCAACTGACAGGGAGCATAGAGCGAGGGGAGGGTGCTAAGAGGCATTGACCTGGTGGTCAAAGGGATGTATATATCTTATAGTGTGGATTCAGTGTATGCACAGGAAGGCTACAGTGAGTTGAATTCAAATACTGACAGGAACAAATGTACTGTTTTTGTGTTTCAGTGATCCGAGCAGGAACCCAGGCTGCCGAAGGGTTGTCTAGCGCAGATCTCGCTAAACGCTCGAAGGTGGATGTCCTCATATCAGCTTGTCTCTTTGAATGGATACCTTTTGTTTTAATCTGTATGGTAAATTTACTGGTAATAATCTTTGTTCTTATTAGAAGAAGTTGAAGTTCATTTTCAACTTTTGAATATACACAGCTCGAAGCAGCCAAGCGTGGCAAGTTGAAGGATCCCAATTACTTCATCTCGACAACACGCCTAAGCATTCACAATATTCCGGTGTCAGTCGAAGACCAAAAACTGCGCTCAGTCTTTCTGAACGCTGCTGGTGAAAAGTCTGCAAGAATCACTGAGGTAAGTGTCCATGTCCGGCATCATATACATATTTGGTATAGAACAGAAAAATTCTGTCTTGATTTATAGTCACTATACATTGTACTCTGATTTTTCTGACCTGTTCACACCGGTTTTTGACGATATTTTTGCGATGCTAAATAGTATCGTTCTATAATTTGGCATACTTCACCTTGGAGTCAAACTGTAATTTTCCACCAAATTTCAGACTTGTCTCGCAAAAATAGAAGAAGTGGCAATCCACCAATTTCAATTTCCAGCTCAAAACGAGATGATCGAGAATCTGAGCATATTTGAGGATTTGGTCCTGTTTTCATTCATTTGGATTTGAAATATTACTGTGAATTTGTGCCAGAAGACACAGTTGGGTGTTTGCTACACAAACATGTTGATTTTGGAAGATTGCACTCCTATAATACCTAGCGAATGCACAAAATTGTGCGTAGACCCGGAAAGTAAACGACAGGGTTATGCCAAGTTGTAAAATGATACCATTTATCAGCGAAAAAATATCAACGAAAAACAGTGTAAACGAGTTAGAAAAATCAGAGTACTTATACACTAGTAGTTGAAAATTTCTTGAATATTTACGTCAAATATTTAAAATCACAAACATGAAGAGCACTATAATATGTTGTTGTTGCAGTGTCGCATCATGCGGGACTTGACTCGAGTCAACAGCAAAGGTGAGGCCAAGTCTCGTGGGTACGGATTTGTGAACTTCTCGGAACATAAACATGCTGTCGAGGCGCTGAGGGCAACCAACAACAACCCAGACATCTTCGGAGCCAGCCGGGTAAGGACATAGATCACACCTCAATTAAAATTTTGTGAGGATACACATACATGTATGCAATTTCCATTTGTTTTGGTATTTTGTCTATTCGGGCTCAAAATCACATGGGGTACATATACTTGTAGAAATAATGTAGGAATAATTACCCACATGTGTGTTCAATATATGTACAGAGAGTTACTGTATTGAGACAAAAATTACATAAACTAAACCTTAAAAACATAAAAATTCACATGGGAAACATAAGCACAAATATATATGTGTATGTCACAGTAGAAAAAGAGGTATTAAATATCATTTCATGTACGTCGGTAACTCATGTATAGAAAAAACTTTTGTGTGTGTTTCAGAGGTTGGTGGTGGAATTTTCTGTGGAGAACCGAGCAGCTCTTGCGGCCAAGGAAAAACGACTGGAGAGGGTCAAGGTCGGTGGAGCTCATATCTGCTGATGTCATGTAATTTGTATATGAGCAGTAAATTATGATTGTAGATTGAAGACTCTAAAGAAATAGAAAGTAGAAAGATATTCATATGAATTGTTGGGTAGGTAAAAACATACATGTATATGTACATGGTGAATGGGTGATTGAAGACTGTTCAATTCTGTCTATAAAGTCTCCAAAATGATGAATGTCCAAAACATTACATCTCTAGGCAAAGCAGGAGACATTTGAGAAGGGCAAGAGCACGTTTGCGGAAGTGAGGACAAAGAAAAAGACGAAAGACCAGCGGCAGACGACGGGCACGAAGGACTTCTCGACTGCGGCGAGGCAGCTAGAGGCCGAGGAGGAGCAGGGCAAGGCGAAGAAAAAACCGAAGGGAATGCCGTCCCACTGGGGGCCCAAAATACGACAGCGTGACCGCAACAAGCAGCAGAACGTCAAACACCCGCGAGACAAACAGACGAGAGACGTGGGTCAGAAACGTAAAGCTGAACGCGAAGTCAAAGCACCTAAGGTAGGGACCCTAGATTGTTGAACGTATATTTCTGGTGTATTGTGTAGGTACATTCTCAGCATACATGAAGAAGAGTATAAATAGAAATTTAGCAAACGTTAAGAAAGTAGCATTCTGAAAGTAGTGCATGGTTGTTCTATTCAGGAAGGAAGTTTTAGAATGATGCTGATTGCATTATGACAGCAAGAAATATCATAATGATCCCATGAGGTGACTTGTTGAGGTCCCATGAAGCATGAAATGTAGTCAGAAAGAAAACTCAAGCGGATTTGATACATTAATTTTCATTGCTCCTTATTCTGTGCATGTTTTTCACCAGCTATAATATATGTATTTGAAACTGCAAAAAAAAGATGTGCAGTGCCTATTGCAAAAACAGAAAGATAAATATTGATGAAGAAACATGTCCAGTTGCTTTCATTTTCATACAAATGCAGTTCCCAAAGAGAATTGATAGTTGCTGTGTTTTGTGATAATGAAGTGGCTATTCAGGCCTTGGTACAGGCAGTAAATTTGGGGAGTGAAGTGTGTTTTGGCTTGCCGTAGACAGGCTGTTGCCGAGAGAGTCCATTATTCGTTGGTAGTCGTAGCAACCTGTTAACTGCTGCAAGTGATATCTCCCAGCGCCAATCCCCACACCAGGAAAAAAAACGTTTCCGGGGGGGGGGGGGGGGGGGGGGGGGGTAAAGTGGAACACCACATAGCGGAGACCACACAAAAACTGTGTTAACCTGGTCACTAAATCCTTCCGCTCCCAGGGCTGTAGAGGAGATTACTCTGGTCGGGAATGAGGTTTTCCTTAGCTCAGCCGTTGTTCTCCCACTTTCACACAGATTTCCAGGTTGAGCAAGGCACGGTGTGACCGTGTGACACAGATTGCTGGCTCTGAGCATTCACAGATCGCTCACTCTCCCAGATCAGGGGTTAATAACACTCCTCGTTAATTATCTCGTGTGATTGTCTTTTAACAGGCACAATGAAATGTTGCAGTCAAGTTATGAGCACATAGATTCCAGAGAGCTATTTACTTTGTAAGGCATGGGCATTTGTAGACTAATTTGTTTACAGTTTGTCTGGATATTATATCACGGGTAAAAAAATATGAACCACAGTATTTCCAATGTAATAGACCCCTGGGAACATAATGTACAGTTGAAAGCCAAAATCTGTCTGGTTCCCATATGCTTTTAACATAGCACATGAGGAGCATTGAGATTGTGCATAGTTGAAGATATATGGAATAAACGTGGGCAATTTTCCAGCAACGACTGCCCTCCAAAGTAGCACCGTTATGTGCCACTCTCCCTGTTGAGGTTGCTCTTTTATCTGTGAGGTAGATATAAGTACCTACCCCAGCGCATCAGACACCGCCAGAGACCACATACCACGACTTATCACCTTACACCGAGGGTAATTCACCTGGGCAGCGATATTTCTACATTACTGACCACACACATCGAGCTAGTGTACCTCATGACCCAAGTTTGTGGTGATCAGCTGTCTGTGTTGGACCCTGGATCTCAGTGCAGCATAAAATAGTGCAAAATTATGTAATATTATTGCCTCAGTACTGATTTACTCCTCGTAATCATGGTAACAGTTTGAATAATTTATGGCAGTCGTTCCAGTTGTTTTCCAGGAAATTGCATTAAGCCATAACATACATAATGCAAAGAGAAAAAAACACCAATATTTCACCTTGATATGTGTGTTTTTGTTGTGACTAGCCCATGTTTTATCAGCAAATTGATTTGGCTGGTTGCCATGGACACAGGTTCCCACATGTCGGATTTTCCCTGGCCACAACAGACCACTCAAAATGTGTTCACAATATTCCAGTCTGCACCATAGAACTTCCAGTGGAAATTTACTGTACTCAAACACCTACTCAAGAATTTAAGTTTTACAATTTAAGTACAGTATTGTAATCACCGATCATAAAGATAAATGTCCACATCCTCAAGTGTAGCACTTCAATTCTCCAAAATTGTATTTTGTGCATGTATTCAATACTCATACATCATGTACATGTAGGTTTTGACTAACTTCATACCACAAATCCACAGTAGTGTTCTTCATCCAGTTAACGTACATTTACTGAACCATTCATACCTGTATATTTATGTAGACTAATTGGCAAGTTTGTCGCCTTACAGCCCAAGAAGCGAAAGGGTGAAGTCCGCGACAGTCTGGATCATCTTGTCTCAAAGTATCGACAACAGTTCACCGCCGCGTACACCAAGGGTCGGGCTGCCGCGGGAAACAAGTGGTTCCAATCCTGAGAGGGGGGGGGGGGGGGGGGGGGTTCAGGTTAGTCTGATGTACATTGTACTACATACAGGGCATAGTCTCATATATGTGGTGGACTGAAAACGCATTTGTTTTTCGCATTTCAAATTTCAATGTCCAGTGTTGTTAACGCTATAATTATGGTAATCTGAGGAGAGAATGTCATTTACAATGATTTATAGGGAGGATAAAAAAATTTGAGAGCATATATTGTAGATACAATGCATATATTCTGAAGATTCATTTTGTCCATATGTGAAATATGTGAAAATCTTCATTTGTATTAGCGCCATCAATATAAGAATAAATATTCACCTTGTTAGATATATATAATTTGTGGTGCATTATCTGATGTTACTGATATATTGCGTAATAAAATAAATAAATACATGGATGCAAATAGTCAGTATTTTCCTATATACGAAATACTTGTATATATACTAAAATACTAACTTGTATTTGAATGGGGATGACTGCATCCTTGAGCATTGCTCCTCAGAACAATACGTGTATATTGTAAAATCTCATATTTATAGAGTTTATGAACACGTCTGTCTCGAATAGATAGATAACTTTATTCGTTGCCACAACTAGCTTGTTTCATCTGAGAGTACCATAGATTATACCCGTGGGCATTGGAGTAAATATCGTTTGTTCTCATGTCTGCTATCTCTGTCTAGACGTTTGTTCAACTCAAAATATAGTACTAAACAAAATCTTACAATTGTCTATTATGTTTGTTATCTGTTCTATACCTGATGATTGAATGGAGTTCAAACAATAATAACGAAAACTAACTGGTTTCTTCTTCTCAAATTTAGTACCAAACAGAACCTCATAATTGCCAATATATGTGTGTTATCTTTTCCATAACTGAATATTGAATGGAGTTTTAAAAAATTATGTTAGAGTATCGGCAAAGGGGCCATATCCACTTTCATTACCACCAGGGTCTTCTGCTTGTGTCCCACGCAAATTTATTGCAGTTGTAATGTCCAAGCATATGGTTATTGCTGCCATTATTACGACCGTTTTAGCAGTAAATTTCAAGTGGTACAATTCCGCCTTCTGGAACATGCAGTATTTGATATGATGCTTTCTCCAGTAAACGCAAATAATAATGTCGGCATTATTCATTGCTGAAGTCAGCTCAACGAATTCCTTTCTGCATTCCCCATGTTTAGTATCCGTCTAGTTGTTAAGATTGTAGCATACCTAGGTGAAAAAAAGGCATTGAAATATACACCCAACTACTGAATTTTCAGAACTTATGAGTCTGGATCATGTATAGAATATGCAGAATCTACTTTGCATAGTAAAGTATCTAGAAATACTTGTATTTCAAGGTAAGAAAGGAATGTCCACTGCTGAATTTCTGGATACAGACCCACGCAGAAATATGTCAATATAACCAAAGATACATAGCAAGAGCTCTCGTCATATATTCTGATATAACTGA
Source organism: Terebella lapidaria (assembly GCA_949152475.1). Classification (NCBI taxonomy): domain Eukaryota; kingdom Metazoa; phylum Annelida; class Polychaeta; order Terebellida; family Terebellidae; genus Terebella; species Terebella lapidaria. Next base: position 14,291,831 of record OX424558.1, read on the forward strand.
GCCTTCGTACACCTCCACGCCCTTCTGAATCCACTGTCCAGAATAAACGTGTAATGTAATATAATGGTGTAATAATTGTGCAGGGTGTAATAATCGAACAAAGTTCGGCGGATATTTTGGATTTGCGATCGTCATGCCGCCGCCGTAGATATTTTGTTTTGAAAGCAGGTTGCAGATCATAACCGATTCTGATAATATTTTATGTGAACATGTCTTATAGTGAGAGCAGAGCGGTGTAGATTTGTCTTCACACTCGCGTTATGTTGCTTTCTATTTTCATGTTCTTCGACAGTAGACCATTTGACTGACACCGATACTAAGTACCTAAGAGATACCGAATTAAATATAAACCTAGATAAACTAATTAAATCAATCTAAAAAGGTTAATGAATTCCATTTAGGTGAAATCGGGTGTTTTCTTGAAGAGTGCATATGTATCCATCAGAATTTGCAAACTGAAGAAATTTGCAATAAAAACAGTATCCTGAAATTTAAAGTGGATTATCTTCCTATCTTCTGCAATCCTCACGATATACTAGTCCAAACTAGAGATTTGGTTCCTAGTATGTCTGATACTAAATAAAGGCAGTTTCAAGATTGGATATTTTTAGTGCATTGATGCCTCGCTTGTGCGCATCAATTCCGAACAATAGAACAAATGCACCACAATTCATCAGTTACAATGGGCAGCAAATTTCCAGTCCAATGTACGCAAGTGAATTGTTTTGGTGATAATCTCATCAGATGTAGATTTAGAATCAGCTGTTTACGTTTGGACACGGCCTGTTGTACCAGGTAGAGCGGAGAGCTACATGGGTACATTTCTGCGTTTGCTGTTTAGTCACCAAAGTTATTTGGTGTAGTAAAACAACGAAAGTGGGGATAAAGAATTATAATCTTTTGATTGTTTTTAGTGACTGTTGTCATTCCATCGTTGCCGTGTTTTTGCATAGAGTAGCTATATCTTGTATTGTACAATACAAAACTAGTACTAGGTGATAGGTGTGTGTATTAGTCGTCATCACAAATTGCAGAAATAAATGATATATTCTTGGAGAATATCTTTGACCAAACAGAAAACTGGTATTAGTTGGAGGCACAGCACAAATAAGAACCAAGCTTCTGCCACCAATTATCTACATGGAGTCAGAGTAACAAATATCGAGGTTGGGTGATGGTTTACACTGAGGAAGACGGGTCCCAGAGAAGGCGAACTCACAGCTCCTCCAGGCACCATGAGGCCTGATAGGAAAGACTGTCTCGGACAGTGCCTTTCACACAGTGGTACAACAATCCACTTCCGCGTTCCCATCGTGTAACTTGTTGAAGTTGATCCAAGATTGTTCAAGATAAATGATATCTTTGGTTTTTGAAATACCGGGGAACTTTGTTGTTGTAAGTCTGAAATATCTAGGTGCGGATTTATTGATGTCTTTTTTGCATGACTCATATGTACCTTAGTCCAGTGCTGTTACATTTCCCGTCAAACTACTAGTACATTTGATTGTAAATAGTTTGTGTTGTTTTGTTCCAACGGTCCACCAGTCTACCTCAATCATACCTGATTGATGTAATCTGATAATCAAATTACTCAACTCTAAATGTAGAATGTTACAAGAAAAGCATGTATCATGCTGCAAATTACCAATGTCCAAAGAACAGAACAAAATTTCCATACATGGAAGAAAACCCGCTTCAACTTATTATTCTTATTCATTATCGACATTTATCATCTACTGGTAAGCATATTGTGCTTTCCGAGTTATTGATAATTTAGCTTCAACTGTGGTGTTATTTCTATGTATAAAATGTAATAAAAGAACGTTATTAAATTTAAGAAAATATAAAAAATATATATAATTTTGATGGTAAGAATGGTGTACAATCGGCAGATCAGTAACAACAACATTTCGTTTCCTGGACTTGAATATTTCTGTGTCCTCCATTATCCTGTATAAAAAATTAGGCCAAGGGCCAAAGATAGGTTACCGGACAATGTTTAATATTTTAGATGTTAGCCAGGTAACTGGTTAAATTCAAGGTCAAGAGAATATTCAGCATATATAATATTAAGCATATATCATGTCCACAGTTGATTGCTAAGCTGTAAATTCAAAACAGAGAGATATTAGCAATTTTGTGCTGCGGCCTTGAAAATGAAGGCAAAGGTCAAATTTAAGGTCATCAAAATATTCAGTGTATATCATTTTCTATATGTCAACAATTGATTCCCAAGCCATACAGTCAATAGAGGAGCAAGATATGAGCCAGTTTGTACTTGGACCTTGAAAATGAGGTCAGAGGTCAAATTCAAGGCCACGAGAATATTCAGCATATATCATTTCCCATATGTCCACAATTGATTCCTAAGCTGTAAAATCGATAATAAGTGAGATATTAGCCACTTTGTCCTGTGACCTTGAAAATGAGGTCAAAGGTCAAATTCAAAGTCATGACAATAATTTGCATATATCATTTCCTATATGTTCAGAACTGATTCGTAAGCCGTAAAGTCGATGACAAGCGAGATATTAGCTATTTTGTCCTATGACCTTGAAAATGGGGTCAAAGGTCAAATTTAGGGTCATCAGAATATTCAGCATATATCATTTCCTATATGTCCACAATTGATTCCTAAGCTGTAGAGTCGATAATAAGCGAGATATAAGCCATTTTGTCCTATGACCTTGAAAATAGGGTCAAAAGTCAAATTCAAGGTCATCAGAATATTCAGCATATATCATTTCCTATATGTCCACAATTGATTCCTAAGCTGTAGAGTCGATAGTAAGCGAGATATAAGCCATTTTGTGCTCTGACCTTGAAACTGAGGTCAGAGGTCAAATTCAAGGTCACGAGAATATTCAGCATATATCATTTCCTATATGTCCACAATTGATTCCTAGTCTCTAATCTCAATATTAAGTGAGATATTAGGCATAATGTGTCCCATTATAAAGCATAGGAGAATTTAACATGGGAAAGCCCCATTTGGGCCGAGTTTGGCCCAAAATGGCCCACTTAGAGCGATTCGAGGGAAACGAAATTTATACATATCACAGGGGTACATATGAGGAGTGTTGTGCATCAATAAGAAAAAAAGTTATTGAGCAGATTTTGAGTAAACGACCGTCAAACTCCAAAATTGGCCATTTTTCGACTAAAATGGCCGCTCTGACATTGAAACCGAGGTCAGAGGTCAAATTCAAGGTCACAAGAATATTCAGCATATATCATTTCCTATATGTCCACAATTGATTCCTAGTCTCTAATCTCAATATTAAGTGAGATATTAGGCTTAATGTGTCCCATTATAAAGCATAGGAGAATTTAACATGGGAAAGTCCCATTTGGGCCGAGTTTGGGCCCAAAATGGCCCACTTCGAGCGATTCAAGGACAACGAAACTTATACACATCGTAGGGGTACATATGAAGAGTATTATGCATCAGTAAGAAAAAAAGTTATTGAACAGATTTTGAGAGAATGGCCGCCAAAGTCCGAAATCAGGCATTTTTCGTCAAAAATGGCCGCCATTTTGAAAAAAATGCGGAAATCAGAAAACTAAAAGAGACATTTTATGGAAATATTTTTAGGTCTTTTTGTGCAAAATTTCAGAAAGATTTGAACATATACTTTAAAGATAAAAATTAGCCCAAGGGCTAAGAAAGGTTACCGGACAATGTTTTACATTTTATATATTAGCCATTTTGTCCCGAGACCTTGACAACAAGGTCAAATTCAAGGTCACAAGAATATTCAGCATATATCATTTCATGTCCACAATTGATTCCTAAGCTGCAAAATCGACAATGAGCAAGATAATAACCTTTTTGTGTTCTGACCTTGGAGATGAGATCAAATTCAAGGTCATGAGAATATTCAGCCTATATCATTTCCTATATGTGCTCAATTTATTGCCAAGCTGTAAGTTCGATAATAAACGAGATATTAACCATTTTGTGCTTTGACCTTGAAAATGAGGTCAAATGTCAAATTCAAGGTCATGACAATATTCAGCATTTATCATTTACTATTTGTTCACAATTGCCTCCTTAACTGTAAAAATGATAATGAGCGAGATATTAGCCATTTTATGCTCTGACCTTGAAAATGAGGTCGAAGGTCAAGTTCAAGGTCATGACAAGATTCAGTATATATATCATTTCCTACATGTGCACAATTGATTCTAAGCTGCAAAGTCAATAATAAGCGAGATATTAGCCATTCAATGCTCTGACCTTGAAAATGAGATCAAAGGTCAAGATCAAGGTTATGACAATCTTCAGCATATATCACTTCCTACATGGCCAAAATTGATTTGTTAGCTGTAAAGTCGATGTTAGGTGAGATTTTAGCCAATTTTTCCAATGACCTTGAAGATGGAGAACAAGGTCAAATTCAAAGTCATCAGAATATTCGGCGTATATCATTTCCTATACATCCACAACTGATTTTCTAACCTGTGAAGTCGATAATAAGCGAGATATCAGCCATTTTGTGCTCTTGACTTTGAAAATTAGGTTGGAGGTCAAGGGAATATTCGGCATATATCATTTCCTATATGTCCACAATTGATCCCTAAGCTGTAAAATCGATAATAAGTGAGATATTAGCCATTTTGTCCTGTGACCTTGAAAATGAGGTCAAAGGTCAAATTAAAGGTCATGACAATAATCTGCATATATCATTTCCTATATGTTCATAATTGATTCCTAAGCTGTAAAGTCGATAAGAAGCGAGATATTAGCCATTTTGTCCTGTGACCTTGAAACTGAGGTCAAAGGTCAAATTCAAGGTCATGAGAATATACGGCATATATCATTTCCTATATTTCCACAATTGATTTCTAATCTGTAAAGTCGATAATAAGCGAGATATTAGCTATTTTGTGGTCTGACCTTGAAACTGAAGTCAGAGGTCAAATTCAAGGTCACGAGACCACTGATATATTCAGCATATATCATTTCTTATATGTCCACAATTGATTCCTAAGCTGTAAAGTCAATATTAAGCGAGATATTAGCCATTTTGTCCTGTGACCTTGAAAATGAGGTCAGAGGTCAAATTCAAGGTCATGAGAATATTCGGCATATATCATTTCCTATATGTCCACAATTGATTTCTAATCTGTAAAGTCGATAATAAGCGAGATATTAGCTATTTTGTGGTCTGACCTTGAAACTGAGGTCAGAGGTCAAATTCAAGGTCACGAGAATTCAGCATATATCATTTCCTATATGTCCACAATTGATTTCTAGTGTCTAATCTCAATATTGAGTGAGATTTTAGGCATAATGTGTCCCATTATAAAGCATAGGAGAGTTTAACATGGAAAAGTCTCATTTGGGCCGAGTTTGGGCCAAAATGGCCCACTTCCAGCGATTCAAGCGCAACGAAACTTATACACATCACAGGAGTACATATGAGGAGTGTTATATATTAAAAAGAAACTTGAAAATGAGGCCAAAGGTCAAATTCAAAGTCACAAAAATATTCTGGATATATCATTTCCTATATGTCCATGATTGATTCCTAAGCTGGAAAATCGATAATAAGCGAGATATTAGCCATTTTGTGCTATGACCTTGAAAATAAGGTCAAAGGTCAAATTTAAGGTCATCAGAATATTCAGCGTATATCCTTTCCTATATGTCCACATTTGATTCCTAAGCTGTAAAGTCGATAATAAGCGAGATATTAGCCATTTTGTCCCGTGACTTTGAAAATGAGGTTAACGGTCAAATTCAAGGTCACGTAAATATTCAGCATATATCATTTCCTACATGTCCACAATTGATCCCTAAGCTGTAAAATCGATAATCACTGAGATATTAGCCATTTTGTCCTGAGACCTTGAAAATGAGTTCAAAGGTCAAATTCAAGGTCATGACAATAATCTGCATATATCATTTCCTATATGTTCATAATTGATTCCTAAGCTGTAAAGTCGATAAGAAGTGAGATATTAGCCATTTTGTCCTGTTACCTTGAAAATGAGGTCAAAGGTCAAATTCAAGATCATCAGAATATTCGGTATATATCATTTCCTATATGTCCACAATTGATTTCTAACTGTAAAGTCGATAATAAGCGAGATACTAGCCATTTTGTTATTTGGCCTTGAAACTGAGGTCAGAGGTCAAATTCGAGGTCACGAGAATATTCAGCATATATCATTTCCTATATGTCCACAATTGATTCCTAGTTTCTAAACTCAATATTAAGTGAGATATAAGGCATGTGTCCCATTATAAAGCATAGGAAAATTTAACATGGGAAAGTCCCATTTGGGCCAAGTTTGGCCCAAAATGGCCCACTTCGAGCGATTCAAGCGCAACGAAACTTATACACATCACAGGAGTACATATGAGGAGTGTTGTGTATCAAAAAGAAAAAAAGTTACTGAACAGTTTTTGAGAAAATGGCTGCCAAAGTCCAAAATCAGGCATTTTTCGTTGAAAACGGCCGCCATTTTGAAAAAAAAGCGAAAATCGAAAAACTAAAAAAATCCTTTCCTTGAAATATTTTTAGGTATTTTTGTGCAAAATTTCAGAAAGATTCGATCATATACTTTAAAAATAAAAATGTGAACGGACGACGGACGGACGGACGACGGACGCCGGATGACGGACGCCGGACGCAACGCCATGCCAATAGGTTATCGGACCATAGGTACGGTAACCTAAAAATGTGAACGGACGGACGACGGACGGACGACGGACGCAGCGCCATGCCAATAGGTTATCGGACCATAGGTTCGGTAACCTAAAAAGGTGAGGGGGGGGGGGGGAGGGCTGTGAACATTTATATCGCAGATTTTGTCAGATAGATGTTATGTTCATGTATACTGTATATGGGACTGCATGAAATGGATAATGTGACGTCACTGGAATGATGCTTGTATGTGCACATAAATATATATATATTAATTCGATTTAACGATATAACAAGTCGTTTTAACTAGCTATTAAGTCGATTTAACGAGATAATAAGTTGATTTAACGAGATAGTTAAGTCGATTCAACGATATATCATCTCGTTAAAACGACTTATTATATCGTTGAAACGACTTGATCTTCTTGTCTTTTGTGGGAGCACTGCGCTTCCGTATTATTCCATGTCATGTCTCTGCTTAAAATTTCTGTTCCATGTAGCATATCTAAACTATTGCATTTTGCATTCGTTTCTATCTATTTTCCACCAATGACATTTCCGAATCATCATCAATATTAATAATGCTTTATTTTTGTAAAGCGCATAAAACACTGGACAATATTCTCAATGCGCTGTGCAGATAATGTAAAACAATAGAAGCACAATAAAATTTGATGCTAAGATATGGAAAAATATATATGTGGAAGACTAGAACGGATCGTTGAAAAGGTAATTTTTTGGGGAGACATTTAAAGTGTTGACATTTGTACAGTTTGCAATATGAGATGGTATGATCATTGGAAGAGTTCATTGTCTTTCATAACAACACTTCATCAAATCATATTTTATGTACTACATGTATACAGGTTCTATATCAAGAAAAAACAAATAGTAAATGTGTCATAAACAATTTCAAATGTATAATACCAGAAATCCATATTTTCCGAAAGTCAGTTGATCTTATACTGTACTAAAATGGTAGATTGTGTTGTTACTGGTGCGATGTTCCTATATTTCATGATAAATTGTAATGACATGGTGTGTTTTGTTTCTTCTTTCGGAAAGATACATAATAACTAAAAGCGTTAATTGTGCAGTGGTGCAGAGACCACACCCACGTGAAGCTTTTGAGATCCACGTTCACACGGGAACTGACTTGGACTCTGGAGACCGATGGTTGTAGCATCATGATGTCAACTTCGGTAACCTTATTTAGTTCGGTTGAGAAATCATTCATTACTCAACTTCTCATACCAATCCTCTCGTTGTGTATTTCTGACTGTACATGGTATCAGAAACCCATAAGAGATATATATATTTGTCTGTATTACAACATCCACTTCTGCTTGCCAGGTGTTCCATAGATTCGGTCGCAGTAACAATATCTGTTATTTACCATCTTGCTCATCATGTATCATACCGCACCTGTCGTCAGGTTATTAGTCAACACAATAAATGACCAATAGATATGTAACTGGCGTGTGTTAGGCCAGACGATGACTACTGACTCAATACCTTCTGATTTATGACTTTGTGGAAAGATGCTTTCATAGTCTGTAACAGTAGAGGAATCCTTTCCTATCCAGAGTGGGATCATACTTTGATCCAGCTATGGTTTGGTTTTATTGTTTATGCCTCGAGGGATATATGAGCCCGTGATCCGTCTGATTATGCCAAAATGTTATGGTATTTATGGAACATTCATGACTCGGTAGCATAATAAATATTGATGGTACATTGTCTGAATGTGGAACGACGTATAGTATCCAACGTGAAGAACTATCACTTGACATTTCAAAAATTTGAAAGTCCTTTCAATCGTTTCGTCTTAGGTAACCAGAAAGTCCAATGAGAAATCAGCAAGAGTGCTTTGAGACTATCATATTCGTGTTGTTGTGGATGCTGGGATCGTTTCCCCCATATATTTTTACACTAACAGTCAATAATATGGCAGTATAATTCGTATATCAACGATAGGCATTTACCTCCGTTATTGTTATATTTTATAATTAACCTAGGTTCCGCAATACATCCTTAGCAGGATCCGACCTAATGTATGTATTTTTCGGAATACCAATCATATTACCAAGGAAACTGAATTAGGTTATGTTTTTCAGCAGTTTAAGTTTGACAGACACATGTCCTAAAGAATTTAAAAAGATGCGAATTGCATCTGTTTGTCTCTTTATGTTTTGCATAACCTTTTCTATGCACACCATGCAACGCTACAACGCAATCACTTGAATTCACAAATTGACATGATTGGCAAGGCCATTGGCTGTACTTTACCCTGCAAAACTGTTTGCTTTTACCTATGAGAGCCCGTGCAGTATTTCTCCGTGCCTTGTGATGGATGGTTCTGTCCTCGGGGCCGATGTCCGCCCTTCCTGACGGCTGCCGAGATACATCAACATCCTGCCGCCCCGAGTCAACAGATCAACGTTCTTCCTGCAGGCAGTGAGGATTCCTGAGCGGTCACGGATGAGTGATTCAGCTAATCATCAGCTGACTACATCAGAGGCGATTTGACATCAGTAAACATTCTCACGAGCCGCGTGTTAAGGTTGTTCGATACACCGAACGCGTCTTCAGGACAGATTTCACTAATTCCTTCGGCCATACAAAACAATGATAAAAAGCCCAAATTCAAGTCTCCATAGCTCCGTCCCAGAACAAGATCAACCTTAGCAGCTTATATACAAAGCTAGTCAATTCATTTCCTCATCTCACTATAGTAAGGAAAATATATGTTGATAAATTGGATTTTTCGCTACAGCTCGAATTCTGAGGGTACCCCCTTAAAACGACTGATTTTCATGCCTGACAACCCATATATATCGTTCGCCATCAGAGCCGTTCTGTGCGTGCTGTGGTCTTGAAACTCTTCGTGTGCAATGCCAACCAGCTCGGGTCAACAACCAGTTATTGCAAAATATCCCCCACCATTCTGCGGGGGATCAAGGGCATCCCCCGTTTTCAAAATAGGGAATTCTCTGACTGTAACGGATATGACGCAATATCATTGGTGTTGTCATGCCTGAATAGTAGGCGATCCTGATGTTACTACCATCTGATAATAAATTGTGATGAATTATGATCTAGATAACATGTGTACAAAGTTTCAGGGGTGCAAGTTATATCACTTTGGATTTATAGGCCAATAACGGACTTCATCCCATTGTAAAATCGTAAAAAAGGAATCGGCCCAATAATGCGTTATTTCATTGTGGATGCTACAAATTTTGGTGTCAGGGGCTAAAGTTATCACATACTACAGTGGTTGAGGTACTTAAGAATCAGGATGCAGTTTTGTTGTAAAGAACCACAAATTATGTGCGCCCCATGGAATTATAAATATTAATTATATCACAAATATTGGCCCGAAATGACATAAAAGGGTCAGCTACACAAGCAAAAATAAACAAATCATCGTCAATTTGGTATCAAATCTTCAAAAATAAGATATATAATTCATTTTTATGGGATTTATTAACATAACATCGGGAGTTGAGCTGCTAAACTGGAATTCTTTTAGTTCGGCCGAAAACTCAAATATACATTTTTTCCTCAAAAACGGTGTTTGTATCAATAACACATATATTCTGAGAGCTTTTCTTGTTTTGCACATTGGAAACAGCATCTCTCAAACACAAATAAGCCATATAAATGCATGCCATGGGAAGCGATTTCTTGGGAGGACCCTCTTTGTTTTGCAAAATCACGCATTTTCACCAAATTCACAGTTTATGTAAAAAAATACATCAAAAACACAGAGGAAAGGCCAATTTTAATCTTTTTGCACCGAAATCATAATAAGGGAATACAACATTAACGTTAACTTCAATCTAGAGTAGAAATTGTGGAATACATGTATTTCCTTCAGGACAGATTTCACTAATTCCTTCGGCCATACAAAACAATGATAAAAAGCCCAAATTCAAGTCTCCATAGCTCCGTCCCAGAACAAGATCAACCTTAGCAGCTTATATACAAAGCTAGTCAATTCATTTCCTCATCTCACTATAGTAAGGAAAATATATGTTGATAAATTGGATTTTTCGCTACAGCTCGAATTCTGAGGGTACCCCCTTAAAACGACTGATTTTCATGCCTGACAACCCATATATATCGTTCGCCATCAGAGCCGTTCTGTGCGTGCTGTGGTCTTGAAACTCTTCGTGTGCAATGCCAACCAGCTCGGGTCAACAACCAGTTATTGCAAAATATCCCCCACCATTCTGCGGGGGATCAAGGGCATCCCCCGTTTTCAAAATAGGGAATTCTCTGACTGTAACGGATATGACGCAATATCATTGGTGTTGTCATGCCATCAATGTGGCCCGTCTATGGTTGACCAAACGTGTCATAAACAGCGAATGTAACGGCGGGGTGAAATAGGGATCGGCGGGGTATGAATGTTGCCGTGCAATGGGAGTACTGGAAAATACGGCGGTCTGTAATCAGTACGGCGGAGTCTCGACTTGAAGACACAAAGTACTGGAAGCATCACAGCATATGTCTAGTATCTTTCAGTGGGCCAGCCTCGGTTAAGAAGATAATACTACTAGAACATCCATTCGTTACATAGTTTTAATATGTATATGAGTAAACGTTTGCACAACAAAACTAGTAGACCTGACAATTTCCAAATCTTCTGATTAAAATAATCAAACAGATCGTAAAATTATTCAAAACACTGTTAAATAAATTGACAACACTTCTGTGGATCATGGCATAATTTTCAATACAACTCAAGCTTAGCGATAATAATATTTTGAAAGACTATTCATGGTATTGCAGATCTCGTAGGGCTAATAAGCATGAATGTACTAGTATGGCATAACACATGGAATTTGTTGCTACTTGACTTGAGTGGACCAAGGACAAAAGATACAACGAATGCAAGAGCAAATTTGAGGGGTGGGGGGGGGGGGGGGGGGAGTTGCTGGCGCAAGTGGCGCTCATTACTTTGTATATGATATCTGTGTAAGACCAATAAAACAAGTGTGAGGGTTTATTCCGTTTCTTACCACATCCTCCCATCCGCCGAATCCTGCACAATTCCAATCTCTTAGAACTTCAAAGTTCACCACAAAATATCCAGAGGTCGTCACACACTCTTTTATAATAGTTTGTCCTATGCGCCCCTAAGTTTGTCCAAACACGCATATGCATTTCCAGTTCCACTAAGCAACATTCCATTGACATACATCAATTCCTCTATAGCCTGTCCATTATATAGCCTGAATATACCAAATGTTCACTCTTTAAGAGGAATACATCATAAGAAGAGCTCAGCTTCATTGGGCCGCAACATTTACAGCCCACCAGGCTCGATTTCGCGGGGCTCCGTTTTCGTTACAGTTGTCATTTTTGACACGTTTCGTCTACCATACCCGTTCCGCTATGTAAGCCGAATGGGGCTAACTTTTTTGTTTCCGCAGCTTATCTGCCCAGAAATTTACACTATGTTAAGCGATTTTCCGCCAAAATTCATCGAGATGCATGAAATACCTATAGACGAAATAATCTCCAAAATTCACCGCGCACAGATCAGCGCTACCCTCTCAGTCAAATCCGTTATCAGCCATTTATATATAATAAGCTATATCCTCACGTTGTCCGTATGTATAGGCCTACAAGTTATCGCAAAATCCTGTGCCAAATGTGGCGGTCATCTTGCTCAAGCTAATTGGGTGAAATTTATTCCTAAAGTTCTACTGACTTGTCAAATTTGATGGGGATATTTCAACTATTAGGCCTACTGAGTCGGCGACCGGAGAGAATCTCATCTGAGCCAATTGACCAGTCGACATCTAGTGGTTCATTCTAGCAGCCATACCGTTCATGCTAATGATCACATCTACCATGCCAGCCTTTTATACATTTCTGAGTCATGTCAGAACATACAATATATGAAATATATGATTTTTTTTTCAATTCATACTCACAAAAACTTGAATAATTTGACATAGTATGCACTCTAAAATTCATGAAATTATTGATTTTTTGTTTCCATAAAATGACACTTTTCATGTTTTAACGCTTATATCGCGAAAAGTAACCTGGATAGGTATATTTTTTACATTATTTTTACAAACCCAAAATATCATTGAAGAAATATGTGTAAAAAAAATAGAAAAAAATACTGTATTACTGACCGAGCAGTGATACTCAACGTTGTATGGATTATCAGAAGTTACTCTTTTTCTGTAAAATTTCAGTGCTGAAATATATACACATGTTCTTACTCTTGCCACGAAACATATCAAACTCAGTGCTAGCGAATTTTGTTTCATCAGTTTAATGAACCGTTGCATATACAACAATTCTGTACTGAAAAATCCTATAAATATATAGTTTTAGGCAAAAATATGCAGTTAGATTGCATGTCATGATGTAATGGATTGTGGCTATTACTGAGGTACTTTCAAGACTGATAGGAGGTCAACAAAATGCATCATAGCAAAAAATATCATATGGTGACCTACTATTTTTTTCTGCTTTTTGTAACCATCACATATCTAGCTATCAAGAAATATAACTTTTTACTCAATAAAAACACCTTTCCGGGTGTTTCGAACAACCTTAAGTGGCTTTTGTGTTTACATAATATACAGCTGCTTTAGACCATTTCACCAAACTGCTTTCCTATAAAATATCAATAATGTAAAGTTATTGACTACCGTCCGCTCTTCGGGATCCTCGAGGATAGTCCTCTCTCATCCGAGTCCTTGCGGACGCGCATCCGCTATTCCGGATCCTCGCGGCAGGGCCGCTCACCGGAGGTCGCTGCGGACACGGTAACTACTTCAGCATTAACGGTAACCAGGTAACAGCCCACCCGACACTCCCAGGCCTACGGACACCGTTCAGAAACTAGTTCATCCCTACGGTGTTAACTGGCGGGGCCTGGCGAGCCGCGGTCTGCCTCGGGGACGGAACCCCGTACAGTCCGACATGCTGGCCAGAGCCTCTGTCACACGTCCCGGGAAGGGAGAGAGCTGGCGATCCACAGGGCCGAAGGCCCCCGAGTCAGCAACTTGTCTCTCCCAGCCCGGGCCTCCCCATGGAAATCGTCCCCAGGGCTCTAGGAGCCCACTACTCAGACCCAGGGAACACAAAGCTCATGGCGAGCCTCGTGTGCGTCCTAGTCTCGATCTCTCGGACAATCTCCTCGATCGAGTCGCTTCCAGTGTATATATAATACACCAGAAACTGTAGGGCGCACGCGAGGTTTAATCGATCCATTGTTATAGTTTACTGGAGCGTAAATTACAATACGTCGCCGTGGCAACGCACGCTCGAACGGAGCATGTCAAAACAAGGCCAAGTACAAAAAGGCCACATAAATGGCATTTATGTTTACAATCACCTGCCGCGTGCTTAGGGCAAAATCGCCACAATAAGAAAGCAAAGCATATCAGGAAATCAAATTCGAGAAAAGACTGGACTGGATATTGTTACTGTCCTTGCAATGATTCCAATAGATGGAGTGCACCACAATTTATCAGTTACTTTGAGGTAGTGAATTTTTAGTGGTCCAATTGGATTTATCTAGGTAATAGTCTGACGAGACTCAGATCTAGAGAACTGTTTACTTTTGCTAGTAGCCTGATGTGAATATTGGCATTTATATTTGTTATTGTTTTACTGAAGAGAGCCACCTGAGCTGAGAGTCACCTGGATAAATTTCTTTGTTCTCTGTTCAGTTATCAAGGTTATTAGGTGTAAGAAAACAACAAAATTGGGGTAATGAAAAACTATACATCTTTGAGACAGCTGTCTGAAGCATGTTAGTTTTATATATTATTGCAATAAATACCAAAGCACCATTATTGTCATTCTATTGCTGTCAGCAAATTATTGAAAGACAGTAGATATTATACCGTAGAAAACTTTGTCATTGTGAGTAAAAATTGTGCGGAAAGGCTGCCATCACAAAATGTTCATAAAAAAAAATGTTAGATCCTGTAACAAAAGTATGCGATACTGGCATAAATGAGGACGAAGATCTTGTCACCTATTATCTCTACATTGATTAACTCGTTTTGAATTCTGTAGATGGTTTAGACCTCGGAGTAGGCTGTCTTGATCTCGCATTGTGGTGCAGCAATCCACTTCCGCGTTCACAACATGTAACCTGCTGAAGTTGCTCAAGATAAATGATATTTCTGTTTTTGAAACCCTGGATATCATTGCAAATCTGAAAAATAAAGTGTCATGATTCAGATCACTTTCATTGTCTTGCATTTTGTATGACACGGATGTACTAGTTTGCTGATTGTAAATACCGTCTGTTGTTCTGTTACAATGGCCCACTTGCAGTTTTGCCCCAAGCATGTCTGGATTTATGTGACCAGTATAAACAGCGTATTCCGAAACAATTAGTGTAGAATGTTCTTAGAGGATATCCATGAATCATGTTGCAAATGTCGCGTGTCAAAATATCAGAATGAAAGTTCCATAATATACCATTTATAATACTGTTCAGGTTTGTTACTTGCCGGAATCTAAAGATTTCGGCAAGTATGTTGATCGGTTTGTGGATGTGTTTGTGTGTTTGTGTGTTTGTTCGCACTCTAGCGTCCACAGTTCTTGATTAAAAGCTTCCAAAATACGTGTGCAGAATCTGTAGAATACCGGCCAGAAAACGTCCTATTTTGGTGTGTCTAGGTCAAAGGTCAAGGTCAAGGTCAAGCAAAACGTCGAAAACACATAAGTGGCCATAACTTCGGTTCTAATGGTCCTAGAGACTTCAAGTCAAGTTTATATTGTAGATAAACTCGAGTTCTATCTTTTGTGACCTTGACCTTGACATTTGACCTCGACCTTGGGAAGTTCGCCCGAGGTCGAATATTTGGCCTTGGAGGTCACCTCCTCCGATTTTCGATCTGATGCTTGGAAACGATGTGGGGCCGGTCCCTTATGGTCATCATAAATTTTTAGTGCGATCGGTCAATCCGTTATGACGTAATTGACGTTTCTATGGCAACGAAATCGGTCCCATTATAAGCGAAATTGCATGTTTCAAGCTGTCCATGCTGATAAAAGCATCAATAATGTGCGTAAATATCTAATAATACACTCGTTCATAGTCAAGGATAAGTTCTTTTGTTCCAGAAAATTTCAAGGTCAAAGGTCGAAAGTCAAGGTCAATATTGACCTGCAAGTGAAAATCATGTAGGTCTCTATATCTCAGGAACTAAGAAAGATAGAAACGCGAAAGTAAATCCAAAGTATTGCACTCACTTAGCCTAACAAGTTTTGCATTTACACCTGAGGCCTATGACCGATAGACTTTGCAAGCGCCTGAGGTCGAATTTGACCTCAAAAATGACCTTGACCTTGACCTTTTGTAAAAATATCGAGTAGTAGCTCGTTTGAAAGGTCTTTGAGAGTACTTTCCAAATATGTTCTCATTTTTTAAATCTGACGTCACATGACGTCATAATGACGTTAAACGTGATTTTATTAGACTTCAATTCATTGTTTACATGAGATGCATAAACCATTCATAATTATTGTTGATCCGGTGCTCTGGGAAGTATTGGGGATACCTAATGAAGCTATTTGACAAATATCAGTTCAATAATTGCAGTGGTAATGGCCTAATTGAGGTTTTTATGACGAAAAATTGGAGAAAATTTCATTTGTTTGTCGATTCTTTCATACTCATAGCGTCCACATATCTTGCTCGACTCCCTTCAAATTTGGTGTAGATATTCTGTAGGATAATGACTCTTGACAAGATGATTTTGGGAAAAATCGCTTCATCGATGACGTCACAAAAAATTCTTGAAAATCTGAGTTGAATGGCGATTTGACAGCCATTTGAATTTTAACACTGGAAACTCCATTTAACACATACCTTTAATTGTATTTCAGCCTATAATGCCTATTTCACACTGATTTTCTCCAAATAGTTTCCAAACAATATTGTCTATAATCTCACCAAATTTTATCCGAATCCTATCAGGACTTTGGATTTTTCAAATACATTTTATGTTTCAATGGTTCCAATTTTCAAGAATTTACTGAATTTTCAATTTTGAAGCTTTTCATGCAATCAGTAGCACTGTTATTTCTGCTTTATGGTCCAATTTTCACATTTGGAATAGATTGAAAACTCGCCAAGATATCAAAGTAGAAAGAGCAGTGGGGTGAATCTGACTCTCAATCCGTTCACACGCCAATAAGCTGTAGAAACGATAACCGCATGTGGACATGTTCCCTTTTAAATATACACACTCGGTCGCATAATAATACAGTATATCATATATGTATCCAAATGCAGATCTCAAACAACGTTTCTTTTGTTTTCAGACTCACAGGTGTCCAACTGATATAATAAAGCCTAAAACTCATGTCTAAATACAGTCTGGGTCAAGCGACAGGCCACTTTATATCAGAACTTTTAGGGGTGACGAACCGGCATAGCAACCGGCCCCATTCCCGGTTTTTAGCAGTAATTTGTCTCAAGACCAAAGGTCCTGTGCATGCACCAGATATGCGTGGCAACAAAAGCGCTCCCATCATAGGCAAAATTGCATGTTTCAATCTTCCCATGCAGATATTAGCGTGAAAAATGAATGTAGAAAGAAGTCAGTTAAATTCTATTTAAGCAAGCTAGTCCTTCTGGTTCACATAATGTTAAGTAAATGGTCAAGGGTCAAGGGTCAAGGTCAATATTGACCTTTATGTGAAAATCAAATTGGTCTTCATATCTCAATAACTAAGAAGGATAGAAACATGTAGGTAAAACCATAATACACTACTCACATATCCTAGCAAATTCTGTATTGGACCTAAGGTCTATGACCTATATCCTTTCCAAGCGCCAAGGGCGAAGTTGACCTCGAAATTGACATTGACCTTTATCTTTTTATAAAATATCGAGTAGTAGCTCGTTTGAAAGGTCTTTGGGAGTACTTTCCAAATATATTTTTTATTTTGATATCTGACGTCAATTGACGTCATAATGACGTCAAACGTGATTTTTACCTGATATTTAGGCGATTCGAGTGTCAGATGTGCAAAGTTATATAATTTATTGCAGGTCCGATATACGGATACAATGTGAAACCCGCCTCTGATGCTTCCAGTCAATTTTCAGCTCGATCAGATAATCTGTTGTGACGTAATTGACGTTTATATGGCAACAAAGTTGGTCCCATTATAAGCGAAAATGCATGTTTCAAGACTTCCATGCTGATAACAGCGTGAAAATAAGTGCGTTTTGAGTCTTGATCCCTTGATATATACTATGCATTAGTTTTCAGATGTGACGTCATCAACGTCAATTTTTCAAAATTTCAAAAGGCCATAGTGTCCACAATTATTCATCGATTCTGATTAAATTATTCAAGTATAATCACATAAATGGTCATAACTAGGACTATACTGCAGCATACCAAAAAGTCTTTCTTGTTTGACTTTGACCTTTGACCTTGCTCGTGATACTTTCCGATGAGCTCTATGTCAAGGTCAAGTACGAAGCTCAGCTCACCATATCGAGTAGTATATCGTTAGAAAGTTCTTGGTCTCCAGAGTCTAGTGATGTCTTAATTTTGGCGCTGTGACGTTCGATGAGGTAACAATGACAGTATGAGTAGTTTGTGAAGTAAAGTGAAGTAAAATGAAGTAAAGTAAGTAAGTAAACATAGTAAGTCGGGAAGAAAGTTTCGTCAATTTGTTAAAATCCATATGTCATGTCATTGGCATATGACATATATTTCGGTTCCGGCAAGTGTGTGGCCTATGGCCTCTCGTTATATATATTCATCATCTGTCGGTTCACAGATGTGCATTTCTATTCTGTTGAATGTTTTAATATTTTTATTTTCGTGAATGATGTTATTTCCATGTACAACCTATACTGAACATTTTAGGAATATGAAAAATAGTTTGGAAGCATATTGTTTTGATGAACCAGTTTAAACTGGCAGAACTGTGGGTGTGCAAGAAAAACAATATTTCGTTCTCTGGACTTAATGATCACTGTCCTCCATTATCCTGTGCACAGAAAACCTTTTTAGCATTCCGGCTGACGGTCTCTGAATGCTAACGATTTGTACAATATATTATAGGATTTCTTTAGTCCATCGGTATATATATCGCTGTGACATTGACCAGAATTAACCTTCATGGTTTTAGCAAATTTTTCTTCCTATTTCGAGCATAGGCATATTGTTGTTATTGGTTTTTTTCACAATGTATCCGCATGGAATAGGTTGGGAGGACTTGGGTTCCGGACGATTGAGGCAATAGCTGTGAAACTTCGCAGGGATGTTCACGTAGATCAGGACTGCACTGTCTGAAGCAAACAAGACAATGCTTGCACAATGCCATGTCGGTCTTAGAATAGATAGTATAGCATGATGTAGACTGTTGTTACGTACTACGTGGTAAGATTTTCCAAAATGTAAAATTCTCCTCTTCCACAGTATCCACAGTAACATCCACGAAAAACTGACACGACTTTGAGTTGGACCGCAGAGAAGTAGACCGCAGTTCGTAAACATTATCTTGTGTTCACGATCATTATTTCACGAGGCATGGCTAATTGGATTTGTGCATCATGAATAACGTTCAATTTAAAGTACTAGGAACATGAAAATATGATGTGAACTCAAATGATAGACCTGGTTTTGCTGAGTAAAATGCAGTTTACTGCATGCCAATATCTCTATTGGTTAAAAAGTTATGGCCATTTGAATGTCACATTTTGGCAGGTTATGACATAGGCTGGATTGAACAATTCAGGATTTTATGAGCAGCTAATTAGTATGCAAATGAGGTATTCGTGACGTAGAAGGGGGAAAATTTTTAATTAGGCAAGTTTAAGTCTTAATATAATTGATCTGGTCAGAATTATTGCAAACCTAATCTTCAAACATTGATACACATGGTCAATAATCAGTGTTGGTCAAAGTGTTACTGTTGCCATGATTACTATTCACCTGCTGGAGTCCCTAGCAACCATTGGTTGCTATGGGTCCTAACTGCCAGAAATAGGGGTTCTGACAGAATTTGATTATTGTATATTAATTATGCATGTGGAGTCAATCCATTTTCACCTTTGGTTTTGTTTGCTTATCGATATGACTGTGGATTTGGGCCATAGCAACCCTGGTTGCTAGGGGCCTTACATCAATACTGGTGACCTTGGCGACTATCCAGATGTGAAATTCATTGACTATCAATTAGGTAGAGCATGTGGAATGAGTTTTGTTGAATAATTGCAATTTCTTAAGACTTCAATAAGCCAATAAAACCATCTAATTAAAAAATGTTCCCCCTGTGACGTCATGCATACAAATTTGCATATTAATGAGCTATATGATTTTTCAAATTGTACTTTGGGCAATTTGAACTTTGAAACATTGTAACTTTTGAAGGAATTGAGATATTCACATGCTGTAAAAACCGTTCTGATCAGCTCACATGGTGCTTTAATTTGAGCTCACATCATATTTTCATGTTCCTAGTACTTTAATTGTCCGGGCCCCGAGCCCGGATATACTAAAAACGCACTAATTTCAGCTGGTTTCGTTTTGCGAGGTCTCCCGCAGTGACGGGCAGGGAGTGATTCCACGGTGGACATACGTTGCGCGCTATTTTGCGGGCTTCGCTCGTTTACTATGCTGTGAATTGTAGTTCACAATGTCTCATGTCAGATGTCAGGGATGTTTGTGTGGTACAGCGGGGGCCGCAAATATTGTCACACTGTTTGCCCAGGCATTGATTTTTTGCACGCGCTGATATAACGCTGATGTAATAGAATCATATTAGAATCGCACTTAGAATAGGATATAGACATATGCGCATAAAAAAACCTGGAGTGAAGACTCGAGCACTGGGGAATAATAGGCGAGATATTAATTTAATTCATGAATAAAAAAAACAGCAAAACATTTCCTCCGGACATATTCTTAACACTTTCCATTCCTACTATTCTGTAGCTTGTTTTCCTCTTGACAACGTGACACGAGCGTGAATGCATCTGTACAACTAAATGAAGTCCACGGATTATCCACGGACACTTCAATATTTAGTCACTGTGAGTAACTACATATTGCAATGCAAAACATGTCTCCGCCCTTGTGAAAAAAAATCTCCCATATAAATAACATCGGCATTTAATAGCCTGAGAGAGAAAAGTACATGTATACTTTGATTAGTCAGAGTGGATTTCTCATCACTAACAAGTATCACAATCAGTCATCCCAGAATCATGACTCAGGCTAGTTGATATGTAGTTATAATGTCATCTTTAATGTTACACAAACATTCGGTGTTTCCTTTTCGAGTAACTCGGTCAGTGCTCTATAAATGTAAGCGAGTGATATATTAGTGAAAACATAGCAATGATAAGTCGAAAAGATATATATATATATATTTATATATAAACACTCACCTAACCTGATTTTGTTTTGGTACGTCCTCACAGTAGCGTAGAGAGATGAGTCTCCGCACATACATGAATCATAAGTAGACAATAATTTCACAGATTCAGCACTGTTATATTTTCGCCAAAACGAATAGATTTTTTGTCTCTCATGCTCCGATTGTCTGGCTTAGACACTTATATGCAGAATGTGCTTGTACAAATGAGTACACGAGTAATCGGTTATAACCAAGTGCCTATTAACCACTTTTTAATGTGACGGTAAATCGTTACATTTATGTGGCAAACCATATATTAGATAACCCAAATAGTCAAATGCATTCTGCGAAATAAACTGCGGATATAACTTAAACTCCCCTTGTTCCTAAAATATAGACATGTTTTTGTAGGAATACATCTGACAGATTGCTAATTTCGGTCTAGGTCTTCAAACCAGCAAAATGCACATTGCTTACATGTTTCAGACAAGTTCTCATCATGATGAGCTGAGAATCTAGGTACGGGTGAGCTCGCGAATTTGAGCTTTATTTTTATGATATATTGATTTCTTAGAGCAGGGTTCCATTCTTGATTCAACCCATACCAAGACGCTCATTCCTCCTGCCATACATTTGTGTTACAAATTCTTTTGAATGAAATAGCAAACGAGAATAGGCCTAAAGTTCATTTTGCTATATCACACATTCGTATGAAATTGGCCCGGTCCAGCATAAAATGGTTTGTAGTTGAAGATGGACGAACAGACATTTACTCAATATGGATATAAAATATTGTGTGTATTGTATAAATATATATGTGGGCGTATTCTGACTACTTGAGTCTCCACTATTGGTACTGCAACATGGAGGTTCATGGAATTGTTCCACCAGAAATCCATTGCAAAACCTTCCACCCTCCACCTGCCTCGTTTCATTCCGGGTTGTACACAAAGGCAAGGTGATTCGGGAAAATAATTCCATCAAACTTCACATACAATGATGCAAACAATGCCAGTAATATATAGATCGCCTCTGTGGGCTCGAATTCCTAGCATATCATCGGTTGTTTCATATCCTTTGTTTCGGTGTTTCGTTCTTTTGAAGGTTTGTAACCCAATTAAGGTCAGATATGTCCAGTATAACTCACATACCATACATATAATTTAGATGTAAAAATCACCCATACCACTCCTGCAACCGAGTGCACATAATTCCATACTACATGTAATACTGCATGATAATATACTTGATGCAAGCACAGATCTGTCTGGTGGATACCATCCAATGTTCGATACTGTTCAATGTTACCACTTTTGCTCCCGGTGGTTTTACAAAACAACAATTGGTATTACAAAACCTGTACATGCGCTTTGAAGTGTAAAGGTCGATATCCTGCTTTGGGTCACAATGGCTGAGTTATCACAGCCTTAGACGACAAGGAAGCAATAATCCAGGTCATAACACCTCCCTCACCTGGCTTTAATAGAGGAAAACTCCTCTGGATATTCTCCGATCGTTGAACTTTACGAAGTCTCATCCGAGCCATGTTATGTCTTACTTTATTGGCGGATAAATTATGTGTTCATGGATTAAATGGCATTAAATGGCGTGGTAAAAAAGCAAGTTCACGGACAATGCTTACGGACATTGTGTAGAATTTACGGTCTTGAAATCAGTGATTCAAACCACAACAGTTGAGAATACACTAGGAAGAATGTCCTTGCAAAATTACTCCGTAATATTCACTCTATATATGATGAAACAGCAAAACAAATACAATATACATGCGAATACAATGAAAACTGAAGATAGCGCGGATCCGATATACCATATGTAAAATAAAAATAAGTATGTGTTCCAGATTAGCTTTCTGACCCACACAACTTCCAAGTCTTCATCTAAACTGAAATATGATTATCAAAATATAATTAAGCATCATGTATATGATGTTAAAACCATACAAAACTGGCCATATTGCATCATTCATTGTTTTGTGAAGTGTTAAATTACAAAGTTATTATAAACAAGGTGAGAGGTTGGACCACACACATAAGACCCGCTTGTTTCAGGAGGCACAGTATAGGTTTCGCTGGATTCATGAACCAGCAAAAAAATTGTGTAAATTACTAGTGGTCGACATGGCAACATGTCAGCCAGCTTTTATGCAATCCAATACTGACAGGTGCTGGTACTGAATATTCATTGGCTAGCAGACAGTGCTGGTCTTTGGAAATATCATATTTCCATATTCACAGTGCCGAAACCGACTATGGTAGCGCGCATTACCATAGTAAAAAATGGCGACCGGTATTTGTGGTTCGAATTTGATCGAGCTTAACAACTTAATTGAGAGGCTATTTTGAAGCATTCAGAAGTCTGTGATATGAAGTTGATTGTGCTACACATAATTAATCAGAAGAGTTATAAAAAATAGGCTTTTTCTACGAGATATCAGCAATTGAAAATCGTGGCTGACTATGGTAACGCCCGAGTCCATAGCTACATTGACTATGGTAACGCACAGTGTCGACTATGGTAATGCATTCACCACTTCACTGCAAATAATATATATAACACAAGAATTGAACAGTAATTTATACGATATTCGCATATATACTACAGGGTATATATGTCTTTTTCGTGTTACAGTGCAATTTTGTTTTTAAAACTGCACATACTGGATGTAGTACCGTGTTGAAACCCATGCTGACACCGTGAGATATAGAACCACTGGGTCGCATGTAATTATAGCCAATTGCAATGATGAGAATAAGCCTATGGTCCCGGGTACAAACAGACACTCGGTAATTTGATGACAACAAGATCGAGATGGAGCGAAGACAGTTTGCGGACAATGTTCCAATACATGTAAATATGAAAACACTGTCACTTTCCGACGTCACTGCAGCGCTGAATACAGAAACAATGCAGGACAATTAGGGAGCCTCGGACAATAGGGAGAAAACATATACATGTACCAGTAAATATTGACATATTTTAATAAAATGGGACACTTCTTGCCCCTCGCACATCATTTGAAAGAAAGTTGCCTCAAACTAAGTTCCGTACTCCTCGTACTGCTCAGTATATTGATCAGAGATAAAAAAAAAAGTGCTAGACGGATAAAATGACATTCACATATAGTGTGTGAAAAGTAGATCATGGAGTAACATAGTAAGATATTTGCAGTATAATTGTAAAGTCTCAAAGGCCCAAAGAGTTTGGTCCCACAGTGAGTGCCGACATACCGGTTTTGGTATTTTATACCCAGACAAAAAAATCCATCACAACACATTTATTTCCCTTTTTCACACGGTTTTTTCTTGATAAGATAAAATGCCTAGATAGAAAACAAGATGAACGGTGCCACAGGAATGACCTACACACTCCTTCTGTAACTTCTGTTGTATGATTTAGCCTTCATTAATTGTGATCCATGTTTACACGCCAAAAACACCTGTCGGCCTACGGACGAATCGCTCTCAAATATCGTCAATTTACATGTGCATGCGACTCCAACCCAGTCGGACCAGTGACGGTCGCGGCGACCAGATCGCATGCGACTGGCGTGCAACAGAGTCGCTGCGACTGACAGCAGCTTAAATCAAACATTCATTATCTCCCGTTTTTGAAATTCCTCAATATTTCTGACAATTTGATGGGGAAGTGCACAGATTTGTAAAAAAAATACAAATTTGACTTCATGCCAGACCCTGCTATTAATCGCAAACTTGACGTTTCTCATCATGTATATCATAGTTCTGAAATAATAACTTTTATGGAGTTGCTGACCTGTGTACAGTAATAACATCGCAGATGTTTTTTGACATGGATATGCGATAAAATAACAGATGATTCGAGAGTTTTCAACACATACTCTACCTCTCAAATCATTATTATGTTGACAATATAATTGTTTTTGTGTACGAAAGACCCATCGCATTACCATAGTCATTAAATTTCCTACAAATCACATTACCATAGTCTGTCCCCTAGTCAGGACACAATTGTCAACCCTCCGTTTCCACTAATATGTCACCAAGTGACCCATTGCACATAATCGGGATTAATCTACATGTATCGATTTCGGTATATTTCGAAGATCCCCTCGATTTATACACGTTGTATGCATATAAATTCACGAGCAAATTCGAACCACAAGTGTCTGTCGCCATTTTTGATTATGGTAATGCGCGTTACCATAGTCGGTTTCGGCACTGTGATATTGAGAAAACAGTTGTGCATACTCCAGAAATCAGTCAATATTCGTGACATATAACCCATCCAATACTATCTAGACAGTACCTGGGTTTTATTCATTCGCTTCCAATAAACGCATATAGACGCAATGTTCTTGTACTAAATATATTCTATGTTTTTCGTCCGGAAAGTTTAGGCAAACATCGATCCTTTGCTTTTGTAATTGGGGTAATGTGGTCTGGCCCCGCACAAACAAATCAGATTTATCAAACGAATAAACCTAATTGCCCGGTCTAGTTCCAATACTTTTTCTGTTAATTGCTGGTCTGAGTTTGAACGGATGTTACCGAGAACACTTATTCATCAGTAGTTTTCTCTCGTTCTGGGGCCTAACCGCAAGAATACAAATTCCCTTGAACCGAACAGTATTCGGAACAAAATAGGGGAAACCATATGTTATCATACCTGAGTGCATGTTTAGCAGCCTTATGTTATCCTTGATACATGTATGCGGTGAGTAAACCAGAGAAATATCAGAGATTGACAGAACAGCGGAAAAACTAATGAACATTGTCAGTAGTTTGTATACAGTTATGATTCATATGACAGTGTGATCGGCGAACAACTTGTGTAGTGGAGCAATAATGCAATAGCTAGGCGCTTCTGCCGTTACTCTTTCGATAAAGGTCTAGACTATAACTATTATGATACTCATAGTACAGGGGCGGATGTAATGTTCATCATTTCAACACTCATGGCATGAGAAACCCATGGGTCTTAGGTAGCACGTACATCGTCGGCCATGACACGCTTTTCATAACAATACAACTAATATAAACAGTAGCTTTTATTATTATTGACCTGGTTAACGTTGTAACACTAACATGTGACAAAGTTGAGTTTTTTGCACAGTCTTTACCGGTAATTAGATTAAATACACACGAATCTTACTGCAAGGCGCACGTAATTTAATTAACAGGCTGTAGTGTCGTGAAGGTGTGGGATGGGTGAACGGAATACTACAGCAAAACGTGATATTGTAGCATAAGATATGTAACATAATCTTGTATTTTCATTGACAATACATCACAGCGTTTCTTTATCTCAATGGTCACTCAAATATATACACTCTGATTATATGTAATAAACAACATACCAGTATGGTGTCATTAACTATAAATACATGACTCCATGGAATTAAATCAAACACGTTCACCATGAAAATGTGATAGAAGAAATAGGAAATATAATTGGCTATAACTACAAATGTAGACGAAGCTTTTACCACATACTATCTAATTGGTGTAACAAGTATTGAAGTTAGACGATGGTTTACACTCAGGACGACGGGTCACAGACAAGGAGAACACACAGCTCCAGGCTCCAGAAGGTCCGAGAGAGGCAGCCTGTCTCGGGCAGTGCCTTTCACACAGTGGTACAACAATCAACTTCCGTGTTCCCATCGTGTAACTTGTTGAAGTTGATCCACGATTACACGATATAACTGGGGGGGTTTCGTGCTGGAACACCGGATATCATTGTCATTGCAAATCTGCAGTATCTGAGCGGATTTATTTTTATTGGATGGGAGGGTTTCGTATGAGTCAGATGTTCCCAGCCCAGTGTTGTTACATTTACTGTAAAACTACTATACACGTATTTCGTTGAAAGTAAATAGCGTATGTTGTTCTGTTACAATGGCCCACTTACAGTATTGCCTCAAACGTGTCAGAATTTATGTTACCAGGTATGTAAACAATAAAACCTTGAACATTTAGTGTAGAATCTTCTGACAAACCATATACACATGACACAAGTCTAAATATCGAAACGAAACTAAAGAAAACTAGTTCCAACTTATCTTTATTCTTCAGATTTATACAGTCATCATCTGTTGGTTCGCAGATTGTGATGATTTCCCTTGTACGAGATGTACTTATCATTTCGGGAATTTAAAAAAAAAATGTTTTAGTTTGTAATAATGCCATTTTGATGGCATAATGAACCGGTTTTACAACTGACATGACTGTTGGTGTGCAAACACAACATTTCGTTCTTGGGATTTAATTATCTCTCTGTCCTTCATTATCCTGGATACAAAAGAACTTGGTGTCCCGCCAAACTATTTCAAACGCTAAGGATTTATACTGAATCATATGATTTCATGATTGTTTAGTAATGTTTATCTACATACTTTGTGGAAATGTCATGTCTGTGTTGAAATCTGGGATGTGAAATAGAATAATGTTGTGTGTTACGTAATTAAAGTTGGAATCAATTTTAAAATCAGCCAAATTTAGCGTTCTTGTTTGTCACGCAAACTTGAAACTACATCTCGAGAGAGTCAGGAATATATAGAAAATATGCACAGTTCGACAACAGATACTCAGAAAATTGCCGTTAATCGTGCATGAAAACAGTGGATAGAGAATGATCGGCCTGCCTACATTGCCGGTTGCCACAGTATCTAGACAAATACCAATGACGTCATGAGACTGTGTGTAGAAATCGCTCGCAAGGCGGGCCGCTTTGAGGGAAAAAATGATTTGAATCTTGATTTGGCAACTCAATTTAGGCACGTAATACACATTTTCAGAACCAAATTTGTACGATATCTCATTCTATAGACAATATAAAGCTACCACAGAATGAATAAATTTTGTCAATTCTAAAAGTGATTATAGCTTTAACTTATAATGCCATGAGTTCGCCAAGGACTATTGTTTTTGCTCGCCAAGGCTCATAGAAAGCAAAAGTTCTTTGGCTCGTTTAATAAATTTGATATCAAATGGGCACTCATTTAAGATCCTCCATTTATAATTAGACGTCTTAGAACCAAGACTGAAAGATTTATTTTCGAGAAAAAAATCAAACGAGAGAAAAGTGTCATTCAGACATTATTCACTTGATACATGGATATCATCTAAAATACAAGCTCTTAACAACATTGATATTCAGTATTTTTTTTACTGCACTTGCATTGTAAATTTGTAATATGTGTACTGTCAAAAACCCATTGCTTTCTCTATGGGTGATATGGGTGTTGAGATAGTAAGCATTATACCGCCGCCGTGCTATGGATATCGTGATGGCTATAGTCCATTGGAAGAGAAACCCCAAGAAGGCACTAACACGCTCGCCCACACAAGTTGTCGGATTGGCCACCATGCAACATGTGAATCATAACTGTATACAAACTAATGAGAGTTTTCCTGCTGTTCTGTCAATCTCTGAGTATTCCCTATTTTACTCACTGTTGGCCTACAAATGTATCATGGATAATCACACAGACTTCTGAACACTCATATTGAAAACAAATAATATCTCTCAATTTTGTTATGACTTCCATTTGGACCGAATAGCATGTAAGTAAGTTGTTGGCCAATTGGGAAAGGTAAATCTGCCATAATACAATGACTCAGTTATGCATATTATTAATCATATATGCTTGCACGGAGATGATTCTTACTTATGCGTAAGAAGCTAGTACATTAATTCATGTGAAATAGCTTGTGCAGTAGTTAATGTGGCAGCTATATTCACCCAGCACACCAAATAACAAAAGGAGTATCAGATCTGGATCGGGCAATTAGGTGTATTCGTTTGATAATCTAATTTGTTTGTGAAAAAATATGGACGTGGGCCGTCCGCATTACCCTATTGCGAGAGTTTGCACGACTTCCAACGAAACAACAAAAAATGTGAATACAGTTAGTGCAAGCACATTAGCTGCGTTTATTTGGAGCGAATATCGAAAACTCTAGCTTATTGGTTATTGGATGGGAACATCTGTCACGAATATCACCAGAATTCTGGTGTGTGTATAATAGACACTCCTTTCAATATATGCAATGCGCAAAATAGGAAATCTTGAAAGACCAGCACTGTCCGCTAGCCAATGAATAGGCAGTACCAGCAGCACCTGCCAATATTCAATTCCATGAGAACTGGCTTCCATGTTGCCATCTCGACCACCAATAATTTTCTGCTGATTTTATGAACCAAGTGAAGCCTATACCGTGCCGCCTGTCAGTGGAACATGCGGGATTATGAGTGTGGTCCAAATTTTCACTTTGTAACTTAGTAACTTCGTAATACCAAAGAATACAAAGAATACCGTTGACATTATATTATTATAACATTAGCATGAAATCAAGAATTTGTGACTGATGCTTAACCACATTTCGGTCCACTTGAGTAAAACCAGGTTTCTGGTATTTTATAATAGGTGATATGTAATAGCCGATGTGATATGCGCAGGGTATGTGACATGCACGTTCAAAATCACCACGTTCGCAGGTGGACGTGTCATTCTAGTGTATTCTTAGGTGTTTTTGGTTCAAACCACTGATTCCAAGACCGTAGATTATACACCGTGTCCGGAAGTATTGTCCGTGAACTATGAGGTGCCATTTATTCCATGAAAGACAAATTTATGGGATACTATTCCATGAACACAATTTATTCCCCCAATAAAGTATGACAGAACACGGATCATCGAATGAGACTTTGTAAAGTTCAACGACCGGGGATACCCAGAGGAGTTTCCCTACATCAAAGCCAGGTGGGGGAGGTGTTATGACCTGGATTATTGCTTCCTTATCGTCTCAGGCTGCAATAACTCTGCCATTGCGACCCAAAGCAGGCTGTCGACCTTTACACTTCAAAGGGCATGTACAGGTTTTGTAATACCAATTGTCGTTTTGTAAAACTGTCGAGGCAAACGTGGTAACATCGGATGCTATAGAAGATTGGATGGTATACACCAGACAGTGATTGTACATGCATCACATATTACATGTATATTACAATAATTACATGTAGTGCGGAATTGTGTGCATTTAGTTGCAGAATTCATATCTTGATGTACATGCATGGTATGTGAGTTATAATGGACATATATCTGACCTTAATTAAATAACAAACCTTCAAAAGAATGAAACAACAGAACGAAGTGTATGAAACTACCGATAATTTTCTTGGAATTCGAGTCCACAGAAGCGATAGAAGATTTAGTGGCAATGTTTGCAGCGTTGTACGCAATGTTTGATAGCTTTATTTTGATGAACCGCCTTGCCTTAGTGTACAACAGGGAATGAAACGAGGAAGGCATTACAGTGGATTCCTGGTGAAACGATCCCATGGACTTCCACGTTGCAATAAATGTAGTGGAGAAGTGGTTAGGATATACCCACATATATTATAATACACAGAGTATTATATATCAATATTATTGAGTAAAGTCTGTTCATTCATCGTCAACTACAAACCATTTCATACTTTTCCAGACCAATTTCATACCGATGTGTGATATAGCAAAATGAACTATGCTCCCGTTTGTCACATCATTCAAAAGAATATGTAAAACAAATGTATGGCAGAAAGAATGAAAGTCTTGGTTCGGGTTGAACCAAGAATGGAACATCTTCCATAAATCTGAGTTAACATTAGTTATTATCATAGACATAGAAGATAATGTCCACGAATTTTACTTCTGTTCGAGCAGAAAGTCATGCAAGTAGATGCTATCATGAATGCGGAAGAGGAAAATTTGAATTGTTAAAGAACCACATCCCCTATTTTAACGCCGACATGGCATTCTGTATGTATTGTCATGTGGTTTTAGTGCTGCAAACCGGGGTCCAATTTTTTTAGGTACCTCAACCGGAAGAGTAACAGGACGAGTCATATACCAAAATGACCGGGAAAGTCTCTAGTTTCAGGAAATGTCTGAAATACTTTTCAACTCCAATGGCAATCTGAGAAATTCGGGGTTTAGTAACATGTGTCTGTTTCACCGAATTCAAGCTTTTAGCTATGCGAATATCGAAATCATATTTAGGCATTGCAGACATCTAGGAATAAATATATAACAAATTTTGACAAAAACGCCATTTTTTTTTAAATGCTCCAAGTCTGATAAAACAAATATATTTTGACATGAATAAGATGAATTTTCAATGCGTCGTTGCCATGGCAACCAA
This sequence comes from Terebella lapidaria, assembly GCA_949152475.1. NCBI lineage: Eukaryota > Metazoa > Annelida > Polychaeta > Terebellida > Terebellidae > Terebella > Terebella lapidaria. Next base: position 14,323,059 of record OX424558.1, read on the forward strand.
GGTAACTAAGGCAAGGACGAAACATTTAGTATAGTAAGAGACTGATGATAAATTCCATGAGCTAGGTAGATCCCTGTGCACCTCCACAAGACGATATAAGGACTTGTTTTCGCTTTCTTTTTACAACCTTCCCCCCAAATCGGTGCCACCTTCATAAATTAAGATGAAATAGCTGTGTGACATCATTTTCAAAATGGCCACCACCAAATTCGTGAAACCATGTTTTGACCTATAACTCAGATTCTATGGCAGATAGAGAGGAGAATCCGGTGGCTACACCCATGTTTTCGATGACAAGGAATCTAATGCTGACACTGCCGATTCTCTATGACTGTTTGTTCGCTTGGCTACTTCAGAATTCAAAAGAGTTGCAATTAAAACCTGGAAAAAATCTATTGTTTTTAATGAAGTCGTTCTCGAAATGACTGCCAAAATTTGTGAACTCCTGTTTTGAGCTATAAATCTGCTTCTACTGCAGATAGAGATAATATTTCCGTGTCTACACCCATACTTTAGATCTCAATGGATTCATTGATAGTATTGTTGAGGCACTCTGACTGTTGTTTGTCTCTCAATTAAAAATGGTTGTCATCGACCTGCAAAAATCACCATTTTTCTTTGGCGGAACATACTTGTGTGAAAATCATAGGGGAATTGACACTTTCTCAACCAATCACTTCAATCAGCACTTCACTCGGCCATCCCCAACAATAGAGGTGCAGATGCCCCCATCACCAATTGTGGAAGTACAACCTGTGTGACATCTTTTTCATCATGGCCGTCAAAATTCCTGAAATCTCGTTTTGGGCTATAATCTGGCTTCTATGGCAGATATGAAAAAAAAATATTGGTGTCTACACCCATGTCTTTGGTGACGAATAATCTACTGGTGATATTGTTGAGTTTCTCTGGCTGTTGACCGACTTGAGGTTCTAAAGGTTGCAATCAATAGCAGCTGAAAAGAGACAATCAGAGATTGCAGATCCTCACCCCTTCAGATTTAGTTATCAAAATTACCCTGATGACCCTTACATTTTCGACCTAGGCGATATCGGGGATTTGGGTCGTACGACTATTTGTAATACTTCAAATCGTGGGGAATTGGCAATAGAATAACACAAAAATCATTGTGCGGTTCATGCGATTTTTTTTCTATTTTGACCATATTCTCGACCAGGAAATGATTTCTTGACACTGTCCTCCAAAACTTCGAAAATTCCCTGAGATTCATACAGCATACTATATGTTTGCCGAGAGAAAACAATTTTCCAAATTCTTGTTAAATGGATACGAATCACTCAATTATAATGACAATATAGAACTTTTTAAGGTAGTCCAAACGTATATCGGGTCCACTCAACGTTTCAAGTAAAATATTATCTTAGGGAAAGGGGTGCTTAAATATATATTCATATATGTATAATGGCTATTTTCGATCATGATTGAATTCAACGTTATAAATATTACAAATGTATATAGACGTCTATATGTGCATGTCTAGTGTTGTGTATATATATTGTATAAATGTTCCTGCACTTGTTTTGTATAGCACGGAGGAGACCCCCCTCGTGGCTACGGCTGTGGGGAATCCTCCTAAAACAAATAAAGTTTACATTACATTACATACTATATGTTCAATATTCTACTGGATATCGTCAGAGGTTTTGGAATTACATGTACTACTACTTGAAATATTACGAATCAGTGATTCCAACTGGTGCCCTTTACATTTCCGACCTTGGGCGATAATGGATTTTCAATCGTACGACCATCGGTCATAGAGCATATATGATGGGGAATTGACCATAGGAAAAATACGAAATTAAAGGGAAAAATTATTAAGAGTTATTGCATTTTTTTTATTTTGACCTTTTCTGTGATCTTGACCTTGTCGGTAAATATTGAGCTGCAAAAACGTCTGAGCATTGTTTCTATTATCAAGGCATATCTCCTGAACGGAAACGGTTTAAAATGATTGAAAACATGAATCATATCAGAACACTCAAAAGTCGTAAAATCGTGACCCCCGATTTGTCGACCTTGGACTATAATGGGGAATTAATAATACACTACTAAGTTCTATTTACAAGAGTAACGTCTGCACAAGCCAATTTTCACAGTTCAGGCCAGACGTGACCTTGAGGTTTACCACTTAAGGTCATCAGAGGTAAATTTCAACGACACCACATGATCAACCTTATGCGACTTTGTGGATGCTCATAATAGAAAACTTAGCACTGTGTTGATGAATTCTGTCCCCAATTCTGTCTGAGACCAATGTGTGCACTTGACTCCATTTTGGGCATTCTGAGCCTATGTTTCCAGCCGTCTGAGCAATTCAAGGTTCACCATTTTATACACAATACAAATACATTAAAATCTTGACTGTACAGAATTAAATAGTTAACTTGTCAATTGTGAGAATATATATTTTTGAAGTTTGAAATATTGTCACATCAAAATGGCCATCATCAATAGAAAATTAAATTTCATATATTAGTCCTCTTACAAACTAAACAATAATATAGTTCCACTTGTGTTCGTTAGGGGTGAAAAGTTGCATTGAGCGGCATTGTAACAAAAGGACCATCGTATTATTCTGCATTGCCAAAGCTCACAAATAGTCGTTCATGAAAAAATACATGCCTTGTTTATCACGATAACTGCATAATTAATCAGGATAACAAACGGACTATCTGTAGATAGACAGACTATCTTTGTGTAGGGAGACAAACCCAAATATTTTAAATCAGGGGCGGGTCCAAGATATCTGATAGAAGGGGGGGGGACACAAAGACCCTAAAAACGGTCTGGGGGTTGGTGGCGCCGTTACCCCTCCAAGAAAATCTAGCAATTTGGTGTTTTCTGAGAATACTTGGGGTGCTTTCTGGAGACTTTTCTGGGAATATTGGAGGCCTATTTCGTGTGCTAAACAGAGGCGAATATTTGCACATGATTCTCGGTTCCATGATGTTGGTGGCTTAATGCGCCCCAGACAAAATTCTGCATTTTGATGTTGTCGGAGAGCACTTGGGATCCATTCTGGAGATTGTTGCATTTTGTTATTTTTTGGTATTTTGGTATTATTCTGAGAGAACTTGGGATCAATTTCTGAAGACTTTTGCATTTTGATGCTTTTGGTGTTTTCTGGATACTTCTGAGAATATTGGATGCCTATTTCTTGTGCTAAATAGGGCAGGTGTATAGAATTCTTGGTTCCATGGTGTGAGTAGCGTTGATCGACAATATAATCAACTATACACGCCCGCCAGCAGAAATACATAAGAGATTTCTGCCGCCAGTGTGCGGTCATTCAGTTTCATAGTAGTATGTGCAGCCGCCAAAGCTAGATATCTTAGCCGATCCGTGATTGTGGTTAGGCAAAAGTTAAATTAAATTAAATAATAGCCATAGCGCTGCACCTAGATCAACATTTTATTTAGCCTTTCATTTAGCTCTTTACCTCTGATATTACTTCCATATTATCTAGGTAACATAATATATTTTCCTCTCTTTCTTCCTCTCTCTCTCTTATTCTTTTCTCTCTTATTTTAGGGGGAAGGGGGGGGGAGGGCTCAGAACGGGTGAGCCCCCCCCCCCACCGCCCTGGATCCGCCACTGTAAATATATATTTATATTAAAGCGAATTTTTATATATCAAATATATAATAGCATGGTCAAATATGTATCAGAAGTACAGTAAATAAACCGGACCGCAAATACAAACACAACGACTAAATCAAACGGGCAATATAAGGTTTAGGACTGTCTATGAAATTGATTTTATTCTTTGACAAAGTCGACAATCTTTAAGAGTTGGGCCTGAACAGGAGTATAGTAACCATGATATCAATATTTTTGACAGATTCGTGGGTTATTTGCATTATATACTTGTTTACAAGAATAAAACACGCTCAACGACTAATAATGTACTTACAATCAGAGTAATAAAAAATCTAATTAAATGAAACCCAATCGATGACGTCACGCATAACTAATGAATTGCTTCGAGGACTACCAGAGGAGCAAAACAAACATGGTCATAACTTGGAAACAAATCAAGATATTTTGGTTCTGTAAAGGCCCAGTCACACTGACGATACGACCAAGATACGACCTCGCTGCGACCTAAAATTTTTGTAATCGTGGACAAATCGTGACACGAACGTACGACTGGTCGTACAGGTCGTGAATGGTCACAAACAAGAAACTAGTCGCAGCAAAGTCGATAGTTCAAAACAGTCGGGAAAGTTGGCACCACCAATCGGACATTGTCGCACGTTATTGACCAACCAAAATGGTCGTGCTACTAGTCGTACAACCTGGCGACTAGTGGTGCAATCAGTCGTACAACATCATGATCAGTGGTGCGATGAATCATGACCTGTGCCGACTGGTAGTACGACCTTACGATTGGTGGTAACACTCGTTTGAAGCTTCCCGAAAGGAGGAAAATAGTGCAGTGGAAAATATTTTACCCAACACAACAAAATTTTTCAGCATCTTTCTAAACTATAAACTAAAAAATATGGTTTCTGTTCAAGTTTTGTGCCCTTCTGTCTAATCAGACGGACGGTCGTGCGTCAGGTCGCAATTTATCGTACGACTGGTCATTCATTGTAACGACTGGTACGACAGGTCGGTGATCGCTACGACTGAAGGTACGACAGGTCGGTGGTCGCTACGACTGAAGGCACGACAGGTCGGTGGTCACTGCCACGTGGTCGTACGACTGCTTGCGATCAATATTTTCCATTCTTTCAGTGATCGTGCCACCAAGCGTACCACCAATCGTGTGAACAGTCGCTACTTGCGATTGCAATGGCGATCACTGGTGATCCGTGGTAACTCAGCAAATTTGAACCTGGTCGTGTGACCATAACATCGTACGACTCAGTGTGACTGGGCCTTAGGAAGCATCGGAGTCCTTGAAAACAGATCTTTCATACTGTCAAGTTTTTTTTGCTTCGCTTCTCCTTCGAAATGACTTTCCATGACGACATACATTATGAGTAGATTGTTTTAAATAGCTACTTTTAGAACTTTTTCCGAACTACATGGACATAGTATTGCTGAATAATGCGAAATGAAGCCTGATGATAGAAAATATATAATACTCATATTCATACTATGCCATACTCATATACCATACTCATACTCATGTATCTGGTCACCATGGCAACCATACTCTACTTGCTGCCCATAGCAAACTGCAGTTGATTCGATGTTGGTTGCTATGGGTGTCAGTTTCATTTTCCCCCAACTCAATATGATCATTGGCTCCTAGCAACAATGGTTGCTATGGGATATGTCCCATTCAAGAGTATTTACCTTGGAAACCAATTCTAGTAATTGAACAATGGAAACACCTCATGCTAGCAATGTGCATGCTAAAGTGCATGTATATTGTAATTATATATGGTTGAAAATATGGTTGAAAAATAACTTGTTCTACCCTCGTGATGTCATGAGCACTCGTAATCTTAATTGAGTAGGCTGTTAGAACTGTAATATATAATTGTTATATTAATATTATATGTTGTAAAAACTATCCATAACATTGACCCCCTTATTTGTCAAAAATAAGTTTTTTTAGTTGGACTTTGAACCTAAACGGACACGTTGCTTATTCACAATTGCACTGAAAAGAATGATACTGATTTACTGATGACATCGAAAATGTCCATTGTGGTTGCTATGGGAACAACAATATATTTACAATTAATGCTGAATTATCGTATATATGCCAATCAATTATTAATTATGAGGATATTTGCAGCTTTCTTGTGAGGTAGACGGACTACAAAATTGGTTCCATGTGCGGATGATAATTGAAACAAAGTTAAGACATTTGTCATACAACAGTTGGTTACCATGGTAACATGTAATAGACTTAACTTTTATTGTGATAAGTATCATTTAATGTAATCATATTATCTTTCAACTTGAATATCAACTTGAATTGATTTATGAAAGCCACTGATGAGGACAATTCCATACACATTTTGTGGTGGGAATTCTGCAGAAGTTCATGTGGGTTCCATTTGCTAATCGTTACCATGGTAACTGCATACACGATATCACCCACCATAAGAGCATAATTGCAAATGCATGTAATGTTGTTTAGCTTCATTTTATATAAGTTCATGGAGCACAAGGGGAAATATTTGGAATATTTCAAACCGGAATCGTACATTTTGTGTATACGCGTACTAAAAAAAGACACCAAAAAACTCAAATTCGGCGAGACATACACATGTTACTTAAACCCGAATTTCTAAGATTGCCATTGGAGTTGAAAAGTATTTCAGACATTTCCGGAAACTAGAGACTTTCCGGGTCATTTTGGTATATGACTCGTCCTGTTACTCTTCCGGTTGATGTATCTTCATTTCTAAGCCTCTTTTGGGCCTCCGTTTGCAGGACTATTTCCAATCAATCGTGGTATATATGAACCTCCATGCAATGTTTCCTGGCCATTGTCTCAAAACTGTTTTGAGGACTCACGTTCAGAGCCCATGTCCAGAAATCGGCATTGGATTCGGTCACATGACCCGGAGCTACTTATATATTTCTACTGACATTCAACACTTTGTGAAGAAACCATACATCTGAAAGGAAAGAAAATGCTAAAGGTATATATTGTAACGGGTTTGCACCCTTCTGTGACGTCTTGATGAACCGGTTTTCTTGGGAGGTGGGTGACTGCTAATCTGCAACTGCACCTGTAACGTAAGAATCCGGAGGCGTTTCCGTCTCCGGGTACTGCAACTGCTCCGTCGGGATACCGCTTTACTGCAACAGCTCCGTCGTTTTCCGCCTTACTGCAACTGCGACTGCACCTGGAATGAGAATCCGGGAACGTTGCCGTTTCCGAATACTAGAAACCGCTCTGCCAGGTTCCGCCTCACTGCAAACTGCTCCGGTTGGCTCCGCCTCACCGCAACCTGCGACTGCACCTGAAATGGAGTATCTCGGAAGTGTTCTCACTTCCGGTTACCGCAACCGCTCCGTCAGGTACTGCCTCTGCAACTCCGTCGTCCGGTACCGCCTCTGCAACTGCTTCGTCGTTCCCGTCTCTGCAACTGCTCCATCCGATACCGCCTCCGTAGTTGCTCCGTTGAATACCACCTCCGTCTCCGTCTCCTTCCTTGGTGATCTGGGTTCTTGGATCACCCTAAGACGTCGTTACAACTTGGTCTTAACCGAATGTGGTCTTATCTCCCTTTTCTCCGTATTACTTTCTTTTCCGGTGAACTAACTTTGTTATAACTTCCAGTTCCCTAACGAACACGGAAAAACAACTCGGTTGAAGTTTTCATGTTTATTTTCCAAGTGCACAGTCAGAAGACTTAACTGCTATCATCTGGATGACTCTATCCGGAACAAGGGAGTACTCTGCTATGGGAGAAGGGGTCTGCACAGGTCGACGTCAGGACACCAACTCTGCCGTCCGCTGTGAAGCGGGGGCTTTTATAGACCTGAGACCCACGTCACGTGACCAACCTATTGTGACGTCATAGTCCGCCAAAACACTGATATTTTCCGGATTTCTAAAAACACTCTAGAACCAATCAGTGGCTGACACGTCACCTTTTAAACCGAAAACGAGGCTGATCACATGACCTTCCGGAAATAACGTCATTACGTTTTTGTACTCCATTGTTCCGACTCCGTCTCCGGCTTTACCAACATCACAAATATACCAAGTTCCGAGACGGAAAACCTTTTAAACATTAACAATACGGAACCGTATGAACCTTTAAACACATATACATTTTAATAAACGGTTATTCAACCATAATATCACAAAACACTAATAGAATTACCTAGGGGAAACTTTTGGGTGCGCCCCAAAACCGTTACAATATGTTAATTCTGTTCAATGTCACGCAGCGACACATTTGTACTAGAGAAATCCAATAATACTACACAAATATAGAGCGTACGAAAAACACTCAGGTCGTATGCTAAAAAAAACCTTTAAGCTATAAAAAAGATAATGAAGGACAGATTGATCATTAAATCCTGGAAACAATAAGTTGTTTTTACACGCCAACAGTTCTGCCGATTGTACACTGGTTCATTAGAGCATCGAAATGGTATTTTCCCAAAATGAATAGTGTGGGTTTTTTCCGCATTACCAAATAATAAGTATGTGTTGTAGGCTACGTGAAATAACATCATTCATGAGAATATAATATTTTCAAAAAGCAACGTTATAGGAATGCGCAACCTGTGAATCGTCAAATGGAAAAATGTATACTAAATCTGAAGAATAATGATAAGTTGTCTATCGAAGTGCCCAGCTAGTCTCTAAACTGCTACGACAAGGATATGTTTTACCAAGACTTATAGCTGCGTTTAAGAAATTCTATGGACGTCATCATGATCTGGTTGATAAATACAGCAAATCCATGTCTGCCATGCAACTAGATCTATTTTCATGTTAATTTTGGGGAATTCATGACGGGTGCCACTAGTGGGGCAGGAAATGCTCACTCTTTCCGGAACACCTGATTTCACCTCCTAATGGCCATTTACGGGGGTTCATGAGTTTCCCTGTCATTTTTGTTTTCTCTCATTTCGTATGCCTGATATGACTTTCTGTCCCCGGACTATGAGATTGGATAACGGACCCTGTTTTGTTTGCTCGGAATACTTAATACTGGGTATTGATTCCACGTCTATTGGAACTGGTTTTCTTTCCTGTTTGGAACCTTCGCTTTGATATCTAGACATGTGTCATCTGCAATATGATATATGGTTTCTCAGAAAATTCTACACTGAACGTTCAGGGATATGTTGTTTACATACCTGGTTACACAAATTCCAACATGTTTAATGTAAAAATACAAGTGGACCATTGTAACAGAACAACAGACGGTATTTACAATCAACACAACACTGAACTAAGGTACATCTGTCTCAAAAACAAAACATCACTTAAGACAATAAAAATTTCCCACACCCTGACATTTTCTCGATTGGTAATGCTATCAGGTACTTAAAAAAAACAGAAATATCATTCATCTTGACCAATCGTGGATCAACTTCAAGAGGCAACATGATGGGAACACGGAAGTGGATTGCTGTACCACGATGCGAGAGACACCAACAAAACAGCCTCCTCCATGGTTTAAAACATCCATAAACTTCAAACCTTGTTAGCCCACGTAGATAACATGTGGTAAGATCTTTGTCTCTATTTATGACAATTAGTTTCGGCGTTCGACTAATATTCTTACAAAAGATCTACTTTTTTGTCAGTTGGCTTTTTTTGACAGAGATAAAATGATAATATAATGGTGCTATGGTATTTTTCGCAATGAACACATAAAACTCGAACGTGCTCCACACAGCACTCTATGAGATGTATAGTTTTTCATTGCCCCAATTCTGTTTTTTTCTTACACCTAATAACCTTGATAACTGAACAAAGAACAAAGAAAATTTATCCAGGTGGCTCTACGCTCAGAATCTCCAGTACAACAATAGCAAATAACTGTAGATATTCACATGAGGCTACGTGCAAAAGTAAGTAGCTCTCTGGAGATACATCTCATGGGACTATCACTTACATAATCGACTTGCGCACATTGGACTAGAAACATACTACCTCAAAGTACTAGCAAGTGATAAATTGTGGCACATTCCTCTCATTGTTCGGAATTATTGCAGACCTGCAAGGCGTTAAAGGACGAGAACTTTCTCCAATCTTGAAACTGTTGGTATCAAAAGTATTACATATATCAGGACAAAATTTCGTCTAAACTTGTGTATCTTGTAAATTCTAAAATTAATTATGATGTTATGGTCGAATTTGACTAACAGGAATTCTGGACTGGTAAAAGGAGTAATACAACTTGATTCTCCTGACAGTGTTTTTTTTTAGTGTACATATATATTCAATTTGATAGTTCTAATGGGTACCGCAACATGGGCAGGAAATGTTCACTCTTCAAGAAACACCTGACTTCACTGCCATGGTATTCATACATCTTTTCTCGGGTTTGGTTCACTAAATAGTGTCCTATTGATATCCAGTATCGGTGGTGGTGAAATGGTTCCCGAACATGTTCTGGAACATGTGAATACAAAAGCCACATAGCACGAGTTCTTTGAGAATGTTTATTGATGTCAAATCTCCTCTGAATTAGCCGGCTGAAGGATTGCTGAATCACTCAACCGTGACCGCTCAGGAATGTCCACTGCCTGCGTTAGAAACGTTGATGCTCGGAGGGAAGATGTTGATCTACCTCAGCAGCCGTCAGGAATAGCGAACATCAGCCCCGAGGACGAAGCCATCCATCACAAGACAGGAAGAGATGCTGCACGGGCTCTCATCGGTGAAAGTAAACAATTCCTTGCCAATCATGTCAATGTATGAAGTGACTGCATCGTAGCGTTACGTGGTGTGCATAGAAAAGGTTATGCAAAACAAAAGAGACAAACAAATGCAATTCGTATCTATATAAATTCTTTAGGGTATGTGCCTATTAAACTGAAAGCATCGAAAAACATAAACTTAATTCATTGGAAAGATACATGATTGCAGAAATACACAAAGAAAGATTGGTATTCGAAAAATATATCCTGCCAAGACTAACTATAAGAGGTCAATACCTATCGTTGGTGTATGGATTGTGAATTACAGCAAATGTTAATCTGATATTGGTATCAGATAAATACTAACATTTTCTTGAATATTAGTGTAAAAAGTCTATGAGAAACGACATCCACAACACGAGTATAATGATTCCCAAACACACTTGCTGATTTCCCTCGAAACTTCAATGTTGATATTTCATGACGTTGGATACTACGTCGTTCCACACTAAGAAAAAAAGTACCATAAATATTTATAGTACTACTGAATCATGAATGTTCCATAAATATAACATTTCATCATATTCCAGATGGATTACCAGATCATATCCCTTGAGGCAGTAATACATCCAAACAAAACCACAGCAGGATCGAAGTATGACCTCAATCTTGGTAGAAAAGGATTCCTCTGTTGATACCGATAAAATATGAAGGCAACTTTCCACAAAGTCATAAATCAGGAGTTATTGAGTCAGTCCACACCTGACGTAACGCAAGTTATTACTGCCCGCAAACCAGTTACGTCATGGCTCAAACATATATTGGTCATTTATTGTGTTGACTCATAACCTGACGAGTGCTGCGGTATGATACATGATGAGCAAGATAGTAAGTAACAGATATTGATACTGCGACCGAATGCATGGAACTCTCAGTAGGTACAAATCAATGTCGTTCTACGTACAATACCATATGTTCCATAGAGTGAACCTGTGAATTTGTATTCGAACGCAATGAATGGTTTCCGAACTAAATAAGATTACCCAACTCGACATCAACCAACCATCGGTATGAACCATCATATATGAACACCACACCATTCACCATTGCATCACAGTATAAGATATAAATACTATTATCAACGGACATTCGGTCATTTGATGGTGTGACGGCACCAATAATGGTAGAGAAAAACGTGCAATTGATACACACACCCTAGGATTTTTCTGTAATACAAGACCAGCATTGTACACGACAACAAACATGAATACTATAAAATACATGTATATATTTAGTCTTAGAACTGTATTGGGATAAATTATACTTGCACGCAGACACAGCCAGATCCAGTGAAACCAACAATTGAAATCATTAGCTACCATATAAAAATGTATGTTGATTAAGCATCATGATGGCCCATTATTGTAAAAATGTTAGGAATTGTATCATCAGATCCTTGGTTGATATACTCTTCACAAAATGAACACGCTAGCGTAGAAGTGTTTACCTTGAACGTCATTAACATTTCAATTACAACAAGTCCATATTATACATCTTAGTCTTGAATATATGCATTCACATGCAGCACATCCAATTTCCATTTTATAATTGCAGGGTTTTCCTAATTACGTCCACATTCTCAACATGATAATAACAATTTTAATTACATGCATTAGTTAATTACACGATGCAAATTTATTTAATATAACAAGAGTTGAAGATTGCATACTCGAATGACTATTGGTAATAAAGATACTTTGTGATGTATTAACAATGGGAATTAATAATTCTTTGTCCATGTTTGTAATAGTTCTCACTGTAGTATTGTAATATTTCGTTGACCACCCCACACCTCCTCCTGACACTACAGGCCGCTAATTAAAGTTTGCAGACCATGGAGTTGGATAAATATAATCCTCACTATGTGAGTAATTCAATATACTGTTAAATAAAAGTGGATTATGCCGAACAGCATGAGATATAGTGTTCCACATTCGACCCTGGTAATAACATAACTTCTGTTTAGGAGTCAGACGTCTCAAGGAGTTAAAGTTTTTTTTAGGTTTTTTTGAGAAAAAAATTTGAATCAGAAAAAAGTGTTTCATTCAAACATCATTTATCGGGTCGTGGATATCATTTACAACAACCTAATATCTAATCAACTGCCGTTCTAGCCTATAGTCAGCATTTTAATATTTGGTATTTTGCATATGTAGTTCTATCAGAACGTAATTCAAAATGTATTCTATAAAAAAACAGTGGATGATGAGATAATGAGCATTGAATAACCTTCTGTGAGTGTGAGTATGAGAATAGTTATAGTCCAAAACTTCATTGTTCGTCCGCCATGCCACCATGTGAATCATGACTGTTTATGTCTAAAGTTTAAAGATTACTCATTGTACAGATGTACCATGGATAATACAGGCTGCTGAGCACTCAGGAATTTTATCGGCCCAAGTAGCGCACCTTACTCTATTAATACTACTCACCCACTGAATGTATACTATATTTAATCCGTTTGGTATATTTTTATTCTTCATTTAAATAGTAAGGTGCGCTACATGGGCCATTTTATCAAGGATGATATGCCTCTGTGTTTTATATATTTATTTTGCTCCTTTTCTTCACAAAAACTGTAAACAACATGACGAAGACGAAGAAACATTGATAACGTTACAGATTTAAGACATCACAAGCCTTCGGGTCAAAAAACTTTGGGACATTTTTAGCTGACATTTTGTTTTGCAATTAGAATCACACCAATTGATGCAGATCAAAGGGAGGTGTTTTATATTTTATTGTTTTTGTTTTCTGTTTTTACCCCCTACAGATAAACATAGGCCCAAGGACCTGTAGCTTACCGGCTAGGCAATAGGTGATCGGACCGATGGTCCAGTAACTTCAAGGTCACAAGAATATTCAGCAGGTATCATTTCCTATATGTCCATAATTTATTTCTAAGCTGTAAAGTTGACAATAAGTGAGATATGCGCCATTTTGTGCTCTGACCTTGAAAATGAGGTCAAAGGTCATATTCAAGGTCTGAGAACATTCAGTATATATCATTTCTAAAATGTCCACAATTGCTTCCCAAGCTGTAAAGTAAATAATGAGCGAGATGTTAGCCATTTTGTGCTCTGAGCTTGAAAATGAGGTCAAAGGTCAAATTCAAGGTCACGAGAATATTCAACATATATCACTTTTTATTAGTCCACAATTGATTCTTAATCTTTATTAAGTCAATAATAAGCGAGATATTGGCCATTTTGTGCTCTGACCTTGAAAATGAAGTACAAATTCAAGGTCACGATTCAGCATATATCATTTCCTATATGTCCACAATTGATTCCTAACCTGTAAAGTCGATAATAAGCGAGATATTAGCCATTTTGTGCTATGACCTTGAAAATGAGGTCAAAGGTCAAATTCAAGGTCGTGAGAATATTCAGCGTATATCACTTTCTATATGTCCACAATTGATTCATAAGCTGTAAAGTTGATAATAAGCTAGTTATTAGCCATTTTGTGCTATGACCTTGAAAATGAGGTCAAAGGTCAAATTCAAGGTCACGAGAATATTCAGCGTATATCATTTCCTATATGTCCACAATTGATTCCTAGTCCCTAATCTCAATATTAAATGAGATATTAGGCATAATGTGTCCCATCATAAAGCATAGGAAAATTGAACATGGGAAAGTCCCATTTGGGCCCCGCAGTAAAATATCAAAATGGCCGCCACACGCAGACCGGCGATTCAAGAGCATCGAAACTTATACACATTATAATGATACATGAAGGGAACATTTTGAAACCAAAATCTCAAAACTGATTAGACAGTTTTTGAGAAAATAATTTTTGAAGTTGAAAAAACATGAAAAACAGCCATTTTTCGCATAAAAATGGCCGCCAAAACTGCATAAGCGATTCAATCAAAAAAATTAAAAAAACGTCTGGGGGTATTATACCCAACAGATATTCACACGAATTCATGGGCAAATTCATCAGCCCAAAAAAAAGATAAAAAATGTTAACAGATGATGTGGCGGACGACGACGACGGACGAAAAACCACGACAATAGTTTATCGGTCCTTATGGGCCGGTAAGCTAAAAATGATACAGAGTGTTATTGTTACAGAGATGTTGATTTTCTCCAGGTCTGTGTAATCTTCAGAATCTCGGGCGTCGGCCAGAGGGAAAACAATTTATTCATAATTATTTTACAAGTGCATTTTAGGTATATTTGCATAACCGGGTTAAGGATGTAAGTATCAATCTATTACCACCAATACAAGGACTTCCTTATGGGATACAAATATTACTACTTTGTTATCATTGATACAAGTTTATGTATTGGAATCGACGGATTGCTGAGGTACAGTGCCTTGAAATTTGCTTATCATGTGTATGAATCCACTTGATGACTTGTACTCAATTAATCATACAAACTAGCTTTTGAACAGATCATGCCCCAATAACTGTTTTCTGAGTTCATTGAACAAACAAAACTGTAAAACGAACGATTCACTAGTAGATGTAGTCAGACCATGTTTATCACCTTAATAGGCCTGGTGCAATGCTTCACAGGGCGCAATGCTATGATCTGGTATGCGATTTGAAATACTGTTGTTATGAAATAATAAATATCCACTGGTTTGTGCAGCATGTGAGCAGTGTTTAGTAACACACGTCAGCCGGTTTCAGACCGGAAATGGTCATATTGTTGTGAGACATCTTACATAGAAAGCTGCATCACGTGTTTACGACATAAAATGTATGGCAACTGCTTAATTTCCGGTCGATCTCTGCCCACATGGAAACAGGTATTTGATTTATTGTAATAAGGAATATTACTATATATAAAGTGTATGTCATGTAGAATTCCACCACCTACACTGCACCCATTATATACAGTTAAACAATATTATAGAGCAGTTTGTGCAGTGCTTCCAGGATATGGCCCTGAACTTTTTCATCCATTTTAATGCCTGTCAAATTGAAGAAGAGAAATACAAAAACAATTCAAACCTTAAAGAAAACACTTGTTGTTTATGGTAAGTTGAATTTTTCTCCAAAACCTACCAGGAAGAGAATCTGAAGGCTTACCGTGTGAATACTTTAATCCAAGCAAAATCAACCTATCCACCTGTGAGTCTGTTCTAATTCCACTATTAAGTGTATTGTACCGAAGATCATATGATGTGAAACGAAGGAAGGTTGATGATACTCTGAACAATGAGTACAAGTGAGTATGCTACCTCTCTTGTACTCATTGTTCAGATTATCATTCCATTGTGCCAAATTTGGTGCGAGGATCACGACTTCTGACATAGACAGTTGCTACCGTCAGTTTGACGTGGATCATCTATAACACAATGTAATGAGAAATGTGTGATATTTTGTCCTGACCATGTTTTATTCATCCTGTTTTATATGGAAAATTATACATGTATGTCTAGTTTAGTTTGGTTAATCCATAGCAGGACTATAATCATAGGAATCTTTTCTTATGATTTGCTCATAATTGTTGATGATTTCGAACCATTTACCGTGTCTAGCCAGTGTGAATGGAATATACGTATCATGTATAGTCCCCCCGGGCATATATATTACTAGAGGAAATAGTCTGCCTGGGCATGAGTGCCAGGGGAATTTGTCCCTGGACATGTTTTCCTAGGGAATTAGGTCCCAGGACATGTTTTCCCAGGGAATGAGGTCCGTCGGACATATATTACTGAGAATATTGCCCCATTGGACAACATTTCCTAGGAATATTTATCTGTGGGACCTATTTTACCTAGGACGTAAATTTCTTTTACACCAGTTGTATTCCGAGAATCAGATAATCACGACATAGGAAACATACCAGTTTTCAATAACATCCAATGAGATATAGAGTTACAAGTTTCATCACACCAAGATGTATACATACAGAAATCAACGGATTCCGAGAAAAGATGTGTTAAAAATATATCACAGTGGACCTCCTTAATGGAGATAAAGTACATGTAACTCGCGATCTGGTGGTAAACAAGACATGCACGAGGACACGGAGGGATTGGTAATGAAGTTGAATTACTCGATAATATCTCAGAGTGGAATGTAATACTGCCAAGATATATGTACCACCAGGACCTTTCTCTTCACTCTGTTTACATTCCGTTCTCATTCGTATGAAATAACATGGCCAACCTATGGTACTGGAAATTGTGTATTCCACAAAACCAAGCCAGGGTTTTCTTTCTGATAATTGAAAAAACATAATGTGGATTATTTCATTCGATGAATCATGGTTGGTCCAATTAGTCTTATCTGATTACAAAAATATAGAAGTTGAAACATAATTACATACGGTGCGCATATACTTGAATGAATACATGTACATGCATTCATTTGGAAATGCCCCTGTTGCGAAGCCTTGTTGTGATATGCATGGGTGAAAGTAGTATATGGTGAAAGTATATGTGCAACACGTGCAAGTTTCGAGTGCAAATTTATATCGAAGTAAATCACTGAAAATTTATCAACTCTACACGCAATATATTGACCATCCATCTAACGTTATCCCCAATACCGTTCTCTCGATCATGTCTGACTCAGACTCCTTGCCTATATATGCCCGCTACCCACTCTGTCTAGACATTCGTTACAGTCTTTACCAACCATGATTATACACCTCTTTATATATATACATGATCAATATATAATCGGTTACACGTGAACAATAAACCTAAAAAAGCAACTAGCTGAACAAACCCCTACAAATATAAACATACATTTACTATATTTCATATAAGGTAAGAACTGTTATATTACACAATACCAGCAATACACGTTCACACACTCAATGAACTTGATGGCCTCAATACTGTAAGAGTGTATCAATCGACTGACATATTGTTCCATACGATCACACTACCATAAATCATTACCATCAATGTCAATGTCACTTACGTGCCCAAATTGCTAGTATACATCGTTACAATATGAACCATGGATATCATTCGACGTACATATATATATGAATCAGAACAAATTCATATTATGATTTACAATCGTAAATATATACAAGTATATGTAGATCTACATCTATTATTAATCAGAACATTTTCTGCGTTTTATGTCAGTGCATTTTCTCAACATGAGGATGATATTACATCTATTTTCGCTCATGTATTACTTAATTACAAAATACATTTACTAATATAATACAACTGCATATTTAACTGTTGACATAAATATACTCAATGGTGTATTGTCGAGGAAAAATAGGATTTTGATGATTGTTCGGCCACACACGTTGTCGAATCACCGACCACGCCGCCATGTGAATCATAAATGTATACAAACAACTGACAATGTACATTAGTTTTTTTTCCGCTGTTCAGTCAATCTCTAAGTATATGCTGGTTTACTCACTGAACACGTGTAGCGTGTATAAGCATACGTGCTAAACACTGAGGTATGAAAACAAATAATGTCCCCCGTTCTTACTTCCATTCTGACTTCCATTTGATGCGAGTACAAAGAGCTGTTGACTAGTTGGGACGGATGAAGCTGTCATACAGAAATACATTAGGTATATATAGACCGACAGTCGTTTAGTTTCAAATTCCCCGGAAAAGAGCATTAAACAATATGCAAGATACTGCTACAGGGTGGAAATTGAGGACCAATATATATCGATTACTGTCTTCCTGTTGTCCTTTGAAAATATGAAGTAGAAATCATAAAAACCTCACACATGTCATCAATATTACATGAAAAACAGTGTATATTATTAGCCTGCATAGAGATGATTTTTATCTACACGTTTGAGCTCAAGAAAACCAGTGATTATCAGTATTCTCGGTAACAGCCATCTATACACAACATATCAAAGTATTGGCACTGGACCGGGCAATGAGGTCTTTGTTCAATACTGGTAGATCTAATTTGTTTGTGCGGGACCTGACCGCAACACCCCCATTGCGAGAGCAATGGATCGCTGTTTACGGACGAAACAACAAAGAATGTGTATAGAGTTAGTGCAAGGACATTAGCTGCGTTTATTGGGAGCGAATCATTAAAAAAATGCAGGTACGGATGACTGGGGCATCTCTAAATTTTTTGCTGAATTCGGGTACATGCACAAGTATTTTGACTGCACTGCATATATAATGGACATATATAACATAACTCTAGTGGATATAAGTTTCTGCAAGGCCAGGAAACTGTTTTGGAATAATGAACTTTCTAGTAAACCAAAGGAAATACGAAAATTACAGTTAACAATTCCAAATCAACAATGTGCAATTAAAAATCACAATGATACTGCCGGCTCCCTAAGATTTACTCTATAATATCCCATTTCATTACTATCAGAATTCGTTATTTATATCCGAATTCATTACCACATTCTCATTTCGACGACCATCAACATACCTTTAGTTGGTTTATGAACCAGACGTAAACTATACCGTGCCTCCTGTCAGCAGATCAGTGGAACAAATGATCTTTCTGCATAATCCAAGCTTTTTTTTCAAACTTCCACAAGACTTGTCTTGTATCAAATGGACTTATCTTCTGTATTTTCCATGACAGAATGTTGAGTATGACTGGATGTTTGACTTTCGCCGACCTGATTATCTCACAAATATAGATATGAGGAACGTTATTATTTCTAGGAACGAGAGTTCAACATACTAGAAATTGTGAACATTTCTTGGAGAATCTCATATAGATAAAACAAACCAAGTTTGGTCTTTCTAAAATACTTCATTTAAATCCTATTTGGTCAGAGAGAAAATGTCAATTTTATGTTCTATTGTATTTTTCACATATTCTTCAGCGCATTGTCAGCACCAGCTGTCGAGTAAAAGATATCCCACTTAGCTCAGTTCGTGGTGTTCTTGCCAATCAAAGATAACTATGTATCGTCATTACTTGGTTTACGCATTGTTAAAAAGTATCATTGAACTTTCGTTTTGCATCATTCGTTTCTTGGTACGATACACTTAATAGTGCAATTAGTACAACTTCACAGATCAACAAGTTGATTTTGTGGGGTTAAAGTATTTGCACGAAGCAAAAAAGTATTTAGATACAAGTGCTCCCTCTGGTAATATCCAATTTGACTTAGATACTATGTGTGTGCATCGACGTGTTAATTGTTTTAATGAACCTAGTTCAATGAAAGAGCAATTATAAGCTATATTTTGAACGAATTGCTCAAATTACTCAACTGAATTATTTTTCAGCTGTACATAGTGAGCGCCGCAAGTTAGACAGGAAAATTCCAATTGCTTGACAAATATAGCTAGTGGAACTCAGTCACATAACCTTTTACACCGACATATTATTTTCTTTTAATGACATTACATGTGATCGATTGCTTATTTTCATGCAATCACATAACTTTATAAAAAGTACTATCTTTCATTAAAAATGATATATTACTTGTTTCCATATGGGCATGGAAACAGCTGACATTTAGGCAGAACTTTATCGGATGTTCTATGTTATAAACACTGTCACATTACGTGTAGGATGTCTCACAACAAATACGACCACTTCCGGGAAGCAGGCTCACGTGTGTCACTAAACACCGCCCACGTATTGCATAAATCAGTGATTATTTCTTGCATGGCAACATTATCTTTAACCACAGAGCAGATCACAGCATGGAGCTCGATGGAGCATTGTACCAGACCTATAAATGTGATAAACATGGTCTGGCGCTATCGACTGGGAATAGTTCTTCATAATTCTTTCTTGTTTGTTCAATGAACTCAGAAAATTATTGGGGCATGATCTGTTTGTCATTATATTCGGGTTCAATAACCAATCTACATGATTAATTAGGTGCAAGTCACCGGGTGGATTCGTACACCTAAATAACCGTCCAAACTCGGTGGAAACAGAGCAAACTTAAAGACAGATGCAATAGATAAATTCATATTAATGACTGAATGAGCTTATTCGTTCATTCTTGCTATGTCCATACACATACAATATATACTAATATTATTATACTAATATTGCAACATTTTCATATGTCATTGAAAAAAACTATAGTCGCATGTTGCAAGATTCCCTAACCTAAGTTACCCTGTTATACTTACTACTCGTGTAGCAAATACCTTTAGAAAGCATTGTAAAATCGGTTTGGGATACAAGTAAGAAAACATCGATAGGATGTGTACTGTTTTCCCCTCTGGTCAGAGCCCGATTATTCTGAAGATTGACGGACCTGGAGAAAATCAACCTCTCTGGAACAATAACACTCGTGTATCATTGTTATCTGTAGACGGTAAAAACAGAGAACAACCCCAATAAAATATAAAACACCTGCCTTTGATTTGCACCAGTTGGTTTGATTTTAACAGCAGCAAAGAGTCTCCGCTAAAAATACATTCAGCAATATCTTGGCCCGAAGGCTTGTGATGTCTTAAAACTTTTCTTCAATGTTAGGTCGGTTTCTTTCTGCAGTCTGAGCTGAGATGAGAAGCACACAAATACATCTATAAATCATTGCAGCATATGATATTATGATGATGCATATCATTCTTGATGAAAGTTAGAAGTATCTCTATGTCATAACTATTTCCTGACGTTTGCGATTTCAAACATTGTAGTCCACATGAGTAACAGTAGAACCTTAACTCATCTCAAATTATAGAAAGATCTATTGCATGCGTAACTATGTTAGTACAACATTTACTAGTCCAGTGGCTCAGGAATTGTCTGTGTGCATCAGATGTCCCCTGAATTCAGGGAACATATTCATCAAGGTAGACATTTGGTACTCTGGCACTGAGCGAGAGAATTGACATTTTATACAGTTACCCTCGAAGTGATGCAAAATGTCAATTTTCTCACTTAGTGCCGGGGTACCGAATGTTTTCCCTGGTTAATAATACCCTGAATAGCTCCCATGCACACAGACACACACTGGGCTAAATGTGTAATCTTATATTTTCGACACTCCAAAATGTGGCGTCCAGTAGCACTTGTAAGTCTTCTTTTGTATACCTGTCTGATAACACGCTTCTTTGAACATTTCCTTTAAATGACAATATTTATACAATTACTGTCAGGATGTACATGTTATTTTTTTACCGTGGATGGATTTGCTCAACGTGATACATTACCCATACTGTGTTCGTACAGTTTCGATTCACATGAAACATCAGTCACAAAACAATGTTTTGTGACACGTTTATTTCTTGGCAAAGACGTACATACAGAACAGACAGAGCCACGTACATGAATGTATGTATCAACCTATGTATAACCACCAATAGTGCTAGATTTTGATGATGCCAATAACAAATTCAAAATACAACTTTTTCGAAATAAACAAAGCAAAGCAAAGGTGTATAATCATGGCTGGTGAAGTCTGTAACGAATGTCTAGACAGACTAAAGTGGGGTGTCGGGTATAAATAGGCAAGGAGTCTGAGTCAGACAGGATCTAGAGAACGGTGTTGGAACTCCTGATTTCAATCGGGATATTTATAAAAGTTTGATGGATGTTCAATATATTGTGTGAAGATGATAATTTTTTTATGATTTATATTATATTTGCACTCGAAACGTCCACGTGTTGTGCGTATTTCACCTTAACCCATATACCACTGAGTGATGCTCAACAAGCCCTGTAACAATGGTATTCACAAATTAATTCATCGGTCGTAAGGATTATCATATATGTACACTGTGTACGTATAAATAGGAAGTACTCAATTAGTTGACCAACAATGTCTGATCGAATAAAGTAGTGGATCTGCATCGTTTCATCACAGAAGAATCAGATTCATCCGGCTTTTTACAATGCACATTTGACTATATCATATTGGTCCTGTCAAATCCAATCTAGCCGTGTTATGTTCACAAAGAATAATGAATGTACAAAGACTGAAAAGAACAGAAGGACTGAAAGTATATATATCATGGCAGTAATACATTCCATTCTTACCAGTCCCTCCGTGTCCACGTGTATGACTTGTTTACCACCGGATCGCGAGTAACGTGTAATTTATCTCCATTAAGGAGGTTCACCGAGGCAAATTTCCAGCATGTCTTCTCTCGGAAGCGGTGAGTTAAACACAATTGGACGACTACATAGTTTTTGTATTTAGTATTCTTGGTGTGATATAATTTATTAGCATTATTTTCAACTAGATGCATTTGAACAGTATATTATCTTCATGTGGATACTGTTTGGTCAGAAAAATATGGACCTTTATAGAAGCTGTGATATTCCTCACACGATTTAAATCAAACTATCATTATCAGCTGCCTACTAGTGTCCAGTGCGACAAGATTCATGATCATTGCACCAAACGTGGCTCTTTATGATGGACCATTTCGTGCCTTGCTGTACTCATTGTTCAAGTTATCGTCGACCTCTCTTCATTTTACGTCATGTGGTCATTGGTACAAAACACTTGATAGTGCAATTAGTACAAACTCACAAGTATTAGCTTCGGAAACACAACACAACCTCTCTTCCTGGCAGGTTCTCGACAGTAATTAAACTTAGAAAAAACAACAAGTGCATTCCCCAACGTTTTAATTGTTTTAAACCTTTCGTTCTTCATTTTGACAGCCATTAAAAACGGATGAAAAAGTTCATGGCACATTCTGAACGCATTGTACATACAAACTGCTGGATAGTGTTATTTAGCTGTATATAGTGGGTGCCATAAGGTTGACAGGAAATATTCCTAATATCTTGACATAAAGCTCGTTGAAATTGAATATGACATGCACCTCATACATATATTATTGATATTCTTTATCACAATAAATTCGATACTTGCTGAACCTTTGCTGATACTTGCTGAAAATTCGATACTTGCGATACTTGCTGAATTAAGCAGTTGCCGGGTGTTTTATGTGCTAAACACTACAACATCACGTGTAGGATGTCTCCAAATTGTATGACCACTTCCGGTACGGAAATATTTTGCAGAAATCAGTGAATATTTCTTCTTGTATGGCAACATTATCTGTATTCACAGAGCAGATCACAGCAGGACATCCGGTGGAACATTGTACCAGGCCTATAAAGGTGATAAACATGGCCTGGCTCTAGCTACTATATAGAATAATTCTTCGTATTTTTTTCTTGTTATTTCAATGAAATCAGAGAATATTTGGTGCATGATCTGTTTGTCATTATATTCGGGTTCGTACATACAATGTATACTGGTATTGTAACATGTTATGTAACATACATATTTGAGTGAAATGACAATAGTTGCTTTTTGCACAATTCCCTCACCCAAGTTACCCTGGTATACTTACTACTTGTGTAGCAAATACCTTTAGAGAAAGTATGTGTAAAATCGGTTTGGGATGAAAGTGATAGACATCAATAAGATGTGTACTGTTTTCCCCTCTGGTCAGAGCCGGATTATTCTGAAGATTACACAGACCTGGAGAAAATCAACCTCTCTGGAACAATAACACCCGTGTATCATTGTTATCTGTAGGGGGTGAAAACAAGGAACAAACCCAATAACATATAGAACGCATCCCTTTGATTTGCACCAGTTGGTTTGATTTAAACAGCAGCAAGGAGTCTCAGCTAAAAACACCCCCATCATAACTTGTACTGAAGTCTTGTGATGTCTTAAAACCTTTCTTCAATATTTGGTTGGTTTCTTTCTACAGTCTGAGCTGAGAAGCACACAAATACATCTATAAATCATTGCAGCATATGATATTATGATGATGCATATCATTCTTGATGAAAGTTCGAAGTATCTCTATGTCATAACTATTTTTTACGTTTGCGATTTCAAATATTGTTGTCCACATGAGTAACAGTAAAACCTTACGTCATCTCAAATGAAAGAAAGACCTATTGCATGCATAACTATGTTAGTACAACATTTACTAGTCCAGTGGCTCAGGGATTGTCTGTGTGCATCAGATGTCTCCTGAATTTGACTTCGGGTATTTAATTTGGGGCTATTCAGGCAACATATTCATCAAGGTAGAAATTTGGTACCCTGGAACTAAGGGAGAAAATTGACGTTTTATACGGGTACCCTCGAAATGATTTTTGTATGACCAGGCCAAAACAATTGCTAACCAATGCACACATTTTGTTACTGAGTATATATCGATCGTTTTCCAATGTTTTTTTCTTTCCTTTACAATATTATGTGTTATCATCATACTTCAAGTGAAAGTATGTGTTCTAGATATATTTAACACATCAATAAAACACATCACAATAAACACGAAGCTTTACCAATTACTTACATCTGTCGTCATCAGGGGCAGAAAGTATCTAAAATATGTGTGTTTCTACTGCACAGTTGATGGAACTAGTATACAACTGCCCAACAACCTACCAGAAGAATTTTAAATTCCATTTAAAATACCAAAGAAGATTTGTGATAGAGTTGTTAATTCTCGTTGGCAATAAATCACTGGGTATTCTTTATGTCAGTAGTCAGTCAATCGAATTTCCACTTTTATTACATGTAATGAACTGCGCCGTGTGATTAAATGCATGAGCGATAGTAGATAAAACACGAACACCATATTGAACAAGTGCCCTTACAAATAATACACAGAAAATTATGAGATAGAAATTGAATGCAAATATATTTGCATAGATTTACGATTGTGATTTCGGCCCAAGTATCATATTCTGCGCCTTCCTCTATGTTCAATAAGGATTAAATAGGTGACGGGCGGATTAAATAGCATTCATTTAGTGGACGAGTAGTATTGAGGCGCAGTGTATGATACTCGGGCCGTGATTTCTATGCTAATTCGTTAAAATTGCATATAGTTCAGATGATATTTATCCTATTCATTGAAACCAATTGCAGTATATCATCAAGGTGTCCAAGCATTCTATCCCCCTAACTATTACAATAATGTGGACATCAGTAGCATATATGTTTTATGGTAATTGGTGCGTTTAAGTATCGAAGTTATTGTTTTGTAAACCCCTCTGGGATGGTGGGAAGAGGCTGCCGAAGTCCGGTAATGTTATCACTCCTAAAACCAGACCAGACTCCGTGGTCCCTAGAGCTTAATACTGGAGTTTTACTATTTGTCTAAGTAGCAGAGAACAGTTCGAATTCTGGTGCTGATAGAGCTTATGTTTGTTTGAATGAAGACATTGATGTAGAAGTACGGTGATGTTGTTGACATGTATCGCTTGTATCATATGCAATATATCCATCAGTTGTCACTTTACATAAAATATTGTATGTGTATGTTTAACTTTGTCAATCACCATCAATGAATTACTATGGTTTTGTTCAGCTTATAAATGTATATTCTGTGCTTCTTCAAGTTTGTTTCCTGTGTTATCAATCATTTGTACTAAGTGATGGAGCGCCGTTAATCAGATCATATACATGACAAAAAGGTGTATAATCATGGCTGGTGAAGTCTGTAACGAATGTCTAGACAGACTATAGTGGGGTGTCGGGTATAAATAGGCAAGGAGTCTGAATCAGACAGGATTGAAAGGACGGTGTTCGTACGGAACTCCTGATTTTAATCGGGATGTTCATAAAGTTAGATGGATGTTCAATATATTGCGTGAACTTTCTTATGATTTATATTATATTTGCACTCGAAACTTGCACGTGTTGTGCGTTTATCACCTTAACACATATACACCACTGAGTGATGCTCAATAAGCCATGTAACAATGGTATTCACAAATTAATTCATCAGTCGTAAGTATGATCATATATGTACACTGTGTATGTATATCTTTGTCAATCACCATCAATGAATTCGTATGATTTTGTTCAGCTTATAAATGTATATTCTGTGCTTCTTCAAGTTTGTTTCCTGTGTTATCAATCATTTGTACTAAGTGATGGAGCGCCGTTAATCAGATCATATACATGACAAAAAGGTGTATAATCATGGCTGATGAAGTCTGTAACGAATGTCTAGACAGACTATAGTGGGGTGTCGGGTATAAATAGACAGGGAGTCTGAGCCAGACAGGATTGAGAGGACGGTATTCGTACGGAACTCCTGTATCGGGATATTTATTACGTAAGATGGATGTTCAATCTATTGCGTGAAATTTTTGATTTTTTTTTTTTTTTTTTTTTTGATGATTTATATTCTATTTGCACTCGAAACTTGCACGTGTTGTGTGTATATCACTTTAACACATGCATATTATAGAATGAGGCTCAACAAGCCCTGTAACAATGGTATTCGCAAATTAATTCATCAGTCGTAAGGACTATCATATGCACACTGTGTATGTATAATTACAAAGTACTCAATTAGTGGACCAACAATGTCTGATCGAGTAAAATAGTAGATCTGCATCGTTCCATCACAGAAGAATCAGTATCCTCTGGCTTTGCGGAATGCACATCTGACTATATCATATTTATCCTGTCACATCCAAGTTGACCGTGTTATGTTCACAAAGAAGAATGAATGTACAGAGACTGAAAAGAACAAAGGCACTGGAAGTATATATATCACGGCAGTGATACATTCCATTCCGAGAATAATAAGGATAATTTAGCTTCATTGCCAAGCCCTCCGTGTCCATGCACATGGCTTGTTTACCACAAGATCGCGAGTTACATGTACTTCATCTCCATTAAGGAGGCTTACCGTGGTGAATTTTGAGCATGTCTTTTCTCGAAATCGATGGGCTGAACATAACTGGAAGACTACATAGTTTTTGTATTTAAAATTCTTGGTGTGATAGAATTTGTTAGTATTATTTTCAATTGGATGCATCAGAAAAAAAATGCTATTATATGTCATTCTATTCCTCACATGACCTACAATTCTACATCAAACTATCAGTATCAACTGTCTACTAATTTGCTGCACTACTAGGTTCGTGATCATTGCACCAAACTTGGCTCACTTCATGATGTTCTACCAGCCAATGCTGATCCTGTAGCGTAGCTCCTTATTGTACTCATTGTTCAAGTCACCATTGACCTTTCTTCGTTTTATATATTATGTGCTCTTTGGTACAATACACTTAATAGTGCAATTAGTACAAACTCACAAATAAACAAGTTGTGGTCTACATATTCGAACGGGAAATACTACACAAACTCTATTACTGGTAGGTTTTGGACAAAAATTCAACTTAGCAGAAACAACAAGTGCATTCCCTGGCGTTTTAATTGTTTTAAACTTTTTGTTCTTCGTCTTGACAGCCACTAAGAATTGATGAATAAGTCCAGGACCACATTATTCTGACCGCATTGAAAGGAAAATTCCAACAGCTTGACATGAAGCTGGTGGAACTGAACATGACATACATTTTATACATATTCTTGATATTCATTATCACAATCAATCCAAAACTTGTTGAAACAATTGGGAATTAGGCAGTTGTCAGGTTTGTGCTAAGGTTTGTCACTAAACACCACCCACACGTTGCATAAATCAGTGAATAATTCTTCTTGCATGTCAACATGATCTCTAATCACAGACCAGATCACAGCATGGCGCCCGGCGGAGCATTGCACCAGGCGTATAAAGGTGATAAACAACATAGTCTGGCTCCATTTACTTACTAGTGGATGGTTCATCCTAAATGTTTCGTGTTTCTTCAATGAACTCAGATAATATTTATTGGAGCATGTCCTGTTCGTCATTAATCCGATTCAATAATCAATTAGCGTGCTTAATTGGGTGCAAGTCATCGAGTGAATTCGTGCATCTGATATGAATGAAGTTCCAGATTTGGTGGAAACAGAGCAAATTTGAAGATAGTTGTACAATAGATAGGTCAGGGGCAGATACATTAATTTGTGGGGGATGGGCTGAAGAGCATGAAGTGAGCCCGAAACGAGCCAGAAGAAGCCGAATCGAGCGAAGAAAGCCCATTGCAGCCGGGGATATGGGGCCCTTCAGTGGGCCTCAGAAGCTGCAGAGCCTTATGTCATGTGGTGGCTTCTTGGCCCTCTTGATTGTAAATTCCACAGAAACTCCATATTTCCATATCTCAACATTTACTCTCAGGCCCCGCCTATACTCTGATTTTTCTAACTCGTTTACACAGTTTTTCGCTGATATTTTTGCGATACTAAATGCTATCGTTCTATAACTTGGCATACTTCACCTGGGAGTCAAACGGCAATCTTACACAGAATTTCAGACTTCTATCACGAAAATTGACGAAGTTGGCAATTTACCCCAATGTTAAATTTAGCCCGGTCATTTGATTTCTGGGTCCGCACACAATTTCGTGCATTTGCTCGGTTTTGTAGTAGTGCAATCTTTCGAAATCAACATGTTTGTGTAGAATACACCCCATCTGGTCATCTGGTCTAAAATTACAACAATACTTCGAATCCTGGTGTATGTAAACAGGATCAAATCCCCGAATAAGCTCAGATTCTCGAGATCCCGTTCTTGGGTGAAATTTAACATTGGGGTAGATTGCCAACTTCTTCAATTATTGTGATAGAAGTCTGAAATTTGATAGGAAATTGCCGTTTGTCTCCGAGGTGAAGTATGCCTAGTTATAGAACGATACCATTTAGCATCGCAAAGATATCGTCAAAAACCGGTGTAAACAAGTTAGAAAAATCAGAGTATATGTAAGTTCCTATACTAATGAGTTTACCTCTTTGTTTTATTTATGTTCAAAATTTCATATAATAAATATTAACGTTTAATGTAACATGCAGGCTGGAATTTGCTAATATTTCCAATTAGATAGGGAGCGTAAGTGAGTTTCGAATATCGTTCGAAACGCATGAAAATATTCGGTGTGCAAGCCTTTTGGTCCTATCGTCCTATCCTTCATAATGGAGCGATCGCTAATAAGTTGATAATTAACGTTATATCAAATCAGTAAATTTTGTGTTGTACCATGTGATGAAAAACTAACGATTTGCTACCTTTTAAGACCAAACATGCATATAAGCGCGCATTATTCTATTTTATAAGCGGTATGAAGCTAACGGCCGTACATCTACTGTGCTTTGTTTTCCTGTCTTACTGACAATATCGTGGCCAATTATGGTCGAGAGTCATCGAATATGGTTAATATCGTTAATTGCATATATTTTTCTTACAGTGATATTTGATTTATGTGGAAAAGGAGCTAGGCAAAAAGTGGGCGATAATAGGTTGAGACCAGAAAATCCTGGTCGAGGCTTATTTCGAGAACATAGCGTTTTCACTTACGTGCCCTATTGGAAAAATAATATTTGCATAGTGTCAAGTTCCTTTATCATGATCTATTCGTCCGTTGTCGGGGTTTCAGGTGAATATAATAATTGAAAACGCACATGTAAAGAATTGTTGGCATATGACAGCATCCTACAATGTTTGCTGTTGAGATTCGAACTGCTTTTCCCCTCTGGCTGACGCCCGAGATTCTGGAGATTACACAGACCTGGAGAAGATCAACATCTCCGGAACAATAACACTCGTGTATCATTGTTATCTGTAGGGAGTAAAAACAGGAAACAAACCCAATAAAATATAAAACACCTCCCTTTGATCTGCACCAGTTGGTTTGATTCCAACAGCAGCAGGAAGACTCGGCTAAAAATAACCCAACATGTCTTGGCCCGAAGGCTTTTGATGTCTTAAAACTGAATCAGTGTTTCTTCGTCTGTTTCTATCTACAACGAGTGTCGAGAGAAAGATCTCATTTCGAAGTAGCTCCATATCATCATTCACCCTGACATGGGCCAATGTTACAAATAATGATGCTCATATTTATACTTTATAATAGTGATTTCTGACATTTACTGTCTAAAATGAAGAATAAAAGATCGTGTAACATGCATTACTATGGCTGTTAATAGGCGTATTTTTATGATCGAGACACACCCAAAGTGTAATCCAATATGCCATACAATTTTTCCTTGTCTGTCTGGGTTGATTCCTCTGCTCATAGATGGGAACTATCGATATTAATAGAATAACTTTGATGTCATAAATTTGCTCCACAAGATATTACATGTAGCCATAGAATATCATATGTTTGGTTTCTTGAGTTTCCTTCGTATTGTTTCACATGAAACTCCAGTCCGTGAAAGTTTTGAGACATGTTTATTTCTTGGCATACACGTACATTACAGAAGCAACGTTCACACACCTAGCACTGGATGAAGACTTCCCACTCTAGCAACCGTAATATATGTATAATAATTCTTGCACCAAACTTCAGCGATATATTATCACGCACTCTACAAACAACACGTGCAGCTCTAAACGGGTGAAAATCTTACACACATTCATAATAAGTCTTATAGCTATGCAAACAATGGGGTTTATGTATCTTGTTTTATGGTAACACATAAATTCTCAACATTCCAATAACACAGTATTTTACAACTCAAATTTATACAAATTTAATGCTAAAACTATCAGGTCAGTTGTGTATAATCACGAACGCCAATATAAGCGTCATTAGCAAGGCCACTATAAGAAGAACCACAAAAAAATGGGAAATATACAACGGAGGCACATTATTATATTTTAATAATATCAATATATCACATAACCAAAGTATATCAATGTCCAAATATTAGTTACAACAGTAAAATATGTTAAGAATCAGCAGCCCAAATATCGTATAAGTCAATAACTTCACATACAGACCAATGAGTCTCCCCAATAATGAAAACACGAATATGTAAATATGCACTCGAACCACCTGAGGCAGGCGATAATTCATGTAATTTTGTGCTCTCGTCAAGTGTCGTCTCCAGTTTTGTCTGTACTTGTGTTGAGTGTATCGATTTTATCAGGGCGGGGCCGCTCAAGTCACACGTGTTGACATTCAACGTGTTTCAATATGTTGACAATCGCAAGTATTGCCTCGTATATTACACAGACCAATCAAACACAACGTCAATATACAATATGTGTGTATAACACAGGGAGCATCACGTGAAGGGGTCAATCAACATTTGATTCATATGCACATTGTATAATCCAATATGTCTGACATGAGATATGTTTTAATGAAAGTTCGCGACCCAAACGTATCACAAAGCTATTCCCAAAAGCTTGTATTACACAACACAATACTACATCCAAAACTACATAGACGAATATATCGCACACTTCGGAAATAATCCAACATCTATTCACTAACAACAACTCGTTTTTGAACGTCCATCCAGCAATTATTAACGCCCATGCACCAGCATCGATGACAAAGCACCTCTCTGCTCGTGCAACCATAGTTACAGCAGTTCACAGTTCATAACTCATGACTCATTCCAGTGTGTATCGAACGCAGTACAGAATCTACATATCCAATGATAGTTCATGAGAGTCAAACACCTGAACAAGTGGAGCGATTTCATCAGCGTACAGCTTGCTCTGCTCCGTTCTTATCCATGTCGAAGGTCTCCTCCTCTATGCTTCTGCTGTGTCGCTGTTTCTTGTTCTTGAAGCGCTTCTGACGCCTGCTTCTCGCACTATCTGACAAGTTTGGTATTGGTACTCCAATAACTGGAGGTACGACGTCTTTCGCCTTTTCCGCTTCCTCCTCTTTTGTATCCATGACTACCATGCCCTCCGGTGACACCCTGGATTCCACCCGGGCAGGGTTGGGGACCGGTTTGCAGTGGATCTGGTTCTCGTTGTAGTCCGAGCTGAGCGGTCTGAAGGCCTCAGGCGCCGCCTTCTTGAGGTGACCCAAGCTAGGCATAAGGCCGTCCATGGACCGCGAGAACGCCGTGAAATGACTCTTGAGGCCCTCCTTATTCTTCATCATCTTGTTGGGATCTTCTGCCAGTGGTTCCTCGTCCACTTCTTTGATCTCATCGAAGGTGATCGGCTGTGTCTTGAAGCGGGCAGAGTTTCGGCTCCGGCCTTTCCTGGACCGCCTCGCAACCGGACTCGGGTACTCTGTGTTGATGGAAAGCCGTTCCGGGAAGTGCGTGTCCCAATGGTACATCGGGTCCATGCCATTCACTCCACATGACATGTTACTGTGTGTCACCTCGTTATACACATTCTCCATGTTTGTGATCGACATCTTGGCTCGTTTTGTTCCGTATTCCTTCAGTAAAAGTATTTCCACTAGCAAGCTGTTGGTCAGTTCGTGCGTAATCCAGAGAAGTTATCCGGCAAATCCTCCAACTTCTGGAGCTCACTGCAAGGGAAGAGAAAAACATCAATTATTACTCAACATGACGTCAATTCTGAACACATCATTCACAGCTTCGTTCGTGACAATCATAAAGATGCAGATTCTGCCTAAATGCACTGCGAAGGCTTGTCAAAGTGCAGACTCGCCATGTGCATTGCAGAGTAACTCCGAACGATGCGCATATCATTTCCAGCATCGATGTTTCCCTGGTGTTACCTCATTGTTGATCAACACTAATTGATCAGGATCAAACATTTGGTTGCACAATCAATCGGGCCTGTGACCTATAGTTAAACTCGCAGCACGCGCGTTAACTCGATCCCTCGGATATACAAGTAACACCTAAAGTCCAGAAGCGATCTTCCGTCGAAGATTAGGGGAAAGTTAATCCCTTGCTAACAGCTGGAGATCGACGTCAGTTTGTACGTCATTCCGTCCCTCATAAACAATATAGTCCATCCATCAGGAACACTTACTAACTCTGGAGCGGACTTCCCGGTAAATGTAGGTCAAACACTCTTGACTTGTAAATACCCTTGCCTAGCGTGAAATTGGCCGCATCTTTTCATCTCTAGAGCTGTGTGCAAGCAGCTACCTCAGCATCCAGGTATCTAGCGTGTTTGCACCGTGTGTGCATCGAGCAATTATTGATTACTCAACAGCCTTGGCCAGACCGAAAACTAACAGCCAACGAACGCACTGACATTTTGATGCCTTTTTACTCGGTGTTTTTAATGTTTGATTTGAACTCTCGAATTCCTTGCAGATGCAATACCGATCTGAATCACTCGATGTCTTTTCTCGTTAATCCGCACTAACCTCCAAGGGACCAAGAGGC
The DNA here is from genome assembly GCA_949152475.1 of Terebella lapidaria. Taxonomy (NCBI): domain Eukaryota; kingdom Metazoa; phylum Annelida; class Polychaeta; order Terebellida; family Terebellidae; genus Terebella; species Terebella lapidaria. The sequence continues at coordinate 14,356,322 of OX424558.1, forward strand.
CTCCGCCTACATTGCATTTGCGGTGCGCAAAAACAGCAACATGCACACATTCAAGCTACCACTGTAATGATATCTTCGAGCTACATCGTATCGTATAAGTGTCTGCCACTGCACCAGTTTCGCCAGCAATTGCTTGCAAACAACCGCTGCAATATGTTGCAGTCCAGACCATTTATGTGTTCTTAAACGATACCGGAAGCGTTACGTGATCGGCAACTCGTAGCTAGGGCATGTCATCGAGGCTCGAATGTCAGAAATAATTTGTGGGATGTATTGTATAGTCCCACAACTCCGCAATACAACATACAACTCGACTAACCAACCAGTCTGCCGCCGACTTGTTTGCTGGGACGGGTTTTACTCAGCACGTCGGTGCAGTATTGCAGAAAAGGAAGCTGAGGAAACGAAAGGATGGGAAGGGAGGTAAAACAACGCAGTTAAAATTTTTGCTTCAGGAGGTATACCGGGAAAAAAAGCTACGCCATCCACGTTTGTAATTTCGTCTCCTCTGCCAAGGTGTTCTTTACAGCCAGAGCTGCACCGGAGCCGGCGATAAGCAATATGCCAATATTACATGTGCGTGTATGTGGATTGAATCCAAGAGAATATCTGTCAGCCAAAGTTTTATGCCATTCTGACTTCTACTGGTGATATCAGGGTATCTTTCTGGGGCTATTTAAATCTGACTATATTCAGCATTCAACGAATACCAGAAACTCTCTTATGTGTTTTTGTTTATGCATAATCGTTTCTGGGTAATTCTCTTCATTCTAGATAAGAATGTAGGTCTAATAGACCAACTATTTCCTTATGATAGCTTTGATTAAGGTTTAAAACAGAAGAGTTTAACCTCCATCCAATGTTAGTACTAATATGAGTTTTACCGTACTCTGATAACACTCGTGAGGTTTTCGAACAGTTCAATCTTGTGAAATTGGATACTTTTGTTTTTCATCTACCATAGATTATATCCGGTGTAAAATTGGATACATGTGGCTTGCATTCGTTCAATATTGTTCAAAGGGTGTGGCCCATGCTCCCCCCCCCCCTCTCTCTCTCTCTCCCTCTCAAAATAAGACCAATACCATAAAGTATAATTAAAGTTGCTACAAGAGCCTTGGTTTTTGGAGTTGATGGTTATTTTTGAGTGAAACACTTGGGCTTAGTCTATTGATGTTGTCTGGGAATAACTCGTGTGTAGTATTAGCCACATTGTCTACAGAACAAGAACTGTCTGGTCTGTCTTATTCTGGGATTTTTCCTGTCTGCAGCCAGACGCTGAAATATTCACACATGCAGGCCCCATGATGTGTGTTCCTGTGCTGGAATTACAAGCAAGAAGCACGCCTGACTTCTCATATTCGATCATTATGTGCATTAGTTCGTGATTATAGACATTATTACCCGTCGTAATTGAATACGATGTACATGCTAGATCTATACACATTCTTCCATCTTATACACATAGTGAAGGAAATATATTCTCTTTATAGTAGTACCATTTTGCTCACGTGATGGAACTATATAGAAATGCAGATACAGACCCTAGCCTATCTTCAGCTCGAGTTCAATTGAATAGAACGCCGCAAACATGCTTGTTTCAAGTATATAGTTTGAATTATTTTGCAGCAGTTTATGAAATAAGTTGATTTGTGCTGAATGTTAATTATGTGCGCAGTTTGAATCATTACCCGAATTTGAAGGGTAAACTAAATATAGTACCAGTATAATACCTATACTTTCATTACTTTCGCTGCTTGCAACCCATCGTTCTTTGGATACAGCACAACTTTTGCTATTTCCAAAACTAAACAACGTTGCACCACATGGGAGCTCGGCTTTCTGTTGAACAATAACAATAGTACAGTCAGTCTACGTCCGATATAATCACAACACTAGAAATACATTTACCGTGAAGTAATCCATATTGTAATATGTAGACTATGATGACAACATAGGTATTCCCGAGTATATCTGCAGCAGCTAGACAGCTCCACATTTATGACAAACAAAAGCTGTGTTTGCCTTTGGACCGAACAATCCTGTTGGTAAGTTGGCTTGGGTTTGACTTTTCCCGAGTTCACGTCTGCTTCTTACTGTCCGAGACTGCTGTCACGTGCTCTAGGAACCGTTCGTTGATTGGCTACAGTCGCTCCAGAACTGACATCACGTACTATTATTAGCTCCCCGGAGCGTTTTCTGGCAATGTTTGTATCACTTGGCGAACAAACTGACCTAATCCACCAGTGCTAGCTGTGTTCTATGTGTAGACTAAGACTTGGTCAGGATCTAACCGTAAACAAAGCCGCTGGCTCACGCTTTTGCCAGGAAATCAGGATGTTATGCCTCGGGAGGCATCACCGAACCACCCCGCTCCTCATCCGGACAAAACCAATGTGGAACACACGGTACTTTTCCTACAGCCAAGACAGTGTGCACCTGCACCTGACCTAGATCTGTCAGACTCAATCGCCGCCCAACAAACCACCCGATACCACCCCCTCCCTCACCGTTCCAGGAAATGTTGAGGCCTTAGCCCCCCACCGACCCCAAATACCCAATGCCGCACACAGCCAGCCCCTGTCACTACTGGTCAGTACTACCACATGGACACACACGCCTCGGGGGGTCATATCACCCAGGTGTGTGCCTCGATGCGTCAGTGGTTCACAGAAGCTCCGGACATTGGCCAAGGTCAAACCCTGGTATCCCCAGAAAACATCGGATCAAAAGCCATGGACGATTCCAAGTTTCCCTGAAGTATTGCATAACACACGAATGATAATTAGTTTTGGCAGCTGTGGTCCTTGACAAGTCTCCAGTCACTAGAATAATTTCCAAGAAAACATTCATTTCTCATGCATTCAGCAGAAGTAACTAATTACCAGTAACATTGACGGTTTCTTACATGTTTGCCCCCATAACTGCGGGTGTTTATTTACATACAATGCCCAGGTACATGCGGGTTATCGTGTAGTTTGGCATGCCCAGATCTACTATGCACAGGAGACGTTTGAAATGACTTCAGGGAAATCACCACTGACACATTTCACAGAACACCTTTATCAGTCCAGTGTCGGAGCATGGATTACAATCCTCTACGTACCTTAAATGGTAGCGAACTGAGACAAAACATGTTGATTAGGGTTATATTTATTACCTGAACTTTCCGTATAATCATTGGGTGAATTTGAGTTCTGATATCTATGAAAACTCCCATGCACTCCTCATCAGAACATTCGGAGAACTTTTCTCATCAAATTCCAATCACTGATTGTGTTCCCAAAACTTCACAATTTTCGATCGCGGTTCTCAAGCGATTTTTGATGTGATGAAAACAAACATTTATGGAATTTTAGTTGGTCAAAACTGTATCCCTGAGAACTGATTGATCTGGAAAGCTCAGTACAAATACTCTACATTCTATTTTCTGAACCTATTCAGCGCATTTATCAAGCTTCGCGAAACACTGTCTTTAACAATTAATATTTATATCAGGTTCGCCTGTAGTCAACGCCCCATTATCAGTACAATGAAAAAGCGTAGGACCGTTTTTAATTGGTTTCATTCACCAAAACCTGAAAATCTTGAAACGTTACATTGCTGAACTCGATGACGACATATCGGACGGGAGCTGTATATTCTGCACTACGATATGCCTACCATGATGAGTAGGCTACAATGACGGGAAAAGCCTATCTCACATTCAAATTTGAAATGACGGGTGTGTCTGTATTGTAACGTGTTCTGTTAAAAGTTGAGGAAATGTGCGAGAAAATACATAGGTATTGTTTTGAGTGCGTCTCCACAAAAGGCTTGGTCCAGAGTCAGAGACTCGTGCTGAGGTGAATCCATCGCATTCTCGACAACGCCGTATGCATTTTGTATCAAGTAGAGTATGTCGAGGAGAGTGGAACAGTTAAGACAGCAGAATCAGAGAAGTTGAGAGAACGTCACCGTCTTTGGTATAGTGACTGTCTGGGATTTGTTCGGTTGCATGATGATCAATGCAGCCTTACATCAAATCCAAAATCATAATGCATTTGGTTTGCAATTTGCTCTGACCGAAATAATGATTTGGATTGATGAATGTCAAACCTATATTCATTGTCGTTGATGCAGTTTGTTTTAAATATCAAGCTGCTAGGATGTGCCTTGATGTGCCAAATTCGTACTTGTCCGCATACTTTCACTTAAAGTCCGCTCCAAACAGTAAGGTAAGGAGGGGAGTCAAAGAGTGTTTTTAAATAAATAACTGTATCAACATAATCTAGAGCTTCAAAATGACATATTTTATAGAGTAACTGATCAGCATCCTAAAACTGATGAGAAAATAGGAGGTCGCACTTGGATGTTTTTTCAGAGCCTAATATCAATTGTTATTACAAAAAAAACATAAATCTACACCGCTAACAACTATACGTATCACATGTTCCATAATTTGTGGTATAGTTGATTACACTTCAATGAGCATAGGCATAACCTAACATTTTTGGGGCCACATTTAAATTTTGAAGTGATCAAACATCACGGTAGCATTAGCACTGGGCTTATAGTAAGGTCATACTGGAGCGATGACATGTAGGAGATATGCAGGTGCTTTCTGTAGCATCAACCTCGGTGATGTGGCGAGGTGCAATGTTCTGCCGTTCATTCGCCATATCGTTATGTAAAAAATCATAATATTGAGTTATTTGCATGGGCTTGTTGACATATATATATCGCACCCCACGGCGGCACACAAGGTTGTGGAATATAGAATGATTTACGGACAACAAAAGGTGAGATTTTCTAATATATTGTGCACGATGCAGTTTTCATCCCATATGCCGTTTTCATAATATACACCAGTATTGATCAAGGTGACCTTTAGGTACAACTGTGTTGACCTGGTTATTGTTTATTTCCAACCTGCATATACATTCATAGCGTGATGTTTTAAGAGGAAGGTTATGATCACAAAGGTTATTAAAATGATAGCACAATATATTCTGATTATTGTTGTTGTTGTTCAGTTGAGTATCGAAGCGAACTGCATCCTCATAACAAACAACAGGCGAAACCCCGGCTAGATACTCTGACTTTCCTTCTCGGGTAATTATTTTGAGTGCGACTCGAACTGTAGTAGACGAGTCCAACTGGATCCGCCGGATGGCGCACAAACATGGAGCGAGGATGCGGAGCCTGGATCTACACGTGGTGTTTGACTTCTACAAGGACGACCCACAGGTGGCAGCACTGAGTGGCCAGGGGCATCATGGGAAGGCAGATGGCGGAACTCCAAGGCGTCTCTACTGGAACAGTGTGCAAAGTGTGCGTGATAGCGAACAGTTTTTGGAAGGGATGTTGCTCAGATCATTGGATAAAAGCGGTAAGTGTAATTATGTAAACTGTGGTAAACTTATCCGGAAAAAAAGTGAGTAAGTTATCGTCTTTTTCTTCATTCCTAATATTGGGTACGTTTGTGTACAAGATGTTGTCGGTTGTGTTGGCAGACAAATACCCGTTTGTGCAGTATATTGTGTACAGTAACCGAGGGATGAACCGTGCTAGACGGCGGATGGAGCAGGGTAACGGGGCAGCCTACTGCCCCGGAGCCCCGGCACACAACCAGCACCTCGTGGACATCGTCACCAGTCAAGGTCAAATATCCCCACTATACTACTACGTGTCATGTTCGAATCCGCCTAGTGATTGAGTATGGGGTAGAGAGTTCTGTGGAATATTGCATGGTATTTCACGATATTCAAAATTTAATGATGGATTTTTCTATGGATTTCCCCAAGTTTCATCGTACAACTTTCAAGTCCGAAGAGCTTTTGTTATATTTACCACAGGAGGATACAGAGAGATGTATACATACGTCGACCACCAGACATCGCTGCTGCCAAAGCGTCCCCAGAATCCCCACACCGCCTACGTCATTTCCGCCTTCAAGGTTTTCGGCCCCACGCACGAACTCGACAAAACCTGGAGTTACTGGAGTGGGGCCGACCTTATTGTGGAGACCGTCCCCAAATATCTCAAGCTGAGTCGGGTCACCTTCCACAAGCTCAAATACGACAATAATCTGGACACGTTCGCCTATGTCCTCATGTGTGAGTTGAGTGATGCTCTGGCCTTCCAGAGTCGAGCTTTGGCGTTTGTCAGCACACTCAAAGAGAGACAATGTGGGGTGACTTCACTCTACACCATAGACCATTTATTCTGATGATGTGTGCGCCGAGTGAAGCCTCCCAGATCCCAGACAATGTGGGATGACTTCTCTCTACACCATAGACCATTTATTCTGATGATGTGTGCGCCCAGTGAAGCCTTCCACAGCCCAGACAATGTTGGGGGACTTCACTCTACACCATAGACCATTTATTCTGATGATGTGTGCGCCCAGTGAAGCCTTCCACAGCCCAGACAATGTTGGGGGACTTCACTCTACACCATAGACCATTTATTCTGATGATGTGTGCGCCCAGTGAAGCCTTCCACAGCCCAGACAATGTTGGGGGACTTCACTCTACACCATAGACCATTTATTCTGATGATGTGTGCGCTCAATGAAGCCGTCCAGAGCCCAGACAATGTTGGGTGACTTCACTCTACACCATAGACCATTTATTCTGATGATGTGTGCGCCCAGTGAAGCCTCCCAGATCCCATACAATGTGGGATGACTTCTCTCTACACCATAGACCATTTATTCTGATGATGTGTGCGCCCAGTGAAGCCTTCCACAGCCCAGACAATGTTGGGGGACTTCACTCTACACCATAGACCATTTATTCTGATGATGTGTGCGCTCAATGAAGCCTTCCAGAGCCCAGACAATGTTGGGTGACTTCACTCTACATCATAGACCATTTATTCTGATGATGTGTGCGCTCAGTGAAGCCTTCCAGAGCCCAGACAATGTTGGGTGACTTCACTCTACACCATAGACCAATTATTCTGATGATGTGTGCGCTCAGTGAAGCCTTCCAGAGCCCAGACAACGTTGGGTGACTTCACTCTACACCATAGACCATTTATTCTTATGATATGTGCGCTCAGTGAGGCCTTCCAGAGCCCAGACAATGTTGGGCGACTTCACTCTACACCATAGACCATTTATTCTGATGATGTGTGCGCTCAGTGAAGCCTTCCAGAGCCCAGACAATGTTGGGTGACTTCACTCTACACCATAGACCATTTATTCTGATGATGTGTGCGCTCAGTGAGGCCTTCCAGAGCCCAGACAATGTTGGGTGACTTCACTCTACACCATAGACCATTTATTCTTATGATATGTGCGCTCAGTGAGGCCTTCCAGAGCCCAGACAATGTTGGGGGACGTCACTCTTCACCATAGACCATTTATTCTGATGATGTGTGCGCTCAATGAAGCCTTCCAGAGCCCAGACAATGTTGGGTGACTTTACTCTACATCATAGACCATTTATTCTGATGATGTGTGCGCTCAGTGAAGCCTTCCAGAGCCCAGACAATGTTGGGCGACTTCACTCTACACCATAGACCAATTATTCTGATGATGTGTGCGCTCAGTGAAGCCTTCCAGAGCCCAGACAACGTTGGGTGACTTCACTCTACACCATAGACCATTTATTCTGATGATGTGTGCGCCCAGTGAAGCCTTCCACAGCCCAGACAATGTTGGGGGACTTCACTCTACACCATAGACCATTTATTCTGATGATGTGTGCGCTCAATGAAGCCTTCCAGAGCCCAGACAATGTTGGGTGACTTCACTCTACATCATAGACCATTTATTCTGATGATGTGTGCGCTCAGTGAAGCCTTCCAGAGCCCAGACAATGTTGGGTGACTTCACTCTACACCATAGACCAATTATTCTGATGATGTGTGCGCTCAGTGAAGCCTTCCAGAGCCCAGACAACGTTGGGTGACTTCACTCTACACCATAGACCATTTATTCTTATGATATGTGCGCTCAGTGAGGCCTTCCAGAGCCCAGACAATGTTGGGCGACTTCACTCTACACCATAGACCATTTATTCTGATGATGTGTGCGCTCAGTGAAGCCTTCCAGAGCCCAGACAATGTTGGGTGACTTCACTCTACACCATAGACCATTTATTCTGATGATGTGTGCGCTCAGTGAGGCCTTCCAGAGCCCAGACAATGTTGGGTGACTTCACTCTACACCATAGACCATTTATTCTTATGATATGTGCGCTCAGTGAGGCCTTCCAGAGCCCAGACAATGTTGGGGGACGTCACTCTACACCATAGACCATTTATTCTGATGATGTGTGCGCTCAATGAAGCCTTCCAGAGCCCAGACAATGTTGGGTGACTTTACTCTACATCATAGACCATTTATTCTGATGATGTGTGCGCTCAGTGAAGCCTTCCAGAGCCCAGACAATGTTGGGCGACTTCACTCTACACCATAGACCAATTATTCTGATGATGTGTGCGCTCAGTGAAGCCTTCCAGAGCCCAGACAACGTTGGGTGACTTCACTCTACACCATAGACCATTTATTCTTATGATATGTGCGCTCAGTGAGGCCATCCAGAGCCCAGACAATGTTGGGCGACTTCACTCTACACCATAGACCATTTATTCTGATGATGAGGACGCTCAGTGGAGCCTTCCAGAGCCCAGACAATGTTGGGCGACTTCACTCTACACCATAGACCATTTATTCTGATGATGTGTGCGCTCAGTGAAGCCTTCCAGAGCCCAGACAACGTTGGGTGACTTCACTCTACACCATAGACCATTTATTCTGATATGTGCGCTCAGTGAGGCCTTCCAGAGCCCAGACAATGTTGGGCGACTTCACTCTACACCATAGACCATTTATTCTGATGATGAGGACGCTCAGTGAAGCCTTCCAGAGCCCAGACAATGTTCGGTGACTTCACTCTACATCATAGACCATTTATTCTGATGATATGTGCGCTCAGTGAAGCCTTCCAGAGCCCAGACAATGTTGGGCGACTTCACTCTACACCATAGGACGGTTATTCTGATGATGTGAGCGCTCAGCCTTCCAGAGCGCAGACAATGTGAGCGGAGCATTTAACATTTTGAAAGTATGCCAAACTGTTTGCATATTTCCATACTTTTATACTATGATTTCATCGATCAATTAAATTTTACATGCACAATACAACCTGCAGAATAAACTTTTGAAAGTGCAATTTCAGTTTGTTGGTCAAACGAGATTTAACAAAGTGATCTTATTTCACGCCCATAATGCAGCAATTTTGGTGGGGAAAAACAGTTCTGGCTACATTTCTCTGGTAATATTTTTAGCTTACCGGCCCTTTGGGCCGATAAGCTATTGTCGTGGTATTTCGTCCGTCGTCCGTCGTCCGTCCGTCGTCCGTCCGGGTCTGTAACTTTTTTTTGACGTGATGAATTTCCCCATAAATTTGTCAGAACATACCTTGGGCCAGTATCTAAAGACGTTTTTTTAATTTTTTTGATTGAATCGTTTTTGCCGATTTGGCGGCCATTTTTGACGAAAAATTGCCAATTTTGGACTTTGGAGGCCATTTTCTCAAAAACTGTCTGATCAGTTTTGAGATTTTTGTTTCAAAACATTCCTCTTATGTACCTTTATGATGTGTATAAGTTTCGTTGCCCTTGAATCGCCGGTCTGCGTGTGGCGGCCATTTTGATTTTTTGACGGGTCGGCGAAAAAAATTTTTTTTGTCCCAAATCAAGTCACTATTCGTTTCGAGCCATTTCCAGCAAAAAAAAAAAAAAAAATTTTTTTGGCCATTGAAAAATTTTTTGGACTTAGAAAATTTCACCCAATTTTCCTTCATAATGGGAGCTGTGCAGAGTAAACTCATAGAACACTTGAAGATAGAGCCTAAGTAATGGCACATTCAAATGGGAAACCATATATTGCGGTTTGAGTGATGACCTTGAATTTGACCTTCAATGACCTTGGAAGGTCAAAACGACCTTTTTTTGTCGAAAAATGACCAATTCTGGACTTGATGGCCATTTTCTCAAAAACTGTGTGATCAGTTTCGAGATTTTTGTTTTAAAACATTCCCCTCATGTACCTCTATGACGTGTATAAGTTTAGTTACCCTTGAATCGCCTGTCTGCGTGTGGCGGCCATTTTAAATTTTTGACGGGTCAGCAAAAAAAATTTTTTTTGTCCAAAATCAAGTCACTATTCGTTTTGAGCCATTTCCAGCAAAAAAAAAAAAAAAAATTTTTTTGGCCATTGAGAAATTTTTTGGACTTCACCCAATTTTTCCTTCATAATGGGAGCTGTGCGGAGTAAACTCATAGAAGACTTCAAAATAGAGCCTAAGTATTGGCACATTCAAATGGGAAATCATATAATGCGGTTTGAGTGATGACCTTGAATTTGACCTTCAATGACGGCCTTGTAGCGCATGACACACCGGTACCCGTAAGATCACCGAAGTTAAGCAACGCTAGGCGTGGGTAATACATGGATGGGTGACCCTGTTTGTGCATTCACCTGCGCTGCTGTATGCTGTTCACCCAAACAGTATAATTGGGCACCTGGCAATAGACAGAGATGGCAATTGTGTATGCACAGTTTCCCTGCGCCAAATAATGGCTGCACATGGAGCTGTATGCCTCCCAGGAGGTTGAGTATGTGTCGGAGTGAACAGGTCTGCCGGGGATAATAATTGTGCAGTCAGAGAGACCGACTTGAGTTGGTGATCCTAGACTATAAAATGCTCATTATTATAATGACCTTGGAAGGTCAAAAACGATGAAATTTGTCTTTGGTGGCCATTTTGTCTAAATCTATTCAGACAGTTTTTCTCAAAATCATGTATAAGATTCTCTTTATGTACCTTTGTGATGTGTAATTTGATTTCGTACTATAGTCCATACAGAAAATGTGTTTCCAGCAACATTTACGAACATTTTTTGACAATTAGAGTTCAAGATCAGTGTAACAATGTATATGTTGGAAAATCAATACTCTGCGTTTCTCATGATTGCCGGTAAGCTACAGCACCCTTGGTGCTATGTTTTTAGCCCTTGCTCTAGTTTTCACGCTTATCAGTAATATTTGGGGCGACAGGGACGATGGGGCTATGGGGGATACACCCTTGGAAGCGGTCGTAGGCGACCGGAAGCGTCTAGGTAGTATATGATTGAGTCATTAGCAGAGTATGGAGCTGGTGGGTAAAACTCGCGATATGGTGTTAACTTACCCTGTGCGTTGATTTTCATCGCCGTAATTTTCAAGGAAAATTTGATCTCCGGCACCGAAATTTCTCGAGAATATTGAGCACATAACAAGTACCGTCAGCTTAAGCTGAATTACACAGGGCGTAATCAGTCAGCCGGTACTGTGGGGAAACACCCGTTCTGTGGGACAACTAGCTGGTTCTGTGAGTAAAAGTTGTCATACTGTGTCATACACATGATAATAACTGTCACAAATCAAGGTTCAAAGTTATATGCTGGCTAATGGAGTGTTCTATTAGTTGGAATGTGTAACAATAATTTCTTAGAAGAAACTTTTCAATATGTTTCAAAATTTTGACAACTATCTCGAAATATTGAACACATGTTGGCGCCAATTTGTGTTTCATGATTCGCTCGTATGCCGAATATATGTTAGTAAACACCAGAAATGATTAGCAAGTGTGAGCTTGAACAAATCGTTATGAAAGTTAAAGAAATCAAATGTTTTTCATGTCAACGCCGATTCTTTGTAAAGGCAACGCTGGTTCTATGTGAACTTTGAACTCCAGTTAAATGATCAAACCGTTTATGACCAACATGTACACTTAGATATGTGTGATGAAACACATTTTATTAGGTAGGCATATAGGATGAACCACATAGAAATTCTAATACATGTAGATACACCACTTTAATGCTTGATGGCCTAGTGACTGGATGGTAGCTATTAGTCGATTTTCAGAAACATGATAGACGGAACAGTTCGTCATGAAATGGATGGCCCCTTCACGTGCAGCTTCCCGTTAGGGTTTTATACAGATACAGTGATAATACCGGAATACAATTGTGTTTCCGAAAATTACCAATAAAGTCTAATTATTTGTTTTGGAGGTCATATACATTTAAATAGTCTATGTACTCGCGGTTTTTGGATTTTTTTTCCGATCTAATCCATTTGGGTGCACTTTGTTCCTCTTTCAAGGTTGAGCTGTGGAAGTGAATAAAGTATAGTCAACTTAGTCATGCTTTTTCATACCTCGAAAAGGTGCAATTGCCAGCTCCTTATATTCGTAAACTCTCACAGAACCGGTGATGCCATCACCCAGAACCGGCGGAGCATCTCTAATATGCAAATTTACTGTCACCTGTGCACATTTATTATGCCAACACCTAATAGTTTCGATTTTCATTACATATCGTTTGTTCTATCAGCTGATTGCACCATGAACAACATTTGTTCAAACAGATTTCATTTGTTCTGTGAACTATTCCACAACATTTTGCCAAAAACACACACACCAGCCGAACTGTGAACACTATTGTAATTTGTTACATATTTCTTACTTCTAGTCAACTTATTTCTAAACAGTACTTGTTTATGCAACTAATAGACATAATTGTTAGGTTCATTACTCATCATTGACCACAATACAGCTTCATTTCTGGCGGAAACTACCTTACATGTAGGCCATCACACCTTTATTCACACATAACCAGCGTTGAATCACACAGAACGGCGGGTATCAGCCGGTTCTCCCCACAGTACCGGCTGACTGATTAGGGGCCGGTCATTATTTATCAGGTGGGGGGGTTGGGTAAAAACTGGGGGGGTCACACTTTCATTTTCAACATTATTGGGGGGGGGGGGGGGGGGTCATACTTTTATTTTCAATCGAACTGGGGGGTCGGAGTTCGAATTTTAGTTAATTTGAGAAAAATTGTATATTGAAATAGTGAATTAGGCGAAAACAATCCACTCAACCTGGACTGGAACCTCGGCCACTGAGGATAATCCTCGATGAGCTCAGGACTGTCCTGGACCGCCATGAACAAAATTTGGACCTTTCCATCCAGGATTGCAAAATAGTCCTGGAACGTCCCGGATGACGCCCTGGTGAATCGGATTTACCTGACTTTCTTGGTGGCCAGGACGTTGCTAGACAATCGCGGATCATCACGGAACATTATGAACCCATCATGGAGCCAACACAGATTTGATTCAAGGCCGAAAAGTAACAGTCCAGGATGGCCTGATTCATCAATGACATGTGGAAGAGTTATAATTTGTCTCAGTTCACTCGGAGGCTGTCAATACCATACTGATATAATATATCCACAAATAATAATTGAATCAGTTGTAAGGGCACAAATTCATAATATCCACTGACGTTATAGTATAAAAAAAATTGCGACAAAGTCACAATTGTTTTAATAGAATTGTGAATGAAGTGTAAAAACAGCATTTAGATACCATACTGGCTCCTTATAATCGTGATAAATTGTGTATTGTGGCCTTGTATATGTACATGCATGGCCTGGGGATTGGGGGGGGGGGTCACACTTTTATTTTCGATCTTTGTGGGGGGGTCATACATTGTTTTTCGATATCGGTGGGGGGGGTCAAACTTCGAACACTCATTTCTCGGAAAATCCATCCAACCCCCCCACCCGATAAATAATGACCGGCCCCTTACGCCCTGTGAATTTGGTGGCAATGAATATTACTATAAACATATGGAATAAAATATATATCATTAATATTCTGTTGTCGTAATAAAGGGGGATATAAATTGAATAATATCTTTGATATGGGGTGTTTCTATTCGTGGAAAATCATTCGGAAGGAGGAAGTCATTTTCGAGCATGGATGTACTTCAAGTCATAGAGTAAACTCCCCAAACTATGGCATAATTTTCCTACTAAAAATGTCCTGTTACATACAAAACGTTTCATATAATTGTTTCCTACGCCAGTGATAAATTATATCATTCCCATAGTTAGACAAACCGTTCACTAAATATATTGAATCGTTCCCCCGGTTTGTGGAATATACGGAATGCAGGGTTTGTTAAACTGAGTTAACAATTTAGTAAACCTTTCCCTCGATCTATCAAATCATTTGTTTAATTTATCAAGCCATTCCTTCCATTTATTAAATTATTACTTCAATAAGTACCTAATCATCCACTCAATTTGGCAAGCCATTAGTTCAAGTTGTCGAGTATATTGAGTGAGCGGTCTGTTAAAACTGTATTGAATGAACGATTTATTATATTGAGTGAACGGTTCATTAAGTTCAGTGAACAACTTAATATATTGAACAAACAGTTCACTCCCTTGCAATGTCCTATTGGGGTCTCCTCAGCATAACTTTTATCCAGAGATAATAAAATAATTTGTCAACATGTTTGATGTCAAGGCAACGACACTTTGGTGTACTTCATGTTTATTTCCCATTGACACATTTCTCTTTAAATGATCATAGAGTTTAGTTATGTCATCAGATATGATTCACATATCTATACCTGAACTGTGAAACATTCGACGAGTTCAAATAAGGTATATACCTTTCAGGGAAGTCCAGTACCCATCATAATGTGCACAAACGAGTTCTATCTTGTCATAATGCACTCAATCACAGCAGTAAGAACACCCAATGCAATATGTATGCATGTTATATGTTACAGTATATAGATTAACAGTTTCAACACATCAAATATCACAACAATATCAAGTTGTACATATATACACTATTTACATGCAATAACAAATGCTCACAAAATATGCACATGTATGTACAAAGTAAATCTTATATATACTATACACAGTTGAATATGTTTTCTGTTTTGGATTTTATGCACAATAATTTCATGCAATAAATAAATCATTCAATAGAAATTCATTAATAAACTAGACTCTTCCGGTCGCCTACGACCGCTTGGGTGTATCCCCCGTAGCCCTATCATCTCTGTTGCCCCAAATATATCACTGTCAAGTGTGAAAAACTAGAGCAAGGGCTAAAAAAGATTATCAGAGAAATGTTAAATCTCAAGTCACAACTGTTTTCTTTTCCCCACCAAAATTGCTGCACTGATCTTCCGAGGTTATTGAAGGTCGAATTCAAAATCACCACTGAAATCTCTTTATATGAATTTCCATTTCGACATGTTTGATAAAATAACGAAAATACAGATAGATCAATCTTTTCACATATTTATATTTCAACTCAGAATATTTTACTTACTTGGTTCCAAGTTGAAATTCAAAGTAAAAGTTGACCAAAACTGCATTTCAAGATGACGAAATTGGAGCCAGATCGAACTTCTCACCATAAGTTATATTTCGACACATAATACATGTATGTGCCAAACATGGTTTCAAGTTGAAATTCAAAGTAAAAGTTAACCAAAACTGCATTTCAAGATGACAAAATTGGAGCCAGATCGAACTTTTCGTCATAAGTTATATTTTAACTCATAATACCTGCCCAACTTGGTTTCAAGTTGAAATTCAAACTTAAAGTTGACCAAAACTGCATTTCAAGATGACGAAATTGGAGCTAGATCAAACTTTTCGCCATGAGTTATATTTCAACTCATAATATGTGCCAAACTTGGTATTAAGTTGAAATTCAATGTAAAAGTTGACCAAAACTGCATCTCAAAATGACGAAATTGGAGCCAGATAGAACTTTTCGTCATGAGTTATATTTTAACTCATAATATGTGCCAAACTTGGTTTCCAGCTGAAATTCAAGCTAAAAGTTTACCAAAACTGCATTTCAAGATGAAGAAATTCGAGCCAGATCAAACTTTTCATCATAAGTTATATTTTAACTCATAATATGTGCAAAACTTGGTTTCAAGTTGAAATTCAAAGTAAAAGTTGACCAAAACTGCATTTCAAGATGAAGAAATTGGAGCCAGATCGAATTTTTCACCATAAGTTATATTTCGACCTATAATATCTGCCAAACATGCTTTCAAGTTGAAATTCAAAGTAAAAGTTGATGAATGTTTTCATGAAAAGCTATTGTGATCAATAATAGACTTAACTAGCAAGAAATAATGTTAACTTATTTGGTCACAGCCATAAAATCTCGACTGGACAAAGCCTTCACCTTGTTGAGCCCAATAATAAATATTTCTTGTCTTAACTATTTTCATTGTGGTCAATAATAGACTTAACATGTAAAAATAATGTTAACTTATTCGGTCACACCCAGAAATTTCTACCGGACAAGACCTCAACCTTGTTGCGCTTACCTTGTTGAGCCCAATAATAAATATTTCTTGTCTTAACTATTTTCATTGTGGTCAATAATAGACTTAACATGTAAAAATAATGTTAACTTATTCGGTCACACCCAGAAATTTCTACCGGACAAAACCTTAACCTTGTTGAGCTCAATAATAATTGTTTCTCATCTTAACTATTTTTATTGAGGTCAATAATAGACTTAACTAGCAAAAAAAATGTTAACTTATTTGGTTACAGGACATAAAATGTCTACTGGACAGAATCTTTATCTTGTTGAGCCCAATAATAAATATTTCTTGTCTTAACTATTTTTATTGTGGTCAATAATAGACTTAACTAGTAAAAATAATCTTAACTTATTCAGTACACCCATGAAATCTGTACTGGACATACTTTCACCTTGTCGAGCTTTATAATAAATATTTCTCCTCTTAACTATTTTTATTGTGGTCAATAATAGACTTAACTATTTTCATTGTGGTCAATAATAGACTTAACTAGTGAAAATAATGTTAACTTATTCGGTTACACCAATGAAATTTGTACTGGACAAAACATTTACCTTGTTGAGGTTAATAATAAATATTTCATGTCTTAACTATTTTTATTGTGGTCAATAATAGACTTAACTATTAAAATTAATATTAACTTATTCAGTTACACCCATGAAATCTGTACTGGACAAAACCTTTACCTTGTTGAGCTTAATAATAAACGTTTCTCGTCTTAACTATTTTTATTGTGGACAATAATAGACTTAACTAGTAAAACTAATGTTAACCTATTCAGTAATATTGTCCTGTTTTCACTGAAAACATCAGTTCTCCATTCTGAACAAGAAACCAGTGTCATTACTTTCCATTGTACAGGCTATTGGAATGATCTCACATGTCAAAATGGATATTTCAAAATTCTGTAAGAAGTTAGGCTGTTAACATATTAATAATTATATGATCATTCTAAAAAACGATTGGTTTCATGTGACAGCCCTTCCCAACAAAACTTCCAAATATTATCGAGATTCGTCAAAAATTGCCATCAGTAGAGCGTTCACAAGCCATGTGTCTCAAACAGGCTGTTTTCAATGCAAAATGTGTCCCCAAACGACCAATTCAGTTGCCACGGCAACCAAAATCGATTGGTGTCGGGATCTTACCATAATATATGTGCCTGCAAAAAATAATGGTGATCGGGTGAGAATTGCGGCCTGTAGCGCGTTCACAAGCCATGTGTCTCAAACAGGGTGTTTTCAATGCAAAATGTGTCCCCAAACGACCAATTCAGTTGCCACGGCAACCAAAATCGATTGGTGTCGGGATCTTACCATTATATATGTGCCTGCAAAAAATAATGGTGATCGGGTGAGAATTGCGGCCTGTAGCGCGTTCACAAGAAAATCTCTGCGGACGCGGACACGGACGCGGACACGGACGCGGACGCGGGCGCGGACGCGGACGCGGACGACGAAGCCAAATCCATAGTATCCGCCGAACTTTGTTCGGGGGATACAATGAAAAAAGACCCAAATAACACTTGAATATGTGTATCCCCTAAAAATATAATAATATACAAAAAATAATAATCAAACAAAATTTAAACAATTTTACCTATACAAAACATTAATATTCACATTGAGAAGTATGTAAACTTTTCTAACGAAAGTAATTCAAGAACAGACTTTGACCTGAGATCCTGAGAATATAGTACATTGTAATACAAACCTCAAAACTGAACATCATGGCAGAAGACTGCCCCAGTCGCTCTGAACTTGATCTGTTGTGCCCAATATTCTAGTAATGGACATTAGATCCATTAGATAGTAATGGACGTTATTAGATGAGTCTGAGATTGACTTTTAAAAATCCATATCCTCTAGATTGACAGGTGGATTCGCCCTCGAAATGCAGAGCTCCAAATCTGCTAGACTGACACAGGAGGTTGTGACCTTGACTTTCTGAGCCCTATGTCTTCTTTACCCGTCCAGGTTGATCGAACCCTGGCCTTCAGATTTCTATGTCCTCTAGACTGGTGCAGGTTGATCTGATATTACCCTCAGAGATTCATATCCACTAAACTGCCCCAGGTCCAACCTTGACCTTCAGAACTCCATGTATTCTAACTGCCCCAGGTGAGTCCGACCTTGACCTTCAGAGCTCCATGTACTCTAGAGTGCCCCAGGTGGGTCAGACCTTGACCTGCAGAGATCCATGTCCTCTAAACTGCCCCAGTCCGACCTTGACCTTCAGAACTCCATGTGCTCTAACTGCCCCCAGGTGAGTCCAACATTGACCTTCAGAGCTCCATCTCCTTTAGACTGCCCCAAGTGAGTAGACCTTCACCTTCAGAGATCCATGTCCTCCAAACTGCCCCAGGTGGGTCCGACCTTGACCTTCACTGGCAGTCGAACACTCAGCATCATGGCAGATTCCATGTTTTTCTTCACTATGTGTGCCACCTCCTGTACATCCGTGGAGCTAACCTCGTAGATTAACTCGTCGTGCAGTTGCAGGACAAAGAAAGCTCCTCGGGGGGTGCTTGATTGGTTGCTATGGATACGCTTGCTCCTCCGACGATGGTCAACTACAGAAACAGTACACAAAACAAGACATGAGATATTTGAAGAAGAAAGCTGAAGTTTTCAGTGAGGAATTCTGATATTCCGGAACAGGCAATTTGTGGGAAAGAAATGTATATGTTGTAGCACAACTGTCAGTAAGATTACTGTGTAGCACACACCAGACTCTGCAGCTCGTTTGTGCTGATGTGCTGTTCGTGTGTCAGGAAATCTCTCCCACAACTCACGGTCGATGGCGACCATTGCTTTCTTGACAAGGTCGGCCGCTGACCCTTGGATAGTTGTGTTGACTGCCTGTCGCTCAGCCTGGTGAGAAAAACATTGCCTTCTAAATTCTAATAGGACAGCTTTCGTTTCCGAATACCAAACCTGTGCATCGTGCTCTTCAAAGGATATGATTGTATCATGCTTATATTACAGTTTTTTATAATGTATGATACAATGACTATAATGTGTGAAAACGAGTTTAGACACATACGTGGGCCTTGGCGTGTGAGTTAGTGTCTTTGATTGCTGGTAGGTAGCGCCGCCGTCCCATGACGGTCTCCACGTAGCCCTGCTGTCGACATTTCTGCACCGTTGCTCGAAGGTAGTTCCTCATTCCTGCAACATGTTGTTATGTGCATGTGTTGAGACAGGTTTTAGATAGATTTCACATAACTGTTTTTGTGAAATTGTAACTGTAACATTATAACTTCATGCTACATATTGGTAACTACTACAAGGTATGTTAGTTACATCACTGTAAACAAGTTGGGCATTTTATTTTATCTTCTGCGAACGCAATCCTCATCCACATGTGACTCAGATGTTTCCATGATACTAGATCTATTCTGGTATTGCCAGCATACTGACCTGTGTATTTGGCTTTGAAGGATTCGATGAAGGCAGCTCCCTGGTTTTCATCCACCCCGATCTGTTCTCCCAAAGCCTTGGGTCCGATACCATACACCATCCCGTAACATACCTACAACACATAAACCCATACACTATCCCCCGAAACACCACAAACGAGTTTCAAAATTTAAGCATCATAAATGTACCACCAACCTGCAAAACACCCACATCAGTATCATAATGTTACCACATAACTCCATACACCATCTTCTTTACACTTCAAAAATGTAACCATCATAATGTACCCATTATTCCATACCCCATCCTGCAAAACACCTTCAATGTCATCATGTCACCATCATAATGCACCCCCATAATTCCTCATACCTTTACAAAACACACCCAAAACAGGGAGTCATCATAATGTATCTCATGTAATGCCATACCCCAACTTATGCACATAAAGCAATTAGAAGCAGTGAGTCACAACACATGATAACTATTGGTATGTATTCACCAAAATGTTTCCATTTTTTTTTACCATTTTTTGGTACATGTAGCGAATAATATACCATCTGCTCTGAGTCGCTGACCTGTTTGGCCTGCTGTCTCATGTCTGACGTCACCTCAGCCACGGACACGCCTCGCCACTGTGACGCAATCGTCTTGAACACATCTCCGCCGCCGTTCAGAATACTGCGGAGTTTTCTGTCTTCTGAGAGATGTGCGAGGATCCGGAGCTCCAGCTGAGAGTAGTCAGCCGCCAGCATCACGCCACCTGGGGGAGAGGGGGGTGTGAAACAGTACCATTATTATTATGAGATTATTATATCATGCAAAGTATCATGAAATCAGGGTACAAATCGAATATTACTAGTCTAGCTCATCAGATGAATTAGAGGAATAATTGCAGCAGTTATTAGTTTAGTAATGCTGAAGGAATCAGACAGAATATCGCAGAGATGGACAGTGATATATGTGACACTGACCAGTGAACGGTACGAAGGCGTGTCGCATGCTGACGGAGTACGATGGACCTGGTGTGTCCTCCAGACACTCGGCCCTCTGACGCGGCGGTGCGGCACGATACCGCCCTCTACAGGCCACGACTGGTACTACTGGACCTCCAGGACCAGTCGGGCTCTCACCGATCAAACCTGCAACACCAAGGGTAGAATGTCAACATTATGATACATGTAGCTGAAAAACATTGTTGCATTATGACATGCCAAGAATGCATGCATTATGATCTGACAGTCAGCAATAAATGCATGATAACAGATCTGATATCAATAACTGGCAGGGGATGAGGACCAGTAACAGATCTAATGCATTTGTATACATTTTAGATAACATGGATACATTTTATTAGTTGTATTCCTGAGATTTAGGCTACATACTTCGAGATATTTGTTATAGATTAAAACATTTTCTGCACCCATATCATATTAGTATACATAGGATAAGCAGCAAGTTCTTCCACTGGTGTTTATTTTATTTGTGAATAAGTTTTAGTCAGTGGTTGCAAGGCTCTGTCGATCTTTGGTTGTCCTGACTGAGATAACACACTATTGATTATCATGTCAATATCACCAAGACCCTTTGAGGCAGTCCACCTATACTTCTAATTCACACAGACTACGCGACAAAACGACAACCAGCACACTGCATGAATGACCAGCAATCACTGGCTACGACGTGTTGATCAAGCTCTTCACACGGTCCGCACTGAAGAAAGGGGGGCGGCCACTCAATACCCGTGTGTAAATAACAAACAAACAGCACTTGCATAAGGACTGTTGTTATGACTTATTATACCCAAACGTGGACACAAGCAGGTATCAGGCAGTCAGATAACAGCGCGTTATTGCATGCAGCAAACCCAGCGAATATTCATCGAGGAACTCAAGTGTGTGTCTTCGCGTCAAATTTCAAACAAAATCGAGGAATGTTTTGTCAGACGCGTGTTGATTTGAGCCGGGATAACCTCACATGGTTACAGGAGGTAAATAACTAAGTGCGACTATAACACTAGTATTGGAAACTCTGGAATACACAACATGGACGACATGAGAAAAGTATCAATGTCACATGTAGGAATACTAGTATGAAATTGTACCAGACATGAGATTGGAAACCTGACATGTAAGTAATCTATGAAATTGAACTGCAAACATCTACATAGCCAGCTAAAAATGTGATAAAGAATTGTGATAAAGAACTTAGAGTTTCAAGTACATGTAAATCAAGTTTCATGCATCAACTTAATTGTATCCCCCGAACAAAGTTCGGCGGATACTATGGATTTACGATCGTCGCGCCGCCGCGTCCGCGTCCGCGTCCGCAGACACTTTCTTGTGAACGCGCTGCAGCTTGCAAATATGAACCGATTTTGATAATATTTCATATGGACATGTCTTATGGTGAGATCTGGACACCTATCGATTTTGGTTGCCATAGCAACCAAAATAGCCGATTGGCGTAACATTTTGTGCTCAAATTAGCCTGTTTAACACACATGGGTTGTGAACGCTCTACAGGTGGGAGTTTTTTCAATGAATGATGATGAAATCGCACAGGCTCAATGAGAAAGACCATCACACGAAACCTATTGTTTTTCAGAATGATCGAATAAATATTAATAAGTTTGAGAGGTTAACTTATTACGACAATTAAAATACCTACTTTGACATGTGTGATCACTCCAATAACCTGTACTATGAAAGCAAATTGCACTGGATTCTTGTTCAGAATACAGAACGGATGTTTTTGGTGAAAAAAGAACATTATTACTGAATAAGTTAACATTGGTTTTACTAGTTAAGTCTATTATTGACCACAATAAAAATAGTTAAGACGAGAAACATTTATTATTGAGCTCAACAAGGTAAAGGTTTTGTCCAGTAGAGATTTCACAGGTGTAACCGAATAAGTTAACATTATTTTTACTAGTTAAGTCTATTATTGACCACAATAAAAATAGTTAAGACAAGAAACATTTATTATTGAGCTCAACAATTTAAAATTTTTGTCCAGTAGAGATTTCATGGGTGTAACCGGATAAGTTAACATTATTTTTACCAGTAAAGTCAATTTTTACTTCGAATTTCAACTTGAAACCAAGTTTGGCACATATTATGAATTAAAATTTAAACTATGGTTAAAAGTTGATCTGGCTCCAATTTCGTCATCTTGAAATGTAGTTTTGATCCATTTTACTATGAATTTCAACTTGGAACCAAGTTTGGCACATAGTATGAGTTGAAATAGAACTTATAGTGAAAAGTTTGATCTGGCTCCAATTTAGTCATCTTGCAACTTGGAACCAAGTTTGTCAAATATTCTGAGTTGAAATATAGCTTTAGGTGAAAACTTTTATCTGGCTGTAATTTCGTTATTTTTTTCGAACATGTCGAAATGGAAATTCGAATGCAGTGATTTTAGTGGTGATCTTGAATTCGACCTTCAATAAGCTTGAAAGGTTTAACACTCACAATGTACATCAGCGATATATTTGGGGCAACAGGGATGATAGGGCTACGGGGGATACACCCAAGCGGTCGTAGGCGACCGGAAGCGTCTAGTCTCTCACAACTTCATTTATAATAGAGAACCAACAACTGCTTTCGATGATTTCCATACTTAGATCTCCTGTTATTACACACTAGGAAAGCATATTGATTCGCATGTTGTTGAAGCATGTTTTTATCTTGTAGTACTTGTACTAACTACTCAGTCCTCAGCGAGGCACCGGGGCAGTCATCTGATTCTTATAACCTCAATGTACTTTCTTGAGACTGATAAAGGCATCAAATATTGATCACATCTTTAAACAACATGGCATTTCAGAACTTTCTGCTCCAGTGGTGTGGAAATTTCGGTCAGCCTATCATATTATTTATGGTAATTTTGTTCTTTTGTTTGCAGTTATCATGGTTACCATGAGGATATTACTATAGCAACACACCACACTAAGTGAGGATGGCGTCTGCCGTCACATACCACAGGCCACAGGGGAGTCAGGCCCAACCCAAACACGGTAACCATAGCTACCAGCACCCACAGTCCACCAAAACTTAGTGGTCACTGCACAAGGTTTCAATCACCTGTTCAACAGCCTCTTGTAAACTGGACAAAATCCATACATTCTGACAACAACACGAAACACAAGTATTGTAATTGATACTCAACAGACAATTAATTGTGTACAGGTCAGATTTATGGCCCTATCTACATAATCTACTGTATCACATAGTTCTGTTGCTGGCTTAGCATCGTAAAGTCAGCAATGCTTGTGAGAGGAACGATCTACTGCTTACATGCATGAGAGTGATATTCACAGGCATGTGAACAGTAACATTTTAAAGTTGAGATAGTTTCTCAATAATAATGTATTTGATGAGGAAATGTATATGTGTATGCATTGAATATCATAACCACATAATTACATTCTTCTCTGATATCAAGCTTTTTATGATCTTAGTGAAAATGCCACCCAATCGTTAATATTTTTTGAAAAAAATTTTGTCATCCATTACCATACACATGATACATATATAAATTTGTATTGAATGTTACTCGGCTTAATTTGTTCATATATTTGCTTTCAATCCATGTATATGTTTATTGCTTTCAGTATCCCTGGGCATCAGTGTGTTCGTCGAGTCAGTCAACTACCCGAAATCCCGGAAAATCAATAAATCTAACCAATCACAGGCCTTCCTGAAGTCAATGCGACACTTTTACGACCTTGTGCTGAGCGACTTCAGCAGGTCGTCCACAAACTGTATGGCTTATCTACACAGCGTCTACTTGTGTGCGGACCTTGCAATGACCTTCACCCCCGGGGGTCTGACCTTCACCCTCATGTGCCCTGGGGACCAGGCGGCCGGTCTCCATGACGACGCACATACGGGAAAGCTAAAACAGGCCCTACAAGACCGACTGGTCACCAGGACAATGCTCTGGCAGCTCAGACTTGAGGAATTATGTGTCGGTGTTGATGTACAAAATAAATTATAGCACATATTTCATTTTTTGTTTCATTACTACTATATCACACCTATTTTTTTACTTCATCCAATTCAAACTTCATTCATCATGTTCATGAATGTTCATGTTTATATCTAGGAAACAAATCTCATCCAAACTAAAAAAATAACAGCAAAGTCATGAATGTTGTGGAACACATAAATATAGTACCGTATTGGTCCTAGTAGTAGCACTTTGAGCCAAAGCAAGACCAAATGCAGCAGCGATCACAAAAGTGGCGTCAAACTTGAGGTCAATTTTAAGAAAATCACTGAATAATATACCTATAGCCTTTATTCCCTTTTTTATGATCCAAATATTATGAATGTATGGATTGGAACACTCCAAGATCTTATTAGAAAGATATGAAGTGGATTATTTGGTTACAAAAATCAAACATTTTTGGGCAAAAGAGGGGGCCGCTCTACTAATAGGGCCACTATTAGGACCAATACGGTATGTCTGAAATGTCCATTCAGTTGTCATTATAGCCAGCATTATGACTATTATGTTCCTCTATGTAGACTGTGGAGAAGTGTATTGGAAGTGTGATGATTGAAAGTGATCATAATGTAACCATAAGGCATCAGTGTATTGCTATTCTATTACTATCCATCATCATAATGTAATGCACATAAACAGCTCTCAAAATGGCTTGCCAATGAAGGTTCAACCAGGTTATACTTCCGCACTATATTGCCCACACTGACCTGGGAGCTGGATGTCAAAGTCCTTGGGTATGTTCTGTACGTTAGGCTCGGTCATTGACACTCGGCCCGTGGCAGTGTGCGTCTGTGCGACACCGTGTACCCGGTCCATGTCTAGCCATGCACACCGCACACACTCCTTCTGGAAGGTGAACACGACCTTTGTCAGAGCCATGTTGATTCTCCTCCACTCCAGGATCACCTAGGGGGGGCAAAAATATCTTGGTATTTAAGTGATATAACAACAATATTTCATCCTAAACTTATGAAAATTGTCACTAAGATAATGTAGGAAGACAAAGTTTGATGGCCAATTGTTTAGAAGGATGTGATCCCCAAATTATTTGGTGGACATATATTTCGTTACCACGAAATTTGCCAAATAACTTGCCCACAAAACTTATTACACTACCGTATATAATTTATACTGTCATGAAAAATCTGGAATATCCACAAAGTGTACAATGATGTTACTTAGAACCTACCCCGGGCAGTGGATGTAAGACCTTCAGTTTCTCCAGGATGTCCTTGTTGGTGCTAAAGGCCTGTTTCTGTCGCCCCCTGGCATTGCCGCGGCGAGCGGGGCTGAGGGTTTTAGTGACCATGGGGGCACTTGGATCTCCACTAGGGGGCAGTCTCAGCTCTACAAACAAGACCTGCAGGGCAAGTGATGGAGGAACACGATGTGACATATTTGATAACAGGCCTGGAAGATCATTTCAAGACTATTGAAGGGATTAATCCTAGTGTGAAGATTCAATGAGGTCTTCAATTTTTTGCGTTTTTGATGATAGTGTTGTATGCCTGGATAATGTTTCACACTGTTTTTAAACATCAAATTGAATACTGTACCAGTATTTCCTCGATTAAGGGCCCGGGCACCTTTTAGCAACTTTTACCCCCGGTGCTCATATGAGGCAGGCGCTCATTTAAGGCCCGGTGCTCATTGTTATAACGTAAGTTATCAAATGAGCAGAATGAGAAAGGATGTCATACCTGAGCAACATCGTCAGTAGATGTAAGGGAAAAGGTGTGACCTGCGAGCTTGTAAGCCTGTGACTCTAGAGCAGACATCTTGGCCAGCAGGATACTCTTCTGAGACTCACACTGTGTCTGGCTGAACCCTGAACATTCGCAAGAAATAGCAAGAACTTTCAATATGCAACTGTGCTTATAATACAAGGCAATACACATACACAACAAAATATCAGAAAATGTGTGACATACATGTACTACTGAACTACTATTACTTTCTAACTACGAGAATGAGTATCATACATTTTTCTTTTTTTCTATAAATCATTCATGAATACTGTTGTACACACAAATAATCTACAGTAATCAGCTCTGAAACAGGTCATGAGAACATCTTACGTTCACTTGGCTCTCACCTATCCCGTTAAGCTCCATGCGAGCCAGCATCACGACAGAAGGCATCTCTATCTCCTGGAAGGCGGTCCAGAGGTGGTGCTCCCTGAGCCGGTCCTCCAAGGTGGGCATTAGGTGCCTGGCTAGGACCGCCTCGATGGAGGCTCTGACCCGACCGGATCCAGGGTTCTCCGGGTTCAGAGCCACACTCCCCAGACCAATACCACCTCCGAGACCTACTCATTAGGAAAAAAAATTCTTACACGTGGGATTCATCAACAACACATCTTGAATCTCATGACTGAGGGCAGTAAAATGAAACAGCAATGTGTTATATTATCAACTTTCCTCTGTATGAAATTTTGCCAGACGTCAGTAACTGACCTTCGAGCAGGTGAGACTCCAGGGGGAGGTGGTTGTTGACGAGACGGTGAAGATTTTTCTCCCTCTCCCCCGGGTCCAGTAACCAAGTGGCGACCTTGGGGTCCCGAGCCTCGCCCTGCACCCACAGGCCACACCCCCGGGCCAGCGACTTCCACTGCTCCTTCAAGTCAAAAGTCACGACGACCCGTGAGGTCGAGGTGGAGGTCATTTCTAGGACAACCTTGACCTTGTCCAGGCGCTGGGTCACTGGAAGGTCGCGGGAGACCGGAGGTGGACAGAGACTATCATCCAGGTCACCTTTGGATAGCAAAGTATGAAATATTTGCCACATGTATATTTCCAGGTTAGATCAGTTCAACACAGCTTAAAGCTGTTATATATCATAGAATCTCTTATAGCATTGATATTTTATGCCTCATGGCAGCCAATTTTGAAGTTATCTAGTGCATCTTATCTGTGCTGGTACGGTATCTATTTAGTTAATGTATCTATCAAGAAAGGATATGTAACATCACTGTTGACAAGCCTCACATGGTGGGTTATACTTGGTGAGAGCCACAAAGTAAGCATCCCTGTTGTCCCAGCTGACTGCCAGACCTGTTATCACCAGACCTGTGCCCTCAATCAGCAGTCCGTCAGGGTCCGATGGCTTCTTCCTAGGGGCCGCTAGAGATACAGATAATTATCAAATCCTAGTCATCACCATGCCGACCATCATGCAGTACAGATACATTACTCAGTTGATAGCCTAATGACTTACCTTTGCTGAATTTTCCACCTATCACAGCAGCTTCAGGGACATATGTCGGCACTTTCTCACAAACCACGCTGATCGAGAATGTTGACTTTGTCTTCCACTCTTCAATGAAACTCTCAAAGAGTTCCACATGTGACGCGACATCTATGATCGTGAACGACTGGTTGGTGCACTGAAGGGATGTGCTGAGAACATGGCTGATATCTAAGACGTTACTCCCCTGTCGCTTGGACTCCCGTCGTGGAGTCGTTGATCGTGGTTTCTTGCTGGGGGTGTAGACTGCGCCTCCCACCAGCCTCTGAGGCGTGGAAACCTTGGATTTGTTCAGTTCTTCTTTGGGAGGCGTTGGAGGGACACAATCACTTACGTCGCTCTCGTTTAGGGACGAGTCTGGAGCTGGTGACTTATCTGAAAGGTCAGCCTTTCTCACTAGTTTTGGTGGTGATACATGTAAAGTGCCCTTTTCCTGGGACTTTCGTTTACGATTCTGTTTCATTCCTGGACCAATTCTAGTGGTCTTGCCATCAACCTGCTTAGACAATGGAGTTTCTCCACCGTGCTGCTTCACTTGGCCGTAATCTTCACAAAAAACATCCAAGATGGCCGTCATTTCAGGACTGAATTGTGCGGACACCTGGTGGTTGGAATTCTGTTCTCTCACTGGTGTACATATTTGGGACTTTTCAGTTCTCACTTTTGTAAATGATCTCTTCTGCATAGCCCCATTCAGTTTAGGGGATGTATGATTCATGCACTCATTGGTGAAATTTAACTGCGATTCCGTTCCAAAGTCTAAATCTCCCTGCAGCATTGAAAGTCTTATAGAATCCATCAACAGTTCATTTTGTGACTGTTGTTTAGGAGTTTTCATTGTATCTTTATCACAGATAGGCTTTCCCTGAGTTTTGATATCACTGAGTTTTTTATCATTCCGTGGCTGAGCATTATTCACAGTTGACGCCGGTGCGACTGTTGAGCAAGTAAACGTGTCACTCATGTTCATGGCAATGTCCATGTCTTCCTGCAAATTGGTATATCCAGAATTCATTATTGTATCCCTCGTTTCACTTTCTTTTCTAGTCACTTTTCTTTTCTGGTTGTCTTTCTTCTTCAACCCCAAAAGGTCACATTTTGAAGTTTTGACAGGTCTTATTGTGCTATATTCATGTGTCTTCAAGTCCTCATTGCTCATGTTTTCCTTGGGGAGATTATTTATCACAGCCTGAGGTTTCATCACTCCATTTTGAGAGCACTCCCGGCCTGTTGCTGAGCACATAGTACTGCTGGTAGCTGATTCAGGGACCCTCTCAAAACAACTGGCAGGGAGTAATACCGTTGGGGGACCATATCCACATTCACCACTCATGACATTGTGATCTGAGGGGCCATCTCCACAGTGAGCTTCCATGTCACTGTCATCAAGAACAGCATAATCCTGGTCACTGCTTCCATCCTGACTATGAACATGTTCACTCTCCACACCATAGTCCAGCTGTTCCAACAACATGGAACCTTCGAAAACGTCTCCACTCAGCTTACGGATGTACTTGTTGATGTGTTCGTCCACGTCTGCACTCGGGGTCAGACGAAGGTTCAACTCTTCCGAGTCATGATTGGTCGACTTTGCGGAGTCGCCGTCATCATCCCCATCCAGAACTTGTCCCGGCAGCGAGTCATGGCTCAGGTTATTCTGGGTGCAGTAGTTGTTCATGTACTCGCCCATGAACGAATCCTGCTCCATCTCCATCGAGCACATTGACAGCACAGCCTCCTCAGGTGGGGCTGGAGTCTTCGGAGCCATTTCCGGAACAATGCTAGTTCCTGTTCTCTTTGGCGAAGTCTCAGTTGAGAGATTACTGGTCGTTTCCGCTGTTCTACTTTGTATGTCTACTTCAAGTATTTCCTTTCCTCTTGCATCCACAGATGAATGTCTGTGGTCACCACTGTTGCGTAGCTCTCTGACCTTGGATACAGAGGCGACAGGTTGCGTCCAGTCGGCCAAAGCATTCATGGCCTGTGTGTCGAGGAAGAAGCTGTCATTGGTCAGGTCGTTCACCCCGGTGTCAGGCTGCTCACTGTACAGGTCCTGAGATGACATTCTCCTTGACTTCTTCAATGAACTCTCAGCCGCATAAATCTCTTCCACCTGAGCATGAGACATTTCCTTGAACACATTGGATGACCTTCGTACAGACTGCTCTCTTTCGGACTCCAGAATTGAATTTGTGGCGTCAGGTTTGGCACCTTGTCTGTCAGGATCAGACCTTGCTGCTGGTAGTTTGAAGGTTCCTTCGCATGTTTCTCTGGATGATGGCTCATCCTTGGGCACTGTCTCGTTCTTGCCAAACTGATTGTTCTGTCCATTCACTTGAACATGATGAAGCACCTCCAACTGTGGACTCTCAGTAGCAAGAGTGGATTTTGACATTGGATCATCCTGCAGTCTGTTATTTATGCTATGTGTAGTGTCTGCAGAGGTAACCACATGACTTGTTCCAGCACTAATGGAATGGATTCCGCTGTCAACTCCGAAAAATTTACTCATATTTGATGACTGATTCATTGCACCTGTATCCTTCACACTCTCATTTGATTTGTGGTCGCTTTGCACACATTGCTTCCCCGTAGATTCCGAGGTCGTAAACCCTTGTTTCTTTGAGGAAGCTTTGATGTCTAATTTAGCTCTCAGTTTCTCTGTGTTCATACCGGGGACACTTTTTGGTGTTGAGTCCAAGCCACTAGCTGTGATTTTTTCTGTTACTTCCTGCAGTTTTTTAGATGCTGCAAGTGGTGGACTAGATTTAGGCGAAGGTTTTGACTTGCGCAGACTTGCTATTGTTGCATTCATGGAGGGCGGAGGGCTGATGATGGATGTGTGGCCAGAGTTGTTCTGTGATTTCGGTGAGACGTTCTCTTTTGTAATATTACTGCTGCTGTGACGGCGTCTTTGCAAGCGAGACTTTTGACTGTTCGACTTCAGTCGCTTCTGAGAACTGTTTCTCCTCGAGCTGTTGTTGGATTTGCTCGGCGCTCGTTTCGGTGTCACATTTTCTGAAACAACCATGAAATATTTTAGGTAGTAGATTCAAAACCAGAAATCATAACCCCTCTAATAAGACACCATACTTCTCAAAATTGAAGTTCTGTGAGAAAAGCGCAATATCATTAACACCAAATAGGAATACACTGTGGGATTTTACTGGATTGACAGTACCTGAAATATCTTATCATTTTCTCAAACCTAAAAATACCAAAAACAAAAAGACAAAACTAACCTTTCTCAGTAGAAGGAGCCCACTGGACTCCGATCTGTTGGAGGTCAGACTTCAGCAGAGTCTTAGCCTCTTCTGTGATGAGAACAGCTGCCTCGAGTTCAGTCAGACCCTTACGACCCGTCACATGGATACACCGGGACTGCTGCCTTTCCGCCACCTCCCACTTCGTCTCCCCCTCGCCAGCCTTCTTACTGCAAGTGGACGGCAGAAAAAGATGTACCCGCTAAAAAAGTTTCTTACCACATATGGTCATAAAATTTTGAACAAATCCGAACCATGAAAATCTATATGCTTTTTCAACTCAACCCGCACCTCTCGAAAGGCACAGCGTTTTTGAGCAGCCTCTCTATATCCTGAGGTTCAGCGTTGCTGAGAGCCGCGACTGTTTGGTACCCGCCGTTGTACAATGTTCGAGCACGATGAGCGTTCAACGCGGAGATCCGCACGAGGTCAACAAGTTCACGCTGGACACCAAACGTCAGGCGGCTCTGGAACTGGGCCAGTAACAACTCCAGACTGGTCCAGCCGAGGCGCGAACAGAACACGGTCACCATACCTAGCGCAGAGAGGGACAGGGTTTGTATAATAGAAGGCATCAATCAGAAATAGAAAAGGGCAAAAGTTCAGTGAACCAATGGTTGTAACATGCATGTAATGGCGATGGATGTTGAGTAGAACATACAGAATGTAATCCTGAGAAGATACTGATTATTTGACTGTTGTATCTGCTGGTTTTGACAAGCCCCCTTTTTCTTTCGAATAAGACCTACACATGTGCACCCATATTTAACATCCATCACTGCCTAATGAGAATGTCCCCGGACCTGAGAAGGTGGCTGCCGACTGCTGTAGAGACTGTAACACTCCACGAGTACAGCCGTACTTAGCAGCGACGTCTGGCAGCGGTACCTCATTGACCAAGTCATGCAGCACAAGGGCAGTGTAGAAGCGCTTGTGGATGTTGAGTGCACGGGCTTGCTGCGGAGTCTTGCTCGGCACCCGACCGTTGACGGCTCTGTGTAGGAAGGCCTCAGACACACCTACGAGTTCTGCGACTCTCTTCATATCGGTTGAGAGTTGCTCCCACTTACACAGGTACTGGTACCAGTCCATCGTACCCCACTGGTCCTGCATGTAGATAGGGGTCACCTGCAAATGAGCCGGAATGAAAGCTAGGTCAGGACCGAAAAACATAGCATGTGAATACTAGTAGTTTATACATGTATATAGACGTTTGTTTGAAAAACATTCCTGTATGGGCAGTGGTGCTTTTCAAAGATTTTGATTAATCATCAGATGAAATGTCATCAGATTTATGCGTATAAAAAGATGTATTGAAAATTGTTATCATCTTGATATTATCACAGTAATAGAAAGACTTTCCATCTGGACAGCAAATTCACAATCGAATCATACCAAGTATATGGTGTGTAGTTCATTCTCCAGTACGAAGCACTTCCGAGCTTTCTGTAGCTCTAAGAACACCGTGATCCCCTCATCAGGTGAGAGGGAAGACGCGAGGACGGCCGAACCGAGCTGTGTGGCCATGTAACGCTCTGTCTCAGTGCCATCTAGTGACACATTCAGAAGATACATGTACGTTGAGAGAAGGCTTTGGCGTCATCAGATTCAGATATCTACCCACTTTAGAGGCATCATTCTCAATGAATTATTGAAGATATCTAATCCATCCATACATATAGAGGGAAATATTATTCAATCACATAGAAAATACTGTGCAAACCAAAACATTAACGTGGTCTCACCTTCATCACTAGATTTCCTAAGGGTGATGAATTCGCTGTCAAGAAGGAACTGTATACAGGCCTCAATGGCACCTGTACTGCTGGTGCTGTCCGTCTGTGCATCAGCTGTCTGTCCATCCGCCACTTCGTCACCCGACTTCTCCTGCTCCAAAGAGGCAGCCAGCATTGTGCACTGGGCATAGAATGCTACCTCTTTCGGGGTGCTGGCGACTCCACTGACCACAACCTGCAACAATGTGAGAACACAGTGATTGTAGATGTAGTTGCTTCGAAGAGTGTTGATAGGGGATCTCATTTCACATGTATGTAAAGCTGAATTTCGCTATGAATCTACTCCTCAAGAGTAATCTCTGAATGGACTGAAACCCCAAAATCGATTAAGACAGGTAGCAGTTTAGATCAAGATTTTTAGGAAAATGAACTCGAAAATAATACGTAAGAAAGCATGAGATTAATATCCAAACTATTCACAAGTAGCACAACAAATAACCCACCCTTTCACACCCCCTCCCCCTTATACCTCGAGTATGGCGCGTTTCATGCTGGAGCTGAGACTGTCGCTGGCCGCCCGCACCAGACAGCTGTGGACAGGCGGGAGGGTGGAACTCATCAGCTGCTGGCCCTTGGCTCGCTCCGCAGGCTTACACACCAGGATACTCTCACCTGGGTGGGTGTGGGTGGAGAGGGGAGATAGGAATGTTGCAAATGTTCATGGTTACTGGCTATAGTAACAGTTACTATTTCTCGATGGAGATGTATCATTGGTTTCTTCACTATATACTATCATTAGTTCTTAATTATGAAGATATTATGAACATGTTTGTTCATATCATCATCCAGCCTGATTTATAATGCAGATACACAACACAAAATTTCACAGATTATCTGTGACTTTAATTTAGTGAATTAAATTTCGAAACAGCATGCATGGACACATGCACACTAGTTTACCAACCCAGAATGTCAACCCCCTTGCGGCCGGCCCGGCCGACCATCTGTTTGTACGTCAGCGTGTCTATGATCGTGCGGTGGAAGATTGGAGTGCGGATGATAACGCGGCGAGCGGGGAGGTTGACGCCGGAGGACAGGGTAGAGGTCGCCACTAACACTCGCACCGCCCCCTGGCGGAAACCACCCTCGATAATATCCCGCTCGTCAAATGTCAGACCTGGGAGGATTTAATCACTCAGATGAGTCGCGGTTTTTTTTTCAAACAACATCATATCAACTAGAAGAGATCATGGAGGTTATTATTATACACTATTATCACTAGAAAGTTTGCAATTGTTGTGCTCTAGTTGTAACTCAAGAAGATATTATTATCTGATAAGGATGAGAACTTCTGAACAAACCTGCGTGGTGGAATGCGACCCCCTGTGGGATCATACGACCCAGGACTTTATCAAGCCCCACGGGAGTTCTCTTCATCTGTTCCACCACATCTTTGATTGCTGTGAGGTTGAGGTTCACAGGGCAAACATCAGGCAGCTTCTTGGAACCTGTACACCGTGGACCCAACACCAGACATCTTATATTAATTTTATGATTTTATTATAATCTTGTTAATCTTATTCCAGATACCAATATACAATATCAAAACTTTTGATTTAGATCTACATATGGACAATGTTTCTTATTGTATGAAATATTATCCGCTTTTAATTTAAAACTGATGAGCAGTTGAGCATCTCTGCCAGAGTTCATCCAAGTATACTATGGTAACTCACGACAACGATATCATTATAACAACAACCAGCCCATAGCCCCACATAACCCCACCTTTTGGCAGGATGCCATGTCGGAGTCCGTAGAACTCCTTGGCTATGGTGTCTGCGAGTTTCTCACACCAGTTCTTGGTCGGACAGAAGATAAGGACGGAGTGGCCCCCAGCAACCGTCTCCAAGCAGAGCGGAATCACGTGGTCGTCATCGGCCGGGAAGGTCAGGGACAGGTCGATAGCTCGTACAGGCGCCATGGACGCATCGTACAGCTGTGGGCCGACCTTGACGAGCTCAGTCAGTGGCACCGGGCGGTAGTCAGTGTGGTAGAGATCCGCATCCAGCCACTGCGCGAGTAACGAGAGGTTCGGCAGCGTGGCGCTCATCCCCACAATCTGGACACGACTCTCTTCCTTACTTGTGCTGGAGGAGACAGAAAAGGATCTTTGTGAGACACGAGTTTTCAAATCGCAATTCTTATGTTGAAACTAATTCAGAGAAAAAGTTTGAAATCTAATATAAATTCAAGTATTGAGCAATAGTGGCCCTTGCGCAGGCTGAGTGAGAACCGAATCTTGACCTGTCTGTTTGCTGTTGTGTTCCCCTGGAAGCCATGTAGCGTACTTTAGTCAGCAGTAGCTCAAGGAGGTAACCACGGTGAGAATCTCCCACCATGTGTAACTCATCCACTACCAGCATACCTGACAACATGGGGAAGGGGAGGGGCCAAGGGGAGAGGGAGGGAGAGGGTTAGCATTGTAGTTCAACATTTATATTGTCATTACAGCTCCTGAGTTGTGGAGTAGATCTGTACTCATTGATATAACATAAATGATTACAATGCACTAATAGGCATAAAGTTGCTGAAAAGCCACACAAAGCATTCTTGAAGATCATAATGTACCCATAATCCTACATGATACAGGTACATGTAATTTCTACACACATATGTCTGATCATAATGCACCAAAATGTACAGTTTTGTGGTAACATCTTGATGTCATTCACATAGACACACTCACAAACTCGGTAAGCGGATACTCTACTGACTGAGCTGATCCATGCGCCCATCCTCCATCAGTCGATTGATGAGTCCATTAGCCTTCTCGATGGTGCACACAGCGACATCTAGTGAGGAAAACCCTCCAGCGGCACTTTGGCTGCCCATGTAACCCTCGACAACCAGGCCTGCGTCCTGGTACAGAGCCTGTGGGGATGATGTTTATAGATTTGAAAGATTTCTCATATTCTGATTGAAATGAGTACAAATTCATAGATCTTGTCAATTATATCTAGTCAAAATCTAGTTTATTCACTTCGTGTGGAGATGTACAAAAATTTGACTTTGTTAATAGCTTCACAAGTTGTTGTGATTTCTATGAGGAAAAGATGTATATATGAATAGCTGATCACAAATAGTTCATCACAATCAACAAACGAAGAACTAAAAGTCCCAAATGGACATGTCATGTGATGCAATAACAGACCTGGAGGTAGAACATTTTCTCGCGAGCGACGGAGACGAAAGGCAGGATGACGATGGCCTTGCGCTTGGTCTCGAGGACGCGCTTCAGGATCAGGAGCTCCGCAACTAGAGTCTTCCCGGCGCTCGTGGGGGCTGAGTAGACCAGGTTACCCCCGCCTACACGGAGGGAGATATAAAAAGTCTGGTGAAAAGGTACATGCAACTGATGGCTTTATCAACGAGTACTAGTATTTCAAATCTATGAATAATCACTGTACAAGGACGCAGGTCTGGTTTTCGAAGGTTACATGGGCAGCCAAAGTTGCTTTTTAAATTGATATTGAACAGAAAATGTCTTCACAATGGCACATTGTATGACTTCTACTCTGAAGATAGTGGAACAGAAAGATAATGTGTGAATAGATAACTATGAGTAAATTATGATTGCATACACCCATTACTTTTTCACTCAAGCAGTTTCACAATAGATATGATGACTAGAACGAACTCCAGTATTCAAACCTGTCAATACAACTGCAGGCTAGCATTTTGCCTAAAAATGGCTCAATCAGGTTTGTGGCTGTACACTAACCACAACACGTGTGTAGTTTCAGTATATAATGTAGTTAGCCCACCGGGACACCAGGCTTGCCATGGCAGGGGTGTATATATATACCGTACATATAAGCCCTGCATTTATGACCACTTGATCAGTATCGATACTGACAGGAAAGTGATCGGGTTTCAGCGAGTATGATTGATTGTATTAGAAAAGCCTTGATGTAGCTTGAGCAGTAATTTACATGGTTAATCAGGAGCGACCACAAACAATAGTTGTTTTTTCCCAGTGTTATAATTGAATTTTCACTGGGTTCCACTGGATTTGACTGGGTTAATCGCAAAGCAATGTTGAACAGTGAACAAGCTTTTGGAGACATTGATGACAAAATCCAGGATTTGAGTCGGTTACAGATGAACTTGGACACAATGGAAGAGACTTGTTTTGAGGCTAAGGAAATGGTGCGTCTCACAGCCGCAGAGCTTATTTCCGCCATCAAGGAGCATGAGCAGCGGCTTCTGAAAGACATTGACATATTCCGCGAGACTCAATACAAGAAATGTGGAACTCGGCGCGGGAGCCTCGATTCGTTCCTGGACGACATTTCAGAGAAGCGAGACAGATTAAATCATCACCATTCACAGCACAGGATAATTGACGATTGTGGAATCCACCTGGGCGACCACTCTAAACATGCTAAAGATGACCAAACGGAGAAGGTTCAGGAGCTGAACAAGATGCTACAGGCAAGCACCATCAATACAAAGGCAGTCACTGCTCAAAAAGTAGTGTTCAACCCAGTTCGCTGTAACACAAGCTTC
Source organism: Terebella lapidaria (assembly GCA_949152475.1). Classification (NCBI taxonomy): domain Eukaryota; kingdom Metazoa; phylum Annelida; class Polychaeta; order Terebellida; family Terebellidae; genus Terebella; species Terebella lapidaria. The sequence continues at coordinate 14,393,791 of OX424558.1, forward strand.
GGGACAATAGACTTTGTTAATAAGAATCCCCAAACCCCGATGATGAACAAAAAGCCTCTGAGATCGGTATCAGTCGACACACAGCTGTCTTCGTACCCACATCTCCTTCGTGTGAAATCCCCAACATTCCCAAGGGCTCGGTCGGAGTCGCTGAGTCAGCACCGCAGGTCACAGAATGGCCTTAGCGACCAGATCGGCAGTCGCACAAGTCTACAGAGATTGAGTCTGACACCATCCGCGTCCGACCAAAAGCTCTCGGGGATGCTGCTTGCGACAGCACCGATTACAGAAGTGATCTCTGAAAAACGTCTCTGGAAAGTCTCTAAAGAAGGCAGTCAACTTGGACAAGTAAACTGCCCAAATGATGTTCTTTTCCTTGATGATGGGAGTGTTGTCATCTCAGATCGAGATAACTTGCGTGTCCAGGTGTTTGACAACCAGGGAGTGGGTAGGAGGAGTCTGCTAGCCGGCGACGTCAAACCTAGGAGGATAGCTCTGACGAAAGACGGACACGTTGCAGTGACAGATTCGAAAAACAACACAATCAAAGTCGTTAGCTTGCTTGGCAAGGTCCTCAGTACTTGGGGCGGAAAGAAAAAACACAAAACCAACTTCTCTTGCCCCTGCGGTATCACGATCACCAGCAAAGGGCAGTTCATCATCTCCGACCTGGAAAAACATACGCTGACGATCGTGAACCCCGACGGGAAATCCCCACGCCCTCTGCAGACAACAAGTTCATGCTTCGAGTTCCACAGCCCGGGGTACGTGACGACCGACTCTCGAGACCGCATCCTCGTCTCGGACAGCTGGTATCAGACCATTTACGTCTTCGATGGCAATGGGAAACCGGCCTTCGAGGTCAGCAAGATCAACATGGAGGGAAGCCACCTCAAGTACCCCAACGGGATCTGTGTGGACGCTGAGGATAACATCTATGTGGCAGAATGGGGCAATCACACCGTCACCAAGTTCTCACCAGACGGGACCTTCCTGGAGCATGTGCTAACACGCGATGATGGGATACTGCATCCTGCTGGGATAGCAATTCACCATGGTCGGCTGGCCGTGACTGAGTATTCGGACGCACACTCCGCTGTCGGTGTGTATGACTTGAACAAGGCTAGCAGCGAACCGGAACTGTGAAGTGCGAGATATATTTGTATACATATTTGAAAACTGAGGCCGAAAGTGCATTATCTTACATTTTTGCTTTGAGAAATATTGGTCTTAACAGACAGCGAATATGTCCCTTATTCAGTCTAAGCATTGCTGGTTAGGTATAATCATCTCATTTACTTTGCATTAAAAAACAGCACATTGCACTTGGTTTTTGATAGGATGTCTGAGACATCTTGCAATCTTCACCAAATCTCAAGTACAATTCTATACATACAAAGAACACATACTGTATGATGCACGCATATGACTTTGTAATGTTACAGTGTGTCAAGTTTATGCTGGTGTAAAGTTGATGTTCATATTTTGCAGTGTCAATATTTTCTGTAATGTTTTGTATTGCACATTTTGTTGACATTATTTACTGAAAAAAATAAACACTGCTGCAGTGTACAATATACTCTACATGTACTACCAGTAAGTATCTTCAAATCAGTGTGATAATTCAATATGACAATGTTTCAATCTATGTAAATAGGATGCTGGGGGAATTTCCAGTGCATGCCAAAACAATGCCATATATGCATGCACACTGGTTGACATCATCAATCATAGTGACAATATGAAAGTGACTGTCAAACAACAAGAGTGTGTTGAACAAGCTATCGGCACGCTTTACTTCTTCACACTAATGAGTACAACAGGGTTCAAGTGTGTAAGCCACGGTATTAGAATGACCCAGACATCCTGGTAACCAGAGGCAGAAGCAGGCATTGAAATCACCACACATGATCGTGATGATATAAAACCACAGAGATAAAGTATCTTACTATTTGATAATTTATTTGCTTTCTTTACAAGACAAAGGTTATCATGGTTATCACAATAAATTGATTCAAGTCGGGTTAATCTTTGTGCTGATGGAATTACCTACACTGGTTTTTCAGTCGGGTAACAAATCGACAATCTGTGTTGGGATTTTGTTCATACACTCACAAAACTACATGTAGGAAATGAATGACACACACACACACACACAACACAGTGGGTCAAGGTGGCCTTACTTTCCTCATCTCCTCAGGTTTCTCAGAGTTCATGACACGAAACGTGCTGAAGTGGCCGGCACACATGCACGTGTCAAGTGTCAAATATGTGGCAAATCAATCACAAGGAGTTGTTACATTTGCTCAGAGTACAATGGGCACTTTCCTCCAACTGCCAAGCTATGAAATAAACATTCAAATGTTGTTGAAGGTAGAACTCGTCAGAGACCAGGAGGGAAGTGCAGATTATGTTTGAATCTGTATATGAATTTCATTCCCAAAATCTAGAGCCAAACCTTGATTCAGAACATTTTCAAACATCAGAAATATATCACAGAAATAATATATATGTATAAATTGCAATACAAAATTGTGGGCTCGTGGTACTTCACTCCAGGAACACAGTACACAAGCGTTACTAGTATCAGTACTCCACCACTCTCTGTAATGAATCAGTACATTTCCAGCAACATGAGCAAATGAGATTGCTCAGTACTCACTCAGTACATTTCCAGTACACAAGCACTCTCAGTACTCACTCAGTACATTTCCAATACACAAGCACTCTCAGTACTCACTCAGTACAATTCCAATACACAAGCAATCTCACTCAGTACATTTCCAGTACACAAGCACTCTCAGTACTCACTCAGTACAATTCCAATACACAAGCAATCTCACTCAGTACAATTCCAGTACACAAGCAATCTCAGCACTCACTCAGTACAATTCCAATACACAAGCACTCTCAGTACTCACTCAGTACAATTCCAATACACAAGCAATCTCACTCAGTACAATTCCAGTACACAAGCACTCTCAGTACTCACTCAGTACAATTCCAATACACAAGCAATCTCACTCAGTACATTTCCAGTACACAAGCACCCTCAGTATTCACTCAGGACAATTCCAGTACACAAGCACTCTCGGTTCCTCAATCAGTACATTTCCAGTACACAAGCACCCTCAGTATTCACTCAGTACAATTCCAGTACACAAGCACTGTCGGTACTCAATCAGTACATTTACAGTACACAAGCACCCTCAGTATTCACTCAGTACAATTCCAGTACACAAGCACTCTCGGTACTCAATCAGTGCATTTCCAGTACATAAGCACTCAGTAGTCACTCAGTACAATTCCAGTACACAAGCATGCTCAGTACTCAATCAGTACATTTCCAGTACACACGCACCCTCAGTCTCAGTACTCACTCAGTACAATTCCAGTATACAAGCACTCTCAGTACTCACTCAGTACATATCCAGTACACAAGCACCCTCAGTATTCACTCAGGACAATTCCAGTACACAAGCACTCTCGGTACTCAATCAGTACATTTCCAGTACACAAGCACCCTCAGTATTCACTCAGTACAATTCCAGTACACAAGCACTCTCGGTACTCAATCAGTACATTTACAGTACACAAGCACCCTCAGTATTCACTCAGTACAATTCCAGTACACAAGCACTCTCGGTACTCAATCAGTACATTTCCAGTACATAAGCACTCAGTATTCACTAAGTACAATTCCAGTACACAAGCACTCTCAGTACTCAATCAGTACATTTCCAGTACACAAGCACCCTCAGTACTCAGTACAATTCCAGTACACAAGCACTCTCGGTACTCAATCAGTACATTCCTGTACACAAGCACCCTCAGTATTCACTCATTACAATTCCAGTACACAAGCACTCTCGGTACTCAATCAGTACATTTCCAGTACACAAGCACCCTCAGTATTCACTCAGTACAATTCCAGTACACAAGCACTCTTGGTACTCAATCAGTACATTTCCAGTACTCATGCACCCTCAGTATTCACTCAGTACAATTCCAGTACACAAGCACTCTCGGTACTCAATCAGTACATTTCCAGTACACAAGCACCCTCAGTATTCACTCAGTACAATTCCAGTACACAAGCACTCTCGGTACTCAATCAGTAGATTTACAGTACACAAGCACCCTCAGTATTCACTCAGTACAATTCCAGTACACAAGCACTCTCGGTACTCAATCAGTACATTTCCAGTACATAAGCACTCAGTATTCACTCAGTACAATTCCAGTACACAAGCACTCTCAGTACTCAATCACTACATTTCCAGTACACAAGCACCCTCAGTACTCAGTACAATTCCAGTACACAAGCACTCTCGGTACTCAATCAGTACATTTCCCGTACACAAGCACCCTCAGTATTCACTCAGTACAACTCCAGTACACAAGCACTCTCGGTACTCAATCAGTACATTTCCAGTACACAAGCACCCTCAGTATTCACTCAGTACAATTCCAGTACACAAGCACTCTCGGTACTCAATCAGTGCATTTCCAGTACATAAGCACTCAGTAGTCACTCAGTACAATTCCAGTACACAAGCATGCTCAGTACTCAATCAGTACATTTCCAGTACACACGCACCCTCAGTCTCAGTACTCACTCAGTACAATTCCAGTATACAAGCACTCTCAGTACTCACTCAGTACATATCCAGTACACAAGCACCCTCAGTATTCACTCAGGACAATTCCAGTACACAAGCACTCTCGGTACTCAATCAGTACATTTCCAGTACACAAGCACCCTCAGTATTCACTCAGTACAATTCCAGTACACAAGCACTCTCGGTACTCAATCAGTACATTTACAGTACACAAGCACCCTCAGTATTCACTCAGTACAATTCCAGTACACAAGCACTCTCGGTACTCAATCAGTACATTTCCAGTACATAAGCACTCAGTATTCACTAAGTACAATTCCAGTACACAAGCACTCTCAGTACTCAATCAGTACATTTCCAGTACACAAGCACCCTCAGTACTCAGTACAATTCCAGTACACAAGCACTCTCGGTACTCAATCAGTACATTCCTGTACACAAGCACCCTCAGTATTCACTCATTACAATTCCAGTACACAAGCACTCTCGGTACTCAATCAGTACATTTCCAGTACACAAGCACCCTCAGTATTCACTCAGTACAATTCCAGTACACAAGCACTCTTGGTATTCAATCAGTACATTTCCAGTACTCATGCACCCTCAGTATTCACTCAGTACAATTCCAGTACACAAGCACTCTCGGTACTCAATCAGTACATTTCCAGTACACAAGCACCCTCAGTATTCACTCAGTACAATTCCAGTACACAAGCACTCTCGGTACTCAATCAGTAGATTTACAGTACACAAGCACCCTCAGTATTCACTCAGTACAATTCCAGTACACAAGCACTCTCGGTACTCAATCAGTACATTTCCAGTACATAAGCACTCAGTATTCACTCAGTACAATTCCAGTACACAAGCACTCTCAGTACTCAATCACTACATTTCCAGTACACAAGCACCCTCAGTACTCAGTACAATTCCAGTACACAAGCACTCTCGGTACTCAATCAGTACATTTCCCGTACACAAGCACCCTCAGTATTCACTCAGTACAACTCCAGTACACAAGCACTCTCGGTACTCAATCAGTACATTTCCAGTACACAAGCACCCTCAGTATTCACTCAGTACAATTCCAGTACACAAGCACTCTTGGTACTCAATCAGTACATAGACAGACATATTTATTGACCCATTATAGGAATTTGTGTGCTGGTACACAAGGCATGAAATGATAAACTTAACTACAAGTACATGTACGTGTTGAAAATATGAATAGACGCAGGGTGAAAACTCCTTCTATACATTTGTGTTCTGCAGGGTATGGCACACAGCCTGGAGTTAGACCTCATCGTGGAATACTGCAAAAGATGACACCTGCTTGTCATTATGGCACACACTTTGTTATATACACAGTTGACGTATAGTGTGTGAGGGTCAGAAACACTGGCATTAATCAGTAATGCCAGTTACTATTTATACTATTTACTATACATTTCCAGTACTCATGCACCCTCAGTATTCACTCAGTACAATTCCAGTACACAAGCACTCTCGGTACTCAATCAGTACATTTCCAGTACACAAGCACCCTCAGTATTCACTCAGTACAATTCCAGTACACAAGCACTCTCAGTACTCAATCAGTACATGTCCAGTACACAAGCACTCTCATGAAGTACTCACTCATTACAATTCCAGTACACAAACGCTCTCAGCACATTTTCAGTAAAAAAGTTATTCTTTGTTCTCACTCAGTACATTTGCAGTACTCGAGTACACTCAGTACTCACTCAGTACATTTCTAATACACAAGCACTCTCAGTACTCAGTACATTTGCAGTACACAATCATTCTCAGTACTCACTCAGTACATTTTCCAATACACAAGCACTCTCATTACTCACTCAGTACATTTCCAATACACAAGCAATCTCACTCAGTATATTTCCAGTACACAAGCACTCTCAGTACTCACCCAGTACAACTCCAGTACACAAGCACTCTCAGTACTCACTCAGTACATTTTCAGTGCACAAGCACTCTCAGTACTCACTCAGTACATTTCCAGTGCACAAGCACTAGCTCTCAGTACTCACTCAGTACATTTTCAGTGCACAAGCACTAGCTCTCAGTACTCACTCAGTACATTTCCAGTACACAAGCACTCAGCTTGCCATTCGAACATGCTGCTGATGCCCATCTGCTTGTATTTATTCAGGACTGCTTCAGGAAGACCCCAGGCTGACAACTGCAAGCGGTCATCTGTTGGAATTGCTGCAAATGGAAGAACATCATTCATGATATCGGAGTTGTCATCAAAGATAAAATTCAATAGCTCATTAAGAAATACATCATGAAATACATTATGAAGTTATCAAATACCTTCTAAAACCTTGGGACGATCTGGACTTAGAGATCCATCCAGGGTGCGTGACAGATCATGTTCAACTTGACTATCAACTTTTGAGGCAGCTGAAGTATTATTTGCTTCATCTTTAATATTAGCTGCTTCCATGCAATGAGCTGTGTCAGTGTATGGAGAAGGAAGTTCTGGAATTTTGAAGTCCTTGTTTTGTACACTTGATGTTCTCATACGCAGTTCCTTGGTCAAGTTTCTATCAGATCTCTGCTGGCATTTCTGAGTAATTTTTGGTGTTTTCATGCTACTGACAAGTTTGTCGATCTCGTCAGTGTCAGACTCATTCAAAATTTGCTGGAACAAATTTGGCTTACCATCTTCAATTACTTCATTTCTGGATGGGCTTATTTTGCTTTGCTTTTGCCTTTGTTTCAAATTTGTATGAGGTGTTGACACATGCATGGGACTATCCAGAGTTATTGTTGACAAATCCAGATCTTTCTCCAACAGAACTTCTATACTTTTAGCTGTATTCATGGGTTTATCAGGTGACTTGAGAGGTGGGATTTGAGCTGGGATTTGAGCTTTGGACTTCTGGGTTTCCCTCATTGATTTACTCTGAGAATTGTCACGTTTTCTGCTGACTGACTTATTTTCCTTGTTTGACATGTTTGATACGCTACAGCTCGGTGGAGTTTCTGCTGAGGATTTGATGCCACACGGCTTCTTTGACCTCAAAGAACGGGAATGAGGATTTTCATTCACACCTGGACCCGGTAAGCCAGGGCTACAATGCGTGTTCACTGTGCCTTTTGATTCTTCCACCGCCCTCGAATTCCATTGCCGTGACCCCCCAGTCTTCCCGGAGACATTCACGGCCTCCTGGTAGCCCTGCTCTATCTGATCCAGATGGTTTATCAGGTCTGCATCCAAATCACCTCCAAAGGATAAACTCAATGATGAACTGAGACCATCAGCTGCCACCTGGAAACACATAATTTTTGCACACAGAAATCAAACATTACACTTGCATATACATGTATGCGAAATTTTATTTCTGAATTCATGAACAATATACTTTTTGCACTCACTGGATCAACTTTTCCATCTGTTTGCGGCAGCTTGGAGCTTATGAAAAACAATTCAGACAAACTTTTTATTTAGGACCAAGATGACTGAAAAACTATTACAATGTCAAATCTTTCAAAATAATTTCAGTTACCCAGTTCCACCGATGGGAATTCGACCCAGGAAGCGCCTTCGCCCTGCACTGACGCTGTCAGAAGCCATGGCCACACAGGTTCCTTCCGACCGATGTCAAGCAACTGTACATTCGCTCGTCATTCGTCTGTGTTCTTCTACAGAGCCTTCTGCTGCTTCCATGCCTTGTTTAAGTTCATTCGACATGTATCCCAATCATGGCCCTGCAAAGTCAGAAATATCGGCATGTTAATGTCACAAAAAATGAGTACCCGGTAACAAGATGTCTATCATAACTCGACCACATTCCCCAGATATTCCGTGTGTTCTGGTGGAGCATTCTGTCAATGAGTATCAGTTCCTTGGTGTTCGTTAATATCAGAAATCAGCCATGATTCACCTTGGTAACTTGGCAATGTACATGTCCATTATACAGCCATGATTCACCTTAGTAACTTGGCAATGTACATATCCATTATACATGTCCTAAACTTCTATTGAAAGATCATTATTATGTGTGGATGAATGCTCCTATTACTGTGAAACGACTAATTGTGGCGGCTATTAAATTTGGCGGATGTGAGCCCCGCATTATTTGGCTTTAATTTGGCAGTTTCAGAACCACATATATATCTTAACATATATCTAGTTAATTTGGCGGATGATTTAATTTGGCGGTTTTTCCCCTACCGCCAAATAAATCGTCCGCCAAAATTTGACATTTTACAGTAATGCATAAGCAGCATAACACAACTTTTTCATTCTTCAACATGTTCTTCCATGTTGAAAAGTTTTTAATTTTGACAAAACTAATGCGTACTGTAAAACAACTAATTTGGGCGGACGATTTATCTGGCGTATTTGGCTGTAGGAGAAAAACAGCCAAATTAAATCGTCCGCCAAATAGATATATGTTAAGATTTATATGTGGTTCTGAAACTGCCAAATTAAATCTCTGCCAAATAACGTGGGGCTCACAACCACCAAATTTAATAACCGCCAAAATTAGTCGTTTTACAGTATTGTGTAATAAGAGTTCTGGATGGCTAGATGAAGACAAATCACTTTTTTCACGGTAAGATTATACCTAAAAAAAAGAGGTGGCACTTGCATTCGATCACATAGGACAGACTAGACGCTTCCGGTCGCCTACGACCGCTTGGGTGTATCCCCCGTAGCCCTATCATCCCTGTTGCCCCAAATATATCACTGATGTACATTGTGAGTGTGAAACCTTTAAAGCTTATTGAAGGTCGAATTCAAGATCACCACTAAAATCACTGCATACGAATTTCCATTTCGACATGTTCGATAAAATAACGAAATTACAGCCAGATAAAAGTTTTCACCTAAAGTTATACTTCAACTCAGAATATTTGACAAACTTGGTTCCAAGTTGAAATTCAAAGTAAAAGTTGACCAAAACTACATTTCAAGATGACGAAATAGGAGCAAGATCAAACTTTTCACCATAATTTAAATTTTAATTCATAATAATTATGTGCCAAACTTGGTTTCGAGCTGAAATTCAAGTAAAAGTTTACCGAAACTGCATTTCACGATAGCGAAATTGGAGCCAGATCGATTTTTTCACCATAACAAACTTGATTTCAAGTTGAAATTCAAAGTAAAAATTGACTTTAATGGTAAAAATAATGTTAACTTATCCGGTTACACCCATGAAATAGTTAAGACAAGAAACATAATATGTGCCAAACTTGGTTTCAAGTTGAAATTCAAAGTAAAAATTGACTTTAATGGTAAAAATAATGTTAACTTATCACACCCATGAAATCTCTACTGGACAAAACTTTTAAAATGTTGAGCTCAATAATAAATGTTTCTTGTCTTAACTATTTTTCTTGAGGTCATTAATAGACTTAACTAGTAAAAATGATGTTAACTTATTCGGCTACAGCCATGAAATCTCTACAGCACAGAAGCTTTACCTTGTTGAGCCCAATAATAAATGTTTCTTGTCTTAACTATTTTTATTGTGGTCAATAATAGACTTAACTTGTGAAAATAATGTTAACTTATTTGGTTACACCTGTGAAATCTCTACTGGACAAAACATTTACCTTGTTGAGCTCAATAATAAATGTTTCTCATCTTAACTATTTTTATTGTGGTCAATAAAGCTAACTTAACTAGTAAAACCAATGTTAACTTATTTAGTAATATTGTTCTGTTTTCACCAAAAACATCAGTTCTGTATTCTGAACAAGAATCCAGTGCAATTTGCTTTCATAGTACAGGTTATTGGAGTGATCACACATGTCAAAGTAGGCATTTTAGTTGTTGTAATAAGTTAACCTCTCAAACTTATTAATATTTATTCGATCATTTTGAAAAACCATAGGTTTCGTGTGATGGTCTTTCTCATTGAGCCTGTGCGATTTCATCATCATTCATCGAAAACTCCCACCCGTAGAGCGTTCACAACCCATGTGTGTTAAACAGGCTAATTTGAGCACAAAATGTTACGCCAATCGGCTATTTTGGTTGCTATGGCAACCAAAATCGATAGGTGTTGAGATCTCACCATAAGTCATGTCCATATAAAATATTATCAAAATCGGTTCAGATTTGTAAGCTGTAGCGCGTTCACAAGAAAGTGTCTGCGGACGCGGACGCGGCGGCGGCGGCGCGACGATCGTAAATCCATAGTATCCGCCGAACTTTGTTCGGGGGATACAATAAAACAAAAGACCAACATTGCCAGAGAAGGAGCGGTCTGCTCACCAACTTGTGAGTATATCTTGTTGAGTGATCTTGTTGAGTGACGGATGACAAGCCATCCGTCCTAAATTCGCCGCATTCCCAAATTTCAGGCCTTGTAATGTAGATGAAACAAACAAGTTCGATCGTCAATCGAGACTCTGATATCCAATCTTTGTTACATAGGGTCAGCACAAGTACAGATTTCGTTACTCGAGTACTCGGGTGTTGTGACTCGACTCGAAACCGAGTACTTGTAAAAAATTACCAAATGTAGATTGCCTTAGTCAAATTTTTCGAATAGATCGTCAATTCACCGTGTAATGCACTGGGACTGCCAGTAGACTGCTGGATTGATGAGTGGGGGCATTCAGAAGGTAAAATCGAACGTTGCCAAGCAGTTTAGAATTAAATATCGGATATATATATTCACTAAATTACTGAACAGCTAAGTTGCATTCCTTCTCATATGGGTGCTGACATCTTCTTTGCATCACGTGACTTAGTTCACAGTGCACTCGCTAGAGCCCAGAGGCAGCACCAGTGATTCGCCAGGTGGCGCAGCTAGTTCTTGTTCGAAACAATGTCAACAAGAACTCAAATTTCGATCTTTTTTCAACGTTTTGTCATGGTTTTGAGCGCTCATTTGGTGATATTTACTGAAAAAAAAGTCTTAGTTTCGTTCAACGAGTACTCGGTTATCAATTTAAAACTCGGTTCTTGCTGTGACTCGACTCGTTGACGAGTACTCGAGTACTTGTGCTGTCCCTATTGTTACAGTAATTTATTTTCCACAAAACGAACTTCTGAGATCTGATAATATTAAGTTGCCGAATTTTGGGATGCGGCGAATTTAGGACGGATGGCTCGTATATGTTGAATCGCCACTGGAGGAGCGGTCAGTTCAGAAATACAGCTGAGATCCACTCTTGGTATCTTAGGCTCTTTGGTACACACCGTCAACGATGTAAAAAAAAATCATCTGATCATGCCGATGTTTGTTTTTGCATTCCCCACTTTTTTATTCATATACAGCTATATACGGCAGGCGGCGATTAGGTAGTTACTTCACTCTGGGCTGCTGCTGAGGTCCGACCCACATGGGTCGGGCAAACCCAGGTGTACCACTCTCTCGGCGCTCGAGAGAGTGGGACACTTGGGTTTAGGGTCGGGCTATTCACTCCAGAGTGAAGTAACTTCACCTAGGCGGCGATAAGAACATGTCATTGATCTTTCGTCATGAATACTGAAAGACTGGTCTTTTGGGTGTATACCGACCAGTGATCAGGTGATTGTCCACCAAATCAAATGACACTAGATCTATCGGCGATGACGTGAATGTGTAGGCCTACTCACTGACAGTCACAGTGACTCAGCTAGCAACATGATGCAGACTTATAGACCTAGGCTAGTGTATTCAACAAAGTTGAATCCAGGATCCACATTTCCCCACTACCCATATCAGTAGGCCTATATCACTGGATCGTACACACCGTCAACGATGTCAAAACAAAATCATCTGATCATGCCGAAGTTTGTTTTTGTATTTCCCACTTTTTTGTTCGTGTTCGCCAGGCGGCGCTAAGAACGTGACATTGATTTTTTACCGCATGAAACCAAGTCACACTTGTATTCTTATGGAATCGACGAGAAACTGGGCTGCACATTTGAAAAGCTATCGGAAAATAAATGTGGCGATTTTGCCCAAAGATCGCGGCAGGAGTCTTTGCAAAACACTAGCAAGTATTACGGCCTGTTTTTAGACCGCTCGAGTTTGGAGCGTGCGCTGCCTAGCAACGCACTGTACTTGATCGCGCCCAGTAAACTATAACAATGGTTTGACCTAGTCTCTCCCCCCGCCTCTTGGCTCGATATATACGCGAGCATTTTGCTTGGTCTGTGAGATTGTCCCAGAGCAAGCCGAGAGGCAGGACGAGAGGCTCGCCATGAGCTTTACGTCCCTGTGTCTTGGGTAAGGCCTTCGCGGGCCCTAGGGACGATTTCCATTGGGGACCCGGGCTGGGGTAGAGACAGTTGCTGACTCGGGGGCGCAAGCCCTGTGGATCGCCAGTTCTCTTCTCCACCCGGGGTGGTGTGACACAGGCTCTGGCAGATCGTCGGGCTGGCTCAGAGTTCCATCTCTGCGACAGTGCCTTCGGCAAGGCCGGCCAGCAACATGCCCACGTGTACGGGTTCCGTGGTGCCGCTCGCATGGCATCTCGGGCTCTACACACGGCTACATTACCATAACTATGTAATATGCATGTTGTAGTTAAGGAGTTGGTGAGATGCATGTGTTATGTCGTAGTGTATGACGGCCGTACTCGTTCCGGGCTGACTGTACCTGGTTGTAGTATTCCGTAGAGTAGTGCCGGACGCCCTGTAGCAGGCGCCCGCCGAACTTTACATATATTTATCCATAGGCCTGCATATTTATTATTACCATAGGCATACGCTAATACCAATATGAGTAGCCTACTTATTATATAGGCCCCGGCCTACCTGAAACGAAAACAGCACTGCGATTAGTCCAAACGTCGACACTGTTAGTGTATTTGCCCCCAAATAACGCGAACATCTCAATTTTCATCGAATGGTGACAATATTTTCATCTTGACAGAAATAAAACCCTGAATAGGCCTAAGGCTTTTGCTACTATAGTTCTTCAGACTTCAATGGAAATATCGTGTAACTTTATTGAGCAGTTCTATTTGGTCAACTATTTTTGCTCATTTCGAGCAAGTTTGAACTATTTTGGGAAGAGTGTTCTTTTGTGTTGTTGTTGCATTTGCTGAAAATGAGAATTTACATTTGCTGGTAAACTCAAGTTCATCTGTCAGTGAAACACGCTTTTTTGCCATAATTTTGTTTTGTTTAATCGGATCAACTTCAAATTTTGTGTGTCTTTATTGGGTATAATGCCGCAATTTTTCACCAAATTTCAGAAGTCTATCTTAAAAAAACGAAAAAGTTGGCAATCTACCCCAATGTTAAATTTCTATGGAAGCTTCCGTAAATTTCAGTACAAAACGGGATCAAATAAATTCCATCAAATTCGGGGCTTTTATCATGTTTATTCCCATACAGAATGAACATATGGCGTTGATTTGGAGTCGGAAGGCATAGTCGGTATATTAAATAAATATGTTTATTTTGAAGCAATACATAACTGAAACATCGAATAAAAGTTGCTATCTTTGTGCCAACTCTGAAATTCCATGTTGAGGCTGAAATTTAACATTGGGGTAGATTGCCAACTTATTTATTTTTTTTGAGATAAAATTCTGAAATTTCGTGAAAAAATTGCGGCATGATTCCTAACTATAAGACACACAAAATTTCATGTTAATACGATGAACCTAAACAAAAATACGGTCAAAAAGCGGTTTTCACTGACAGGTGAACTTGACTTTAATACATATCAGCAAGGTTGTCAAAACTTTGTTGATGTTTTATGTTGGTGACCCGGGCCGGCTAGTTTTCGTTAAAATTGAGATTCGTGATATTTGTCAAGACAGGGTGAAATATTGATTTTGTAATAATTCCCGTCTAGAGGACCTGCTATGACAATTATAGGCTACATACATCAGTACCTAGATGGGGTACCGCAGCCCCCATGCTGAGGCCCCAAGACGCTGTGTGACTGGCGGTACCTGTTAATCAGTATTTGTGAGTGTTTTTGTAAATGTGTGAACCTCTTCACTACTCATGGTTACGCTGCGAAACCATACCACACCCCTGCTGCTGTACTGATGATTACGCTGCATAACCATAACTCTGGCAACCATTAAGTCTATAGGTAACTGAGCACTCACTGTATTTAATGTTATGTATGCCCGAAAATGTACCTACACACTAAAATAGCACACCATATAGCCACTGATTGAAATTTTCGAAGCCTAATTGACCGTTTAGTTAATTGAATAATTAACCTGTCAGACTATTGTGACGTCACATGTCTTGATTGCAATGAGTCGATTTACAGGCACTTTTCACTAAAACTGTTATATCTCCATGACTAATCAAGATATGAACATGCTGCAAACACACTAAGCACCCACGAGATTCACTTCGTTACAAATAAATAAGACTACAATTACTTAAACGTACTGGGTTATATAATTCATTATAAATTCGAAAATGGCTGAATGGTAGAAAAAATAGAAACACAGCCATCTCTTTGGTCGCTAGATTGTGTTTGTTTCCATGGCAACCAATGGCACCGGGTAAAAAGGATGCTACATAGAAATATCACTACATAATGTGACTTTATTTTCACACTTAATCATTCTGAAACATATGTAAATAAAATGAACAAACATATAGAAATCATATCTGTTCATACATGAATGGGTTACCTGCTGATGCCATGTGCTTTTGGGGCTCTAAAACAGTCTATTATGCCCAAGAAGTACAAAAAACGTCATGTCTGTTTGTATTATGCATAAACAAACATGACAAAAATTTAATGTAACATTATTACGTTTTTGTATGAATTTGGCAAGTAGACTGTTTCTATGGTTTGTCTATACCCGAATTACATAGTGGCGATCCTGGTGACAAACAGGAACGCCATTGGCTCAGTATGGAGGGTGAGGGGCGAGTCATTAGCAAAAAGGTTTTAACAACTGCTAATATGTGTATTTTTTCGAAAAATAGGGCTATATATTTCAATTTTTTGTATTTTAGATATCAATTCTAGATCTATGTACTGTGCTCATAGAAAATAATGCAACATTTTTTGTTATGATGTCATTCGGTGTATTTGTCAAAACAAGGTCATGTGATCGTGGGTGTTTGAGGAAAACAAATTTTAATATCTTTTTTTTTTACGAATTTGCAGTGTGAGTGCGTGCGCTATTAATCAGTTGTAACATATGTTCAATGTTTTGCACAACGATGTTCGAGACATAATAGACTAATGTAAAAACAATGGATTCGTCAGACAACGAGCCGTTATTGAGTTCGAGCAGTGAATACAAGCAAGCGTGTGGGGTGCTTGGATCAGGCTCAGCGGGGCGGAGTCGACCGACTGATGCAAACACACACACCAAGGCAGATGTTCTGCCGCTATCCCGTGATGTCAGCAGTGACAGTGACCAAAACGGTGCAGATGATGTAGTGGGCTATGAGAGAATGAATGACAATTCTCCAGACAGTGGACCGGGTACAAGAAATGTTATTATAGATGACCAATCAGACATGTGCCTCGATGTGGCAAGACCAGCTCCATCTGAAGTCCAGTCGGGTGCGATCAATGCACTGAGGAGCCTGGCAAGAGACAGAGATCCCATTGGAAGTTCAGGCCATTTTTCGACCTCAACGACAGCTGATTTATTTCCGGTGGCCAGTTCAAGCAATGATGGTCAAGACTTTACTGATTCTACTTTCGCATCAGGTACTAGATCTGCTTGATTAATTCACTCTTCTTGTCGGGATTTGGGAACTGTTGAATAAATATTTTCCTGATTTCCATCCCTTAAATTATGCTATGCCTATAGATTGTTTCTTTTTTGTTTTCCTAGATGATGTTATAATCCTTCGAGCCTGTGTGTTCATTGAAGATGCTCTTGATGTAAGGAACCTAATAGTTTTACAATATTGAACTTTGGGAAATGTTTGTTCATGTTGATTTGTAATTGTTAATTACTAGTATTACTTTTGGGCAACAAATTTATTTTTCAGTACCGATCTATACATCATCGTGTTGACAAGCGTTCCTTGGGATTCTACCGGGTCTATTATTCAAAGGCAATTCAATGGTAATTACTAACATTTAGCCTTCTATCCTAAAAATATATAAAATTTGAAAAATTCCATCTTGCATATTCCTGACCTTGGAAATTCCAGCTAAATCATTGAACTTTCCCATTAAATTTCTTTTCAGGGTGCTATATGTGATTATTGCCACACTGCATTTGTTGGCGTTTATTGAGACGCCCTCCTCACTGACTGCGACTTCAGACCTGCGAGTTCCGAGCAAACGTTATGAGCTGCCCTGTGGTGTGACTGAGAGCATAGAGATTGTTTGTCTGGTCATCCTTCTTACTGACTTGATTTGTAAGGTAAATACCTGGGAATCGTCTATCTAGTGTCTAGTAATAGACTGATACTATGTTCAGCATCCTTTCCTAATCATTATCAGTAAATCTCATGTTATAATGCTAATTATTGCCTGAGATATCTCCTAGAGCTGTTTAGGAAAAGAGTGATCTGAAAACTGCCGAAAATTTGTTACGCTCTTTGCTATTTTTTCTCAGCCCATTTGTCTAATACAAATATTTATTTCTTTCCGTCCCCCTCAGTCATGTCTGAAAGGAAGAACACAGTTCCTGAAGAGCAAATGGCTCTGGGCCTCGGGCTTCATCTTGGTTCTGTCGATTCTTGACTGGACAGCTTCTGTAGCACTTTGTATACACGGTAAACAGGTCAGTGATGAACTTGTCTAACCACCCTAGTCGTAATGGTTGCCTGTCCAAAGTAAGAATTTCATTTGAAGAATTTTATGTACAAGTGAAATGTACAAGAATTTGCATTTGTTTCAGACTGTGCGAGTTCGAAGAATGTTTCGGCCATTTTTCCTGCTACAGAACTCATCACTCATGAAAAAGACTGTCAACTGTCTACGCAAAACTGTTCCACATGTTGTCAGGTAAAATGTGCAGTCAAGCAGTGTAGAATTTATCAATACAAGATTACTTCTTGATCCACTGCTTTTGGTCTTGATATAAATAAAACTTCATAATAATATAACAAATTGAACACATGTTATGTTACATTATTTTTCAATTTTTATGTGTGTAATCCCATATTCGTTGTATTTTATTTTTCGAGTGTCATTGATGTTGGTGCAGTTAGAACTGTCAAGGTTCAGTTATGAATTATCTATCATCATTATCAATTTCATTAGTGTACATTCATATACCCGTACTTGTATTTCAGTGTTCTTCTCTTGCTATTTCTCCACCTATATTTCTTCACACTGTTCGGGATGTTACTGTTCCCAGAACAAGTAAGAATGATTTTCTGATCTAGAAATTTACTTACATGTAAAATGTCATGTATTTAAACTTGATAACTCCTGATTAGATGTACATGTCATAAAAAATATATACTGTAAACCCATAAATATTTGTGTTCATTTAGTTTAGCGATTTTACCGAAGTGGATGTTTTAGCAGCCATTTAAGTTAGCAGGTGCATGGCAGAAACAGAAAATCAAACCCGTATTTTATGACTTAGCGTCCATGAATATTAGCAATTTTTTTCAAAACACTAAAAACACTAAATAAATGGACGCTAACACTTTCTGGGTTTACAGTATATTGTTTTCACCAACAGCTGAAGAGATCCAGCAGTGAACATGGAGAATATTTCAAAGACCCAGTGACTGCATTTATGAGCCTTTTGGTTTTACTCACAACTGCAAATAACCCAGATGGTAAGTTTGTGAATTGATTTAAAAAACTTTGAGATTTGAGATTAATTTTTACAAGAAATAGTTGAGCAGTCTTTTAGGATTATCGACGATGTTTCAGTGACGATGCCAGCATACAGCACACATCGGCTGTACTCTGTGTTTTTCATCATCTTCCTCATTATTGGTGAGTATCCACAGAGTTATGTCTTTTTCTGTACATTTGCTACAAAACATGGATGATATGCATGAGTTATAATAATGTTTCCAACTCATATTCCAGGTTTATACTGTCTTATGAACATGTTGACTGCCGTCATATACAATCAGTTCAGAGGGTATTTCTCGGTAAGATTCTTACTGTAGTTATAAAATTATACTTGACATGTTATATACTATCCAGACTTTAATCAACAGGAGATTTGCAAATTCATAAAGAATTGAGAATGATTAGATACATTTGAAAATGCCAGCTACAGTAGCAGACAATATACAGAGCCAATCAATGACTTTTGTGCAGGACTCTATACAGTCCAGTTTGTTCAGACGTCGACTTGCCATAAAAGCTGCGTTTGAGGTGCTACGACGCCGCCAGGTGGCGCTAAAATACAGCTCATCCTTTGCCACTCTGAGGTTGGTGGGATGTTTTGGATGACCTTAAGGGGCCTTTCCAGAATCCTTCCGATCGTTTTTTTGTATAAATATTGAATCGCATGACGATTATCACAAAATGACTACAATACACTGATACAGTCGTGTTGTATTACAGTCGAGGCATAACTCTGGATTGTTTACTGCAAGTTATTGCCAAAGCCAAGATACCTCCCAGATACCGGCGAGCTATTGATAAGGTACGGAAAACGCTTTTTCTGCCAAATCTGCCTACTTGATTGTATAACCTTAGTGCGTAAATTAGATACTTCACTACATACATGTAAATGTTCACTGATCTGAGACTCTGGTATCCCTTACTGTTGTAGGAGATTGGAGAATTGCCGGGACGACTCTTAGACTACATACAGTTTCAGAGGATCTTCTCAGTTCTCGATACGGACGTCAGGAAAAAAGTGGTGAGACGATACTATTGGGTTAACGTTTGTACGTTAGTCATTCTTTCTTTGATTGCGATGTTTTGTAGTATGTAAAAAACTACAGTCATTGTATGTGATTTGGAAAACAAATCTAATACTAGACTAAGTTTCAGGTTGGAAAATTTCAATTAGGAATTGTGGCTCATTACTTGGATAATCACAGTCACTGGAGCTGTTGACGACTTCCATGTTTTTTAGGTTACCGGACCTATGGTCCGATAACCTATTGGCATGGCGTTGCGTCCGTTGTCCGTCGTCGTCCACATTTTTATCTTTTTTGTTTACAGGCGAATTCTTCTGAAATTTTGCACAAAAATACTTAAAAATAATTCAAGATGGAGGTATTTTTTAGTTTTTTGATTTTCGCATTTTTTTCAAAATGGCGGCCGTTTTCGACGAAAAATGGCTGATTTTGGATTTTGGTGGCCATTTTCTCAAAATCTGTTCAGTAACTTTTTTTCTTTTTGATACATAACACTCCTGATATGTACTTCTATGATGTCTATAAATTTCGTTGCGCTTGAATCGCTCGAAGTGGACCATTTTGGCCCAAACTCGGCCCAAATGGGACTTTCCCATGTTAAATTCTCCTATGCTTTATAATGGGACACATTATGCCTAATATCTCACTTAATATTGAGATTAGAGACTAGGAATCAATTGTGGACATATAGGAAATGATATATGCTGAATATTCTCGTGACCTTGAATTTGACCCCTGACCTCAATTTCAAGGTCAGAGCACAAAATGGCTGATATCTCGCTTATTATCGACTCTACAGCTTAGGAATCAATTGTGGACATATAGGAAATGATATATGCTGAATATTCTGATGACCTTGAATTTGACCTTTGACCCCATTTTCAAGGTCATAGGACAAAATGGCTAATATCTCGCTTGTTATCGACTTTACAGCTTAGGAATCAGTTATGAACATATAGGAAATGATATATGCAGATTATTGTCATGACCTTGAATTTGACCTTTCACCTCATTTTCAAGGTCACAGGACAAAATGGCTAATATCTCACTTATTATCGATTTTACAGCTGGGGAATCAATTGTGGACATGTAGGAAATGATATATGCTGAATATTCTCTGAACTTGAATTTGACCTCTGACCTCATTCTGAAGGTCCAAGGACAAACTGGCTCATATCTTGCTCCTCTATTTACTGTATGGCTTGGGAATCAACTGTGGACATGATATAGATATATGATATAAAATGATATACACTGAATATTTTGATGACCTTGAATTTGACCTTTGCCCCTTCATTTTCAAGGCCACAGCACAAAATTGCTAATATCTCGCTGATTATTGAATTTACAGCTTAGCAATCAACTGTGGACATGATATATGCTTAATATTATATATGCTGAATATTCTCTTGACCTTGAATTTAACCAGTGACCTGGCTAACATCTAAAATATTAAACATTGTCCGGTAACCTATCTTTGGCCCTCGGCCTAATTTCTTGGTTTTACGGACAGAAGCCGGAGTTGAGTGAGAAGCAGGGACGTTTTTCAGTCTGTCTTCAGAAAGTTGTCATCCACAAACTTTTCAACTTCTTTGGTTGTCTGGTGGCTGCGGCCAATGTGCTCTGTATCACGGTAAGCAAAAATGACTGTAAAATATCTTATGTGTTTGATATTTTCAGAATGTAAATAGATTGTGGTTGCTTGTGGTCAATTCTTCCAAGCTCGAAAATAATTTGTTGGTGTATCATGCAAATGAGATGCTATACTATTTTGGGCTTTCACACATGTGTACGATTCTTACAGGTGGAGCTTTTCCTGGAATATGATAATATAAAAAGTTCCAGGAATACATTTCTCGGGGTGAGTGATCTGTTCGTGTACAATTTTTCATTCAAATATTTACAAACAAGCTATAAAGCCCGTCATGAGCAACACAGTCTCTTTAATGCCAACAGGTGTTCAACCTGGTGTTTGTGATATTTTTCTGCGCGGAGCAATGTCTGAAGGTCTGGGCGCTGGGCTGGATGCGATACGCCTGGGACTCCGGGAACCTGCTGGATGGGGTCGTCACGGCACTGCTTGTGGTGAGGGGCAGTAGTCGTGGAAATGTACAATACTCATTACTCGTACGATAGATGATTGCCAATGAATTCACTTCCTGTTGACTCTCTGTATCTGGAATTAGTAAGCTAACCAGCTAACTATTCTTTAAATGCCTTTTCTTGGTTGAGCCTATGATACATGTTGTATAAAGAGATATTCCATTTTGTTCTCAGATAGCAGAGGGAGTGTATGTCACCATGTATGGAGTCCCTTTCTGGGGGAAGTGAGTGAAGTGTTAT
Source organism: Terebella lapidaria (assembly GCA_949152475.1). Taxonomy (NCBI): domain Eukaryota; kingdom Metazoa; phylum Annelida; class Polychaeta; order Terebellida; family Terebellidae; genus Terebella; species Terebella lapidaria. Next base: position 14,415,481 of record OX424558.1, read on the forward strand.
GCTTCTTTCATTGTCAGTTACAAATAACATGCTCAAAGTTCATGTCTCGATTGATGGTGTTGTTGCCGCAGGGACCACATCAAAAACAAAGGACTGTCGTTGTGGGACCTCGTTCGTATCATCAACATCCTCTTTATGATTCGTCTACTCCGAATGATCATCTCACAGATAAAGGTCTGTTCTTGATGACATGCAAACGTAGTAGTTGTAGATGTAATCGGTGAATAGATTTTGTATGTATAAGTGATGTTTCATCTAATGCAATGGTTTCGAGAAAAATGAAGCAGGTATAAATTGTGCATATTTCCCTGTCTGTAGGCGATGTCTGTGGTATCCACGACACTCTTCGATCTAGTCAAGAATCTCCGAGCATTTGCTGGAATCCTAGTGGTAGGCTTATATCTTCAGTAGTGCAATCTTAAATAAACAGTACTTTGTTTTACAAATGCCCTGAAAGAGAGCTAAAATTATACCATTGGATTTGCTTTGGTTGCTAATGCTAGCTAGTGATGGCACGTAGCCAAGGACGTTATATCTCCACAGTGCCGAAACCGACTATGGTAACGCGCATTACCATAGTCTAAAATGGCGACAGGCACTTGTGGTTCGAATTTGCTTGTGAATTTCTATGCATATAACGTGTATAAATCGAGGGAATCTTCGAAATATAGCGATATCGATACATGTAGGTTAATCCCGAGTATGTGCAATGAGTCATTTGGTGATATATTAGTGGAAACGGAGTGTGGACAATTTTGTCCTGACTAGGGTAACGCGAATGCCAGACTATGGTAATGTGATTTGTAGGAAATTCAATGACTATGGTAATGCGATGGGGTTTTCGTACACAAATACAATTCTGTGTCAACATAACAATGATTTGAGGGGTAGAATATATGTGTTGGAAACTCTCGAATCGTCTGTTAGTATCACATATCCATGTAAAAAAAACACACATGCGATTTTATTACTGTACACAGGTCAGCAACTCCATCAATGTTATTATTTCAGACCTATGCTACACATAATGAGAACACCAAGTTGTCGATTAAACGCAGGGTCTGCCATAAAGCCACCTTTGAATTTTTACAAATCTGTGCATTTCCTACAGTGGCTGATATGTGACATCTACATTTTTTTGCAGGACACCAATTTAAAAAAATAGCAAAATATTCTATTCGTGAATAAAACTATTCTATTCGCGAATAAAACATTCTATTCTCGAATAAACTGATCTATTCGCGAATAAAACATTCTGTTCACGAATAAAACGTTCTATTCGCGAATAAAACGTTCTATTCGTGAATAAAACGTTCTATTCGTGAATAAAACATTCTATTCACGAATAAAACGTTCTATTCGTGAATAAAACGTTCTATTCGTGAATAAAACGTTCTATTTGCGAATAAAACGTTCTATTCGCGAATAAAACATTCTATTCACGAATAAAACATTCTATTTGTTGAATGGTCCCAGCATGGCGATGTGTCACTGTGATGTATAGAAGCTTTTGTTACTCATAGCAATTGTAACTTATTGAGTATTATTGGTGAATAGAACGTTTTATTCGCGAATAGAACGTTTTATTCGTGAATAGAATGTTTTATTCGCAAATAAAATGTTTTATTCGTGAATAGAATGTTTTATTCGCAAATAGAATAGTTTTATTCGCGAATAGAACGTTTTATTCGCGAATAGAATGTTTTATTCGCAAATAGAATAGTTTTATTCGCGAATCTAACGTTTTATTCGTGAATAGAATGTTTTATTCGCGAATAGAACGTTTTATTCGTGAAAAGAATGTTTTATTCGCAAATAAAATGTTTTATCATGAACAGAATGTTTTATTCGTGAATAGAATGTTTTATTCGCGAATAGAACATTTCATTCGTGAATAGAATGTTTTACTCGTGAATAGAATGTTTTATTCGCGAATAGAATAGTTTTATTCACGAATAGAATATTTTGCTATTTTTTTAAATTGGTGTCCTGCAAAAAAAATTTAAAATGTCACATATCAGCCACCGTAATTTCCTCATCAAATTGTCAGAATTATTGAGGAATTTCTAAACCGAAGACAATACAGGTTTGATTTAAGCTTGCCATCAGACTATGCGAGTCAGTTGCAGCGACTCGGTTGCACGCCAACCGCATGCGATCTGGTCGCGGCGACCGTCACTGGTCACACTGTGCGTTCGAGTCGCATATAAATTGACGATATTTGAGTGCGATTTATAAAGAACCTGTACATGCTGTATGCAGACGGGTGTTTTTGTCCTGTGAACATGGTTCACCATTAATGTAGGCTATGTCGGTGCCTTTTCACGACAACAATCATGCCTAAAATACGAAAGAGAAGGCAAAATAGAGGTCATAAAAGGACTGTATTGGGCCAGTGCATGGGTCATACCTGTGGCACCGTTCATCTTGTTTTCTATCTAGGCCTTTTATCCTATCGAGAACAAACCATGTTTGTCTTGATAAATATTGATACCGGTATGTCGGCACTGACTTTGGGACCATGCTCTTTGGGCCTCTGGGAATTTGCATGCCATTCTATCTGTCTGCCACCTTTATCTCTGATGAATATACTGAGTAGTAAGAAGAGTAGGGAACTTAGTTCGAGGCAACTTTCTTACAACTGATGTGCGAGGGGTAAGAAGTGTCCCATTTTATTCAAATATTTCAATATTTACTAGTCCGACGCACCCTTGTCCTTGTTCCTGTATTCAGGGCAGTGACGTCGGAAAGTGACGGACTGTGTTTTCATATATTGGAACATCGTCCGCAAATTGTGTTCAGTCCATCGATCCTGTTGTCATCAAATTATCAAGTGTCAGCATGTAACCGGGACTAATCACATGCGACTCAGTGGTTTTACATCTCACGATGTCAGCATGGGTTTCAGCACGGTAATACACCCAGTATATGCAGTTTTAAAGAAAAAATGCACTGTAACCTGAAATAGACCTATTCCCGGTAGTAAATATACGAATATCGTATGAATCACAGTTCAATTCTTGTGTTATATATATTATTTGCAGTGCAGTAGTGAATGCATTACCATAGTCGGCATTATGCGTTACCATAGTCAATGTATCCTTGGACTCGGGCGTTACCATAGTCAGCCATGATTTTCAGTCGCCGATATCTAGTAGAAAAAGTATATTTTTCTGTAACTCGCCTTATTAATTATGTGCAGCACAATCAACTTTATATCACAGACTTCTGAATGCTTCAAAATAGCCTCCCATTCAAGTTGTTAAGCTCGATCAAATTCGAACCACAAATACCTGCCGCCATTTTTGACTATGGTAATGCGCGTTACCATAGTCGGTTTCGGCACTGTGATCTCATTTGACCTCTCGCTGTGTTGTCATGACTACCACCTAGGTGATCTACTACTCGTACGCTCTGCTGGGGATGGAGCTGTTCCAAGGCGCCATCACGTACACTAACGCAACAGAGCTTGCCGGGAACGAGACGCTGCTCATGAACTCGACAGAGGAGTGTGGCACATACCGGCAGCTTCAGTACTGGGCCAACAACTTTGACGACTTCGCTGTATGCTTTTGCCGTTCTAATTCTTTTACATATCCACATGAAAACTAATGTTGTAGCCGTTATTCTTTGATTTAGAATATTTATTGAGTTTATCAGATGATAATGTTTGGGGGGAATCACTCGACATCATAATGTTCAGTGTAGCACAATATCATAATGTTGCCAGTTTGCTAGTGTTTGTTTACTTCACAAGAGGGCCTTGGATGATGTCATAATGTTTCTAGCAGCAGTGGATCATTGTGCTGAGTCATAACGTTTGTTAGTGTGTGTTGTATTCACCAGGCGTCGCTAGTGGTGCTGTGGGATGTGATGGTGGTCAATAATTGGCATGTCTTCCTCACCGCTTACAAGGACGCTACTTCAGGGTCAGTCTATTGTCCTACCAAACTTTACCTCCAAAAAATCTGAGATATTATATCATAAGGATATATTGAAAAAAAAAATACTTGCATGAGGTATTGCAACATTCAATGAAACCATTCGTATAAGCTTACTAGTGTAATCGGAAACCCATAAGAAATTTGGATATCTAGTGTAATGTGATGCCATCAGTTGCTATGTTGGCATTGGACCTTCTTGGACATATCTTATATACAGAAAATATATTAATCATGCTATACATGTATTCATGTCACATGTGACTTCCCTCACAGCTGGTCGCAGTTATATTTCATCTTCTGGTGGCTGTTGTCGGTGGTGATCGCTCTCAACTTGTTCACAGCACTTATCCTGGAGGTCAGTGGTGTTTCATAACAAATACCTGTGGCATATGTTTCATGGCATAAGGCTACTGTGTGCATCCAGAACACTTCGCTGATTTTATCAGAATGTCGTTCAACAATTATATTTTCCACATAAATTTGCTGGCTTTTCATGTGAAATTTGATATTAGTCATATATCTCAATGTAATTGTATCAAAATGCAATGCCTGCAGCCTCGTATCATAATGTCCCCTTTGCCTGCTGTGCAGAACTTCATCATGCGTTGGGACAGACAACTAAAAAGTCAGCCGGGCGCGATGGCCGAAAACTTTCGTTCCTCCACCGAGGAGAGCTTCACAGTCAACAACTTCACAGTCCATGACTTGTTCCGGTGTGTGATAGAGGAACGTACTCCCATACTATTTGAAAACTTTATAATAATCTATAGCAATGTGACCTAGTGTTTCAATAATCACCACTCGGAATATACAATTTTCCTTAAATTGTCTCAAAATCAAGATCATTGCAAAGAGGTTGCAGTATTGCTTTTTAAAATAGATTACTGACTAACACTTCGAGATTTTCAAATTTATTCACGAAATTGTTCGTCATTGGTTTCCTTCCAAACAGAGGCAATCTACAGGAGCCGTCTGAGGAAGCTCTCTCTGTTGAACTGCGTCATCATCCACACTTCGTGCAGGTCAGCTGACCTTGACCTTCAACCTTGACCTTCGACCTCCAGTCTACGACCTTGACCGATACGAGCCGGTGTCCGAGGGTAGGCGACATGGTAGTGTCAAGGATCGTTTCGACATTCTGCATGAACTTAACAGTTGTGGTTTTGGGCTTTAGATATATGTTTTTAAGCTGTTGTTCGTTGATTGCAATACTTCCACGAACACATTCACAAAACAACACTGAGCATTTATGTGTATATATTTTATTCTCTGTAAATATTAAACAATCAATGTAGTATGATGCTTTGCTGTGATATTTGGTGTAAGTGGCATATACATTAGTCAATTTTACTACCTAAAGTAGCAATGTACTACCTAAAAGCACAATGTTTACAAAACTGTAACCAAAATTCTATAATACTACTTTAGTTCATATAGAAACTCATTGCTCATGGGTTTCTGTACATATTATATCACTTGTTGTTTCAACTACAATATCTTTAACACATTTAGCCTAAGCGTTAATACTAATTTGTTGGCAGAGTGGACATATTACGGTTAAATATTTTGTTCACTGCTAATGCAGTGGATCCCAGTTATAGAACCACCTGTCTCCAGAATCTGTCAGGTTAGGTCCAAATATTTTTGGTAAACCCCGGTATTTGATACAAAGAAGTGATCATTTATCTCATTTGGTGGTTCTATAACATAGGATCTATTGTACATTCTATCACTCACAAACTAAAACACTTTTGTAATGTCGCATAATGGGGTATTAAAACTTGTTGTCAATGGAAAGCCGGTGAAATTTTGTCACTTATACGATGTGTGTGGTTGTATATGTTGAGTTTATACGATACCTGCAGGTTTTAACCCACAAACCTGCCAAGTACCAGCGATAGGAAAGGTAGTAGAAAATAGGAAAATCCCTCTCCCCTTCTCGCTATACATGTATATATAATATATATGTCATATTATGTCATGTTATGTTTGCTTTGTGATTTTATTGCTTTTCATGGTGATAACATAGCGACATCATTCGCAATAGTTACAGTATCTGTTACAGTGACAACTCTCATATAGCAATTTTTGACTGATACATGTCTATCTTAGGATGTTTGAATATATAACTGCAGACTGTTATCACATTGGTAAGCGACATTCTCAAGTAGTTATCGTACTTGAGCTGGTTATCGCGATGACTTCCCACTGTATATTGTATCACTGTTGAGCAGGGATACATCTAAGCTGACTGATGTATGTGATTGCTGTTTACATCACATCCTGCAGTACAAATCCTGTTTGTTTTATTGTGATTGATCCCACTTACTTGATGAAATTCTTATCTTACAAGGTTTTGCACTAATTATTGTTATGGATATACGAGTTCCCCTGACGAACGCAGGAAAAGGCTTTATCTGCTCAGTGGAAAGAACAATCAAAATACTCAAAATATCCAAATATTCAAATTATTTGCAAGTGATAAAATAGGTCTGTACACACACACAAATATCCAACTGATCCCTCAAGTTTCAAAATGTAGCATATTTGGGTGCATTATGACTGAAATATGTGTACATTATGTCAGCATGTTGAACAAGTTGAATAAATTTTGAGACCTAGGGTATTGAGTATTCAGAGTGAATTCATAAGGGTTGATTCTTATGATATTTAGCATGTTTACAAAAACTATTTTGTAGACTAATATAAAATCAATGGTGATATCCTTAAGATTCTTGGTTCCAAGTGTGCACAGTATCTTTAAAAAGTAAGAAGGAGTATATGAGTAATTTGCACATTTGAACATTTTCAAATATTTATTTCTATAAAATGAATGTGCTAGGTAATTTGTCTTTTTTGTCCAGTAGAAACAAACTATCAAATTTGTATATTTATATATAAAAGGAACAATATTAGTGGAAACGTCTCAGAATATTATGATAAATGATATCTCATACTTTGTGTGTATTGAACAGAACAGCACCAACAAAGTTGATATTGGTGTACAATTGTTATTTTGTTTGATCAAACTGGCATCAATTGAATCTGCAGTGTTTATCCTGTGAGGTTGTTATATATATATATATATGTTCTAAATAACTTATATGTCTTAGCTCCACAGTGTGTTAGAGATTGCAATGAATTGTGATGTGCAGCTTTCACTTTGACCAATTATACCATATAAATTTTATGAGGCTGTTCTGCCTGATATTTTGCCAATAAAATTTGAAATATTGAAGTGTTCGTTTCATGTCAACGGATGGAAATACCTCGAGTACAAATGCGTTTGATTTCAGAAACGTGCATGCATTTTATTTCAAATCTTTTAAAATGTACTATATGTAGACATTTTTCAAATCAAACATTTCAAAAGGTTGCACCGTTTGGCTCATTATAAGTGATTGAGGCGTGAAAAAGGATGTTGTCCCATAATGTTTCCCCTTGTCCCTAGGTGACCTGGGGGAAAAAAACTTTGGGCCATATCAGCAATAAGGGTACCTGGGATAGTCAATGTGGTAGAATAAAGGGGGTGGGGAGGGGGAGGACACAGGGAAATCATAAAGGGAAGGAAATGGTTGGAGTGTTCAATGTCAGTGTCCTCAGCACAGGTCACAGTTTGTCCCTAGCCCAGTCCCACGGCTAACTGCACTCCCTAAAACAGGTTATGCAATGCCCTAAAACCCTTCAGCATTTCCCCACTGAACATCTCTGAACCCTAGAGTATACCCCTATCTACGATCTATTGTCTCCATCTGTTGCTAAGCTTTAGAGATAACGTGAATCTCTAATTCCGGGCCATTGTGCCTTGTCTGTTTGTGGCTTTGTGGTTGATGAGCTAACAGCTTTTTACGTGCTTCACTCAAAAGAAATCGGATGCTCCTACCTGGGAGCACAGTTACCGGGGAGTTCTCACCGATGATGACGATGTTGAACTAACAAACACGACCTGGGGTCAGCATTATACCATAGCTTCTGCTCCGATGTTTGTGCTGAGACTTTGCAGAAATTCCTCCCCACAACTAACTTGTGGCTAGAACTTTCCCTGGAATTGTGTCACCATATCGTCCGTGTTCAAGAGTAGGTTTTCCTACGTTTAAGTACTCGTTGAATGCCGTGGGACCCCCATCTTTTACTCGGAATGATCCCTGTGAAAGAGTACACTATGGTACGGCATCTAATTTGATGAGCGTCTTTTCATCGCAAAGTCCTCATGATTGGTCAAAGCCTTGATCCTCACTAATTAATGTTTGGGCTGGTAGTCTGCGGGACATCAAAGGGGCTTACAGACGCCTCGTACACGATATGGTCAGTCGCTGGACGGGGCCGGGCCCAAATAAGACAGATGACCATTAAGGGAGATAGACGAAAATTGGAAAGGATATCATCTCTTTTCTTGTGACCTTAGCATACCTGAGTTTTAATGAATTTTATCTATTAGGACCCCATGAGTTAGAAGATAGGGGTAGTAATTCCTGCAGTTCACAGGATGTTGGTTACAGTTTTACCTACCTCCTTCGATAGCATGATGTGAATATATCAAGTTGGGATATATGGCGACATACATGTAGAGTGTAAATAGTAGTACGGTATATGGTATATTGTCAACTTCATTGGTTTTCAAACGTTAGGTTTTTGTAAGAATTGAAGACTAAGCACACACATGTTCAGATTACACAGAATGCCTGTAAGACAACCCCCATAGAACTGGCTTCACCTTGTACTTTATACCCGGTACTCCATGAGTTTTTCTTGTGTATAATTCCAGTGCAAAAGCGAACCATTGCGAAAGAACTTTTCCATTTGCCTGCACATATTAAAAGGGTGTAATTTTTGTACGGGGAAGCCTTGTTACGTTAGATGACATACCATCAGAGGAATCTAGAGGTGATGGAATGCTGGACATCCCCATAGATCTATGAGTCTAGTGGCTAGGGTGACCATTATGTAAGTATGTAACCTCCCAGAGGTTACAGAACCCTACCCTCCCATCTATCTATTCTCCTTAGTAATTCCCCCCTTCTGACCCCCTGTCCTGTCCGCTGCATGCCCACCCTCCCTATTTACGATGTGTTCCATCACACATTCCATTTCACCGTTGATTATCGGTTACGACATGTCCACGTCACCGGTCTGTCGCTGGGGTTGAAGTCTCCCATAAAAACACACCACAAAAAACTCCTGAGAATAAAACAGGGCCATGCCTGATGACCAAATGTACCTATTGCTAGTGTGTGGGCTTGGATAACTACGCAGTTTTTTACTCCACCACTGTCAGAGCATGCCAAAAGACCCTGAAGCCTTTGACCCAGTTGACAGTCCGTCATACCACGAGCTGTTTAATATGCACGTCATCCCCCGTGCCTCGCCGTCCAGTGCTAGATAAGTCACTCTGGTCACTGCTCGGGTTCTCGGGTTATCGTAATTTCAGGCCATGGGAAAGTATGGGACATGACTTGGCAACGATTTCCAGCAAATTTTTCGTCGTCAATCTCTCGCACATGACTGTCTTTCTATTCGTCTGTGAATTCTGCAATTTTTATGATTGTGAAATTGACTCTCAACCTCGCGAGTTGGGGACACAGTTTGTTTTCTGTTGGGGTTCAAAAAGTCACCAAGTTTCCACCACCTCGTCCAGTCACTATCTGAAGAGAACTCCCGCCAATTACTTTATGATATTCCACACATAAAGTGTCAGCTTGCAATAATCATGTGTTTTATCATGTTTATGGTTTGATAATCAGATTGATGTTTAGCCATATTAACCTTGACCCTACTACTACTCATGACATACAAATATACATGTAGATTTGTGTGGAAGTATGGATTTAAAATTCATATGTTTTGATCTCAAATGCGGTCATATATACCATAGATTATATACCCGGTCAGTCTCTCCTTACGCAGTCAATGTTCGAGAAAGTATATGATTATAATATTTATGGAAAAATAGTTCAGCACATTTTATACAATTGAATGATTGCCAGCTGTCAGATTCTGGACGTAGAGGCTCATCCTCAAACTCCTATCTCGTGCTGATGTAGTATACATGTTGCATCAAAAAGATATTTTCCATCAGACCTAAGATGACCAACACTGACTGGTCACTCACTGCATGGGAAAGTGGACGTCACCACAATCATGTATTTACTGCTATCTATGTCTGAACACTTCTCCACACAGCTCAATGGGCCATTCACGTCAAGCCAATCAAGCCTTAGACGGAGTATTGCGGAGTGACATGCACTTGTTGCAGCTGATCCCAGGAAGAGCTGATACCCGCGGGTTTCACTGTGGTGGTTGTCTGTGGTGTGTGTTTTGGGGAGGCAGTAGGGTCAGTCCCGGTGGGGTCAGAGGTCACGCAGTATGTGTCACTTGGATTGGTCGTTGGCAAGATCTCTCGTGACTGACCATTGATAGAGTAGAGCTGGTCACGGCACAGACCAGGAGGTGTAAATGTGCATGTCAGGTGAAGCTGGCTGACTCAAACTTTGTACAGTGGTCCCCCTCAGATAAGACCTTCCTTCATTTCCCACTCTGCAAAAACTTTTTCCTATGGTGCTAGGATGACTTCAACATGTAAATGAACCCCTCTAATAAGACTTCCCCTTAAATAAGACCTCAATTTTGTGGCATAAGGGTAGGTTTCCTCTGTGGGGGACCACTGTACATGTAATCTGTTGATTCACAACATATATTGATGTTTTCTGACATACAAGTTTATTTTAAAGCAAATTATATGATTTTTTCCATGTTCCAGTGGCAACTTCCCACATGACTACGGTATTCTAACATCCACAAGTTTTCTAGGAAGTTTCCATGGTGGGCTGTTGGGATAATTTGCATAAATTAGGAGATCATAAATTCCTTAAAAGTACATCAACATTTTCACATCTGCTGTGACACGAAAATATATCTCCAAATACTTCTTCATGACAAATCAGACAATTTTAGTATCAGCTGAATCATACCCAAGTTGCCAAATAGCACGCAGCGGAGTGTATACCACCATTACACTTGGAAACTACAAGAAAAATATGGGAATAAGTGACCCAGTGCTGTTTATTTCTTGCGCTATCGGCAAGTAATGACATAGTTAATGACGCCATATGTCGGCTGACCAGTAATAGTATGTGATCATGTAGCAATAAACACAAGATACTGACCAATCCTGGGGTCACTCAGGGCTAACAAGGGGTCAGACCATGTCTCAATATCACTTTTTGATATTTTCTTCTGCAAGGAATTGCCCAAGGCGTCCGGTGAAAGCATGACCGCAGCGTGGATGTAGGTTGAAGTCTCCCGTTGAGACAGGTGTAAGTCTCTGACAGGATTCCATAAGTCACCGTTCCCAGACACATAAACCACCCGGCCAGTCAACAGTGCATGGGGCAATTAGAGTCTTCCATGCTCCTCGATGTCCTCACCCATGGGACTGTCACCATGGCAACCCACACAGACTCGCTCGTTAATTCATTGGAATAAACAAAAGATGATGTCTCTATGATCACCGTGCTCTCCAAACATTGTCCCGTGATGTCATTATTGCCCTGTTCTACGACTGTTAGATATTGTGTGCCCTGATTGACTTTAGATGACCATATTAGCTGGAGTAGGCGCCTCTTTGACCCCAATACATCGTGAGTTAGAGAACCACACACCACGCCGGGCAAACCTCGCCTCCAGACCTGAAACTTTGTACGCTGCATGTTGTACAAGTACACATGTCATTAGGTGAGGGTATTTAAATCTTGGTGTCCCTTTAAACTTTTTTACCCCTCATCATAAACAAAGACACAGGAAAGCTAGCTACGACTGGGAGGAGTAGTCGTTTTGTTCTTCCGCTAATTTGTGGTGGGTGCGGTAACCGCGGGTGACACATATCCCAGCGAGGGGGCACCTGCTGGACGTCCATGTGCATAAACGTCAAATAGGGTGTAATGACTATAAGTCGCGACCTTGAGATCAGTGACTGGAAGGAAGCTATCATGCTAGAGGTAGTCACCTGTAGGAAGAAACGGGAGAATTGTATGGGTTCAGGTGTGCTATAACCAACAGTACCGGATGAAGCCTAATGACGATGATAATTGTTATGGTGGGATCTGACCACTAATGGCACCATCATTGCCTCCCTTCTCCAAATATGGCTCCTATTTAAGGAATTCTTTACGTCTTGTGGTGGTTCTAATAGCTCATAATGCAAAGTGCGTTGAAATCTCCCATTTTGTTCAATGACCATGAGAAGATTTTTAGCGAAGACATATTCCAGCCCACCAGCTTTGTACGATGGCCATATTAATGAGTAGCCCAGTACACCTGTTGTACCAGAGTACAGCACTAGTGTACACACTTGAAGCTCGCTGAAGGAGAGACTTCAATGCTCGTGTGGCGTCCTGTCACTCTGTCTCCCGGAGCGGGGACGACACCAGACACTGCAGACAGATCTCTGGGACTGCGAGCGGCTGGCTGCCCTCGATCCTCCTCGAGTGTTCTAACAAACAGCGACAGGTGATCCCAGACACCACGCCGGCCCTGTCTGTACACCTGTGCTGGTCATTGATGAGTAGTCCCCATGCCCCTATCTACCAGGCCTCCAGTGGTCTCCTCCCTCTCCAGCCCTGACCCCTAGATAACCAACGATCTATCAACACGTGACCCCTTACATCCAGCATATCTATTGTGTAAGACCCACATAATAACACACTTGACAACCCTGACGATTTTTTCCCATTCTCAAGTATGCCTTATACAATGTTATATGGGTCATTTATTACCTGGGGACCGGAGAGATCTCAGAAATATGCAATTCTCACAGTTTTCATGGTCACAAAAATAAAACGGAACTAATTCGATACTTTCCTTTGTCTTTTCTTGAAAAAGCTCGTTGGTTTGGGGTTATGCTCTGTGATATTTAAGTGGTCTAACCCACCTGACAGGCTTTATGTGTTACCTCAGTTATTAGAAGATCAAGGCCTCGGGCTCTACTCCGTAATTTGGGACCCTAATGAATCGGAGATCCCTCTGGGGAAGGAAGCCGTTTTGCTGTGACAGTGATAAGGGATTCGAACTATATATTATGTTGACATGGTTTTCTTGAGGAGGGTCTGCTATTGCCCGATGTTGCGTTGTGGTCAGGCTTCTGAGGTCATCCAGGTCGCTACACACTGAGTGATGACAATGCCATACTCAGAACGAAAGCAGGGCAGGAAAAAAAATGTAATTTTTCTGCAGTCATTTATAAAAGAGCACTTATGACCCATCATAAACAGAATTTGCAGCTTTTGTCCAGTATTGCTGACTTGGAATGCAGCATTGAAGTCACTTCTCGCCATGTGCATGATTCATACAGCATCAGATTGGGAATTGATGAAGTGCGAGGAACTTTCCATTTCTTTGACTTCAGTATGACTGATGCTGAATGGACGGTGTGCTACATGTTCTGATGAATGAAGATAACTTGACCTTTTAATGATGTGGCTGACTTTGGTTGTCATACTTGACAATTAATCAGCTTGACCATAACAGACTCATCGTACCTAGAACATGTCAGAGGCTTTGGGTAGATCACTAAATAGGCTCAGAAGTCACATATCAGACTTTGGGGGGAAAGTCAGTCTCTTTGGTTTTGAGATAACAATTTGAAGCTTTAGCCACACATAAAATTCATCACAGAATCAACCTTGCAGTATCTACTAAACACCTGGTGAATTATTAACTTCATTTGAGAGAAGAATATGAAAGTCTTCCTTGAACAATGAATGAATGAATAGGTTTGATATGTCAGAGGTTCAGCCCCACATCTTTATGACATACTGTCCTTTAGAACAACATCGTTGAACCGTCCAGAAAACATGCGCTAGAAATTAATGAAGATATTGCTTGTGATGATAGCCTTGATGAACCTGGTATGACATTTTTACACGATATGCATTTTCTGGTTGTGTGGAACCCCGATGGAGACGTGTATTGTGTTCCTGTGGAACCGTTAACGTGTCATTAAGCTTTCACTGGCGATTCCTGTGACCTGTTTGGGACCTGCGTCGCTCTCACACGCTGACCTGACGTGGCCACGTCACCGACGGGTGAAAGTTCTTGATGAACACCGCCGACTTGTCCTCAGGTCATTTATCGTATGGTGCCACGACGCCCGACAATGTCGATATTATGATATTTGTATTGAACAAGAAGAAATAGCTGTTTATTCACGGTACCCAATTGTTGTTCGCCTGTATTCAGTGTGTTTGATGTGTCGTTTAATTAATGGACTTGAGTCATGAGTGGCTGTAATTAACTTTATGGACACTCTCTCGGGAATACAAGATTGTCATGCGAGCTGCGATACATGTCACAGAACTTGGACTGTTTGGTATTCTGCTAACAAGATGCTATCTTATGAATCATGGAACATACTGGTGGAAGGAGGGCTTGGCGGCTGTCATACAAGTGCAAGAATGTGGTTAATAAATACATAAAACATTCTCAGAATTTAATTTCTTGAGGATGTGGTCCTGTATGCCCAATTGAATCAACTCCATTACAATTTTGTGATAAAAAATAGTCATAAATTACAATTTGGACATATATTTGAACAACAAATTTCAACAAGCAGTTAATATGAGATTATGGAACAAACATTAGTCTTGGGATTGATCATAAACTGTCACTCATCCCATTTCCATTGTGACCTTATTTCATGAAAAGTTATGCAGGGAACCCCCTAATACATTTCTAACCCCGCTATATAAAGCTCGCAGATATCTTACCATCATCTTGGACAGTGTTGACACCAAAAGCTGTCCAAAAATAAATCATGTACGCAGATATTTGACGCACATTTCCTGTCTTTGTGTAACACTCACAATAGCGAGGCGAACCTACATTCAATTCTACAGATATATAGATGTGCCTATGAACATGTCGTGCGCCGTTCGCTGCAGAATCACGGTGAAGAAGACACACACGAAGACGATACCGTTCCATTTGCGTCGTGATTTACAGCTAATTACCGCTTGGCATGATGTAGCAATGTCATCCTTTCATAAATTGAGCTGTAATAAACGCATTAAAATGTTACATACGTTCATATTTTTCAGCCTCGTGCAGACAGACAGACAGACTGCGACGCACATGACTGTGTCATCACCCTCTATTCAAATATAGATCCGTTACCAAAACACGAAAAGGCCATAACCATGAAAATGGCAATTTTTTACGTATATATTCATACATGTGACATTACAAAGATACATGAAGCAATGCTGTCACATAGCCTCGCATACTGAGGCGGTTCAAAAAGGGTTTACAGGCCGCGGAGTTCAAGCATTGATATACGAGGAGCCTTCGATTCCCTGCGGCTGTCTCTCCTCACTAAGGGTACATACACCACTAGAGGCATCTGCAACACAGCAATAAAATCACATCTTCTATTGAGGAGATAATGAAAGCCGTGCCTAATTGTACAACATAGTTGGGGTTTGCATCTCTCGGGATGCATGTTTCTCAGGTATTTGTGGGAACCAGTTGATCACAGTGGGGAAAGATTTTATGGGCCAAGATTACTGTCTTCCCAATTGTCGCGCTGGTCTCCTCCAAAATTAAATTCCCCGATGATGATTTAACTGACCAGATTCACAAGGTCATCGGCTGGACATTTCTCGTAAAGTATGCACATTGGGGTGAAGCCACACTTGAATTATGATCAACCTGCACAAATTATTTACGATTTAATTGGCAATGAATCTTGGAAATGCAGTGATCGGTGCAAAAGATCTGAAAGTTTGAAAGCAAAATTTTCTGCAGACAAACCGCTATGTAGGTTTTTTTTGTTCTGTACCTATCGTGCCGAACAAGAAAAGCACAGGACACATATATATAATGCCATGACAGACTAATAAAAGGTACACAACAGCACAAATTGTTCTCCAACCCATAGAACGATGGATTTATGTAGCTGAAGTTTCATAATGGTCATAACTCTAAGCTATCTTCTTGTCATAATCTCAGTTTGACCGTTGCGCTGGAAAATTACACCATTTTTTACCCATGTCCACTTTAGAGAGAGCGAGCCGACACCACGTGTACATGAAAGTAAATCAGGGGACACCTTGCGACATTCCTAGTGGGGCGGTGATTTAGCAATTCGGTCATTGTCGAAGGCCTCGAGAAGATACAACTCGACTGACCGGACGGTCGTAAACTTTCAATTGCATGGGGACATACGCCAGTGGGATGTACCACCCCAGACTAGTGTTAGACAGTGGAGACTTCAAGTCCGCAGTAAATCTACAGGTCATACGATACGCCAACTACGCAACGCAAGTCCAGAAGTCAGGGGTCAGAATAATATCACTAAAAAACCCACAGACAATCACCAGCCGAAACATTTGACAATTTGAGTTATTGCTCAAATTGTTCAAGTCAAAGGCCTTGTTTAGCTGGAACCTTTGGTCGCAGTCATCCATTACGGCCAGTAATTGAGGACTTGGTAACGTTGATTGATCTCTGGCCAGTGGCGGCCGTTTCCGAGCGGCTGGGTCTACGCACGGACCGACAGCCGGACCTATCGGGTGCCACAGTACATGAGTGTGTCGTGTCCCTGGGGTCCGAGACTGGCGTGTGCGAGAATGTCGCCAAGTCTGTCCACCGACCTTGGGCTGCGTAGCCTCCAGTTGTCCGCTAATGATGCACTCTGTAATCTCACAGTGCGCCATTTGATGTAGGCTATTATTTATGAAACTCATTTTTCAAAGTCACTAAGTTGAGTATTTTCAGGACATCAACACTTTTGATTCACATGAACGTTATTAATTTTGGTGGATCCTGATACCGAGGGTAGATGGTATTGGCCACCTGTTAGCAGGATCTTACATCTGTTTTTCGACTTGTTTGCTTTCAACATTTTGTGTAATGTGTCTCCTTTTGGGTTCAATGATATACTTAGATAAGATTTGTACTATGTTCATACAGGGGCTGTTTGACTCTCGAACAATATCAAACCTTAATATCACTAAACCAGTTGAATGAGGGATATTTCGTGAGATTTCAGGTTGTAATGCTTGCATACCACATGTAATTGCATGCCACATGGTCAACTAATGAATTTTTCTCCCCCAACAAATGTGTGTCAGATTCCCAAGTGGTTGCCCAGGGGTAGAACAGATGAATGTGGCTGATATTGGGTTTTCCATCATCTCGTTTCAGCCATAGAGTTCATGGTACATTTGACAATGTCTCATGGCTTAAGTCACATGATTTGTCTGTGGAATCTAGTTTATTCTGTAACCATGCAGTTTCTGGTATGGGACACTGTACTAATATTGTATTGAAGCCATACCTGGTGATGTTTTCAGATACGAGATTCATGTGTTTGTAGTCCGAGACATAGCGGGGATATCTGGTGTCTGGTCAGGAGGACAGAGCCCTGTGGGACACCTCCACACGAGGTCCAGGCGAGTCTTGTCGAGGTCTCCGGGTCACGGACATGAGGTCAACCCGTCTAGTCAGGTGTTACATACAAAACAGGTCGTAAACAATATTTGATGCTGCTCGCCACTACTTTGTCAGCCGATAGCCCCGAGGACTCGAGTTTTGATAATTCTTGGTTATTCTTTTGGCCGGCCTGGTGTCCGGGGAATAAAGGGCAGGGAACCTTGAAAGTCTGATGGTGTGAAACTCGACTCGATTATGATATTTTACTGTAACTGTTGCCGACTTTCTCGATAGCGAAAATTAGTTTAGTTTATTCACGGTTCGTCGAACGGCTCAGGCGTATTGCTTGTTACCATATTATAGCTAACTGCTCGCACAATTTCCTTCCATCATGTGGTCAACTGGGCTGCCTTTAAGTCATGTGGTCAGAGCTAAAAATGGTACAAATATTGAAGTGAAATTAGGGTTGCTCAGCTTTCTAGTGCAAGGTCGCGACGGGACAAAAGCGTGGCTAGTGGAGGTTGCCAGACAGCGACCTCTAGGGGTCAGTGATGAAATATTACCTGGTCAGCCACATGACTGCCTTCTTCTCTTGTCAAATTCTAGTTTTCGGTAAATATGAATTTTAATACAAAACATCAAAGAGATTGTTTCATGGTCATGTTATATTAATTTCATGTAAAAATTGTAATATTACAATTTTATTCTTGTGAATTTTCATTCATAAAAAAATTCTATTGTTGGTGGTGAACTGTGCTCAAATTTGCCATGTTATTTCTCAGCAAACACCTTGTTGGAATGCTCATATTTAGCAAAGGGTTTTCTACCCACAATTTTCCAACAAATACCAATACTATATTATTGTATGCAAATTTTGTTGTCACTTTATTTCCATGATCCTAATACAAGACACCAACTCATGGTGCCATATTCCACTGATATAACTTTGTAATGGTGCAAAATGTATATGTACTGTATAGTCTGATACCATTTGCAAGGCAAGAACATTATGTGTTCAGTACTTTTGTACAAGAACTACTTGTATATACTAAGATGTACCCTTGGAGATTATGAAGGGTCTACCTCTCAACCCCTTAACCCTCGCAATATAGCTCTCCTCACAATATAGAATTTTTTGTTCAATTTTTTTCTTTTCTAATATTTTTTCAGGGTCTTACTGCAGAGGCCCAGTGGACAAGAAGAAGGGTTTCCTGCAAAGGAATGTGAGCCGCCATCACATGAAATCTACTCCCACTTGGCTAATATTTACAAATCTACCTCCCCGAGTGCACCCCCTCCCCGTCTTTCATCCCCAGGACAATATACCGTACCCCCATTACACAACCATGCCCTTTGACCGGGATTTTTTGTTCGTTGACGACCAGCAGGGTCAAATCTACCGTAGGTTGTCGGCAGTCTAGACCGTCCCGAGGCTTTCGATGCAGTGTGCGTGCAGGGTCAAACTGGCTGACTGGTCCTCCATGGCCCGTGAAGGCTTCATCTTCTCGCTCGCACTGAGGGAGACACAGTAAGAAGGAAATACCCTATTTACTTCACATCTGCGATTTTTTTGCCGCACTTATGGTCCTCTTGAAATATTTTCCTATTCTTTGCTCTCCTCACGAATTTTCTTTCCATCGCTGGCTCAACATATATATGAAGCATTCGATATGTTCCTGCCTATGTACATGTACAGAAGAGTTTAGAAATCTATAAATACACATAGTCTCTATACTATGCACAAGATATGATTTGACTCACTACAATGTATTCCAACCTTCACAATGTCAATTCTTTCTTCTGAGCCCTCTCAGCTGACCATTTATGAGCTGTGGTGAACTCAGTCTAGCTATGGGGAAGAAACTCCTGCTAACGTGAAAACTGTAACTGCAGGGATGAAATGTTTTCAGAAATCCCAGATTTGTGTTTCGTCATGAACCTCTAGGCTCTTGCTGAATGCTGATGTGTAGAACTGCACAATTATTGCTCATACACATAATACACAAACTACATGTATCAGACATGTGCTGCATTACAGTTGCCATCAGACATTCATACCTTTGTCAAGCGGGTTCAAATAGAGATTGTGTTTAAAAAGGTGCTGTATTTTGTTCCCAACTATGATGATAATCCTGTTACTGTCAATGGTATAAAGAGCCCTCAAGGTTTATTTCCAAGCCATTCTGTTAAGAATGGTGTAGGATTAACAAAGTTCTTGCTTCCAAAATATACCGATAGTAGTAGTAGTAGTTTATTGACAAAATATATTCAATTGGAATGAGATCAGATACACATATAACATACATATTAATATATTGTCCAGAGAAAAATATTGTGAGTCTACGGTACATATAGTTAGTTATATCATCATAATCTTCAAGGATTGTACTTCATTTTGATCCACGGTGTTTTACCATAATTTACATTCCAGTACCTATGCAACCATTTCTGGACATGCTTTGATTTTCATGGTTTTGCGTAATAAATCCTAACATTTTTGTTCTCTCTTCCCCTTCTTTACAAAGGGTGCATTGAAATTAGAAGTTTTTCTCTCCAGATAAGAATTGGCCAAAGTGTATGAAATTAGAGAGTTGGGGTAGAAAACTTTGTGTGGGTGTGTTCTGGGGTAACAGCTGCTTGATGCCCCTCTCCACCCTTTCGTATCCACTGTCCCGGGCCCCGTGTAGGGCCAGGTGTATTTCTTACTGCCGAGTGAAGGGGGTGACGGGGTATGAAAGGTTTGAGGACAGGCAACCCACTTTTCGCCAGTGGCATCGACTTCGAACCCGTCGAGGAGAACAGCGTAAAAAAAATAAAAACTTCAGGGCGAGGCGTGTGCCACGTGTCTCGGGGGAAGCCCTGCTGACCAATCACAGCCTTCCTTACAAATGTAAACATACTTATATGTGCATATTATACGTGGTTAATATATATTTGAGTTTCGGGAGGGGGAGATGGGAGGGGGTCTGATGATTCAGCTGTGTAGTTTGTCCATCTGATAAGACGGTGTGTTTCACCCCTCTTTCTACATGTTGTGTGTATGTATTTTGTGATCCGCCGTTGAATGTGCTGATCATCTTGCCCCTCATGAACGTCACATACCCAAGCATGGTAAAGTCCATATAATCTAACATGTATGAAGGCTGGTCATTTAGAAATATCTACTGGTATATATATTAAGAATGACTATTGTTCTAGGTTATGTGCATTATTTTTGGTAGTTTATGATCTACCCGTACATCTTTAATCAGCTGCTTCTGCAGAAAGCCCTGACAAACGCTGTCGAACCCCTATCGAAAGTCCATGACCGAAATGTCGGTCACTCTGATGTCTAAAAATCCAATTTCCTGTACATACAATGCACTTCAAAGTTCTTATCTTATGCGATTCTTGATAAAACGTGTAAAAAGTGCAAAATCAGACCGAAAGATCACTTTCAGGAAAGCAGTTTCGGGTCCTTTTTTTAGCCCCTTTTTGCTATTGAAAGTATGTCAAATGGCCAAAAATTGATTGCATAACAGAATTATATTGTATCTAGCAAAGAAGGATTTCCTTGTTTAAGGCATCATGGGTATGGGAGAGGCCACAGGTGAACACAACATCAAGTGCGGCCTTCCGTCCACTTGGGTAATATCAAAATCTAAAGTTTTCTTCATCGATTTGGGTCGGTTATCTTGCCACATAACTACATGCACATGTAGTTTTTGCTGGATGTTCAACTTAGACCAACGATAAACATAACAGATGTCATGAACTGTATTTCCTGTGTTTCAGTGATGATTATGCTGGGTTGGAGTAGAGCTAGAATATCACACAATGAAGTTTGTTTTCCCATATCTCAGATTTCCTAAAATTGCTTTTGTCACCATAAATAGTATCGTGTGAAACGTCTTTCGTTCATCCGTTTCAGTTACATGATCAATGTTTTACTCCCAGATGTTAATCTGTGAATCTAATCATATTGTCTTCAGAAAAACTCTGTGCAACTTGTTTCCATTTAACTACCGGTTTTCACAAACAATATACAAAGTTCTATCAGATAATGCGGTTAAAATATGCGGTACCGATATTTAGATGATTTAAGTCACTCAGAATATGACATCTTTGGATGTAAGCTGTCAGAATCTTGTTCTCTGTAGACTTTAGTGTCAGATTTATTTACGTTAGGAGTGATCGTGTTTTGGAGTAACAGATGGGAAGATGTGACATCAGCATGGTATAACCCCCACGGCCTTTCCTCCTCGCAGTAAAATTAACCGCACATGTTTGAGACGAGATGTATGTACAGAAGGCTTGGGTTGTCACGGCGATACAAACCCCTAGAACCCGCTTTCACATGCAAATCAGGGAAGGGACCTTCTATCTAGCTATCTAGGGCGATGAGGGCATTAGTGTGTCAGAGAGGCAGGCAGGGACACCGTGTGCTAGATCAGCATAAAGACTTTGACACGTTCGTGTACGCCATGGAACGGGAGAAGTGGGTTCACGGGAAGATTGGAGGGTTGGTGCTGGCGTTGTTTACCTGTGTGTAGCGTCAAAACCTACCCCGGAAAGTTTACCGCTGCCCGACTCAGGCCATTTAAGGTCCTCACTGCACAGACGCAGACGGGGCTGGGCCCTTTAAATTATTCTTGGTTGCTAGGCGACCTTTCACCCTTCAGTCCCAATTCAACAGCGTAGCGACACGCGTCACTCACAGTTAGCCCCTTTTAGATGCAAAGCAGCTTGTTTTCTTGTCGCGGGGGTAAGCACTGGATGCTATATTATGTGTGTATATGTATGGTGTATGTGCTCGGAAAATGGGAGAGCAGGTGTTAGCGACAATTTTTGAGACAGGCTCGATTTTGTTGAAGTGTATTGCAAAAAGTAAAAAAATAAATACTGCTCGGTGCTAGAAAACAGCTAAGGAAAAAACTTGAGCCATTATGAATCATGAAAAGAAAGGCTTAAATATCAGCTTTATGTTGAAAGACGAAAGCCATAGATTGAGTGTTGCATTGGGGGGTGATCAGAAAGGACAAAACATTTCAGGGCATTTAATTGCATACAGGCCTTAGAATTTAGAGGGCAGCAGCTGGAAAGGTGTTAGCTGAGTGTGGGCAGCGATGGAATTAAACCCCTCCAATGTGTTCCTAAACTCACTGAACTCGGATCAATCTGAGGAAAAATTGCTAAAAAGTTAATGTTATTCAGCATATTTTTTGAAGTGCAAACATAATTCATTATTGCAAAGTTTTTATTTCTATGTCATCATATAATTATATTGTACTGCATCGTGCTACCTTCCAAAGTTACCCTCCATGGTTACTCTGCACCAAAAAAAAATATCACATCTCATCTTCTACCACAGTCTAACTTTATGAAATGGCTAAGTTTTAGTTCGAATAATTTAAAATTCTAATTTATTTTGAAAAAACTAATCTATCTAAACTGGTATAAGTATCCAGACAGTCTTGACACTTGGAAATTCATTTTAGAAAATAAAGTTCTATTTAATGAAGGCTCTGATTACCAATTTGTCAAAGTTTGGTAGGCATCATTTATACAGACCCTAGACTACCCCCAGTGTGTAATGCAGAGCTCTGGTGTCCATGGCGATGGTCAGTGTGATGGATGGACGATATTTCTCTCAGTCGCCGGTGTCATGTGATATAACGGACACTCATTTTACCGTGATCATTTCGCTGTTGATGACCCCCCCCCCCCCCCCCCCTAACATTCAAGTAGCCCTACACAACGGCTACCCACAACGGTCAGCATTTAATTGCGGACGATGTCAGCCGCGGTTGCAGTGTGCCATCCGTTGACCACTGACCGTCCGTCTTACCGCCCGTTGCCAACCTGACGTATTTATGGCCCAGTCGGCAGGACAGCTTTGATTAATCGCCACCCGGCGTGGCCCGTCCGATGACAAAACTGCCGTAACCCAAGACATATAAATAATGCGATGTCTGGTGATTAATCAAAATGCTGCACTCGGAACAGTTAGTTATCAGTGGAGTTCTTTAGAAATAAACTTGGATGGGGGAGGAGGTGGGAATGTATGTTATCAAGGCATTGTTGTGTGTCATTCAAGTGACGCATTAATCTCGATGGTGAGGGGTTCTGTACGAGTCTTCTGAAGGAAATACAGACTCCTATGGACAGATGGGGCTCGTAGCGACAGGAAACCCTGGGTCAACGAGGGGTTCGACAGCACGCGCTGGCCAACTGTACGTTCCAGTCGTCCCAAGGGCAAGGGTTTGGGGGACACGGGGCGGAGTGGGGGTGAGGCTTGAGTGTCTGCTACCAACGATGAGGAAATGGGTCGCGATTGTCGCCATGGACACAGATCCTTGATCCCGTGACTCTAAATCTGCCTAAATTGAAGTGATTTACTGCTGAGAAAGCTCAGTGGCATTTCAGAACTTCCTGCTTTTAATGACCTCTTTCGATTTGAATTGCTGTCTCAATTTCCATATTTTTCGATGATTTGTTGGTTTTTTTTTTGCATTGAGTCCTGGGTATCGGCCCATCGTGAATTAGGTCTGCCATAATTAAATTTGTCTATGCCACTTTCGACAACAAGCCTGTGCAGTCACAAGAATCTGCTTGTGTGAAGCTCACTCCGTGACCCTGTCTGAGACAAGAGACTGACGTATTCAAAACACTCTGTTGCACCAAAAAAAATCTCTAAAACTCTTTTCATATCAGATTTAGTTGAAATTTCTCTGTGTACATGTGTGTCAAAAGTATGCTGACAATCACTCATTTCTTCGTAATGTGTCTTTGAAGTCAAAAATAAGAGTGTAGATCACTTAGCATGGCATATTGTTCAGTCTGTTGCACGGAACTTCAATATATTCAAGTAGGCACAAGGTGTTTTCTGTATGTTCTCCTTGTGTGGTTCTGCAGGGATGATGTGTTGTTTACTTTAATTAAATATCACCAAATATCCATCGAGTAAGAATCCCAAGGCAACTGATCATGTTTAGAAAAAAAGTAATTCATACCGGTACATGTAATCTGTTCTTCACTTACGTACATTTTCTCGGCAGTGATCCTTTATCTTTGATATCACATTAGGTAAGGAATACATACATGGTGTATTACCTCTGCTGGTATTGAAAGCATGTCGGGTGACTTTTGCTGTTTGAGGTTTTTATCTTGTGCTGTTAGAAAATACAATGTTTTTGTGAGTGAATTTTAAGTGAATAATGATAGAATACATGAATAAATATATGAAAATATCATATCACATATATAATACATTTATAAATATATGAAAATATCATATATCAATGTTTGTTATGGCTGAAGTTTTGAGCTCCATCGTCAGTCATTGTCAACTTTTGACTTTGGCTTACTTACGTCGTAGTTTCGCAAGTCATATGCATGAAATTATGGACTGTCTCAAGTCGTCCAAAGGTCCAAAATGTTGGCCCAAAATGGCCTGAAATAGACAAACTGACATGGGTATTAAAGCTTGCAGATACAGCTTGGGTCTGTAGTACAAACATATAGGAAGTCATAATGGCTCCTTTTGGTAACCTTGAACTTGAATTAACCTGACATTGAGTGGTATCCCAAGGCCATGTCCTAACTGAAATGTGTGATTTGCCCTCACATTTGTAACAACTGCAGCTAGATACTAAGTTTGTATCTTGAGCATATAGAAAGTCATATATGGTGGATCTTATGGTGACCTTGAACATGACCTCACCTGAACTTCAGTGGTTTCCCAAGGCCATGTCCTGACTGAAATGTGTGATTTGCCCTCACATTTGTAACAACTGCAGCTAGAGCCTAAGTTTGTATCTTGAGCATATAGAAAGTCATATATGGTGGATCTTATGGTGACCTTGAACATGACCTCACCTGAACTTCAGTGGTTTCCCAAGGCCATGTCCTGACTGAAATGTGTGATTTGCCCTCACATTTGTAACAACTGCAGCTAGAGCCTAAGTTTGTATCTTGAGCATATAGAAAGTCATATATGGTGGATCTTCTGGTGACCTTGAACATGACCTCACTTGAACTTAAGTGGTTTCTCAAGGTCACATCCAAACCAAAATGTGTGATTTGCCCTCTGCATTTTGCAACAACTTCAGGTAGAGATTAAGTTTGTATTATGAGTATAGGAAGTCATATACATGTATGACGGATCTATTGGTGGTCTTCTAATTGACCTCAGGTGACCTCGAGTAGCAAATCAAGTCCAACCTGGAAAGTGGGAATTAACAGACACAGGGAAGCTCTCCAAGTCGAGAGGCCCCTTGTTCTGTATGGTTTCCAGAATTTTTTTCACTGCGTGATTTTCATTCAATATCTGCATCCAAGAATTTAGCTCTCATTTAACATATATCAACAATCTATGCATGAGATATCAAATTTGTTCAAATGTATGTCGCCTCAATTAGCTTAGATTTGAAATTTTTGACATACCTAGCGCACACACGTCCCAATTCCCTGGGTGGCCACGTCGACTGTGTTGTTGTATCGCTCGGCTTGGCCTATTTCACATCTATAAGTGGGAGATTTTGTGCATTCAGAGGAGATTTAAACTAATGGAGTTTCTAGCCTCTTGAAAATTCAATGTCGTTTTGTTGATGTGTAGTTAATATAAGATTAAAATATACACTAAACTACTCTTCTTTAAAAGTAACAAGGTGACTTGATTTTATGGCTATTTGTGATCTGAGGAACTAACTCCATATGATTGCTTGGTTCTGAGTCATTTTGACCTTATTTGTTGCTGGACTAAATTTATTGTTGAAATTTTTTGGATGTGGGGATTACAAGACAAATGTACCCCTATAGCATTGTTCATGCTGGAACGTCTAACTTTTGCACACAAGTTACATAGTAAAAATTGAATGAAATTAAATTGACTGTGTCATATAATCCTAATTTTCAGTGTATGATGGAATCATTATATGAAAAAAAAAAAACTTTTCTAAAGTGGATATCTCCCATCTTGGCAATCTCTGAGGGCAGATGTAAAGTATTTTCTTGCATACAATTCCGTTTTTTTCCAAGACGTTCTTAGTTTGGTGACCTGATATACACTTTGATTTGTCACTGGTCTTTTCTAATTGCTGTTTTTGTCTGAATTATTACCACCCAGTGGTACAAAATTGAATTTTCCACTCTAGAGAGACACGACAAATGATGTTTGTGTGGAAACCGTTAATGATGTTGGGAGACTTCAACAACCACGGACAGGCTGGTTGTCTTGTGTTTGACTCGTCACTGTGAAATCAACTAATTTACAGAACAAAATGATTCACTGATATTCGGATGTCTCTAACTCTATTCTCTCTTATCCTGATGTCACCTGCGCCATGCAGACGACCTGAAGCTCATGGACTGTTCAGGACACACTACCGTTGTTTTTGTGTGACCTATGCATCTTTGACATCAATAATCAGGGATGTGTACTAGGCGAGGTTCATTGTCCATTAGAAAAAAGCAATTATACCAGTGATGAGCGCTGTACAAAAGCTGTCCCGCGATGTCCATATGTTGTTTGGCATTTCATGGAAAGTAAAACCTTGTTCATCCTTCACAGTTCTCCACTGTGTTTGTATGTAGTACACTGGGAATGTGCGGATAGTATATTGTTCATACCCAGTGGGGCTTATATCCCACTGAAATGCCCAGTTAACTAGTTTAAAAATGCAAACATGCAAGGACACAGAAATATGTGACCAGTGTGCTCCGTTCTTTATTCTATTCTTTCCAGTGGTTATTAATTTTCAAGGAGGATCACGTTTTTTGTCCCTCTGTTCCATGGTATTATTGGTGTTTGACTTGCAAAGAGCATTAGATACATTGAGATGCCAGTCATCACGTGAAGGGGCATAAGTTCTAGGGAAGTGCGTCCACGTTGTCAGGTACTTCACTGTGAGTACGAAATACCGCGCGCTGGTCAGCGGCTACATGGTCTGACCTCAGAAGGTCGCCATGGTCACCGCTCTCAGCCCACATGCACTTTGTATGTATTGACCCGTCTGACATACGGATGGGTTGACGTACGGTCGAGAGGATCCCACCAGAGGACAACTGTCGCTCCAGGGTTTGTGTCAGAGGTCTCCGAGTTATCGAGTACCGCGTAACGTCACCCAAACTGTCCAGTCCAGGCCATGTTAGACCTTACAAGAGCCTTCAGTCTACACTAATGATGAAAGGACCACCTGGCTCTTCCTTCCACGCTTATAAAATATTGCATGATAATGTGGCAGAGCTCTGGTCAGGTCACGGTCGCTTCCATTGACCATTTATTGATAGCGTCTTACATCTTTTAGAAACTAATGCGACACCATAGATCACAAACTGGACAGAGGTGCACAGCTCAAATATGGAGGCCAGTATGTTTGTGACCAGGTGATTGATGTTGAAGTCCCTTATCAGTCTGACCTGCTCTACTGCGGTTTACACCAGAAAACCTTTAGTGGGTATTGAAAACAGTATTTAAGAAATAATTAAGCACTAGTAGGCTTCAGTGAGTTTTCCGCGGCAGATTGCCCGATCAAAGCAGAAGCTGATGTCTTTTGTTGAGTCTGAATGTAGTTCTAAGATCTGGCCTTCTGGCTCAAAGATAGTAATCATGATAAGTGATAATAACAACAGATATTGATAAATATCTAGTGGATGTGTTATTTTTTTGGTGTCCCTTGGAAAAGGTTCTGCCATATGCTGTATTGATTAATGTTACCTGAGGCCCTGGTTAAGTATGTTGCCATGGAACTGATCACACCCAAGGACTTCCAAGAGAGATATCTACGCTGTTAGAGTGAAAGTAGAGCCCTAAATTTGTTGAAACCTTTGAAGTTTGGGCCGTCCAGGTGTAATAATTTCTCGGTGGACTCTGTCACTGCCATTGTCCCGACTGATAGTAAAAAGGGACAGGAGACTCGTGGCGTGTGTTCACTCGGAGAGACTCCAATGTCATATAGATCACAAGCTGATCTTTTACGCTGTCAAACCTTGTCCCAGTCACCTGTCTAGTCGCTGTTTGCTGTCCAGCGTACCTGACCATTTACTCCTTCCCTCCCCTTGATCCCCACACTACTGATCACGGACATGAGTTATTGACTGTCTACCTGAACAAAAACATAATTTTTCTCCTTAGTACGCTTTAAACATACTTAGCCATAGCTCACTTTAAAGGAACACAGTGTCCAAAGCTCGACAGTAGTGGCCCAACCCAAATTAGGCAATCCGTCATTTTATAAAGAGGCACGTGCCTGCTACACTTGACTGGGTCACGTGGCCAGATAAATGATCACTTAGATAAACAGGTCTTGCTGTGTTATACAAGATCTAAGGGAAGTAAGGGGCACTCGGGCTGGCTTGATTGAAGAGGATAGTTAGGGATGTACTGAGGTCAGTGAGGATAGATTGCGGGTTTGGGGGTGAGGGTAGATATATAGAGGGTTTAGACTTTGTCACAGTTCTATCTAGAGCACATCCCAAAGTCCAAGTGCTCTTCCCTCGTTGAGACGACTAAAATAACCCGCTTGTTGTTGTAGATATTACTGCGAGTGAGTGGGGTATTATATGACTGGTGCAGATGTCACGGTTACATAAAGCCGCGAGGTCTCGGCCGTCCATACAATGCTCGGCCACGGATCAACAGTCAGCTGTGTGTGCGTCACACGACTTGTTCCAGCGGGCCCCGAGTGTTTTATTTGCCTCGAGTGTCAAGCGCTCACCGACAGAGCACCTGCTCTTTTCTCCGAGCTGGTTCATGATCACTAAAGCAGTGAGCTGAGGTTTTTGTCAAAGGCCTTTTGTAGATGACTGACTGTCGAAGGCTCTCTGTGGACCCAAGAGTTGCTCCAGCTGCCGTCTTCTCCGGTTTTCAGGGGTTTGAGGTCCCTCCGTCCATCAGACAGGAAACATCAGATTTGTGGCGTACGCACGATAACCACGTACGGGCGTGTTTAAACACGGGGTGTTAGTAGAGACAACAGACACGCGATCTCGCTCCACTTGTCAGCCACCTGCCTGCAATCACAGAGAATAGATAGCTTAATAAAAATTATGACGGGCATATCAATGAACTCCAAGGCACCCACACTTCCAACATATATATAAAACAGGGTAAAAGGGGTCCTTAAACTATTGTGCTATATCCTGTCTTGTGCACGACGTATGGCATATCTCAGGCTGAATGGAACTTGTCCCTATAAATCTTTGATGAAACATTCAACAGGCGAGGACAGCGGCTATCAAAATTAAATTTCCAGTCATGCATGTGGTTTCTACCCCTTCTAGCTTACAATGTGCACTGGGCGTGTAGACATGCTCTTGATTTAAATCTATAACTCCACTGATCAATATAATTTTATAGCTGCTAATTGCTTGTGTATTGATATGAAACTTGGCTTAAGAAGATGGCTTAATTTGGTCTGTGACCTTTCCATGTGTTTTTGAAAACAATGTAATGCATGGCCAGACATGTATAACATATAATTCCCTTGGTTCTGATTTGATGATACAGATGCTAACTCGCTAAGTTGTATTTAATACATTCCAGTACATATACATATATACATCAACATTGTTTTTAGGGTTTTTTTTCCAAATGAAGATGTTGCTTGAAATTATTCGAAATATTGCCTATTTATTCATATCTGACCATATATTCACTGTATATGCTGATAGCATGGCAATTTCAGACTGGTTGATGGGTGAATATAGTGTTTGAGACACATCCTTTCAGGCTCTCTCCCGAGAGTGCAAGCTGTTTATATTAGCATGGCAACCGACAGATTTGACGAAAAATTGCATCAGTTAAAATAAAATGTCACTTGTCATAACTGTCTAGCTGTCTTGTTTCCAATAAAAAAAAATAATATTAAACTTTCTCCCGAGGAAACTCAAGGTTACATGTCATGGCTTTTAGTGTCTTCTACGCAACGTTGAAATTTTAATTCGCGTGGAGAGCATTTAATATCAGGGTGTGAAGTTTGTTAGTGTGGAGCTCCCTCGCAACCTAATTACAGGTGAACATATCCCATGTAGAGGCCGTATTGTGTGCACCATCTAATTTTGATATATCACTCATAAGTGCCCCAGTTGTGCGGTATTTTTAAGCGTGACCCAGACAGAATGCAATATTAGTGAATTCGCCGTCAAGTGCACTGACCTTTTGCTAACGTATAATTCCAACGATGTATGACTTGAACGAAATGTTTTTCTTGCATGATGTAAAAGGCAAATGTAGAGTTTAAAAAAGAAAAAAAATTCAAAGTGGAAGGCGGAAAAAATGGACAGAAAACGGTTAATGTTTTCACGGCTTACACGAGGAGGCGACTGCCATAGAGAATGATGGCCCTAAAAATAAATGAAAAAAAAAATAATGCAATAAAAAATTAAATGTGGCGAACAGAGAATTGTGAAGAGAGAGGGGGGAGGGGAGTTTGAGGAGAGGGATAGAGAAAACAGTTAAAACATGAACAAAAATGCCTTTTTAATGTGACAGTTTAATTTTGGCAGAACATTATCACATGTTACCTACAGCGGAGGATGTGCCCTATTATCACTCGGGCCTTTGAGTTAGTGTAATCGACTGGCTGCGTCTTCAGTTTTGGGTTACGTAGTGTCTCGTCGGTGTTCGCGTTCCTCTAATTACTCGGTCTGCAGTAATTCTACGCACCCGGCCATCACAGAAGTATGCGCCTCGAAACAGGTGCAGCGAAACAATAGCATATGATAGATCAACATTAAAAAAAATCACCGCTGAACCTGACAAAATGCACCATTGGAATTTATATGATCTAAGAGCCACCTCAGGGCATCATAGCATAAAAAATTACCAGGTTCAGGTGGGTTAGAGCCAGTGTGAGGACCCAGACATCACTTAGCCATAATGTGGCTTATAAGGCTCTGAATAGAAGGCAGTTCTCTCTCGGCGCTGTCATCAACAACATTAACAGAGATAGAATCATCAAAATATTCATAATTGTACATGACAATTTGTGACAAATGTTTTTTCAAAAGTGTTATTTTTGGCTCTTGATCTGCCTCCAAACAATTCTCTCACTCATTGTGGCTATCAAATATCCTTTAAAATATAAATAGACTGCAGAACTATATTTTTCCTCCAACTGGTAAAGAGAGGGATTTGTGGACAGTTTATATTGTTCATCATTTACATGTATGAAGTGATCTGGATATTTTGTACCCTGATTTTTGAGTTGTTAAAAACTGGCACATCTAGGAGATTTACCTAGACATTATTATCAGACCAGTTTAAGCATTTGATCAGAATTCAGGATGCCTCCAATAAGATTCTGTATCGAGCCGTCAATTCTATATGTCGGACAGTTCTTTCTGCCGCAGCCAGAGATAACAAGAATGTCGTCCCTTTGAGCGCTGCTGAAGCGTGCCGTGTGGTCGTGTGATGCTCTCGTGTCGGTGCGCCCATCTCACTCATCACCGAGATGTTTTTCACCGCATTTCAGATAAAATTGTGACATAATTTCTTTTTTACTGTCTTTATTTTTGTCTTCGAGTTTTTTTCGCCCCTTTCACTCTCTATTTTTTACGGTCGTCCATTTATTCCTCCGTGCGCCGTCTATTCTCTAATGTTTTATCAGACACAAAGCGACGACACAGCAGGTGAAAATATTTAATGTCCTCGTGCCATCAGAAGATTTTTATTTTATGCTTTTTCTACTGCTGACATCGTCACATCCAAAGTGTCAGAGACGAACCGTTCCACTTTCTTGTTAAAGTCGGCACATGCGAAGTTATTAAATAGATTACAGAAGTGTAAAAATGTAACACCCAAGAAGAATTTTTGACAATAATAGTTAAAAGAAGGTCATCCATAGAACCATGTGTCATATAACGCTTGTATAAAATATGCAGCCAAAAGTTGAAAACTAGGGCCATACTTCAAGTATGAATTCTCAAAAATGATATCTACATTAACAACATGTAGGCAGTTATAAAAGGTGGTACATTGTGACTTTACCTTATGAACAAGTCAGAACAACTATTTGTTAAGTATTACACTTGCTGCAAAATTTTCAACAAATTAGTGATTTTAACAAGCACTTTGATACATATTATGTACGTGTAAGTCACTCAAGCATAACTAATGTCACAGCTTCCTGCTATGGATTGGTCACATACTGTCCCCTGACTTCACTGCTAGCCATGGTGGTGCCACAGCTATGCTGACCACTGGACAATGATCACCCACTGTTGGCAGCCCAGAACAGTGTGAGATCTCTGTGGGGGTTGGCTCCCAGACATCCCAGGTAGAATGGGGGGTTATGTCATCCGGGGGCTTTCTCTGGGGTCTTCCCTGTGGAATCATCCTGAAATTGAAAGTTTTCCACAAATTCTAAATTGAAATCCAGCAGGGAGGCACAATTCAAGCCTCGGTCACACTTTAGGCTTTCACCCACAGGATGCTCACACCATGGAATGGAAGTCTTTTGTGAGATTGTGAGAAAAAGTATGATGCTCTGTGAGTAAGGAGATGGGGTCAATATCTCAGTCGTTTTTCCCTTTCCATGTCCCTGCAATCCCAGCTATCAGCCTCTGTGTCCCCTGCCGATCGAGGACTGTGACATTAGGCCCTGTCGTCCTAACCCCGGCTGTCAGACAACTCCAGTGATTGAACCCCTCGCAAACACCCAGCAGTGTCCCTTGTTTGTCAGGGGCTCGGGAAGTCAGGGCCTGCTCCTCCGGGAATCTAGAGAAATTTTCAGATTTAAATTTATTTCCTCAAGTATGTGGCTGGGTCACAATGTTGTGGTTGGAGACATTTTAAAGTAACACTAAAGCATCCATGCTTTAGTCACTTGTGCTTAGTTGGAGTCATTTTTTGTGGGGAATTGGTAGCTAAGTATGACCTTCAGATACAAACAGATTTTTTACCGTGGCATGTGCCTCGTAAGGACGAAAATGGGCGAGATGTGGACGAAAATGGGCGAGATGCGGCAATCAGAGTTAATCACAGTTATCTATTGGTGTCAAGTTACCATCCAATGACTTTATGACAAGTATGACATACAAGTCTCGTGCCTAGGTCTGGGATGGTAGGGTAGGGGACAGTTGCCAAATCGCCGTGGCAACTGTCTCCGCGGGTAGACTCCTTGTCCCCACAGGGCCAAATCATGTAAATTGGATGGACATTAATTTTATAGGAGGGGATCTTGATCAGAGTGAGGAGGAATGTAGAATTTTGTACAATCGGTAGAGTGGAATGTTAATTTTATTGATAATAAGTTCCCTGCCACATTATTTCGCCAAAAGATATGAGATAGTCAAAATGGCCATTGCAGTGTCGTCTGTAGGATAATATGTCATCGAAGATGAATTCTGAATGATCATGTGCTGTTGTTATTTTGATGGAGTGCATGCAGTCTACATGCACGTTCGAATTTGGGTTTAAAATCAGATTTGACAACTTCCTATAACATGCGTATAGACTTAGTGTTCTTTTCAACTTTTTAAACAATTCTTTTTCATATCACTTTTCCGTAATTTCACGCTTGATTTTTCTTTCACTATCCATCTCACCTGTCACACGGTTGCTATGGTTACTCAGTCTGTAAGTTATAAATTCTCAGGTGGACAACACTTTGTCAGTACTTACAAATCTCAGTCAACTACAAATTTTTTGGATATTATGGTTTTATAACTTGTAATTTGATCGTTGCTACACAAACCGAGTGAACAAATCTCAGCACTATAGATATATCGCTAAAGGTCGCCGACCCAGATGCTAATTGTGGTTCTCAAACAACAATAAAGTGCCAACAATAGAAGTTTACAGTCGTTTTATACTTATTCTATGGACTTTTGACATCTGCAAGATGTAGACAGAGCGTCGAATGGCAGGAAGTTGGTTTTTGTTGACCAATCGGGTGTTATCCGTCAGTTTACTGCGGAGTTTCTACGTTCACAGTTATGATGTTTTAATTCAGGCTCTCAAGTCTAAGTCACATACATGTATAGATACGGGATATGTGATAACAGTATTCTAGCGAAATTATAGGCTACAAATTCCACTCGATAAACTTTTATGTGCAGATTTGAAGTGTTGAAAGGTGTATGACATCTGGTGTGTGCAATGCCATTTGATGCTTGATAAAATCAACTTTAGGTGATAGAATAAAACATTATCCATTCAACAATTACATACTGAGTATGCATGTGATTCTGGTCTATGTGTAAATATTTTACTGTAGGTTAGTTCAATAAACATATTAGAAAAGAATTGATCTTCATTTCCTTCATCTCAACGTGCATAAATAGAATGACAAACAAACATCGGCAGGTCTGAAGTAACGCAGATGTTACCGTTTGGTGCCATATCAGTCAATCTTGGGAAGTACATGCATAGTCACGTATCTGTTTGGACTTCCTCTGTCGGACATTTTATTGCATAATTATTGGGTATCATTTGCCGGACAGGATGAATGGACAGTTGTGGTCACTGTCTAAGGTCGACCTTCACGAGCTTTTACACATAGGACTGCGGAACATTTCTGATACACCCCTTAATCTAGACTCGTAAACACCTGCCCAAATATGGCCAACATCCCCGGTATAAACTCATTAGCAGAGTGGCAATGTGGAGGTCAGAGTTTCAATGGGAAGTTGGTGGATATGTACGTGGGGGTAAAATCACCTTTTATCAGTGATACATTTGGCGAAAGCGTGTCTGGTGCTAGCTTGATGGAAGGGGTACAGCTTAGAGCTTGTCCTTGTGGGGGACTTCAATATCATCACACTGTTCATGTACCCGTTCCATCCATTGTGCTACTGAGTACAGAAGAAATCTTGAGGAGCAAGACCCAGGGACAGCATATTGTACAGACTGTCCAGTGTACATGTATTCAAGTTTGTTCTCGTATAAACCATGCTGGAGAATCATGAAGAAGTTCTTAATTCGTAGTTTCAAAAGACATGTGCATCTACTTCAAATTTGCGCTAATGGGTTAAGTGTGGATTGCAGCCTTCGAATACGCACACAACATCAAAGTTTTCACCTGTAAACGCGAAAACAAATTAGATTTTTGTAGCTTTCTATGTCCGCTAGTTAAATGAGGGAGAAAATGTCATCACCTTGACCTAAAATTGTAATATCTTTTTTATCTTGGGCTACACCGGTCCACGCCGGTCAAGTATTTAGTCTAAAGCTCTGACCTTGATTCATTCAAAGCTACTCTATCATTTGCTTTCGATGTTTTTGCCGAGTGGACGGCAGTGACTGGTGTTCTGTCAAAAAAAGTGGAAAAGTTCCGCAAGCAATGCACAGACACTGGACATCTTCATTGAACTCAGCCAAATGCCGGCTGACACGATGTCAAACCGACATGATACACTGTAGTGTCCGGTATGATGTGTTATTTTAGGACCTGGCTGGAATATTCAATGGGTCCACTCAGTGTCCAAGGCCACAATATTAAGTTAGTCAGCCAGTGTCCCGTCTGACCAGAGGCTACTTATCAGTTTAAACATTCGTCTATACAAGGAAATCCTTCCATTCCACTAATTTTACCAATTTCATGATTGTCCATGTAAGTTTATGTTACGTGTAGGCCTATAATCTATGGATTGGTATACTTTCATAGATTTTGGTTATTCCATCCATGTTTATATTGTCTTGTATAAGCATATGTTGTAAAATAATAAAGTTTGAAAATCAATATCCATTTACATCATATTTTACCTTAACAAAAATAAGTATTCTTTGATATCGGGTTTAAAAAAAATACAGAAAATAATATAAACATTTGCCTTGGTTGGTGCAATAACCTGCACCGCTAACTAGGCCATAGAAGTCATATAACCTGATGGTAGACAGATATATGAGAGTTTTGAAGCTCGCTCATTTTACTGCATCACAGAAATAATTAATACATCCTGCCAAAGACGGGCTTTGCCTTTCGTTCTCCCTGACATAAAGCAGGCCGCTATTTGATGACATTCGCTTATTGCTATTCACCTCGCGCCCGTCCAAGATTTCCAGCAAACGACGGAGTTTTGTTTTCTGCGGGCCTTTTGTAAAGCTGACAGTAAACTCCGTCTAGCATATCTCCTGTTTGCCGCTGTATTCGGGGACGTAATTTATTGACATCGTGCCCGTGGAGTCCCTCTAAATAAAAGTAAACAGGATGTTGCTTTACAGTGGATGCTGTTTTCATCGCGATTGTCGTGATACAATACCGGTCTGAATCGGGTGGGACTCACTCTATAACTGTCCCGACTGAGCTTGTAGACTTGTGTGATGCCTTCGACACTGTGTAGTCCTTGATGTAGACACTAGGTGTGTCACTGGGACTTCATTCATCGAGTGTAGCTCTGTGTGATGCTTGTTGAATGACAAAATATCGTGTTCAAATAGCAAACTGAGCTTTAAAACATATTTACAATATCAAGATATATAGCCATCTGCATATATAACCATCATATGTGTAGTTTCTTACTTGAATTGGGGTCATTTGATATATATATATATATATATATATATATTATACCTATTTGCTTGCATTTATATCTTGTATATATACAAATATCAAATAAGCATCAGCTGTCATGAAAATATAACAATAATACCAGATTATGAATCGTACAAACATTCCAGAACGCTGCACGGTCCTTCAGGCATCGTGGTTGTTGTCCAGCAAGACCTATTGTACATTTCTTGGAAACGTCTGAATTGGTGTCATACATTGCAGGCAGGAAGTATGTGTTGAGTTTAGCCTGGTAGTATGTTTGCGAAGCTCTCCACGTCTCAATGTATGGAGTTTGCCTGTCTCCTTATGATAAGTATTAATATCTGCATGTATTTTGTATATCATTGACCCACATTGGCTTTCGGGTCATTTTGATATCAATGTCATATTACTACTACTACTACAGTACTAGGTATATATCAGTCTTATATCTGTATGCCTCATTATTCGTGTATGGAGAATTTCAGGATGTATAAAATGAATGCTTAGCATGTTTGAATACACAGATATTTGTCATCTTACTGTATTGACAGTATTGGATTGATAGTATTGCACTGTATGTATTTTGCATCTCTCAATGCCTGCAACTCATGACAATTTGGAATTTACCATATAATGACGGTCTTTGTACAGCTTTGTCATGCTTGTGGATCCGTATCTTTAATTGCAGGCTAGAATCTAGTGTAGGTATCTCCTCCCCCCCCCCCCCCCCCCCCATCATCTTGATTCACGCTCCCCAATTTCAGCAAAAACAATTTTCCCTTCTAGCCATCTTATGAGAGGAAACCACTGATTTCGGACACAATAGAAAGTCAATTTTTCTCACTTTAGACATATCAGTGGATTTGGAGAGATCTGACTGGCTTAGGTTTGTGTACTGTCTGCGAGCCTTCGAGCGAAATACGCAGAGCATCCTTCTGACCCTTATGAGGGCCTTCACGTAGTTCTCGATCAAAAGCCAAGAGCTCGAGAGAGCGGCACAGAAGAGATAGGCAAATAAAACTTTCAGGAGACATTAAAAGAAAGGATCTTAAAACCCACACCTTAAAATTTATGATAGGTTTTCGCTATTTCTCTCTCACTTAGACCCCGGAGCATAGTTTAGTCGAGAATTCATGACCACGACTCGGATCATGGCGTGTTTTCGGTAGATTGGGGTTATTCATCATGAGTCTGCGCAGTAGAAATCTTCTGTCGTTCGACTTTCTAGGTGACTGCTATAAGTTGTAATATCAGTAATAACGCCGGATTCCACCACGGGTCGGCCACGCTCGTGTTTCAGGGTCACAGGCCCTGAAAGCCTGGAGGTCACGGCTACAGACGCTGCGCCCGGCTTTCATGTGTGCCGAGTCTCTGTCCCGTCGGACACGCGACTACGTTATCAGCTCCTGGCCCGTCGCAGAGACAAATCACTCTCACTCCACGCTCTTTTACGCTAACAAACGGCAAGGTTATGTCGCAGACAGACGGACTGATCAACGGATGAATTGATGGGGGGAGGGGGTTGTTCTTCAGTGGGTTGTAGGGTATGTAAGAAAGGGCACCTGTTGCAATCAGCAATGACATGCATCATTGGGGATGTACTGTCTCCTTAAGCCCTTGATCTCTGCTGTTTGCATGCAGATGTAACCGATAAAAAAACGTCCCAGATACAACCATGTTCACTGGTCTGTTTCTATATGTAGAACCTGTGACATACTCTGCTACTTGTCAAATGCTTTATGAAGACCCTTGATGATCGTGAACTTTTGATTAATTAGTAATAAGTTATCGGGGTTGGGAGACGATACCAATGAACTTGTAGACAGTACAGATGACATGACATCCTTCCCAGAGATAGACAAAAGGTATGTCAACCTGCTGCCGACACTTGCGATTAGTGATTGCTCTGGCAGTATCCTATGGTAACTGTCAAGTCCTTGCGAAGAAAAAATCTGCTGCACCTGATCAGAAGGCAGCTGTGGGCTCACACAAAGTCTGTCAGTGATGGATCCTCATCTCCGAAAAAACTAGGTCATGGACGGGTCTTAGGCCGCAAGATGACCAGTTTTTCCCCCACATTGAATGATAACGATGGTCATATCATTAATGATTTTCTGTTACATGTAAAAAAGAGTAACTTGGTGAGCATGGTCATCTTCAAATGCTTTTGAACAATTTGAGTGAAGTTTATTTCTCGATTTCAACAAGTTGTGTGGAGAATTTCTGAAAGAGTTTATTACTTCCAATATGACTTTATAGCATACAGTGTGAGTTGTTTTCAATGGACCTCCTGAAGCACAGCAGACGAAAGTATACGTGAAATTGACTCGGTAGTCGGTAGCCTCCAATAAATTATAGACTGGGTTGACGTCTTTTCAATGCAGTGGTCAGAGATATGACTGTGTACAAAAATTAATATTTCCCTGTAGTTGACGGCACACCCAGTGACTGAGAGGTACAATGGCTGAAGCTCTCGGTTGGAACGTTGATGCTCGCTGGTGAATATCATGGACAGATTCACATTTATTGCCGTTCTTTGGCAGCATGATTAAAAAACACGTCTTGTGGACATATTTCAGTTTAATCAGCAGCCATTGATACAATTCGTCCATAGGTGTGAAGGCAAGAAGTGGGGCGTCTTCAAATCATATCACATCTCAAGGTCGCTGTGAATGTTAGCAAGTTCTTTTCTGTGTTTGAATTTCTCGGTACAGGACAGAACCTGATGAAATATCTCCTTTGTACATAAATTATACATGATATTATACCCCCTGTAAGTTATTTATGTTTTAGTAATTTATAGCACGTGGTGGATGCGATGCACTAAATATGGTGCGATGTTTCAGAGTAAATCATCCTCATACCGCCTGTTGATCCAGTTAATGACGGACCTCACGGAAACTTGTCCTTCGACGACCTCCAACCGAAAAATAATATACGATAACCACCGCTCTGACACAATCCACCAGGCGAAGTAAATGTAGCAAGTGACCGCGGGTTAAATGTTCTGTTCAATATAAAATATAGTCGTAAATAACACTTAACCGAATGCCGAAATTCTCCTGAGATATTTCTCGAATGGGGAACCAATTTCTGAGATTTGTGCCCATATAGATTTGACCCCAATGACCTTTCAATATGTTCCTTTGGAAAATTTGTACTCAGGTTTTTTTCTGGTGAAAATTCAGATTTTGATAACATAGAAGTATTCCAATGTACCATACAGTCATGTATGTTTGTCAGACACACATTGTACATGGATACTCATTTCACTTAGATCGGACAGTCTGATTTACTAAGTTTATAACCAAAAGAATCTCCAGAGGATGCTAATTTTTACAGTCAGTAGTATTGACACGGTATATCGGTGTGCATGTACCGGGTACATCCTGAATTTTTCCGCAGTTGGTAAAATCAAGCTTCGTGAATAAATTCTGCAAGTAAGATTATGCCCAAAATGGTAAAACTTCATTGTGATACTGGTGACCTATAATATAAATTCTCTTATCAGTGAGGTGCAAATTAACCTGTTTAATTTGCTTGACATAAACTTACGAAAAATAAATTCTCAAAACTTCATGTCCTGATCAGGAGAAGGCATACAAAATATAAGACGTAGTTAGATTTTTACTGTATTTGTGATAAAGAAGCAGTTATCCAGTCTCCACCCTCCCTGTCTGACCTAAACCCTTCACAATACCCGTCCATTCTGTCTCTGAGCCAGTGAGTGAGCGAGTATTGTGCGGTTTTTGCCTCGTGTGCACCTGTCTCTCGCATTCCTGCCTAATTGTCCCCATTCAAGTCTCGCAGAAAAAAGAGAGAATAGCACGAAAAAAAGAGAGAAAAGTGTGCTATATTTTATATCACCCTCTGTATTGAAATGAGGTTAGAAAAAGAAAAAGAATAACAGCATATAAAAAATATAGTGGGGGGTGGGTATAAAAACTCTACATTAAAGTGTATGATACTCCTTTTCCAGTCACTTTATTGCCAAAGATTTTTTGTGAGTCGCTGAATGGAATCGAGCGGCGGCCGGTAGAAAGTGTGCCAGAACAATAGATCGGGCAGTGGGTGTGTAGTCCGTTGTTTGGAGCCATTCCACCCTTAGATTGTATGTGTGACCGATCTCAGTGAGAGCAGACCTCAGTCAGGGACTTCAATGCCTGACCATTGCTTTTACGTAGTAGATGCTCTGCAAAAAAACAACAAAACCTTCACTTAATTCACATTTATCTATGAAAATATCTGTGGCAGACCAATCGTGAGTTGCTGACTGTTTGCATTAGTCTCTGGGCCAATTATTATAACAGTGATTTTGGTCCCAATTTACGGGACTTGCACCCAAAGTCTGTCGGGTTTGACATTTTACCATCTACATGTATGTCCTCAACTTGACAAGTTGTTCGGACTTTCTGGGGCCACATGCACAACTTTTATGGCCTATTTCCACTTTTCAATTGTCATTCTTGATAATTTCTTCAATTGACCTGCAAAAGTCTATACGTTCCTTTGTCTGCTTTATCTATGCCATATATAGTGAAGTGCTAGCATTCAGCCCTTTCAATTGGACATTTTAGCGGCTTGTTAGCCTTTTGAGTTGAACAGCATTTTCCGAAAGACTCCAGTTTGCCTTTTGATCCCATTTACATATGTGTCACTGGCTTAGTGGACATGTGCTATATACGGGTTTTGTTCGGTCACAACAGGCTCGTAAATTGGGAGTGGAAGGACCACCGACATGCCCTGAGAGGTGGGTGTCTGGGTGTGTCATAATTGGTCCACATGATCCAGGGAGAGAATGTCTCAATTTTGGCGTGAACTCTAGAATGATCCTTGCTCAGTATTCTGATATGCATGTAATCATGTCTTAATGCAATTTAGGCAATAAAATATGACCCTTATGAATTGCTTTTTTTATGAATAAAAGTTTGTCCTAAGTCACAGTATTATAAACTGCAGGTCACATAATTGGACTTTCGCGAGTGATCTCATTGCAGGGTGGTGTCTGATGACAGGTGTTCTTTAATTCTCTATGGTTTTACTTTGGTCACATGATGAGTCCCATGTACATGTAAGTACATAAATATCAGTCGGAACTTTGTGAAACTTTGTAGGTTTTGTCAGTGTACATACAGCATATATATCTTTTATAACAGACATGATATTCATATGGTATATATCATTAATCTAACAACTACTCTAGGTTCACCTTAAACAAACATTTCTGAACTTTAATAAATGCTGACTGACAAAGCAAAAAAAAACACTTTCCTTTGCCTGTGATGTCTCATTCAAATAATATACATGTACTTTAATTTGCTTCATATCAATGATATTAATAACGAGTTCATATTAAGCTCTGGAGATGGTAATATTGATAAATACATTGTTTATTTAGCTGGTCACTGTATATTCACCGCTTGTCTGGTGTCTCTTGCCTGTTGGCTCCACCTAGTGAGTGAACACTGTACTA
The DNA here is from genome assembly GCA_949152475.1 of Terebella lapidaria. Taxonomy (NCBI): domain Eukaryota; kingdom Metazoa; phylum Annelida; class Polychaeta; order Terebellida; family Terebellidae; genus Terebella; species Terebella lapidaria. The sequence goes on from OX424558.1 coordinate 14,457,777, forward strand.
GCCTGCCCCCAGTGAGTGGAACTGCAACAGGAGTCTGCCAATAGGGGGCAGCAGTGTAGTACAAGCATACAGTGTATGTTATGAGAGACACATTGCTTTTATGCTTTTATGTGCAATGTGGTAGATATTGAGTTGACAGTAAGACCTGTAAAAAGAGACCAATCCCTATATTCATGATCCCAGGTAGCCTAAGTCTGCCAGTCCTAATCAAGAACTAAGACCAGCCTTCCAGAAATGAAACCTGTGAGACAAGCTGTCATCAGAGACCACCGTAGGTTTAGGACAGTCTAACAGGAGCTCAAAGGTCATCTATATAAAACCAACCTGTGTTACAATGACGGCTATAGATAACCTGTTATGAGAGACCAATTAACATATTGTAAAGTCTGAACAAGATCTAAAAGTCATTCATAAACTGTGTACCCAGTATTAAAAGACCACCTGTTAAATAAGACCAGTGTGTGAGCTCAACACACAGGCTTTATATAAAGCAGGGTTAGTATCAGAGTGTTTTATTGCAACATGCAATGACTTGAACAAGGGAATTAGATCCTGAAGAAACCACAATGATTATTAAGGTGCTCACTATAAAAAGTCCGAAAGATGTGAGTCTGATATTTTACTGTCAATATTTCTTGTAATTAAAAACAACAGTCTTAGATATGGTCTATGTAAGTTTAAGGACAATATTTATGGTGGCTGTTTGGAATAAATCCTTTCTTGTTCTTTGAAGTAAAAGGCATAGTTAATCAATTCTTTGGACACATGGAATTGTAACATAAATAAGATGTAGGTAGCACTCCACAACACAGGCTGATTCTCCGTCTATGGTTGTTGTCGAGTTGGGCAAGTTATTATTTAAGGTCATGTGCCAGGATGATTAGCATAGGAACAAGGGACTTTCTGCTTTTGTCGTGGACTTTCAAGAATTCCGACAGTATAGCTCCGCCACTTATCACAATATCAAGCGGAGCGAGGTTTATTTTGTCATAAAATACTCCATTTTAACCCGTGTTAATATTGACCGTGGCCATAGGTCATTATTTTGTGGGGGTCATACAATGGAAAAAGTGTGGCTTTTTTGTTTCCCTTGACCAGCCCTATGTCCAGTGGCTGGCCCTTTGAAGGCACAGATTTGACGTTGAGTACAATTCACCTGTTCGTCTGTTCTTTTCCCTTGCATCAATTGTCAAGTCGATGGGCAGCATTTCCCACACAAAAGGCCATCACGATCTCAGGCTTCAAAGACAGCCTTTGTCTGCGTCAGAGCAGCTTGATAGGCCTGATGTGAAGGCAGTAAACAATTGTCTCCAAGAAAAACATGACCTGTTCGACATGTACTGGGGGTTCTGGGGATCGCGTATGTCACTTTGTCTCCTGGGTCCCACTGTGTTGTCGCCGTTGACAACAGCCTGAGAGGTCAGAGTGAGGTGCAGCGTGAGATCTGTGCCCCACACACTGGGGCATGCAGGCGGCCCAGAGAGCGAGGTTCCCCGACCGTGGTCTGTCCACGTAGAAACTGTGTCAATGTCTGCGGCGGCATTCCATCACCCAGTCATGTATCGGCCTCTTGGGGGGACAAACACAAAGCAAACAGTGCCCATTGTCGGGCGGAGGGAAGCTGATAGCCTTGATACGACGAAGTGGTGCGGACTTTTTGCTTCCGCAGTCTCTCTCGGTCCCTTGTCTTCCTCAAAGTCGCTGGCATCAAATGTGAACGCATTTTTCAGCTCGCTTCTTCCATGACAGCTTTTATCCGCCTTTAGATCTCAGATCTCTGAACGGTATTCCACCTCAAACACGGAAACCATTCCCGATACAGCCCAGACAAACAGCTATAAAAGAAATGTCCACAGATTGTCTTGCGCAAAAAGCCTTTTATCGTCTGGGACAGGGTGCTGGCAAGTTCAGATTCTCTCCCTGTAAGGGACTTCTCCCAATGCGGATGGTCGGGGTGTATTTGCTTGCATCAGTAACATTTGTCTTGTTAATGGCACTCAAGCTTGGAGAGGATACATCCTTCATATAGCACTTTAATTCCTTACTTTGACCTAAAAGCTTTTTTCCTCATTCTTAGTGTAAAGTGGTTCAGTTAGAATTAGTGGTTCTCGGGATAAAACTTATATCTGTTTCTATGTATTCACATTCTACAGGCCACAAGTATATGGTGGTTATGTTTCAAAATATTTTTATTCGTTTATCATGCCTATTATTGCAGATTATTTTGGAGAAGTTGACATATGCCATATTTCACTGCTTTATACTTCTTTACTTCGAAAGTCCCAATTACATAACATTTATTTCGTTGTGCAATATTCAGGAAAATATTGCAAAAGTATGATTAATTCACTACACTGAGGAGTTATTATTTACAGTATGGGAGTTAATAATTATCATTCTTATGCAATGGCTTATTTTTTACCTTATAATAAAACAATATCCTCTTCACAATCATTGGAGAATATATGGTGATACGAGTAAATTATCACACCCCTTATGGCAGCTGGAGTGTTGTCACTCTGTCACCCTGGGCTTGTGTCCTGTATTAATTCACTTTGTTTACATTGATGACCCTACTTAATCACCATTGGGGTGGAGTAGCGCTCGAGAAGACAACAAACATGTTTTTTTCTCCCTCCTGATATATTGTTTTATTTGGTTATGCAATCGTCTGTGGAATGTATTGTTGTTGTTTATGTTTATCGTTGTTTACCTATCGTCACTAAGGCGAGTTTTATTCTCCTCCAGATCGCCGCGATGGGCCGAGGTCGCTGACACTCAAGAGAGAAGATCCGGGACTGACGTCATTCTGGAGTGGGGTCAACATGGAGGTCAATTACAGAAGGTCAGGAACCTTCGAGGACTACAGCTTTGAGAACTATGTGCATGTTATAAAGATTGAATTTTTTAAATGCAACCATCCCTCCGGTTGTATACTGGCATTTAAAAAGTGATAAAACTTTTAATAGTGATGCAATCGATGAATACAAAACATACATTTATGTCACTTCAGTGAACATTTAATTTAGTTGTCAGCAAACACAAAGGTGATCAATGAATTCAATAACGACCCTTGTATTTATTGATTGGTTTCTATTCTTTTCAAGTCTGGCCTTTTATATTTTGTGACTGCAATACAGAAAAATGGTATAATACATGCAGCATGATTATAATAATGCATGTAGTTGGAAATTGGTCACATGGAACAAAAATTGCAAGAATTGTTTGACATTTTACTGACAGGAACAAGTATAGCAGTATTCCAACATTGGCATCTCAATGTTTAACATAAATTTGATACTTGTAAAATATCAAAGCTAGATTTTCACATAGCACTCTATGATCCGGCCCGGTGTCTACAGTATGAATGAACTAGAATTCTCTGCTATGTGATATCACAAAATCCTGTAGTGTTAGGGGCTGTATTCACAGAAAACCCGGCGCTTCTGAATGTCAAGTGGCCTGACGCGGCATATTTTGGCATCTATCAACTTGTCTGGTGTTAAGTACTAATTTTAACCCCATTCTCATTTAAATGCAGAGCAAATCATGTTACAAGAATTCCTAAGTGAGAAAAAAATATGCCTGTGACGATCTTGTATGTGAGACTGCAAAATGCAAATGTGGAAATCAAAACACTCAACTTTGATAAAAACTACATGTACACAGCGAAACCAGCTATCCTAACTTAGATGTAAATTGAATATTTTCTTCTGCATTTTTACTACAGGTATTCAATTGGGCAAGTTTTTCTCAAGATATAGTGTTGCAACTTATGTGTAGGTAGGTGAAGCAAATTGTCAATAGTACTGTTATCATAATAGTATCATAACAATATACATTGTATCATATCTTGGACCATCCTAGTGGGACAGAGGATATCGTCAAAAATTCTGCAAATGAAAATACAGCTATATTTGTCAAATCATCTATTTCTGTCTGTTAATGTAGATTGCATATACATGAATATCACAATAATGTCCACAATACACGTGCCTATATAAGTGACTCTAGCAAACAGAGTGGGTCCATGGACAGGAAGTGGCTCTGACCAAAGTCTCGGCCCCTGCGGGTCAGGGAGTGTAATCCTCGCGGCTCGGCCCGCAGTCCGTCTGTCCGACACTCACAGGCCGTCTCAAGTATGCAAATACCTGGCCCAAATACCGCAGTCACAGGGGAAACCTCCACTGATCAGCAAGTTTTAGGGTCGATGTTCTAAAAAAAAAAGCTCTGAAAAAAAATCTGTTCAATTTCTCTGGAAGGCCACCTCTCACTTCAGGCCAGTTCTCATACAACCTGTATTTTTGAGACCATCCTGCAAGAAAATGTCACCAGGTATAATGCAGTATCAAGTCTCGAAAGTTTGTTGTTGCAGATTGAACGTCATCACAGTTTAATTGAAATGTATTGAACTGGTAAATGAACTCCTATTTTGGATTTCAGTTACCATTTCAGTTGTTCATCTCTTCCTGCGCTTCATTCCTTATAGAAAAAAAAATTCAGTATTCCACATGATACCAGTAAATGATATTTGATATGCCCTTAGCTCTGTCATAAATGAGAGATGAGTTTTATTATGTAATGATGTTCATAATAGTTGCATTAACGGATCAAATTGGTACCAGTAGTAGAAAAATACTACATTGTAGAAACTACCGGTACCCAAATTTCCGGATGTTGTGCATACACCGCATGTATAACCATTTAAAACTTTGCCATTAGCCTATTTTGATGTCAATATACGAATGACCAATCTGGTTATCTGAAAGCAAATACATGTATCATGAAACTCTTGATGCCCATAAAGTTCAATATGATCAAGTTTCTCCCGGCCTACACACTGTATTCTAAAAGCGGAGGTAGTTGGTGAAGTGAACCATGTAATTGCCCTTGTTGGGAGGGATCAACCAATATCAACTCAACTTTTTCTGCTAAAAAAAAGAAGAACTTCTAGATCAAGTGCCCACATAACTGATAATGGCTAGAATAGTTTGCATCAGACAGCGAAAAACTGCCCAACAATATAATTGAGAAAAACTAGATGATATAATAGATGGTTAAGTGTACTTCATTGCTTAGGTAGAGGAATTCCAAACTTTGCTCCGTGAGTGTCTACAATATTGAGAGAGGGGGGAATAAAAATAGAGAAAAATTTGTGAATGGAAGCTTGGCCGCTACGTAGTCTGTGTTTCTGTGTCAAGAGACGAGAGTTTTTGCCGAGCTGTCCACGGTTCTCTAGATAACGGTCTGCACCCGGCAACAAGGAGTGTCGGAGACCCAAGCCGACTGAGGGGCGGGGGTCACGGGGTCAGACTCATCGACAGCAGTCCGTGAAATCTCCCGCTTCCGGACAGTTTTGCCCTTGGAACTGAACTCATCCCAAATCCACACACGCAAATCCAAGACCACACGGGCTTGACGGTGAAGTATGTGTTCATCTGACACAGATAGTTGTAACTTTTTATGGAGAAATCATTGGCAACATTGATAGGTTCCACCTGAGAATGGTAATTAGTGGCAGTGAACTACCTGAGGACAGATCAGTTATAGATTTGTGAGAGAGTTTGTCATTGAGGTGTTTCCAGTGACACGGTGTCCCAGAGGGAGGACTGGGACTGATGAGCATTGTCTCCTGTAACTCTAGAGACATTAACCTCTTGAATCTTCAAGTGGCCCAGTGAATGTCTTCCCCTGGCCTCACTCTGTGTATGTGTTGTAACCTTACTATCCAAGTCACCTGGCTCATTCTCCAGGGACGACTTTCCTCCGATATCCCCAGGGGGGTCATGTGTCAGAAAGTCATCTTTTCCTAATTAGGCAGAGGAGGCTCCACTAAAAATGCTAATTGATTGATTCAATTTGTCATTTTGGGGGACGTTTCTTGTCATTTTCTCTCCCAGTAAGTGTGACTTGTTGGAATTTAGAGAGATACAAAGTGCTACCTTCATCAACACACCCTGTCTCGTTGGGTCATTTCATTGAGGAATCACCACACATTTGGTAATACGTATATCAGCTTCCCCTGTACTATTCAGTTTATCAGACCCTTTCATGTATTTGTACATGTGACATAGCTCAGTGGTATCTGACAGTCACAGTGAAATGTACATACAGGAAAAGGCAGTGGTAGGATGGAGTGTGAGCAGATAAGTACCGCTCTGTTTGATAATGGGGCTAATATTAACCAATCCTTAACTGGGGACAACTACGGAGGAAATTATCCTCCTTTGTTCCAGTAATTTACATATGATTTACATAATGAACGATGGGTTCAAGTTACACAGGCACATGACCACTGCACATGGGTTCCATCCATCGTTGATATCATCTGAGTTGGGTTGCACTCTTGAGTCTCCTTTTTCTATCTGGGGAGTAATTACTTGAAGATTTTTCTTCAATCATGAAAACCCCTACTCTGCCTGTCCTGCACTTGTCCAACAGTCTAAATTTACCTTTGCAGTCTGCGGTGCATGCTAGCTCTGCATTCTTACAACTTTTCATGAGGTACTTCTCAGATTAAAAAAGAAAAGAAAAAGAGAGACAGTACAAAAGACGTTATCAGTAGAGATCACGAGGCTCATCATGGACATCATTAGCTTCTGCTCCTCCTCGGTAGCTCATAGAAATCTCCTGGGTCTCTCTCTTCTCTTCTCTTCTCTTGGGGGTGTTGTGATAAAGTTATCATCAGCATCGGCACAGGGCAATAAGTCTAAGGTTTCATGGTGGGTCTGTCATTGAAAGCACCAGCCAGCGCCTAGCACGCAAGTCCAGAACCTGCTTCCTAGATACACCATGGGCCTTTGATCATGTTGATCAACAGCTCACCGTGTCAAAGGCTCCACGGTGATCCATCACTTACTGGCCACTCCTCATTAATAACTCATTTTTCTAAATTCTGAAATATTATCAGCATACTTTGCTTGTGTTTTGTCGGGGTTGGTTTCCTGTGTGACTGGCTGCAATAGCTTAGATAGCAACCAAGTATTAAAGAATTTGATAGTCTCTGCCACAGTTGAGGTAATTAAAGTAAAAATCTGAAAACTAATTAATCTCTGAACTGCTAATTAGTTCCACACACTGAGGTGTATTATAACCAAGCAAAAATTTGAATACCTGGCTAAAATATCAGTAAATTTCATATTTGTAATTTGAATGTTGCCAACATCCTGGGCGGGGACGGATAATTAGCGTCCAGTGGACAGATTCAGTATGGTCAGTGTCAATGGTGATTGAGGAGTTGGGTTGATGAACTCCCACCAACATGCAAACTTGTCATGTCTTGAGCTGATAATTAATGTGATCAAGAAGATGCTGACCAGCAGAGCATTGTATATATTTAATTGCCGAAAGTCTAATTGTTGAATTGGTACTGGTACTGGTATTTGCAGTGTTTAGGACAATCTTGAGTTAGGACGTATTGAGGTAAACTACCATGTTCCTGTTCTGGATTGTTTCCTTTTCACACATGAACAAAGAGAAGGGTAATGGGATCTCCCCTACAGGGTCCTTGAACTGAAAGGGCAGGTTAGTTGTTGCAACTCCTCATACAAGTCTGAAAGCTAGCGGTATTGTAATAGGGACATCAAGACAGGTAAGGTTACTATTGGTTACCCTGTTCTACGAATCATATTCCACATGGAGTACATAGCTGACTGTTGTGACGGGCATGAAATCAGGAAGCTCACGGACCACGTGGATCGCCGTTGACTCCCGACTGTCAGTGACTGGTCAAGCGAACGCGACACGCTGAGTCGCTGGCTTTGAAGCTTGGTACATCGCACAGCGGCAACGTCCTCCAACAAAAACTTTGCGATCTCGTCAAAATCACGGGATTTGCACACTAATTGTAGTGTGTCAAAGACGGGCACTTTGTTGGGCTGTCCGAACAGTCACGAGATCACCAGATCAAGTTTTTTTATAGAGCAAGTTGAAGCCTTGCAAATGTGTCAGTGAGAGTGGCCTTTTGAAATGTCCAGACTTTCAAGGTCACCTTGAGGGGCAGCGATCTCGATATGTACTTTTACGGGTAAATAATCCGCGGGAGGGCGGGTGTCTCAGAGTCCTCGTCAGATGATTTAGGCCCTCAACCCTGACTGGGCGACTTCAATGCCCACATGCTGTCAAAAACACCGGGTATGGGACCTGGTCAATCCTCGGATGTCAGCAAAATTAATTGGAAACAGGAGGTGGTTTCTGGACAAACATTCCTCTCTTACACAATAGCGAGGTTGATTTCAGTGTTGGCTTTGAACCTTTCATCGCTGGCTGGCCATTTGGAGTAAATGTACGACCAGGGCCGGCAGTAGACGTCCCTGGCTACTTTGACGACCACGTGGGGTCCCTCAACTCAGACTTTCTAAAAGAAATTAGGGTCTGCCATACAGCACATCTAACTGTACATCACATATTTTGGGTCCCCCTGTATCGGCAAGACTCAGGGTCGTGGGTCCACTTACAAGTGTCATGGTGAGGGGTAATGGTCACCTATCGTCCGACCTTTGACCTGTGTCCATGGGAACCATCAGGCTGACCCTAGACGGCTTTTACTGAATTTATCGTCTGCTAGACTTGGGTCGGCTAGACTGAGAGAAAAAAGAAACACATTTTTCCTTGCATCATATTACCAACCACACAAATGTATATCTATCTGTAGCATCCTGTCTGTTTTTGCTTCAATGTGTGTGGGTGGGGGATAAGGGGGCGCAGGTAAAAAAAAAACGGCTTAGAAATTTGCTGTGTACATAAATTGTCACATGATATTACAATATGTGGTCTGACATAACAAATTAATCCTACCCAAGATGCATAGAAATACAGCATAGAACTTCAATTATGCATATTGAAAGCACTCAGCCCTGTGACAATAAAAAAAGTCCCGGCTTGGAATGTGTATGACACAGAAATGTCAATTTTAAGGACATGTTGTGATATTTTTCTGGCTACTGTGGTGTTGAATATGTCTTTTTTCTTAAAAAAAAAAAAATGTGGATATCAATACAGTTTGCATCAAATAGCTGTAATATTGAACACTTAAACTGTGATATTCATTAATTGACTGTAATATCTTTAGAACCTCTTTGGACAAGAAGGTGCAGAATCTCTGAAAAGCATCTAAATACCGCCAGTTACTAGTATTATAGAAAAATTATAAAAAGGTTAAATCTTCAATAATATATTAAAAGTTCAGTATATAGTATGTTTATGAAAGCAGAACTTGTACTGATGGTCAGGCTTGCTACTTTACAATATTTTGTACCATACTCCATCAAAAGTTTGTCAATGGTGTGTCATTGAATTTTCTTTGAGTTTTGTCAGGTTTGAGAGCGGACAGATGTTTTGTGGTTTTTTTGGTGTTTCCACATTCCTGCGATCAACAAAGTAATGGTAATTCATGGCCTCCATTGGTCAATTCCTGGCGAGGCACCTGCTTCGCAAATAAAAAACAGTTTTCAATAGGTAATAGGGAAAAAAAGCAGTTCATCTTTTGAGTTTTTAATGAGTTGTTTATAAAAGAAATTTATATCCTGCTTTTTTTCAGTTCTTTTTCGACCCCAAAAATAGCGGAGAGTTACAAAGGCAGCCATAATGACTGTAACCGTATGACTGTCATTGAAACGTGTGCTGAGACGACTTTTTGTGTTTTTATTACAGGGTATTTCTGGGTTCACGTGACCGGAGAGGCTCGGAGCTGCACCTGTCTCTCTCTCAGTCGGACAATACCTCGACCACCGTCACAAACAAACCCCTCGATACCCCGGCATTGTGGCCCCTAAAACTATGATCTCTTGGAATCCTATCGAGGCACATCCGCAGAAATAATACGCTGGTCACGGTCGGGCGCACGCCTAGTTCTCAGGTCTTGTGGCAGACACGTGGCGACATCCTGGCAAGGTATGTCGTTATAACTGCAAACACCACTTACGCTCTTCTCTTCTCGGAGCGAGGGATCGTCTACTGTTATTCTACGGAGAAGCTTTTGTTGAGGGACACCTGTCGTGGCGAAACTGGGGTCACACTGACAGGCCTCTGTTTTATTTCCATTTTTGCGACAAGAGCTTGTTGCGTGTGTTCTTGGGGTTACGACAGGTGAATTGGCAGAAAAGGCTTTTAGAAGGGCCAGGAAGGTTACCGTAAGAAAGATTACACCATCTGCTCCTTGCGAGAACCCAAATACCCTGGAATCCGAGGAAATAACTCCCCCATAGTGTGGATATATATGTGTCTGCATACCGGGCACACGCCCCTTTGGACATCACTCATCAGCTCACGTAACAGCGCAGGTAGAAAAACAACCCTCTTAAATAAAGGAAACCTTTCAGACACGATCTACCCCAGAAAAATTCTGACTTGCGTCAGACTCTCTAGTTCTTACCGTGTTGCCGTTAATGGAAGCCTTGCCCTTTGAAGATGTTTAATTGTCAACAGATCAAGATGAGCAGCCCCGGTTGCCGTGGTGACTGGGAGGCTGACAGCGGTCTTGTGCCTCCCTCGCGCCTCACTGCTCCATGCTCTCTAAGATCTGAGACATCTCTTGGAAAGGTGCAAAAAAATACAACATCTTCCACATCAACGAGCTCTTTTAACGGTTCGAGGAGTTGGGGATATTCCAGATGGAGTAGGGGTTTGCTGTGATTTTGGGTCTCAAAATAGTTTGGTTCTATTTCTTAGATAATTATTGGACTCCTTGTAACAAATTTTGTGTGCAGCTGATTGATTTTAACTCAGGTTATCGCCAGTGAGCTGTTCTGTGTCGTTGCATCCCTGTCTTGTCCCATTCAGATTGATCGTACAATTACTATAAAACTGTTGTAAAATGACAGTGGTCTGTCCACAAAGCTAATAAAATGCGAAAAAGGGTGATGTATTGAAGGTCTCGTGGGCAAGTTGTGGCATAACTTTACTGAAACTTCTGTTACCGGTAACCTCGAAGCCATCTGCCTTTCTGTAGCCCTTGCAGTTACTGCCACTGAAATTTCAGTCACATTTAATTATTCTTCGTCAGAAAATTGCTTCGAGTTATGTTCTTTCGTAAATGTAATACCAGCAGCACATATGCCAGTGTTCCCTGTACATTCCTCACTTTACGGCCTTCTGATTTGTTTGGTCAGATATATGAGGGACTTCAATGCATAAAAATAGCTCTAAAAATGCAATAAATGATTGTTCCGTTTATTTCCTGCTCTGACCAACTTGGTCATCATTCTGTCACCATGACAACTCCTCGCTGCTAAGGTGGACACTATCAATGATAAATAAAAAACAAATGTAGGGAATAAATGAATCGCCAGGGCTCATTCACAAGGGTAATATATGGGGTCTAAAAGTTCAGTGATCACATAATAATAATGCACTGATTTGTCCCAAGAACGTGTACCTTTAGGAGGCAGTGCCCTGCCCACCTCCCCCCCCCCCCCACCTACCCACATACTCAGGTGAGTGACCATAGCAACTAGTGCCAGGTCACCCCAGTAACGATGTCTCCAAGGCATGCCCAGTTTGGGATGAGAAAAGCGGGAGACAGTTGTTTGTATTCATGTCCACTGACCACTACAGTATGATCTAACTACAGAGGGGATGATGTCTGAACCAGGGGAGGAATTTCCACATTGTGGTCACAAATTTTGTCAACTGAGTCGAACACATCGAGGGAGTTTCAGAAAGTTGAATCAATGTCATTTAGTTCGACAAAAAAACTGGAGACCAATTTTACGAACATAGTTCACTTGTTGTATTATCGATGAACACTGGACATGGTCGAGTAAATTATCTAGTTCATCAAATTGAAGTTATATCATTCATTCATTCATTCATTCATTCATTCATTATATCATCCACATATGGTGCACTGACTGCCGAAGTCATAATGCAACCCATGCTTCGTATCTGCGTTCCATGAGTTCAGTGTCATCACATGTTCTGATACATAGAACATGTGCTTATTTATGGCCACAAATTTTACCAGTGTGCACAAAATGACCAACCTGTCTGCGTCCTGTCTGCATTTGAGGATTAAAACAGGATAAAATTTGTACTAAATGTTTGACATGTTCAAATTATATAGTTTTTTTTCCCCGCACTTAACATCATTTCACTTAATACATTCATAAGTAAAACAACAAATTTGTAAAAAAGAAAAACGCACAATGCTGGGTTCATCCATCAAAATAAAGGCAGGAAGTGGAGTTTTGATACAATACCAGTTATTATATATTAAAATGCATGTAACTATTCGAGGCATTTTGTTGTTGTTATTTTTTATGGCATTTATTCATTTACAGCTTGTGTGATGCATGTGACTAAGTTCAATATCACAGTTTTTGCATGTCGTATCAGCGGCATTTACAGGGCAATCATTGTAATTGATTTCCTGGAAAATTCACTGTTGTGCTGATAATAGTTTACCCTAATTTTGGGATAAAATTCCCTTCCATGGGTAGTGAGAATCTATCAAATTATTTGGATAATACACGTGAATATAGTTAAATAGAAAGTGAAAGAACATCTGTAAATCATAGGGTTAATATAAATGTTCATTACAATTGAATAAAATCTACCGGGTATTACATGTACAATAGTGGTTTCAGAGTTTTCGCCATGTAGAGAAATGGCTTCTGCCTATAGGCATGGGAACGCCGACTCATTCAGATTTTTTTGTTGGCTTTAAATAAATAACTGTTCATATTAATTAAGAACAATGAGGCTAATGACTCTTACTGATATAACTTATATATCCTAATATCAAACATGTGACAATGTTGTTTTTACACAACAGGAAGTATTTCGGAGTTCCCCTGAATTAAAATAGCTGGCATGGGATAATGTTTTCATTGTCAAGTGTGACAGGATATTAGGGATATCGAAAGAGGAAGAATTTTCCCGTATGATTTTGACTGACAAAAAAGCTAACTTGATGAAGACTCAATCTGATAACTATATCTCCCATGGTTTTAGTGACAGAGTTCTTGATAAGATGACATACATGTACGGTAAACCAGAAGAATGCTAAAAGATTCAGAGCATGAAAGTAAAAAAAATTAGCCCAAAGGCTAAGATAGGTTACCAGACAATTTTGGTTTGGCCATGGCAGATGGCATGTAGCAGACCTTGAGATTTACCAATCAGGGTTATCAGTGTGAACTTCAATGTCACCATTACATGTACGTTTGCGGCATTCGATTTTCTATATGTTCATAATACAAAGATATATATCTGGGTGAAAGCGTTTAGGTCGTTCAGGCCAATTTACACATTCCGAGTCAGACATTTGGCACTCAGGGTCATCTAAGGTCAAGTTCAAGGTCATCATAAGTTGCGCCATATATGTCTTCCTATATGTTCATAATGCAAACATAAGCTCTATCTGCAAGCATTTCATCCATAGAGGCAAATCTGGGCATCTTTTGTCCCAAAGAGGCATCCATAGAGGCATCTTTTTGTCATCCAAGGTCAAATTCATTCCATATATGACTTCCCATTTGAAAGTGCCAATTTCTAAGCTCTATCTTCAAGCGTTCTGTGAGTACAGTTCTGGCAGTATCCCATTATGAAGTCCAAAATTTTTTTCGAAGGGTGAAAAAAATTTGTTTGCCTAGAAATGGCTCAAAATGGATAGTAACGCGATTTGGGCCGAAAAATTTTTTTTTGGTCAACCCGTCAAAAATACAAAATGGCCTCCATACGCTGACCGGCGATTCAAGGGCAACCAAACTTATACACATCACCGCCATTTTGACAAAAATCGAAAAGTAAAAAAAATAAAAAATTCCTCCTTCTCGAATTATATTAAGGTATCTTTTCCCAAATTTTCAGAAAGATTGGACCGTAAACTTCAAAGATAAAAATGTGGATGGACGACGACGGACGGACGGGCGGGCGGATGGACGCCGGACGCAACGCCACAGCAATAGGTTATCGGACCATAGGTCCGGTAACCTAATGAACAAACAAATTATTGGTACCCAATTTTTTATCTATATATGCATCAGTATGAGACAAAAATTTCAATAAACTTTTTTCGTTCCCCCATCCACAATAATGTTCCATCAAGTTCTTTTATTCCATAGCCATTTGATGTGTAAATATAAAAACTATTTATAAAGTGACATATATGTACATATTAACACACATCAGGTGCTTGTGTAGTGAGCTGACATGTTGGAGTGAGATGTCCGTTTACTCAAGGGCTTGTTGTAGTTGTTAGATCATCCCGCACTCCGGAGTCCATACAGAGACCCCCCCCCCCCCCCCCCTTCTGCCTGTTCCTGTTTTACCCGTACCCAGTGAATTCCTAGATTCCCAGTGTACCCCAGTGTAGTACTCGGGTGTCTTAGGTGACTCTGGTGATCTACCTTCAATCCCACTCGTATCAAGCATTCTTAAAGTCGTCCCGACCCTCACCCCCGCCCCCACCGTCACATTTAAAGCCCTACATGTACCTCCCACCCTCACCCTCTTTCCATTCATGCTTGTGTATTTAACCCTGAGAAAAAAAGGCAATGATATACCACATATATCTACATGTATGATATTTGTTAACGGTCTCGAGGATTTAGAAATCATCGAGGTGTACAAGTTGCATATGATTTGCATATGACATTGGAGTAACATTAGTGTGAAAAAATACCAACCAACTTCAGGAAACCGTAGCCTTTTTCAAGCCTCGTGTCCCTTAAGTGTTGCACAATCAACAAAAAATAACACCCCAAATTTGACCTTGACCTTGGACATGCGATACTCGAAGGATTGTCCCTAAAGAGGCAAAGACGTTTTGGTATGTGTTCTAAGTCCATTCAAATGTTATGAACATTAATTATACTTCTATATACATGGTAAGCTAGCTACGTCTCCACCCTTCCAACACTGACTCATGGAACCCCTGCTGTAACATTTTGTGAATGAATATGAGCAATTTATGACAAAGCAATAGGCCACGTGGGCAGAGATGTGGTACAATCTTGGCAGTCTCGCATTATTAATATTATGTTCTAACCGTGACATAAAGCGCAAGGATAACTTACATGTAGTTTGATCAGAAATACATTGTCTCGTAGAATGTTGACCGGCATATTGACATTTGTATGGATGGTTTTGTAGCAATATCTTACTAAATAGGAATAAGTAATGGAATCATAGTTTACTTACCATTCTTAATATACATATACCATAATGATATGTTTTTCTTAACTTGATATAAAGTTTCATTAGTATCATTAGTAATATATATGAGAACCAATGACTTGCCTCACACATTTCAAAAGGAAGTAACAATCATATTCCAAAAATGATGGTCATTCCAATCTTGTCCTGGACGTTCACATGATATACTGATATTAGTTTGTGAATACCGTATGATTTTCATATTCATTTTCATGTTCATAATATGGCCAATACCTCAAGGAGATTGACTATGTCGGGCCATTTGATCTTGGACATTACCACTTATTGTCGTCGGATGTGATACATTCATGTCGGGAGCATGTTTTATAATTGGTATGTTCGCTCGACTGTTGACCAACATATAGACTAGTGAGATGAAATACCATCGATGTATTTCTGATATTTCATCATTGAAACCTTTTACTCCATGTGAATGCCAATGGTCAAGACTGGACTATTTGGACTTGACAGAATGATTACAGTTTGGACGCCCGTCGCGATGTGATTAATGACAAAACACATCATGAAATAAATAAACATTTCTTTAAACTTTGCCGCTGATGATACCTGGGCGTCGATATCTACCCTTTGTGACCGACTACATGTAAAACCTAGCTTAAAGTTATCGTCATTCCTAATTCATGGACTCCTCACTTTCCTATATTACATTTTATATATTTCTCTTAAACTCATCACCCATGAGTACCGTTTGTCAACTTTTCGAAGTTTCTCCGTGGTCCATCATCACCCCATCAGAAAGCCTGTGGGGTGACGCCGGGGTGGTGTCCATGGTGACCCCGTGAGGTCGGGCCGCCGGGTCCTGGACTCCCGCCCTCACATGTGCGATCGCTGGAGCCGACCCGGGACCTGATCATTACCCGTCAACATCAATCACGCTATGTCTTAGAACATCTCCTCCTCAGTAATTCTTTGTGTTTCTGCCCGCGATCGTGATTACAACCCAATCAGAGCAGACTGTCATAATAATATTTCCATGTTTGGAACACGTCCATAACCCACCTTTTACCCCCGTAATTTGCTTTCTCCACCCTAAGTACACCCCAGTCACATGATCGCAATCAATTTGCTAACTTGTCACATGACAGATCATTGAACTAGCCACATTTCTCATGTATTTTCTCCACACGTGTAATTTCGCTGACTGTTCTGCTGTATTCTTCCAACTACTCCTAAACAACCAGTCATTACGCGATGCTCCTCACCGTTTTGACCACAATCAACACTCAAACTGACCAATGCCTTTGGAGCATGTGAGGCAGAAAACACAGAGGGCACTGGCCAGAAAATTGCCACATAATTGGGATTTGAAGATCATTACTTATCAATCTTTAATAATTATGGTCAGATTTCAGAACTTGAACCCAACAGGGTTGACAACAAACACAACATGTGATGTCGTGAACCTAACTGCTTCAGTGCAGTTGAGTAAGGTGAGTGATGCAGAAAATCTGGCATGCTACAAACAGAAGTAAACAATTGTGGCAATTTTTGACTAAGAGAATGAAAAAGTGTATCTTGGAAATTTGTCTTGATAATTGGTCTTTCCTGGTTGCCTTCTCAAAAGGAAAGAAATTCTCTAAACATTTTCCAAATCAACTAAGTAGAAATTGGAAACACTTTAGTAATCACCACATAATACTAACCATGCTACCAGTTAAGTTAATACCTCCCCCACAGCTACACACATAGTGTCATCTCCCTGACCGCCCACTGTACGACCCACCCTGGTACTCATGCGCTAGCCGGGTTCATGTGGTCACACATCTTACGATCTGTTTGTCTACTCGAGGCCGTGCTTCCTGTCCGTGGCTACAAATTTCTCCGCACTGCATTGATCCTTTCTCTCAGCTCCCTGGCGCCTCAGCGCGCACTACACAGAAAACATTACACCTCAGAATATAGTCCCAGTAAGCAGGAAAGCCGTAGTATTTGCCCAATGGATTATATCAACTGACCCTGGTGACTTTCATAATCTTCTTTCCTGTATGGCGACTTCAATATCTGCTGGAATTTATTGTGTATTTTTATCGTGTGTCCCCACCAACCAGCCAACCAGCGAAGGAATTTATAGTTCGTTGATATATTTTTATACAAATATTGTAGATAGAGTAAGCTGAAACGTTGCCACCGTGATAGCCGTCCCAACCGTAAAATAACACAGTCATAAATAAAAAAAACATGTTACTAACAGTAGACTAACATTATTTGTCGATAAAAGTACAAAATTTTCAGATACATGTATATGAATATTGCAGATCGCTCTAATTTCATTGTAACTAGAATATTAGTAGAAATCTTTGGGCTGATGGGTTTTTTTCCATTCTCAGTATTTACAGCTACATGTACATATAAATGTCTGGCTATGAATTTTATATTAGTACTATATCGTATGTCTACATTGTGGGAATAATAAAAAAAATCTTCTTTTGACTCTCCTTCTACCAGCGATTAAAAAATGAATGAGTTTTTTATGAGTATATTTCAGAACAAAATGTGTGAGATGCACAAGGAAAGACAAAACCATAGTATGCCCAACATCTATCAGGGGTTATAATTAAACTCGCCCACTAGGTGGCAGCACTGTAGTGACTCAGTTGGTTCCCCAGGTGGAGCCACCAGCTCCCTCCAGAATGAATTAGTGCAATGGCCCTGAAAACCTAGCTAGTGCTTATTCAGGATGAAAAAAAATATTGTATATATGTATTTAAAATCCAGTTATTCGAACCTGTCAACAGTTTATTTAATGGATATTAAACATGGTCTGGACCAGAAAGTTTCCCCTGACAGCACATGAGCTGTACAGTAACTTTCAGCACTGTAGTTAATACACGGTCTTACATGTATTGTGTCACGCAAGCAAGACACTTCAGAAAATATATTAGAATTCTTTCAATGAAATGTATGGAAAGAACATAATAATAAAAAGGCATTTAATACGATAATCCAAGTATGCCTGAGGTTGGAGCTGGTTCACTGCGGATTTCCAAGCAGAGAACTAGCACAAATATCACAGCGACATTCCAACGAAACTTTCCCACAGGCTCAAGTTGCTGGATCAGCATAGTTTAGGGCTGAAAAAATTCAAACCCGAGAAATTTGGATGTTCTCTGCTTGCCTGTCAAATCCTGATCAAAGGCGGGTGTCTGGATCTGCGTGACAAGTGTGATTGGTTGGAATTATCCTGATAAGGAACTGTGTAAATGGTACCTGGTATTGGAAATAACGTTCAATTATCATGTATCGGAGTTTGGGGTTCTTGGGTTCTTTTATGCACAAACATGTGCACACAATGAAACATGCATGTATATTTGAGTAAAAAAATAATCTGGAGGATTGGTTGTTTGCACTGCATGTAGTTGAGGGGATGGGGGAGGGGGGGGGGGGGGGGGAGTGCTAAATGTTGAAAATTCTCTAAGTAGAAATATATGTGGAAATGAATTCTTTTATCCATGTACGACATTGCGTTTATGTAAGACATCTTATATATTCAGTATTCTAGCCTGCCCCAGAATCTGGGATTGTGTACGTGTGCATGTGTGGGGAGTCCGTACAGTGACCTGTTCTGGCTCTAGATCCTGATTGGCTATGACAGGATCTGGGTCCAGGAATAATTGCTCTAACTTCGCGGGTGGCTGTGGATTTAGGGATAGCGGAAACACATAATAGAAAGATGTCTATTTATGTTGAATTTAAAAGATAAACTTAAAATTATGATACTGAACTGTATATTCTATACTGGTTAAATTCCATCAATAATGAAAATAGTTCACCTGATGATGTCTGCTTCTACCACAAGGTGGCATTACTGGTACTAGACTTCTTACAGTTTCCTTACATCGTTGTGCATTTGTAACCCATGCATGTATATATATATTTTGTATATCAAAAACCCATAAGAGAGATGGGTTTCTAAATATATATATATATACAGTGTCCTCGTTTTAGAATGTTGAAGTTGAATTGAATGTAATCATGTAGTTTACATTATTATACAACATTTTTTTTCAGATGATTACGGAAAAAGTATATTATCCTGAATAAACTTTTATAGCATCAGTAACCTATGAAAGAATTTTATGGATTTCTGACACCATCCATCTATCGGATGTCTGAAAAGTTTTGAATACCAAATGAAGAAAAACAGAATGTGTAATTTTGATAATTTATTTCTCCAACTGAAATATATTTCAAAATTTTAAAACCCAATATTATAAAAAAAACTTGACTTTCATGGGCATAAATAGAAATGAATATTGAAATTCACAGCTATATGAGTCATTTTGTCAGTCTTGAGTCATTTTGTCAGTAGACATTGACATTATCAACTACATGTAAATATATGTGGGTGGATACAGTGTAATTTCTGCCAGTTTGAGGGGGTCCAAACTTTGAACTTTGGGATGTTGCTCGGTTTGTCAGGATGTGATAGGACTTATAGTATTGCCTAATAGGATACACCCGCGATCTTAGGCTGGCGGTGACAATGCTGATTACCAAACGGTTACGATGTAATTGAGGAAGCAGATATGATACTAAATTATAAAAACTGAGTGACCGTGTTTAATGTTGTGACAGAATTAATGAAGATAACATGTGTGTTAGTGTTAGTGCACAGGAACTTGTCTATTTATACAGCAAAGGCAGAGATATAGCAAAGAAGGTGTGACCCACATAAGTATTTCATGTTTTATACATACAATACTTAAGTGGCCACTTAATATATGTTATAGTATGCAAAGGGTGGGAGGTGATATAGATGGGGGGGGGGGGGGGGGAGTGAGATATGATGACATTTTACTATGTTTTACTAGTGGGTTGTTCAAAGTGAATAAATGCATAAAAAATTCTTTTCCCCATTTGGTAGAGCACCTACACAGCTTCTCTTACCAGTAAACTTGAAAAGTCCGAGTCTGACTTAAATCCATTAGACTTGACTACATTTCTGAGAAGTAATCAAAGAAGTAAATAATTTTCTTATGTGCCTATTTAAGTGTCATAGCATGTTAGGAACCAGTAGATAGTCATACATGTACTTGTACATGTAGTATGAATTAATTGTATATTAAAAGACAACCGCCTGTTGTGGGGAGCATCATGTTTGACAAAATACACATTAATTAGGCTGATAATCTCAAAATTTTCAGCAAGTAACATTTCTTTTACAAAATACCCTGTCATTCAAGACCACTTGTCAGTAGAGACCACTAAATATCCTGTCAAATTGCTGATGAAACACCTATTTCATACAATTATGGAGACAGTCTTGCAACTACTACATGTTTTGTTATCGGTATGACCTAAGCCTTGCAAAGTACATGTAATTTCTTAAAGCACATGAATGCTCCAATGCTCTGTGTCCACATTTGCAGGTTTCAACTTCATTCAAAGTTCAAACATTGTCCAAATAAATTGGAGTAAACTTAATTGGGCAGGTCAAATTTCAAGCAAGTCATGAACCTTCTTGGGGATTTCAAAATTTCATCTGTTTAGTTTAGAGATTAAGTAGATCTGATCTTATCTTAGAAACCTGTGGAAACTTGAATTTTTAGGTTACCGGACCTTTGGTCCGATAACCTATTGGCATGGCGTTGCGTCCGTCGTCCGTCCGTCCGTCCGTCCGTCCGTCCGGCGTTAACATTTTTATCTTTAAAGTTAACGATCGAATCTTTCTGAAATTTTGCACAAAAATGCCTAAAAATATTTTGAGAAGGAGGTATTTTTTTGTTTTTTGATTTTCGCATTTTTTTCAAAATGGCGGCCGTTTTTGTCGAAAAACGCTCAATTTTGGACTTTGACGGCCATTTTCTCAAAAACTGTCTGATCAGTTTTGAGTTTTTGGTTTCAAAAGATTCCCCTCATATACCTCTGTGATATGTATAAGTTTGGTTGCCCTAAATCTGCCGGTTTCTGTGTGGCGGCCATTTTGAATTTTTGGCGGGTCGGCGAAAAAAATTTTTTTCGCCCCAAATCGCATTACTATCCATTTTGGGCCATTTCTAGGGCAAAAAAAATTTTTCACCCTTTGAAAAAAATTTTGGACTTAGAAAATTTTCGGCACTTTTTCCCTTCATAATGGGAGCTGTCCGGACTGTACTCATAGAACGCTTGAAGATAGAGCTTAGAAATTGGCACTTTCAAATGGGAAGTCATATATGGCGACTTGTGTGGTGACCTTGAATTTGACCTTGGATGACCTTGAAAGGTCAAAACAGCCATTTTTGGGTCGAAAAACGCTCAAATTTGCACCTGGTTTGTAATTTCTCAAAAACTGTCTGATCAGTGTTGAGATTTTTGCTTAAAAAGATTCCTCTTATATACCTCTGTGACGTGTATAAGTTTTGTTGCCCTTGAATCGCCGATCTCAGTGTGGCGGCCATTTTGAATTTTTGACGAGTCGGCGAAAAAAATTTTTTTCGCCCCAAATAACATTACTATCCATTTTGGGCCATTTCTAAGCAAAAAAAATTTTTCACCCTTTGAAAAAAATTTTGGACTTAGAAAATTTTCTGCACTTTTTTCCTTCATAATGGGAGCTGTCAGGACTGTACTCATAGAACGCTTGAAGATAGAGCTTAGAAATTGGCACTTTCAAATGGGAAGTCATATATGGTGACTTGTGTGGTGACCTTGAATTTGACCTTCGATGACCTTGAAAGGTCAAAACAGCCATTTTGGGGTCAAAAAATGCCCAGATTTGCCTTTGTAGATGAAATGCTTGCAGATAGAGCTCATGTTTGCATTATGAACATATAGGAAGACATATATGGCACAACTAATGATGACCTTGAACTTGACGTCAGATGACCTTGAGTACCAAATGTCTGACTTGGAATGTGTAAATTGACCTGAGCGGCCTAAACAATTCCACCCAACATATAGAATATCAAATGCCGCACACATACATGTAATGGTTACATCGAAGTTCATACGGATGACCTTGATTGGTAAATCCCAAGGTCATATGTTTACACTGCGAACCTTGATTGGTAAATCTCAAGGTCTGTTACCTGCCAATGCTGCCATGGCCAAACCAAAATTGTCCGGTAACCTATCTTAGCCTTTGGGCTAATTTTGTAATCTTCGAGAGCACACCTTCTCCCTGTTGCTCTAATTAGAACATACAAATTATTTGATTTGCTTAATGAATCCAAAGGATGATTAGCAGATAGTGTTGGTTGGGACAAATAAAATTTGACCTGTTTAAATAAACTAAGGGAAGATAGCACCCCATGGAGCCGTGGAAGGCAGGGGTTCTTGTAGCAGCAACACTTCTTACAGCCTGTTGATCACCCTTGGGGTTCCTTGGGTATCCATGGTGATGTAACCCCAGACCCCTCAACACTTTGGAGGTGTTAGAGAGCTCCACACCTCTCCAAGTAGGAAAAGGCTGGATTTAGCCAAAGATGCATGTGGAGTGTATATCCTGATAAAAAAAGCCCTGATGGAAAGATTTACACTTTAGTCAAGCCACAGAGCTTTGAGGTACATGTAGGGTGGTATCTGATAAGTTGGAGGCTAATCATGCCCAGACCTATGAGGCTGGAGGGACCCTAGCTTATCTTAGTAATTAGTGTGGTCGCCATTAATGAGACCATTATGTCTGAGGCTTTGGGCAAGTCAAAGAAAGTCCACACATCTCTGAGATAGGCTTCACTGGCATTAGAGCTCTGCTTCCCATCAACGCAAACTTTGTTGTTACTAAACCTGACTTTAATAAATAGCCAGTGATCATGATAATGGGCATAAATTTTCAATGAAATTCATGAGATTTCTTTCAAGACTTGTGACTTATAGGGATTGTGTATTTAAATGTGCCAAGAATGTGCAAAACTATGCCTTTCCCCCTGTGGCACTATAAACGCCTGAACTTAAAAACATAAAATAACTCAAACAATGCAAGAGAAAGATGATAGAAAGCCAGGTACTAGAATCAAAGGCTTGAGATCTCCTTTGCATAAATTATAATTTTAATGTATTCAAACCACTGCAATGGATGGGTATAAAAGTGAAAATTTTCATTTGACTATATATCATGAAATTTGTAGTGATTATAGATTTCTAGTTGAAATGTTTATTGCGGGACCTCCCATTGTTGTGCTGTGCTATTGTCCAGTTTGAACGTTGAAGACAATCAGTTTTATGACAGAGGGAAGCAATGCAAATCGTATTCTTTTGTGAGATGGTAAAATAGATTTATTCAATGATTTTATAACATTTACAGCTCAGGCAATTATTTATTTATGACTTTTAATTTTAATGTTTGAATCAAGGCTATTTTCATGTGGCTGTTGATGCGTTCAAAAATTTGTCACTCATCCTCACTGGGTTGACCTCTGACATTCAACAAACCACCAAACCCGCTATAAAAAAGTTCCTAGACTTTCCTGTCACATAGTGCAAGAACAGGTACAATTACACCTCATGTGTAAAACTTTCAAACTTTACAGTTTCAAATTTTACTGTCTCCCGACACAAAACCCTTCAGAGACCCTGATTCGTGACAACACTCTGACAAGTTTTCACAAGCCCATGTTATCTTTTTCTCCCTGTCCACTTCACAAAACACCGCTCCAATTTCCCCGTTCATCTCGTACGCCCCCATTCAGTGCGCCCTCCCCTGTCTGACCCCAAACCCAGGGGTTTTGTCCAGGGTAGCCTGTGTCCTTTTGGGGACAAACATTGTGATCCCCTACCAACATTCAATGGACCCACAGCGAGCCTTTGACCCAGCGTTCCCCTGTCATCTCCCCTAATACTTCCTCCCGCGCTCCACCCTGGTTATGTCATGTTGCTGTCTGGGGTTACAGGGTCAGGCTACTGGGGTCATCGCGGTGGTAGCGAGATAACACAGGAAACGTCAGGGAAAGTCGACCCTGGGGAAAAGTGACCTGTCTCTAGGGTCATTTCACTCAGGAAATTTGAAAATGCCGGGCGCGTTGGGCCTCGGATCTGTGTATAAATAATGAACTGATTACATGTAATACAAACCCACAAATTGTCTGTCATATTTTGAATAATTCAAATCACTGCCTCTCACTCCATCACATGTACACAGTGACATGCGTTACACATCACCCAGCTGAAGGCCGTGATTGTCTGACCGTGTGTGACCTCAAATCACCTTGCAAGGTCAAACAAAAAGCTCTGACCTCAACTGGGGTTTGAATGGTAATCTGAAGGTTTCAAAAACAAAATCTAAGGGTGTAAAACTTCAATTTTATTTTCCCACAGCTTCCCTTCTAAGCTTGATTATGAATCAGCAGAAACCCATAGAAGGTCCTATAGGTTTCTGGAATCAGTGAAACATGTGGTTGATATTTATCAAAACATAATTGTATCCCCCGAATGAAGTTCGGCGGATACTATGGATTTGTCTCCGTCGCGCCGCCGCCGCCGTAGAGATTTTCTTGTGAACGCTCTACAGGTTGCAAATCTTAACCGATTCTAATAATTTTTTATACAGACACATCTTATGGTAAGATCCCGACACCAATCGAATTTGGTTGCCATAGCGACCAAATTGGCCGATTGGCGACACATTTTGTGCTCAAATTAGCCTGTTTAACACACATGGCTAGTGAACGCTCTACGAGTGGGAGTTTTCATTGAATGATCATGAAATCGCACAGGCTCGATGAGAAAGACCGTCACACGAAACCTATTGTTTTTCAGAATGATCAAATAAATATTAATTAGTTAATGGACTAACTCATTACAACCTTTAAAATACCCACTTTGACATCTGTGCTCACTCCAATACCCTGTATTATGAAAGTAAATGGCAATGGATTTTTGTTCAGAATAGAGAATTGATGTTTTAGGTGAAAACAGAACAATATTATTGAATAAGTTAAGGTTAGTTTTACTAGTTAAGTCTATTATTTCCCACAATAAAAATAGTTAAGATGAGAAACATTTATTATTAAGCTCAACAAGGTAAAAGTTTCGTCCAGTACAAATTTCATGGGTGTAACCAAATAAGTTAAAATTATTTTTACTGGTTAAGTCTATTATTGACCACAATAAAAATAGTTAAGACAAGATATATTTATTATTGGGCTCAACAAGGTAAAGGTTATGTCCAGTAGAAATTTTGTGGCTTTAGCCAAATAAGTTAACATTATTTTTGCTAGTTAAGTCTATTATTGACCTGAATACAAATAGTTAAGACGAGAAACATTTATTATTGAGCTCAACAAGGTAAAGGTGTTGTCCAGTACAGATTTGATGGGTGTAACCGAAAAAGTTGATATTATTTTTACTAGTTAAGTCTATTATTGGCCACAATCAAAATAGTTAAGACAAGAAATATTTATTATTGGGCTCAACAAGGTAAAGGTTCTGTTCAGTAGAGGTTTTATGGCTGTAACCAAATAAGTTAACATTATTTTTGCTAGTTAAGTCTATTATTTACCTCAAAAAAATAGTTAAGACGGGAAACGCTTATTATTGAGCTGAACCAGGTAATGGAATTTCACATTAAAATCTAATTTGGAACATATTCCAGGTGAAAATAGACCTTTTTGTGAAAACATTGATCTGGCTCCCATTTTGTCATCTTGAAATGCAGTTTTGGTCAACTTTTAATTTAAATTTCAACTTGAAACCAAGTTTGGCACATATCATGAGATAAAATATACGTTATGGTGAAAAGTTCGTTCTGGCTCCAAATTTGTCATCTTGAAATGCAGTTTTGGTCAACTTTTAGTTTGAATTTCAACTTGAAACCAAGTTTGGCACATATTATGAGTTAAAATATAACTTATGACGAAAAGTTCGATCTGGCTCCAATTTCGTCATCTTGAAATGCAGTTTTGGTAAACTTTTACATTGAATTTCAACTTGAAACCAAGTTTGGCACATATTATGAGTTAAAATATATAACCCATGGCGAAAAGTTCAATCTGGCTCCAATTTCTTCAACTCGAAATGCAGTTTTGGTAAATTTTTACTCTGAATATCAACTTTGAACCAGATTTGTCAACTATTCTGGGTTGACATATAACTTCAGGTGGAAAGATTGATCTGGCTGTAATTTCGTTATTTTGTCAAACATGTCGAAATAGAAATCCATATGCAGTGATTTTGGAGGTGATCTTGAATTCGACTTTCAATAATCTTGAAAGATCAATGCAGCAATTTTGGTGGAAAACAAAACAGTTGTGGCTCAAGATTTTACATTTCTCTAGTAATCTTTTTTAGCCCTTGCTCTAGTTTTTCATACTTATCAGTAATATATTTGGGGCAACAGGGATGATAAGGCTATGGGGGATACACCCAAGCGGTCGTAGGCGACCGGAAATGTCTAGTTATTCAGATGATACATATCTCACAGTGAAAACATTCTTGTTCAATATATCTGATCTCATATATGTCATATATACTATGCTGTCATACATATTATGCATACTGAAAACAACAGTCAAAGCATCCATAGAAAAATTTGAATTTTTCTGCTGTCACTCCAGGCCCCCTGTCTATACTGTGCTGACTGTTTGTTTTGAATTGAAGTCTCTCTCTCCCCAGTGTGCTTCCAACAGCTTGATCTTGATTTAAATTTAATCTCTCCACAGGACAACATTATTTATGACATTGATATGAATTTCTACCAGTATGAAGTATATAGCCTTCAACAGTACAACAACACAGGCCTTGACACTGAGACAACTGTTGCGCAATCACGGCAGATAACAAGACCATTCTTTTATTCCACACACAGGGAATGAGTTTTATCTTGAATAAGCAGAAACTGACAGCACAGATTACACTATGAGTAACATATGTTGCTGCACAGTGAAGTATGAATGTGATTTAGTTTGTTGGTTTTCTAGAATAACTTTGGAAAGTTTCAAATTTCATTAAAAGCATAATGTGTTGATGACCAATAATACACTGTAGTATGACCATGATGAGTAGAATCTTAAATTCAAAAGTATCCATTCAATAACCTCTGGGCCATTGGTTTGAAAAAAAATATTATCATGGTACAACTTCACTGTGTGTTTCCAAAATAGTATATTGTATTATCGTTCCAATTGGAATTAATCACTTGAACATGTTAAGGAATGTGGCAGAAATTATTCGATTTTGTCACCTGCTAGATTATCATCATCAGGCACGACCACATTCTTGAGTGATAATATACCATCATTGTCATGTAATATTTCATATTGATACAGTGATTGGTCAATTAACAGTTACATGCCTATGGCTATGACATCTTCATCTGGACTGCCAACAGCATTGCACCAGTGAAAATCTACAGTGCTTCATGGTCATGTCATAACAGAGCATGGACAATCCAAGACAGATCGTCATCCACCGTCCAAACAGTACTAATTTGTGCAATATTTGGGTGATGACACATGCGGAGTGATTACCTCACAAGTGGCAGGATGTCTCCAGCAGTGCTGGATGTCATATAGCAGGTGATTGGTGAGGGTAGGACACAGTGGGGCTCACTACAGGACCACGCTAGTCCACTGTCAACCACTGCCATCACTGCTCAAAACAACAGGATGTCATCATTAGGAAGAAACTGTAATGTTACATAAGAAATATGATAAGGAGCATAGCATGAACATCTCCAGAGTGGAGGCTATCTTGCTCTGGGAGAGCGTGGCTGGCACCTGTTGAGAGGGCTGAGGTGTTGGGGGTATTGTCTCAGCTAACAGACGGCATCTAGGCTCCGAAGTGTTACAGTGTGGGTGACTTAAACCTGTTATCAAGCGTGTCAAAGGCTTTTGACAAGTCTTGACCGCACAGAACATGGCATGCTAGTAGCTTGGTCACTGTCAGCGCCATATTACACCAGCTATAGTGGACACTATGTCCTACAGCATGGACAGCACACGCCAGATGTCAACACTTTGTTGTGGTCAGTGATGTGAGATAATACAGATTACAAGCTTGCATGATGAGTGTTCAGTGAATCATCCCCAGCTTATACAGACTGGCAGCACTATATATTCCCCGTGTATTGTATTGGAAAGTCCAGGAGATGAGATGGTAGATATGGTTACATTCTCTATGATGGTAGGTCATCAATCTCCATATGTTGCATGTATGTCGAAGTTGCCCAATATTCCCAACTTTAATTAAGTCTATCCTGCACTGGTGACTGAGTTTAGCACCTTGCAGTTTGAAATTTCACTTGAATGCAATCAAAATGCTGTCGGAATATCTGGTTTCATTTGAACAAATCTTAACGTTTTCCTAATTTTCCGAATACATCGCATGATTTCTGCACTTGTCAGTATCTCAGACGTATCTTAGAATTTGAATTTTCTAATTACATGCTTTTGAATTAGCTGACTCGAGCCAGACTGACTGAGTCATGTCTGAACAATGCCTCCGTGAGGGACCCATCCTTCCTCTCCTAGGGTGTGCATGTCATTACCTGGTTTAAATTAAAAGTCATTAGAATCACACCTTTTACATGACATTGGTTTCCTGTAGTAAGATCTCACATCCTGCGGGAAATTAGCTATATTTTACCCCCCTGGATTCCATAGCCCTTGGCCTGAATTCTCTGGGTCAACGAAAAGTCTAAATAGATAAGGTCCATCACATTGAATGCATTGAAGGCAAGGTAACTATTAGGCAATCTTCTTTCAAGTGATTTTTATGTAACTCAACTCAAATTCGAAACTCTTTAC
Organism: Terebella lapidaria; assembly: GCA_949152475.1. Classification (NCBI taxonomy): domain Eukaryota; kingdom Metazoa; phylum Annelida; class Polychaeta; order Terebellida; family Terebellidae; genus Terebella; species Terebella lapidaria. Next base: position 14,486,612 of record OX424558.1, read on the forward strand.
ATGGTTTTACAACAATGAAGTTGAATGGGAGTCTTAGCAATTATGTCTTCATCAATTGTCTGAACTTATGTAAAACTGTACAAGACTGGAACCACCCACTGTAAAAGGCCCAGAGTCCCTGTAAGACGGGCTGGGGAGTGGTCCAGGGCCTCAGGGGGTTCAGGGCAGGGTTTGGGGTTCAAAGAAAGGTGAGTGAAAATTAAAGACCTGTCCCCGCCCTGTGGTCATGTCTCAAAGCCACAAGGGTTATCTTTGGCTTTCAGTTTAGGGGGTAAAAGATCAAACTGCCATGCAATTTTACTCCACAGTTTGACGTTTGGGAAACAATAGCATTTTTCAATGATTTATTGAGGAAGGAGCAATTGTTTGAGTGGTGACTTCACCGCAGTCTGTAATTTGTGGTTATGTAATGTGGCCAGCAAATTGTGAAAACAATTGTCTTCTCAGTGACTTTAAGAATGTTCCCCAGTCACAAGCATCATGTAATAGTCATTTTTAAAATAAAAATGTCAAGGAATTATAACTCGGACTTTCACCCATTAGTGTTTTGAGGGTTTGACACAGTAGGTGTCATGGATGACCACAGGTGTCTGTATGGGGCTTCAAGTGGCTTCCTTTGTATTGTCTTTGGTAAATGTGTCAGAATTCAGCACAAAAAACATTCCAGGACCATGCAATTGTGCCACTAAAAAAATAGCACCTGTAAAAATGCCTGTTGACACATTAGCACTTGAACTATAGAAAAACAGTAAGAAAAAATTCACAGCATTAATTTGAAGCACCATTGCTTACAAAAATTTTAGCAGGGGAGTTAAAATGAAGACTGCATAACAGGATTGCAATTGTCCAAGGTTACATCACTAGGGGTGGTTGAGTGAGGTCAGCCCGGGTGGGGGTAGTGAAGGGGTTGCCATGGCTACAGGTAGGGTTGATTGGGGGCCTGGAGTGACCTGACATTACATCACACAGTGATAACTGTTTCAGCACTGTTAGATGGGGTGATGTGTCATCACGTAACTGTGAGTCGAAGGCTTCGGGTGGGTCATTAACACCTCCAGGCTGGAAGCTGCAAGTCTGACCCACATTCCAGAAACATCCTAAATCAATTCTGTAATTTCTGACAATGCTAAAAATGTTCATATATAATTCTGTCCCATGATGTATAAACTTTGTGATAATACTCACAGTATTTTTAATAACCATGATTAGTTGAGATCCAGAAATTTTCTTGATGAAAAGTTGAAAACCACAAAAACAATCATATTCCCAATTTAAACCTCATAGGAAATATCTGGACAAAATACAGTTTACAAATACTCAAAACTCACCAGGTATGGTTGGGTAGTTGGACTGTGTCAGAGATGATGTTATTCATCTGGTCGACTAACCTCTCAACAGTTCAGCACCACAGCTCAGAGCTCAGAAAATAACTAAGTACTGTGTAATAGTGTTTACGGTGCTCTGTGATAATAGTTGCCCATAAACACCCGACTCTGATGTAACTTGTCATTTCCAGTTATTGACGGCGGTGACAGTCCAATTTGCGGACTGTTGTCATACTTGCCGCAAATGGCTGCCATAGTGACGATGCTGCCTAGTTACGCTACAGGTGATTCTGTGATAACCTCGCCTAACTGTCGTAACTGTGAAGTTTGGTGAGGAAAGCTTTTAGGATTGTCATAGTACCGTGGTGATGGTCAGCGATGATGTCATAAACTCATCATTTAGCTGGTGGTGTGAGGGTGGAGAGGGGGGGGGGGGGGGCAGTGATGACCTGGGTGTATCTGTCTCCATGTTCGGGTGAGTACAGGGTATGTATAATTATTTGGGGGTGAGGCTGATAGCAAGCTTAGCCTGGGGTGATACCCCATAGTCCTTTATCCCTCACTGACTCAGGCTAATCTACTGTAGTGTAGCCGGAGGCTCTGTCAGTCTCAGACTTGTGGCAGAAATTATCATGCCAAGTCATGCAGAAAGTCCTTATTTGGTGGCCAGTGGGCGAGAGTATTATACCACTGGGCTGTAGTGTATAGTATCATGACAGGTTCAATCTGGCGGCAGTGCTGGTAATGTTAGAGCAATTTCTCATAATGCTGTATAACCTGATATGATAATTTGCATGAATCATAGAATGTGATGGTAGGCAATGAGTGCAGCGGACCTGGACACGAGAAATAGGCAGGAATTTTTTCCACTGCATTAATACCTTGTCAGTTATCTTCTTGAGCAGATGGTGAATTTTGTGGATATATTTGTAATGATAATGCATTGATTAAACTTGTTGTATCTTTAGCCAAACATCAGTGTGTTTTATGATATATTCACTCATGCTCAGATGAACATAAAAGTACTGAGAAACTATATTAGTTTCTTATGCATGCCCTGATGCATTGAGGATCAGTGAAGCAACATGTTAAGGTTGTCTTGTGATGTTTCAAAAGAAAAGAAAGTTACTTTGAAAGGTCAGAAATTGTTACTGAAAGTAGGTGATTTATTTTATGACATGTTGCATGGTACAGTAACATATAACACACATTTCTAAACATTGGTCGAAAACTAGTTACTTGAGGAGTGGCAGACACAACTTGCTTCAGTCACTCCCTGTGAGGGGACAGAATGAATGAACTCTTTTTTCCCATCTCACCTGCAACATGCTCATCTTATTGCTCATAGTGAAAGCATCGCCTTGTGGACACAAACACTTGTGAAACTCAAAGAACGTTGAGTGGTGTGTGTCCTTTCCGTTTGTGACCTTGACCTTGATCATATGTAAACTAGAAATGAGCTAACTTTGGTTTTACCAAACATACACTTTTTCACATTATTAATTTACTCCTAGTGTTTGATAAAAATTGAGAGTTCTGACTGGACATTACTACCGGCAGAAACCGATAAGAGAAATATCTCTTATGGGTTTTTGTTACCGGGGTAAACAGCATCAGTGTTGCTGTGTGCTTTTCGCCATATTTGCTGGGGAGTATATTTTTGGGATGGGAACTTATGGGATGGTAGGGTACTTGTAGATAATAGGGAAAAAATGTATATTTGTGTCAATGATACATTCACTATATTGTATATGTCCATTTAGCATGTTAAGGGCAATGGGGGTGAAAATTTATTGACCATATCCTGCCAAATGCAGTAAAATACCCACTCAAACTGTGATTGTCAAAAAATTGATATAATGCTGGTGCCTTCTACATGCAATACAGGTAGGTGTCTCGTATCTTGTTATGTATATTATATGTCATGTATACTAAATTGTCTGGTGATTTTTCCTATCCAAAATAGAGGTCATGTGAAAATATCTACTCCGTGAATGAAACGAAACCATCAATCCACTCCAGACCACAAGAATTCCATGCACGCCACAATTTATACAGCATCTCATATAGAATCCTACACCTAGCCCCAAATAAAATAGGCCTGAATAACACAGGATGTTAAGCTTTTATACAAGTTTTCTAAAGGACTAAAACCAAGCCGCCCATCCATGCTAGCCCTAACATTGCCAACATCAAGAATAATTTTTGTTGTCATGACAGAGCTCCAAGTGTAAAATAAACAGGGATGACTAGGACTCCACAGCCTTTACAGTTATTGTTAACTAAGATTGTTGAAAACTTGTGTATTCAATATTCAGACAATATGATGCACCTTTTGCCTGTGGTGCTCTGTGTATGATGATGATGTGTGGAAAAACCAAACGCCATCAAAACGTGTGCGTAATATTTCATATGCACACATGCACACAAGAAAAATCCCAAGAGAAGATTTTGATACTTTGCTTAAGCCATCCATGAACTTGTATGTGTTTCTGATTGGAGATAGTCTTATTCTGTGCATACACTAATAATGTTCCAAAGAGGAGTCTGAAATCAGTTATATTGGGTGATTTTGTACATCAATTGTTAAAACTGTTTAGTTTTGTGAAAAAAAATATTTCAAAATCAAATCTAGCTGTAGCAGTAGAAGAAGTCTATAGCATTTTCAAATCAAGTACGTTAGACATAACCTTACTCCGGGTGCTAACAAAAGCAAATGTCTGGACATCATGGACATCTAGATGTGTGTAACAATTCAATCACAGTTTGTAACTACATGTAGGTTGAAGTTTCAGTTATATGTTCACTTCCTTGATTTGAAGTTTATTTAGCCAATCAGCCCTGATTTAGCTAATAGACACATATGATGGACATGCTTTACCTTTGTCCGTCCTGCGTGAAGCCACTGAGAGGGTCAAGGCCCTGGACTGTGGATGACCATTGAAGTCTCCACACAAAGATTGTTCCTGGGCCTTTAACATGTTTAAACAGCTACTGGTCTCATGGTAATTGGCATGATTCTGAGGTAGCACTTTGCTGCGTCACGTCTTGTTGCAATATACTGATTAATGTTTCATCCCAGTATACTTCACTAGTTTACTATCAAAAAATGAAGAATAATAGAATAGATACATTGCACAGGGGACAGCCCATATGAGATGGTCCTACATGAAGTAGTGAACACTGAAGACTTCATGCTGGTCTTGTTCAAATGGGTTGCCTTTTGGTGGATCAGCAAAAACAAGGTACTGAAGGGACCATCCTTAAATTATATTATCATTATTGTCATTATGATCATTGTCATGATATTCTGTGATCTGAACTAATTATATGTATGTCCAATAAAAGATCGTTTGATTACGACATATCAGGGTTGATAGTATTGGACTTTGACTAGTGATAGGTGTGAATTTGTGCATACCGGTATATACAGATTGGTAATTTTGCTTAAAATATGGAACAGAAGGATCATCATGCATTTCCATAATTTCTGATATTTATGTTTTTCCATTTGTGGTTTGGTTCGCGCAGTGTCATAGAAACATGTAACAGTTCTTTCCTTGTATATAGAGACAAGAACAACTGTCCAAAAATAATTCCAGTTGCATGCTCTGGTGATAAAATCCATTTCATTTGGATATTAATTGACCATTTACGAAAATGGAATGGAATGATGACTCAACAGGGTCCCTGCAATATTTCCAATTGTTCTCCCTCCCTGAAACCTGAAATTATAAATTTAATTGACTGTTTCCACTGGCTGGTTTTCTATGACTCTCTGACACTTCATCATCATTACTTTCTGGGAGAGCTCTCACTAATTCCAGCCGATCTGCTGATTGCCAATTTCCCTTGTACGCGAATCTAGTGAAGCCGAGGTGTCAAACATTTGCCACGTGGCCCTCGCTGACAATGACAAACTTTCACACTAACCCCCCTAATAAGTAACCCTAAAACCCGAGAACTTTCTCTCACTTCTAACCTCCACCCTCTCCCCCCCCCCATCCCCCCTCCATACCTAGCAATTGTCTCCAATGCAGGGAAACCATCAGTCCTAATGGCTAATGACCACAGTCCCACCCCAGTTTCCATGGTTTCCTTGCCTGCCTGACCCCCAAGGTTGGCACCATGGAGAGCCCCAGGTTGGCCACAATACAGCGCTACTGGCTTCATGCCTCTACCCTTGTCACCAAACCTCAATTACCACAGAACCTAAGCACTCTCTGGAAGTGGCAAAAAAAAAGGCAAGAAAAAGTCTGAGAGCCAGGGGAAATTAACAGTAGAATAGGCTTTTGTCCAGTGTATTTGTGCATTAGTGGACAGCTCACTGTGCTGAATCTTGAGTCATTGGCCCCCAACCCATGCTGAACTGTCCAGTCTGTTGTCTAGTTTTGTCCTCTGTCCTTGCCATACATGCTGTGTGGCTTGAGTAGATGGGAGGTTGATAGGTTAGGTACCATGGCTCTGTGAGTGAACCCTGCAGACAGTGTGACACTGATATCTTGGCCCATTTGTGCATGGAAGGGGTCCACAACCTGCCTAGTGTTGTCTTACAGTAGCATTGAGATCTCCTGTCATCAGCATTGAAGTCTCCAGCCCAGCCACAAGCAGACAATGTCTGACCACAACAATACACACTCTCTGGGGTCTACTGGAACCCTCCTGATCAAATCAGTCCAATCTTTCTCTCATCCCAAACTCTTTTGTGTGCTCCACACTTCAAGACTAATGGAGTTCTCTGACAGTCGGTTTTAAATTCAATTTGAAGTGGAAGAGAAATTGATAATTGAAAAAAAAAACTGGGGAAAATTTTCAACCATTATAAGTTTCAGGACACTAGTGAAAGTCCCTTCATAGTCATAAACCATACCACAACTGCATAGGGAGAGGGGTATTAAGCCACACATATCACCAGGGACTGACCCCTGGGGAAAGTAGTGATTGTTTGGGTGACTACCATAGAGCCTTGGACACTGCGCATTTCTTCCTCATCAGTATCAAGTGACAACCCTCGCAGGGAGCCTGGCGAGATTCCATGACTTTCGATGGACATTAGTGCGGGGAATTAGTCTTGGCAGTGTTTAGTTCCCTAGTAATGAGAGGTTTGAACAATAGTGGAGAGCCCTCACAGGGCGGACTACGTCAGTGTGCGGCCAAATTTGAATTTTAACCGAGGAAGTTCTGAATTAATTTTTCTTGGGGTGTCACTGAACATTTGAGATGGGTGGACTGAGTGATTTGCTGTGGGTCTTAGTCATAGTGCAGCTCACCAGTGTCACATCTTAAAGACTGAGTGTCAATTCTGTCACTTCGCATCTAGACTGACTCCTAAATGTAAATGAATATTTTGAGTTTTGATTTCACAAAAATTAAATGCAGTATGGAACAGGTTGGTAAAATTGCATTCCGGAACATGTTTACATGAACATATGGCAGGAAGATACATGGACTAGGTGATAACTAATGTATATATAATTACCAGCACATGGGCACACTTCATAATAAGTTATATTGGCCAATGATAGAAATGTATGTCTGAGAGCCTTTGATGTGTAGTGTGTTGTTTGTTACACTGTGGGTGTTTGACTCAGTGTGCTGGACGCTGTGTGTAGTTGAAATCCCCTATGTATCCTGGGCCCACACCTCTCCAGTATAACCCTAGGAGATAATTACCCCTAGCTTCCTGGGGTCTAGGCCTAAAACACAAACACATACCCATCAGGGAAGCTAGACTCTTATAACAGGAAAACAAACAGGAGAGGCTGCCCCAACAAACACAGCAGGGCAGCTCCTCCAATCAAATCATAACTGCATTGTCTGCAAGTCATAATTAGTAATTGTTGCATATTGGTAGTTGATGAAGGCTGTGTGTAGATCAAAGCTTGCTGGGTGTTGGGGCAGGGTGTGAAGTGGGTGCCAAGGGTGGGAGCAGGAATGTCCCTAGCAGCCTTGATCAAGGGGTTTATGGGTAGAGGTATGTAGCCTCCAGCATAGAAACCTCTGCTAATATTTGTCTTATTGCATGGGGCTCTATAATTCTCTCCCCTGGAAATATGCTTTTTTATTCAGGGGATATTTAATTTCACATGTTCTAACCGCACTTGGAGAATGAAAACATGATGCCAGTAATTTCTGTACTTATCACATGTGCCTTTAATGTTTCAATACAGATCTAAGGCCTAACATAGTATGTATGTGTATGTATTGGAAAATAGCTCTCAGCAAAGAGTATTGTTATGACTTCCCTTGTGTACATATAGTATGCACATTATTTTACACCATCATATTGCATTGTGGACTCACCATGTATGATGCTATAAAGTTAGCAGCAACAATAACCATAGACCTGACACTGGTATAACACTTGAGGAAGCCGAGTGTGTACTGTCTGCGTGTTTTACTGGGCACAGAATTCAGATGTCCCGGAGGAAGTGGCATTAACGGCTGGTCCAAACGTCAAACTTTACGGGCGAAACAAGGCACTTTTATTAATAAATATCACGACGAAAAGAATGGAGGGATATTGCCGAGAAGTTTCACCGCTATTTGAAAAGTAACAAAGCCTAGAAAATCCCCCGTGAGCGAAGAACTCCCAACAAATGCTGCATGAATCCCTTAGAGGCTGAACTGCCACATTCTTATGTCCTACCGTCGGAGGTTTTAGAAAGTATTTAAAGTTTGTGCACACACATCGAGTATGGTCACTTCCTGTGATGAGATGCTACTTCAGCTTGTGTTATTTAAGACTGAAATATGACCGTTTGTGTGTCTTTCTGTGGGGAACACTGATGGTGTCCAATATTCTGTCACAAATAAGATTCTTTTAAATAAATTGAACACAATATCGAGTTTGACATCTTCAAATATTTATTAGGAGCTAGTGGCCACTCCAAAATTGTTACGTGTAGTATATGTCAGCTTGTTGTTTGCCAGGTAATATTTAATTGGCTCATAATATCGTTCCATAACAATATTGTAGTGTGATTTTGAGTCTTTGGTTGTGACATTTCATTGTCCGTAGTGAAATTGTTACAACGTGAACCCCGGTGAATGGCTAATAATAGGAAATACAACAAAAGTAGGAAACTGATGACAACACCTCTGAAAAAAAACAGGAAATTTACTGGCTACTTAAAATTATGGGGAAAACAGCATGAAATTATTGTGTGCATGCAGTTGAGTGGTTAGTTGTTTGTGAGTTGACAAGCTACAAACATCAGTAACAATGGGCTTGGACACTGTTGACACCCTGTAACAAAACGCTATGTGTCAGAGATACAGGGTGTTCCTGTTTGTGTAACCCTGTACATTGTATCTAGCTGTTATAACTGGACAATACTGAGTATGGCCTGTCAGCATGTGTTCCTCACTATGGTGGGTATAGCTAGCCATGTATGGGAGAGGCTAAGACCTTCAAAGTATGAGCCATCAAAGATATGTGCACAGCAGATTTGACAGCTTTAACTCAGCAGTGATAGCACATGTTCTAGGGATAGGTTGTCAGCTACCAAACAATGGTATAACAATACAACTAAGGGGCCTCATGGTGAATTATTATGCCATATTTCCCCTTTGATAATCATAACCCCCTAATTCCTTCCTGGGAGTACAGAGAAAGCAGCAAGGTCTCCCTAGGAAGCCTTTTATGACCCTCCTGGGGTTTTATGGGTGCCATATGGACTTCATATATTTTATGATGATTCATAAAAGGATAATGTCATTATGTAATCTTGTCAATGGCTTATTGTATTGCACATCAGGGTCTTTCTGCCTTCCTGTTACAGTTCTGTAGTTTATTGCTTGGCTGCCTCTATCTGATCTAGGTATACTTCAAAGGCTTGCGAACCAGGCCAGCTAAGATAGCTGTTAATTACATAAGTCAATCATAATTAACAAGTTTTTCTATGTACTTTGATAACTGCCCCAATTAATGGGTTACAGAATTGCTGACTTCATCAGCGTGGAATTATGCACTCTTAGGTGAATGAAGTGCTTATTGCCGGAAAATATTGTTTTAATTTTTTTTCCCCTGGATCTCTTGAGCACCAATCTCATGTGAGTTGTGATTTATTAGAAGTGCTTGTACGCTTCGATCATCAATCACTCTCCTCCAGCTACGTTAATTGCCTTGAAGACAACACAGTTCAGAGCATGTTCAGAAAGAAATTATGATATTTTACTCAAGAAAAAACTTGAAAGTTGGTCAACAGGACATTTGATGTAATCACGTCTCGAGCCTTCAGCGCCACCTCCCTAAACAAGACCCATCGACAGGAACATTCCGCTCTGTGATGGAAGTTATCATAATGGGCACGATGACATGTTTTACAAAGTGTCAAGTGTGTTCTCAAACTTATCAAGCTCGGAAGACCTAAAAACTTTGTCGAGAGGTTCCTTAGTGGTGCTCCGCCTTTGTCGGCCATGACATCCAGGGGGCAGCACTGGTAGTCCGCAGTCCGTCACCGCTCTCTGGGTGTCCTCCGTTGTCGCCACGGCTACCAGTCCCCGTGTTTACCTTTAATTCTTCTGAGATTCAATTTGAGAAGTGAAGACGTTTCCAGAATGCTGAACAAGCACAAGTCGAGGACTGTCTGCCGAGTTGTCCCGTGATTGAAGTCGCCCCAATCCACCCATCTCACTGAAGGGCCTGTATTTGTGTCAAAACACTCTTGAAAAGTGGCAAACTTTGCTTCCAAAGTTTATCATTACCTGTATTTCTTGAACTCTGTGTCAACGTGGACTTTTCCCACAAACTTCAGTCCCGTTTTATGCTGCCATGTACCCAACATATACAATCATAGGAGGAAATTGAATTGGAGGGGGTGGAGGTAGCAGTCACAAAATTGTAAAGTTAGTATGCCGAATATTTATGTAGAAAATATGTAAATCCTCTGAGTTATGTGTAAGTTTTCTGAGAAAGCAATACAATGTAAGTGGTGATATTTTGCCTGACTTCCATGTGTACAAGCACCAGAGGTCACAAGGTTCTTGGCCACATAATAAAGTCTCATTGTTCAAGTGCGATTGTTTATGTTTTCAATCACAGCACAGAGAACGTGCCGCCATATAGATTTTTATATGTAGTTCAAGTGATGTGCTTCATTGAGTTTCGTACTTTATATAACGATGGCAAAGTCAAAAAAATATATAAAATAAAAATTCCAGTTCATCTCCCAAAGAGCCTCGTTGAACATAAACATTAGGGGACGGACAGATTAATACATGTATACAGTAAACTGATATATGTGCCAAATCATGATGATAATCTAAATGACTGTACGTATGCATTATGAATTCACCAAGCTTGTACACTTGTACGTGTGAGTGGACACTTTGATGTTTATACGATGGGCCAAGAAGCCTCCAGTTTGACTGGTGACAGGTTTAAGAGTCCGAGACTGACCATTACAAGTACAAGACTCTCCGTGACATGACATCCTGGAAACATACGCAGCTTTCTGCGAACTGCAGCGAAATTTATTGCAATGCAACCCAGCTACAACACAATTGGGCCAGTCGTATGATAACTGGCCCTGATAACACGGCCAAAGTAGAATAGTCATCGGACACTAATGTTTATCAAATTTTGTGACAAGGTATTGCCCTCCTCACGGTGTTGTTGATATGTAGAACTCTGATAAATGGTAGCCCTTAGTGGCTCTATATCATCAACAGTCGGTCACGATATTCATCATCGCGTTAGACGTCATCACACGTGTAAGTGTGATGTATGTCGTGTGAACAGAGAACTCCGTGACCCGCCAATCATGCACATAACAATATCTAGACTGTGTCATATTTATGATGACGCAAAGAAACCATTATGCTATGAGTTTATTCGGTTTCCTTCATGTGACGGCGAAATATCAAAGCTGAACAACTCACAAGCAGAACTACCTAATCTCAACATGACCATGATGTATGGTTGCAAGTGCGACAGAAAGTAAATAATCTCGTAATGTGATATACGCAGTTCTATTTATAGAAAATACTATGCCTGATAACATTTTACTCAATAAGAAATTAAATTGTAATACATCGATGAAAACCCCATGATGATTAAAATGTCATGCGACACATTTTACTGATTAAGTTATAGTTCAATGGATGCTCAAGTTTCTAAGCAGATCACCGGAGGGTCATCGCTATTGTTCAATTATCTACAAACTGTATTCTGATACAGGTGACTTCAATGTCGGATGATAATATATGCAATAATTCCCGGAGTATGGCCCGCGAGTGAACTTTATTTGTGTGTAATTAGCCTGATCTGCTTGTGAACTGTCTCACTGTTGGCCATGTGTGAAGCCTGGACATAACCTCAATATCATCCTGATGACCTCAGCGAAAACTGGCTTCATCTCTGTCCTGCAATCACAAAATATCAACAACAAGTGTAACACAATTCATCTTTAGCCGAAAAATCAACAAAAATTATGGGTCATATGAATTCCCATGATTTTTTCGTTGCTGTTGCAATATGGGTACAGTAGGCCTGCCGCCATCAGATCTCAATATCGGTGTTGTAATTTACAGAACAAATAGCAGGTTGCCAGTGCTGTATTCGCTATCATGATAAATATGTATTGCTCACTCATCCCTCTCGAATCAAAGAAGAAGGCCACTTCACACCCAGCAAAATACCCACAGATCAGGGTCATTGTTTACCATAGTCAGATAAATAAACAATCCTCCCACACCCCCTCCCCTCGACAATACCCCCTGATTGAGGGTGGAGACACCATGGCAACCAACGGTAGCTCTCCCATACCCCTCATGTATGCACTTTACTCAGAATTACATGTATGGCCAATTGATTACAGTATGTATATATATGTTAATCCCAAATAATCCACATAATTATATCAGTGATGATGTAAAATAAACAGAATTATCAGTCCTGAGAATGGATTAGCAGAGAGGAGTAGTTACTGGATAGGTGGAGTGTGTACAGACTTCGCTCCTCCATGTCGAAATTAAAGCACACAAAATGTTGTAATTGGAGAGATCCACCCCAATATACAGGCCTGATTTTGTATGTGTACATGCAGTCAAACTGTACCTCAAATCAAAATTCTGTTTGAAAAGTTGCATAATTTTTTGTGTCAGTAAACTTTCTACTACTATATCTGCTATCAGAAACCCATAAGATGGGTCTTTTGGTCGTAGGGTCTCATGGTTCCTGCATCTTATGGGTTTCTGATGCTGTATAAAACATGTTTCATGACATAATGTGCTCGAACTTTGTTCACACAAATCAGTGATTCATGATTTTCAATGGTTTATGTTTTTCTGACCTTTGTTAAACATAATGTATCTTTCAATCATGCTCTTAATGTGAGTGTAATTCAAGTCAAGCTCTTTGATGTTCCACTCCAATCAAAACACTTTACATAATCAGAGAATTATAAGTACTGGTTTAGTTAAGCTGACTGTGGTAAGTCTGGGTTTATCAGTGGTGGGTTGTTGGTCACCATGACGATATGACAACATGCCTCTCCCTGAATACTGAACATTGAAGTCTCCCTACAATACAGAGTCAATGTCTGTCCTAGGAGTCCCAACATACACCTTGTGTTTATCCTCAATCACTGTTGAGTCTAATGCATAACACTATGAAAACATGTGATAACTGACCACTGATAAGGCAAGAAACAGGTGCCCTGTAATGGACAGAGACCTCTTTAGCCTGTAGATACATCTATCAACAATAGAGTAGTTCTTTTCAAGCTCAGATGGAAATGTTTCACCTAAACCCAAAAATAAGATTTTATTGTGCATGGACCATAATTGTGACTCCAGTTAAAGGTGTGTTTGTCTTTTCTCTATCTTTATAGGACGCCCTTGTGATGATATCGGGAGCAAACCCAAGCCTGGAGAGAGGCAGAGGGCAGGTGGTGCTGTGTGGGTCTGCTGGCAAGCAAGCTGCAGGGACAACCGATGGCCAGTCCGGTCAGTACCAGGTGGGACCTTATCTCCGGTAACAATGAACTGGGGTGTCGTTACTGCATGAGGTGGTCCTGTACTGGGGTCTGATTTCTCTGATTGGAATATGTTTAAAACTCTTGTCATGGGCGAATTGGGTTGAACACATTTGATCGTGTCGTCTGAACGGTGAATGAATTCAGTACACAAGCTATAATACTGACATGCTATGATGAGGTCATTCTGTGTAGTTGTCAATATTGTGATTTGACTATTACCACATAGATAATTATTTGACTAAATGGAATATATTCTATACATTTTCCACATGTCAGCTCCTCGTTGCGTATCATGGCAACTCCAATCAGGAAAACACTGCTCACATCAAAGCATTTTGACAAGTTTGTGATAATTGTTGACATTATTATACCTTCACTGATTAAGCAATCAGCCACTAGTACTCCCCTAGCTATCGACATGTACCGTACATTGTGTGAATGTTTTACAACCAAAAATTTGTGTGTGTCAGGAAATCTCAGTCAGTTGCCGACATGCCGTCAATAACTTGCCACTGTACGTGAACTCCTCTGATAGGGTTGCTAGGTGATGGAGTCACGTCCGTGATCAGTCGGACTTGGCATGCATATGTCGACATATTTATATACATACATGTGATAGATATCCTTTGATAGGGCAGTAGAATCAACCAGACTGATGCCCAGTTCAGAGACTGTACTAGACTCTAAGCTCATACCGTGAATTGAAGTCTCTCTCTCAGCCTAGGACATGTACCAAAATGAACTGATCAGAGAGTCCGTTACCAGGAAACACCCGGCCACAAATGTCGGGGATACTGTGGGTTGCCCGGTGCTGTCTGGTATCAGCTGTCACCAGAAAACAATCATTGTTGACTCGTCGCGTTTATAGTACTTCCGTCAAATATATTGTTGAATTAAGCGGGGTAAATCAGTGAACCAGTTGTTTTGATGAGGAACTTGCACTACTTGAGTTGTGAGTTATGCACATAGTCAAAGTCATTTATCGTTGTGATTGTTTATCTAATCAAGGTTAACAACTAGGACTCAGACCAGTTGGACTTGATTAAGCTAATGTTATTAACTGTGCACTTGACTAAATGAATGTTTTGACTTAATGAAACAAACGGCATACAGTTAATCAGTGCTGTACTTTTGAAACTATAAATATTGAAATATTAGATATTAGTCATCATATTACATAAAAAAAAAGCCGAAAAAACATGTGGTTCTGTACATGCCAAACATCAAACAAGCTTTACAAGTGATTGTCCGGTGAAGCAAGTACAACTGTTCCCTTGATCTGTGTGAGCCAAGTACTTTAGATGTAACACCTTGGGCTCTGCACAAAAGGAACAATTATAGAAAAACACAAATCCTTTTGCACCTTCCCAGAGCACTTGACCAAACACGCTCGCTCCAAGGATCACTTGCTTATGACCAATTACCCGTGTAATGATCAGTTGTCACGGGCTATCAGGCCGCAGATCCTAGACAGCTCGGGATTCACGGGGGAATACCCCGTCATTTTCGTCACCTTGGACTGGCGACTGCTGACAGATCACATGACCTGCTATTGTCTCAGACTCAGGGAGCTGGCAGGGAACACTAGAGGCTGTTATTAAACGGTCAGCTGTTATGTAACGAGTGGTCTTTTTTGCTCTTTGAGCAGCTTTGTCACAAGGTTTTTCTAGGGTGCTTGATCGGTAATTGTAGGTTTAGAGTCAATGGCTCTTGTGGGTTCATGGTCTCAATTGGGCATCTGAACTTTAGTTAACTATTTTAAAAGTGTAATTTAAATGCAACAATTTTGTGGTGATCAATAAATTATGTAATAGCGCTTCTGTCATAAGTGTAGAATAATTAAATTTGAATAGCTAAAAGTTAAAACTCATGCAGCTGTAATTGTTACTCAAGGGAAAGTTTGAATGAAAAATTCAATTTTTCATTCAATCACCAATTGTTACTCGAAGTGAAAGTATATCGAAGAAAAAATTCAATTATGAATGTGGGTCCTCATTGTGTCAATAACAAAAATTGCATGACTGCGTACAAATCAATAAATGGTCTATACTTCTCAGATGAATTCTGGACCCATGATTATATAGTATTTGTGTATTAATGTCTTGAGTTAAGAAGGAGCTGACATGCAGACAAGCCCACCTTGTGTACATGTGTTTCTATTAGATTCACAAATTCCTTTACAGTCTGTTCCATTGATCTGCAGCAGGCATTCAACCATCTGCTCAGACCACCTCTTGTAGTGAAGCATTGAGGAAACAGTGCTGCCAGCACGCTTCTTAAAATATTATTTGTTTTCCATTTGGAACTTAAGCCATGTGAACTGCCCACAACTTTCTACATGTAGAATTTAAAGTCATGTCAAAACTTTCCATTCAGAAAACCAAGTCATGGAAATGTTAACAAAGCTGAAATCATTAGAAAAACTCCACCCCCAATAGGCCCTGAATACCCCCCTCCACCCTGACAATACAACCCCCTGTGGTCAGCTTGAGACGTCCATGACAACTGTCAAGTGATGTCTTGTTGATAAGGACTTTCTGCACTGGTCATCCATGAAAACTGGACATGAACTTTCACTTGTTCCCTCCATCTTTCTATCTGATATCAACCTGTTGACTTTCCATATTTTAAATACTTCCATTCTCCTGCCAGTGTCATCCCAGTACCCTTGAGACTATCAGGCCCTCCTGGACAGTTGCCATGGATACAAGGTTTAGGGTAGGGACTTGACTTGTCTGGCTCTAGGGTTGTCCATCACCCCCAGGGATACCCCCAGGGTTTCCATGGAGATAACTTCAGCACCCCCAGGGGCATTGGGTGGATTTCCTGCTGTTCAAACTCAAGTGTTCAGTCAACCCTGAATAACTATCAATTTGAACTTGGTTTCTGCCCTGTAAGTTTCCTGTAACTTTGATTTTTCTAGCTTTGCTTGAAGGTTTTTTGGTACAGATGGAATATACATGTATTAGTAGGAACCCATGTAAGAATCATTATCATGGCCAGTTTTCTGATATTACAATAACAATATATGAAATTCACGATAATTCACTACCATATTGACAGAGTTCAGCACACACAGCTCGTATACATAAGAGATACCATACATACCTTGGTATTATTTTGCATCAAGTGGTGTTGACCAAACTTGGAAGTTTGTTGACCAAACTCAAAATTAATCTACATTTGTTGTAGACAGTAGTTGCCCAGAAGAATATTTTTTTTAAATTCAGATCACTCACACCAAGATGTCCTTAAGAATTCTGTGTGTAGTAGATATCTATAGATGCCTTTGATTTGGGATAGAGAAATTTCAGCTAATCAACATGTTTACTGGTGACTCTCTCAAACAAAATCACTGTAGAACAAAAGCCACTGCATAATTACCATGTAAGTATGACATAGAATTGTAATTTCCATGCTCATTACAAGATGTTTCAAGTTGATAAAACCTTTTGTCAGGAAGATCCTTATGTAAATTGCCTGTTATTCGCCCTCTCTGATACCAGCCAATTCCAACTGAAATCACTGACTTGTCATTGTCTCCACTAACAAAACACTGACAGAGGAGGCATCAGACATGTAATTATTGCGCAATAACCTCTGATTCCATGTAACCCATCTGATGACAGGTCTGCCTTAGACAAGTCATTAGACTCAGAGCTGACTGCCTTCAAACAATGACAAAACTTAGGTATTGCATCATTGCAAGCAGTGATTCCCCAGAACATATTGTTGACTGTCTCCAGTAATTAGCTATATCCTGACATGTCCACAGGTTATGTGGCTAGTTTGGGAGAAAGTGATGACAGTCTATTGACCAGCTGAATGGGATAGGCACAATTATTCAGCAATAAAGTATAGCTACATGTATTTGCTCAATTTGAAAATAATTGTGATATCCACGTTTCAAAATATATTATTTATGTGTACATGCATGTTTCGATATATTGTGAACTTTTCTACTCATACTCAACTAATCATCTCTTGTCTTTATGTTGCAGGTTTTGAGTGGACAACCTGCGGACAAAGTTTGCTAGTGCAAAGGGATGACAAGAGGTAGCATGATCGATTTGAATTAAATATCTCAAATCAATCAAATAAAGTCTGTAATGTACATAAACAAAAATACTTTACATATTTAAATTACCCTGGCAAACAAGACAGCCCCAGTGTTTTTATTCACTGTCTTCATATAGATATTTCTTTGACAATTGTAGTTTTAAAATCTCACATTTATCTATCAATCTTTATATAATATTTGTCATTCCGTGAGAATCAAGCATTGTAGTGTGAATGTGTTTGAATATATCACTGAATGATGATAGACATTTTTTTTACTATGAGATTCTTTTCTTTTGTAGCAATATTTTTATTTCAATGATCATTAACTACATTTCCGCATAACTTCCGGGTTCCATCTGAATACACCCATATTGTTGAAGTATTTAACTGATGAAAACACATTGATTGGTGATTATGTTGCAATTTATCACCACAAATAGCCCACATATCTGTCTCACACTGCAATAGACTGTAATCACAGGAAGAAGGCTTATGTTTCTATGTAATGATGAATTTCAATAGATAATGATTCTTAAATATGTTATCATGTAAGAACATCACCAAACAAAGCAGGACCAGTGTAATTATATCATGGTAATATTGTAACTATTATCTGGTACTGGTTTGAAGGTAGATGACTTTCTTTATTGATCAAAGCAAGTGGTTTTCTGAAGAGTTTTCATGTATTGTCCTTGCCTTTGAGACCAAGCAATGATGGCTGATGTATCTGATTTAATATTTCCAGATTTAAGTCATTCTGGCTACAATACTGTTACATGAATGTGCTTTATGACAATGATATCATTACATAATCTCACTTGAGTAGGATTAGAGTGGATTTTGTATGGAGGAAATAGAATCCGTCTTCCAGTTGAAAATTTGGTTGTTTATGAAGTGTATGATCAAAGAAATTAATGCAATTAGCAATTAGATCTTTCAGTACTGTATGAACTATAATCTTCCATTTCAAACAAGAAATAGTGGTGCATGCAATAAATCGTAGGGAAATTATAAATCGTCCTGTCCTGGAATGTTTCAGTCTGTTCATGCAACTATGTTATGCAATGTTTATGCTAAAACTCCTACAGGTGTATATTGCTTGGAAGAGCGAGAAATTAAAATGATAATATTTTCAAAATATTTCATCCTTGAATATTTCATATAATTGTCATACACATTTGTCATATACATTAGACATTTCTCATATCTAGTCAAGTAAGTTTATTTAATTAATCAATTTGATCTGTTGTATAACTTTGTGAACCTGTTGAGACAGTTATGGCTGAGCAGGTGAAAATATGTTTGTTATTGTGCATGTGGAGATGTATGTTAGGTGGAATGTACATCTTCACAAGGAACAAGCTGTAAAAACTGGTGACAAAATCTGTGACATCAAAAGTTTCCTTATAACAGTCTAATGAACTGCAGTCTCACCTCTCACATAAACACTCTCACTGGTTCATAACAAATCTGTGTAATTCAAAGTTAGAGCAGAGGTGCTCCCGCCCAGGATGTGTCTGTAGTTTGTTTATGTTATGTAAAAGCGTGTTAAGTAAATACAAACTGCCCACCTTTATGTTGGGTACAGGTGGGAGATGTTTGAAGTTACAAGTTACAAATTCCTCTATTGAGTTTGACATGTAACCTGTTAGTTATCTGTTCATCGTAGCAGGATGTTTTTGTTGAAGTCTCCTTTCAAATTGACATATTGTTATGTTTGGAGTGGTTTAATAAAACAGTGAAACACATTTCAATGTATTCCTCGTGCATGTTAAAATGGCAATGTCATTGCAGCTGTTTCCGATGTAAATTGCATCTGTAGCAAAAGGATATTGCAAATTTTCACATTCCTCAGAAAAATTGTTGTATAATAATAATATTCTCCGTAATCGGCAATATTTCTCTTCTGTATGAACATGTGACTTTTGGGAATATAGTACATAGATTACAACGTACTAGTGATAATTTCAGCTTTTCAGAAAATATTGAAGGTCTAATTCTGTCCGCAAGTAAATGACCCTTATTTCATATCCGTGCATGATGGTGACATAATTACCACCTAAAAATTATGTAATGTTTCCTCTCGCAAAATGCAGATACGACCCTTCCATCTATGCTAACACCGGAAAACCGGGCATCAATACAGCTATTACGTTAGTTTTATTACTAGCTATTAGAAGGGTGTTTTGCCAGTGCCAGCCTTTCCCAAACACTCGACCACGCGATATCAACCCTCTAATACAAACAGAAAATTGTCGCAATAACATTCCACGTATCCTGTCTCCAACTTGTGCTAATGTTGCAGTCTAGCACGGGATTATCTAGCATTCACTGACAATTAATATCCAAATGGATTTACCCCAGTCAAACACCCACCCCTATGTCTAAAACACACAATTAGACAAACTCGATCCCATATAGCTACATTTACAAGTACCCTTGCGTTTATTTAAATGTCGTAAGTCAGCTGTAATCACCATAAGACATTCGACAAATGTTAGTCAATCTTAATTTGAAACTTTTTCTGAACGATATTACACCGATTGCTCCACCAACTGTTTACACAACAAATAACTTAATTAGGTCCACATTTTTCTACCAGACGTCGCATAAGACAGCATATTTGGCCCACGACTCAATTCAGTGACAGTTGGTATATTATTTATCATTATCAGTGTTATAAATTTCATATCACGACACATGCGCAATATCACGCTGACTGTACAGTGAATTCCACGACCCGCTGATTAGATCGGCTCAGAGGGAGAAAAGACCCTTTTACTATAGTCATGTGCACATCTTCTTTTAAAAGCTGAATTGTTTGGTTTCATTGTATACCGGACATTATTAACCATTAGGTACGAGAGACTACGTGCTACATCCTTCCTCTAGTGACTGTGTGTGATGATTTGACATCGCTTGTCAACTGTTACCAACTGTGTCGGACGCTTCCTGTGTGTCTGTTCACTCCATGTGTATTCTCTAACCGCCCCAGGAACCCCATAGAATTTACTTAAGTTATTTGAAGTTATATACCTACAGGCACAGTGTCTTATCCTTGAGTAATACCCAAACTTTATTGATCACCAAACAACAACACCACGTCGCCATATGTTGCAACCCACACAGAATAGGGTACAAAACCTGTAGCATCTGTTGAAGATATGCCCTGAAACTTTCACTCTTGCAAGTACGAAAGGTTGAGCAATGCCACCACCTCGTTAGTGGCTAAGCTTTCAGACTGTGTAACATGTTGTGGAGATTTTAACGATTTTGTTTCAAACAATGCCAATACGGAGACAATGATGCTACTCTAAGATGTTAGAAGTTAAAATCCTCCCATTGTCTCCACCGGAGCAATTCCTCTGCCGTACTACTTTTTAAAAATAAGAATCGTCTGTCATCCATTCCGAAGCCGTCTATCTCGGATGACAGCCCCATAATTATGCGATCAGCGACTTGCGCAAAGCTTCCGACACCACGGAGCGTTCAGACGTCTCTCTGCTGGATTGTGATTCCAACAGCTTAATTTGAATTTGTTTCTTCAAAATAGCTGTCGATTAAAATCTCTGAAATACCCTTTTTCAATCAACTCACTTTCAACTTCTTTCCAACGCGGAGGGAGAGAGAGAGAGAGTGTGTGTGTGTGTGCTAATAAGTTCTCGTACATGTGCATCGAATAGACCAGTGAGTCAAAGCAGATTTTCAAAATTTCAATAACAAAATATCAATCAATGCTTTTTCAATCATTGACAGTGAATAATGATTTCAGTTGAACCCCAAGGGAGACTTGGAGGGCCAGGGAATACCCTTTTTGAAAGTAACTAATTAAACATGTACATGTATGAATGTGGTGACTATATGTAGAAATCGAAAACATTTTCAAGTAGTATTGGAAATTTGTACTACTAGACTAAGTGTATCTGAAGAGGATGTACTATTTGTGTTGATTGTTCAGTTTTGTCGACCTGAATATTTGTTCCTCGTCTCTGTTGACTTTACACAGTCCACAATTAGATCGTTTGTTGTTGTTACAGAAACGATTCTCAAAATGAAAGGGACCACGTTAAGATCGTGTTATTCTTGATAATTGGGTAATTCTCGACTTTAAGAAACCCACGTAAAGTAACTGAAGGTCAAATAAATACCCAAATTATCTAAATATTTACCCATACTATCTTAGAAAGGGGACTCATTATTCCTTAATAAATAAAAGTGCTTCCGCTTACATATTGAGAAATATACCATTACAATGATTTGTGTAGACAAAATATAAGATGTTCTAATTGATCTGATGAAAACAAACTCTATGTGTGTTTGACTGTGTATCCGACCCCAGATCGAGTTCAATGACAGACGGCGGTAATTCCTAGTCAATTGGCGGTGGAACACTTTTATGTACTCTTTCTATACTCTTATGTACTCTTATTTAATATCTCTTAAACACTCATCTCTTTTGCTTTTGTAACCAGACAAGTAAAGTGTAAAGTATCCGAGTTCCAATCTGACATATGGCGACGTCAATCAACATCTATTAGAAATCGCACCGAATGACACCATGAAATCTCAGATTACGAATTATTCAACAGCTTCCAAGATGCATACGTCAAGTTTCCAATATGATCCCAAATAGTACACATGCCACGTGGGTTTGTTGGTTAGCAATCCTACACAAGTTTAGGGTTCATCATCAGATGTTTTGCTATGGGGGTGCTTCATTAGGCCTACTTGACTCCGCCTTATGAAATATGCGTATAATTAATAGCTCTTCATCCGATCTTTGTTGGTTTTGTCTGAAATCCTCAGGGGATATGTCAAGGAGAATTGGACTCTGTGCTAACTGTGGGGCATGCGGAGAGGAACAATTGTACGTTTAGTATAACATACACCGCACACTGTGTCGAAAGCTTGCGGACAATCATTCTTAGTGTCTGCTGCCGCCTGATACATATGCTCCGCTTAGCAAATGTAACGTCCGTAACAATGATGTTACTATTCCAGTTATAATCGTTCAATATCTCATAACCAATATATCATATGCCAGGTTATGGACCAGTATTGAGTTTTTCAAACAATCCCAATAGATTTAATAAACATTGTTTTCTATTGTAATAGCATTGCAACAGTATATGCCGCACATGTATAATATATTAAAGTATGCTACATGTATATAGAAGGTCCCGGCTTCAGCGGGGTTACTTTCGACAATCAAATTCTACAAATCACTGTGATATGAATGATGATTACTTGGCATAAATGAAACAACCAGATCTATACCAAGTACACGTTATATAATGATGTACAATTACAAATATGTCAAGTTTGGAAGCAATCTGTACCAATGTGATAAAAAAATACACCAGGACACTGAGTACATATATACAGAATGTCTGGTCAAGGATATATATTTAAATGAGGATGATCCATGGTTTAATTTATCCACACCGAATTATAGGATACAAATTCACCACTCCCAAATACCATAAATGTGACATATTGTAATGACAAACTGATTTATTACCTTGACAAATTTGTTCGAAGCGCACAAAGAACTGTTATCGCTTAATTCACCACTTCCTCGCGTATTGTTTTAGGTGGGTTGTTTCGAGTGTGATTCCATTCAGACACATGTGAATTTATATTAAAAATTAAACAAGCCACATTGAGACAAAACCCTATATACTCGAAATTCAGATATTATCAACCAGTCCAGTGCAACAATGTCTGTACAAATTGGTAGCCCCAAGGCATCTACAGCCAGTGACACTATGAAAACCTTCGTGAGTTACCCTTTCATAATCCAGATAAGACCCAGTTTGTCAAATATGTGAATTTGTCTCAGTATACACATGCTGCAGGTGCGCTGTGGTGTCCCCTTGTTTCCCGCTCTATGTGATCGCTCCAGGACACCATATGTCACTGTCTGTACCGATTAACACCAGGCTCGCGTCTGGTTAAGCCCCTGAAAGTCTCAGGATTACTGTTGTATCCCCCGAGGATGTGTTATGTTTTCAGCTTTGATGAGGATGACACCATAGTACGGCTCGTGTAACGTTGTCATTGGGGACTTCAATTCCAATTTATTCGTTAGTATTGTTTCAATTTTTGACACGTTAAGCTTCTCGAGATGCACATTAGCACAATATTGCCTGGTTCAGAAGGACACTTTTTCAGCACTCTCAAAGTGACAGAATATGTATTGATATTGTCTTATTGCGAAAGAATTGGGGCGCTGGGAGAAAGGGAGGAATTCCACTTTAACCTAGAACAATTAACATATTCAATCGATTTGAATTAGTCTTGAGAAGTTTGGATCGTTGGCCACGTGTTCTCAAAACCTTACACAATACAGGTGCACGGGTCTGAACTATACTAAGATGTTACAGTGAATATCTTGGAAAAAAGGTTTCTTGTTTTGTATGACTGCATCAACTGCATGTGACATTAATTGTGACTTTCCCCACGGGGCTTGGATAACCTTCAACAAATTGGGACACATTTCTCTGATATATGAACTGAATGATCCATGATTTCAGTTCTACTAATTGCAGATGTCTGACAACTTTCAATTATTGACAAGGAAGCGATATTCGGGAAATGAATGTTTGCTTTTTATGCTAAACGATCATAGTCGAAATGCTCCCAATCATCAGCACGGAAGTGGATGCCATGTGTTTCTTGGTTAATTTCACATAATTATTTTACTGTGTTTGTACTCAACCATTTAATGACCTTCCCGGTTCTACACAAGAACTTTCAAGCATTGTTGCTCGATATGATAGAGTTATCATACATGTTACATGAAATTTCGATCGATTTCCGTCACGATGTATTCATTGTGTCGACGTGCACTTTACGTCAAACTAAAGCAGAGAGATATCACTTCTTGTCATGGGTTATTTTCTGTCTGAATGTACATCCTACATCTCGGGCACATCGAGGTATTTGTCTCAATTCATACGGAGCAGCGACAGCAGTGGTTTGACGGGAAAGTTCTTCCACAGCATCTTTAACTCCTGCAGACCATAGACCCACCAGGTACACTGCATGGACACCGAATACACACGACAAGAAGCTGTGCATATCCTGAAGTCCTGCCCAAGAGCGGGCGACATGCGTGTTTGTTTGTCATTTAGCTTGGCTTGTCTTGAGAACTGAAAACAACAAACCCGATTTAGTGGTTTGGTTTGTTGTTAACATCCACTTGTTACCCACGCGTGCAAGTTTCGTGACAGCGGTCAGTTCAAACAGTTTCCATTTCGTTGAAACAACGTGTAGTTTTTGCAATGTATGTTTTGTTGTAAGAAAGAAGTGGATGTGTTT
Source organism: Terebella lapidaria (assembly GCA_949152475.1). NCBI lineage: Eukaryota > Metazoa > Annelida > Polychaeta > Terebellida > Terebellidae > Terebella > Terebella lapidaria. Next base: position 14,511,306 of record OX424558.1, read on the forward strand.
GTCTATAGTTGTGATGTAAGCCCTGACCTACACATCATTGTCATGATAGTTTTCGATAATGCATTTTGATAAGGCATATATTCGGCACTAAATTAACAATAAAACGACTACAATGTATATAGGTATGGGTATAATAAATTGAATGTGTAATGGTTCCATGCTGTTTAGGAACGGATCAGCCTTTTTGCAAATCTATCTCCGTGGAGATATTCAATATTCTGGTGAGTACAAACGGCTTATTCTATGAGAAGCACTGTTGAAAATATTCAATGGGCTGAAGTTGACGCCCATGATAAAGTTATGGTCACTATGTGATTAATGAAGCAAAACTCCCTCCAATATAAACTGAGTACTTTCCCCCTTTTATGGAAGAATATGCAAAATCAAGGCACGCCTTTAACTCCTTTGATGTGAACACTCTGAGAATTAATTTCTAGCCAATTGACGAGGGACAAAAATGGTATTAACGAGAAAGGAACAAGCGATATCTTTGTCGCCAATACTCTGGGTACTCAGCCCATCTGGGACCAGCAAGGGTCTGCTGTCTTCCATCGGCTGGGGGATTGTTTCTCCTCCGCTGCGCCTTGAAGTGAACCAACTTCCCCGGCACCTGGGTTTGTTCTCCCAAGCGAAAGTGTAAAAAGTGAAACCCAATTCAAATCCCAAGCCGCCCAAGAACACGCATAATCAACTAATTATTACGGTACTTCTTCCCGTGCTGGTCTCTGTTGAGGCTCTACGCTCTGTCGCAGAGGAAGCCGCTCAAAGACAAGCTGCTTCCTGGCTGCCGACCTCGGCCACTCATCCTGGGTGACTTCAAACGTTCCCATTGTCCAGCGTGGCTGCAATAGTCGTGTTTATGAGCGAGCCATTCCTTCACGTCATCAAAGGTGTTTCTTACATAACGGTGTATGTGGAATGCCCGTTCGTGAAGCGACCTTACGTCAATTTTTATTTTACGGTATGTTTGACGGAAGACGAGTGACCTCAAGAGACCTCGATGATACAAGAGTCAAACGCTTTCTCCCAAGAGCGGATCTCTCGAAGGAGGCTCGCCGTTTGATCGTCCCCGCTTGAAAATGATATCACAAGCAAAATTAGAGATTAACAAACATCTATAGGTGTAATTGTTAACTAATATCTGCGTCAGCACATTGTCAACGAAGTCGAGAACGCAATATGTAAATGAAACGTCATGAATATATGTGGTAATACCATTGTACTGTTTAGCCTGATATTTTGTGCATACAAAGTACTATTTTCAGTCCGTGAAATGAAATTCTTGTTTATTCTGTAACATCTCGAGTTAAACTGGGAGATGAATACTGGATTTTGCGCTCTAAATGCATCATACTTTATATAAAATAATGAATATATATAACTTCAATGGTTGAATTCTGTAATAATCTGGTTCAAGACTGGTTGTTTTTTTCGTGTGACCATATATCGGTCAAGGTTTACGACGGAGCAAGGAAATAAATGTGTGATTGGCGTAACACGTGCTCACTACGTGCTTCGAGAGATATCCAAATGACACATTATTGAATGAAAGTTGACAACAACACCAATCAACTTGATGTCTACATTCTCCAAATTCTCTCACGTTAATTCACCTCCTGTACCTAGCCGTTATAGAGTGTGCTACTGGTCCATGGCCATTAGACTCACTAGTATCACGTATTTCGTCAGAAGCGTGTGATATCGTCACCCAGTGACCAGTACAGGGGCCGTTGTCTGGGCTGACCGCCCGCCCGGGTATCCAGACTGGATTGGCTGCATGCTTGTCACAGATCTTTGCTGTCTGTAACGTTACTCGACTTGTGTTCTACTTTGGTGTCACCAGAGAGGAATCAAGTATAGGTGATTAGTTGCCGATTGGAAGGCGAGACCATAATTCCAGACATTCAGATGAAAATCGATCGAGGGTATTGATCTTTTGGAAAAAAAACAACAAATTTGTTTCACATATCTATAAATCTATTGAAGTATCATGATTTTGAGTGGTAAATGTGTTGTTTCTTCATCTGAATGATAGCTACTAGAGTAGTGAAAGTGCACATACTGCTTTCAAAGATTATCAACACCATTTCATTAACACCGTCATCAGTCTTACAAATGTGACTAACATTGTGTAGTTATCGAATGATTATTGAGTAATATCCCAGTACATAATCATACAGTAGGGATAATAAAATATAGTATATATACGATGGAATCTGATGTCATTCAGTGACGTCATCAAGTATGATTGAGTCATGATTGAGTCATAGATTATTAGATTTGAATCGTATAGCCCTTTTTGCAGGTGGGAAAAACACATGTATAACATACAACTACCCTTTTCAGACATCATAAATTGTGCTTTTCATATACATGTATTTCAAGCATCCGTGTCGTGTTTTACTGCGCTTTCATAAACACAACTAATTATTATGATATGTACACTTTTGTTTTCTTTGCAATGTCACGAAATGGCAATGCTAATTAAAGGCAGTGCTTCTAAATTAACCAATCGATGTGTCTAGAGGACATCGTGTTATTGAATTTAGCTTGTTGTTATTAAAAAGAATAGAAAAAGTCAATGACAAGACCTCATTAGCAGCCAGTTTCTCATTTCAACAAAACAAGAATTCCCCTAAAAACTTCACCAATTACACCTAACAATGACTAGTTGTGACGCTAGCAAACAATTCATCCTGATTCGGTTCCTGGTCGGTTTGTATGTGAGGCGTTATTGTCATGTCATAACCATTTCGCGCCTTTCCACTGCTTGTATAAAACAATTGAACAATTTGATTTGAAATACTTTCTTTTATTCCTTAGTGTACTTTCGGTTTAGATAACATGATACGAAGTTATTAAATGTACGACATGGTACACGTGTTGCTGTCTTCTTGTCTGGTGTAGATCTACATAATCATGTCCATAAACAACTAAATCACTTGGTATCTTATTTTTTCTTTAGTTTCTAGTTCAAATTTTCTTCAACTTTGAACCGTCCTCGATCTCTCAACGATTATTGCTTGAGAAAATACATATTTTTTCTCGACTTCCTTATTTGAAAACCTCCCAGGTTCACCTCATGAATAATATACAGTGACGCAAATCATTTGCATAAAGCTATGCCCGGGCACCTAGAGTTGTACTCTAGCTTACTACGATTGTAGAAGGGGATTCTAAACGATATATAGTGACTTCGCGGTGGTGAATATCATAATATTAGGCTTAATTAAGGATTTACAAAGATTGGATTATTGAAGATGTACAATATCAAGGGTAAGATGCTTTAACTGGTAACGACATCGTTTTCGATTTCGCTGTTTTGAACACTTTTATTGCTGGTTTACTTTTCGCTGACATATTTAAATGCTCGGGCCATATAGCACACTATATCTAGGTCATGTTTAAAGAGGTTTCTCTACATAACGCCCACTAACTTCATCCGCCATGGCAACTGAATTTCTGAACTTCGAAAAAGACATCTAGATAGGAGCAGATTTGGCTATGAATGTTTCTGTCGGGCTTCGTTATGGTTATATTGATAATATTGTAGTTCACTACATGTTGTGGCGAATTCTGTGTAAGTTCAGGAACAAATAGTTCTGATTTATATAGCCATGGCTAGGACCTATAGACTACAGGCATGCGCATCAGGGATCGTTAAGGTTTGGCCTACGTGTCAAAGGGTTGTCTTTTCGCGCCTTTTTCATTCCAGGATATATTGCATTAGCTTCAAACCCAGACTCTAAATGTCATCATATTACCAAAATGGCATACACATGCACATGAACATGTGCAATTTCACGATATCCTCTCTCAAATAGGCTGCCCGCATTTATTAGACATATCTAATGTGCCCCCCTCGCGAAAAAAATGATGCCTAATTACACGATAATAGTTCTTGGATGTATTAACACCTTTTTTCTGGATGTATTGACAAGTATATAAAGATTCATCAAATCAAGTCCCTATAGTGACATTATAATTGTAATGAAATCACAACGGTGAACTTTCATCTCAAACTTATTAAAAATTGCTGATTATTGCTCATGGTTATGCTTCAATATTTGTGGACGTCATTAAATGTTATATATAACCCTGCAGTATCCTGTTTGGCTGCAGCAGTGTAAAATTCAGTGGAATAAATCAACATGGGAAAATAATACTTTCAGATATATTTACTTTTATTGAACACATGATTAAGTCAATAACTTTGGACTAACACATGACAATCCAACTGTTGATCCCAATGTATAGGCGGATCACAAAGTCAAAATGTAACTGGCGGGTGGCAGGGAGAAAAATATCAGTGTAGAAAAATTACATTCTCCCGCGTAATTTTCTATTTTCGTCACACAGTCAGTAGCAATGTGGTACGCTATTCTTCTGACATTTTACTGGCCATATTATGGGTCACAAAAAGAGCCGAACTGTTCAAATTCAACAGTAAAATAGCTATGCTTCAAAGACGTTCAGGTTTTCTTCGTAACGGGGCAAGAAAATATAGCGCAAGTTGAAATGATTGCTCAGCACATTGAGGGAGGGAGCGGTGTGTATAGGGTAAGGGTATGGTTGTTCAAACGGCCATACCACCCCCATGTAACACCCAAGTTACCCTCAGTAGCTTAGAGATCGTGAATAAGGACCCCACAGAAACTTGTAGGAACTACATTCAATGCCATAGAGGACTACATGTATAATTATAAACGTCTGCAACATTTCTTATCACACAATATAATTTTTCAAAAAGTGAAACGTCAAGTATGCGAAAGTAAGAATTCGTTTTATGGCTGTCTGGAATGAATTTTAGTCCACTTCAAGTTCTTCTTTAAAACAAAACAAAAAAACCCTGAAAACTGTGATCCTTGGTCCGTGGCGTGGAAATTTTGCGACATGACAGGATATACGCTCTAATTTCTTCACACATAAAATAAACAAAATTATAACAACAGTCAACATGACTGTGCTATATTATAACGATATTAACGAAGATAACCTCTTTTCAAATCCTATATGTTTTCAGAATTACGCTATTTTAATGTATGATTAGATATATAGGTATTGCCTGGCCTGCTATTGATTCACATTTAGATGCATGGTAGATCTAGATTACCTAATTACCTAAGTGTGTGGATTTGATATTTATGAAATAATAACCTACTGAACGATTTTTTTTACTCAATATCTAGTGTGTACAGATGGTAAAAGATTGCAATATGACAAATTATTCGAAGTCTACTAGTATGTGCCATGCACGTATGTTGGTCCTAGGCTCAACATGACTCAGTCACTAAACTCGATGTGGGGGGCTCCGGACTTTGCTGCTATCTGGCGGTGGTTGGCTGAACTACTACCGAATTGACGGTAGGAGACAGCACCACTCTTTGGTGCGCTCGGTGTCATGTCCATGTGTTTCGACATATGCGAACGAAGGGTGGTTTCACGTACATTTTTTTGTTTTTTTGTTTTTAAAGTACTAGTAAAGGACATTGCAAGCAAATGTAGGCCATATAAATATTAGTAAGATCATACAAGTAAAGTAACATGACTATAACATCTATAACAAGACTAGATCACAGGCTAAGCAAGCCCATGGTCATGGTGTAGATTGTGACGTTTCGACACTGTAATACGGTCTCTGAGATCCTTGAGCTGTATTTTCCCACGATCCATTCATAATCTGCCGTACCAGCCCATTCATAAGCCCAGGCGCTGGGATGAGCCCTGTTGATTGGCGGATCTTCATGTTTGAGGGTCTGACAAACTAGGACAGCTATTAATAGCGTAAAATATTTCTAGTACATCGTGAACGCGCGACTTCACCAGGGCGGGATAGATATCTATATTTTTTATGTGTAAACATAGGCCTAATGTCATGCAATGCTATACAGACTACAGACCCCCTTCATGTGCTTAGCTCTTGCACCCCCACAAGTTTGGGCCTACTAGTATACATTGTAGGCCTACGCTGATAGCAACTGCATTGTGAAATTCCATCAAAATTAGTGTTCGAAATATAGCATGCACATCTAGATATCGAATGCATGTGAAATTCAATACCCAATAATAAAATCACATTGATACTGTTGTCTAGTATCTAGTATAAATTTGTTCATGTAGATCTAGCAGTTGACTCATTGTAAATTTATATAGGGCCTGCACTTTAATATCATTGTATAGTGCCACTTTTATTCACGTTAATTTATCCAGGTTACCGGTATATTGTATTTATTCGAATATGTATAAAAAATAAATAGTTATATATTCTGAGAACTTGAAGCCACAAAGGTGATGTGGGGTAAGAGATGTTCGGTTATTTTGAGTACGAAAGATCTATTGTTGACCCAATGATCGGATCTAGTTGATATTGGTATAACCAGGGTAACCGGTATTTGGGGGTACTGGTGCTAACACTGTCTGGCCTAAGTTCCACCTAACAGTAAATCCCAAATTGTTCACCTGGGCTTAGAACATATACGTTCTTCCATTTCTACTAGTAGCCCTACACGGGCCCTTCCCGGCACCGTCATTGCCAAGCGTCATTCGCACCTACCCATCCAATACCCCGATGTGGCTTGCCCATGCCCCAGCCTCCTACGGCCCCACCACCCCAGCCCAAAGCCGCCTCTGTCGCCCCCGCTTGGCTTGGCTGGCAGTAGTGTGATGGCATCTGCAGGGAAGTCGGCCATCCGCAGCATGCCGACAGTTGGCTTCCAGTGTGTGCTGGCATTTTTCTATAACCGCGCGGGATTTACCCTCCCCCGCCACCGATGGTTATACGCGCTTCACGGTCCAAAGCCTCGATGCAAGACGTTCTCCGATTGGCTGCCGCGGTTTTAGGTGGCACGGGGCACTTGTGAGGTGGGCGGAGCCGAACTCGTTCCTAGTACATTTGACCCAGTCCCAGACCGGGGCCAATCAGCAAAGCGTATACTGGGTGCCGGGCCCGCCGAGGGTTTTTATAGCGCAGCCCGTCTCAACCTCAACAGTCAGATTTTGTACATGGTCAGTGACAGAACTTGTGAGCAGTAAAGAAAAGCACAGAGAGTGAAAAAAGTATTCATTGTTGGACTTACACATTTTGACAAGTGATTGCAACGAGTGTGTGTGTCAACTTCTTTACTGAAGTTCTCGGCGCACAAGTCAGAGCCAGAAACAATTCCAACTTTCCAAATGGAGCAACAAATGGATAGATTACTGTGCATTGAAGGCGAGCCAATTCGACGAGCGTTTGAAGACTCTACTCTGTTGAAAGATGATCGAGTTTTACACAATCTACTGTTCATGGAGGACAAATACCTCCCATCTTCGGACTATTTCAAATGTGTACAAAACGACGTGAAACCTTTCATGAGAAAAATCGTCGCTGCCTGGATGTTGGAGGTAAATTTCTGCTGAGACTTCTCCCGAAGTTTGCAACTGTCAAAAACTTTTGGCAGTCGCGCAGACCACAAAAACACGCTCACACCGTGTGTTCAACGCGCAAATCTTGGGATATTACGGGATCACAATCATTCTTATCTGATTCAACATTTGTTGCAATGTCTGATCAATGTCTCATTCTGTTTTTGCAGGTATGCGAGGAGCAGAAATGCGAAGAAGAAGTATTTCCCCTCAGTATGAACTACCTCGACCGTGTGCTGTCAGTTCTACCCATCAGGAAAAACCAGCTGCAGCTCCTCGGGGCTGTGTGCATGTTCATCGCCTCAAAACTCAAGGAAACTCTGCCATTGACTGCAGAAAAACTCGTCATTTACACGGACAATTCCATCAACATGGAGGAATTGATGGTACATACACCTTGGATTACAAATTATACCACAGAGCACCTGTCATGGCCAGTTTAGTGGTTTGCATGGATACAGGATAACTCCAAAACAGCAGTTAGAACAGAGTAATACAATGTATCAATTCAGGTAGACGGGTAAATGAGTGCATTGGGTTTTAGCCAGACCATTGCTACTTTTATTGATCAGGCTAGATTTGTTGCAGGGGTATGTCTAATTGTGTTAGGGGCTTTGATATAGGAACAGCAGGTGCTTGTTCCATATAATGGCTGAATCACCTGATTGTGGTGAAATGTAACTTTGTTGGGGTCTGTATTATCATGCATATATTGAGCATTTTCTGAATAGAGAATAGATAGATCTAGTAGGGTTTGAACAAGTTAACTTTCCATAACACCATATTTTATATAAGTTGGCAGAAATGTTCTTGATTTTGACTAGAAAAGTATTGGTATAGTTTTTAGTATAGTCTTTATTGCATAGCTCTGTGTGATAAAGTTTGATGTCTTCATGATAAACTTTGTATATTGCGGGGCGTCAGTGATATGAATACCCACATGGGTCCATCGGAAGTGAAACGGGGTCAAGTTTTATGCAATTGTGTTGGGGCTGTCTGTGAGCGGCTATTTACGAAGGGCACAAGAGAAGAGAAAGGGTGAAATCGCTGGAGCACATCAAAAGAAAGATGTGACAGGCGAAAGTTGATATTGGGTTGTCAAATTGTTAGAACTAGCTAGGGCGCAGCACTGTCTCTACACTGGCCATGCAGACCAATGTTATTTGATGAATCAAGTAATTTCACCCATGTAAAATTCATCATTTAGTATTTGGAGGGAACATGTCGTAATCACCATTGTCATTTTGTTGACAGGACTGGGAGGTTTTGATCCTGCGAGTTTTGCACTGGGACATCTCAGCGATCACAGCTCCGGACTTCTTGGACCAGATCCTCACTCGCCTCCCTCTGGACGTGGAAAGCGCACAGACGATCAAACGCCATGCACAGACGTTCATCGCACTCTGTTCTACAGGTAGGCACAACTTGTAAATTCTTATAGACAGGATTTCGTATAGTACATAACTTCTTGGGGCCACTGTGCAGTATTACAACTTTATAACGGCTGTGTTTTATGACGTTGTGAAATTCCTTTTCGGATTATCCTGTTGTGTTGATTATGGTAAATGTGATCTAGGGAAATGTATATCAAGATTCCGTACCCATTCATAAAACAATAAGTGGCAAATTAGGGATTAGGCTGGTATGCCTGTGCTGACTGGTCAATATAGAACAGACATTGGGCCCAGAATAGGACTTGATCCTTGCTATATTTTATTACGAGGTCTAGCTTGATCAAAGGGCCCGACTAGCAGCTTACGTGTGGGCGGCTCTACGTTATTTACTCATTTGTAGCTTTGCCTGCCGTTTAGCCTTGTTAGTTCAAATTCCAGTTTGCCAAAGCCCTCCATATAATATTGTTATAAATCTTGGCACTCCGAAGTTTTGGCCTTGGGGTTTGTCCTGCAGAAAGCATGCTAATAGCTTGAATCAAACAAACATGTCAACAATGTACAGTGTGTGTAGAAGGCTTTCCTGTGATCCACCTTGTAAACAAAGACGTCACAGCATTTGATTAGCGAAGGTGTGTGCATCTTGACCATAAGTATATCTTCGAGTAGAAATCACTTGACGGACCACTGATATTTAGTATAGGGGGTGGGGGGGGGGGGGGGGAGGCATCGATTGTGTCTTGGCCGATCTGATTTGTTTACTTTCGCCAGAGATCGAAGTGATCTGTTTAGGTGGGTGCTAGTCGCCTCAGTTGGCCCCGTGACAACAGACAGGGTTGTTTTATTGAGTCTGAAATCTGTGAGAGAGACAACCTTGATACCTTTCTGGGGTCTGTCTGAAGGGAAACCTGGCACCTTTGATAGCTGGAAGTAAGCACAACTCCTCCGGAATCAGTGGTAGAATGTATTTGGGACACCGCAACACACCGGTTCACCTTTTGTGACTCTGAAAAGTATGCATGGGGGAAAGAATTCTGATACCAAGAAAAAACACAAGTGTCTTTTGCTTTTGGCAAAAGTACACAAAACTATGACGTGAGGGTGAAGAAAAATAAAAGGCTGCCGCTCAGAAAGTATATCACCCAAAGCAATTCCTTCAGCGGCGAGCCTGTAACCGAATAGACATTTGTAACAGTAGCCGTGTGGGAGCGTGTAGCTGATTGGTAACACTCCTAGGGTCAGGTCTCCCAATCTTGCACCTTGTGGTTTCCTGCTCGCAGACAGAACCTTATCAGCTTGTACAAAATGCCACTCAATTACAATTCTAGATATCATCACTTGATCCTCCCCCCATGAGAAAAAAAATGCATATTTCTTTGCTCATGCATGCAAAAAAAAATTGAAGTATTTATTTTAATGGTATAACCACTGTTCTTTACAGATTTCAAGTTTGCGATGAGCCCACCTTCCATGATTGCAGCGGCTAGCATCAGCGCGGCAGCTAGCGGAATCCGAGGGTCACACTGGTGCTCACAAGTCAATCTGATTCACCTCCTCCAGAAAATCATCTCCACACACGACCAAGCCATCGACTCGGTAGGTCCTAGCCACGATATATCTTCTTCATCCAAAGGTTTTTTTAATGTGAAGAATAACAATAAGAGAAAACTTAATTCTAACCAGCCCCATTGCTATGCGTGACATAACTCTGTTGTAAATGCTTGGGGGCAGTGCAAGGGTCTCGGAACAAAAACTGTTTGTCTGGAAAGTTTTCGGGAGTTTTGTGAGGGGGGGGGGGGGGGGGTGTAATGGTGCAAAGGGACCCTAACCAGATATCCAGATGAGCGACTTTTTATCACTCCATCATTCCTGGGGGCGACATGTTCGAGGCCGCGTTTACTGTGGGAACCCTTCAAGACATTTCCTATTTCCGCACAGAGAAAAATCATCTCTCTGGGACCTTTGTCTGGCCAAAGACAACTGTTCATCTTCAGGGTTCCTTCCGCTCCGGTTTTTATGGCCCTTGTTCTAGACTTTGCTTGGGTCTTTCTACCTCAGGAGCAAAGGTCACCCAAAAAGATAGCAATGTTGGATGATCTGAGAGTGGGAGTTCCTGTTCCGGGTTTTTAGGGTGTCCAGCTCAGAAGTTGAAAGAAGTTAAATCAGGTGCTGAGAGCAGATGGCTTCGTGCAACTTTTTTATGACAGTGGGACAGCAAAGGATTGGCGAGGGTGTGATTTATGGCAAAAAGATGTTCTCTATCTGTCTGTTAGAAAGTTTTGGGTGGGGATATGGCCCCCCTGTTACCCAACAACTGGCTGAGGTTTTCAGTGGGTCTGTCAGTTCTAATCACCACATTCCTCAGATCTCACTGCCTGTGCACAAACTGTACCTGGGAACTATGTCAACTCTGTAACACAGTACATTGCTGGCATGCTGGGGGCCTGCTTGTTAAAACTGACAGGAAGTGAAAGGTGATTAGCCTCTTGCACTGGTACCTCCCACGCTGGTGTTTTGTAGCCTTTTGCACTGCCCCTTCTATAGCAACTCATCTTTTATGTAATATCCATCATGAGTATTTGATGTGGCCATCAATCTTGTATCACCAGTGTTGTATAATATCCCTTGTCTCTCTGTGTTTCAGGACTGCCTAGCAGCCTTACAAGAGCAGATCGAGCAGGCGTTGGCCACTAACTTTCCTCAGGAGACTCCGATGGCGACAGCGACAGTGATGGGGGACCCGCAGGTCATGGCTGCCCCAAAGTGCGTCAGCGGCCAGCCCACGACGCCAACAGACGTACGTGAAGTCCACGTACGCTGTACGTCGTGAGAACAGCCGCCACGATTTGTTCATTGACAGTTGCAAAATATCCTGTCCTGTGCGGACATCACGTGTTCCGGACCGCTCCCGTGGAAGCGGTCTCTACTCAACTCTGATTCGTCGCCTCGCCTCGTTCACGTTCCCGCGACGCGCTGTGATTGGTCGATGGTGGAGGTGGATGTCTTCGCGCCAAGCACACGAGCTTGTGCCAGAGTGGCCCACAATTATCATGAACTGATTTAGTTGTGTACATTGTTATGATTTTTGTAGAATTTTTTTTTTCGCCCTAATATATTTGTAGACAAGCAAACATGAAAGAAAAAAAGGAACTTCTCTGGAAGAACTGTGATACTTTTGATATATTTTGTTTGTTTACTTTTTATGATGATATCAATACATGCACTTGTACAGGTGGGGAAAGAGATATCACCTGGGCAGAGATACAGATTCAGGGGAAGTGATTTAGTTGTAGCCGGGATTGGTACGATTGTAACCAAGGTAACTGGTCACCTGTAGGAGCTAGTCTGAAATCTGACTGGGAGGGGGGTGGTGGGGGGTTCAGGGGGTTGTATCAGAGCGTGATCACTGTACTATATTGTATGTAGCCTTTTATCAAACAATCAACAAACACATTAAATTATTTATATCATTTGATAAACAGATACAGGCGATTTTGTGATATTGATACAAGATTATTTCTACTATTATATGTTAGAACACAACAATGCAGCCGTGCCTTGCTGTGGAATACTCTTATTTTCACAAACTCTGTCACGCAGGAGAACATTATGGCATTTTTCTTCATTTACATTACACTTGTAGGCGAATTCTTGTCGTAGTAGAGTTTGTGGAAATAGGAGGTCAATATTCCAGCCACAGACTCGGTAGTGATTACTTTATACCAATCTTATGCTGTTCACTGCCTCGGTTCCGCCCGCCGCAACTGTATGCCTTATTACCGCTGTACGCGCCTTGACTTTAAGTTAACCACCGAACTTGTGTTGTCAATCACTGCCAAGTGTCAGCAGTTACCATGTTTTGTGTCAGCAATTACCACGTTCCTGTTTCTGACTTGTACTGTATGTTTGTCAATGTTGTGTTGTGTAGTGTCAGACCGAGTGGGCAATCTTACCGATATATTTCACGTAGTGTATGGGTAACCGTGTGTACAATATTTGTCTGGCAGGTCCATTCACCCCTGAGGGAGGGGGTTGTCAACGCCATTACGTCTCATTTACATGTGTCTTGTTTCATTCTAGACTAGATTATACCACCATGTTGACAACTAGATTTTTGCATTTACCAAATGAATGTTGTAGATCATGCTGGAGCCAGTAGTGTTTTATTTTGTTAATAAAAAATCCCTATGAAAGAACCATTTTGCGTGCTGTTGTTAAGTTTCTGGAAATGGTTCTGCCAAGAGCATTTATTGGTTTGAGTATAGCCCACTATTGAAGGCATACAGACATGACTTGTAGTTATAACAATCATTGCCACGATTCGAATGCTTCTCAATATATACTTAACCACCAAGGGCAACTATTGTGATATTAATTTTATCAAAAACCATCGTAGATGCTGTTTTATGTTTAGAATTACTTAGCTAGATGTATTTGTACATATCTATGTACTATTTAGTATATATAATACATGTGATCAAGTGTTGGCCAGTGCCAGGCCATAGCGTGTTATCACTGTCCCATCAGGGTAATGAAGAAAAGACGCGAGCGAGGATCAAATAGTGTACATATGAATAGAGCAGTGAAATGTCGTAACAAAAACCGCACAAGTTAGCTATCCCTGGCACTGGACAACACTGTACATGGTATTTATTAGAATCGTAATTTTATTTAAAACCATGAAAAAAAATTATATTTTTATATTGTATATTTTTTACTCTGAAAATCGTGTTCTATGGAAGCAGAAATTAGAATTTGAATTTTTGTTACATAATGAAGGATATCATCCAACAAAGCAATTGTTGTGAATGTAATCCATTTAGAATCATGATTTCCAAACTCGACTGGAAAAATTGCGGATGTGTGGCCGCTCTATACATATAGCTTATTTATTTGTGACTGGCTGGGGTCCGAGGCTGATGTCCTGGGATGTGGCAGTGGTGACCAGTCAGCTCTCCTGGACTAGCCAGCATGTTTCCGTTATCTGTTCAACCAAATCTGTGTACTAATGACCGACCGGCCCATTCAAGGCATCGGTCCCATTTTATTAGTTTGCCAAATGAAAGTATTTATTTGCCGAATGTTTGTTGAATCTGTCGCAGAGACCATATTGAGGATAAGTGTGCTTGGAAACAGCCTCTTGCACTCTATGGTGTGACGTTTGTAGCCAGGAATGAGTGTTTTATTTAAGTGACCGTGTTTGGAATGGTTTTATTGATATGCCGGAGTGAAGACAAAAGACCTGATATTGAGTGAAGGGAATTAATTCTCTGTTGATCATGAATGTCCAAACGAAACAAACCGTGATAAGTTTGCTCTTCAGCACTACCTCAAGATGTGTGATTTGGCATTAGTGTGGGCAATGTTTGGTATATCGCAGGCAGATTGCGCCATAGAGTTGTCGCATTTGTATAACTATATATATTGTACATGTACGATGCAGTATATAGTTGTAGTTGTCTCATAATTGCCTTCAATGTCTACCATGGTTTCCATGGAGACACCCTGTTGATGCCATGGTTATATCATTTCTTGGAATAAAAATGAAATGAGAATTTGATTTGTTGTTTAAAAAAGTTTGTTTTGCAATTAGACTTGTGATGCAAGAACTTGCTTGTTGTCTCTTTTTTGGCTACAAATTGTTTAGCCCACAGTGCATGCAGAAGAAGAATCAAATTTGATGTTCTAAGTGTCAAATCAGTGACAGACACTTATGACATTTGACACCAAATTATGTTAAAATCCAAAGAAAATGATCAAAATTGTGGATATTTTTATACTGGAATCAAGAAGAACATTTCTCTGTGATGTCACTCACTGACAAAAACTGATGTGATCGTCAATGTGGTGTCTTTGTGATGGTGTCTTAAACTGTGTTGTCTTTAAGTCTTTTGTCATAAGAAAATCATGTGCTATATCCCAGTTTAAAGAAAAAAAAATGATGTCCGTTCCAATTTCTGAAATTAAGTGTTTGCAAAGTTGCTCGTTCAGCCTAAAGATGTAAGCGTTGATGTTACAGTTTGTGGTACTTGTTCAAGTTTTAGATGACTAAGTTCAAAGGTTCATCAGCAGTTGTGTGATTATCTTGTGACCAAATAGGCAGGTTAAGTTTTGTATCATTGTGGGTGAAAACTGTTCAAATTTTGCTAATTGTTGAAGTTGTGTTACTGTGTTGAGATGAATGTGTTTGCCTGGTTATTTTTTTTACATGGAAGGCATTAAATAGTTAATTGTTGCATGGTGTTCCAGTTTCAGGTGTGAACAAGATGTCTTGTATTGTTGTCACGGCAACAGAAACAAAAACTAGCCATGGCTCATGCTCTGTACATATCATGAATACCCAGTGTACTGTGTGTCAAAATATGTTCAGAAAAAAAGCAAATAAAAAGTTCATAAATCCCACACTTTTCTTGTTCTGATTTCAGAGAAGTCTAGCTTTAGAGACAAACAACTTTCCATATTGGACTGCATTCAGTAGTTTCAGAGATTTAGCAACATGATAAGTGGTGATAGCTATTCTTAATTTAAAACACAAACATATTTCCTGTTTTAAATCAACTTGTGCATTTAATATGAGAAATATAATATTTTGAATTAATTCGTTAATTACCAACATGGACAATAATTATCCCCTCGATCTCAAAATGTACTATGTACACCCAATTCAAATTGAACATAATAGATTTTTTTTTAAAAATGCTGTTTGAAATGAAATTGGGGGTTACAGAATATTTGATAGATCCATGTGCAGTTGATTAATTCAGCCATTCTTTATTCATCTATATGAACAATTGCCATTAATTATGCCATTCACTTCACCTGACAAAACTTAACCCAATAAATTCTCTGTTACATAACAAAGGGATTCGGCGCGCATTCTTCAAACTTTGTTCTTTTCTTCACCAAGTAAACTGACATAAAGAGATCCAGAGACAGACTACATTCTTAATTTTTCTGTACTTTTATGCAAACTTTATGCAAATCTCATGACCCAGATCTATTTTGCTGGCTGGAAGTTTCCTTTCTTTCTCTGATCTTTCTTGCGGACTTTCTCATGATGGCCCGCGCGCTTTCCGACCGCGCCACGACAGAGAAATTCCTGATGAAATCCAACACTCCACTTCCTCATCCGGCCAGGATCGCGTATTGTGTCTTCGCTGCGCATCCTCGACCCGCACATACAGTTTTTTTTTTCAACACTCTCCTCTCCAACCCCCCCCCCCCCCCCCCCTCCGCTTCCCCCCTCTCGCACTCTTCTGAGAGCCTCTCGCTCGGTGGTTGGTCGATTTGGTGTCGGGATCACGAAGGGTCCGCGGTGTTTTTATTGTGTCCTCGATTGTGTGTGTTGTGACAGACCTTGACGGGATATAGTCCTGAAGAGACCCCGGCTTGCGAGATGGGAGAAGGATGGGTGCGGTTTAGGACGAGACCCACGGGCCTCCCGTGACGCCCGGATACCTGTTGCTCATGGCAAGCAGACGGCTCCTGCACATAGCGCAGACGACAGACAGACAGGCAGACGGGCAGACGCGGATCGTGTCAACTCCCGCCAAAAACTGACACATCCAGAACAATGCAGCTTTCTGGGCTAGTTTGCACAACTCCAAAGTCATAATTCCCTGTGAGCAGAAATGTTATTGCAATTTGCATTATGAGGAATCATTGCTTTGCCTCTGACACTAGTCTAGAACTATAGACTAAACCCAGGACAATGCCTTTGTAGGCCTACTAAATGTACTTACTCCCCCACCTACTCCCTTCTCGAACTCAGCAGTGAATACATGTAGGCCTATATTTATAGAAATTGTTATACCGTATTGGTCCTAATAGTAGCACGGCGAGCCAAAGCAAGACCTCCTGCAGTAGCACGCGCAAAATGAGGTCAAACTTGAGGTCAAATTTAAGAAAATCACTGAACTATATACCTATAGCCTTCAATCCCCTTGATTATGATTCAAATAAATATGTATATGTAGACTGGAACACTCAGGGGCGTGCTACTATTAGGGCACGTGCCACTATTAGGACCAAATACGGTAGGCCTATACTACTATTTGGAGAAATTGTTATAAGCCAAGAAGACATGATATAAGCGTCTATTTTAACCATGCATTATATGAAAATGACCATTTTATTTGTGCATTTTTTTTTTAATATTGCAGCTTTAAACTATACCAACAATCCGAATTTACATTTCCATACAGTATGACACAATTAAATGTATCTATAGGCCTACGTTAAATTGTTCCATCTAGCTCGCAATCGTATCAGTAACATGGATATTGCATGGGTGTGCTAATCTCCGTACAATCTCTGCCGAATCACGGCGTCACGAAGTAATAAGAACAGTACGTGCAAGCAGGACAAATCCATGTCGTTTCCGGCCCTGTCCTTGTAAAAACATGGCAAATATCTGGATGAACTCGACCTCCCAAGAATTTGTAACAAAAAACAAAACATCAGCGAGAGCCTGTATTTAATAACGAGTCGACCCCAGAAAACGGTTACTTCTGTATACGGTTACTAAAGCAACACAACGATATCAATTATTTTTAAATATTATAAACGAGGCATTAATAATAAGGTATGCACGACGGAAAAAGCTAACTACCCCTGTGGTCACAAAAACTAGAAAGAGTTCATGCGGCGAGAAAATAGTGCGAACATTCATTAGATAACCCGCTACAAGGGGGCATGGTGTGAAACATTCATCTCAAATACACGTTTTTCCTTCTAGGTTTTTGGCCTTTTTCGTGATTTCTTCAAATTCAGACATGCACCCAAACTGTAAATTATTTTCATCAAAAACTTCCTGAAGAGTTAGTATCCGGGTTTACGTTTTATACATTTGAATAAGTGATAAATACGTGTATTTTACTAGGAGGAAAGTACGATAATCGAGTAAGCATGACTGGTACCCGCCTAGCTTTGTGATCCATGAGAGGTATTCTGAAAGCTCCGTCACAACAAGCTAGGCTAGACCATTGCCTCGCCAATCCATGGGTGAGCGAGACCCAATTGTCCCGCGCATTCCAGTGTAGTTTTGCTGACACCCAACACGTTCTCATTTCTGATCCAATGTAGGGTAATCCAAAATGGCAAACATGTTAAGACAGTTTTTGCTCTTTGAAATTGAATAGGGACATACATGTATGTTATGGCATTACTGGGTTATTTTTTCTGTAAATGGGCAAGATAATGAACGTAATACTGTATTTCTTTCTTTCATAGCGAAAGTGCGTTTGTGGGGGCCTACGCTTAATGATAAGTAACTGTTACATAATTTTAATAATATTGAGAATACTTTTTGATAATTCAATGTTATGGACAATGCTATAGGCCAAAACCGACTTGATGACGCAATACACGGAACATCCAGGCCCAGGCCCAGAGGATAGACCGCTAATAGCAAACCACCTGCTTCACATCTTTATCTGTAAATAAACCAACTCCACAAACTGGCTGCAGATTTTGATTAACCTGTAGCCTGTGGCTTAATCAAAAGTTGTTAATGAAGACTCCCAGGCAGTACCACTGCCCTTGAGGCCAACAGACCTTACAAAATTGATTCCAAACCTGTTCCAGTTATGCATTTTGCTCTGAGTTTGTTTCCCTAAGGGACAAAATATGATAGGAGGCACTTCAGACTTGCTCCGGAGCCGCAAGGGGATCTAACCTTCGGGGTCCGACACGGTCAGGAAACATTGGGATGGAAACATTGTGCATCGAAATTCTTGATCCTCAGAAATGTTTTCCCCCCCCCCCCCCTCCTCCTTAATTTAGATAGATCCACATGTGAAGATTGAGCAGTATATCGGACAGTCCATACTATATAGAATGGTCAGTTTGCAATTTGTGAAATCTTGATGAAGATTATGGAATATTTTTAGGATCACCCATGTAGGCAGAGAGCTCCAGGGACACCTGTCCTACCCTGGGGTCAGGGCACGTGCGTGCTCATGGCACGGGTGTTGTCGGGATATGGAGGGGCGGGGGGGGGGAGGGGGTAGCCGATAGATGCCTCTACATGCAAGTTATGTAGGTTCCTATAATCCGGAACATGTTTTTGCGGCACAGAACTCACAGGAACGTCATATTTATGCCCCGTAGCATCTACATTATAGCGGTCCTAACGGACTCGGGGTTTCGGGACTTTCGCAGGACCTTGTGGCCTCTTTATGGGCGAGGGCCAGTTGTTATCACGACAGCCGCCAGGTGGTACCCGTGGTCGTGTTTGAAGCACGCTTGGAGAACACCTTGTGTCACTCCATGTCAATCATTGCCCTAACTCGTAATGTCGCATTTCTGACAAGTCAAATTTCAGTGGAGGTTGCAATATAGGCGAGTGACTAGAGATTGTTTGCTAAAGCTCCCTACACTCAGTCTAGTCCTAGTACATAGTGTACCTATATCTAGTAATATGTATATTAAAGCGATAGGTCTACCTTATTTATAAGAAAGAAATATTGTAGAAAATAATTCCAGAGGTGTTCCTTCCCGCTGACTTGATATTTATGGCTATTGTTCGAGGGAAAGTTAATTTTGGATATTATCTTTATCGAGGCCACACAAACGATCTAGGGACCAGTCACAACATGTTCTGGTATAGTACCTCACCAAACCGTCCAGGAACAACAAAGAGACATCCAGTGGTGACCAGATCACATCACGTGACCTGTACTTCATTAAAGATACAAAGTCTAAAACACGGAAATATACATAATCCGGAGGCCAGGTGTCGCCGGGTTGTCGATCTCACGGTGTTTTATTGCCTTCCATTTGTGGGTGCTGGCTATCGTCTGCTGGCCAATGGCGGACAGCAAACATTGGGGGTCTGGGTGATCGTAAACTTTTATGAGCTTTTCGAAACTTTTCAAGAAAGTTGCCTGAACATATCATTGGACATTATGCATCACTTGATATAATTAAAAGCAGAGTTTATCCATATCCAAAACATGAACATAAAATTGATGTATGTTGATACAACACAACCCCCATGCACCTGACCTCTAAGGCTTATTGTTAGAAGAGATGTCGTCGGAATGGGCTTCTGCTTTCTGCCTTTATGCATGCTGGAATTTATTTCAATGATAGGCCTATAGATCTAGCCTACGTCTGATGGATTGGGGTTAAAGCACTATGTTATTGTCATGGCTTACATAAACGAATTATATTCACAAATAAAGCATGCAGATTCAACAGTGAAAATGTAGCCTATCTATATATATTAGGCCTACATGTATATCGGTTGGACATTCAGCATCTGGACATTAGACATTCACTTTCTAATGTCCTTCAAGGCTGCACGCCATGGCACCCTTCAGTTATGGTTGTCCAACTTCTCGATTCCGTGTTTCCTGCAATCAATCCCTCCATATACCCTGCCATATATTTGTTTCGATGACGCCGAGCCGGACGTGGGGGGAAGATGACACCCCGTGCTGGGATGTTATGACGGGTTTATCCATCACACACTGGACAGATATATAGGCCCACTGGTATACAATATATGAGGCTCGTGTGGTGTGGCGTATACTTTGCCACTCATCGCGCTTATGGATTTAGTGTCAGCACGGTCGGCTAAAATAACATCAACTTTTCAGTGGAAATTTCAAATTTTGTACTGACCATTAGATGGAAAACTACGCAAAGTGGAGTTTGTTTGCGCTCGTGACCGTTAAAATTTAATGCGGTCGGCGGTCACTCGAGCCGAACCCTATACGTGATTTCTGACGGTTGCTGGCCCCGCGCGTGACAGCTTGGTCACCGATATCACACCCCACCAGCCTCGGATCCCGGGCTGTCCGGCTCATTTATCTTCCAGGTAACCATTAACCATCACCATGGAGACCTTATCACACCCCAGCACCACTCAAATCACGATGTATTGTTTTTCAACGCATTAGCCTCGAATTAAATTTACACTGTATAACTTTGAAAACTACGTACGCAGAAGCAAGCAGTTGAGGTATTGTTTCCCGTTTATTCGACAGGTTTATTTTGACGTACGGTGCCGAGGTGTGACCTGGAATGGACGGTTCCTCTCCTGACCAGACTTCGGGATCGAGTCCCCATGCCCCGCGGGGGTCAGACCCGCTGTAATTGATTGTCTCGCTAGATTTCTCACCGCTGGTGGCCCGGATTATATTGATACGACCTTTGACCCCGGAGGACAACCGAGCACGCCGCCTACGAGCACGTGGATAGATGTACGGTCCGCCCGCGTGGATCCAGGTTGTCAAGGTAACTCGCAGTAAGTCACCGCGGAAGGACAGATGGCCACGGACGTCCCGAGCCGCTCCCGGTGTGTTTGCCGCTTGCTGGCCCGACTGTTGACAGCGGGCTGAACGCGATCCTTTGAGGACCTGCCTCCCGGATCACGACCCTCTTAGCCCGACTCGCGGCTCTCGGGCCAACATCAAAGGCATCGTGTGCCCCGCAACTGTCAGCGGCCTTGGGCGCCTCACCCACACGTCCGGAGTCCCGGGAAGCCAGGACACGGGAGCCAGACACAGACCGTCACTGTAGTACGGGAGACAAACTCAGAACCATGAGAACACTTGTCCTCAAACAATACCCAAACACACCCATAGATAGCCTGCTCCTATAGATAGATGGATCTTACATCCTACTTCAGCATCAAAATAGTAAATTCATCAGAAATAGACCCATATGTGCCTTTGTAAGTAAATGTAAGCCTTTGTACTGAATATGGTGTAGCAATGTCAAGAAGTTATTGATATACAAAAAAAACGAAACAGCTCAAATGCGATGTTTCTTCGCCGATGATTGTTGTGTATAGCATTGACCTTGCGTGCCATGGTCAGGGAGATGGCCTGCACACGTTGTCAGGCGGTGATACCTCAGGATCCTTGTGTACCGGGGTGTCAGTCGTAGCCTATATACATTTGGGTCGAGGACAGTCTCGATCTGACTAGACACATATTTCAAACCCCCAGAATGCCCTACACTCTAACCCCTGCAGTTCCAGGCTGATCAGCCCCGTTGACAAGACGGATCTGTAGCGGTCGGTCCCCGGGGTCACCATGGTGACATGGGGCGTACCCGAGCCCTGAGCGGCCCTGGGGACTCCAGTCTGAGACCTCGGGCCAGTGGGAGGAACCTCTGACCAAGACTTATTGCCAAGACACCCAAAACCCCTATATTACTGTCCGGTGGGCCCTCGAGTTGTGTATTGTGGCCAATATTGATGTCGGGGTAATTTGTTCGACCCCTTGACCCCTGGGAAACCTCCCTGACCCAGTGGCTGTGTGTTGTAGGCGGTGAGGGAGGGGGGGGGGGCTTCCATGGACACCACGTCAAATGTCTTGTGGATATCCACAATGGGAAGCGAGCAGGATGACCGCTGCTTTAATAACCATCGATTTCTGACCGCTGTCAAAGTCGTAGGAATGCAGCCTTCGGGGATACGGGGGAAAAACCATAATTTTGACGAAATTATCAAAAGTATTTGACAATGTTTTTCACTGCAATTTGCAAAGGAAGAAAAGAGAAATGTGAGTTACGAAGCACGTTCCTTTCCCCCCACACACGCAGCGTTGACATGAGGGGCTGGTCAGGTAATGCTGACTACATGATCCTACAAACATTAATATCATAAATGGCCATTTTCACCTTCAAACAGAATGCACAGACAAAAACGCACACATAAATCGCACCCGCAACATTTAGTTCCAAGCCTCTTAAAATATGCGATAAACCCATGAATTACATTAATGGACACTAGTTTGTAATTGAATGACAATGTAACAAACCAAGCAATAGAGTCAAATACTTTGTTGATGGAAGTTAATATAACATAATCTGCCACCACCAACTGTTTGAAAATTGTTTCGGGTCCAAACTCATTGAAGCGTAATATTATTTATGTGGCAAAAATTGGGAAAATTATAAAACCACCACTGACATTGTTATCAAGGAATTGAGATCACCCTCCAACATAATTCATTCACGGCATATGAAGTTGGGAAGGAAATTCGGACCTATTGCAATAAAAGGTTGTCAGAAAATTCTAATAGTAGTTTGGAAGCTCAGAATTTATCACTTTTGATGCTTCGATGACCCGAAATGGACGATAGTTTTGAAGTGAATCAATCGTATCGAGATTTATGCGTAGATGTGACACGGTTCAGGAAGTGTATTAGATACCGTAGATAGGACTGTATCCGTGTGTCGTTAAAGTTATCGCGCGTCCGGTCGGAGATAGGCACTGTTGCTATGGTAACGTCACAGCTGGGGTAGACGCCACCCCAGGGAGTGCCATTTACGGGTCTCGAATCGGTGACCATAGAAACCTGGATCTCTGGGATCAGGGGGAGTTGTAGAGAATCACTTTGAGTAGAGACATTACATGGTTCCAGTGTCTGATTCCTCGAATGGTGGACACTCGGACGGAGATCATTGGTGCTACAGTTACAGATCACTTGTCCGGACAGTAAGAAATATAGTAGTATGATACAGGACCAGGTATATCAGCGCGAGTGAGATAGGTGGCATACCACGGTAGGCCACATGAAAGTCCCAAGTTTGTCCCCGTGGAGTTACCACCCTCATCCCGTCCCCTTGCCGCGGAGGGTGGTGTGAGCAGACTGAGCTTCCAGCAGACATACCGATCATGGCTGGACATGGGGAGCTGTTCCCTGGTATTCCGGGCTGTAATAAAAGTTAAGTATAAAGACGAATGGTGGCGAACTGAGGCTCTTTAACTTGACCTTTGCAGGTCAAGTGTCAAATCATTTCTACAGTGTACCGTCGACGTGTGCAAGAGACGGGAAGGACCACGTAGGCCTGGTCAGTGCTTGGTCAACGTGGGGTGGAGGGAAAAGCGCGCCAATATCGACAATGATCATCCATCACAGAACACAGGCTAGAAATGCATTACACAGGTTGCATGCCTTGGTCATATCAGAGGAATAATGGCGTGATAAGACACTAGATTTCCCTGACAGAATTCGTGGCGGGGATAAATCACAGCTATATGTATATGAAGGTCCGTGGTAGATGACATTAAATGGAGCATTGTATACACATGCAATAGTACGTATGTGAATGGCAGGATAGCACGCAATTCTATAGGGATAGACCTACATGTATGTATCGGGCACAAGTTGTCTTAGAAATTCAATGGTCAATCTCGATATTGTTGAGCGCAGGTGTGTTTTTTAACGGTTATGGACAGTCGCAATTGTATAAGGCTTGATTATAATGATAAAATTTAGACATATAATGTAACTGCAGACAATTAAATAGACATTAAGTATTCACGCGGTACAATAAGCTCGGCTGGCACTCTAACCCTGACGCAACGGACACGTCCTCTCATCAAGCCCTGAATGTAAAACCGAGAATTCCTCGTCATAAAAACACTCCACAAAACTTTATTTTGCGCGTGAATACTGGCATGCATTCGGTTAATATTGTCTTTCTATTACCGTTTAATGCTTAACCATCAACTGTCACACAAGCACATGGGCCGTTGTGAATAGATATTGTTACCGAGTTGATTGAAGGCAGTATAGTATACGTTATTTTGTTGTGGATAATAAAACTTGCACTGGTATTAAAACAATATTAATGGCATTTCTCCACATCAAAACAAGAAAATAACTTGAGTGATGATGTATCATTTCACTGGTGACAAAAGGGTCGGTTCCAGTACCGAGTAAACAAGCCCACAATGCACAGTTCACGGCAGGTGATGAAGAAAAGTGGAATGAAATCGTCGCACTCTATTGGGGCGATTTGTATTCAGTTTGGAATCAGATCGAGGTTGGATCTAGAAGGGTTCATACATGTAGGCCTACATGGTCAAACTCGCCCGCTGTCACCATCACAATCAGAGTTGTCCAACCGCAAACGTACGAGGTTCACCGGCGTCACTATGATAACGTAAATAGCGGTCTTCAATGACGTCGTAACCATAGCAGCAACCCAGTGTCGTCACTTGTACGTCATCATGCGCGGGTAGAGATGGGAGGTGACCAGAGAGAATGGCTGCATCCCCTCGCCAAGGGGAGGAGGGGTGGATGTGAATTGGGAATGGACCCTGAGGCCCCAGTAACCTGCTGTTTCTGGGGGCAAAAGCCACTGGACACTAGCAGTCGAGTCGCGTTTACCGGAACGGGCTATTATATCTCAGGAAATGCCAAATAATAAACCCCGCTCACGATGGACGATGGAAATTTCAAAAGCGAGCACTTGTTACTTGGACTTGAGATTTTCAAGTGTGTGAAAATGACCACGACGGAAATGGGCTGGGATGTATTTTTTCATGTCGCTAATTGATTTGTACATACGTGACGTGTCACGTGACCTCTTGAAAACTTTCCTCTCAAAATGTCGATATCTGGGTTGGAACACTTGATACTCGATGTAATTAGCATAATACGGTTTTAGAATTGCATGGTCGCATCTACAATTATAACCCATTTGGGAAAATACATGTACCAGCGACAAAAACCAACTTTCTCACCGCTGTCGTTTTGTCAACTATGAGGCGTACGCCCGTAATATAATGGCTCTCAAAAGCACTATTGACACAAGAATATAATCTGGAGCAGCAGACAAAACATCCAATAAAGCAGGCGTACGCCCATGATTTAATCCTGTTTAAATTGTGCCCACTAAGTCGGAAATATGCACTCCAGAATTATTTTGTACGGTTGCTTTATAGCTCTGTTACATAATCACCATGTTTGGTTCACGACCAAAATGTGATTCAGGTCATAAACATGGAATGAGTCTATATATATCACAAAGTTATTCAATGAGCAAAACCTACTGACTAATTCGACAGAAATTGGCCTGCCCGTAGGTGTACATTCGGGCATAGTTAACCCATATATTGCATTGAAAATAACATGGAAAATCGGTCAAAAATGCGGGAGTTTCCACGCATGAATTGTGAAAATAAGTCTCTTCCCACAGTGATTTGGTGCACTGGGCCAAATACAACTGTGTATCGAGAAATGTGTCCCTCAGGCAAGGGGTACGTGCTTGGTGACTTCAATGCAAGGTTTGCTTAGGCCAGCATGCCAAGAATGCATAAATATTGACCAGATCGATTTCTACGGTTCGATTTATCAGAACGACACCTTAGGCTGCGGATGTGCGACCTGATTATAGAAGAGAAATGCTGTTTGTCCCCAAAGAAAATCACAACAAAGGGTTCTCATTCATGAGGAAAGTCATTACGCCTCTGATCACACAATCTGTTTTTGTGTAATTCAACCGATTAGCGACTTGGCTCTCAGCATGCAGATCGAAGATCGATAAAGTACCACAAGAAATCGATCCCCTAGCTGAGACCTGAGTGGCTTCCAGGCACCGAGAGGCGCTTGTGTTCGAGTGGCAGTAGAGACTCTGTAGGCTCCATACAGAGTCAAATAAGTGGAGACTCTGACGTCTCCTTGTGTCCACCCAGTCAGACCTGTACGGTGCCCCTGATAGGACATGATGAAAAAACCTACATCGTTTGTACGGAGAACTAAGTCGTTCGAACGTATTTTTTTTTCTCATCACGGCCTATCAGGGGCACCGTAGATCTGACTTCACGGATCGATCATCCAGCAATCTGCGGACATGAATCGTTTTTTTTTTTTTAATTCATTGTTACAATGAACATTTGATAAATACATTCATGTATGATTTTTATGCTCGACTTTCTATTTCTGAATTACTATTTGTTTTCGAGCAAAAAACACCTGATTCACGATGTTTCCATGAGTTATGTATATGTTTTATATTTTGAACAAATTCGAAATCCGACCTTGTGGTCACAGCAGAACCAAAACACTTTGCTTATCAGTGTCCAAAGGCCTACACGTGAATCTGCGTTGAATCATGCAAGTAATAAACACTTTGATATATGCAGAACTCTAGCCGTGATTTTGGAACCGAGAGCCTGAGAACTAAATTTGCGGTGGTTTGCAGGCAGTGTAGGTAAATCAGGAATCACATAGACGGAATACCTGTGGTTAGCATTGGGAGGTCTGTTTAGATCGGTGGAAAAGCAGATCTATTCACACTTTACCAATGGTTTATAATATGTTTCAGTGCGAATACACGTCTTGTGCATAGTAAACACAGTGTAATTCGTCTTTCATTCTATCGAGTGTGCCTCCCGACGATTTTAATGCAAACAGTAAAATACATGTAAACAGCATTATCAATACTCGTCATTTTGATGTGTAAAGATCATAATCCTTACAATAGGTGTCTATTACGTGCTTAGTGTTAAACCAGTACACGTAGGTGAGCAATTAATCGGCTTCAACCACATGCGGGTATTATAGGCTATATATCCAACAACTTTCTCTAGTTACTATAGTTACATACGTGGGCCGCCTGGTGTTTTGCGACAGGACCCGAGGTGTGGTCGCCGCTAGGTGTCGCTGGGGTGTGATGACCCGGGCACGTGGACAGACTGGGCAGCGCCACCTGTTGGCGGTGTAACACCTCCACACAGTGTCAAACATCGAGACTATCCCGAGTCTGGTCCCCTCACAACAAGGACGGCACCTGGCGTCGCACCTGCCCAGTACAATAGGCTACCGTGTGAAGTTTTACCTAAGGAAAAGGTGGGACATTTAGACATGATGGTGTTATAATCTCAAAACAAAAGCTGGATTCAACTCTCTCTATGCAAAAGACCGACCGCCCCCCCCCCCCCCACCCCCCTCCCGGTAAATAAGTTGTTTCATCATTTCAATTTCTATTATCTTGCGAATAAATTTGAAATGGACGAAATGTTATGAACTGTGTATCTCAGCAACGAGTTTGACTCGGTGATACTGTCATGGATTGAACTGGATTCCATTTAGATCTAGAGGCCTAGTCTAGATGTGTGAGTGTGTCGTGAAGGAATGTGATTCGCTCACATTAGCAATGCAACACATTACCATAAATACTCCTGTTTGTGTAGCGTACAGCTGTGTTATTAAGCCAATTATAATATCGGCTTACCGCTCAAAGCTGGAATGTTAAACTATAAGACTCTAGAAGAGCCATCTGTTACGGGCGGCCTTTGCACCCTGAGAACGGAAGTCTGTGGCCGCGCAATAGCACGTAACGGCTGGACCCAGTCGTCTCTATCGGTCAGTGCGGGCTTACGAAGCATGAAAATCGCCAAATAAATCGCTTTGAAGCGGGCCAATAATTTAACGGGAACAATGTTATCTTCTGTTGTGTTTTTTGTTTATTCACGCTGACGACTCGTGGAGAGATCACAAGGCGCCGATGATTCCACGAGCCCGGGGAGCTGGAGTGGCCTCAGGGTACCCAGGCGTACCAAAGGGGGTCAGAGGCCTGAGGCTCAGTCTTACCCACAGAATGTTGGCCCCAAGGGTTGGGGCTGGCTCCACAGATCTGTGAGGGAGGGACCCTGAGGCAGCCTGGGTCTGGACCATGCATGGGCAGCCATAACACCATCTTGTCCCTGAGGTACAGAAACAACACTCAGTCGTAAAGGTCAAAGTTTATTTCACCATTTTCATTCGCCAAAACAAAAGAATATTGCGGTCATTAATAGATCATTTATCTTATTGTATTCTCTGTTGTGTAAATATTTATTGGAATCGCATGGAAGGAAAACAAAAGGCCATTTCTGTCGATTTCCAATGGGGTGCTTTGATTTTTGTGTTACCATGGCAACAAGTGTGGAACGAATGTCGAAACGAGCAAGGCTCTGAATTTTTCATCATTGAGTGAAACTACGGTCCTCCACAAATCATGGCTCCTTTTATTCTTGTAAACAAACGAAAACAATATCAACGAAAATCGCTTTGCAGCATGTTCCCTATTAACTATGAGTGTAAACATGAAAATATCTTGTAGCACAGTGGCCACGGTTTCCCTGGTTACCTTGGGCCCAGGGGGTGGCTCTGCATGGTCTTACACCCTGGTTGTTAGCGACCACCACTTTCATGTCATATCATTACCTAGATAAATACTTACACTTTCAATGCTAATATGTTATTGTTACTCCCCTATGGTTTGAGAGGGTATTCCTGACCTATACAGTTTATTTATTTACCAGTGCTTAAGGAACAGTAGCCCACTCTATGTAAGTGATAGCTTTCAATACCATTGGAAATGAACACTGTTCCAAAGTTCAAAACAACAATAACACATCGGAAGCCCCTGGACTATACATTGCCCCTCCCGCTCCGGGATTCATCCTTCCACGCGTAAATAAATCTCCCTTTTCCCGATCCACTTTGTCTAATGCCTTGCGCGGGTCAAAAATCGTTAGCGCCTTTGATATGCGATATCGCGAAGACGAGCATCTCTGACCTGTGAAAACACGACGATCGAGGCATCTGCCCTGAATGAAGGGTGTTCAACAGGGCATAGAAACGTGAGCATTGCTTCCCATCTCCATGATTTCTTAGGGGAAATTTTACTCAAATCAAAAGAAGGATTTGTTATGGGTTTGACAATCGAAAGCAGATTACCGAGAAAACTATGATGGGGACTGAACTTGGAACAGGAAACATGAGGACACCGATCCCTCTGTACGAAAACTGGTCCCTTTGTCCAAAAGCTACTCTTATTGTATTGATGGGTCTGAGGGTTGCTTTTATAAAGGGTTGGGATGTGACACTTGGGAATTAGAGGTAAGGAAAAAAGGTTTTGTCCGAGGGATAGGAATGGTGTCCTCACAGGGGTCAAATTTGGGACGTACATTGCACCCACTTTTCCAGTGTTATCAGCCTTACCCATGTCATTCTCACTATTCTAGGGATTTTTCAGGGACGGGTGACAAAGAGTCCAGCCCACGGGGTTGTCCAGGTAATCAGCCAGCACTAGTAAAAACAAGGCGACCCATTTACGCCGTGACATCCAGTTATAATACCACCTGTCTGGGATTGTTTCATCAACGATCCGCTTGGCTCTGTAAATATTGGCAAAACTTACTGGCCATCTGTGAATGCAGTACCTGACACCTCAAATCCCGCCACCAATCATCACATAGACTGAGCTGAACAGTTTTATGAAACTGTCAATGCATCATTTATAACGCGCTCCAGGAAACAAAATAAGGAAACTCCTGCGTGTAAGATGCATCGAAGTTGGAAGACTGAAATAGCGTTTCAATTAAGTCCCGAGAAATTAGAAAAAGAGAGAAATCGTTAGGCGAGTGGGCGGAGGTCAATGTATGGATATTTAAGACCCAAGAGCGTTGTCACTAGGAATTAATCAAACATCTCCCGCGGTTTCCCTTGCGAGCAGACGACGGGATCCTGGGGAGGGGTCTTTATTTGGCCCAGTTCTGTGAACGGTGGAAAAACAGAGAAAAACTGTGGATGCGTCCTGTTATGACAGACGTGCCAGGCCTTATCGCTCACAGTTCACTAAATACGACGCCTGCTACATGGAAATATATCGTGTATTTTTCCAGTCGACGAGGCGACATTAGAAATATGCATAACATCAAAAGCACAGTTTTAAGTTTTATCCCACATTGCGTAACGTGTTGTGTTTGCATAACCAGTGATATGGCGCTACATAGGTGTGTATAAGAGACAATTCTTCATAAACGACTTTTCCAATTAGTGAGAACGGTAAATTTACTTTCCCACTAACAAACCAGCAAATACACTCTCAAAATAGCTTCAAACTGCATAATATAAGTATTTTCTTTGCATATTGAGCGCCTCTTTATCAGAAGTATGCGGAAGCGAGCAGATATCAGAAGGGCTAATTCGTCCATTCCTTACTGGGAAAGTGGCGATGATGAAGCTTTCTTTTCTTTTCTTTTTTTCATTTTCCCAAGTTTTCTACAGGTGGTTCGGTGGCAAGGGGTGGGAGGAAATAAGATTAATTATCACTTAGACAGGTGACTGGTCGGGATATCTCTGCAGACTGTGGATGTGTGAATCCAGATAATATCGTCGTCTCTTCCAGAGCAACCAGAATATAATAAAACATTCGGGATTTGTGACCCATATCACAGATAGCAAATGATTCCCAAATACAACCAAAATAGGCCTACCATTTATTGTTACAGAACTTGAATTGGAATTGAGGGAGGGTCTGAGTTTTTCTGACTTTTTATACTCAATCTGGATCAGCAATCTTCGGGTGCTAATAGTTCACAAATTATTTGTTCTCAAATGAAATGTGAATCAAGCAAGTTTTGATGTGAGAATGTTGTGATAGTTCCAATGTATCCAGGTTTTGTCGGTGTTATTCCGAGATTTCTCCGGTTGCTTTTATTTTGATCAGTGTTGACATGATATTTCTACATATGCCGCCTCTTGTGTAAACAAGGCTGACAAATTGATCTTTTAAACACTGATCTGTGGATACAAGACGTCCCAGAGCAAGTAACCAAGGAGATAGCGGCCACCCCAAGTCTCAATTATAAACACAGGAGGGGAGTGGGTGACAGTGATGTTGTTGCTATGACGGCGTGAAAGGGACAAGCTAAGACGTGGGAGCCGTCCTGTCCCCAGGAGACACGGTCACCATGGTAACGAGTATAACTCATCACTCATCAGTATAGGACACATGAATTTTAACATGAATATACAAGGTTACTTTTGAAAATTTCAAAAATTGATATATCCTACTTCAATCAATACACATTGTGCGGCCATGAAGACATTTGAATGTCGAAATCGGTAGTGAAGAGACAAAACCCTTGGCAAACCCTCTCGATTGTCTATATGATTTGTTTATCCAAAGAATCATGGCTTCGAAACAGTGGACATACCTGCTAAAGTGGCGGATAAACTACAACAATTGGAAGATGTACACTGATAGGCCAATTAAGATATTTTCCCTTGAATAACCCGAGGAAGAGACAGAGACAATCGGGTCATTATCGGCTGGGTCATCAAGGCTTCTGTCATTGGCACCCAATCAGCGACAGCGATATGTATATTGTGTTTTAATCACTAACATACACATTTATGATAAGTATTAACGTGTCACGGGAGCTGCAAAGACAAAAAGAACAGAATGTAGCCTTGTCTTTGGTTAATTAGACCCTATAGTTGTGTTTAATGACGGAATGTTTGTCTGTTTACTGCGGGCAGCCACTGTCCAGCACCTTCGAAGAAGACTCGGCTTTTTGTTGCTTTATAAAGAACTCGATAATAGATCGGGACTGGGCTTATCTCATAAAAGATGGCCGCCAGGATAAACACACTGTCACCGCTCCCAAACAAACAGACAATCCAGACCACCCCCAGGTCCCCTCCCGGGTTGTAGGTGTACAGTCCGGTCCCTTCAGACCCTTGGACGGACGCTCAAGCTATAACTGTGGTCCAGGAAACCCACCCGGGCCATCTGCTGGAAGGCCCGTCCCTGGCGAGGCGGGGTGTCCATGGTAACGGCGGGTGGTGTCCATGGAGACAGTGTCTGGGATGATAAGATTGATATGACAAGATGTCTGAGCAGATTTTTTCTTATCTACGCGGATATCCTGCCAATAAGAAAGAAAACCCTTCAATGAATTTAGGCCAACGGCGGGAAATGTTTTGTTAAATAGGAAATCGTCTGTACTCATCGCCTCACGCAGTCACGGGATGTTCCTTGTTATATACTCTACGCTGTTATTATGCCTTTTCACGTCTCTAACTAAAATAAAAGCTTTTGTTTGCAGCATTTAGACTATGATGTGATTCCGTCATGGTTAACTAGGATCCGAACAAAGCGAAGTGGTCAGTGTTCAAGGTTCATCCCCTCAGTACATCTTTTGCTGGCTTCAAAAAAAAGTGCAATTGATCATTGCTCGCAAGGCACAAACCTCAAATGTACCTTTTTCTAATCTGAACTGGGTGTGAATAAACTATTGGCATCCATACACGATCAGTGACCTGCCTGCCACTTGTCGGAATGGATGGTCGGACATACAAGTGTTCCTGGAATCTTCGGGCAAATCTCTAGGATTTGAGCTATAGCTATGGGTGACATGTCATTGCACTGCAAGATAACGACAAAAGGACAACAACATCGGCAAAACTGGAGCAATAAAATACAAAGTACGAGGGAGAAGATGCAATAAGTATAGGCCTACACTTCTTGTTCATTAATCCACACCCCGTGGACATGAAGTGAAGGAGCAGGAGGTTGAGGGGTTCCGGATCTGAGTGGATGGGGAGACATTGGAAGAGTCACGGACCCTAGCGGGAGGTCTGTCCGGAGATAATTCTGGATCCGGAAGGGTGACTGTCCCCGCTGTACAGTGTTCGGCCCCGTCTTATCTTATGTATAACACCGTCTTATCTCGGTCCAAACTCATTCATCCTGTCAATATCTCCAGGAATGCGAGAGAAGATACGTTGGGTGGTCAGTCGATAGAAGAGATATGGCAGCCATACATTTTATTCACAGATGCCACGCTCAGATTCAACAATCGATCATCAGCAATCAATCATTTCCTGTATAAATGGCATCTTAAAAACAATCTTATTGAATTTAGGAACGGAAGTCTATGACAAAAATGCTTATATGTATTATTGTATGGGTGTAAAAAAGGCTTGCACATCAGTATATCTATAGGTGCAAATAGGTTATTCATATATGCACAGTGCATATGAACAACCTATATGCACCTACATACATGAATATTGAAGAGCTTAAGCTAAAGTAGGCTATGTTTTGTGCCTTAATGACTGACAATTTCCGGATTTCGAATCAGACTCCTCACAGATTACATAACAAGGACTCATCACCGTTTATTACCACCGGCTGGTCAGTGTTTAGTTAGGACCATGTTTTAGATCAGTGTCAAATCGTCGCCGGTGTTAATTAATTATTTTGTCAATACACGTGTGACGTGTTATAGGCACCGTCCATCCGTCTGTTCATCTGTCTGTCTGCAGCTGTTCTCTGGATGTCACTAGTGCGCATGTTCGCTCCGGACGCATGCTTCCTACGTCTAATCTGGATCGTCCGCGGTGATCCGGAATGTCGGCTCGATTGCTACAGGTGGTTAATGAATCAGATCGCATCGAGCAATTAGGTAAATCGCCACACCAGATACATTTGAGTGTCAGTCATGTCCGGACTGACAGTGCCTGCATCGGCGGCCATTTGTCGATATTTCGGGATGATTATAGTCGTAATTTTACGAGCAGGTGTGGAAGATGTTCGTGTTTATGTAGCAGTCTTGTAAATGACGACATTCGTGCTCGACTGACCGCACGCGTTCTCCAGTGGAGCACACCAGAGGGTGATAGCGCTGTGCGAATGATGTGGTCGATATTCGTATTGTAGCTCTTCATACAACAATGCACGGCGTAAAAAATATATTTCTGACAAATACTTGTAAATCATTAATAACTCAGGCATACCCGCTTGTTTGTCAATCACAGTGATAACTTCGGACCTAGTTACATATTTCCAAGAAGTTCACGCCCCAAATCCCCACTACTATTATGCCATGAATATTCATCAGGTCACGACTATTATATTTCCACAGGATAACACTGGGGCTACAAGAAAAACAAACACGCGGTGTTAGTTTTTAAAACATTGCCGACCGAGGCACAAGTGCGTATCTCCGGGTGTCGTGAGGTGGTCCTGCGGTGGACGAGGTGGTCACTCCAGTAATCACCACCCCGGGGTACCCCCCTCCACCCCGGGCGTCACACAATCGACAGTAGTTACGCAATCCTTACGTAATCCTCCCCCCCCCCCCCCCATCCTTCAGACTGATAGAACACAAACAGACACCAAGCTGAGGTCCCGTCTCTTTATCTTGTTCCTAACCACAGGTCAGCGTACATAACGCCTCGCAGACATCACGTCTCCTGCACTTAATTGCTACAACTCTATACCATTAATTAGCAGGGAAATGTAAGTGTTATTTCAGTTAAACTATTTGAAATAAAACGTGAAGACACTGACTGTGACCGTGACTCGGCTACCATTGACGTTGGAATGTCCTTTGAAGTGAAGTTCACAATGTTACGTATAGCGACAATGTCGGGGCACAATTCGACACGGCTAATTCATTTCAAATACGAAGAAAATTTAACAAATTGTTTGTTCAAGTTGTAAGAACAACACGTACATCCCTCCACCCACACTCCCAGTGTCCCAAATACCACGCCACCCCAGTTTTGATTTCCAGAAAATCCATACAATGAATTATATATCTATCTTCTGCATGGGTGCTCGCGTACTCGACACACAGACTTTTTGGTATAGGCACACTTGTTATATACTTCTTGTTGTATTTGGATCAAAGTTCACCCGGAAAACATAACCCTATATCCGTGGCAAGACCTTTATAGATATATGCTACAGACTAGCACCAAAATGGAGCCAACACTAAATTGCTTGGTCCTTCATATTCTTCAAATATCTATTTCTATCATATTTAAATATTTCTCTGATTGAAAATTCAAATTTTCGAGTGAGTTTTGGTGGAAGGTTTGTTATAGTCGAATATTTAGGCATTACGGTGCCTATTGTCAATAGGCACATAATTAATGTAAAATATTCACGAAATTCAAATTGACTACCTGATGATAGCTATTTTAATGACTAAAAATTCATTAATTGACTCAGCATCCGTGTGGAATTTATAGTACAGGCCATATGCAGTATACCATGGGTGGTATGGTTGTCCATAGCAACCACCTGTTGGGTGGGTGGGGGTAGGGACGCTCCCTGTGGGGTAAGGGCGCTAGATATGGGCGGCAGGGAGGAATCACTCAATATAAAAGAAGCAACTGGGCAAATTTTTCACCCACTTCCATTAATCAACAGGGCAAAGTGTATTTTAGCAATCAAACTTTAAATCAAACCGTAGCCTGGAGTATGATCAAGACCGTGTTGATATAAATGAGGAGCTTTTCATACAGGGACAGTCGAAGATTGACCAGGGCTTTGGTCAGTGAGTGACCCTGCACAGATCTAGAACATCATACACAGACCCCTACCTCTCAAATCCCATTAAATATAGATTATCCCTGAGCTAATGACCAAAGTTCAATTCTCTTCTTATTAAAATCGAATCAGTCCACCCTGCATCAGCCTACTTATGAGGCATTCAAAATTGGAAAATTATCTTTGGAGCCACGTCGGTTCTGTTTTCCCAATTAATAAAAACTAAATTAAGACGGAAATGTAAATGAAAAGAACATACTTCATAGTGGAAAATCCCATTGCATTTAGCGAGTCACCTCCCTTCCACGAGGTCGTCAATTGTGTTGTTGATTAGATAATGGCTGTAATGTTGTCCCAGATTGTTGAGATGAGTCTGATGTTATGTGACAGTTACAAGTACAGCCACTCAATATACCCCGCCTAAAACACGGCTATCACACGGGACTAGGCGGCGTAATAATCTACAGCCATACATAACAATAGCTCACGTCTTATGGAAAAAAAATGTAGAAGTCAAGTGGCGCTGAACAACAAAAAACGTCCGGTAAAGTATTGATCCAGAGATGGTGCGACACTCGACCGCGTGACATAGTGATGTCATTGAATATCGGGACAGTTCTCATGTGTACCGAGACGTAAGGGGCCATCTCAACGTGCATTAAACATCAGGGGCCATCTCAGCGTGCACTAGATGCCAGGGACCGTCTTCACGTGCATAGACCGCCGGGGTCGTCTCCACGTGCATTGCTACATCGAGGACCGTCTTTACGTTTTTTAGACGCCATGGAGGGATCGTCGCCATGCGCAGGAACCGTCGCCGTGTACATTAGACGTCAGGGGTCGTCTCCACGTGCAATAGAAAACCCAGGGACCATCGAGGACCGTCATGCGAGACACCAGAGGTAGTCACCTCATGCATTAGGTTTAGGGACTCCACGTTCATTTTTGAGCCTCCTAAAATGTCATGTTGTAAGCCGTATTTTACTGAACCATCATGCTGCATTGTACAAATCAGGAACATGATATTTTACAATATGATGTAGATGTGTTTGTGTTGTATGGGAGGGGATCTCATTGTCCGGAGAACTCCTAGGAACTTGATCGAAGGTTTCCCGCTGACCAACGCCGAGATCAGAAGCAAGGGGCGTCTGGACAGTTTGAGAACTTCTCCAGGAAAATTTCCCAGTTTTTTTTAATTGGGTGATAATGTTGAAGAATTTTCTTTGTAGTGAGGTTGGTTATCAGGGCCCGAGGTCCAGCCTCCAGAACTTTACCTCCTGGGGGTTTGTGCCTGTTACGGGGCTCTTCCCCACACCCACAGGGCTACCTGGGAAACAGGCCGGGATTGGGGGAGTTGGGGGTGTCATGAGGCTACCCCTAATCTCATCATTGATGTTGTTTCTCCCTGTTTTCCTCTGTAGCTCAAAGACTCCCCGCCCCAAAAGATCCACACCCCGAGGCCGCATCGTCCTGGTAACTGGGCCAATTTGGCCCCCTGACTGGGCCTGGTCGCCAGGGGTACGAGGGCAAGGGGTCATACCCCAGGATGAAGCCGTCTCCCATGACAACAACAAGGGTTTCACTTACGTCATGTCAACAAGTAAAAATTCCCCGGTTACACGAACCCAAGCCCGCCTTATCGCCAAGGGCCCACGACACTGAGCCTTTCTAAGACGCTGGCGAATCGCGTCACATCAAGAGGGACCTCACACCGAGCAGACGACACTGTCCCTTACGTCATCAACGCCTGATCCCGTGCTATCTGCGATCTATTTGTACGTATTTCGGAGCGAGAGCGGGTACCTGTCGATTAACAAAAATGGGTGAGATAGTTGCATGAGCGACCACAACATCCGGCTTACTTGTATCTATTACACTCTAAACTATATACTCTCACGTTCTCATCACTATGTTACGTAATTTTGAAGGATAAATACCAGATCGTCCTCATCATCATTAACGTTATCGCGATATCTAAGTTTTAATACTTGCTAATGTGGCTTTTTACGTGCGGTAGAAAACTACATCCTTGGCGATCGCCTTTCTTCTTGTGTTTAATCCCTGAGAAAAACCGGAACACAGCATTAGACTCATTATCAGATGAAAGTCTCCTATCATCACCATACTGATTTTTAATCAGAGTGATCGATAACCGATCGCCTGGCGGTGCCTTCCAGCCATGGATAACCCCTTTGAAGCCGACAGTGCCGAGAGCTGAGAACAGGTTGCCATGATGGAGTGGGCGGGTTGAGGGTGGGCTTGGGGTGTGAGGGATCCTGGGTCAGGTATATAGTACACATAGACACTGTGTCCCGTGTCCCCGGCTCGTCCGCCCTCAGGGTGTCGACTGTCCGGACACCGGAGGACTTATCTCTCCCCTGGATCAGATTCAGCTCGTAACCTTGGACAGTCGCCAGGAGTTATGACCCTTTTCCGTCTATTATGTCTTGTGGAGGTATGTGTGTCTGGAGAAGTATGCGAGTTGGCCACATAGTTCGTGACCGTACCTTGCGGGGGTTATAATCACGATAACTTTCAATCTTCTCGACACCCAGCCGCCTCTATCAAACACTATCATTATCTGAGAAAGCGAGTGGAATTCTACTAGGTTTACAATTACAGAAAATAATCTCTTCCTAAAAATGAAGAGTGCCGCTAGAACAGCGATTTATACCCACGCTGCTCCAGAACATGATAATTCTAATGACAAAGTGCGCGAGATCTGGAGCCCTAACCTGGGATCTCCAGTGTTTAACTCCAGAACCTCAGGCTCCGTGTTTGTACAGAGTCACCTTATATTTTCTGGATATAAGTTATTCTGGATATACTGTTATGAACTTTCATTTGCATGACTTGAGGTGACAGTTTTCTGATTGTTTCCTAATGTCTATAGATGAGGACGTGTTTTTCCGCTGGTTCAAAGTCAAAAAGCGAAACATGTTGACACACATCGCGACAAAATGCGCATAATAATTTTTATTTCCATTGATTATTGTTGACGAGAAAATAGTCTTTGGTCAGAAAAGTGTTAGAGAAAAGAGAAACTTGTGTTGGTGTGAAAGCCTCGGAGCAGGCACGTTACGTGTTAGTGCCGAGTTAACGACGTGACCGCGAGAAATGATCACGTATCGTGCTCTATGCTCGGCCCCCGGGTGCTCGGCCTGCTGGCTCCAGAGATGGACTTTTGACGACCTGGGGCTCTCTGTCGCCATCATGAGGGTCTGGAATCCATTCTGAGGGTTTTTATGCAGCATGAAAAGTTATTCAAGGAAAGTGTATCGAGTTCTCAGCGTAATGTACATTGGAAATTATACCTTGCATAGTTGATAATTATAGAGTTTGTGTCTTTAGCATATTTTGGCCGAGTCGGGGAGGTTACGGCATTGTTTAGGTTGTTTCTGGACGGAATTTCGTCTAACTTCACGACCCCGCCGAGGTAAATATATTCTAACTGTAAATAAACATAAGTAACACGTACATCCTGTGGCATTTATTTGTAAATAAAAACAGTTCTAATGGGATACTTAGGTGTGCGGGACGGTATAATTATGGCACGTGATGCGGAGTGGACCTGGCACATTACGGACACTTGATGTCCAGAAGTGACCTCGCTACTCGCCCCAGCTTCCATGGATACTGTTCCCAGGACTACGCCATGCCTCACATTATCCGAGGGGTAGCCGCTAATTGTCGGCTACCCACGGGCCAATCCCTTCTCATGCTAATATAGCCTCTTGAACCTTGTGATCACACATGAAAATTAGATGTAAAACATCCGCGCATTATCAATAAGTTCTTCACGAATTCACGACAATTCTTCGACTAATTAACTCGTAAAATCCTCCCGTTTTTACGACGAAATGATACAATAAGGTGTCTTGCAAATTGAATATCTTAATTTTCAACTCGACGTTGTCCTCAAATTTGCATGGCAAGAATGTTTGTGGTCGTACCCTCAATAATGAGTCGACTCGGAAAAACAGAAACACCGATGTTCAGTGACGTCACCACGTTAATCGAGTGATTCTTCCAAACTTCACCCATTTCCATCCTATACACTTAGGATTTTATAACTATACGTAGTTCACCATATACTTAGGATTTTACAAGTATACGTAGATTTTGTTTTTATAGAATGTACGTATAGTGTCTCTAATTAAGCAATTCTATGGTGCCAATTAAAACTTTACCAGAAAAAGGCAATGAATAAATTTGGGCGTGAAACAGTCCCACACCGTAAATTGTATATTCCAGTCGATACAATTGTACTTCAAGAATTGTCACTCTTGGTGATTCATACTGCGGAAACTGTAGTAAACTTTCAGGGCACCCACATAAATGAATGGGTAAGGAAGATAGCAAAGCTCTTGCTCAAACAAAGACTTGGGTCTTCCAATTAAAACATAAGTACCAGCAATCAGCGAGCAGTAAGGGAGGGTCAAGAGAGAGTGAGCCGGGAGAAACCCAGGGACAATGCCCCAGTTGACAGAATTAATTGGGCCCTGGACTGGGGGTCAGTCTGCGGACTGCCCGTGCTCCGTCCATTGCGTCAGACGCTCTCGGCGAGTCTAGGACCGTGTTGTGTTTACTAAAAGCCTAATTTGGGCCGCGGGTGAGTTCGATGTGTCCCTCCATCCCGACCCCGGACCTGATACAATGACCCCTATCCACTCCAAGAGGCTGGCACGTACGAGTGGACTGCCCTTGTCTATTTGCTGTATTACTTCTGATTCCATTCACGGGAGAATCGAGATCTCAACGATTGTTTGTTGAACTGTTGAGAGCGTATTTGTACAAACAGTCAAGTGAAAGCATTGATGGCATGCGAGAGACAATGGCACACATAAACCCGTCCCTCGGCTAGGAGAGAGGATGACACAACCAGTCATTATCCCAGACAATGCCTCAGACAGACAAACCAATCTATAGGTGACACTTGGATAGAAATTACAACCAGATTTCATCACTAGCTTCATAGTCCTATATCGTGAAAACGGCGTTGACTGGTTCTGTGAAGCCCTTTGACAAAGTGTGAGGTATTTGTAGCTACCGATACAATGCGACATTTAAGTCCAACAATACATTGCGATGCGGCTATGAGATAATATAGGCCTATACATCGGGTGTCAGGCCAGAGAAAGTGGTGGTGCTCTTGTTTTGGAGCTATTGTTCTCGTATTTTAATGACTTGTATTCGCATCAAATTGTAAACTATTTACAACCCCGAGTTCATCCACGCATCCTTTCCTCTGTATCAGATCGAGTAAATATTCGTGTAATTGACCCCAGAAGACAAGACACGACATCCAATTGTCATTGGGTCATTCTCTCAATAACTCACTTATGTCTTTAATGTCTCGTCTGAACCTTATATGAACTAAAAATTGATACGGACAGCTCTATCAATATTGTTGTGTGTGACACTAGTGTAAACGGCATTTAGACGACCCGAATACATAAACACGAGAAAGATGTACAATTCAATTCCACGGAAACTCATTTCTTGAGAGCTCATAAAGAATACGTAGACGGAGTACATTGGACCTCCGCCCTGCAACACCTCACAGTGAATCAATGATGAACATTTGACACAGTCAGGTCATGAAAGATGAATATTTTGACAGTCAGAGAGTATTTGACACCGTGCGCATCATTTCTATCGCCGATCGAACGGTTGAAGTCGCCGACGACACTTGGAATCTTGACCACACACAGACTCCTTCCATCCTATCCGTTACACAAATTTATTGTCGACAAAGCAAAGTGTAATAACGATATGAATATGCATTATATCTGGGTCATTCGGCCGCTCAGTGCAGATCCATGATACGTTCACGACAGCTAAATGACATATCATTAACAACATTTATCAGAAGCACACAACATCGTGATTGTGACGCGTGACGCAATATCCCTATCTGTCATAATTCTGCTCGGCTCGGTTGATGTGTGGTGTTTACCAACATAAATTGCTCATTGTGTGTCTTTAGATAAAACTTGATATATATGCATGTCATGTATTCAAAAGTCTGTATAAATCGAGAGGGCACTCAGAACAATCTCATCAAAAACAGCGTATATTCACTGTCTGATATTAAAGACATAGAGTGCGGAAAAGCTGATACTAAGACAGGAAATTACAGAGACAGACAGGAATCGACATTAATGAATGACAAATATTTGCTACCCTTAAAAATCATGAACGATTTAGCAAATACATGTAGCACTCAGCAGGCTTAACTTTGAATTTTGAAATCTCTCTGAAAATCAATGGACCGTGAGCGCTGTCCAACTTCAAAAGTTATAATCATCTGTAACTATTGACAATAATTAGAACAGGAAGAGCATTTAATTGTGGAATAGCCCAGGGGTTCTCAGACTTCCGTGTTTGGACATTGAGCTATCCTTCCCGAAAGGAAGTTAGTCCTTGAAGTCACCTTGTCACTAGCACCGAGGTCTGAGACCCCCTCCCCAGGGGCAAATATCGCCATGACGACGGCACGGGTGGGTGTGTCTCCCTGCTCCATGCCCTGGGGAAACGTGGGAGGGACCTCGGGCCGCGAGGGAGTCTAACTGGGAGATTTCAATGCACACATCGGACATACAGAATGGAGTCATAGGAATCGTGACTCGTGAGCCACGCAAGTCGTGCATCCCAGGTGAGTTGAGGTGAGGTGGGCATCGCATGTAATGGTAAAATCAACACAATGTAGCATGCCAAAATTGCCAACCACAGACATACGACATATAGAAATCTCGCATACGAAATTATGCCCACAGAGGAGTGTCACGGTGACCAGCTGGTTGAAGGTTGTCATGAAGCGGACCCCGACTGTTTGGGAACCTGCTCTCCGACGGTTGGTACAAGGGTGCCATCGAGACTGCTAAATCTTTCGACAACTGCCAGAGCTTGCAAAACTGGCATGTCAGACAGATGCACATGTATATTACATCAATGCTTTTCATCCATTGATGTACATGCATATATGCGCTAGCAAAATTTGGCACCTCTCATTCCGTTTGGATTGTGTTCTCATATGGTTTCTCTTTTTGTGACCTTGAAGTTGATGTTGTTACTTCATGGGCGAATTAAACCAGCATGCATGTGCGGGTCCGGATTTAGTTTGTCAAATTGATTGGAATGTATCTCAGAAGCTCTGGTTGAATCTGTCATTGATGATACAAACTCTGTTTTGGGGAAAATATCTAAATTGAGCTCGTTTAGTGTTTTTTATGGTTACTCTAAAAGTGACATGTAGGAGACATTTCAGAGCTATTGTCTCCCTGTATTTGATGGGGTGCTAGAGAATTACACGTCTATTTCAGGCATCCTAACGACTGTCGATCTCGTGTCGCGTGGTGAGGCTCTGTACAGCATAGGGGTCTCTCCTGAGCTTGGTGTACAACATTGAAGTCACTCTCCTCTGTACAGCATTGAAGTCCCATGAAACCGTCAGCGCCGTCAGTGCTAGACACAGCTAACAGACGTGCTAAACTACATGACCTATGTGTCAAATCCCAAGCTACATGTAGCTAGAATAACAGCAGTAAACTGAACATCAATTGAATGAGTAGATAAGAGAGAGGGTACCGCTATGGCTGTGGTTTTATGCATAACAGCAACCTAGGTATTTCGGCCGCACACTTTGATTCAACGGCAAGATTCTCAGATTCTATGCCATCTATTTCTAAAAGATAATTTTCGGTGAGGTTGTTATTTGACGATAACAAAGTTCTGTCGGTGGAGAATTTGTGTGAAATATCCGGTGCTTTCTTTGCTATGTTCATG
Source organism: Terebella lapidaria (assembly GCA_949152475.1). Classification (NCBI taxonomy): domain Eukaryota; kingdom Metazoa; phylum Annelida; class Polychaeta; order Terebellida; family Terebellidae; genus Terebella; species Terebella lapidaria. Next base: position 14,554,757 of record OX424558.1, read on the forward strand.
TGGTAATTCATACGTTCAAGACATCTTAATCAGATTGGTACGGGCTGTGTCTTTTGTACACCCGATGATATACACACCAGTGGCCTCCCAGCAATATCCTTTTCCAAGAGACTAATTACATCTCATTACTTATTACCTTTCGTAAATTGAAAGCAAAGTTGATTTTGACCTTCGTCTTGTCTTCTCGTTCAAATTTAATACTTTTACATATCACTTTTCTCGGTGCACACTGATAATGCTACCTCAAGATTCTGTTCATGTGTTGTAGATGATCGAAGATTTCGTTGAAGGCTACTTTGCCGATCCCAAAATTTTGGTCCGATGGCATGGCATTGCATCCGTCGTCGTTCACATTTTTTTCTTCATAGGTTTACGATCGAATCTTCCTGAAATTTTTACAACAAAAGATACCTTAAAGTATTTCAAGATGGAGGTATTAAATTTTTACTTTTTTGATTTTCGCAATTTTTTGTTTCAAAATAGCGGCCGTTTTCGACGAAAAACGGTTAATTTTGGATTTAAAATTGCACTTTTTTTGCACTTTCTTTGAAAGCTATTCGGTAACTTTATCTCTAACTTGGCATCCCCTTCCGAAACTTTCACAGTTCATCCGAAATACTTTCGGATGAAAGTAAGATGGTCGGGCCGTAAGCGGTCATTTTGGAAAAAACAATTTCGGGTGATTCCGGTCAATGTCATAATTTAATTCAGGCAATTTGCAGCAAGAAAAAAATGTATATTGGGTGTTTTTTTTTTTTTTTTGGGGGGGGGGGGGGGGGGGGGGGAGGAAACTTGAGTGAGTTTGACCTCACATGACCTTGAATTGTAAATCTCAAGGTCACGTCCAAACTGAAATGTGAAATGCGACCTCTACATACGAGACGACTGCATATATTAGGATTTTATTATAAAAGTATAGGAAGTCATATATTGCAGATATTTTGGTAGCCTTGAAGTTGACCTCAGATGACCTTTAGTGGTCAGTCCGAAGGTCACATCTGATCTGAAATGTGTAAATTGGACTATACATTACAAGAGGCTTCTAGACAGAGCTCAGATTTGTATTTTGAACATGTTTGAAGTCATGTATTGCTGATATTTTGGTAATCTTGGAGTTGACCTCAGATGACCTTGAAAGGTCAAAGCTGCCATTTCTGGGTAAAAAATGCCAAATATTTCCTCAACACACAAAATGTTTGTCAACAGAGCTTATGTTCACATTATGAGCATATAGGAAGTCGTATATGGCACAACTAATGATGGCCTTGAGCTTGACCTCGGATGACATTGAGTGCTAAATATCTGATCTTGAATGTGTAAATTTGCGTCTGAGGCTTAAACGCATGCAATTAGATGTTAGGATTGTGTTTTAATCTTATATGGCACATCTTTCGGTGACAGTAGACTATCTTGAAGGCTAAATCTTAGTCCCACTTGACATGAAATGTGTAAATTGACCTCTACAGGCGAAATTGATAGAGTTTGTATGTTTGTATTGTGAATAATAAAAAGTCATGTGCAGCACTTATAATGGTGACATTGATGTTCACAGTGATGTCCTTGATTGGTAAATCTCCAGGCCCTATGTCACCTGCAATGCTTAAATCCAAAACTGTCCAGTAACCTAGTAACCATCTTAGAACCGAACCTATTGGCATGGCGTAGCGTCCGTCTACCGGCGTTTCCGTCGTCGTCCATCCACATGTTAATATTTTCATCTTTGAAATTTATGGTCGAATCTTATATGATTTAGTTTTTGGATTTTCACTTTTTTCCTCTCAAAGTGGCGGCCATTTTCAAAAAAAAAAACCGGCCAATTTCTGACTTCGGCGGTCTGCGTGTGGCGGTCATTTTCATTTTGTCGACGGGTCCCAAATGGGACTTTCCCGTGTTAAATTCTACTATACTTTATAATGGGACACATTATGCCTAATATCTCACTTAATATTCAGATTAGAGACTAGTAATCAATTGTTGAAACATAGGAATTGATATATGCCGAGTATTGTCATGACCTTGAATTTGACCTTTGACCTCATTTTCAAGATCAGAGCACACAATATCTCGCTTATTGACTTTACAGTTTGTGAATAAATTGTGGGCGTATAGGAAATGATGTATGCCAAATATTTTGATGACCTTGAATTTGACCTATGAACTAATTTTCAAGGTCATAGAACGAAATGGCTAATATGTAGCTTATTAAAGACTTTACAGCTTAGGAATCAATTGTGCACATATAGGAAATGATATATGAGGAATATTGTCATGAGCTTCAGAGCAAAAAGTGGCTAATTTCTCGCTTATTATTGACTTTACAGCTTAGGAATCAATTGTGAACACATAGGAAATGATAAATGCTGAATATTGTCATGACCTTGTATTTGACCTCTGACCATATTTTCGAGGTCACGGGACAAATATCTCGATTATTGACACTACAGCTTAGGAATTAATTGTGCACCTATATGAAATGTTGATTGTGCACATATAAGAAATGGTGTATGATGAACATTCTCATATAAACCTTGACATTGACCTAATTTTCATGGGCAGAGCACAAAATGGCTAATATCTCGCTTATTATCAATTTCACAACTTAGGTATCAATTGTGAACATAAGGAAATGATATATTCTGAATATTGTCATGACTTTGAATTAGACCTCATTTTCAAGGTCACAGGACCAAATCACTGGACAAGGTCATGGTCGCTCATTATCGACTTAACAGCTTAGAAATCAATTGTGAACATATATGAAATGATCTATGTTGATTATTGTGACCTTGATTTCGACCTTTGACCTCATTTCCAGTCACAGGACAAAATATCTCTCGTATTATTATTGAATTCATATTTTAGCAATCAATTGTGGACATATAGGAAATGATATATGTTGAATAATCTCATGACCTTGAATTTGACCAGTGACCTTTTCAAGGTCACGGGACAAAATGGCTAATGTCTAAAATATATATTGTCCGGCAACCTTTCTTAGCCCTTGGCGAGTACTTGTGAGATTTTTTGTTTGTTTCTATATTTCACGTAGGGTAGATTCACAACTTAACATAGTTTCTCATTGTATGACCTGAAGTGAACCCTTGCCATCAGACCTCATCCACTTACGGATACATGTATATAATATGCCACTTATAACACCTTACAGTTCTGAATCTATAATAGGCATTTTGCCTTATTCTCGGATAATCCCCTAGATGTAACCTAATATAGACAAGGCCAGGTACAAGGCCTTCCTGGGCAGCAGGCAAGAGTCGATATTCTGAGAGAATACAGAGCTGTGTTTGATGCACTGCACTATGTATCAATACCGGTTTGTGTATGTACATGGCATATCTATAACTTACGCAGTCAAGCATCAAGAAAATGAGACTCATGGTGAGAATATGGTGGTCGATGTGGGAAGATATTTTATTCATTTGGCAAATGTATTTGTAAGAAAATAAATAATAAGTTATAAATGTACAATCTACAATTTACCCAAAAGAAACAATTATGAATTGATTCACATCTGTCAGATTCAATACATTCCCTGTGTACAGTGCAATACATTCCCGGCACATGGAATTTCACGAGGATCTTGAGATCACACAATGAAATTTGAACGAGAATTGTCATATGATTAAATTTTTCAGGTGCTCTTTGCATAATTTCAGATAATCTTTGGGCAGTCACAATACAAACATATTGTATAATATACCTTGTGTTTGTTCAACAATTTAACACAAATTTCTCCAGTGATGTCAAGCTCAGCTACATTACGGTATGATCTTACATACATTGATGCAATGGTCCTAACAGAAAGTGGTCTTACTTAAGAGGGTTTATCAAAATGAGTTATGTCCACAACACAAATATTGGAGCTGTATAAAACATGGAGTATAATATTAACAAGGGTTTGTCAGTGCACGAGAAAATACACATGACCTTTATCGTAACTCGAGCTCATATTGTTGGGAGCCTATGGAAGTGCCTTCAATTCAATGGGATCAAATTGTTTCGAGAAATATGCAATTTTTCTGGCTTTCGCACTTGTTTCCTCTGAACCACGCAAATGTGGTGACAACCACAGACTGGCCATGTTTACATAAAACAATTAATTGTCACTAACGAGCTGGGGTAGAAAGTCTAAATAACACTACAAACAACAGTCATGGATGTGCACAAAAACATGTAGTTGTCCAATCTATGTGATAGCAATAGAAGAAACACTTTCTGAAGACAGTAAGTAACCATAATAACTGAAGGCAGCTCTTCTTGACAGATCAATCAATCAGACAGAGCAATCAATAATTAAAATAACTTTTTTTTATTATATGAAACCTTAAAGTCAGGTAGAACATTTGAATGAATCAAGGTGTGTAACAAAATAATCTTCATAATCAGTAATTAAATACTACCGATAAATTCACTAATGCAATGATAAGCTCGCCTATTATGAACACAATACGATAACCCTGAATGTAACTGATGTCAATGAATGAGAAACAAAAGTTTTCGTGATGAAAATGGCGATGACAACGACGAATGATGAAAGTATGAGTTTACTTTTTCACATGAATACATGAATCTGGATAATGATGACGTTGATTAAGTTTGTGCTATGAGTCCCCGAGATCCATATCCTCCGGAAGCCCGTCCTCGTCCGTCATTGGCTGTTGGTTCTGGACAAACTCCACCCCTTCCACAAGCTCCACCCCCTCAGGCAGACTGGATTCCTCCACAAGCTCTGCCTGCTCTATAAGCTCCACCCCTTCTGGAAGTCCTGCCTCTTGTACCAACTCCACCCCTTCAGGTAAGCCAGCCTGCTCCACCAGCTCTACCCCCTCAGGCAGCCCGGCCTCCTGGACCAGCTCCACCCCCTCAGGTAGGCCCGCCTGCTCCACAAGTTCCACCCCTTCTGGAAGCCCGGCGTCGTGACCCTCGATCTTGACGAGTTGACCTCTCCCTGAGATCTGGATCCGTGTTGCCCCGGCAATGATTTGAGGGTTGTCGACCTCAGACAGCTGGATCATCTCGCCGGACTGCACCAAACTCTCGCCGTCCACGCCTTGCATCATCTATCGGGAACAAGCCACATTGCACGCTGAGTTGCAAGTCACTGATTTACATGCATGTAGATTTCGATCAAGATTATCGACTATTGGGACATGTGAATGTACTACAATAGCTGACCTGACTGTTGGGCACCGATATGTGACTGCCGACTAGTTGAGCTTCAGAAATGGAAGCCTCGGAGATTTGAACATCCGACAAACTCACCGGCAAGTTGTCTTCTGTAAATACACAAATGAGAATCACAAATCAAGGACAGGGAATAAATTGCAGTGACAGTCACATGACAGAAAAAAATACATATATCTATAATATTCATATCAGATCTTGTTGCATAACATGTTTTTAACACATCATTGCCTGGAGTAATACAATAACATTGTCCAGGGTATGTTGGACCATGACATGCACACCATTGGTCTGAAACAATCAACAGGATTTCAATAACACTGATTACTAATTAAAAGTTTGTTCAGCCAAAATGAACACTAAATCATTCAGTAGTAAGTCAGTTCTGACATGTACAATATTTTTTTCCTATTGGAAACCCAACACTAATATGCCTATATGAGTCCGGGCCAGTTTTTTTCTGGCAAAGTCAAATTTTTCCGCAAAACCCCTCCCCACAAAATCAACTGTCATCGACAAAAAAATACATGTTAACGTACATGGGTTTAATTCCATTCAGATTTCACGGTGATTTCCTGTTCGGTGTCAGATCATGTGATTTTTTTTTTTTCTCTCTTCAACTTGTTTGACTGCCCATTTGAGCTAGTTCCTGATCGTGTTAATTTTCACCCCATGCAATACATGTACCAGAGACCATCCTATCCCACCCCCCCAACCCCCATCCTCCAGACAATGTCTGCTACATAGTATCCCACCCTTGAGGGCAATAAACTTATTAATTCCACATATCAACCATAAAGAATTGCCAGCTATATACTATGTGAATACATGTGCTGGATAAGCAAGGACAGGATACAGTGCGACAACTGTGAATTATGTATGTTATTGTATGGTATTGTACTGCATGAACTTAATGAGGAGACAATATCAAAGGAGCCATAATAGGCCAGTGTCGGGTTACAAGGTCAAGGTCACCACTGCTTCACATTATTATGCATAACATTAACATAGTTTAGTGATAAGCTGGAATACGTGAGGGAGAAAACATGATAACATGTTTACAGGTTGACACAGAATGATACCAATATCACTACAGAGGTGGTCAGAAAACACAAGTGGTCTCACGAGAGAGGTGGTTTTGCTACAGAGGTGGTCAAACTATAATATGGTCTTACTAAACCAGGTGTTCTCATGACAAAGGTGGTCACTTGGGGAGCAATCTGGTAATTTCATAGACTTTTATGATGATTATTCAAAATACATGTATATTCACTGTCATAATCATTTACTATAAATAAACACCTTGCTCCTTGAATGCTTGTGAATATCATTTACCAGTTTAGGTACAGAAAAGGTAGAGAAGGTATCGCCAGAATGCTCAGGCATAAATGCAACACAAACATCCGACTGTATTCTGGGAAAGAGCTAAATCAAATGTTTGAAGAGGTCTATGAATGCAAAGTATCATTGGTCAGGCACTCCGCTCAATCCACGAACAGTGAAAGGTAACTCACAAACATGGACATGCATATGCAGGATTTATATAGACACAATCAAGGGGATGTTGACATGGGACCTGTTCCAGGCACAGTTGACTATACAATGAGCAGATCGACCATTGTTTCAAATGTATTGTTTTTGTATTTTGCGTTATTTGCTCCCGTATCTGCTTCTGTTTACGAGCAGAACGATTCGTTTGCCAATGCTTGGTGAGCTGCCTGTACGATCTCCTGCTCACCGCTCCAAAGTTATTCAGGTACTGGGAAATGATGGAATTCTGGAACATGACCGTGAATGATTATAAGCCCATGGAACAAGTCTGATCCACATACACTAGACCAACAAGCTTGGGAAACTCAACAGAAAGCTACCTTGGCCAATGGCACGGCTGAGTTCCATTGCTATTAGTATTTACATAATGTTTGTTGGACTGTTCCACCTATTGCATGTCTGCTGGATAAGAATCCCACCTTGGGTCAGGGACGGAAGCTGGCTGCATGTCTCTGTCAATGGCTCGGGGACATGTGGCAATGTTATTTACATCACGGTTGGAATACAGAAGGAATTGTCAAAATGTCACATGGACTGTTATGTAATATTCAAATTGTTATATATTGTTGCCTGGCATGGTCAATTTCTTGATGTGTATCAGTGTTTTTAACAAATGTCTAATTAGATCTTATCAAACAAGTTTGGAAAACGAAAGTATACAATTGTAGACCATTTTATAATGCAAGTTCAAGTTTGCGAATAAACTTGTTTTTGGAAAATAGCACCATTGTTTTAGAGCCACAAAGTAGTTTCGACCTATTCCAGACAAATTTTCTCAAATAGCACATTATGATACTCATATTTTTTATACTGATAACCCGATAAGCATTGAGGTGCTACAGTTCCAGGTCAAATTTGGAACCAATGCCGAATTGACAAAGATTTAAAGACAAAACCACACCATGGACGAATTCAGGCTGAGAGATTTCGGAGACATTCCATTACATGGTCTCACCCCTCTGATGGTGTTGATGGTGGGTAATTACACATATCATAGCTGGTGATCTCAATGACAGCGAGTGGGCAGCAGTGGGAGGAATATTACAGCTGCATGGTGAATCACAATTTATTATTAAAGTGTAATGTTTGTGGCAGTGGCCAACATAGATGATATTTTTGACATGGTGAGTCACTGACTCAGAAGTCATATGACCCACTGCGGAACCAGACGGAATCAGTCACAGAGTGATAAAAATCTGTGTCACAATTTCAGATTTTATGAAATGTTTAATATAAAAGCTTTATCCTACATTTCTCAACCCCCTCCCCCCCCCCCCTTGACTGGCGTCTACAAACATCCTGTTGGCTAAGGACATTGTGATATGACGGGTAGGACATGCTATGTGACTATATGGTAGGAGTTATGTGGAGGGATAAGTGTTGAGAGACTGTCCCCGTCAAAGTGACGTTCTCTCACAGGCATTGTGCGGCAGTCTACGATTTGTGCATATTGACAGGAAGACATCCGTCCGTTCGTCTTTCCGACCGACAGACAGGGTTTATGACAAGCCTGTCATCTAGACATTTATAAACGATGTGACCCAGTTACACCCAAAAGGTTATGACGATGTTGATTTTGTGAAGTTGTGACTTCAAAAGGGCATATCAGAATGTACGTATTTTGATACCACTTGACATGAAAAATATTTTTTATCCACGTTCGGACAACAGTGCTCTGGTCATTCAACTTGATCTACTTATGCCCTGACCATGATCATGATCGTGAACAGTGAAATGCTATATCAAACTCCAAACAACAAACGAATCGTCTCCAGTCAGAGATATCAATTATGAAATTCGTCTGAACGTCAGAGTTCAAGTATCGTCCAATATTTGTTGGAACACTCACAACCAGGGCAATCCCTCCTCCAACAATGACTCCAGCACAGCTGCAAACAATTACTAATATTTGCATTTCACCGTTGACCCTTTTGGGCAATTCCACTAAATACAAGACGAGATTAGTGGCAGAATCTTCTCAGAGAGAGCTGTGCCTCTGAATACCTCTTCACCACCAAATATAGGAAAGTCAAACTATCCTTGGCAGTGTTTGACTCGTGCAATGGGCCTTACAGCTCCTGGTTTGATCCTTCCTATTCTGTATAGTATGAAACACTATAGAAAATGTGACAAGAGTGATTGAATGCTTTGCTTATTTACCGGTCAGTTACTGCGATGATCTGGAAATGCTAACTACCCCTAATCTGCATGAGTCTGGTCACTTTTGGGTCAATCCCTCCCAAGACAATGCTATCTCTTCGTTCAGGTAAATCTTTTGATAAACAAGCTATGTTTACGGTCTTCACAACACCTTAAGGTGGTATGAGTAGAATTTAATTTTGCTGTTTGCTTTCATTACTCTATTACAAATATCTCACACACAAAGCACAGCACTGGAAGAATTTGACACCTCTGTAGACTCATCCATTATCGGAACACTGAATCTAGTCAACCAAATCCAATTCTCCACTAAAAGTTTGACCTTTACAGTTCATTGGATGATTTGTGGGCAAACAAACCTATATTTTAATCCATCTAAGCCACTATACAGGATTCACCTAGCTTCAAATAGACAGTTTGTATTTAGACCAACAGGACAGGTAGATCATATTACAGTGATTGGTGCAAATAAAGGTTCAAATCTACAGTGAGAACACACTGATAGGACAGGTACATCGATAGACCACCATCGATCCCAGCCGACCAGAAGTGGGGCCATTCACTGGGAAAACAAACACAGACAAGACTGCGCCTCTGTGTCCACGGTATATAACAGTCCGGACAGGGCAATATCACTGATATACTGCCCCCCTCTTCTCCAAGTCTCTCTGGGATTTATACATGAGTCCTTGATGGAACAAGGCATGAGTTGTCTCATATACAACTGTTTGTTTGTTCACAATACAGGTATTTGTTACATAAAGTCCAAATTAGCTTAGCTTTCCCACACCACAACTTAACAGTTCATCTGGTACAGCAGAGGTGCACTCCACGCTCAAAACCTGGAAGGAAAAAAATGTCTTGAAAGAAGTCAGTTGATCAATAGGAAGTAGGACAAACTGAAGGCCTCAGGGCCTCAGGAACGGCTGGCAGACAGTGGGCGGTGTGGTCCATAGACAGGGGAAAATTGTAATTACATGTAAGTTCATCATGCATGAGACTAGACAATGGTATAGGTATATGTATGTACATGTGTGTAGGTAGGGAGGCTAGAGTGGGTGCAGTCATGCAGTCTGGGAAGAACAGGACAGGAAGAGAGGGGTGCTGAGACAATTGATGGGAGGGTAGGGTGGGGAACGAAGGGTCATCTCCAAAGGGAAGCACCATTACAACAAGTCAAACATCCCCTCGCCTTTGTTCCCCCATCATATAGGAGATAGAGGACATTCATGTTTTAATTACAAAGTCCAACACAGCCCCAGGAAGTTAGGTAAAGAATCGTGGCAGAGTCAAAGGGTCTATCTCCCATGAAAACTAGATAGTCAAACAATTTTGTTCAGAAGAGGAAATGCATCCCACTTTGCCCAAAGATATTGAATTTTTCGGAAAATTACAGATACACATCTCAACTGCTGCAGCATCTGGACAATAGACGACTAAAGATGAGTACAGATCAGAATTGAGTACATGGGCGTATCAAAAGCAAATATACATAATTGAGAAAATATGCTTATAGAAAATATTTTGTAAGATTAGATATTGACATTGTGTACCATTTTAATAAAAAAATTGATAAACAAGATAACAAAATAGTTCTCCATAATATTTTCTAATAAACATAATTTATACAGTTTGCACATCGCCTCTGGAAGTTCAGCCCTCTACCTGTGATAACATTATGGGTGACCCAGCCTTTATAACTCAATAAGATACTTTTTGGGGTTGTTTGCTGTAGATGTCAGTGTGGTTTTTCTGGCTGGTTGAACTCTGTGATCACAAGGGTACCAAGGATGAGAATGCCGACATTACCCGCTCTGCAATCATCTCACTAGACTCTCACCACTCTAAATGTTAATGTCTCACTCTGTCGGCCCACTGACGAGCCAGCTAATGTTACCTAACCACAGGTCCTTGAGTGGGCTTGGCCTTTAATCAGAAATCTCATTTACTATGTCAAATTGTGCAATTTGGGCCATCTACGGCAAAAGGAACCTTTTCACCTACGAGGAATGTTCTAAGACAGGGTAAGATTGATTTCAGTAAAGAGAAAGACGGGAACTTGTAAAGGGAAAGTCCATCCACTTGAACCTTGGACAAAGTGTGCAAATGGGAAAAAGACTTTTACTGTTATGACAAAATTGCTGACCACTCACAGATGTAATCATCGTGATCATGCGACACATCAAAGGTCTGATCAACGAGGAGATACGCTGATACCCTCCCTGACAAAACTCTCGTCATTCTTCCCTAGAAACCATAGTAACAGTGAAGTGACCAGCCAGCTTTTGATGCAATAATCAAGCTCATATGTTTCTATAATAGGCTCAAGATTCCAATGTAATTTTCCCTTTCTATACAATGGGTAATATCTCTAAATGACCAAGGCATTGGTTATTTGAGAAGAAAATTGGCATGAAACATGAAACACAACAAGGCTACATTATTTTTTTCTCTCTTCAACATAAAGACCACAAGATGGTCATGAGACTGACCCAGAACTATGCAGTTTCTAGCCCCTAAGCAATGGGAAGGGATGTGTGAACTTCCCAGCAAGAGATCGCAGATCCAGGACAGACCTGTCCAGACATGTTCACTCGCTCGGGCTTCATTGATCTTGTCCCTAGGGTAAACCAAGACCTAATTAGTCGTAATTAAACGCAAGGAGTCAAGTGCAACGTGGTGTCAATCCCCAAAGCACTTAGAATTTAGTAAAAGTGTTTGGTCTGATTGACCTGGTCATCACTACCAGGTGTGTATATTGGACATAGGAGAACAGGAAGACTGTGATGTGGCTCAGGATATAGCCTCTTGCAAATCAAAGTGGTTAGGTCATCATCCAACGGAAGGGAGGTATCCTGATAGGCGGGAATGAAATGTGATAGATGCTAGGTGCTTGGAAAATTAGAAGATGGTTTTATTTTTCAATAGAGACTTCCACTAGCCATGGGATATAAAGGACATGGGAAGGAAGAAAGTAGTTTCACTCTGTATTTATCCCTCTACTTTGTTCATGATTTACTTCCCAAGCAAAAGACCATCATGCACAGCTGCTCAATGAGCTGGCATTGAAGTCTCTGTGAGTACACTAGCTGCAGGTATGTCCACCTAGCTAAGGACCATTACCAGCTTTATCCATCGACCCGCTGTTGATTAACACAGGCCAAGTCTGGGGCGTAATTACAAGGGGTTTTCGGAACATTGAGCGGGGCCTCTAAATTACCGCTGAGGGGACATTTTTACTTTGGGTAGGAGAACATAAACAAGCCAGTTTCGGAGGATTAATGGCTCTCAAAGTCTGGGGAAAACCTTGGTGGTCCTTGACCAGACCAATGATCTATGGGGATTCTTTGTTCCACCTTTGATCACACGGTCAAGCCAGCAATGGACAGCATCAAGTGCACACATCTGGATTTTGGTGCGAATGAGTCTCAAAAAGTTTCCCTCCCCTCAAAGGGTTGGTCCCAAGGGGGAAATATACTTTATGAGGGTGGAGAAAACTGGGTCATGCACCCCAATAGACAGGTCATAGACAGCAGTCAAGGTCAAGGTCGTGAGACAGCCTGGGGCTAGCAGAAGGTCGTGAGGATGTACTCGTCTCAACCCCGCGTTTACAGAGAGGGGAAAGGTTAATTATAGTGATTACAGCTGGGTATTTTTAAAAACTTACTTCCTTTGTATTTTTTCTCAAATATGCAAATGAGTTAGACAGAAAGTTTGCGAGCTCAAATAAGTATGGAGGGTTTTTCAGGTCAAACACTTGACCTTGAAATTTAGAAAATTCTAAGTTGTTGCTCTTGGAGGTCAACTTATCTCATTCATTATCCTTGATTATGTCACAAGCTGTGGCCAGATCACAACTTCAAACATTTTGAAATTAACCGGTGATAAGGACCTACTTTTTAAAACTGTGCAGTTTCACCTCTTGTGTTTGTCCACTCTGCCATTGTTCTCAAATTAGCCTATTACACTGGTCCACGGTAATTAGCCCCTTGCAGAGCCTCAATGCAACATGTGGTCAGCGGGTCTCTTTAAAACTGAAATATGCTTCAGTTTACCTCCAAGATGTAACATTTGTGAACAACATTTAATTGTGTATGATTGTAATTGGGGTCAAACAAGGAGTTACAACATGTTGCTCAAAGTGATGCTATCACCAGCAGATGGTGAAATTGGCTAATTTAAATTATAATTGACTAAAAGTAGGAAACATTACATCATTCAACAAATATTTGAATGTACCAAAATTGCACAAAATGTGATGCAGTCAATAGTTTTTGACCATATGTGTTGTTGTTGAGCACATTTTATGGCCTTGCTCTTCGAAATGAATATTCTATAAATATAGATCTGTAAATGCAATATATCAAACTAAACAATTTCCATGACATTTCAAAATTGTCAAAATGTGATAGGTGACCATTAAAGTTTAGTATCACACTTGAAATAGTCTCCGCTCATAGCAAACTTTTTGAGATCAAAGAGGTAGTTTACAAGAATCTTTCTCATGATCCTATCTTAACTTTTCCAAGACCTCTTGACCGATTACATTTGATTGTTGTGTTCCAATCAAAGGGTGTAGATGTACGCATCTGATCTGATTACATATAAAGAATGTCATGCCAGAGAGATCTGACCTAAAGACTTGTACAATGTATCTTGATTACAGAAAACAATACAAAACATCTTGCCAGCTTTTGTTTCAAGACAACTACACAGAAGTATGCATGGTGATATGACATCACCGAGGTCCAGTTTAGAATGCATGTTAATTGATGGGCCTGAGAAATACTGTAATTCCAACAAGCATTTGGTTAAATGGCTGCTATCATTGAACAACATTCCAGGGATCTGCCTACATTAGAACAGAGCGCTGATTACCTGCAATTGGCTGGCATGTCTGCACCAAAGTTTTCTCCACACTTCACACTGTGCTGCATTGTGACGAAGCTCTAATAGCAGGCTGTCATGCCTCGACTGATATCAGCTTTTGTGGTCAGGGGTCAAAGACAGTAGGACGGCCAATCTAGTGGCTATTGTTTGGTGCAAGATCCGTGACAGGGGTGAACTAGCGACAGGTAACTGAGAGAGAGAGAGAGGGAGAAAGAGAGAGGATTCCACAAGTGTCAACTTCTGGCTGAAAGTGAAGCCATTTGCTGGAAACAAAAGCTGAGCGCACCTCGCACAAAAGACTCTACCCTGGTTAAATCTGCATATGTAATTTGATCAATGAACAATAACATTGCTCACTAATTGTGTCGGGGTCTAGCTGGACACTACCATGTAGTGGTGAGACTATTGCTGTATACATTCCCCACCCTGCTATAGAGTCAGTGGTAACACATGGAGTCCTCCCCAGTGTCTGTGGAGATGGATACAGAGCATTCGACTCAGCGCGTTTCTACGGGGACAGAGAAAGGTCACAGACAATGTCCCAAAACAGTCATCAACACATGCTGGGCACATCGGAGGGCGGAATGACGAAATGGGATATTCATTGACATGATAATGGAGTTAATCCTCAAGTCAGCAAGCTGCATTCCAATGTAACCAGTTGACCTGTGTGTCTTCATCTCCTAGAGAAAACTATCCCCCACGACATGTGCAGATAGATGTGACGCGGGTGTGGTGGCCAGTTTAAAATAATCTTCCAGGAAAAAAAAATCAGGGTTTGAAAGCAATCTGGTTATGACACTAGTTACATGTTGTTATAACTGCAGCCAGCACATAAATAAACATAGCTTTTAAGTCAGTCGGGCACATTTATTTTAATTGTATTTAAATTTTAATTGAGTTTTGTAGGAGTGGGCCACCCATCCAGACAGCTCTCGGTGTCAGACCTGCCAAATCCAGGAGTCAGTCATCTGGACACTCTACATCATTAGTAGCCACGGTTACGGAGGCTGTGATTGGTTGCCGAGGTAATTCGTTGCTGGTTACATAACCTTATACAAGGCAGATTTTACACTGGGTTCTGGCATGAGTGAGTTTGTGATTGCTCACTCAATTATACCCAGTGGCCAGCTTAAGACTGCCCACGCACCTTCTTGTATACATTTCACGCAAGTGTCACCAAGATCTCAACCAAAGTCATTAGACTAACTACTTGGAAGATGACCAAATTCATCCATAAACAATACCAACTCAGACTATAATTGCAGCCATGAATGACCCCGCGCCAAAAGTATCCAGTGCGATTGTTTTCCGCATGAAGTTTTCGCAGTGTGTTGCTTGCTGTAATCGCCCGAGTGATGTAACAGTTTTCTTGGATTGTAAACATGTCTGCCTGTCAGTCAGACCGAGTCATGTATTCTGACAAACCAGAGCAAGTGTGTGGGAGGGAATCTCTGCATTGTATGACCTTAGTTTAATCTGGCTCTTGTTGGCAGATAGCAGACCTGAGATGTCAAAATTGGAGACATATCTGAGCAATGCTAAGAAATCGTGAGACATAATTTATTCATTGCCAAATCTGCCAAAGAAAAATATCAGTTGTGATCTGGGGGGGGGGGTCAGGGTCATGGGGGACAGGGGGGGGGGGGCGGACCACCAAAGTTATTCACATCAAAATACCAAATATTGAAATGATCTGATTATGTTATTACAGAGTAATTCTTCCATATGTTTTATTGACACCACAAATATTTTCACAGCAGAATCCCATTACATTACTTATTAATACCAGTCATTATCCCATTCAAGCAAGAAATTAATTCCCAGACAGAGACAGAAAGCGCCAGGACTCCAGGGGACGTCTTCAAGTCCACAAGACTGGCAGTGCACACAACAACAAGTGTCGCTATATAATAGCAAACATGTAATCATGGTAATACCACATGTAGCTATAGCCCTGATTGTGACAGGAGAGACTGAAGGAACCAATGAACCGTGTGTCATTAACAATTTATCTACAGCAGTGTGCACATGCATGGTTATATTACCAAGGGAAGGATAGAAGATCGAGGTTCAGGTCCCTAACTGTCCCTGATTTGACCCATCATCCACAACCATAACACTTCATAATACTTCCTGGATGGGGATGACCCGGGCTCCAGTGGATTTTTGACCTCACCCCCTACCAAAGAACACCCCTTGTACCCCCCAGCAGGCAAACCAGCCCCTCAGGTATATGGCCCAGTCACCCTCACTGAGTCGCACACATAAGGGCCATTGTCCAAGTCTAGGGGAGACCATGCAGGGCAAACATGCTAGATACAGTGAGGGACTCTGTACTCATGCCATCCCACACTTACCCCTCACTGGGAGAAGGGAAACAAGGCATTGTTGACTTTCTGCCAGTGTCCCACATGCCCCCATCCACACTGAACTTGATGAATCAAGCCAGTGAGCAGAGACATAGTGCCATATGTCGTGTCCGTGTCCACGGAACGTGGCAGGATTCCATCCACACGCACGCACACGGCAAAAAGTCTGCTCGGCTTGGCTCGGCGTCTTAGAGGCAAGTCCTCGAAAAAACAATGCCACGTACAGAACCGAGGCCAGAGAGTGAGAGAGAAAAAATTTCTTCCGGGTGGCAGCCAAATGACTTGTAATTCCCTTGTATTATTTCTAGGTCTAAGAAGTATTTTTTCTTGTGTTACATTGGCCTGTCAATGACAAATAGAATCAATATTGTATTGGCGTGTGTCCTTGCAGTAGTACGCTGGTGTCAACCACCTTGTGTCTGACAGCACCGAATTCTTCAGGATAATCCGCGTTTACGCCCGAATTGTGCCAAGAGAAACTGACACAAAACGACGGGAACAAAAGCAATAATTCGAGCACAAGAATAAATATTTAATGACTGGATAAGACTTTGGGGGCGTGAGTGTCCACTGTCCATGTGCGTGGGGGGTATATGTTCCACTGATGCTGGATGGTCGAGGAGGTCGGAGAACTTTAGCTGTCCACTACCAGGTTTTACTGAAGTTTGCATGGCATTAAAATTGACACACATTATGACCTCTACAGTTAGTTGGAGGTCAAACTGGCTCTCACCACCTCAATATTAAACATCCCGTCCCTACAACTCATCATCTGCACCGGTCACCTGGCAACAGGTAACCATGGTAACCAGTACTGACACCCACAGATTAGTCAGTGAGGTAGCAGTTATCTAGGTGTTTATAAACAGCAGATTTAGCTAATGCTGTCCACTGCTCCAAGAGTTTTGCAGCCATTAGTCTCACATGTGCCATCTGGACCGAGGGTGTGACCCCATCAATGGCCATCAATACAGAAACTGGCTCGACTATAGCATGGTCAATGTAATGGGTTTATTATTAGTTTATATCAAGATGATATTTGGTTGATGTCAACTTTACCCATGGTCACTGTGATTGTCGGTGGGGTCTAAAGGGTTAAATACAGGTTGCCATGGTTACAATATCCTAAGCATGGATGTCTCAGCTAGGGTCGGTGGGGTAAGTTTGAGAGGTAATTTAGAACGTATCCCATGACAACAGTGACATGGAGACTATAAACACCTTACTGCCAGTAACCCCTCCCGCCCCCATGCATGCACCCCAGATCTTGGAGTGTGATCCTGTTTAATTGCCTGACTGTTTGACACTCCCCTGGCTGTATCCATGCCAGAGATCCACCTCCATCCATGTCTAATGCTTTTACGATGGACTAATCCCTGATTGGACAATATTTACGGTTGCTTTCACACAGAAGAACCCATCTGTTTACATTGTCACCGAGCCTCGGTGGTTTGTTTTTATTTACAGCTCGCCAAGTGTGAGAGGGAATCCCAGCTTTTTTACCACAACACTCTTTTTTAGATTGGGGAGAACTGGCATGTTGTGGGAAGGGAGATTTCACCATATAAACACAATTACCTGTAATCTTGATAGTTGTACAACATAGACAAGAAGCCTGTGGGAGACAGCATGATAGAGACACACATAATGGATCCTACTGTGTTTGCATCATTAATCAGGATAGCTGAAAATTGCCCTCTGATAAACCTTGATTGCATTCTACTCTGGCCACTGAACAAGTGTAAACAAAATTCCACAAGATCATCTTCTTAATTCAGGGCAAAAATGTATGGCATGTCATTGACACATCACCTCAAACTGCTACTATAAATCCATTTTTGGGGGGCTTTGGTGCGATTATTTTTCAAAATGTCAATTTTCAGGGGCAATATACTATGTAGTTATAGTACCTGTAACTGTATAAGCAACTAAAAATTTCAGTTAAAACTTCAGTGGCTCTGCGGTGAAGTAACACTTTATGACTGGGTGGAGGCTGGATTAATGATCATTTTATAACTTGGAATAGCCCACACAAAACAAAATCTACCGCAGGATTACTGGCATCAAAATTTAAGGGTCACTTTTATGGCACCAGTTGGGTGATAAACATTGTACCAAAAATATTCAGGAACCAATTTCAGGAAGTTATGTTCTGGGTCGCAAAAGTGGCATAAAAAATGGATAAAATATTAAGATAACGAGAACAAAATACTGGCAGTGCCAGTCTTGGGTAATTAATTATTCAGGTGACTAATTGACAACTGTAAACATGCTGTTATATATGTCCCGGATCTCCCCCTGATTCTCATATAACAGGGGAAACCGTGGTAACAGGATGACTAACTAATTGGTCCCCAGTGGACAGGCGGACAACCCAGAGACAGACGGACGAACACGAGGAAGACATCCGAGGGCACACAATGGTACATAGAATCATCTGATGGGATCCAGAATTGTTCTGGATACACAATCAGGATCAGACATGAATACCTGGGGGATATCTGTGTTAAACTGTATCATAGGCTCCAGTAAATTAGTCTAATGAGCCTTGGGGGCAACTTGGCAGATCTGCCTGGGGGAACTGTAGCTCGAGGAAGAGAAAGGGGGGGGGGGGGGGGTATGGTAGTATGGAAACAGTTCAGTAGATTGACCAAGCTTACAATTGTTTGGGAACTGACAAAATTAGGTTTTAATCCAATTATTCAATTTCTGGCCTCATTTAGTGCCCACAGTGGACATATCTCCATGGAGACGGCACTGATTGGGGTGAGGAGTTGTCAAGTGTGACCCTGTCACTAGGAGTATGCTCACCTGGGCCAACAATCCGACATGGTGTCTGGATCAGGGCTTGGGGCACCACAAATTTTCTACATGTACATTGATTAATGTCACGGTATGGCTGATTTAATCTCCACACAGTACAACTCAATACTGAAATACATTGTGTAGATGCTGCATGATTCATGTATTTGTGAATGTTCACCCACAGGGTATGCCAAGATTTATAATTACATATTTTGGTCGAGGTCACAAGTCAGAAGTTTGTTGCAAGGTGTTTATCCCCAGAATTTCTTGTGTTTCCTCTGCACACACCTGCCCAGAGATGCACTTGTAGGCTGTTTTACATATCCTGTCTGGTCTTGATTACCATAGACATGTGTTCAAAAACAATGGCAATTAATTTTGGAAAACTCCAAGAATTACACTTGTCATTCTGTTTTTTCCCCTCTAACAATTGGCCCTAAAAAAGATTCATCCCTACTGTTACATGTCTCATGAACCCCCCATGGATTCAAGTAATAGGTGAAAATTGGCATTAAACCATCACCAAAACACATATCTATTCATCAATGCTACACTTATCCTTGCATCTCCAATACACATGTTCTCACCTTTATTAATGCATATTAACAGGGAGACAACAAAGGCCGGACAATAGCTGGAAGATGTGCCTCCCATTATCTGGCCTGGTGGGTTTTGTGCTGGTGTGAGGTTGGTGGGGGGTTCTTGGGGGGAAAGGGTGGGAAGGAGAGAAGGGGGTCTATGTTGCCTAGGAAGGGTTGCTAAGTGAAGATATCTGTGATGTAACCAAGACTCTTTAGACGAGTGTTAGATAGAACAAGCTGAGGACCACCTAGGCATGCCGCAATTGTTCTTGGCTCTCAGCATTTGTCAAGGATAATTGTCAAGGATGCTAGGTGATGAAGGGCACAAATATGGGAGGTGTGGGATAAGTTTAACTTCAAGTACCTGAATAAATTAGTCAAAGGGAAAGGACAGTGTGAAAATTGTTGAAGCGTGAAACCCTTCCCTTGAAAACACAGCAAGACATGGAATGATTTCACAACTCTGTCTTAAATAGGTGATGTTGTCTCAAGCTTAGCAAAGTAATGGGATTCTGGGTTGTCTTTTGTCTTTCCAACCTCTTGCCAAAGTACCAAATCAGCAGAATTTTGGGGTGAGGTGGCTGGATGTGACTGGTCATGCTGACTCATACTCACCAAGTCATCATTAACGACTCATCAGAAAACTTCTACTCATACATGATGAATATGTTTTTTTTTTTCAATTATCGATCCATATTATTTAGCTTAATTTGATATTCCAAGAAAAGTTTTAAGATGTGCATGAACACAACATTTACAGTAGTAGTAGTTTATTGACATAAATAACAAAATTTTTGCACATCATAAACAGCAAAAGTACAAGTATTTGATCAGTGACCATGGCAACCATGGTAACTGAGTTACACTCCGAGGCAGTGCCCCCATCTCTCCCCATAGACCCAAGAAGACGTGTGATCACCAACAGTATCATATCACAACGACATATGTGGCCTCCTTCACACATGAACACCTGAGAGCTGGTGCACTCTACAGAAGGAGTGAATACAATGGTCAGTGGGGACTGATGCTGACCCCTAGGGCCAGAAATCACTTGACTTACAGCTCGACTGACTTCTTACAACCTTATCTTTCCAGTCCATTCCTGCTCACCTGACCAGCACCAAACTTTCCGCAGCATGGACAGGAACGCAATGGGCAAGATGACGCAACAACCGGTCAAGATATACTGGTATCATGACGGCCAAGGGTCAAGATACGATCAACGTTTAGGTCTATAAGAGTATCGAGGTCCCCTGAGCATCAAGCTTCATTTAGCTGAGATGGAAGACAGTGACCCAACTACAGTATACATCAGCTCCTATCTGCCATCTGTGCTTGCGACTTACTTTCTTACGTGACCGAGCACGGACAAAATGTCACACGCTTGCTTTACTCAAAATATTTGGAGGTCTAATTGCCAAAACAATGACCACTCTCACAATCTGGCTCAATTTCAGTGTTTAAGAAACTGTGATAAATCCTGTGATACTGTCACCAAGTCAGTAATACTCTGAGTACCTGTCGCATCTATTGATAGAGATCATTCAGGCCAAGCTATCTATGGCAAAGGAACAATTTTAAAACTTGATCACAACAAGTACCTGACCTGAACTAAGGGCTGTAAAACCATGGCAATCTCAGTAAGAATTCCATGTTATATGCAGGCAGCCACAGATGGTGAAGCCTGGAAGTCAGCAGGCACTGATTCAACAGCTGTCATTTGAAACTTGCGGCGACTTCCACCTTATAATACTGGGCAGAAACTTTGTGGGTCAGAACTTGACAAAAGTAGTCCAAGGGCTGTTCCTGACTTGTTTGGTCCTGTCCTTTGTCAGTGAATCATGTTCTACTTAGGACAGGAAACTCCACAAGTGAGGGAAGTCATCAGCCTAGAAGATTACATCGGAGGCTTTGTGTAAGTCACCCTCGTAACCCGTCTCCTAAGGTTACTGTTATGGTGGCAACCCTTCTGTTCCCTTCCTAGCCATCACAAAATGTTCTACTAACTGTTGCCTGCAGTATTTCCCTCCAATGAGACACTGAGCTGTGACTGGAAATTTCCATTCACAAACAGAATGGTGCTCCCAGGTAACCTCAGGAAGTAGCCTGCTGTCTGGGAGCCAGGGGACACTCAACAGAGTTACAGACTTCAGCACTACGCTTGCTGTCCAAGGTTATGAAATACTTCCTCCAGTTACCCAAGCTTGGGGAAAGGTTATGAACTTCAAAGCTCAGCATGCGCTTTTATTTTTTCAACACAGCAGATAATAATTTCACTGGCATATCCAAAGACCAGGAAACCACGAGTACAGTTATGTACGTAAACAAGGTGGTCAGGCCTGAAATTACGAGCAATTATATTCATAACGTTCACAGTTTTACTTGATGTTGTCCAAAACTCTTGTATTTCAAAGTCTTACTTTCAAGCAACTAAGTCTCAGGAAATAGCAGAAGGCATGATGCAATGCTGCAGTGACCAGGGGTAAACCGACCCAGCCACAGACAATAAGCTGGTCAGTATGCTGGGGAATCCCCACCTGGGAAATACCCCAGATGCTGACTGGGGCCTTTCTTTTACACCCTAGCTGTAAACAAGCCTCCCCAGCTGTCTGACTTTGGTAACAGAAAACTTTAATTGATCACTGTCCCTAGTGAAAACGTGACTAAAGTCCGTATAATCTGCAAAATTAAAAGTTTAGCTTACTGGCGTTGAGACTTGGAAATTTGAAATTTCGAAAGAAAGGGTGATGGCATCTTGGAATGATGACGCCAAACTGCTCAAGTTTCTAGTCATAGTGTTTACCAAACGTAATCGGATAGCCATTATATAATTTGACTTATGACCTTGACTTTTGAATTTACTAAGGTGGTATTGTCTGTTGACGTTTCTCATCATATAAATCAGAATTTTGGCAAACATGAAGCAAGAAGCGACAGCAAAAATATAAGTAGCAGATTCAGCAAGCACGTCGTGTTAATGATCTAAATAAATATTTGTGAAATTTAATGTTGTTGAGTTATGACTGGAGAATTTTTCATATTTACGCCACACAAATAATCTCTCGTTGGACAAATATCCTGATGAACACCAGTGTTTGCCGACTCTCTCGGTTGCATCCAAGCGGGCGGAAAATGTGAGGCGGTGTTCGGCATCTCCGATCATGCGTGTCCATCATCAATGACTTGCTGAATGCACAGTATTGATCTACCTCAGTAAACACACACACATACAGGCACACAGATCTCATATTTGGGTCATTGACCATGAAGGCTACCAGTAATCCTGAGATGATTATGCAGATCAATATGCAAAAACAAATTTGGAAGTCGAAGACCAATGACCCAAAAACGGAAGTTAAAAGAACAATCGTTGTACCGTGGCCAATGATGTTCCCACATGGAACTGAAGTGCTTGGCATTACTCATGAATATTCATATGTATTGGGGCCCTGGAAACTGGATACATAACTGTTCCTTAGCATATGGTGCTCTGAAGCTATGTCATGATCTAAAATGATCAAATTTGGAGCCTTTCTGCAAGAAATCTTCAAATATGAAAGGCCTACATAATTTGTTGTTAGTGTACTTCAAACAACATGAAGCTTCAAACATTCCAGAACACAGTCTTTGGGAGGGAATAAATTATTGTTTACCAATTAGGACATGTGCTCTTATTGGGACCAATGCCCACCTCCAAGGAAATGGCTATGATTGCGATTAATATTTGATTGAATATTAAACACACAAATTGAAAGAACACAGTGGATGATAATAACAGAACACATTTGTATGATTGTATGTCATATAAAATATATAATCACAAGGTAGAAATTCAGTATCAAACTATTGCAATATGCACAACATTATAATAATTTATTCAAAAGGTTTACTTTATTGGAGACAAATCTAGTTTTTATTAGACGAACACCCCAGTGGACATCCCTGGAAGCCCTATCAGTTTATGTTAATTTCACTACTCTCCAGCCGTGGGATATACCATTATCATTATCAGTGGCTTGGTCATCCTTTGAAGCACCTAGAACTGACCGTCCTATCTTATATGGTCAGTGTTTATCATGGGCGGCGTGAGCGCGGGGCTGTGACAGAGACAATAGCAGTAACAACGGTCAGGAAGTGACATGGTACGCCTTGTAGGGCAGGAGAATAGCACTGAATTACTTGAAAACTTCCATGAAAATGACTATAAATTCCTTCAATAACAAACACAGTGATGTTCCATAGAAACCCAACTAAGGCTGTTACTGTGGGCTGCCAAAATGAAAGGCTTTCTAGACAAATATCTCCCTTTCCACGGCCATTGAAAGAAGAGCAGTAATGAGTGATATTGCCCTGTAGCTCTTGTCTGGAAGGGTGTGATATGAAGCTGTTATATCACACAGGGTTGGACATTTTGTAGGGGTTAGTGAATGGCTTCTGGTAATAGGAGCCTGATTTGTGTGCTGGCCACACATGGAATCCTGCTCAGCAATGGTCATGTCCAGTTATTTATGTGCATAAATATTCCACGTTGTCCACACTGTTATAAGTTACGACCATTAATTATTGTCGCACTCCATTCAACACTCGGCTCGGTAAACTAGCCTGACTGGACGGTGAAGGCAATTTCAGAAATGAATACCAAAGATGTTCCGTCCTGAGAGTAAAGAAGCTCAGATTGTGAACTATGTGAACCTGAAATACTTTTTATTCGAGTCACATGTAACTTTATATAACATACTTGAGGAGTAGCTCATTCCAGCCCGTTATTTATTCTGGTCATTGATGAATGAATAGTTATATGAAAAGGATCTGCAGAAGATCTCTGACCAATAATACAAGCTATAAAGACTTTATTGTCCGAGGCTGATCAATATTTGATCTATCGTGTGAAGAACACCTACACCGCTCTGTGTCGACACAAAGACGGCTATCCTAAGTATTCTTCATTTGAAATACATGTGGATCATCGTAGAGGCGTGCATTGGAAGCCGAGGAGGTGCTCAATGGGACTAAGCATTCCCAAGCCACTGATCCTGAGTTCCCTGGTATTGAAGGCAGAGCAAAGCCAAAACTACAATAGTGTTTACCAGCGAAAAATATATACCAACAAACAAGTAAACATTTGAGGTATTCAAGACGGCACAATCTAAAAGTGACAACAATGCCTGTGTCTAAATATGGCAAAGTCTATGTGTGTTTATATATTTCAGAGTTATTTGCTATGTTGATTCTAGTCCAAAAGACAGCCTCTGCACCTCTCTGTACTTTCTAAGGACAGACGGTTCACAGAATCATTCCACATCCAATGAACCTTGACTGAGTTGATAGGGCAGATATTTGGCTATATTTCATGTGAATGTCCGACTGCAGTGATGTGTTTTGATGAATATTATGACAAATGTCAAACAAGCACAAAAATAACTTCAAGCAGCAGTGCTGCCACCTGCAGGCAATGTGCCCAGTCTGACCAACAGGTGGAGCCACTGTGTCAAACTTGCATATGTGACTGACAAATTCCAATCAATGACGGAAATTATTGACACATCTTTAGAAATCACTCATAAAATCATTGCCGAGTCTCAAATACATACCGTATTGGTCCTAATAGTAGCACGGCGAGCCAAAGCAAGACCTCCTGCAGCAGCGCGCGCAAACATGACTTCAAACTTAGGGTCAAAATTAGGAAAATCACTGAATAATACAGCTATAGCCTTCAATCCCCTTTATTATGATTCAAATAGCATAATTATGTGGATTAGAACACTTCAAGATCTTATAAGAAAGATATTAGTTCAGTTACAAGGTTACAAAAATCGAATATATTGGGGGAAAAGAGGGGGGCGCTCTACTATTAGGGCGCGTGCCACTATTAGGACCAATACGGTAACTCTTCTTGGAAATATCAAGAATAATATGAAATTATTTAGTTCATTTGATGAACAGTTTCATCCTGCTGAGTACACAAAGAAAGCAGGAAAGGCTGTTTTTTTTTTTTTTTTTGGTTTGGACTACATAGATGTCTTGATAACTTGGCTCTGAATATCCTTTCTCTAGAGAAATGTCTATGATTACCAAAAGGAAGCTCATAATTAGCGACAATTAATGACTTCCCAAACGAGTAATAACTTCTACATGGGCGATCCTATGAAAGTATTACATGTATCCACATTCTGTGTCAATTGGTATAAAATCCTTTTTTAAAGTAGAGTGCGGGTGGGTATAAAGTTCAAGTTGGATAGGTGCAGAAGTCTCCAGGTTTGAGAGGTCTCCGTAAGTTCTGGAGCCAGGATTTTCTGTACAACAATCACTTGGAGGAAGTCGGCTCTTCCTATGCTAATTGGCCTGGAATGTGGGCAGACTTCGGTTTTATAATGTAGCTTGTTACAAGGAAAACGGAAAATATGTTCCAAGGTCAAGGCCATCTTTAAGCTTTGTCGGCTGTATTTAGACAAAAATATTCATCACTTCAAAAGCCGATCCCTCAAAAATATGTCAATGAACAAAACTGAAATCATGTGACAAGCACAGTTAGACTAGTGACGCCACAGTTGTTTTTATGCGGCTGAACACAAAAGACACAAAAGCATTTGTTTCATATTTTTTGTTTTGTTTTGTAATCCAACTTTGAATTTTCTGAAATAGGGAAAATGTGAATAAGCTCATCAAAATGATAAGAAATGATTCAAATTTGAGTAGGGGCACATGTACTGACTCTCAAGTGGTATGAGTGACAGTAGTCACTGGTCAGGACACCTCACCGTTCAATCTGAGCTTGTCAGGTTCCTGGACTGGGTCAATGAACACTTACCAGTCCACGTGTGTAAGGGAGATTTATTACCAGTATACACAGTAGCCACGTGAAGTCAGAGCCTAGGTATGCCTCTCATGAAATGCTATATAATCGGTGATAATTCCACGCTTGGATCGAACTGCTAGCGTCAATCAGTCATTGATTTATTGGCACTCCACATGCCTGGCGTGAATTACGACAAGTGTGAGATTCCTTGCTTACTATGTGCTCTTGTAGAATGTCAGCATTTACCGAGTTACTACCGCTAGAGTGTACTAAAACTTAGGTGACACTGTCACTTCAAAAACATAATCGATAATGTTTTTTCACCTGACGAAATATATTACATGCAAGCGATATACATTCAAGTGTATATGAGTGCAAAAGTGAGACATTACAGGAGTTTGATGACATTATGGTAATGTTCATGGATAGAACCTGTTCAGATTGATCAGTACTGTTGAATTTATGATGTAACGAATCATCTCGGTTGTGTTCTTTTTCAAGGACTTGTGTTTACCTTTTTGTTTATCTCTATTGCTTGAAACATGATGCAATTGGTGTAATGCGAAGTATTTTCAACAAGGACTATGGAAATATTGGCCCCCTAGGCCACACCAATTTATAAAGTTGGTCTATGGATTTTTGTCCGAAAAAAATCGTACGTGGGAGCGAATTTTTTTTACATTTAATAATAAATTTTCTGTCTTTGGAATATTTCACTTCAAAAATGGTACGAGCGATATATTTTTTTTTACTAATAATTTCTGTCTTTGGAATTTAGATTGCCAAAATTCGTGCGAAGGATTTTATTTTGAATAATAACTTATGTATTTGCCGCTGATTTTGGTATTGTATTCGACCGTCATGACCTTATAAAATCAAATTGGCCAGTTTAGCGGGAAAATAGGATCATTTAAATCAATTATAACATGTTCTTTCCTCTGTTAACCCGTCTACATTTATATATCTAGGCCGTATGGGTAATTTCTGGTAGATGAACAATTCAATATGTATTCTGTGCCATTTTTCACAGTAAATAGTTTAGAAATTTGTGAACGATTTTCAATGTGTCATGTTGAATTACATGTCTTGTCATGTTTATGATTTTTGTCTAAATTTACGCAAATTATTGCAGTATTATTGAGTAAAACTCCGAACTGTCTTGATGTATTCAGATTACTATAGTTGGAAATATAGACCTATGAGTTACAGAAGAATTATCTATCGCAAGAAACTATTGGTTAAGTTCTGGAAAATTTTTGGTATTGTGATATATTCTGTTAAAATCACGTATATCAACATACACTGGCGGATTCAGGGGGGGGTGCACCCGGCGCGCACCCCCCTATTGGGCCGTGAAAAAAAAGAGAAAAAGAAAAGAAAAAAAGAGAGAGCAAAAAGAAAAGAAAAAAGAGAGAGCAAAAAGCTATAGAAAATGTGGGTATGCACCTATGTAACGAAATATGAGTGTAATTTTCTTCGTTTGATATTTTTGACCGGGAGGGGGGGGGGGGGGAGCGGAGGGGGGGGGGGTAGAGCCCCACAATATATTTTCAACAAAAAAATCTGTGACTCAGAAATATGTTAAGGTGCATTACAGCGTTACATAGGCCTAACATTCGTTGGTCAATAATTATGCAATTGAGTGTTATTAACCATGAGTTCTTCAAGTTATATGACATATGATATGTAAAGTGACAATGAGTAGTTTTGGGATAAATAAATTTAAATACCAGCAATATTTACATGCATGTGTGGAATGAAAAATACTCAATACAGCGTTACATAGGCCTAACATTCGTTGGTCAATAATTATGCAATAGTGTGTCATTAATCATGAGTACTGCAAGTTATATGACATATGATATGTAAAGTGACAATGAGTAGTTTTGGGATAAATAAATTTAAATACCAGCAATATTTACATGCATGTGTGGACTGAAAAATACTCAATCAGAGCCAGAGAGAGCTCAGAATCAACCACAGAACATGGAAAAAGCTCTGGCTTCTGGGGCCCTTGAGCGGGCCCCAGACCCCACGCCGTGTAAGCTACCACCTATCCACCTAACTTCGCTCGGTCGCTTCACTCCTCTAACCAGCTTGCCACCCCCCCCCCCCCCCCCCCCTCCAATAATAAATCTAGTCCGACACACTTGACTTCATACTGAAACTGTCATTGAATATACACAGGGGATACTTTTGTATCCCCCGAACGTTCGTCGGATACTATGGATTTGTCTTCGTTGTGCCGCCGCCACGTCCGCGTCGCAGACACTTTCTTGTGAACGCTCTACATGTTGCAAATCTTAACAGATTCTGATAATTTTTCATACAGACACATCTTATGGTAAGATCCCGACACCAATCGATTTTGGTTGCCATAGCAACCAAATTGGCCGATTGGCGACACCGTTTGTGCTCAAATTAGCCTGTTTAACACACATGGCTTGTGAACGATCTACAGATGGGAGTTTTCAATGAATGATGATGAAATCGCACAGACTCGGAGAGAAAGACCCTCACACGAAACCTGTCGTTTTTCAGAATGATTGAATAAATATTAACTAGTTAACGGACTAACTTATTACAACCATTAAAATACAGACTTGAACATCTGTGATCAATCCAATAACCTGTACTAGGACAACAAATATCACTGGATTCTTGTTCAGAATAGAGAATTGATGTTTTTATTGAAAACAGATCGATATTATCGAATAAGTTAACCTTAATTTTACTAGTTAGGTCTATTATTGACCACAATTTAAATAGTTAAGATGAGAAACATTTATTATTAAGCTCAACAAGGCGAAGGTTTTGTCCAGTACAGATTTCATGAGTGCAACCGAATAAGTTAACCTTATTATTACTAGTTAAGTCTATTACTGACCACAATAAGAATAGTTAAGACAAGAAATATTTATTATTGGGCTCAACAAGGTAAAGGTTCTGTCCAGTTGAGATTTTATGGCTGTAACCAAATAAGTTAACATTATTTTTGCCAGTTAAATCTATCATTGACCTCAATAATAATAGTTAAGACGAGAAACATTTATTATTGAGCTCAACAAGGTAAAGGTTTTGTCCAGTAGAGATTTCTGGGTGTAACCGAAAACATTAACATTATTTTTACTTGTTAAGTCTATTATTGACCATAATAAAAAATAATCAAGACAAGGAACATTTATCATTGAGCTGAACCAGGTAATTGGAATTTCACATTCAAATCTAATTTGGAACATATTTGGGGTGAAAATAGACCTTTTTGTGAAAACATTGATCTGGCTCCAATTTTGTCATCTTGAAATGCAGTTTTGGTCAACTTTTACTTTGAATTTCAACCTGAAACCAAGTTTGGCACATATTATGAGTTGAAATATAACTTATGGTGAAAAATTCGATTTGACTCCAATTTCGTCTTCTTGAAATGCAGTTTTGGTCAACTTTTAGTTTGAATTTCAACTTGAAACCACGTTTGGCACATATTATGAGTTTAAATATACTCATAACGAGGGAAAGGTACTTAGAAACTTAGGTGAAAAGTTTGATCTGGCTGTAATTTCGTTATTTTATCGAACATGTCGAAATGGAAATTCATATGCAGTGGTTTGAGTGGTGATGTTGAATTCGACCTACAATAAATCTTGAAAGATCAATGCAGCAATTTTGGTAGAAAACAAAACAGTTGTGGATTAAGATTTTACATTTCTGTGGTAAACTTTTTTAGCCCTTGCTCTAGTTTTTCACACTTATCACTAATATATTTGGGGCAACAGGGATGATAGGGCTATGGGGGATACACCCAAGCGGTCGTAGGCGACCGGAAGCGTCTAGTTTATTTTTTTTCATTTGTTACAGACAGGGTTCTTTATAAATCTGGATATAATTCTGGATGTCAGCATAGCTTGGAAGATCGTATCTTTATTATTAAATGATTGACCATCACCATGTCTGGTGCATAAGAGCCTTAAAACAGCCTTAGAATGGTAGGACTATCAGACCTTCCTTTCTTTGAAAATCTATCCTTCATTTACAACAGAACTAAGCAGACTTCTAAAGTAAAATTCCACTTATTGATTTCACAAGGTTCAGTTGTAAAATACACCTTAGAAACCATCTCCGAGAAACTAAATTAAAAAAATATTTCGGGGGCGTACGGCCCGAACCCCCAGACCGCATAAGGCTTCACTCGCTAGTCAGTGATGTATCCTCCATTCACAACAAAAACAGACTCCTAAAGTGAAAATCTACTTAGTGATTTCACAAGGTACAGTTGTAAATACACCTTAGAAACCATCTCAGAGACACTAAATTCCAAAAAATTATCGGCGGGCTCACGGCGCCCCCCAAACCCCCAGACCGCATAAGGCTTCGCTCGCTACGCTCGCTCACACTTTTTCAAGATTACGTACATTTAAGAAGAGCACCCCCCCTATTCAAAAATCCTGGATCCGCCCCTGACATATGCCAGGAAGACCCGCCCGGAGCTGTGCTAAAGGCCCAAAATGCTGACATTTTCCGCTCACAGGTGATCCTGTGTAGTGTTGGCACACAATGATTCAAACAGTTCCTCGGAAAATATCAATACTGGCTCTTTAAATGCGATTTTTGACAACAATTTGGGTGGATACAGACTGTGATTTTTATCTGGGGCAGAAACTAAGTTGTCGATGAATTTTATTATGTCAAAATAGGTGCGGCGATTTTTTTTACCGAAATTTTGAGAATGAATTTTTAGGGGCGGCGATTCCATAGACCAACTTTATAAATTGGTGTGGCCCTACCTGCACATAATACTGCTTGTGAAGAATTATTTGTCTTTGCAATGACCTTGCTTTGAACATAACATTACATAAATAACTGATATTTTGATTATCTGATACCGGTATATCAATTCATGAATTGATGATATTATCATGATTGATATAAACTTCCGATCGCGCTGATTGTAAGTATTGAGCTAAAGTGGCTAAGTAATGTGTTCATAATTGTGATTGTTTTGGCACCTTCCAAGTTTTGACTTCCGGTCCACAGTGCCAAAGAACCTTGCCCCAAAAATCTGTGCCACGCGCCTGCTGGGAAGTGATATATTGAATGATAGTCCTGATCAATAAACTGCTTCCTAACAAACGTGTCACATGAAACTTGCATCGTTTCGAGAAATTTGTGGCCTAGAAACAGTTTATATCTTTTATTGGAAACATTACTGATTCCTATATTTCTTTTCAATCTAGACAACATTTCTTCTCTCAATGGTCAATTTTGCTTAATCGTTATTAAGTCGAAAACTAGGTATTTTGGAATATAAAAGCACTCATATTTTTCACCCCTCCATTGCTGCCACAGGTAATACATTATTCATTATTACGTTACATTGAACAAAGCCAGTCAAATGATTACGAGTGTAAAATTTGGAGTAGAACCTGCTATATGTCGACAATACTGCTATCATATTTCCCATTGTACATGATGTCTGCCCCATTGTTGTCAGATCTAGTGCTTACTGTCACAGCCTTGTACATGATTTTCATCATAAAACACCAAAACAGCAAATCACTACATACAGAGATCCCTGTTGGTGTAATTAACTAGACGAAACTTTCACTTTGTATAGCCGTGGGATATACACAAACACACCATGTGAGGTGGTCGGTTTTTGGGATGGTGTGGGTGTGGAATCCAGAAATTTTTAACTAGCATTCATAAAGATTCTGTTGCATAATGTACAGTAACACATTATAACTGGGCCGCTGACTTATGGAAAATTCTTTGCACTCTTTTGTTTTTATTTATGGACGAACCTGTTTAGGCTTTTGAACAAAATGTTTTCTTCTGTGGTTTATTTACTTGCAATTGTTACTTTACTTCAGGTTTTATTGCTCAGCTACAAATATATGTAAATACAAACTGTAACCGCTGGCTGTTTGCTTATATTTACTGTTGTGTAAAGATTTTTCACAACACTGTGTTAAATTTCACCAGTACGTAATTACATTGCGTGGGGTCCACTTTTTGCCAATTTTTCAACTTTTGTCCCGTGCTGTATATATACATGTATAGACATTTTCTGTTCTCACATTTTCCCCATTCCACTACTTTTGTATCAATTTCCTAGTGAAATCAGAATTAAATTTAATGGGATGCAGTTGGGAAATCCAATTTTCATGTATCATCAAGATTTTATCAATAACAAACATTACCCAAATTTGAAGAAGATGTTACCTCGCTGTCAGATGACAAGATAGGTAGTCTAGTGTCACTGAGCTCATACACTTAGCATCGGGTGACTTATTTACAAATTGCTGATCACCAGCCATTGAATAAAAACATTCTAAATCTCAGAAGTCAAAGTGGAATAGTGACATATAACCTCCCAGTTTACCCTCAGACATTAAATCTCTGGCCCTGGGGCACAAGACCCCAATGAGAGCGGTACCATCTTCCGACCAGCCACTAACCTGTAATCTTACAGCCCAGAGAGAACAAATTGGCCCCATTGGCTGCTTATACATTTGTAATTTATATGTCAGTGTGGGAAAAGAGCAATACAATTGGAATAGGCTTTTCCTCTTCGCCCTGATCACCGAGTTACATTTCTTACAGGCAAAGGTACCCTCAGGAAGCATAATGTTCCGATATATAACATCATGAGGGACTTCACCTCTCATCGCGACACACAGAACATGAAAACTACAATGTTACCTTGATTACTGATACTTGTAACTACTAGGATGGGCCAAAAACAGATACATTGTACACTGGAAGGAATGTCCACGATATCACTTGGCCGGACCACATCAAATGCTCTTTTATGGTCAAATGCTGGTGATAAGATGTTGAGATCGCCCCTGATAAACGTAGTGGTCACCATTGGTGTCATGTCACCACTCCCAAGTTAGTGTCGGCCACCGGCGATATCAGGC
Source organism: Terebella lapidaria (assembly GCA_949152475.1). Taxonomy (NCBI): domain Eukaryota; kingdom Metazoa; phylum Annelida; class Polychaeta; order Terebellida; family Terebellidae; genus Terebella; species Terebella lapidaria. The sequence goes on from OX424558.1 coordinate 14,588,034, forward strand.
AGCATACCTTCTCATAAACTACAAATTAGCTGAGATGTTGTACAACATACATGTACGACTTGTATAAAGTACAAGTGACCAAGAACAAATCAAGCAAGATTCTAATGTTGCTAAGTTTGGAGACCGTGTTATTAACCCCTACTTCAACATACTCAACGTGACCTAATTATGTGTGCTCATTACGTGTTGCTTCGGTTGACAAAGGAATTCTCAGTATCCATAATTGAACCAGTAAGTTACGATCCAATTATTTTCAGAATCATACCTGGCTGTTATGTCTGGTGGCGATTTTTTGTCAAGAATTCTAAATGGATCAAAAAACAATGGCTAATTATTTTGGACACAGGTAACCATGGTAACTGATATAGGTAAAGTCTGATCGGTAATCTGAGTTCTCTGGCAGGAGAATGTAGATCAGACCTGATGCAAGTGATTAGTGTAGACTGATTGTAGATCAGGTGTGATAGGGAAAGATCATAGATCTACTGGTGCCCAGACTGGGGACAGGAGCCAGGGACATATATCACAGCCTGTAGATGTGGGACTGAGATAGCTGGAGATGTATGGGGGTATTCTGGAGCAGGTCCCGGGGAGTCACTGGGGCAGGGGGTCTCCCATTGTGGGCTGGATGGGTAGGTTGTGGCTGTCACCACGGCAACAAGGGGCAATAAATGTCAGCGCCTATTTCCTGGCTATTACCAGCGAAGATCTGGAGCTGATTGAGTTCATGGGTTCCGCTTACCTCCGCTTGCAAGGTGAGAGCCCATGGATCAGTCGTCAGGTGTTGATTGGTTGTTGCATGATGCAGACTTGTCGGTGAGGGTTACAAGTGGGCCCAGTCAGTGGGGGTCACTGCTGGGGGTCGTCATGGATACCCAGTACCCCCTGCCACCCCAGGGTCAGCAGTATTAGGCCAGGCATTGTCACTGCTGTAACTTATTAAGTCATATTTATGGAGCTGGGGATAATGGTTAACCTATCAGTGGGGGTCATATTGCCACGGAAACCAGTAACCTGATTGACTGGTGTATTTTGTGGTGTTCCTGGACTATATCTTCCACAGCAAAATCATCAACATGATCAAGCACCTACCAAATTTTTACATGTTCAGGTTTCAGCCGAAGATGAATTAGATTTTTAGGGAGGAAGGAAGGGTAAGAGAAGGGTATAGATCAGTAAAAGAAACTGACAAGACAAATATTTGTGTTACGTAGACAACTTGAGGTAATAGTTCGGCGAATGTAATTGTGTTGTAAATAGATTTAAAAACCTACGTGATAAAACATTCACTGTGACAAAATTCCACTGTTACGACAGGTATCGTGTTTGACGGTGCTACAATTGGGGTGTAGCGGAGATGTGAGCTATAGCGATGGTACCAACGATTACCAGGCGCTTCAGCCCGTCCGCTGGATCAAATGCTCAGTGTCGGAGACTTTTATGTGAGACGCTGACAAGCGGTGGAGTCTGTCTGGGGGAGGTCCAGTGACTGTTTTGTGGGGGTGGGGGGGGGGGGGGGTGATGTGGCTAAGGATACAAAATCATCAACAAGAGAATTTCTAATGAGATTTTTCACTAATTATAGGATGTCTTATATGCTAAACATGCTAAAGAAGGCAGCGATATGTAACGTATATATTCTATAGTAAGACTGCCCTATCCGAATGCACTATTTATCTTGTCGATTATTCAGGTAGGGGGCACAGGAAACGCAAAACTGAATGGCACAATCAGGCCAGAGATTCTTGTACCTTTGTGCTAAGAAACATCGCCACCACAGCAAATTGTAGCACGATTCCTTTTTTTATTCAAGATTCTTGCCTGTAAGAACAAACTGTGTGTTCATTCAAACTTATGAATTCCATAGGCATAAAAAAACATTCAAAATCTTTCTGTTGTTTGTAATTTTGATATATGCTGTCTGCATTCTTAAGAAATTGCTTATCATAGATAGTTTTGAGTAGGTATTCTCAAGCATAAGAACAAAGCTTGAAAATTAAATAGAATATTTGTTTTTTTTCGGTCTGTCTGACAGGATATCTGTTCCTGTACAGTGCCAACAATAGGACATATTCAGGTCAAGTTAAGGAACCATGTTGCTGTATCGTAAACTAATTTTCTTTGCAATAAATCTTTCATACCTCGTTTCATCAAGTTGATTTATCCGAGAATATCTTGAGGGTTATCGATTGTGAATTAACAAAAATTTATAAGCACAGAACATCATACCAGTTTTTATCAATTCAGCATGTCAGTGGCCTGTGACTGCGCAGTTTCCTGGCCAGCCATCTGGAGTTCTGGGTTCAAGTCTGCCTCTCAGCTCTATCCACAGAACGCTAGGGTAAAGAGCCCTGGAATTCTGAGCTGTTGTATGTGAGGTGGATCCGATACGTTATTGTTAGATACATTCTGTATTGAAATTAGATTTTTCTAATTATTCATGTGATGAGGAATTGAGAATGAAGCATTATTTTGAGATAATTATCATGTTGGAGGTGTGGTGTGGTGGGGTGTATGTGGTATATTAGCGGGTAGAGCCTTGGACCGAAGCACTTCTCCCCGCTGTCATGCAGAGCATCATCACTTTACATCAGTGTCCTCCGCTGTGGGACTATCAAAACATTTGTTTACATTTGCTTAGATTCAAGGAAAAAAGACGACTGGAAACGACAATACAAACAGAAGATTCAGTTTAAGTGGGGTTTTACACTGGGTTAAAGGGGGTGTAGGTCATGTACAAATTGAACTGGGGCCAACAGGGGGAGGCAACTTCCTACATCACATCACGTAGATAAGGCGGTGTTGGTGAGTGATATAACTATATATGGAGCAATATATACCGACAACATAAAACCCATGCCATTCTGTTTGTGTTGGGCCTGTCTGGTTAAGTGTAATTTTCCAGCAAGATACAGTCAGTGCATATAGCTCCTTGAAAGGGGAATGCGAAAAATCTAAATTGCATCTGAACTTTGAATCATGATCTTTCATGTTTCAAGTTTTTCTGCCATTTTTTTCCGTCTCCGAACAACTGAAGTCAGATATCTAACAATAGCGCTATAAGCACTGTTGATACTAAGCATGTAGGACCAATGGTCCTGCACAGCAGTCTGTAGGTGTGTAGCTACTCATGTGCTGTGAGTGCAAACAGTTCAAAATACCAGTTAAACACAATTAGTACCAAAGTTCATCAATTATTCCGATACAAGGTCAAGATCACTATGAGAAATACCATATGCCACATGCACAGATATTAGAATCCACTGAGGTATACTTGAAGGTCAAGGTCACTTAGTAAGGACCAATACATACCAAGCATTGCTGGAGCCCATACCTCCAAAACTGAAAGGCTAATATTGCTTCAGGAGTTGACAAGGTCAAGGTCATTAGAAGAAAGCTCACACAACCATTGATAACATTGGTCAGGATTGGAGAGACCAGTTCTAGAATACATAGAACAACAGGTGTCTTGTGAACTTGTGAAGGAGACCGCGACAGACAGAAATAAAACCGTAGTGGGTGGACCTCGGCATGTTCCAAATCACAAAACACGATAAACACAGCAAAAAAGCTTGGTAAGCAATTTTGCATGTAATACAGTTCTTATGTACTTGAGAAACCATTCTATTTGGACTCCAAGACCCTGTTGAAGCTTGATGAAATACAGAAGCACACATATTTATCTGTATTTTAAGCTCTCTCTGAGCAAGGCCACATTATATTACACTGGATTCTCATGGTGTTCAGCAACACAACAACAACAAAACAGGTTTTAATGTCGGAGTCAGTGCAGCCTGAAGTATTTTAGACTGTCGAGACGAAACGAGATGGGAGGGAGGTCGGTACGTGGTCTGCTTCTAACTAACTTCTTTTTGGCACACTTCAGAGCAAAATCATATATTGTGTTCATATTCCTTGAATATCATATTCATATGTCAAATTTTCTTTTGACACACCACATACAAATGTGTGCTTTCAGAGAAACCTATTACATATTTTATTTCTGATATACTAGTATCAGATAGCTGCCTATCAAAATTATTATTTTTTTTTAAAGAAAAGTATGAGTATTAATAGTAGATACAATCATCATAAAATTGATCAGTCATAACTGAAGTATTAATTATCATGATAATGAACAGCCTAAAGCTTTACATTTCCAATGAGACTGTAATGCCTTTAGTTTTTGGCCGTCATGACACCACAATACCACCTCACCTCCCCCCTCCCCCTCCTCTCACCCTACACCCAGAGAACAGCTGAAAATTCTGTCATGTGTAGTTCACAGAAGCTCCACAGGGGGAGCCACCATATGGGAGCAACAGGTTGCTGCAGCACCAAAATTTTCCACTGCAGGATTGGCATAGGAAGCTGCTGGATTAAATGTTGACGATACTAATTTGCTGCATTATTAATATTATAATGTATATTGCTAATTAACTAGACATAAAAGCCTATAGGCTTTGTGGCATCCCCCAATTTTTCTTTTCTTTTCTAATGGTGAAACTTGACTGTTATTATAATACATATACCAGGATTATTGAACACAGGTGGGAGTGAGAGTTCAAATTATAGCAGTTGCTCACTAGACAAATGTCCATCAGATATTTGTTTTAATCTCAATAGGTATTAAATGTACAGACATGACAGACATTCATAATACAAGCAAAAAGGAAATTATTCTGGGTTCTGACTAAGTAAAACAATGATAATTTGGTCACTGCATGTGAAATACAGCTAGAAAACAAAACAATGCATGTAGTTTCATCCAGATAAACACAGTGCTGTTTTAACTGAATACAATGAACAATTGACCGGCAACCAAGGCCCAGGCAGACCTTCAAAGCTGTTATCTTCAGTTTGGGTCATCATTATATAACCACCTATTGTTTTCTTTAGAAAGGGAAGGAGGGCATTGTTCCAACTTGTTGGTGTTAGTATAGTAAACTGGGGTGAGGGGACAGGAGAGGGGGGGGGGGGGGGAGGAAGAGGGGCAGTGCATACAAGTCACTGATACATTGCTACATTCATATGCAGATTAGACTGGCTGACAGTGGAGGTGGGGGAGGGAGAGAGGGGGGGGGGGGTATTGCCTTATCACAGGCATTACTGAGCAGGGCTCTCATATACTGCACTGGCTGAGAGGGCAGAGCCTAGCCTCATGCTGGACATGCAGGCTGCAGTCAGTGAATACAGTAGCATGGCTCAGTCACAGTATTACATCTGCATGGGGGCAGGTGAGGGAAAAATTCTGAGTCCAAAAAAAAATACACCCAAAAAATTTTTTCCCCCTGGAAATTGCCTGAATCAAATTATGACATTGACAGGAATCGCCCGATATTTTTTTCCAAAATGGCCGCTGGCGGCCATCTTGGATTTCGGGTCTCGACGAAAAACAATAGGGGTTAGGAGCAAAGTATTTCGGATGAGCTGTGAAAATTTCGGAAAGATAGATTAAGGCGTTCAAGAGTTATGATCCGGAAACCGAACGGCGGAAGAAAAAAAAAAAAAAAAAAAAAAAAAAAAAGAAAAAAAAAAAAAAAAAAACAGACAAAAACATAAGGCCTCCCGATTTTCAATCGGGATGCCTAATAATAACCCCAAACTGCAAAGCATTGGGTCAATTCATATATTTTCCTCTAATAAGCTTTGTTGTAATTATAAAACAGCAAACGATGAAAACATGATTAAAATTTCCTTAATAAGTTAAAACTGTTTATTTCAACAAATATACCATGAAATGCGAACCAAAATTTTGCTACTTCAAACAGCAAACACAAACTAGTGCTGACCACAGAATTTTACAGTTAGAATGCATATTTATTTTGTGGTTTTGGTGAAAGAAAAAAAGTAATTTCTCCCTCCAAACTACCACTGATTAGGTGCAGCTGGGCGCAGTTGGAGAGGCGTACAGCCAACCAAGTGAGGGGAGAGGAGAGGAAAGGAAGTCCAGGACAGTGGCCGACCACAAAGGAACCCCGGGGCTGACCCAGGTCGACCGAGGGGAAGTGGGCTGTAGTAGCTGGTCATCCTTCTCTCCCACTCTGTCTGAGGGGCCATGATTTATGAGTTTCTGGCCCGGGACTCCCCACTAGTACTCAGGGGTACCTCAGGCTGGGGGAGTGGGGGCCAGATAGCTTGGACAGCTGTAAATCTCCAAGCTCTAGGGGTGACCAGGTAGAATTACCCTACTCTCTGGGTGTGCACAGAGTGGGGAATGAGGGAGGGGGTAAGGGTGAAACCATGGCAACCGCAGGTAGGCTGATATATTGAAAACACAGTGTAGGGTTCCTATCCTGGGTTTAGGGTTCTGATGTTGTTTATTGTGTCCACCTCCAGTGCTTTCGGCAGTTTTCACAGCAGCGTGTGATCTGGGACGTTGGGAGGGTCCCATGACCTAGGCTCCCTGACAACAACCCAGAAGGTCTGAGTTCAGGTGGCCTCCAGCCAGGGGCCCCATCTCCCACATGTCTGTTACCATGGTAACTATATCCCCCAGTTCCCTGTCCATCCTCCCAACAGCAAAATTACAGGTCACAGCCAAGCCACAACAGAAAGGAGAAGACTAGACCAAACCAGGGTACTTTGTAATTTCCCTGCCCCCAGGGGATTTTGGGGCAGTAGATGTTGTATCCCAGATCTATCTTCTTGCACACTGTAAAACCCATGTACCTTCTGTCACCTCTGTACCAGCACACTGTCTGTGCGCAATCGGAGCCTGAGAAAGTGTCCATGACTTCTATAAACAACATCAATGTTATAATCACAGTGATCACGATAATTTAACCCTTGAGATGTATACCCTGTCCTTAACTTTTGCTCATCTTTTGTGACTTTCCCTGTCTAAGATCTGTGATGATTTTCCTGACCCTCTAATTTATAGAAATGAGAAAATGACTAGAAGTCACACTTTGGATATATGGCTGGTGGTGTTCAAATAGTATGGACCAGAAAATAAGTTTTGGTCAAATGTAGAAATTACTTTCTCATTTTCCTACCCATTATAGTTTGTTCCTGACATATGGGTGACCAAGACATGGAACATAGTGCAGAATTGGCTTCTGTAATTTATTCTCACATAAGTTAAATGGAACCTTGGACTCATAGGCTGTCTATATGATGATTACAGTGATGTCAAAAGCTCTACCATCCCTTAATACAGACAAACAAACACAGCTCCCAGCATCCTGTCAGACTCACCATGGGAAGCTTACACATACCCGAGTCTATACATATACCCACTTCCTGCACCCTGCTAGGTCTGAGTTATAGACAGCCTGAACATTTCTTGAGGAACTGACACTTTACATGCTCAACACTTGCAGGAAGTCCAGAATGATAACAGAAGTTGAGAACAAATCATATATATCCATAACTACAATAGAAAGAAAGATTCACACTTATTAGTTAAGCTCAACATTATGTAACCAAATTTCAACATGTATTGGTTCAGAAATACCGGTAGATAGATATCTCTTATGTATTTCCGATTGGTTATACTTCGTTCATAACCGTACAAATATTCATCACTGTTGTCTATTAATCATCTCTCTGCCGTCCACTACTCATTAGAAGTATTCTACAGGTCATTAACCCAGACTAGAATATTGCTATATCTTGTGTATTGTGTTCCAAAGCACCTGTTCTAATGAAGCTAATGTAGTGATCGGGGCCTGGAGTCTGTGGATGAGGTCCAGGGGGGCAGGTGGGTGCAGTCAGAGTGACCCAAGAGAATGGGTGGGTGGGTGTGGTGTACTGAGATACCAGGATAGATAGGGGTACAACCGGCTATAGGATATAGTGGACAGGATACCAGGGTCACTGAATCATCCATCAGAGGTAATCACAGATTTCTGTCAGGGGCTGGATTATGGATCTTATGTTTCTGGATTATCTGTGTATCTGGATGTATTTGGCAGTGCTGAGTAGTACTGGAACTGAAGCTGTATGTGAGACTGGGACACGGAATGGCAGCCCCTGTCTGATTAATTACCCAGAACAAGATGTATGTTGGTAAACAGTCTGCCTGATCAGGACTGATTAGGGTCATAAAAATTCCTACTGCCCTCAGTATGGGTGGGGACTTCACTATCAAGCTATGTGTGAATAGAGAGGGGGATGGGGGGTGGGGGGGGGTGAAGATGTTGTATGGCAATGTCAAGTCCAGGAGGAGGGGTAAATACTCCCATTACAAACAGATATACATGTGTTTTTATTTATCAAGGGCCATCTCACATAATGATTATGAGTGACCCATTGACCTTTCTAACATCCATGCACAACACACTTGAGGTGCACCCCAATTTTTTGCTGAGTGTCATGTATGTGTGACCATATAATACGTAAACATATAACTTGTCTGGTAACTCACTCAAATGACATAATAAGTCACTGCAGTAACGTAATCCCATCTAAGAATATACCACCCCTCTTCAGTGTGTAAAACGACCCGATTCTTCAAAATCTCCGGAGCACATTAGTGTTCAACAAACACAAATACCTCATGAAAACATTTTTAAGGGCTACTTAGTGGGAAACTTGCATCATTTTATGGCGGTTTTTGAGGAGATTATTTGCATTGAACTTGAAGACTCGGATTAAGAGAGTCCCACATTCAATCACAACATCAAACAAACAACATAAACAGTTATACAACTCTGTAGAACAGTGCTACCAGACAAGTCCCTTACACACAGATCATACTACATAACCACTAGGTCCTGGTACATCAGAGGGGTATTTATGATCATGCATGATTGAAATGTGTGAACATAACTCTGAATACTACACTAGCTATGTCATACTATCATGTCTATGCATAAACTAAATCTCACAAACTGAACATCTACATCAATATGTACCATTGGTAGCTAAAACTTCAGAACACAATTTCATGACATTCAATCTGCATTAAGCATTTGATAATGTACAATACTGCAATATAAAGTCACCGAATCAGATATTGCCAATTTACCCACAAACTAGATCGAAGATACATGTAATCGAACAGATATATTACGAAGTCATTTGTCTGTCCATTATACAGATTAACAACCAGATGCTAAGAAATATATTCCTAGACCATAGAACGAAATAGGCGTAGCTCAGAACAACCTATAGATCAGTAGGATAAGTGAGAATCTAGGCAGATTTATAGGCCGCTTCTGACTAGAGCCAGCCATAACACTCTCCATGTCCATAATGGCCAGGGACTTCAACGCAAGATCATGACAACTGTATTTCAACTGGTGATGTCATGATGTCTACCTGCTGAATTGTTCAAACTAATTATTGCAAAAAGAAGCTTGCACTTGATTATCATTTCTTGAGGCATCAAGAACCTTTGAAATTCTGCCATGCTATACCATAGGGTACTATTAATTTACCAGAAATACATAAGAATAGAACATATAGGGGAGAGGTGACCTATATCCAATCTATTTATGGGGAGGGGGGGGGGGGAACTTGTACTGGTAATTAATCTACTTCCTCCAAGATTGATGACACCGTCACTGTGACAACTAATCACCGTAGATGGGTACCCCTGGTGTCTGTTCCCGTGATGTGGGTTCGACCTACAGCCCTAGAGTTGAGAACCTCCCACCTCCACCAAACCAGTACCTCCCGTGCCCACACAGGCTGACATGATGAGGTAATTTGTCTCAGGTTTACGTGGTCAGTCCCACTTTTGGGGGCCGTCTCTGAGACTTGAAGGTCAGAAACAATACGTCTACCTGGACGGGCGGACGCTCGGACCTCCGGATGGGGACCAGCATGTCTCCTCATCTTGCTGTGGCGGTCATCATCATAAATCTCATCTCACAGACACAGAATCCCCAAGAGATCTAGACAAATATGTTGACGGTCAGCTGACACTGTCGCTTACTGACCTGTCCGGTCTCAGGGGTGTTGATCTCAAAATATCAAACCCAAATAAAATTTCATGACACAGCGAACCGATGGTGACGTCTTCAGGGTTCAAGTCAAAGTCTTGGTCACTACCTGCAAGTAACCATGGCAATAACTGACCACTGAACAACAACCTAGTCCCAGAGCTAAAATGAGGTGCTTGATTTATAAGTCAATTAAAATGGTGACTAAACCAGTGATGAGGGACATCATTGATCTATACTGAATACTGATTGTGTTTTGGGAAGGATGGCACTCCGTAGACAAAGGTGCCCTCCCTTGCATTGTCCCCGTGACCCGAGGATTGGGGTCTCCCTGTGTGATACCAGGGGGAGGATGGCACCCAGGCATACTGGCAGGAAATGAAATTAAGTTGGAATCATCAATTTGAGAATACCTTCTACTCCCTTGCTTCCTGTGTACTGTAGTGTAGATACAATCATGTCTATATTAATTTGAGGACTCCTAATAATGGAAACAAGTTGTAATTTTGACTAGTTCTATACTAACCAGTACATCAAAGTTGATTGGCTCACCTTGGATTTCCTTACCAATTTTCCCTGAACTCAGTGTGGCAACTTGCTATTTATATCAGGCGCAAATGGGAAATGAAAATAGACCACAAAGCATAAACAGAAAATATGACATTTCAGATCATGCACGGGCGTTTCCAGAACCAATAGTATCCAACTTTTGACTGTTATGAAAACACTTCTAATCACTCTCCATTTGTGTGTGGTATGGAGTGGTCAAGTACCCCGTAACCTTGACCTGACTGGTGCAGGGAGAGTGACGATAAATATCACTGACGGTCAGTCAATACGAGGAGCTGAAACAAGTCCATCTGATGGCATCGATCTCGCATGGAATATCTCTACTGTCCCATAGAAATGTCCACCTATGGGCACACTTCAGGTGCGGGACATCCTCTCTGGTGTTTTAGCGGGGGAAGTAGATCTCTCGGGGACAATGTGGCCCCTCGCAAACACACGACATAATTGCCGAATCACGATCTCGACAGCTCTCAGTCAGGAATCTATTCTTCTATCAGTGATTGATTCCTTGTGGTCAGTCATTGATATGTCTGAATTGAGTTTACAGTTCAATGCCATGCCATTCTGCCAATCACGATATTTATTGTACTGAGATGTTATTATCATTGGCCAGTTATTTCCATTATATAAAAGCAGAAGTACATAACATGAGATCTCATAATGTGTATTTCTGATAAAAGTGTGTTCATAACATTTTTTCCTAACATTTTCTTGAACTGAAAGTGAAATGCGGTGGAAGATGAAATATAGGAATGATGATTGAGAAAGTTTCCCAGCGATGCATTCGACACAAAAACACAAGGACAAAGTCGCCAGTGGCATATACTCCATGATGGTCAGAAGTTAATTGTTTCACATCCCGGAGCCTGGAATATTTACTCTATAACAGATGGACAAATTTTTTTCCTTCTCTACAATCTCCTCTCTTCGTCAATGGAAAGTACAACAATTAAAATTTTCAATTAGCGGTAACATCTTGCCCTGATAAATAATTGTTTTGTTTTCTCTTTTGTCTGTGCATGACCGCGATGACTCAGTCGATTCGGCCGAATGGTCTCGGGCAAGGAATCGTCAGTACACCTCTTAGTTTACACTGAATAACATAGCAGAAAATGTGAGAATATATGTGCATTACTGATCAGAAATGTGTGATTAAACATGTTAATATTTGATTGAGTGTAACAAGTTGTACAATTCTGACATGTATCCACCTTAGGGAAAATTATATGGAAAATTGATTTCCACAAGTAACTTCCAGAAAAGTGGCAATTAGTAAAGTGCAAATATTACCAGCAGGCAAAAACATTCACTTAAAACTTTGTGCTGAGAAATTCTGTTACTTCCATCAGACACAAGGGTTTATTGTGTAAGTAAATGGTCCAATGGTCTGGCATGATTGATCATGAGTACAAGTTATATTTGATCATCATGAGTATTTCATCACCACCCGCAAAACTTCTCCCACACACAAGGGTGGAACAATTGTGGAATTAGTCGAGAAGAAGTTAAACATGTTAACACAAACAGCAAAGTGTCAGATTATTTTTAATATTTTCTGCAATTGTCAAATATATCGGTTAAGGTTCATGAGGTGAATGGGAACATTTCACGATGTTCTTTTTGTGGAATTAACATTCTGCATTGCATAACGTTGCCAGTGGGTCAAAATTCAAAGATGCTTCATACATATTTCTAATGTTATTGCAAATGCAGACAATTATGTAATGTTTTATGTAAATCAACAGAAAGAAGGTAATATTTTTCCAGTACAACAATAAGAGTGAAACTCGTGACTGCACGAAGAATGTGAAAAAAAAAATTGTTTCAAAATACAAGTTTTTGCTCTCACATAAACATGCAATTGCCAGACCCTGAGAAAGTTGTCGAAGAACAATGGAAAAACCAGCACTAAAAAATTACAACACTAAATTAAGAGGTTTAGTGTCAGACCTATTTTTCCTTTGGAGGTCAGATCAGAATTCTTCATATTTCTCCTTTTTTTCTCATACACATACCACTATTGAAAAGAAATATTTTCCCCCTTTTGTCATTATACAACACTTCCCCCAGATCATATTCATGGGAAAGCTACTCTTTCCAAAGGCGACTCTTTCTGTACCTCTAAAATGTTGGACCTACGAACATGCTGAAAGAAACATGTACTAAATTCTACCCCAGTAGGTTTAATAATGTCACCCCCGAAGTCCCTGGGGCCCATGAGCTTCATTTTCTCCCTCACTGTCCAGTGTGAAAACCAGGTCCACTGGCCCTGAAAATATTTAAGGTCGTACAACCAAAATATCCCAGTACCGGTATTGGAATACCAGAGATATAAGGGTGCTACATCATGAAGAGCCATGTCCATCAGGATATTAAACTGTCGTAGAATAGCATAAATTCCTCTTGCGTTTTCAATGTTTACTTTGAAATTTGACATATTTCTAATACAAGTAAAATACACATAACGCAGAAAAAAATCAGATGTATCATATTCAAGAAAATTATTTTGCCAAGCTACTGAGCTCTGACTTAAACTTTTCCTGTGTTATACCATAAATGGTATCTCCAGAAGTACATGTAGAGCGGCAGCTGTTACAATATAAAACCTTAGCTCAGATACTGGAGGATTATTATCTTGTATTATCACAATTATGAAGAAGTAGGTACAGTACAAGACTCGTGCTTGTCCAGCAACAGTTCCGTTCTATAGGTGTGATAATGCTACAGAAGCTTTACTGGAGGCAGGGACTGATTGATTCTTCTGGCCCGCCACCTGTCAATGGCCTGGTGAGACTAAACGCCAGCTTAGCTCGTCTTTATGACGAAATCCCGTCTCTCCAGGACAAAAAATGCCAGGTGTGACAATATTGAGGCTCATGTGAGGGGATTTCAATGCATTTTTTTATTTCACCGAGAGGTTTTTTTTATCCCCTGTGCCCCAATTAGTGGGAGGTGACTGCCCTGACCCCTGCTGGTGGGTGCAAGAACTAGGCTAGAGCAATGTCCTCTGGGTCGGTCTCCCCCTCCCCACTGGTGGGTTGCCGTGACGATAGAAGCTAGGGGTCACGCCTGACTGCTCCTGGGTCGTGTGCCACTCTCTCGGCCCATCAAACATACAATAATAGGCTGCCCCAGACACTTCAAACCTCCTCCCCCCATCTCTCCCCCAACACTTTTATCAGGTACGGGACAGGGTGAGACAAATGGGTCGAGACAAATACGGCTGACAGCACACAACACAGGGATAAAAGACTGCAAAGCCGAACCCAAGCATACCTATACACAGGCATTGAAGAGTGTAATTTTTTTCCCTACCTCTTCTGTCCTTCTCCCCTTCAATTTTTCCATGTGGACAAAAAAAATGAAAAAGAAAAGTTTGCACATGAAAGCACAAAGCTTTGCACACACCAGCCACACCCGCTTACAACCTCCCCCACCTCCATAAAGCCTTTGATGGGGTGCTATGGCTCCTAGTTTTGCACAGCTGTAGTCAACTCCACAAGTCTCAGAAAATATTAAATTCTGAATTTTCATTTGTCAACAGATCAACTATCAGCTTATTTTTTCATAGTTTACATCTGCATTGTAGCTACAGACATGGCTTTTATGAGGTTTTCTAAAATGGGGAGTTGGATGAATGAACAAAATCATAAGTTGTGGCCATGGTGTGTGCTGTGAGTCAGGAGCTAATTTGCATACAGATGCCCCAGATTTATTTAATTACCACCCCCCCCCCCTCCTCATCTCAAAATAAGAATGCTTTTTGCAACATTTTTTTTTTTAAAATATGAAGACTTTCTTCCTACGGATGGTGTTTAGAGATGTATTATGTTGAGAAATGCTATAGCTAGTATTTGACAGTATCACTTTTTCCAAAAAAACTTCCATATTTTGAGTCATGAAACATAAAAACCACAAATTGCAAGACAATTACAGGTAGTGTATCTTGCCTCATCGAGATAACGAAGGAGTACTGGATTTTTAATTAAAGTTTTTGGGGGCATGATGAAATTGAAGTGAGCTTTTGAGAGGCACAGCTGTAGAACAAACAGCAGAAGGGAGATATGATTTACTTCCGGTGCGTAAGGTCATACATGTGTTCAGCATGGTTCAGTAGGGGTTGTGGACAGGGAAAAGACAATCAGCACCGACAACGCCCAGCCCCTCCCCACCCCCACACCATGCTTCCAGTGACCTAGAAAGGACAGATGGCGTGCCTGTCCACTTCGCACCTAGAGTGTTCCAAGACACACCTTTCAGTGGAGGGTTCTCTCTCCCCCAATACCGACCCAAGAATGGCCTTGCAATTCTCTCTCTGTCCTCAGGAGACGAGTTTGCTGGCTATACTGATCGACACTTGATGATGCTTTGGTATGTAGTTTTGGAGAAAATTGGCCTAATGCTTGCTGAATTTTTGCCTGTAAACTGTGAGAAATAGCCAGTGATTTGGCACACGGAGAACTGGTCATTATGTAAATGAGCGGTCCCGCTAGAGCTGTGTTTGGGGTCCTTTCACTTTTGTGTTGAAATCGCTCTTTTAATAGACCAGATGCGTAGATAAGAAAATAAATGTCATGTTTAAGGAAAAATGTCTGATGTCATCCAGTGAAATTTGGAAGGGCCTCAGGTATGCCTCCTGACACTGCTGCGTCTGTCCCTGTCCTAAATATAACACGCCACAATTAACCGCAAATTGCGCAGTTCTTATTTTTCTAAAGTGCCGGTGATCAAAGAGCTGTTAAGGATCTTTACTTGAACAGTTCTGAAATCGAGCAACAGAAAAATGTCTCCGCTCTAAACATGCTGCATCAGAATAAACAAGAAGAACTTTCCCACAGGGTGATGAGCACTGAAATCTGTGCAGAAAGGACAACAATGCCTCGCTTAGAACTTGGCAAACTACCTGAAATGACCAGTCTATATCAGCAAAAGACTGGTTAAAATTTCTCATGTTCTCTTCATTCATTCGGAAAATGCCTGACAATAGTGCTTCCCTTCGACTTGTTCAGCGCGCTGAATCGAAAGCATTATGCTGGTCGCAGATAAGCAGCAGCGCCAACAGTCGAGACGTGTGTGTAGCGTTATTGTCTCTAACGTGTAGCACCATCGAAAGTCACCTGAGCAAACAAGTCGTAGGTCACTTCAAGCTCTCTTTCCCGGTGAAATAATCTTGCTATCCACCAGTGGGGCATTGTGGCCAGCCTGTGCTTTTTATGGGTGATCTTTTGTGTTACTCAATACCCTCAGCGACTCAGTGATACGCATCCTTTCTGCCCCGTCGGTTGTGCTGTGCTGTCATCGAGAGAGGGACCCGACCGACAGCTGGTTCTGAGGGACATTATCTACACCCGACAATCTTCCTGTCACTCCAGATAAAATTTATACAAATGTTCTTTTTTGTTGCAATTCAATTTATTAGGCTTTGTACTTGCATCTTGCATCGTATTTTTTTGTTTGCTGAAAATATATTTCATAGAATTCTGTCCCGGTGCCTGTCTGCAAAACAATGGAATCTGAGTAGATCTGCTTTCAGGCAGGTGGAAAGATTCCCATAGTTACATTAATGAATAGACAGACTATATGATTTCAGACATTAAATATGATAGCTGATATTTGTCTTCAACATTTTGGGTAAAGAACATAAATCTTAAGAATTTATGGCAATAAAATTTATACTGCCTACAAACGCTACAGATGGAAGACTCATTAAACTGCTGAAGAACCCAATAATACACTAACCCAGTGACCTTGTGAACTTGTACAAAAACATCATCAGACAACCCCTTCAGCATTCCAGCAGTTGTGCAATGCTGGGCCCCACGGGGAGATCTTCATCTCAGATAGGGCCTTGGGGAGTAGGGAGAGGTGCTAACTCGGCACAAGTCTGGGCTCCCTATCTTGATTAGATCCTTGGCCTGTACTTCCATTAAATGGCAATCATTGATGCCGAGGCAATCAGCTTTGCTGGCCACTTTTTTCTAGAGCCTTGGACTCCGTTGGTTGACTGACCATTGACTGCCCATCCATTAGCACTGAGAGTGGCTGGAGGGCTGGGGGAGGGGCAGCCAGGCTGAGGGATAAAGGTTGTCTGGGACCTCTGCCCTGGGGTCTAATTAACCCCAATATCTAGGGGTCACTGGGGTCTGGCCCCCTTGACCACTGGTTGCCGTGGCGTCCAGTCCGGGACATCTGCCTGTGTCAAGGGAGGCTTCCAGGGAGACTTCAACAACAGGGACTGGGGCGTGAGGGGAGACCGGGGTAATGTGAGACCCACATGGCGAATGTACACTGCATAAGCTGTAGATCATTGATGGAAGTCACTTTCTAACACCGGTGAGGTCCAGTTTACTCAGGGTAGGTGTGGGAGACAGCTGTGACACTGGCTCATTAATGACCACCTTTGTGCTGGACACACGAAAGCTTCTTATCCATACCCATATCCCCCCCCCTTCTAGAACACCCAAACACATTATCACTGACCACCGATCCTTCCCACTCCCCCAGCCTTTTTTTTCTTTTACTTTTGGAAACCCTAGGTTCCAACAAACTGACCATCTATTCTAAGGTCACCCTACACCCCACAGATGGGTATCTAGAACCCCCCCCCCCCCAACAACAACCCCAGGCTAAATGACAGGGAGACACGAGCCTTCTATCAGCTCAGATCACCCACAAAACAACAAACAGCCAAGTGGAAGGAACAATACTGGGTATTTATGGTCTGCCCCTTGGACCTTTCTGACGCAGTTGGACCCTTAATTTGGAGTCAACATTGGCCATCTCACGCCCAGATGCAGATGTTATCCGGCAGTGATACTTTGGCACGTGAATGGCTGAAATCACTGACCACTGTAATCAGTCCTAGGTTACACACATGCATGATGAATATGGTGTCCGGGAGATGCCAGTGTCAGCAAACTGCAGCAACAATTGTTACTGACCAGTGTCCAAAACTTAATGGTTCGGAAATAATTAATGAATTTCTGCTTCTCCACAGATTTATTCATCAGACTCTGACATGACAAATGAAGATATTTCAGTAACATTGAATTTAGAATTCAGATTGAAAGTCTGTGTTTTATCATGATTTTAACCAAAATACATAATGCCCACATATTTCAGGTTTCATTTAGTTGAAATTTCTCTTCGACAGGAATTAAATTTTTTTCCATTAGGTTATTGAGTATGACTCATGATTCTGTTCCCACTTCTTTTAATAAGATGTCCCATGAACAATGGCTGGTTACTTCTACTGTTATATCATTATACACTGTCATCATAATCAAAGAGTAAACATTAACCTGGAAATTCGAATTCTCGCCTAATCTTTTCGACAAAGCGATACGACGATGACACTTGACTGACACGCTGTCGAGCCGATGGTGTCGGATCTGTCCACTAGAGGACTCTGAAGGCCCTTCACAGGTCAGCACCGCAATAAGTGGGTCAAATCTCCCGGCGATGACGAGTGGAGACCTCAATGTCTCCGCACTCTTGACAGGTTGCCTGGGATCAGCATCACCTGGTGTCAACGCTGTCAAAGGCTTTACTTATATATACACACACAGCAACCAGGGTTCATGATATCACATCAGAAATGTGTTTGCATTGGGGGTCAGAAAAAAAATAAAGTGTTATACAATGATGTGGGCATGAATAATGGGATGAAACAGATCGAGCGACCTGTAGAAGAGAGTGGTTAGAAGAAGGGTATTTGTTTGTTCAGAGTCATCACTGTATTAAATCACCAGCTGCCGTTTGTAGAAATTTTACCCACGTGCCTCGTGGAGTACCAGAGACGCTGGCAGGCCTGGAGCTTTGTGATGGTTGGTGGATGGGTGGATGGCTGCTGCTAGTCCAGGGGCAGATGGGATGAGTCCGAGCACAGAGCGAGATGTGTCACAATTCACGTACTTGGGGCCTCGTGCCATTGTGTGCGCAAATGGGACTTAATCAACAACGCAAACATTAAGAATCATGTTCCTAGAATACCCATACACCTTGCCAGCGAGGTCGTCAGCCAATCAGAAGCCTTGACACATCATTCCTAGAAGTTTGGCAGGTGTCTCAGTGCGGCGAGGGGGGCAGTTACGAAGCTCGGCTAATGTGGTTTTATGACATTTGCGGCAGCCGCTGCCTCTAGTCTTCTCATAACTTTTCATGTTTTTCAGTCGCCACACCCCCATGACCTCGAGTTGTGGCTGATCAACGCTGGAAAATGAGCACCCTCTGCGACCTACATTCATCAACGGGCTGAGTGTTGTTCCGCGAAAGAAGAAAATAATGACAATTGGGCTTGAAACGAGGATGAGGACGATGGCAATCTTCAGTTTCTGGGAGAGCCTGCGACAGCTGACGGACACGCTCTTGGGCGACCTCTGACCCCATGCCACTAATCGTGCACGGGCCGCACAATACATAGCCCAGGGAACAAGTACTCATCAGAGGGTGAATATACGGGCCGAGGGCACAGAACAAACTTTTGTCGTTATCGATTGGCAGCGATACAGTGCGAACATTTACCACGGGTTATGAAGTGTTGCATGAGGGGAGATGTCAACCTCTCCAATAAAAGTAGAGTAGCATGCCGATACAGCTGTCACAGCCAATCTGCATACAGATTGGCAACCAGATCACCATACAGATGTTCAACCACAATAGGGATAAATATTAAAAGGGTGATGAGTACAATTTTTATAGAATTCATTCCAAGCCTTTTTAATCAAGTTTTTTTTTGGTACCCTGTACTAAATTTGATAATACTGAGTCCTGTTGTATATCTCTCCCTTGAGTCTGAATGTTTCTAGTTTAATGCATTCATAATCTCATGCTTAAAAGATGAATTGCTACATTTGTTATGGAAGAATTGTGTTGTTGTTTTTTCTGTAAGAGGTGAAAATTTAACAGTGAAAGACATGTTCAGCTGCTTTTGTAACTTAGTTTTTGGACAGTTATCAAATCTTATCAAACAACTAAGAAATTAATTATTCTCTTTTGCAAGAATATCACCGGTTCTTACTCATTGGGCACAAATTACAGGAGCTAAAAAAGGTAATAATATTTAAATGCAGCACTGCCACCTTGACCTAAGTTGGTGGTGTAAAAAACATCCCACTTATTCTCAACTAAACCTTTATTCTGTGCTTAGATATTGAGGGTGTAGGACAAAGCCAGGGAGAGAGGCACAATTATGATGCATGTTAATTAAGTTTGAGGGACACCTGCTCCACAAGCTACTGATGAGGCACCCTGCTTGGAGCGGTTTCCTGGAGCCTCAGTAAAAAGGCTAATGTCGAGGAGTTTCCTGGGCTGAGAGGGACATCCCTCGCCATGGGAACGCACATATGTCACGCCGGGACCCCCTGATAGCATCCAATTTCAGGTCGGGATACCATCACAGATTCACAGGCCCACGCACACACACATGGCTGTCCGAATGGATGGATGGTGGTCTTTGTGAAGTCCCATTGTCCCTTACTTTTTCTTCTTTATTCTTTCTTTGCTTTTTTTTTTAATGTCTTCCCATGGTTGAGCACACTGCCAAAACCAATATAGATTAGTGGTGGCCTAGGCCTGGGCGGTGACGGCAGCCATGAAATCAAAGGCAATTTCCACTAGTGTAGGTGTGGAGGGCGTCAAGGGGCAATGGACCGTGCTAGATGGGCATTTCTAGGCAGAACTTCTAGGCACATGGTGATATACTGTCAGAGCTGGAGGGGAAAACAGGGTCTTGATGGGAGATGATCACTGCTCGGCCAGCCGCAATACAGAAGTCTTGTTCCACCTGGCCTTGCAGGGAACAGTAACTCTGATCTATTGTGATAAATTGATTTTTTCCGCTTTACTACCCTTTATTCCACACCCACGTTATTTTCTCCCGGCAGAAACCAGAATCACCTCATTAATCTGCATCTGTATGCAAAATAGCAGCAGTTTCCCATGCAGCACTCGGGCCCAGTCAACACATGAAAGAACAGAGGACTTTCCTAAAGCCTTTGACAATGCTGCTCCACCGGTGCTCAACCAGCCACAAGTGAGAACAGCGGCTACACAAAGCAGACCCGGGGAATTTCCAGGCTGCAGTTCTCTGTAGTGGTCAGGGCAATTTACACCCCTGGTCATCAATTAGATTAC
The DNA here is from genome assembly GCA_949152475.1 of Terebella lapidaria. Lineage (NCBI taxonomy): Eukaryota > Metazoa > Annelida > Polychaeta > Terebellida > Terebellidae > Terebella > Terebella lapidaria. The sequence continues at coordinate 14,608,631 of OX424558.1, forward strand.
GCTGGCCGCTGCCTAGTACCGTTAGCCAATCCACTTCATCCCCTTTAGTAACCGGTCAAGTGCCCAGTGGAGAGACAGGTCATCGAGCCGCTTTGTTCTGGTCCAGGGGACAATATCAACAGATATTGATGATGTGCTAAACCTGTAGGCACACACAATCATGGGCAGATCAGTAGCAGTGCCTGGGAACGAGGGAAGCTGGTGGCAGGACATCTGGTCTGTCTGAGGCTGCAGTCACCAGCAGGGATTTATTGGAATCTGGGGGAAAGTGGCTATTGTCTCCTGTTCCTGTGATCCCCGGGTCCCACTTTCATCTCTGCTACTAAAGGGATTCACATTCCATTGCATAAGCAGCTCTTTAAGGACATGATAGTCCGAAGCTGGCGGTATTGTTTGGGGGTTGAGCTATTGGGGGCAAAGTTTGCACAGTTTAAAACGAGATCATTACTCTTCCCAGGGACATTTGTTGAGCGTCATTCAGAAATTGTGGTGCTGTTTGTTTTGCACTTTGGGTGAATAATTGGTTACAATATGGACAGTGGAGTATTTTTCCTTTCTTCTAAATATTCGGTATGGGCATGCACTTCGGTATAGGCATGCATTCGAGTGTTCAGTCATAATGTTTATTGACGATAAGAAAAATTGATGCTTAAATTATGGAAATTGTGTGTGTGTGTGGAGAAAATGTGAGGATTAAGTTGCAACAGCTGTACTCATAAACAGCATCAGCTGCCCTGATGTTTATGCTAAAAGCTTGAAAAAAAGTGAAATATTAATCGGGCCCAGTGAACCGCAGCGAGGCCAGGTGAGGCGTGTCTTCCTAGAAAGCAGGACCCGAGGAGAAATGGACAGGTGCTGGGCTCCCATCTTGCTGCGCAGTCTGTATTGTTAGGATCTCCGTCACTCGATATCAAAGAGTGGTATCAGAAAGGAGAAGTGAGTCGTGCCTCGCAGGGACAAGCTGTGTGTGTGTGTGTGTGTGGAGCCTGCCCACGGGGAGCCTGTCTCCAATGGCGATAGTAGGCACATACCCACACATAGCCACGGGATCTGCTACGTGTGCCCGGGCGCAAACGCAAACTCTGGCAGATGTTCAGCCTGCGATTTCCAGGCAGTGTCAATTGGAGGCTAAAAAACATTTAATTGGCAGCCGGAAAAGCGACCTGGCTCAGGTTTGACTCTCGCTGGTGACAGTGAAGGCTCCTGTTGCTGACAAATGAGCTGTGATAGTCGGTTTTACCCCCTACCTGTGCCTTCTAGGAACACCCGTCTCTCCTCACCCTCATCCACACAGTTGGCATGACAACGGCTGACACGCCAAGGCCCTGATTTACTCTGTCAAAACCTTTTACAAATTGTCACTGGCCTTATCCTGAGCACACATCACATAACAACGGAGCACAGTCACATCTGCACAAACTGGGGGCCTCTCCCAATAATAAGCATCAGAGGGCCGATGTAAATGCATGTCCTGTGGTTGCTGGTGAGGGAAACATCAGCTGTTATATCTTGATGGGACGAGATTTCAACCTACAAAAGACGATGCTGTCAAACGTGAGGGAGACACTTTGCTGTCTGACAGAATTTTTGATTGTGGGTCGAGATTTAAAGGGTACCTGCCTGATTTGATTTGGCTTGACAAGGGATATGGGCTGTGTGTGATGTCCATTGTAACCATGCCTCAGAAGATGTGTATCCTGTCATCCCCAATAGTAGTTTATGAGTACAGAGGGTTTTCCCAGCCATTTCCTCATGCTATAACATTTGCCCAGATCTACCAAAGAATTGTTGAGTGCCCCTATTGAGGGTTTATGGTAATGAGTTTAGGAACCATTCAATGAGCAGATTGGAAACAATTGTAACTCCTCACTAAAATTTCCCATCCAACTGTCTTCCAATGAAAAGATGATACTGTTTATGGTGCCTCAATCATCGTAAAACTTTCAGAGAATGTCTCTCAAACATGCACTCTCCTAAGAGATCCGACTGGGGAGAACAGAACTGAAGGCGTTCACCGATGATGAAATGTCTATGAACCGATGAGGACATCTAGAAAATATTTCCCTCCCCAGATACCTCCAGCATGTGGTCTACAAAATGTGCTCCTCAGAGGGAAACTTTGTAAACAGCAAGAGCACTGGGCAGTTTGACCATCATCAAAAGACTCATAACACAAACAGGATGAGATTCCTGGAGTTGCGGAACTCCAAACATGGCTCATAGATCTGTCCTGAGAATGTCCCCCTAGGGCTAGTAACAGCAGGAATATAATAGGAGGATGATGATTCAGGAATATCTGTCTCCTACATCGGATGATATCTGGTATATGTATAGGCAAGAGGGTGGTGGAAGGGGGGGGGGGGTGAGATAGACTGCAGGCCAGGGGAGGGGAGATCCTCCGGGTATGGTGACCTAGACCCTTCAGAGCCTGACCTCTGACCCTCAGAGACAATTGACCTTTCAACTACCGCCGTAGAAGTCCCTGGGAGAGGCAGACAATGAGGGGAATCCTTGTCTTTGAAGGCGTGACACTGCGATTTTTCCCCTGACCCTGCCCTGTGTGCGGAGCTAGTGGAGGGGAAGGGAGGGCCACGCTTGCATATCAGAGGTGAATCGTGCCTTGTGATAGATGAATATATATCACCAGGGGGATACGGGGTGCAACAATAAAAACCTTCCGACAATAATGGCTATTTATAGAAAATTATAAGCACTTCTTACATGTTTTAGTGCAATTTAAAAACTCTGATTCTGCCTTTATCATGTTTAAGCGTAAACAGTTCAAATCACTTTGCCTTTCTGTTACGTTTTGGTCACCTGGGGGTTAATTACATTTATAGGTAGGCACAATTCATCAAAACTACCATTATCCATGTCAGAGGTCAAACTATCAGCCAAAGTCACAGTCAACTGCGTCAAAGGACTTAAATCTGAATTGCTGTTTAATGTGCATTTTTTAAAAATTTGTCTTTCACGCAGAAGTGGAAACAGCAACGACAATGATGATTTTTATATTTGCATGAACTAGAGAGCCCGACTTTACGCAGTGTAAACGGCAAAAGCAGAGATAACGGAACTATTATGTCCTGATTGCCGAACTCCACATTCAGATCTGACTGACTGTTATAAAGTCAGTACAGGTCAAAGTTGTTACTGACCACAAAAACTATGTTAACATGGCTAAGACTTACTTTTATGCCTCTAGATAGAAACTTTTAAGAAAAGGTTGACTTTCTTTTTTTGGAATGGACAAAGAATAAAGCAAGGAATGTAATTTCATTTGTTACCTTTGATAAATGCTCCCAGATTACATCTCTACAAGTCTCGAATTCGATACATGACCCAGTCTGAAACATTACTCTGGCTTTTAAGGAGCGGAATTAGTTTCAGCTTGAGCCCGAGGACATAGACTGACTTCAAGTTTCAGAGTTGCTTTCTAGCGGCATTCAGTAAACACCCACACTCCACAGAAGGCCCTAGGGCTGGTCAACAACATCAGTCCATTTGAGACGATGAGCAAAATGGAGAGTGATCTTCACAAAACCATTCCCTGATTTAATGGGTTGTAAACCGCTTCACCTCGAAGAACTATGTCGTTTGTCTGGTACAAGCAATTTCAGAACGGGACAAATTAGGGTACGAAAATGTCCGGGCTGCACCGGATTCCATACAGGTACCACTTCAGCGCAGGGACATTGTTCTTATTTAGCCATAATACGAGTGTTATAGGCCTGGGGTAACGAGATCCACCCTGAGCACTGGCCAATCAGTACAGTGGTGTCTGGCCATGAAATGGCAAGTAATTTTGGTTCCTTTCTCTGTCGCATCATTTACTCACATTGTACTCACATTAGACCAATGCCATCATCTAACCGTCGGCAAATATAAAACGTGGGCTCGACCTGTTACTGACAAACCATACTCTCAATGTAATGTCCACCTATCTTGTTTGTAATGGCCAAAAGATGAGCAGCTATGTACGACAGAAGCACTAAAATATGTACAGAGGCACCTGGCATCCAGCAACGAGGGACTGGAAGTCAAACTGAGAAAATTTGTTCTGTGGGATTTTTGCCGAACTTTCCCTGGTACTAAAATTTTGCAACAATGAGTTCATGGTGAAAGGATATATCCTCATGAAAGACGAGAGCTCGAACTTTCCCAGCATTCTATCCATTACCTGCTTACCTATACCCATAGAGTTAATGTCTAGTACCTAAGCCCAATGACTGGTAATGGGTTACATACAGTGACTTCACACTGTAGTTTAGGACATACAACAGCAGCAGTAGCGGCTGACTTTGTGAAGTGGCTGACGAGATGCCCGCCCCACTTGACCTTCGACCCCTCCCAGAGACTCCACGGAACAACACCAGCACTCAGCGGGGCTAAAACAGGTGTATTATTCCAGAGGAAGACCACAGCCTGGGTCCCACCTTGTCCTGTGTGGCCAATGATGGCTTCATTACCGCTACCCACTTCTCATTTTTAAGGAACAAACCAACAAAACCCGCTGGACTAAGCGGGGATCAAAGGTCCACCTGAGCGATGTGACCTATTATTGCATGGAGAATGGGCCATAAAATCATGGGGGCACCATCTCCATCACCATGACTGGCCAGGTCTCCTCAGTGGTCAGCTAGGGGCCGCCTAGATCCTCCCATCCGCTTCTACTGGCTTTCATCTGCCTGCTACAAGCCCTGACAGTGGGGCCATCATAACTTGATTTACATAGCCTAATCTGCCATATCCCAGTTGGTTGTTTCCTGCCTGGGAGCTGCCCACTCCTCCTCCAATCATACAGACACACACACCCAGGACTTGCCCAAGGCCTTTGATCCAGTGCAGTTCTGTGCGGATATGTGCAGTACTGCACCCAGTGATTGCAATGGTCTTCATGCCTGGTAGATCACACTCCACTGGTACCTCCCTCCACCCACACACGTCCAGGATTAACAAACCATTACCCAGAAGCACCCTGCCATGATCCAAGGTCACTCCTTCCATCAGAGTATGTCTCAGTCTTCCCTCATGCATCATTATGGCTACATACCATCTGCGTAACTAGCCAGAGACAGCTTGGGAGCTAGCTCTTTTCATGACTTGCAGCTTTCAGTAAACAAAATGCTTACAAGAACTAGACGCTTCCGGTCGCCTACGACCGCTTGGGTGTATCCCCCGTAGCCCTATCATCCCTGTTGCCCCATATATATCGCTGATGTACATTGTGAGTGTTAAACCTTTCAAGCTTATTGAAGGTAGAATTCAAGATCACCACTAAAATAACTGCACTCGAATTTCCATTTCGACATGTTCGAAAAAAATAACGAAACTAGACATCAAGGCCTAAAGATGCCTTGGAGGCATTTCGGTGTGATGAATAATTTATATTACTAGATATCGACGAAAATGATAAATGTCGACAAATTTCGGGTCAAGGTCAAACTTCATCCATAATACCCGCTAGACATGTTTGTCTAGGGCGACGAGTCCGAAAATACCATCCGTTTCGCTCTACGACGCACCGTTTCCGAGATATCGACGAAAACAAAAACTGCCGACTCGGCAAAAAAATTTCGGGTCAAGGTCAAAGTTAATCCATAATACCCCTTAGACATGTTTGTCTAGGGCGACGAGTCCGAAAATAACGTCCGTTTCGCTCTACGGCGCACCGTTTCCGAGATATCGACGAAAACGAAAAATGCTGACTCGGCAAAAAAATTTCGGGTCAAGGTCAAAGTTCATCAATAATACCCCTTAGACATGTTTGTCTAGTGCGACGAGTCCGAAAATAACGTCCGTTTCGCTCTACGACGCACCGTTTCCGAGATATCGACGAAAACGAAAAATGCCGACTCGGCAAAAAAATTTCGGGTCAAGGTCAAAGTTCATCAATAATACCCCTTAGACATGTTTGTCTAGTGCGACGAGTCCGAAAATAACGTCCGTTTCGCTCTACGACGCACCGTTTCCGAGATATCGACGAAAACGAAAAATGCCGACTCGGCAAAAAAATTTCGGGTCAAGGTCAAAGTTCATCAATAATACCCCTTAGACATGTTTGTCTAGTGCGACGAGTCCGAAAATAACGTCCGTTTCGCTCTACGACGCACCGTTTCCGAGATATCGACTTCGCTCTACGACGCACCGTTTCCGAGATATCGACCAAAACGAAAAATGCCGACTCGGCAAAAAAATTTCGGGTCAAGGTCAAAGTTCATCCATAATACCCCTTAGACATGTTTGTCTAGGGCGACGAGTCCGAAAATAATGTCCGTTTCGCTCTACGACGCACCGTTTCCGAGATATGCAGGATGAATCAAGGATGACTCAGCAAAAAATTATTTCGACCTCTAGGTCAAAGGTCGTTTGAGGTATCGATCCCAAAATCAATAGGGTTCTTCCTTGGTGATATATAAACCTCCGTGCAAAATTCTGCAACTTTTGCCTGAATATTTTTTGAGTTATCGTCCGGAAACCAAGTTCCTCGATTTCATCCTCACGGACCTCACGGACCTCGGAGCCGGATCAAAAAAAAAAGTACACCCTAGAGATGTTTGTCTAGGGCGACGAGTCCGAAAATAACGTCCGTTTCGCTCTACGATGCACGGTTTCTGAGATATGCAGGAAGCCTCAAGGATGAATCAGCAAAAAATTATTTTGACCTCTAGGTCAAAGGTCGTTTGATGGATCGATCCCAAAATCAATAGGGTTCTTCCCTGGTGGCATATGAACCTCCATGCAGAGTTCTGCAACTATTGCATAAATATTTTTCCAGTTATCGTCCGGAAACCAAGTCTCAAAATTAGCCTTGATTTCATCCTCACGGACCTCACGGACCGTGGATCCGGCTCAAAAAGAATAGGGTTCTTCCACATATCATTTCTGACTTGTGGTGAAAATTTGACAAGGATCCGTCAAGGCAATCTAAAGTTATCGTCCGGAAACCAAAAGTGGCGGAAAAAAAAAAAAAAAAAAAAAAAAAAAAAAAATTCTGCTAAAACCATAAAGGCATTTCTGCTGAAATGCCTTAATTACAGCCAGATAAAAGTTTTCACCTAAAGCTATATTTCAACTCAGAATATTTGACAAACTTGGTTCCAAGTTGCGAGATGACTAAATTGGAGCCAGATCGAACTTTTCACTATAAGTTATATTTCAACTCATACTATGTGCCAAACTTGGTTCCAAGTTGAAATTCATAGTAAAAGTTGACCAAAACTACATTTCAAGATGACGAAATTGGAGCCAGATCAACTTTTAACCATAGTTTAAATTTTAATTCATAATATGTGCCAAACTTGGTTTCAAGTTGAAATTCGAAGTCAAAATTGACTTTACTGGTAAAAATAATGTTAACTTATCCGGTTACACCCATGAAATCTCTACTGGACAAACATTTTAAATTGTTGAGCTCAATAATAAATGTTTCTTGTCTTAACTATTTTTATTGTGGTCAATAATAGACTTAACTAGTAAAAATAATGTTAACTTATTCGGTTACACCTGTGAAATCTCTACTGGACAAAACCTTTACCTTGTTGAGCTCAATAATAAATGTTTCTCGTCTTAACTATTTTTATTGTTGTCAATAATAGACTTAACTAGTAAAACCAATGTTAACTTATTCAGTAATAATGTTCTTTTTTCACCAAAAACATCCGTTCTGTATTCTGAACAAGAATCCAGTGCAATTTGCTTTCATAGTACAGGTTATTGGAGTGATCACACATGTCAAAGTAGGTATTTTAATTGTCGTAATAAGTTAATCTCTCAAACTTATTAATATTTATTCGATCATTCTGAAAAACAATAGGTTTCGTGTGATGGTCTTTCTCATTGAGCCTGTGCGATTTCATCATCATTCATTGAAAACTCCCACCTGTAGAGCGTTCACAACCCATGTGTGTTAAACAGGCTAATTTGAGCACAAAATGTTACGCCAATCGGCTATTTTGGTTGCTATGGCAACCAAAATCGATAGGTGTCCAGATCTCACCATAAGACATGTCCATATGAAATATTATCAAAATCGGTTCATATTTGCAAGCTGCAGCGCGTTCACAAGAAAGTGTCTGCGAACGCGGCGGCGGCGCGACGATCGTAAATCCATAGTATCCGCCGAACTTTGTTCGGGGGATACAATAATTTGAATATACCAGTGAATCAAAAATATATACCAGTGAATCAAAAATATATTGAAAAAGTTGTTGATATGTATTCAACATTGTATACTATAGTACATCCAGTCCGTATGTATAGTGTTATAAAACATCCATGTTAGAAGATCTGCCTGGTACAAAACTGACATGATTTCAATCTGTGGTGATTTATTGTTTATCATTAGGAAGCAATAACTTCAGTACAAAAGAGCCTATGTGTTTGATCTAAAACTTGTTTTCATCGTCCACATGAGGAATAAATATTGTACTGGCCGGGGACTTCAACGCCTATCATCTGTCTGTGTTTTCATCCATGGACTGTCATCTACGTTATGGAAGTATCAACATCATGGACAATTGTTCCTGTCAGGTATTGAAAAGAAGTACACACAGGTCAGGAACACAATTTAACCCCAACAGGTATCATCATTATGACACACACCCTGAAAAAATTCACCGAAAAATTTGGGGTCTTCGTTTTAGAGCCATGCCAAGGTTAACTTCATACCACTTCACAGCTAACTCACTTAGCGGTAGATTTAACAGTCGACTGAAGTATAAATACACCCGAGACGGCAACTAAACGCAGCTTTCCCATTATCAGGCCTGATAAGTGAGTTTTTAGGGTCCAAGTGGTGCACATTCCGTAGGGTCCCTTTGTTTTCTCTGTTTATTTTGGAGTTGTTTAGGTGAATCCGAACCCCAGTGAACCTCCAAAGGACTGGCACATGACAGGGAGGACAGAGGCTCAACTGTGATAGACTTATCCTGACCCACTCACCCACTAAACAATCGTCAATGACTGCTTTATTATGCGGCCATTGTACTGATTCACCACATGGGCTTATCAGTTAAATCACCCGATAAAATAATTTACTCCATGACATGGCCACCCATATTGATCAACTTCTGTACTTCCTGAGCAACATATAGTTGTCAACACAACAGAAACCATATCCTTCAACATTGTGATGGTGTGAATTTTCATCCACTTGTAAAAATAATTTATATTTTTGAAAAGACACTGTATATAATAACTTATAGATGCACGTTTGTGTCAAGGAATAAAGCTCAATACAATGTAGTTACTAACAAGATGTGTGTCATGGTCAGTGCTGATCTCCCAAAAATCACAAATCATTCAGTCATCTGACCAGAGATGTGGATAATTTATGACAATGCTAGATATAGTATACTATAAAACAGTACTATGACTGTACCCGGTCAAGTTAAGGTGTGAACATGACTTTTGAGCAGTTCACCAAGTGTCCAAACAAATAATGAAGACAGTCGGGGACACACTGAGGAATTTATTGTCGGTGATCGACCCACAACAGTTGAACCGACAGGTGACTTCAATGACTTGGGCGTTGAGATGTCTCAAGCGACAAGTGGCCATAGACTGGTGGTGAGCAGGAAAAGGGCCAGACTTGGAGAAATGTTGGTACTTTTACAAGGCGTGATTCACAAATGAACTAATTTTTTCTAAATATTCCAAATTATCCATTATTGCTTTCTTTGTCGAGTTATGAGCAAGGAAACGGCAATGCCAGTGGGAAAAGATTGGAGGTGTTGAATCGCCCTTCAAGCATCAAGGAGCAGAATGCTCGAACTCACAGAACACTGGCAAACAATCAACATCCTCTCTATTCTTACAGCTTTCCAAATTTATCATAATTAAAATTTCTAGCCATAGAGTCAGGAGTGCCTGGGGTGATGGAGTGGTCACCTTTTACTGGGAAGAGGATCAACAAACACCCATGAAAAATTACAACGTTCCCACATCAAAAAAGTCTGCATTTCATAACCGGGAAAATGCCAAGTCGACCCCTCATACTTCACACATCGAGTTCAAGACAAATTTGTGATCTTTATACGGGACCTAACAAAAGTGGGTTCCCCGTGCCCGATCAGTGGCGTGAAAGCGGAGCTGGGACCTGGAATATCAATATCTGCTGGTACTCAGAGGTCGGCCTGCAGCTGCCAGGTCCTTCGCTCCATTGTATAACAGCTCACGGAGACTTCAACGCCCGTATAATTATTGTTACATGTGTTACAGCAAAACTTTCCATGCGATTAACAGTAGTGAGAGAGAACTCCAGGCAGAAATCATACTTTCCCAAGTCATTAGTTTTTGATCGCTGAATGTGTACCTGTAGGGCGGAGAAACTAATTCCTACTTTGTCTAAGGCCTTCTGTTGTCAATTAAGTGAGATGGAGGCTTTAAAGCTGCAGCTCTCAGAAGTTTTCCCCATTCTTTCTGCAGCTTACACTAGTGGAAATAGCTAGTCTCATGTTCAAGAGCTCTTCTTGATAAAGCTGATCTCTGATGAAATATGTGACAGATTACTTGAGCAAACCAAATATCTAGTTACTACGGTAACTGCACTAATGAAGGCAGCTCAGGTATTCATCAGTAGCCATGGTAACAATACTTCAAGAAAGCCCTTCTGTACATTATGGTTCTTCAATGCCTGAAACCTACAGTCCAAACATTCTAATACAGCTAATGTCTCTTGGCTTTAACACTTTTTATGAAATTCAATCACCGCAAAAGGATACATAGCAAATTTTCTCGTTATTCTTGATATGGCATTTCCCACGCACCTACCCAAAAGTATGACTCCTGTCTGCATAATAGTTTTTCAGAATGTTGAAAGCTTTTCCTTAAGGTCAAGTTGTGGACACTGCTTACAACTCAGGTGACGAATCATACACTGGCAGTAAAGATATTAAATCATATAACAACAGGAAAATACATGCAATGACAGAAATGGTCCTTTTTCCCCCTGATGTTTCAGCTATGGACAGTGGTGATATTATGCACGGTGTGAGATCAAAGCTTGACCTTGGTCAAGTCTTCTCTGACTTCTTGTGTTTGAAGGTTTTTGTTGCGTTCTGCCAAAATTATCCTGCTACATATGTTGTGTCAAAGGCTTTCCGCACGCCCAAGACATTCGAGTGCAGGGACGGAGTGGGAAAATTCTTAACTTTTTGAACAGAAATGAACAGTTTTTACTAGGTACGGTATGCCCAAATTGGGGTTGACCCGAGAAGGAACCTCCAATTTCCCCACGGACAGTGGCTTCCTGAAAGTCTCACATGGCTGGGAAGGAAGTTTTAGGGCCAGATAATGAAACTGTGACATATCATGTACAGACTAGTAATGCCTACATGCAAGAGACATCTTACAAGGTGGGACAAACAAAGCCTGGGAGAGAGACCGAGAGAAATCTAGTGTCAACGAAATTTCTAGTTCCGAAATTCACTCTCGTGTGATTCAGACGAGTTACACACGTAATTCTGTCTCCCTGTGAACTATCATCAGCGGAGGAGGCGGGGAGGTGACAACATCCTGTACAGCGTCGTGATATCAATGATTAGCAGGTGACATAACCACAGCCTGGCCTTTGATATTGTTGTGATCCTTGACATCATAGGCGACAATCTTCGTGATCGGCCGGCCAATTTATGCACGTCCACGGCTGTGTTTTCTATCAGATGTTCCAAGGGTCAGTATCCTATCTCACAACCTCTACTGGCCCCAGATTTGGACTTGCACATGTCGTGCTTTATTTTGTTTTTGTGGGTTTCGTGTTTCAACAGTTGTTATCCATACCAATTATCCATGTTTGCCTGCCCCCTTTCCTCACATGCACCATGTATTTACATACTGTAGATATATACTAACACATCAGCAGCTCCTGGTTGGTGTGACAGTTGAGTCATGGGAATAGGAATGTGTGTCTGTAGGCTAAATATGTGTGCCACTCGACACAATGCAATATGCTCATGCATTGTTCAGGAATTAAAAATTCTCCCAGATCATGCAATTATGATATTTTTCTTACAATTATATCCCCCCCCCCCCCCCTGGAAATTTGTAGGTATTTTAATAACAGTGCTAGTGAGACCAGACCACACATCAAAAAGAAACCTGTTGCCCATAACATGTACAAGGCTGTTATTATCATATTTCAATGGTATATACCCGACATCGGGCAAGATTAGGTAATGTGCTAACCATGCAGCCCTAACTTCCCTGCATGGTCGTGAAATGGCTATGGGGAACTTGTCTAAGGTCGGAGGTCAAAGACTTGCCCATTACGGGACACACCACAACAGGGACCGTCACACTGGGGTATGAGACACTGCCTAGTCACAGGCTGTGTGAACGGTTCTAGGAGACGGTTCCCAGAGAGTCTTCGATACTGCGTGCTTGCATACTTCTCTACACTCACGAGACAGCGATGAATATGTATGACATAATTGTTATGTAAGAATGCAGACAAAGTCAATAGGTAATGCAAAACGGTTGGTTATTGTTCGTGGCATTCTTTAGTGGGTAATAACTTATTTTTTTTCCCTCACACCTCCGTCTTTTCATGTTTAGCTTTAACTGCTATTTTTGATATTTATTACCACTTTAATGTGCGATATCTGGCCACGATATTGGTGCTCTGATGGAGTCTGCTATAGACTGTGATGTCAGAAAGGTGATTGAAATCACCCATGACAACAACAGACCACCTGTGCCACAAGCGACTTTGTCTTTATCTAAATCAATGTTCTCTAAAGGACTGGTCAGTTTAACTCGTATAATTATAAACATAAAACCAAATCGAGCCGCTTTCACATTGAAATATATGTTGACTTTTATGGGTGAAGTGGACGAACAAACTTTCCCCAGTAACAGTCCATCCAAATAACGGACACTGGTAAACGTGCGAATAATTGGGGGTATGATTGTTATGTATTTCCAGTAGGGTTGGGGGTCCCCAGTCGTAGATCTACTGACCACCTCAGGTCCGCAGTGACACACCATTAGCTGGCCTGGATGGGTCAGTGACACCCTGTGTATTTACTGCTGACTATCTCTTGCAATGAACCCGTCTGGGACATCTATAACTATCTTGGCTGGACATGGAATTAATCAAAGGCTTTCCATTCTACTCAAACTCCATACACATCAAATCTTGAATTTACTCCATTGAAAAATTCCATTGAAATGAGAAGACGGACGGCTTTTCATCGAAGTCTGGGACGCAATCTTGAAAATCACGAAATTTTTGTGCTGGCGGGAGTCGTAAATTTGTCCCACCTGACACCTTTGGTCACCTCGATGTCGCCATGGTTACAGAGATCAGCCCCAGTGGGAGAACATTCAGAACAGAGCATGAAGAATGACGTGAGGGACTTTGATAAGTGACCAGCGTCCAACTTCTCACCCCAAACTCATCATCACACACCGAGGAAACCCTCCTCAAGTATTTACAAATAAGCTCAAATTAAAATGTTCAATTTGCGCCCAGCTGTGACATCCTTCATCATCAGCTTCCCGTCTGTCCTATGCTCTCACTCTCTCTAAACCGTCCTCCCAACCCTACATCGAGTCAACTCTCGGCCACAAATGGTCAAGGGTCCAAGTGGAAACCTGAACGTGCTCATTAAAGATGACCCAGGAATATTCACTGACCACCGGTCCGTCCATCCATCCGTCCGTCCATCCTCCTTTCCATGTCACAATGACATACCAGAGATTTGTCGGCTCGCATTGCATAAATCGCTGGCTTTGGTTACATGCTTGAAGCAGAGAGACAAAGTTAAGGGCGCTTTAATTAAAAGTTCCCAAACCTATACTTGTTGTAGTAAGGAAAAAGTCGTAGTGGGTTGGAGAGTATATATAAAGTGACTGTGTCAGGGAGAAAAGCGGCCTTCTATCAGTGCTGACCAGTGGTTTGGGAAGTCACAACTTAAACCATTGTGTGGCCTTTGGGTGCTCTCAGTATGCCCAATTCCTGTTCTCAATTTGGCTGTATCACTGGAGAAAAATATATCAAGAGATGATTTGCACAAGTGATGACATTTCATTGTGTGCTAGCTGTATTGTCAACTACTTTCTTCATCACTGGTCGGATTCAAGGAAAGGTAGTTAGGACTTTTGAGGAACCAATCCTGAAGAAGTCATTGGCACATAAAGGAAGTCACTTGTAGTCTATAAAATTTAATAGACAGAGACCCAAAACAAAGAAATTCCGGACAGTTCTGCTGATGAACCTCCTAACCCCTTTTCCTTGATATATTGTTTTTCTTTCCTCCACAAAAACTTACTTATTTCCCAAGATGTTTAAGGGAGATAAAAAGAATTTTTCATCAAGTCCCCTGACACGGGGCTGCTGCTATACCCAGCCAAGCATGCTCTGTTTTCTGGGCTTATACAGCTTGCATGCACATGTTTTTCCTGGGAATTTCAATGCACTGCATGCTGCTTTCCTCATCTTTTCTCTGGAGTTTGTCCCCATCTTTTGGCACCCTGCAAACTCCCAGAAACCCTACACAATTAGCTTTATTTAATGAAGAACAGTTTCAGGGGCCCAGTGCCTTATCGTGTGTGGCTCCTAGACTAACAGTTTTCTTGGAAGTCACACGAGCCGACAAAAATTGCCTGGTAATGGAAGGCAGCCCACAGCCTGGTCGAGACGGCCCCACACTGTGGCCTATATCCCAGAACAAAGGTAAGCAAGGGATCTGTGGCGGTGCTGGAGGGTCAGAGTAGTGGAGACCCTGAACCGTCAGGGGTGTCCCAGAGACATCCAGAAATTATCCCTCACTAGGGGTGAAACCATGGTAACTTGAGGGACGGGAGGGGGGCAGGATTCCATGGCAACATGTGGATCTGGCATACCCCAGGCATGCAACCAAACCCATCTCCCGGGGCCCCACACCAAAGTGTTGTCTTTAGCCAAGGGCTATACACATGCAGAGATCAAGAAAGCTGCGACCAGGAAAAATAGATGCCAAATTTTAATCAAGAGTTATTATTAGATACAGAAGTGAGCTCTTTGTCCGTGGCAGAATTTCACAGGAGTGTGGTTTTTATTGCTAACATGTTCCCAGAAGAATTCTCATCAATACCCCCAGGGCACAAGGTGAAACAATTAAAATCTTCCATGGTCATTTGAGGATCATGATCTTCACCAATGAATAGAAATATTAAAGGTTAATTGAATCATTATCCCATCTTGTAATTTTGGTTCTGATAATCATACAAAACTGGACACATGAATTCGGATATATCCTCAGGGATCAATTTTTCTGGTGATATTTGTGATAAAACCCAATAATTTTGGTATGGTCCATGCCTTTCCAATGATTAGGATCAATTTGATGTTGATCAGAAACTGAATTTCAGAAGGAAATTGGGCTTGGATCTTATTAGTGCAGTTTCCAAGTGTTGTGCTATATGCATTTCCATGTACACCTAATAAACATAAAATTCATTTGCATAATGGAATACCAGAGGTATTTTGTTTTCAAGTGCACTTCCTGCTGACAAGAGGAGTAAAGTTTCCTAAAGATTTACTTATGCCCAGCCCCCCCCCCTAGTTTCTGTATAGTCTATGCTAAAGCATGTATTGTGGCTACCCTAATGACTTTATCAGCCAAATCAGAATTGGGGTCAACCGGATGGTGGCTATCTGCTAACTGAGCTCAAGGGTCTATAATAACATTGTACTAGCTGTGTCCACTCCTACTATACACCCACACACACATGCATACTACTAATACATAGTTATTTCACCACATAACCCTCCCACCTCCTTCGCAACCCCCTCAGAAACTGGTGGGACACAACCCAGCAGGATTTACAAATAATCAGGATTATCCTGGAGACAAGGCTGTTCTTGTGTGATGTATGTGATCCACTTTACCCTGAGAAAGGTGTGTGTGCATGCAAGATAATCCTGCTAACATCAACAGGTCATTCTTGACCTGACGTGAATTCCAAAACACAACAGCCCCCAGGACAACCCCAACATCAGAACCTCTCCCCAAACTAACAGCTCCAAGGGTCCCTTCAGTTTCCTGGGAAAAAATTTGCAGACTTCACAACAAGCAATCAAATTAGGTATGTTTCAAGTAAATTAGACCATGTTTTTGTTTTGGTAGATTTTCTTTCCCAGAGGAGTGATATTGGGGAGAAAAGTTGCACCTTGGGGAGGAAGTGCTTCATGTATCCATGGTTACAACATGACACCCATGTATCCTGGGGAGGTGACCCAGTGCAAATTCTGGAAGGGAGGAAGAGGCAGATTGCCTGTAGACTTGTCTCCATGGGAACCACCACAACCCTCAGGACACACTTACAATGGACACTGCCCAGATCATGGAAACTGTGGGCTGTTGTTGATGTTTACTTGTGAATGATTGGACATCACCTGATTCTTGGTCCACTTTTTGATAATTTGTTCACAAAAACTTTCTTTCCTGACCTACATAATTTTACACTCAATTTCATGCAGGAAAGTAGGTGAACCGTGTTAATATCATGCAACAAATTCTTGAAAAGTTACAACTAACAGACACAAAATACCCCATTTACATACATCACCATAATCACAACGAATGCCATACACACAATTTACTTTCACTTTCAGGTCTTGTAGCTAGATGTTTAGCCCCAAACCACATCATAAATGTGTAGACACCCATTTCTGCCTCAGTCTCTCTCTTTGATTTCACAACAGCAGCCCAACCATACAGACGACCTAACCCTCCTCGTGCTTGATGGTATGACATAACAATTACCCATCTCCAAACGCCTGACAAGTTACATGTCTAGCCCACTGCCCACCTCACCCATCACCTCAACCCTGAACTGTCCATAGTAAACTAGACTGGAAGAATGCCGACCCGACCCAACAGCCCCAGGCCGGGAGACAACCCTGTCATTACCCACGGCCTGGTGGTCAGCCCGGCCAGACCCATCATTATACCCCAGTCCTGTTCACTGGCCCGAACCACGTAAACAACACTTCTTCAGATGTATTATGTCATATTTTGAATTTAATGACAAATTAAATTCTAATCACTCTACATTACTAACCGTGATGTAATATTATCGCTGATATGAAGTATACTAGTCATACAAACTCTGTATTTATTTGAAGAAACTTGTACAGAGGTAAGAAAGATTGCTTCACAGCTTTCCAACAACACTTTTTCACAGTCATTCTAACAGGCAAAATATGCATTTTTACCACAACAATTTGAGAGAATGTAAAATTTCAGACCAGGCAAAATGCTCTATTGTTTTCGTACAAAACAATGACAACAAACCCCTAACCGACTTTAATAATTTTATTTTTATTCAGGAACAGTCGGTACACTAATGGATGACATCAGCCAAATGTTAGGTACCTCTTGACAATAGAAGACTTGTAAATATAGGTGTTCTTGACAAAATATCTCAAATATTTTGGATTTTCAATCTACAGTGTTCACATGAATTGAAATTCCGATGGTTCTAAATTTCAACACTTGAGGTATCAGATTGAGACCACGCCTGGGAACTTTTCCACAAGGTCTGCTCCAATATATTTCAAAAGATAGAAAAGAAAATATTACATAATTTTACAGGGCCAAAAAATAAAACTTTTTCATCCATGAAATCGATAGAAAGGCATACCAGGAATGGGGGTCTGTTTTTGGTTCCTGCTAATGCCGCAGAATCTATAATTTTTAATTGATAGAAATTATTACCAAGGTTGCCAAAGACACGGATCGTTCCTGTCAAGGCATAGAGCCACTTGAGTAGATGCTCCCTTATCTGGCGGCATCCACTCCCGGTACTTCAGCAAGTATTTATGGTTGATGGCTGGGTGGATGGAGCTTGTCATATCTCTGCAAGTCTTGGAGACGTGACGACACTCCAAACATCGTAACACCTCCTCAACTTGTCCCGGGACCCATGAGATACCCACACGCCCTAAAAATTCCACTTTCATCTTTCACATCCACCCCCACATGCAACCCCCCTCCCCCCTCCTCTGTTAAGTGGAAGATTCCACAACCACTTTGCCCGAGATAGAATCAAGTCAGTGATATAGTGGGACACGTTATTACATAGCTTGGCCCCCGGATTGGATCCCGGAACCCACAGCGTTGACTTTTTGACTCCGGACGGCTGTCCTGTCACATTCCTGCTTCCTGCGCTTGCCTGACAAGTTACAAAATACATCACAGCTTTTTTCTCCCTGCTCTAGACTTTACCGTAACCCCCTCCCACCATCGCCCACCCGTCTTTTTATTTCCCATAATATTTTGGAACTTTTCTTACATCTCGTCTTGGGTATCAACATTATTATGTGCACTTCTTCACCCTCCCCAAAAACATTGAGATTGCCCATGAAAAAAAAGTGTGTCATATAAAAAACACGGCTAGAAGAGGAAGAAAGAGCCGTTACATACATAGTTATTTCTGCGAGAGCGGAAAGCAGAGAACATAAGGAGCATGGTTATGTGTCCGCCACACAGTGTGACTGACCCAAAACAGATCGCAGCAATTACAGCGATAAACACTGAAAGATTTCAGCCTGATGCAATAAGTCAGATACATCGCGAGGGTGACACTGCCAGTCGGTGCGACATTCCGACTAAATCTGTCCTCTGTTACCAACACTGGGCCGGTTTTGTTAAAAATATCCTTGAATTCTTCATTACGTTGGCGGTGGCGGCGGGCACACAGACACACAGGGGTTCCTGACTGAAGACAGGAAGCGGGAGTAAAGTTATACGTGTGGGAGCCTGAGTCGAGCACTGACCGACCGGGCCAACAATCACCTGTCACCTGATGGAATGAACCACTCCTGGCAGCACATAGCAAGCAACAACAAATATCTGCTGCAAGCAACTACTGGTGACTCATCCAAATTTGCAATCAACACTATTTAGACTAATTTGCTATATTCGTACATATTACCTTGGCATAATATTGATATTTTGCAGATTTACCAGTGCATATTCCATATTGAAATCAAGAGATTATCATTATGTCTTAGAAACACTGGGGTTTATCATAACTCCAGAGCAGTGGGTGGGTGTTGGGGAAGGGGGGGGGGGGGGGAAGCATGGGCGACATGATCTCTGTCTAATCGTAATATCACAGAATCACTTTACACATGAAAACTCATCAAAGACTTCATGTCAACACATTAAATTTTTATGCCGTCTCTTGACGCCAAAGAAGAACATTTTATATAACCGATTTATCTTCTTTTTTTCCTTCCAGACTCATTGTTGCTTTTTTAACTGTCTAGGCTATAACATTCCTAGCACCAGAAACTATGTCACATGCCCAATGACCTTGACCTTCGTGAGAACAAAGCCCAACTGGGAAATGAGGAAGTAGGGTTTTTTTTGGACAAAAATTACGGTTTGCATATATACATTACATCTCATGACTGATAAACACACATCCATGGTAGCAGATATAAAAACTGTTGTGGCAGCATGGCAAATAAATATAACCATGGTGACAGACATTCAAATAACCAGATAATCATGGCAAACATGATTAACCATGGTGACAAACAAAACCATGCTGGACAGATATAACCATGAAGACAAACATAACCATGGCAAACACATATAACCATGGTGACAGACATAACCATATCAAATAGATATAATCATGGTGGTTATGAAGTCTATGGTTGAGATTTTGAGGTTTATGGTTGAGGTTTTGCGAACTGCATAAACATGGCAAATAGATATAACCATGGTAACAGACATAACCATGGCAAGCAGATATAACCATGGTGCCAGACATAACCATGACAAGCAGATAACCATGGTGAAAGACATAACCATGGCAAGCAGATATAACAATGGTGCCAGACAGAACCATGGCAAGCAGATAACCATGGCGATAGACATAACCATGGCGGGCAGATATAGCCATCATGCCAGACATAACCATGGCGAGCAGATATAACCATGGTGAAAGACATAACCATGGCAAGCACATATAACCATGGTGAAAGACATAACCATGGCAAGCACATATAACCATGGTGAAAGACATAACCATGGCAAGCACATATAACCATGGTGACAGACATAAACATTTCAAGCTCATATAGCCATGGTGACAGACACAACCATGGCAAGCAGATAACCATGGTGACAGACATAACCAGGTTGAGAGACATATTTCACCATGGCTACCATGGTCACAGTTGCAGGAAGACGCACTAGTTGCAGGAGTAGGTTTGTGTTGTGCAGTGGCTTACCTGTCAAGCCGACATTGATGGGGATCTGTATCGTAGCACTGTCTTCCCCATCCACGCCCATCATAGCGTATCCGGGCTGCTCCAGGGGCAACAGGCCAGTGGCCGCACACGTCCTGGCATGCTCCTAGAAGGAGGGGGGGGGGGGGTGTTGCAGGTATTAGTAAACACTAGCTGCACGATTCAGCACGAACATTGGTAATAATTCAAGTATAATTTTTGAAGCCCAAAGATGCTACAACATGAACAAAGTAAAATATACCTGGCCTTTTCAGTAGATTGGTTTCAAAGATTTCATTTTTGTCATGCATTTGAATATCAAGAACGAGACTGTGCAATTGACACAACATAACATTATTGTATCTGGATAATATTTTTATCACCATCACCCATATTGTGGGACAGGTGACTCCTATGACATTCTACATATTTTGTACCATAAATATGAATTACGCACAATTAACACCTGTCATATATCATATTTTGGCGACACATTTCTGCTTATTGCCTGGGAGCCAATCTGTTACATTCACTGATTATATAATAAAGATTAATGAACTTAGACGGAATGTCTTTGATATGGTAGACAACTGATGAAATGGCTGTACCAAACGTCAGCACTTGATAAATTTAGGACCATGCAACTGTAACATGTCTTTGCAATAATTATATGCAAGTAACTTCATAGCCACCCAGTGATTTTTCACGCCCTGCGGCCAAATATTCAAGCGAGACACGTCAAATTACGAACTAAGACACATTTCAACTTCGTGACAAACAGACTGGTTTGTCTGGATAAAAAGGTCAAATAAAAGAGAAAATCTGCCCAACTTGCACTGACACCTGGTGAATAGTCTGGCAACTAAATGCTTTCAACTGGGTTGAAAAATATGGGAAAATGTTGCCCCAGTGCTGCCATCTAGTGAATGGTTTGTTATTGGGCTAACTTCATGAAGCTCACAAATAGGAGATGTGGCTAATATCAGGGTGGATGAGGAAAGCCGAGTACAGAATGGACATCAGACCCTGGTGTTTCTGACTTGATCGTCAAGCAGACATGATATAGCCCATTGTACGATACAGAGAGAAGAATTCAGTTCTTTACTCTGGTACTTTAGGAGTGATTGAACCCCCACATTGCCAACAATATATCAGTAAGCCACCCCTCGAGCCTCTTCCTGCAAAGGTTGAGAGCAATTTTCTAGAAATGCTCCAAGGTGATCTAAAAGCGGTCCAACTTATTCAATGTAGTACGTAAAACTGGTGGTCTAAAAAAAGCAATATTTTGGCGGGATATGAATGCATAACTAACTGTAGCACCCCCTCTTTCCTTTAGTACTCGTATTGTGATATGCTCTGAAAAGTTTAGAAGCTGCAAGTCACATTCTGAATGTCGCAGACATACAGTCATACACACATACAGAGACGACCAAAATCCAACAGAAAAACAGACAACATGTAAACAAGGAAACATTCCTGAGCTGGTCCCATGTGAAAATTTACCAACTGTAACTCCTCAGACCAACAAAACTGGTTCTACAACGGCACCTATAATGTGTGAACGAAGTCACTGTGTGGTGTTCCCACCGTCCAGGATGAAAAAGTCTTTGACAACATTTTTTTTCACACTGGAATATAATATATCACATCTAAACACCGACGATTTATCTTATTGGTGCATTTAATAATATTTCTGACATTTCTTCATCAGACCCCCTGATATCATTAATTAACTTAATTTGATAATGATGATGTTTATTACACCAGTTTGATTGTTGTACATGTACATGCATACATGTATACAATATACATACTTCTCCAACGATATGTGTCTTTCGATAACAGACATCCTTATTTACAAACATATTTATAACTGAACCAGAACCTGTCTCGGTATCTCGGACACATAATTTAGATCTATTTAGAGAAAGTGGCTTGAAAACATCACAGCAGAAAACTTTCTCCGCCGACAACAGTTTCACATAACAACGTTTTGCGGCCTTAAAACATTTCGCCTATTGAGGGTTTTTTACGAGGTTAAAGCTCCTGCGCTCTCTGACCAAAAATTCTCAGCGGTAGTTCCAGAAGAGAACAGGTCTGAAGACATTCGGACCCATAAAACCATGCCGCAATTTTTTACCGATTCCATCTTACGGAATGATGACAGGGGGTGCGTCTCTATCACTGGCCCTCCGTCCCTCCGATGCGGCATGTAACCTTACCGCCCACGCCTCTATTATATCTCACCAGGCTTCGTGCGCCATGGACTTAGTGACCTGGCCTTGCATCAATCAGTGCTCAAATCACCCTCCGCTTCACTCAGTCATTCTCCAACACTTGTCTCTTACAGGCTCTTCATTAATATCGAATTATTGCTGGTTACTGAATATCACGCATCACCAGATATTTCCTGGCATATTAGAATCTTTAGTTGGTCAATCAGCAGGAAAAGATTATGTTTTTAATGTTTTTGTGACAAACAAATTAAAAATTTCAAGAGTAGAACACTGCTGATAAACCACAATCCAGTGTATGTGGTCAGTAGTATGATCTCATGTATTTAGGACATGGTGTGATACAGCATCTTATTGAATGGCATACTGGACTGAGGGCAGTAACTAATTCAAGACTTTTAATTGAGAAGTGAACTTTGACTGTATCAGTATTTTGATGTTATTTATCAGATCTGGCAGTGAACAAACACTTTTAGGAGACTAGTTGAACTTGAACATAGTAAAAGAAACCACAGAAGCATTCCATCTTGGAAGTTATGTGAAGTACATCTATATAACAGTGCATGTGTGTGATTCTCAGAAACAGATATCACAAAAGTACGGCCAAACCTACAAGCTTTCTTCACATTTGGAGCAGAACATCCTACAAATAAATTTACATATACTTAAACATTACTGTACATTATTATTATGGTGCTAGCTTGTGAGATACTATTTGTTTGTGTCGGGTTTTTCCCAAACTTTAACACTGTTGAATCCTTTGCGGAATTTTTATCTCGTTCACAGCAGAATTGTGTGTAGGTTCTAAATTATAAACTGAGAAACTTTGAACCCCCTACAGAGGTTAAGGCAACACAAAACACAGCAATGGCATTATTCCACGGCCATGGGAAGATCGCAGTAAATCTCAACACAAAAGCCTGTTGACTTTACATACACGGGGCATGAATCAAAGTATGAGGGATCTCAAATCACGCACAAAAATAATATTCTTCATGTGCATACAAAAATATTTATAATAACTGGTTACTTTACACAGATGTGTATTTTTATTATATTTGCTACCTGCCCCACTCCAGTAATGCGCTGGATGTATGAATGGGGGGTGTCTGTCTACAGGACACAAAGCCATGACCATTTTCTCAGACAAATCTCTATTCCCACGTCAGTTATGTGCCCTGAGTTTTTTCCCCTATTCTTTATATATTTTTCACGAGAAATATTTGTCGGACAAACCATTCCCAGATAAAGGCACATTCTACAATGCTAGCCGCCCAACTCACAAATCTGTTGGTATAACGTGATCCCTTTGAGACTCGTCAAAGTGTCTACTTGAAAAACACAATCCATCATGAATACAATGGCTCGAAAGGCATGAGAGGATAAAAGTAACAATGACTTATCCTTGTATCTCCATTATCATAAAGCCATTCTACACAAGCCAGTGATTTCAACAAGAGAAAATTCTACTATATTCACTCCACACTCAACACGAAAACGATTAACATGATTATTGATTAAACAAAACAAAGAAGTAGCATCACAATATATATCTACTAGTAACTTTAGAGATTCCACTGATCAACATCTATTGGGTCCATGTATTTAAATATCAACAATTAGGAAAGTTGTGACATTTAACTTCTCAGAATGACAATCACTGCAAGTATAGATGTCAATATACTATGGAGACGGGTAGCTCAGCAGTCTGCACCGGAGGGCACTCTGTAGAGGACTTTTGTGATTACTTGAAGAATCGTTGATATACAGAGCATGAGTCTTCTTCAGACACTCGTTCAACACACTCAGGATCCTTGCGACATCAACTTTCGTCTTGTCAAGTCTTTGATCAATGCTACTGCGTTAGCTGGTGCCTGAGTGAAGCCAAAACCCTAATAACACATCATTTGACGAGGATGGTGTTCGGGACGATCAGGATGAGTAAATGTCTGGTGTTCTTGTAACTCGTTGACAAGGTAGAAAACCGTGCCCGATGTACCGATGATCATGTGATGTTTGGCCACTTACTGGGGCATGGAGTTTGTTTGTCACGATCTCAATTTGATGATCTCCCTTGCTGAACTATACACCCCCGCCTGCTAAGTTCTTTCTGAAACATCTAACCCATTTTTCTTGACTGAAATGTGCAGCACACAATGTTAAATACACAAGTATGCATTCTTCGTTCTTAAAATCATCATATAAGCCTAGGGCGTGACATATTTTCACATGGATTCAATGAATTGAATAAAATTTTCTCAACTCGAGTCTTTTGAACATGGGACTTGTTGGAAATTTATTGGGGTGTGACTATCAACTTATATAGTCAATAACCTTAGTGTACTTGTCATTGTAGTCCTTTTGTTATCGTAAAACATCTCTATCCACGTCGAGTGTCGTGTATCTATCAGAATGGATGGATATCGACAAAAGGATGATCGTGTTCTAGCCATGATAATGTCGCGCTTCAGCGATCAAACTCCTCGGCCGGATGATGACTGGTTTTCCCACCCGTTTAGAAGAGCAATGAAGGGGGGAATACGAAATATATACCAATCTTGTATGAATTATTAGAGTGACCTTCGAAGTCATCAATGAATACCACAGTAGACGTATAGCTACAATGACCTCGGGAAGATCAAGGGACTGCTTCAGATTCTTGTACATACTGAATTATTGGTGAATCTATTTATTCATGTAGTCAAATATCTTTGGGAGTGTGTCAGAAATTGGGAACAGCTATAACCCTGGTGGTAGCTTGGTATTTCAAACAGCATATAACATCATAACATATAGTGAATTCTGATATTAAAACTAGACGCTTCCGGTCGCCTACGACCGCTTGGGTGTATCCCCCGTAGCCCTATCATCTCTATTGCCCCAAATATATCACTGTCAAGTGTGAAAAACTAGAGCAAGGGTTAAAAATGATTACCAGAGAAATGTTAAATCTCAAGTCACAACTGTTTTCTTTTCCCCACCAAAATTGCTGCACTGATTTTCCGAGGTTATTGAAGGTCGAATTCAAAATCACCACTGAAATCTCTTCATATGAATTTCCATTTCGACATGTTTGATAAAATAACAAAAATACAGATAGATCAATCTTTTCACCTATTTATATTTCAACTCAGAGTATTTTACAAACTTGGTTCCAAGTTGAAATTCAAAGTAAAATTTGACCAAAAATGCATTTCAAGATGACGAAATTGTAGCCAGATCGAACTTCTCACCATAAGTTATATTTCGACTCATAATATGTGCCAAACTTGGTATTAAGTTGAAATTCAATGTAAAAATCGACCAAAACTGCATTTCAAGATGACGAAATAGGAGCCAGATAGAACTTTTCGTCATAAGTTATATTTTAACTCATAATATGTGCCAAACTTGGTTTCAAGTTGAAATTCAAGCTAAAAGTTTACCAAAACTGCATTTCAAGATGACGAAATTGGAGCCAGATCGAACTTTTCATCATAAGTTATATTTTAACTCATATGTGCCAAACTTGGTTTCAAGTTGAAATTCAAACTAAAAATTGACCAAAACTGCATTTCAAGATGACGAAAATGGAGCCAGATCGAACTTTTCACCATAAGTTATATTTCGACTTATAATATGTGCCAAACATGCTTCCAAGTTGAAATTCAAAGTAAAAGTTGACCAAAACTGCATTTCAAGATGACGAAATTGGAGCCAGATCGAATTTTCCACCATAAGTTATATTTTAACTCATAATTTGTGCAAAACATGGTCTCAAGTTGAAATTCAAAGTAAAAGTTGATCAATGTTTTCATAAAAAGCTATTGTGATCAATAATAGACTTAACTAGCAAGAAATTATGTTAACTTATTTGGTCACAGCCATTAAATCTCTACTGGACAAAGCCTTCACCTTGTTGAGCCCAATAATAAATATTTCTTGTCTTAACTATTTTCATTATAGTCAATAATAGAGTTTACATGTAAAAATAATGGTAACTTATTTGGTTACACCCAGAAATATCTACCGGACAAAACCTTAACCTTGTTGAGCTTACCTTGTTGAGCCCAATAATAAATATTTCTCGTCTTAACTATTTTCATTGTGGTCAATAATAGACTTAACATGTAAAAATAATGTTAACTTATTCGGTTACACCCAGAAATTTCTACCGGACAAAACCTTAACCTTATTGAGCTCAATAATAATTGTTTCTCATCTTAACTATTTTTATTGAGGTCAATAATAGACTTAACTAGCAAAAAAAAATGTTAACTTATTTGGTTAAAGACATAAAATGTCTACTGGACAGAATCTTTACCTTGTTGAGCCCAATAATAAATATTTCTTGTCTTAACTATTTTTATTGTGGTCAATAATAGACTAAACTAGTAAAAATAATGTTAACTTATTCAGTACACCCATGAAATCTGTACTGGACATACTTTCACCTTGTTGAGCTTAATAATAAATATTTCTCATCTTAACTATTTTCATTGTGGTCAATAATAGACTTAACTATTTTTATTGTGGTCAATAATAGACTTAACTAGTGAAAATAATGTTAACTTATTCGGTTACACCAATGAAATTTGTACTGGACAAAATATTTACCTTGTTGAGGTTAATAATAAATATTTCTTGTCTTAATTATTTTTATTATGGTCAATAATAGACTTAACTATTAAAAATAATGTTAACTTATTCAGTTACACCCATGAAATCTGTACTGGACAAAACCTTTATCTTGTTGAGCTCAATAATAAACGTTTCTCGTCTTAACTATTTTTTATTGTGGACAATAATAGACGTAACTAGTAAAACTAATGTTAACTTATTCAGTAATATTGTCCTGTTTTCACTGAAAACATCAGTTCTCCATTCTGAAAAAGAAACCATTGTCATTACCTTCCATTGTACAGGCTATTGGAATGATCGTACATGTCAAAATGGATATTTCAAAATTCTGTAATAAGTTAGGCTGTTAACATATTAATATTTATATGATCATTCCAAAAAACGACTGGTTTCGTGTGACAGCCCTTCCCAACAACACTTCCAAATATTATCGAGATTCGTCAAAAATTGCCATCTGTAGAGCGTTCACAAGCCATGTGTCTCAAACAGGCTATTCTCAATGCAAAATGTGTCCTCAAACGACCAATTCAGTTGCCACGGCAACCAAAATCGATTGGTGTCGGGATCTTACCATAATATATGTGCCTGCAAAAAATAATGGTGATCGGGTGAGAATTGCGGCCTGTAGCGCGTTCACAAGCCATGTGTCTCAAACAGGCTGTTTTCAATGCAAAATGTGTCCCCAAACGACCAATTCAGTTGCCACGGCAACCATAATCGATTGGTGTCGGGATCTTACCATTATATATGTGCCTGCAAAAAATAATGGTGATCGGGTGAGAATTGCGGCCTGTAGCGCGTTCACAAGAAAATCTCTGCGGACGCGGACGCGGACGCGGGCGCGGACGCGGACGACGAAGCCAAATCCATAGTATCCGCCGAACTTTGTTCGGGGGATACAATAATTGTAATGAAAATTTATAGACCACATGAGCTTTCAAAATTTCAGTAAGTTCTCAATAATATCTTATGACTTTACCTTCAGTTTGTGTATTTCTACTTTTATCAAAAAATATTGTAGTGTGAAAGTAACATGAAAGTTTGTCAGGATCTAATGAGTAAGAGGAAGAAATGTTGACACCCAGACTGACCACGAGTAGAGCCTCAGATCGGAACATGCAGCCGCACTTATCACAGACGATCTTAGCGTCGGCGTGCTTCCTGTCAATGTGCTTGCGGATGTCCGTGAATGTGTAGCCGTAGAAATCACACATCCCGCACTTGTAGTCTCTCTGTCCCTTGTGTCTATCAGAGGTGGGGGTATAGTAAACAAATGACTCACATAAATATGTACTTATAATCGAGCATGATAAGCAATAGCGCTTTTACATATTTTGCTATATTTATTCACTTATTCCATGCCTCTTTAAAGAAAGAAATTCAGAACAGCAAGTTGTCAGGTGTTTATCATAATATATGATACAGTCATGATACAATTTTATTTCTGTTAAGTTCTCAAACTTGGTCATTAGTCTACATGCATATATATGGTTCATGACACATTCACTAGAGGTCAGTAGAGGACAGCACTGAAACCCTCAGAATATAGACCAATAGTTTTGACTTTGGACTTGCCACCACCAGGTGGCAGCACATACCAGCTAGGGGGCAGCACAAGTCAATACCATTCACTAGATGGCAGTAGCATCTGTTCTGAGATGTATCCTCACCGTTTCAAATGTAGCTCCTTATTTTTGATGTGACGGAAAAACTTTCCGCAGACTTCACACCCATATTTAGGTTCCTCGTGGATGACTAGATGTTTGGTGATGTCCGACCTCTCACAGCCTCTGTCATAATAGGTAATAAATGCAGGGGGACTGTGTCATAATGGTCAATAAATGTGGGGATACTGTGTCATAATGGTCAATGAATACAGGGACACTGGGTCATAATGGTCAATAAATACAGGAGTGAGAGACAATGTGTCATAATGGTCAATAAATGTGGGGATACTGTGTCATAATGGTCAATGAATACAGAGACACTTGGTCATAATGGTCAATAAATACAGGGACACTATGTCATAATGGTCAATAAAAACAGGGATAATGTGTCATAATGGTCAATAAATACAGGGATAATGTGTCATAATGGTCAATATATAAATAGGGATTATGTATAATGGTCAATAAACACCGATCATAATGGTATAATAGATACAAGGGTACCATGTCATAACGATCAAGAGATACTGTGTTATGGTCAATAAATGCAACGATGCTGTACTGGTCATAATGGTTGATTTGTTGTTTTAAAGGCAAAGATACACTATCATAACGGTCATCAAATACAGAGTAAGTCATTTTGGTCGAATCAAATACGAAAACTGTGTCATAACGGTCAGGGCTCCCGGTAGGATTTTTTCGAAGGAGTACCGTACCCCATGGGTCAAATTACAAGGGGTAAATTATGAAATGAAGGGGTAATTTTCAGAAAAGGATGTAGTGATTTTTTTTTTTTTTCAGTCAAAGTGACAGCTTCCATTATGTTTACAAATCTCGCATATCCTACAGGTTTTTCTCAAAATTTCAGCACAATCCTAATAGTCAACGATAGCCCTTGCCTACAGTAGCTTTCTGAAGGTCTTCTATTGCAGAAAACGCATTTGTTTTACTCTCGAATAGTTCGTCGATTCATTGTCGAGTCATGTTGAAGAAACGAAAGTGGGGAAATCCTTAAATTTATATTCGCAAGGGGGCGCACACATAGGCTTTTGATGTTGCAGCCATTCGCACGGGGGCGCTGTAGTTTATTGTGCTCGAATTTTGATGACGTGTCCCACAACTTATTCGCCAGCGAGTGCATTGCGCATGCGTCACTTTGGCGGAAATTGACATTTTTTGATTATTTTCTGGAACTTCGTTTTTTGAGCTAATAAATCGATGTCATTGTTTTTAAATTAGTTTTTACAAATCTTTCGAGTGCGTAATCATACGCACTGGCCGTGATAGCACTGCGTAAATTTCAAAAAGTCATGCGTAATTACACATTATTTTACGCTATCGGGAGCCCTGAACGGTCAATATATCTCTCATCCATAATGATTATTATGAACACAAAAGTTCAGGAAAACACGAAATTTTTGCAAATGCTTTGCATATTTCAAGCATTACACGAATCCTTCAGTTTAGGCCATAATGTTGAACAATTATATTTTCTAATGGACCATCAAGAACATTTCCAGTGACAGTAGTGATATAAATCTTGTGTCCACATTGGTTATCAGTAACTGTACCAAGGTCTCGTACCTGTAGTCACAGGTGGGACACTTGTAGGGTTTCTCCAGCTCGTGAGTACGCAGGTGTCGTTTCAGGTGTGCTTTCCGTGTGAACTTCTTGCCACAGGTGGTACACTCAAACAGAACCTCTGCAGGCATGTGTACCATCTTGATGTGCATCTTTAGGATGTACCGATCCTATGGACATATCGATGGCTTGGAGCAAAAACATTGTATATGCGATTTTTAACAAATTTCACTTTTTTTATCCAAACCACATATAATGGTCATAAGATTATCTTGCAAAAATATAAAACAATTATTTTAATTAATTAGTGGCTAATTGTTCAATTCATTTATATTGTATCTCAAAGTCAACCATTTATTTGGAGCCAAAATGTTGTATCTCTGAGATACAACATATCGTTCCCAAAATAGATATTCATCGCATGGAAATTATTTGTGCAAAATTATTGTATCTCTGAGATACAACATATTGTTCCCGAAGTGGAAACTTATCCCATGGAAATTATTTGTGCAAAAATATTGTATCTCTGAGATACAATATATTGGTCCTGAAATACAACACTCTTTCATGAAAAATGTTTGTGCCAAAATATTGTATATCTGAGATGCAATATTTTGGTTCTCAGATATCCATGATTTCATTGGAGCCATAATATTGTAAACACATTTTACCATATAAGGCAGTCTGCGTAAAAGAGGCACGAACAACTTTTTGTGTGCTTGGATAAGAGAGAGCATACAACAATAATGTTGCAAGTTTCAGTACATAGGAGTGTTTGTCGAATTGCTATTGTGTGTTAAACATTGAAACGCAAATATCTCGAAAAGTTAAAATAAGGAGATACAATATTTTTGCTCCAAGCCATCGATATCATCATACATGTTGAATTGCCTACCAATCATGTTTGAACATGCTTGGAATGTACACAGTGCGAAAATTATCCTTTCTTATTATCATTACCGATCAACCAGAGTGTAAGACAAGAGAAGCAAATGTATTTACTGTGATCACGTAAGGTTTGCTTGTATATATTTAGAGTAACAGTGTCACAGGAATTCTTTCAACTGCATTCAGCACTGAAATTAGCACTAATTTCACGGGAAAAAAATATATAATAGCCCCTTAACAACCACAGTATTCCAGGACATCACACATTGAATGCAAGCGTACACAATCACCACAATCATTATCTGACCTTGAAGACCTTGCCACAGATTGTACACTTGCAGCCCTTGGCTGTGTGTCGCATCATGTGGCGCTTTATGACGTAACTCTGCTCAGCCGTGTGGTGACAAACATTGCATATGTTCTTGGGATGCAGCTCCTGTAACCATGGAAACCACATCACATCATAATCTCAAAGTAGGCACAAATCCAGATAAAAAAGTTAACAATAGGGATTTAATTCAGATAAGCATGTCAATTTTTTCAGTCATGAAAAGCTCCAATATCATTCCATACAATGAAATCTGCAGTATGGATGTTATTATTTCTATAGCACATGGAAGGTTCCTATCTTCTACGATCTACCTTCCTGTCATGTATATGGATCATTCGTCAGATTCCAAACATACTGATGACACAGGAGCACATGACCACAAATATACTGGTCCCAATTGGCCCCAAAATAAAGACTCAATGCAAATCACAAAATTTGAAAAGAGCAGCCACACATACGAGGTAGTGCTGGATGAGTTCCTCCTCGTCAAAGCTGTGGAAGAAGCAACATTTACACTTGGATGCCTCATTGGGGTGTTTCTCAGTCAGATGCTCCTGGAACTGTTTGTTGTAGTACGCCTGGTAACCACACTTGCTACACTTCAGGCGTTCCAACTCCTTGTCCGTCTGCTTCAAGCCTGAGATAGGGTGAGATTTGACAGCCTGATTGTAGAGCTACAGGTTGATTACCGGTAGCTTTTTTTTTGTTATTTCAGAAATAATTTTTGTTATCCATGAGGTCAACTGACTTGGTCAGTATTCATTTGACAAACATATCTTTGAAACAGCGATATTGTTCATATACTGTTCATCATATATTTACTAGAATGAGACTAAAGCAAGGACACTTGAAGATTAGTTTAATAACCTGCCGATGAATGTGAGAGACCAAATGGCTTACACACCAATTTGCACAGGTTCGTCTGACTTGGTGCTGAAGAGGTACGGCAGCAGATTTTCTGGCACTTGGATGATGGTGGCTGAAGCAGGGTCTGGTCTCAAATTCTTGCCATCTACAGGTTCTTCTTCTGTAACCAAAGTATTCCAAGTTGTGAATAACTCTTCGTCACTTAGTATTCAGTCATTAATACCATTCAAGTTTGAGTGCAAATAATTCAATCAATGTCAGATCACGACCATGGGTGCTGCTCCCAAAGCATATCCGAAATGTAAAATATAATTTCCCCAATTCACGTGTTTTATTTATTCTTTTCTCAAAATCTCAAGTCTGACAGTGTGACACTCTATTGCGTTGTGAGAGACATTTACCGTTGTCACTGGCAGTCTCCTCGTCATCCTCCTCGCTGTCTGTCTCCTCAATCTTATACTGTTTTATGACTTCCTCGTCATCCTCGGTTACCTCCTCTCGAGGTGAGGAGCCGGGTACTCCACCTGGTGGTGAGTCGGCTGTTGCAGTCGACACACCAGCCTCCACCGACGCATCCATCAGATCTGACGTGTCCATCACAGTCTTAGTCTCCAGCTTGACATATGCAAGGTGCTCTACCGCTGCTGCAGCTGTAACCATAGCAACAAGAATCTTGTGCATACTTGTTGACTTAAGTAGTAGTGCTGGTGGAGATTTTGTGACTGACTCGTATTATCAATCCAACAAATGCCTCACCGATGCCTTCCAGGCCATCACTTACCTTCTTGATCGACACCCTCGGTTATTTGTTCACCATCCTTGTACAGTTCCATGGCGACCTGTTCACCCTCATCACGCTCCCCCTCCTCCTCGGGGTCTGTCGGCTGGGACACTAGCACAGACTCCATAGACTCCTGGGTTGGTTCCACACTGGTGCTTGTGGAGTCGACACTACTCTCTATTAGGATATCAGCGGGGACAACGTTATCCTCGTCTGGGTCAGCAGACACATCGTCCATGGCAACAGTATCCGTGGCAGTCTGCACACTAGGGGCGGCCACGATGTGTGTCTGTGTGCCGTCCGCGTTCTGGATGATAATTGGCGGAGGTTGGCCCTCGGAGACTGCTGACGTCGAGGGTTTGTTCGGTGAGGATGGAATAGTGTTGCTAGCAGGAAGGATGGTAACAGGCTTGGACTTGACATCCAGACCCTGAGTGAGAGAATACATGGGGTCCTACAGCTCTATATGACCAGGTAGACCAGATCATTGAGTATATTATAAAGCTTATGGAATGGCAATAGATATCATGCAGCCGGTTAAACTCGTTGGTTACCGAGAGAGGAGCCATCATGACTGCAGCGCCTCCTGATGACGGGATGATGAATGTCGGCATCTGTTGTAGCTGGTTGCTAGGAGGTGGGTATCGCCGGGGGCGACCGCGACCTCGCTTCACTGCAAGCAAGCATGACAATCAATACAATGTTGACAGCGTGATACATGTCAGGCAGCCAAAAACGGCATGAAATTGGAAGGACCACACCAGCCAAATCTGGATTGAAGATATATTCAAGGAATAAAACAAAACGTCATGCATATTTTTCATTTTTACCTTTTAAGATATCAGATTACTGAAACCAAAACACTGCTATGAGTTAGTCGTCCCTATAACATCCTCCACTCACCTGGCAGTCCGAGGTTAGCCAGGAAGTTTTGTACTTGGTTAGCAGTGGCAGGCGCCTTGGGTGGACGGCCTCGTCGCTTCTCAGTACTAGACGGTGCTGGGGTAGAGGGAGCCACAGTTATCACAGACGGCATCACCACATCCTTGTCGTCAGACGGAACCTTGGCTCCGTCATCTTCCACATCCTCTACGCCCTCGATAGCACCCACTTCATACTCTATCAACGTCAGGTGACAAATCAGATTACCAAGACCCATTGCGGCATGAAGTTTGGTCATTTCTGATAGATATAAAGAAGAGCTCGGCAGAACTACACCATCTCAAACAGAATTTGGTCTGGAAATATGACAATATTGATGGCCTCTTCTCAAATACATAATTCTTTCGGGGCATACCTTTCAGTGTTTTGGGCTTTTTCCTCACCCGTAGACTTTTCCTTCGACCCTCTGAATTGAACAACATAACATGCATATATGTATGTATTTTGATATCACATAGATAGCGCAGATTTTTCGGCTTCTGGCTACAAGTAATGTTATATTTCTCAAAATAGTATTCAAGAGATAAAGCACACACAAGCACATTTTGTTAGGTACATGTAGTTACATCCATTCAGAACACTGAACAAATTTTCTAGATAACACTTTCATCATGATTGCTGACTTGCTAGATCGTTATATACTATCTAGCAGTGTTTACCGGACTCTGACAGGCCGAGAAGACCCTCCGCTGCACTGTTCTCCTGCTCTGTGGGCTCGGTTTTGGACTTGGCGGCGTCTCGAGCCATCTTCGGGAGAGCCGCGTCCATCTCCTCAAGGTCGATTCCCGGCACGATGGGCTTGGTGACGGTCATACTGGGGGTCTCGGACTTCCTGGGCCGGCCCCGGGGTCTCTTGCCTGCTGGGGGATTGTGTCGTGAAAAATATTGAATATACCATGCTTGTTGTTGTAAATGGTTTATTATTGCACTTGAGTTTCATTCATAAACAGTATCAACAAATTCCAGGTCATTTCTGCTAAATGTTTATCCAAGTTTGTCACCTCACACCACAACTGTGAATACGATAATCATTTTTGATTACTGAATTTAGACAAAAAGGCAAAAATTCTCCACCACATGTTTACACTTCTTCTGTCCCACCTGCGTTGGCTGTTGGTTTGATTGGGTACGCGACCAACTGGTTGGTTTTGGGGTCAACACTGAGGATACACTTCTTGTTGTTGATGGTGATGACGGTTTCAGAGGTGAGTTCAATGGGCTTGGTTGTGTCGACACGCGCGGCAGGGGCTTGGGTTAGGGGCAGGGCGCTGTCAGCTTTTGAAGCTGCGGTCATTGCGACTCTATTCAGTGTGGTAGTGTCGGTCTTGTTCCCCTTGAGATAAACAACTTGAGTTATAATAAATATGACCAGT
This sequence comes from Terebella lapidaria, assembly GCA_949152475.1. Lineage (NCBI taxonomy): Eukaryota > Metazoa > Annelida > Polychaeta > Terebellida > Terebellidae > Terebella > Terebella lapidaria. Next base: position 14,644,148 of record OX424558.1, read on the forward strand.
CTGTATAATTCACAAAGTGGTACTGTTCTTCTTTCACACTTGAACTATTTTGATAACATACATTTTCTGTTGACTCCAAGTTGCCTTTTTCATCACCGATTTTGAACGTTTCCTGCATGCATGAATTAAGATTTGCTTGAAACTATATTCATTTTCCAACTTGGTACATGTATAATAATGTAACCACCAATATTGTGCCAGTACATGACTATGATATTATTTATACCATAAGATTCGACTCACCAGTGCTGTGGCATTTGGTTTGGCCATGTTGCCCTCAGATTGTGTCAGCATTCCTTCTTCCACTTTCATCCACTCAGCAACATTATCCTACAAATTCATGAAATTTCAATTGTTATTGAAATTGGGGAAATATCTTAACATACATATATAGCATTAGCATCATTTCATGTGGAATATTTTTTGTGGCGGCACACTCAAAGCTGAACTTCTGTTCCACAAACGAAACAAAGAGTATCAAGATGAGGCAAAATACGGCACATATACTCAAAATGAAACATTATCATGGCGATGTTTAGGATATTCTGACTCACATTTTCCTCTGGCGTCCCTGTTCCTACTTTACTGTTCTCAGCGTCGATCTGCTCGGTGCCCAGGGCCTCCACAAACTGTACGTTCAGCCCTGACTCGACTGCTGCGTCCGCGTGGACAAACTGCGGGGGCACGGGAAGATTAGCATCCTGTCCTGCCTCTACGAGCTGTAGCTGACCAGTCTCATCAGACCCAAGCGGCTGTGGCTCACCAGACCCGTCAGAGACTAGAGGCTGAAGCTGCCCGTCCTCTGGAGCGAACTCGATCAGCTGAGCCACGCCGTCCGATGTCAGCTGTAACAGCTGCTGTTCCCCATTCTCGTTGGTCACCTGCGTAACAAAGGAATACATTCTGCGTTACTCATGTTTCAGTTTTACTTACACTTTGGTAAGAATATTATAATTATAAAACTTTACAGTAGTTTTGAGTCTAGATTGGTGTTTTATTGGATATTTTATTTTATATGAAAACACTGTCTTGAATATTCCCACGAGTAGGGAATACTGCAAACAGGATACATATCAAAATTGCAGTCACATACATAGCACAAGTTCTGACCTGTATGTACTGGACACCCTCCTGGTCTGGGTCAAGTTGGAGTAGCTCCCCTCCAGGGTCGAGGCTATCCCCACCGCCTTCCATGATGATCTGCACCACGGGGGCGGCTCCCGACATGGCTCCTGACCCCTCGACCTGGCCTAGATCTGCCATGGTCTGCGCTGAGGGCTGCAGGTCCAGACCGGAAACCGAGGGCGAGCCTGGAACCAGCTGCCCGGTTTCATGGTCAGTCTGACTGATGTCCATAGGCTTTTCCATACTGACTACGGGTCTGCGGATTGGAAATGTGTTTTCATTCGAAGTATGGATTGATTTTCTTGGATGGATATCCATCATCCATGTAATATAATCACATGAAATTAGGACATCAATTAAAAAAGCAATACATGTATTATTTCACTAACACCTGGATAAATTGCACATTTTTGCCTTCTGAGAGTATAGAGACATAATGTATGACGTACTGAACTGAACTGAATTTGTTCCTCTTCCGAGAGTTACATAAATACACATTTGATAACAGTATAGAAGGTCAAGGTGGATGACATGACTTAGCAAATGCTGTCTTCCAGCCTGCCCTGTAAAACTAGAAAATTATAACGATGATGCTACAGATAAAATGACAAAGTGATATGATGATATTTATAATATGAGATGTCGAAGTAGTCCCACCCGCAGTGAGTCACGGCGTGATTTATGTATAATATATAAGTATTCAGGATCATTGTGGATCACCGTGTTCACAATATACTAGAATATGTATAATCCTCTATCATTTAGATGTACATGACTTGCAATACAATGTATTTGTATAGGGAATCAAGTTAGGAGTATACAATAACCTTAAAATGATGTTCCATGAAATATAGTTGTAGGTCCCTTCCTTATAATTTTCATAACTTTTGATTCATTGATTGATTGTCATTTATTTAGAATTGGAGAAACTAAAAGCATTGACATGCAGTCATGCACAATCAACCTATCGATAATAGTTCTAGAATACACGAAAAGCACAGGTATTCGTTCACTCTTGTATGGGTGTATTGATTGATTCATTCATAAATGAATAAAGTAGTAAGACCAAGAAAATTAAAATTGGAGAAAAAAAACGAGGAGAGAAATAACGATCAAAGCATAAACAGCCTAGATCACTTTATTATTTGATCCATATGAATCAAATAAATAAATCAAAGACTTTGGGCCTGTGTCATTATTAATTATATAATATACAGTGTTTCCTGTGTTTTAAGACCCAAGGGCCTGCAAAAGGTTGTCTTAAACATGTTAAATGACAGGTGGTTTTTCATGTCAGGTTCATTCACATGATAAAAGGCCATTTGGGACCAAGTGGAGCGGTCTTAAAACACGAGTGGTCTCTCAAACCAGGTGGTCTTTAACACAGGATCCACTGTATAAACAATAGTGGTGGGCGATACCACCGATGCATCGATGTATCGCGATATTTAATTTCATGATACTGGAATCATTACTTTTTTGCAAGTATCGATACCATATGATATATCACCTGCCGCTTCAACGGAGTACAGAATGAGCTCTCCGAAGCACGTGCGTTTGTTTACATCCGGAAATAGACCGGAAATCATGATGCACGAATTTGAAAAATGGCGCAGCAAGGTCATGAAAGTGATCCAAAGATCGTGAAAAAACCAAAACAATGAGCATTGGATTTGTTTTTATTATGATTGATGTCCTTGTTATGATATCACGAGTACAAGTATCAAAGAAAACTGCTGGTAATCACATGGAAGTTATATATGTGCTAATCGTTCACTAATTCAGTTGGCAAAAATTGTTATAATCGTATCGTGATACGTATCGTATCGCGAATGTAGTATCGTGATACGTATCGTATCGTGACCCCTCTGGTGATACCCAGCACTAATAAACAAAGTACGTCTTTTGGGAATACCTGCTGAGGACCGAAGTTCCATGCATTGTCAAATGTGTTCCTTGATGCGACGAAATCTTTTCGCCGTTTGACGGCTCAAAACTTGGTGAAAACTAACGGAAATTACAGCTAAACTTACAAAAGGGGCAAGCATAATCATTTCAAAGTTATCTGTGTTAAAATCGCACAATAATGAATTAAAACAATTGCAGTTACCATAACATTCAATCTCCAGAATCATAGTTTCACAAAGATTGACACTGCAAGTTTAGAACTGAAGTTACCGAAAGTCCAACTGACACACGTGCGTTTGTTTACAATCCACTGTTTTGCGTTCGAGGATAATATGTTGCCCAAAATTGATTGGACGAGAGAACAATATGGCCGCCGCCATCATTTTCGTTTTTTGGTGGCCGAACAGCAACAATCGATCTCCGCGCTAACGAAACGCCCTATAGACCTTTGATAATTATTACCCATATATAATGTATACAATATATCAAGTGAACGGTTGAAATATTACTTCAAAAGGGGAGAATATCATATTAAAATTGTTGTGTGTAGAAACGTTGTAATTTCGCGCGGCGGCGGTGGGCAATTTGTGTATTCACACATAAAACAACGAATTACAGAATGTAATCATTCCAGAAATCGAGCGAACTGGCGACAACTAACACTCCATACGCTATTTAATTGGATGACATCAACACAGTACTCACATATTGCAGAATTATTGCAGAAAACAAGATCAAAATAGTCGTTCAGCCCGGGACGGCTACCTTCTTGCTCGGTCCTGCATTGTTTTCCCACAATGCAACGGGTGCACAGCGCTCCTGGCGAATTGAGAAGAAACCAGATTTTATCATAACGTGCCCATCAACAGTTCTTGATGCGCCTGTGGGTTACCGGTCAAATTCTTTCTCATAACAGTGGATTAGCAACGAATTGAATAATTAAACACGTCAAATTGATTTAATTTAATTTCATTGATTTAATTTCGACATGTAGCGGATTTTTTATCAAATGACAGAAAAAAAGAAAGAGAGAAAAGATAGGGGGGGGGGGGGGGGGGGGGGGAGAAGAAGAAAAGAGAGACGAGTACATGTGTTTATTCATTACATTTCATCAGTATTTCAGTACACGCGGCCAGGACATAGGCCTATATCGATGTGTATTTAGGTGAAATTTATACCAAGTAGAGGCCAGAAATCTTCCACAGGACATAAAAATGGCTCTGGCTTCTGGGGCTCTCAGCGGGTCCCACTCAGACCTCAAGCTGAGGCCGGCTCGCTTCTCTCTTCAACAATTTTTAGAATTATTTTGATAACAGAGGCATCAACGGGTATTTTAGGTCTGAGTGAGATTTATACCCAGGAGACGCCAGGAATCTACCGAATCCCACGCCGAGACTGGCTTGCTTTTCTCCTCAAAATGTTAAGAATTATTTTGATAACAGGGACATCAACGGGTATTTAAGGGAGATTCATACAAGTAGAGGCCAGGAATCTACCACAGGACATAAAAATAGCTCTGCTTTCCGGTCCGGGACACTCAGCGGACCCAGACCCCACGCCAAGACAGGCTCGCTCCTCCAATATTTCTTAAAGAATTATTTTAATAACATGGACATCAAGAGAGGCCAGGAAACTACCACAGGACATACAAAAGGCTCCGGATTCTGGAGCCCGCTCAAGGGCCCCAGACCCCCCCCCCCCCCTGAATCTACCCTATGTTGGACACCCCCGCCTCCCCCTTCAAAAATTTGTGGATCCGTCACTGGACTAATTGACGTTTCTTCTGTTGTCTAGGTGACATGCTCAAGCCAATCTGTATAGAGCCTCATAAACCTGTTGGTGAAAGTACACATGAACAAGAAGGACACAGTTGGCTTCACCACGAGTTATGTTCACATCAGACATGTATGCTCACATCGAAATCGATGTTCTTAGAAATGGTCACCTGTAGTATTTGGACTTCAGACTGGGCAAGTATCAAACTATTACACTCTATAATAGATTACAGTATAAATTTTAAAGTTTATGTATAGAAGCAGGAGTAATCTTCATCGGTTTCATGTCATCATATTTATTTATTTCTCGCCACGCATTTCTTCAAATCATTTAACAGTGTCTCATTGGTACCACTATGATCGTGTTCTTCTTACATCATAACGCATCTGTGTTAACTCCATTCTTTCATGGTTTGTATTCGCCAGGTGTCTCTATTTGTTTTGTTTACGTGTTGTCATTGTAATGTGTTATATTATTTGCGCGGGAATATTTGTGATTTGTCATTCGCCCATTTCACTTTCACCTGCCACCAACATCTCTCAGATTTGTATCTAGGCCTAGTTGATCAAGTGTAATAATATAGTCAACATTACTCTATTTTTAGAATCATGTATGCATTATTTATCCATATTAGTATTTGATGTTGTATAGTATTTGTCATCATTTGTCATCATTTAACTGTATTTTTATATTCATTGTCATTTATTTCAATCATCCCAACATCATCACCATCATCTTATTCATCTTGTTTGGGGACTCTCGGACTTATCTGGGGGTTAGCAACATAAATAGATACTTATATTTTTCATCTGATCGTTTAGTATCTATATATAGGTAGCTCATATATATTCATAAGTGTGCATGTAACCATTACAGGGTTAAGAATTAATATTGCATGTTAGTATAGTTAGGTGTATTTAAGGTATGATTGTCATGTTATCATGATTCATGGTAACCTGGTTAATGGTTATAATGGGTATTGGTTATTTATCTGTCATTTCTGCTTTATATATTTCATTGCAATTATTTTATCACATTGTACAGTATCTACTTTAAAATCTTTCACATTGTCAAATTGTAAATATTACCATTTACTGGTGCACACTTCGAATAAAACATTAATTCATTCTGCGTCGATATATTTACCAAAGACCAGATCTGTCACATTTATTCTAAAGTTATTACAGTCTAAATTTATTCCTATCTTCAAGAGTGGAAGTCAAAAAGAATTTTCTAACTATAGACCTTTGCCACTTTTACCACAATTTTCCAAAATACTGGAAAAGTACGACTATTTTATAATCGTATGATTTCTTCCATAGAAGCAAACAATATATTGTGTGGAGAGCAGTATTGTTCAGGGAAAAAAGTTCAACTTCCTTTGCACTAGTAAATGTGATTGAAGAAATTACTTCAGCTGTTGATGAATCCAAATATACAATCGGTATTTCGTTGATTTAAAGAAAGCCTTCGACACTATCGATCATAATATTTTTAGAATTGACAAAATTAATTCATTCTGCGGTAGCTTTATATTGTCTATATAATGAGAAATCGTACACATTTAGGTCTGAAAATTTGTATTACGTGCCCAGATTGAGTTGCCAAATAGTGGAATGGAATGGATTTCAAACTATTTTAAGGCTATAATCACTTTTGGAATTGACAAAAATTATTCATTCTGCGGTAGCTTAATATTGTCTATAGTATGAGAAATCGTACACACTTAGGTCTGAAAATTTTTATTACGTGCCGAAATTGAGTTGCCAAATCAAGATTCAAATTTTTTTCCTCGAAGCGGCCCGCCTTGCGGGAGAGTTCCACACACAGTATCATGACGTCATTGCTATTTGTCTAGATACTGTGGCAACCGGCAATGTAGACTGGCCGATCATTGTCTATCCACTGTTTTCATGCACGATCAACGGCAACTTTCTGAGTATCTGTTGTCGAACTGTGCATTGGTAGACGTGGAATCAATACCCAGTATTAAGTATTCCGAGCAAACAAAACAGGGTCCGTTATCCAATCTCATAATCCGAGGACATAAAGTCATATCAGGCATATGAAGTGAGAGAAAACAAAAATGACAGGGAAACTTGTGTACCCCCAAAAATGGCCATTAGGAGGTGAAATCAGGTGTTCCGGAGAGAGTGAGCATTTCCTGCCCCACTAGTGGCACCCGTCTGGAATTCCCACAATTAACACGAAAATAGATCTAGTTGCATGGCAGACATGGATTTGGTGTTTTTATCAACCAGATCATGATGACGTCCATAGAATTTCTTAAAAGCAGCTATAAGTCTTGGTAAAACATATCCTTGTCGCAGCAGTTTAGTATGGCGCCCCGTTCGTGCCACCAAAAAGGGAAGTTATTTTTTTATTTATCTCATACGTATGAAATAAAAAGTCATACGTAGGAGATACTAACACATACGTAAGAGATAACAAGTCATTCGTAGGAGATACTAACACATACGTATGAGATAACAAGTCATACGTAGGAGATACTAACACATACATATGAGATAACAAGTCATACGTAGGAGATACTAACACTTACGTATGAAATACTAAGTCATACGTATGAGATACTATCTCATACGTATGAGATACTAAGTGATACATATGAAATACTAAGTCATACGTATGAGATACTAAGTCATACGTAGGAGATACTATGACATACTCATACGTATGAGATACTATCTCATACGTATAACTTATTATCTCATACGTTTGACTTAGTATCTCATACGTATGAGATAGTATCTCATACGTATGACTTATTATCTTATACGTATGACTTAGTATCTTTTTATCTCATACGTATGACTTTTTATTTCATACGTATGACTTAGTAACTCATACGTATGAGATACTATCTCATACGTATGAGTTAGAAAAAAAATAAATTATCTTTTTTGTGGCACGAACGGGGCGCCATAGTTTAGAGACTAGCTGGGCACTTCGATAGACAAAGTCCTCATATTTGCAACGAGCTCTGGAATAGCGTATAACTTGAGAAACAAACACACCATATGCCGGTGACATAGGAATATTGCTGCTTAGAAAGGGGAAATTGACTATGGAAAAATTGGAATCATCACGTTTGTTATATAATCTAGTTGACAGGCTAGAATCATTATCAATCTCCAACCTCAGGTCTAGATAATTGGAAAAATTGGCGGAGTGTGTAGTATTCTTAATTTCAAGTTCCTTAGGATATATGACATCCAAATAATCACCAAACTTGGGATTATTTAGCGACAATACATCATCTATCTATCGGAAAGAGAAATTAAAATTACATGTTAGTTTCTTAGAACTTCCTCGTTGTAAACGTTGGATAAAATCTGATTCATATCAGTATAAAAACAGGTCTGCCAATATTTTTTTTATATATTTATTCTATTAAATATGTGCCAACATATTTCCTATATATTTCCGACTATCTTGAGATGTACTTTCAAGTTTTCGTGACAAAAATTCTAAATTTGGCAATTTTTTTTGGATTTTAAAATTGATTTCAACTTTAAGCGATTGATTACTGTATACCCATTATAATGGTGTGGACTCATGTCGCTGTGCTGTATCTTGTGGGGTTCCTCAAGGGTCAATTTTGGATCCTTTATGTTTTTTTTTGTATATTAATTATTTACCCAAAATATCAAATATGTATTCAAGTTTGTTCTGTTCGCTGATAATACCAATATATTTTGTGCTTTGAAAGATATCTCAGAAACATATAAAACAGTCAACGAAAAACTCAAATTATTGGTTTATAGTTATCAGATTTTCCATGAATGTCTGCAAAACGGATTACATTGTAATTGGTCATACTGTTAATACGTTGCCAATATCTTTAAATATCACTGGAATAGAAATTAGCAGAATATATCCCACAAAAGTTTTGGATGTGTATATAGATAGTCGATTGAATTGGAATCAACATGTATCATATGTACGAGAGAAAATGGCTCGAAGTGTATCAGTATTGTATAAAGTTAAATATTTTGTTAATTCTGAAAACTTGTTCACATTGTGTAATAATTTAGTTCCACCATACCTGTATTATAGCTGTGAAATTTGGGGAAATTCGTATCTAACTAGGTTCAACAAATTATTTGTATTTCTAAAAAGAGCTATGAGAATAATTGATAATGCAGCATATAGAGCAAATACCAATGTTATATTTCTTGAGAATAAGTGCTTAAAATTCATGCATTTAGTTAAATTTAAGTGTGGTCAGGTAGCTTATAAAGCCTCTCAAAATGCTCTACCGACTAATGTTAAAAAATATTTCATATTCACTGGTACAATATTCTCTCATGGTCTCAGAAGAACATATAACATATTTGTACCGAGGTGTTGTACCAAATTAAAATCAATGTGCCCCATTATTGTAAGTTCAAAACTTTTGAATAATCTACCTATCACTACTAAGTTTGTAAAAAAAACATTAGTATGTTAAAAAAAATCTACAAATCATCTATTTTAGATAGTTATTGAGTATTCAAAGTGTTGTGAACCCTTTATCTCCCAGTCATTTACTAAGATATCAGTATTAGTACTCTCTTTCTTTTTGTTCCAATTTTAGCACTGTTATTTCCTGTTTTGTCTGCATCTTGATATTCATCATTTTTGATAATTTTATTCTAGGGGATGTACTCTATAAGCTTTACTGCTTCTAACATTTCCTTTCGTCATTACTTACATGTAAATCTATGCTTGTTTCATATGTGATGTGAAATTGTAATGATGAATAATGTCTTTGAATTGAATTGAATTACCAATAACACAACTGGATATTTATGACGCCAACAAAAAACGGTAAATACAACATTTTGCAATAGAAACAAAGCCCGACCAATTAGTTTATCCAAAGACACACTGGCGTCATTCAGGGGCAGACAATGTGTGAAATGTTGTTGTTTATACTGTACACCTGATGGAATTAGTATACAACTGCCCATACTAACACCTGTGGGAGCAATTTAGAAATACGAAGCACTCCTTGTTGTTATACTCCAATTACACGGGATTGATTGGGATTTTGGAATGGGTGAAGTTGTTGGCCAATCACATGGTAATTTCATCAGGTGCTTTGTTCATTCACTCTAGGTTCCCCATTAGCTTCATTACAAATCTATGCAATCAGTGATAGGTTAGCAATCATTACTTCTTCCGTGTGACTCTGTAGAATGCTTCTGTTTGTCTTCAAAATGCATTTGTTTGACAGAGACAAGGCAGATGGTCTTTGAGATTATTAGGTGACCAGAATGGTTTGAAATACCACGATCCCAGTAAGCAAACATTATTTATACATAGTTTTGTCACAGACTCTCCTTCGTTTCCTGTGCACATTTCAGCTAATAAATATAGGAGCCTACGCCAGAACATGTGCACTCGATGTTAGTTTTGATACATAATGTACCATCTACTGCCATATACATCCATATACGTTGTTTTACTTCATTGGCATTTCCTGAGGGAGGGACGATATCACCTTATTGCGACGCTTGTGACAAATCACCTCGATTCGAATGCTAATTGTTAAGATTCTAAGAATCTCAGCTGCTCCTGACTCAGACGTCTCAGATGGTATGTCTTGTATAGTGTTGCAGAAAATCTACCCTCCAGAAGCTCATTAGAGTTGTTTATGAACGACTTCCCACACTTCTCCAGCTCGAGAAGCATGCCGATCAGCAGCACATCAGCAGGTTCATCTCATTGATGATTCTGTCCATTAAAGTTTCTTCGAGAAAAATAATCCTCTGAAGATGCATGAACGTTTATGCCTTTTTTTAAACGCATCAGTAGATATTTACAGCATCGTTGCTAATTGTTTGATACACATAATTCTGAATGGAATCGATTAACATAACCAGTTTATTAAGACTTTGTCAAGAATGCTCGTTTACACTCTTCGTAGTTTCAATTTCTTTTGCCTCGTTGGCAACTACTGTTTATTTCAATACGAATATATTACTTTCAAGTTAAGATGCATGTATTCATCACGAAGGTTCATCACATGTGTTATATCTGTCTGTGTCCAGATAATTTTCCTCATTCAGGGTAAAGGACACGCTTCACAATCGTCTCGCTCTACACAATGTATTCTGGAAACGCTTCAATATTTCTTCATACGTAAAATGTTTACTAATAGGTAATATGAAATATATATAATGGCACCATGCAGTGCAATATTAAAATAAAACCATGGTATGAAATTTTACATAATATAATTATCACTATATTTATCACCATAAAAGTGTCATTATATTTAGCCATGAAGACGAATGTACCCAAATACAACGAAATATGAACAATATTTACTTCAGTTATTATACTTCACAAAGGAATATCAATTCAGTGAGTGACTAGAATTGTGATGTGTAGAAATCGTTTTGACGAACACCAATTGACCTCTGCTTCATCGGCAGGTGGACGAAAAAGTCCCTCTGTGTTTTTTCATCCTTCTTTTCCGATGGTAAACATGTTACTTAAGGTAATTGTAATGTCCTGTTCATTTTGTAATACTCTGGAAATACACACCCATTCAATGATTAATCTTCAGAAGGTTTACATATTCAGTGTGAAAAAATTGATACCAAGGGAATCCCTGGTGATTTCTATGTAGCGAGACAGTTCAATGTGAAGAAAATCGACCTTTTATTGGGTTCATCCATTCATGAATAGTAAAATTCGTCATACTATGAAATTCAGTTATTCAACAATTTTATAAACATTTTAACGAGAAATACAGTCATTACTCGAAAATTTCATAATCTGTTAACTATATATACATAACTTGACAAGTGTGCACGTTGTTATTTTTCTTGCAAACCCTAATTTGAGTTCTGGACCAACACACATATGTTTTACGTACACGTCTATTCTGATCGCTTTCGTATGCACAGGAACGTTTATTGACAGTCCGAACAAATTCTTGAGGAGCATTTACCCCCAATGAATACTTCCATTCCCGATGGGTGGGAACACGATGCCGGAATATATGCATTCAGTTTGACTTTCCTAAATAAAACTGAAACCGTTCGGACATTGTCGCATGCAATCACGAATGAATGTTGTCACGAAGGAAACATGAATATACACACAAATAAATGTTTCCGTTTGCAATATTTTCCTCGTTCTGGAGATGAATGGAAAAAAATAATTGAATGACTGCAAGATTTTACGAAAAATGAGGTATTTTTCGAAGGTGATTGTTGGGAACTCCGTTCCGCCTGGTATACTCGGTTGTTATCAAACGGTTTGTCATGTAACAAAATGAATCTCATATGTATGCGTGCGATGACATGATGAGGAGGCAAGCGAACCGTAACGGATACATGAAGTGATGTGTGAATTCCAAGAATTTGTTCGAATGCTTAACTCGATATGTAATGTTCACTGGTATGTGAACAAACCTTGGTGCAATACTACAGTGTAACCATTAGGACAGGGTGGATGTACCACTGAGAGTTTTGTTTGGGTGGATTCACTCACTGCAGCTCCTATGGGAACGGCAGAGCGGAATTATCCTTATTTATGATGCGGGAAGAAGTGGGAGATATTTGTGGTCCGATCTGAGGTGAGTAATTGATGTTATAATCATGATAACGACAGGATATCAGCGGATACATTTCGATTGTGAAGTCTTTCCTGTCACGATGAGCAACTGGAGATTCTTAGCATTTGTCTGTCATTGGAAAATTTAAATTTCAACTAAATTTATATCGAGATGTTATTTGAGATGGTTTTGAATCAAATTTAATGAGGGGGAATATTGACATGTTTAGAAGCCTTATAAAAGTGGAGACCGATCACTTTGAGATCATATTCTCTGATGCAGCGATTGAAAATCGTAGCCAGATTGTGAAGCGAATTGGAGAAAATAATCATTTTTAGAGCTCTAGATATATCGACTTGTGAAAATGCAGAGTGTGGTGATATTTATATTTCGTAAGTTGAAAGAAATTGAGCGATACAAATAGTCACACGATCTAACACTAGTTGAAACATGATATCTTCAATGTGGTGAACAAACTGTCAATTTTAATCATAACTGACGAAGATTTTTTTTCAGACTTGATATTGAAAAAAAAAATCTTTTGTTTTCCTCAGTGGGTTCACTGGCTACATCCGTCTACTCCATCTGTCCCATTGATGTGAACTCTCCGTGCGGCGGATCCCAGTCCGTTCTACCTGGGGCGGATCTGACGGCGCAAACATGGGATCCGCTCCCTTTGTTGTACACCGTTAACAGGACGTTGCTAAGCGCCCAGACCCTCAGAAGTGCCATGGAACAGCGGCCCTGGGGTGAGGTTGCCATGGCCACGTATCTGCCGTCAGTAACCCAGCGACACTGGCATCACGTCAAGCAATTCGATCCATCAGAGGCATCTGTTGAAGTAGCAAAAGTAATGGTAAGTAATGTAGCGTTGTGACGTGTTGGGTTAGACGAGTAGTAACACCACGATTATGATGCACAGATGCTGGTTGACTTATAAGACAGTCGGTGCCACTCCAGTAATGGGGTATACCCCTTTATCGTAGGGTCACCGAACTTTACAGTTATTTCAATATACTCGTGATTGTACATTGTATGAGGTATTGGGTGCCAGTCCACATTAAGCGTTAATTAACAGTAACACAAGTCCTCGTGAATGGACTTAATAATAACTAGTTGGACAGTTTGATGATGCGCACCTTAATTCTTATATTATTCACTTCGTGTATTTGCAGCAAGACGAGACGATGCAGCAGTTGATGTTCAACCTGATGAAGTACGCTGTTCACATCGAGCACCTTGTGAAGGACGGGGAGTTCTGGACGGCGAGGGTCGGGTCCTGTACGGCCGATCTCTTCACGGACGTGTACAGTTCTTCCCTGAGGTGGGACCTGCGTGACCTGCTCTGTGCCGTCTCCAGCATGCTGACCACCCCGCTACCCCAGTGCCGTGTGGAGGCCGTGGCCGCCATCACTTACCGAGAGCACAGGACGCCAGCGCTCGCACAGGCAACAGCCTCCGTCGTCCTAAACGGGTTCATCGATGACTTTCTGACGTTCTTCCAGAAGTTTCTCGTATGAGACAATATATTATATGTATTATGAATTTGCACTTTATGATGCCGTTACCGTTGCTATGATAACTTATGAAAGCTATATCTTTGCTATATTACCAGTCATATTGTGATAACACATGGTGCTAGTCTTTGTTATCAAGTGCGAATGTGAATAAATGGTTCAATTCATAGCTTGTTTTGTATTTAATACTTCTGTCGTTTATCATCAGACAGAAACACATTCTTCCAATTCTGATAATAGGAAAAAACAAGGATAAAAGAATTCCACAAATGGAAGAGTCCCATGAAATACTGTCAGTCTTTAGAATGGCGAAAAAGAGTAACTTTTGAAATGAACATTTTGAATATGTTCAATTGTTGGAGGACCACAAACCATATACACAAATTACTGAAATTCAAGGAGGTCGTCTTGATAGTCTTGTGTTTGAATTACATGTACGTGATTTTATGTGGTCATAGATTTACCGAACAAATGTATCTATTATATATAATTATGACGGTTAACTAAGTGGAAATATTCTGTAGAACTGACTAGAAGATAGCAGGTCGTACTGAAGGTCACATATTAACAAAGATTAGCCAATCAGCAAAAACGTTCATCCCACTTCTTCCATTTTTTTAAAATTTCGGTGTGACATCTCATAGTATTTTTAGGTTACCGGTACCTTAAAAAAAGGTACCTTAAAATGATTCCAGAAGGAGGCGTTTGAATTTTTTTTTTCTCAAAATGGCAGCCGTTTTCGTCGAAAAATGCACAAACTTGCTAATCTCTCGCTTATTATCGACTTTACAGTCTAGGAATCAATTCTGTACATGTATGAATTGATATATGCTGAATATTGTCATGACAATATGAATTTGACCTTTTACCTCATTTTCAAGGTCAGAGCACAAAATGCCTAATATCTCGCTTATTATGTAATTACAGCTTAGGAATCAAATGTGAACATATAAGAAATGATATATGCTGAATATTCTCATGACCTTGAACTTGATCTTATTTTGAAGGTCAGAGCACAGAATGGCTAATATCTCGCTTATTATCTACTTTACAGCTTACTTTGTCATCATTTTGACGACCTTGAATTGACCTTTGACCTCATTTTCAAGGTCAATGCACAAAATGAGTGATATCTTGCTTATTATCGACTTCACAGCTTGGGAATCAATTCTGAACATACAAGATATGATATATGCTGAATATTGTCATGACCTTGAACTTGACCTTCAACCTATTTTTCATTAAATGGACCTTGCTTTTGGTATGTTGGTACGGTTTTTCAAATTTGAAATATTCTTAAGAAACTGAATAATATGAAGCAATTCAATATGCTGACTTTATGCAGAACGTCCAAGGTGGAACTTTTCATGGGGACAATTTAGTTTTTTGGTTACCGATCCTATGATCTGAGCTCTACGAATGCTTTTTTGCCGTGGTGTTGTGTCAGCGTCGTACATTTGCACAAAAAAATGCCTAAGAATAAATTAAAAAATGAAAATATTTCATGAGGGAAGATTTTTGGCAAAAACAGCCATTTTTGGATTTTGCCAGTCATTTTCTCAAAAACTGTTTGAACAGTCTTGAGACTTTTGTTTTCAGAACATTCCCTGGTCTGCATGTGGCATGTGGCAGGCTTTTTGATTTTTTGACGGATGATGATAGTGACATACATCATTAGAACACCAGCTTTTAAGCGATTCTACACATTTTGGTAATTTTCCTGATATTTCGAATATTGTCTGCATTCCCCACTATAATTCAAACGTATTGCTAGGTTAAATATAGAAATATGTCCAAAAACAAAAAATTGAAAGAATGTTGAGATGGTTTTCGACCAATGGACACCACAGTCCCTCCAAGTGGTTTCTTTTATATGTTTTGAAGAAGGAAGGTTGGAATGGCTATACATCTCCAATAAATTGAGAGGTCAATGGAGGATATATATCTATGGTTCGAGATATATGGTTCAGATATGTTATGCCAATTGTTCTTTTCAATGGATTGTTCTTTTTTCAATTATTTTTTTTCATTTTCCGATAAGGCTCCACTATGAATATGTTGTGTATCAAAAAAATATTCCAATGAATAAAAATGTCTTTCCCTACTCATCCAACAAACATACCTATTTAAAAATATAATTGATGAAATCTATTGTATTCTTTGCAAATAATCCGCATAGTGAATTTTTGAAATACGCACACAAAATGTGAAATTTAACGTCTCAAATAACTGACCTGGGTATTCCACAATTGTGGACAGTATTTCGTTGCTGGGCACTCAAAAGTATATCCAAATTGATCTACAGAAAATGTACTACAACGTCTGAAGAATATCTTGTTGTCATTCCTCAACAAAATCACTGTATATCTTTCCAGAAATGTCACTATGTTAGTCTACGGCAAACACAAAAATCTATGTCTCGTCGCAACTCAAGTGAAACTACTTTTATTTCCACAATTTAAAGCTATAAGAAGGTTATGAAAACATGCGTACTGTAGTTGTGTGCGATGCAGGAGGAGCCATTGGCCTTAGCTAGGCCCTGGGATTACTTTGTATGAGGAGACATTACTCATTTAGTACAGAGTTTCAACGTCTATGTGGGTTGTGTTCCTTGTGGAAAATATTTTGCGATGTTTGTCCTGATTACAACTTGTTAATAAGCTAGTATTACGTAGCTTTATAAACGAGATTTTCAATTCCAGAAATATGATATGCAAGAACATGGATACACTGAAGGAACTTACCATTTGATGGCTGATATGATGGAGACTCTATCACCGCTTTTTCTACTGGAATCGTTCGGTAACTTTTGGCCATCAGGGTTGAAATGACCAATTATTGGCTGCATTTAAACCAATGTTAAATTGGGCAACTTCGGGTGTGCGTTTCACCTTTCCAAAAAAAAAATTACAGCTTAACGGTTGACAGGGTGTGATAGTATAATCATAGTACTTCAATAAAATCTAGGTCACTATAGAGCATGATAGTACCGATTTTTCATAAAATGACGCTGAACAGGACCCCTGTCAATTTAGCTCGTTTTCAGATCGCAATTGCCGACATAGCATACATTCAACAAAACCTTTCTCTACTCCAAATCCCGGGAAATACCACCGGGATTTTTGCTTTTCCCAAAACCAGACTTCCACACGCGCAAAATAAACCAGCACGTGGATCAATATCGCTTCGCGTTGTCTCCCTAGGCAACCATACATCTGGCGAAATGACGTCACTTAAAACGGAATCCTCAATGTGTGAGGCATCCCCAAGTCTATTTCTGGCTTATACCCATCAACGCTCCAATCAACCAGGCTAAAACAGGTCAGTCGGCGCCTTTTTTTTATATATTTTGCTCTCAGTCACGATAGGGTTGGTATTTAAAAAGTTATGTATAAATATCAAATTGAACATTTACCATAAAACAACACGCGTACATTGTAGTTATAACCCCTGTAATGATTGATTACATTTTAAAGCCACACTATGTTGGCTGTAACATAGACATTTTTGGGAATCCCTAAACCTGTATGTTTATAGTAGGAATTAATATGGAGATAATCCCTGGGAGATGTCACCCAGTATCCATAGATTCAGTTGGTATGTCGTTTGTAACAAGCAAGTACCCATTTGATAGTGTTTTTGGGCCCACCAATTTTCCGAATATTTACCGCAATACATATGTCAAACTAGGTTAAGCTTATGGGTTCTGTCCTTCAATGAAAGTTAGAAAGGTCCTAGACGGATCAAACGACTGGTTTTTAGCCCAGGAATAATATTAAGGCGCAAAAGGACGGTATTTCACCCAATCAAATCCGAGTTAGATTGACATACTGGAATATTCAACTACTAAACACAAATATATGGTTCAGTATTTATTTGGAGAAAACTCCAAAATAACATCAACATTTACATAATAAATATAGCAAAATGTATAAAAAAATTACATTCATACATTCATTTTACATGCATTGTATAAGGAGAGTAGAAAAATGTACATCTGTAAAAATTATATGTGTAAAAAATAATAATTTGTAAAAGATAATTGAAAACACACACACGTACACACTTTCAAGACACACTGATATCATGGTTAAATATATGGAAGGCATTCATGACACACAGATACTGGACATGATCCACATTATTGACAAGAAGCATAATATAATAGTTTATATTCAGGTAAATATTTATAAATATCATTTACCATCCGAGGTGTATATGTCCAACATTCCATCATTTACTTTGAGCCCAAACTATCTGCTTCAAGGCAAGACCCCATTAAGTTACCATCTGACTTGCTGTTGACAAACAACTTGTAGAAAGGCAGGTAATCAGTGGCGAAGCTGTTGATGATACTGTAAGATTTGACATCGCCCCAGATCACACTGGTGGGTTGAGAGTATTCAATACCTTGGATGGAGTTAACATCGCTGACATTCAACTGTAATTCGGCAGCGTCCAGCTGTTTCTTGGAGGCACAGAGCAGCTGCGAAATCCAGTAGAGTAACTCTCGGTACTGGTCGGGGAAGGTGGTCGGTCTGTACAAGGAAGAACCATCAATGGAGCAATTCTCCTCGAACCTTCTGAGATGGTCGATATAGCGGACGTACCGCATCAGGTTTAGCGTCAGGGACAGCTTCACTTCTTCGCTCTCACTGGGGGTGATCTGAGTGGTATAATAAAATATTTTCGTAAGACGAGGATATTTCAGCCGCCGATTTCTCAAAATACAACCTTACAGTTCTATATATCACATTTTTTTTATGTTCGTTGAAATGAAGCTTGTTAAGAAAAAATGTGAATTGGTGAAGAGTGTTCAAAGATGTCGGTAAGATGTTCTCACCTGTTCGAGAGCTAGACGGACGGTGGTATTGGAAGGGCTGTATCTTGTGACGTATGGCCAGTGGAACCTCGCCAACTGAGTTGTTAACGACCCAGTGTCCTGCAAACCAACATTCAGTAGATGGTGTATCATGAGAAATATATTAGACCCAGCTTATTTCAAATATATATGTGTGGAATTCCCGGGTATTCTATCTGACAAATAGCCCCAAAATAGACAATATCTTGGTCGTTTTCAATTTCTGGTGAACACAGGAGACAGGTTAGGGGCCGGTCATTATTTATCAGGTGGGGGGGGGGGGGGGTAAAAACGGGGGGGGGGGGGGTCACACTTTCATTTTCAACATTATTGGGAGGGGGGGGGGGTCATACTTTTATGTTCGATGGGACTGGGGGGGGGGTGGTTGGTCGGAGTTTGAAATTGAGTTATTTTGAGAAAATCTGAATAGTAAAATAGTTAAATAATTAGGTGGAAACAGTCCACTCAATATCAATCAGTACATGGATTGATTGGAGTACGCGATGGAGTTTCATAACATTTTCAGTAAAACCATAATCTCACTGAAATTGGATCTCGCAGAGGACCATTCAGGAACATCAACATCGAGAGATGCCACAATCCGTGTGCATCAGGGCTCAAAATTTATAATTTTATCCAGGAGCCAGAGGCTCCTATTTCGCTCCTATTCAACATTTTTTAGGAGCCAATTGGCTTCTAGAAGCATATTTCAATATTACTTTACAGATTTTCACCAGCCTATTGGCTCGAGAGCTCTATTGCCTGGGAGCAAATCTGAAATGTTATTGGCCTATGGCTACCCACAAGTGGCAATTCTGAGCCCTGATGTGCATTGATCAACGCTCATCACTCAGATTGAAACCTTGTCACCAAGAATCAACTTAACAGAGCAGCACTACAGCTGAACATGGTGCCAGCAAGGACGAACCCAGATCAGCAGGGTCCTGTCACAAACAAACCACGGATCAATCAGTCCATACCACGATGAACAACAAATCATCCCTTACGATGAACCCGAACTAGCATGTCAGAACCACAGACCGGTTTTCCACTCAAATTTTTGTCAACACATGACCCCACTGAGGATATTCCCTGAAGACCTCAGGACTATCACAAACCACCATGTAAAAGACATTGACCTTTCCACACAGAATGGCAAAATAGTCCTGGATCGCCCCAGATGACCCGGGTAGTGAATCTGACTCACATGATTTGGATGGTGACAGAACATTATGAGCCCATCATAGAGCCAACACAGACCTGATTCAAGACTTGATTCACCAATTCTTCCCTGCTCGTCAATGATATGTGGAAGAGCCCTGTATTTTTCAATAGTTCACTATGGTGTCCAGTCAGACCGTGAGGGTTTTCATACATTTTTTCCATTCCATAAAAAAATTCGGAGTCAAGGAATCAACTGAATGATCTTTGACCTAGGTATCGAGTGTTTCAAGTGGGCTCCGAAACGATGGCCTGTGTAGTGAAAAAGCAAATGCTAGTATTCAGAGGAAAGTGATCCTGGATATGGATGTCGGGGTTGGGGGTTGGGGGGGGGGGGAAGTTGGGGGGGGGGGGTCTGGTTTTGCCCTCAAACACCTGTCATAATTAAGTGCCCGTATATAGTATGCATACAAGTAATAACTGTTGTAATGGCGTTCACACTTGAAGCGAAGGAATGGTGGATACACGAAGAGCACAAATCATAATATTCACTGACCTTATAGTATCACAAATTTGCGACAAAAGTCACAATTGTTTCAATAGAAATGTAAATAAAGCGTAAAAAGCATTCAAGTATCGTGTGGAGCATAGCCTTATATTCATACATGGGGATTGTGGGGGTCATACTTTTATTTCGGATCTTGGTGGGGGGGGGGGGGAGGGAGGGGGGGGGGTCACAGATTGATTTTCGATATCGGTGGGGGGGGGGGATAAACTTTGAAAACTCATTTCTCGGAAAAACCATCCAACCCGCCCCCCCCCCCCCCCCCCACCCAGTAAATAATGACCGGCCCCTTAAGGAAAAACTGGGTAGAATACTTTTGAAAGGAATCATTTTGACATGATGAAAAAGAGATGTCATGGGCTTTGATATTTTCATATATCGTCAAAATTATGTTGACAATCAGTGAAGATTTTGAAGTTAAGCAAATTGAGGCAAATGTCGTTGAGATAAACAACCAGTTGAATACAAGCTCGGGATTTGATTTCATTCATTCATTCATTCATTCATTCATTCATTCATTTCTTCGTTTCATTCATAACTTGTATCATAGTAATGATTCGAGGTTGTGGTTAATTTATTCTCCTAAGAATGTTTTCTTGTTCTCTTGTTTTGATGTTCATTATTATTGCTCTTGTATATACGTTTGTGGAGAGTCCCTCGATTAGCTATATGCTACTGACCAATGCGATTAAAATAAATATGATTAAACTAAAAACCAAATTTAATGAAATTGCCTCATCACTCTTAATTTCGTTGGATATTTTTTGTTTGAGAATATTTAATCTTAAATTAATTTCCCGAATTTCCTCAGTAATATTGATGTTTATGTTGAAAGTTTTGAATAATGTAAGGGATTTCGAATTTCTGATCAGAGTTTGTCGACAAATCACGAATATTGCACAATATATAAAGAATGACAAAAACGAAACACAGTTGTCCATACATGTGTTCCCACTTTCAAACGTTTGATTTATATATTTCAAATGAACATTTATTTCAGAATTTGAGATAATTCAAAATTATTTGTGACTTTCATAACTGGGTTGTTCGTGTTTAGTAATACCTATTACATATGTTTTCCAATACCACACCGGAGAAAACACTCACAGACAAGCGTGGACTGATTCTGTCCCTGATATCCAAGGCTTTGTACATCGTCTGGTCGATCAGCGGCTGTAGATTCTCCACAGAGGCGGGCATGTGCTCAAGTCCATTACACGGGGACGTTATGTTGATGTGGTCCATGGCTTCGGTGCGTGTCCATGTCACTGCAGCTGGTTGATATAAAATAACATAGCATTACATATAGGTCAGAATTATGGACAATGTTATTAAAGTTAAAGTAGTAGCATGTTTTGAGAATATAACCTTCGAAACTTTCTTACTTTGAGTTAGCCAAGTATTGCATACATAAAATTGTTCAAAGTATCTGTATCGTATTTGGGTAGATTATGTAGCGCAAATATAATTTGGTCTAAGCACATGTGTTAAATCAAATGAAGCTGAAATACACAACTTCTCTAACCCTCACTTTTTGCAATATCGTATATCAAATAATAGTTGTTAAAAAAATGCTGTTGTCATTTATTCATTGCGCAGGTGTATACTTGTACATACCAAAAACAAATAGGGTCGAAATAACGCGATTCATTTTCTTTCTACTTTTCACTCTACTGTGAAGGTGACGACGTTTGTTTTGTTTGTTGGAACTAGCGATAATTGTGGGATGTGTTGGGTGTTATATACACAGCAATTTTTCTGGGTTCGATTGGTTTTTGTGGTGTGTTTTGGGAATTTTCAAGATATGTAACATTAATCATCAGGTACCAATTTGTCCTTGGAAGCTTCAACCTGAGGAAAATTAAACAACTCGAGAAGGCCATTGTAGTATGTCGAAAATACATTTCTCTGTTTTCCTCAGAGGGTACGATAAATCAAGATGCATGTATCTGAGGGTGTTGGGGTTTTATTTTTTTTCCGAAATTGGTTAGAAAGTAGGGGACACACAATGACACCATTGATGGAGTGAAAGCTTCTTTTACGAAACTTCCTCAATGAATAGATGTAAACTTGATAGTATCACTATTCATAAAATGTGAGACATCGTATTATTGACACAAACAAACATATGACATAAAGTATGGATGAATTTTATGAATGAATTCGTTCTTTTTGAAAGTGAAAGTGTAACTATAATTCGGCCCGTATTCCTACATGTGTTAATGGGTTGTTACTTTCCGTATGAAAACTATGAAATATGGCTTCCATACCTTATGCACGTGACGAGGGTGATGATTGTCCTTCTCAGCAAATTCATGATATAACAGCTTTACACTTGTTTCGGTTACCATGATAGAGTGTGGAACCCTATTGGTATCCACCGTCCGTTCATCAGCAATTTTATCATTTCATTTGAGTTCATGATGATAGGTCACGACATGGTTGAATATAGACGAACATGGATGAACTCATGGGGGCCTGAAAATATGATAAATGTAGATGGAATATACGTGGAACACATTTTGGCAACATTAAACTTGAGGGCTGATTATTTTAAGTGTTGAACTCAAGTATATGTATGAACTAACTAGTCACTGGACAGTCTTGAAGGTAGAGTTGTATTCTATTGTATTTGTATGGCACATTTGTTGGCGACGCTGGACTGACCCAAGATGACCGTGGATATATAATTTCGATACTATATAGGCTACCTCAATATGTGTCAAATGTCCATTAGATGGAAACTCCATACACATGTCCTTGCATTTAGTGTGAGATGACCTTATTTGTCCAAGGCATGTCTCTCAAAATTACTTGTTATTGCAGAGGTTATTGGAAAGCATGTCAGCACCGACAAATTGAAACAGATGCACGTTAATTGGTTGATGATCAACAGCCATGTAAAATATTCTACAATCTGATGGATTCAGTTTTATTTTCATAAACAAAACTCAAACCTTTTCAGACTTTTTGTGCAGTCACAAATACATGTTCTCACAATTGAAACATAATTATTCTCAAAATATAATTGTTTCTGTTTGCACTATTTTTCTGCTTTTGAAGAAGAAATTATTGAATTCCTGCAAGATTTTACGAAAATCTAGTTACCCTGATGTTATCAAATGTTTTATCATACAACAAAACGACTTTTCACGTTATTAAGGACGATGGCTTGATGGGGCAGCAAGCGAACCGTAACAGTTATATTCATTAAGGGATGTGTGAATTCCAAGAACGGTATGTAATTTTGACTCGTATGTTAACATATCATCTTGCAGTACTGAGATCAAACTAATGAAACCAGCTGAATTTACTGGGTGGGAAGAATGGGAGATATTTGTGGTCCGACCACTGAGGTGAGTGAATGTTGTAAAATCGTGATAACGACAGAATATCAGCTGATGTACTTGGATTGTGAAATTTTATCTTTCTTGTCGTGACCAACAACTAGATTTTATCGGCATCGGAAAATTAATGTCAACTAAATTTATACCAATATGATATTTTTAGATGGGTTTTAAAATCGAAATTGAGGAAGGGAATTATGATATGTTTAAAAGCATGTATAAAAGTGGAAACCGATAACCCTAGATCATATTTCTTGATACATCGATTGAAATTCGTAGCAGATTGTAAAGGAATTTAAAAATTAAAAATTTTGATGACTTTGTACTGACTTGTAAAAATGCACAGTGTGAGGATATTTGCATTCTGTAGGTTCGAAAAAATTAAGCAATTCAACTATTCACACGATCTAACACTAGTTGAAACATGATCTCTTCAACGTGAACAAACTTTCAGTTTTAATCTCAACTGACAGAAATGATTGTATTTTCAAACTTGTGTTCCCTAGTGGCCTCACTGGCTACATCCGTCTACTCGATCTGTCCCATTGATGTGTTCTCCCCGTGCGGCGGATCCCAGTGGGGCTGACCGGGGTTGATGACTCTGTGAGATTTGGGGCGGACCTGACAGCGCAAACATGGGATCCGCTCCCGTTGTTGTACATAGTCAACAGAACGTTGCTAAGCGCCCAGACCCTCAGAAGTGCCATGGAACAGCGGCCCTGGGGTGAGGTTGCCATGGCCACGTATCTGCCGTCAGTAACCTCGACACTGGCGTCACGTCAGGCAATTCGATCCATCAGAGGCATCTGTTGAAGTAGCAAAAGTAATGTAGCGTTGTGACGAGATGTGGTTAGACGAGTAGTAACACCACGATTATGGTGCACAGATGCTGGTGGTGGTATTGGGTATTGGGTGCCAGTCCCAGTCCACATCAAGCGTTACATAATAGTAACACAAATCCTCGTGAATGGACATAACAATAACTAGTTGGACAGTTCGAAAACGCGCACCTAATTCTTAAATTTTTCACATTGCGTATATACAGCAAGACGAGACGATGCAGAAGTTGATGTTTAACCTGATGAAGTACACTGTTCACATCGAGCACCTTGTGAAGGACGGGGATTTCTGGACGGCGAGGGTCGGGTCCTGTACGGCCGATCTGTTCACGGACGTGTACAGTTCTTCCCTGAGGTTGGGCCTGCGTGACATCCTCTGTGCCGTCTCCAGCATGACCACCCCGCTACCCCAGTGCCGTGTGGAGGGATGTGGCCGCCATCACTTACCGAGAGCACATGACGCCAGCGCTTGCACAGGCAACAGCCTCCGTCGTCCTAAGCGGGTTCATCGATGACTTTTTGACCTTCTTCCAGAAGTTCCTCGTATGAAACCGTCACGTGTTAGGCAATGTATTTGTATTATGAATGTGCTATTTATGACGCTGTTACCGTTGCTATAACAATTTATGAATTTATGAATATGCCTTTTGATGGTCGGTTAAAGTTTATTTCCCAAATCGCATTATTATCCATTTTGGCCATATATAGGCAAAATGAAAAAAAGATCTTGCCTTCCCAAAAAAAAAAATTAGACTTAACACATATCTCGCATTACTATCCATTCTTCTGTAGTTCGTCCAGTATTGACATAATTTTCATGGTGTTGAATCACTGTATTTGAATAAAACAGCAATCCATGATGTGGGAAGCCTACAGGATGAATTGATTAAATTATCATTATATTGGGTCTCAGAAATTACTGAAGAACTGTTCCATTGCTTCGAGCTCTAAATATTCAACCTGTTTATGTTACTAAAATTATTCAAGAGTTAACACTACTCAATCTTTGTTTCTTTCCAGTGTCATGTCTCATTTCTTCCACAAATTTATTATGTCCAAATATTCACAAGGTCAACAGATCAGCAGTAACAACTTGTTGTCTAGGGCTATGAGTACTTGTCAAAAAGCGTCTGTTTCCATTACCGAGTGTCTATGCTGCAACCATTATGTCAAATCATTTAAACGCCAAATGAAACATTCTTCACCTGATGGTAGGTATCACTGACAGTGTCAAGTTCCTACTCAATCAAAGATCTCATAGTATTAAGATCTCAGATCCGTTAATGTCTTTCTAGTGATGGACCCCACTTGCCGAACATGGTCCACTGGTTTACCTACCATTGTCTAGTAACGTACATTTCTGTACGGTGTAATGTCTCACAGTGTGTAATGTGTTGTTTTTAGTGTTATTTTACATATTGTTAAATACTGTATATCTCCTTTTGGAGATTCAAAAAATAAATAAGATATGGAGTCTTACATTGCACATCCTTTGGGGGAACTTGAACTTGAACTTCGGATGACCTTGAAGTCTCAATCTCATTGAATGTGTATTAAGCGCTACAGACAAAATGGTTGAGCTTATGTATTGTATTGAAATCCTGTGATGATGACTGTTTTGGTGAGCATGAACTCACCAAAATGACCTTGACTGGTGACTTCCAAGGTCACCTGCAATAGTTGAAACTAAAATTGTACGGTAACCTATCTCAGCCCTTGGACTGATTAATCTTAACCCTTAGACTGTTTTTCTTTGAGTTTTTAAGTTACCAGACATATGGTCCGATAACCTATAGGCTTGGTGTTGCAATGACGTCCATTTTTGTAAAAAAAAAACGAGCAAACTTTAGACAGCCATTTTCCCAAAAACTGTTCAGAGAGTTTTCGTTTCAAAAGATTCCCCTTATGTACTTTCGTGATGTGTATGAGTATCCTTGCCCTTGAATTGCCAGTCCACGTATGGCGGCCACTATGATTACTTTTCAGTGGTTCAGCGAAGAAAGCGAAATGAAGCCACTATCTGTTTTGAGCCATTTCCAGTCGAAGGAAATGATAGGCCTAATTATTGATCTCCCAACCATCTGGGAGACCCACGTACCCAATTCACAGGAGACGTTGTCATGACTACGTGTTGGTCTGTTGACCAATAACCACCTGGTTTGAAACGTTTTCACATGTGAATGGGTTAGAAACTGAATATATAGAAGGCACTTTTGAGCCATCATATTTATACAATTGGATGAAATTAAGTATCGATCTTTTACCACCAATACAGCCAAATTTCGATGATTCCAATAACAAACATACAACTTTTTGCAATAGAAACACAGCCCGACCAATTACTCTATCAAAGAACACACTGGCGTCATCAGGGGCAGACAGTGTGGTAAATGTAGTTGTTTCTACTGTACACCTGATGGAATTAGTATACAACTGCCCAACAACCTATGAAAATAATTTAGAAATCCGAAACAAACCCCATGGAATAGATATATGATAAGTACATCAGTACCTAATCACTAGTGATGCTCCTCCCATGTCACTTTTTTCTTCGAAAGCATTCCAATAGTCTAGTGACATACATCAGCAAAACACCCATCTTTCAAGCGATGCTACACATTTTGGTAATATTCCTGGTATTTTTATTAAATCATGCATTTCCCAGCACAATTCAAACGCATTACTACGTTGAACATAGCAATATATATTCGGAAACAAAAAACTGAAACAGTCCTTCCAAGTGGTTTCTCTATATGTTTTCAGGAAGGAAGGTTGGCTGGCGATACATCTCCGATAAATTGAGAGGTCAATGAAGCATATATTCTATTTATGTGTTTCAAGATATTTGGCTGAGATATATTATGCCAATTGTTCTTTTCAATGAATTGCTCTTTTTTTTCTATTGCTTTTTTTTCATTTTCGATGAAAGTTAGAAAGGTCCTAGACGGATCAAATGACTTGTTTCCAGTCGATGAATAGTATTAGGACACATAAATACGATATTTCACCTAATCAAATCAGAATCCGACTGATATATTGGAATATTCAACTGCTAAAGACAAATATATGGTTCAGTATTTATTAGGAAAAAAAACTCGAAAATAGCATAACATTCACATAAGAAATATAGCAAAATGTATAAAAAGTTTACATTTATATTGCATTGTAAAATGAGAGTAGAAAAGATACATTTGTAAAAAAATATATTTGTGAAAAATTATGATAATTTAACAAACCCACACACACATTTTCAAGATCACACCAATATCACGGTTAAATATATATATGAAAGGCATTCATGGCACACGGATACTGGACATAATCCACATCATTGACAAAAAGCACAATGAAATATCGTATATTCAGGTAAATAAACATATCATTTAACATCAGAGGTGTATAAGTCCAATGTTCTATTATCTATACTCTAAAAACCATTTGCCTCGAACTAAGGCCCGATCAATTACCATAACTGCTGTTGACAAACAACTTGTAGAACGACAGGTAATCAGTGGCGAAGCTGTTGATGACTCTGTAAGATTTGGCATCGCTCCAGATCTTATTAGTGGGTTGAGAGTATTCAATACGTTGGACGGATCGAATGTTGCTTACAGACAGCTGCAACTCGGCAGCGTCCAGCTGTTTGTTGGAGGCACAGAGCAGCTGTGAGATCCAGTAGAGTAGCTCTCGGTATTGGTCGGGGAAGGTGGTCGGTCTGTACAAGGCAGAACCACGCCTGGACGACTCCTTCTCGTATCTCAAGAGATGCTCGATATAGCGGGCGTACCTCATCAGATCTAGTGTTAGGGACAACTTCGCTCCTTTGCTCTTTCGAGGGGTGATCTGGATGAATTTGGAAGTCGAAAGCGCTGGTATAAGTCGAAAAATTAGCTAGTAGAAGTAATAATTACTAGGAAAATTGAGAACGGAAAGATTATTATGGCCCTTTCACTCTTCCGTAAGGCTAGGACATCCGCCAAATTTTCAAAATGCAATCTTGAAATTATATGTATTATTTTTCTCTATGTGCATTGAAGTGATGCCCTGTTGAGAGAAAAAAATGAGTAGTAGCGAGTTGGTAAAGATGTTGGTAAGATTTACTCACTTGTTCGAGAGCTAGACGGACAGCGGTACGGGAACGGATGTATCTAGTGACGTAAGGCCAATTGGAACTCGCCAACTCAGTTATCAACGACTCAGAGCCCTGCAAGCCAACATTCAGTATAGTGTATCATCAGAAATATCTCACAAACAATTATAGGTTTGAAATTCATCAAGTATTTGATCTGACAAATATCCCAACAATCGGTAAGGTCTTGGTCATTTTCAATTTCTTGTGAACACGACGAGACACTTTCAGGGAAAATTGGTTAAAATACGTTTGAAACGAATTATTTTGACATGATAAAAAAGAAATATGATGGGCTTTGATATTTTTATATGTCGTCAAAACTATGTTGACAGTCAGTAAAGTTTTGAAATTTCAGCAAATTTGAGCGAAATTGATAAGTATACCAAAATTAATAAAACTGCCTCGTCGCACTTACTTTCTGTGGGTATTTTTGGTTTGAGAATATTTTATTCGAAAAATACTTTTCCAAAATTTCTTCAGTC
Source organism: Terebella lapidaria (assembly GCA_949152475.1). Taxonomy (NCBI): domain Eukaryota; kingdom Metazoa; phylum Annelida; class Polychaeta; order Terebellida; family Terebellidae; genus Terebella; species Terebella lapidaria. The sequence continues at coordinate 14,673,437 of OX424558.1, forward strand.
ATATTGATGTCTGTTTTGAAGTTCTTGAATTATGAAAGTGATTTCGAATTTCTAATCGGATTTTGTCCACAAATAACAAGAATTGTACCACATGACAAGACTGTTGGCAAGGATGGCAAAGATGAAATAGACGTGGAATCAATACCCAGTATTAAGTATTCCGAGCAAAAATAACAGGGTCCGTTATCCAATCTCATAATCCGGGGACAGAAAGTCATAGCAAGCATGTGAAGTGAGAGAAAACGAAAATGACAGGGAAACTCATGAACCTCCGAAAATGGCCATTAGGAGGTGAAATCAGATGTTCCGGAAAGAGTTGAAACATAGTTGCTCAGACTTGTGTTCCCCACTTTCAAACTTTCGATTTATAGATTTCAGATGAATATTTATTTCATCTGTGTTCGAGATATATCAAAATTGTTTGTGATTTTCATAACTGGGTTGTTAGATTTAGTATGTTTACTAACACCACACCGGAGAAGACACTAACAGACAAGCGTTGACTGATCCTGTCCCTGATGTCCAAGGCTTTGTACATCGTCTGGTCGATCAGCGGCTGTAGATTCTCCATGGAGGCGGACATGTGCTCAAGTCCATTACATGGGGACGTTATGTCGATGTGGTTTCTGGCTTCGGTGCGTGTCCATGTCACTGCAGCTGGTTAAAATAACATAACATTGAATATAGGTTATAATTCTGGGTAATTTCATTATATCCCGAGTAGTTTGGATGTCTTAATATTGAACGTTTGAACCATTTTAACTTTGATCTAACTAAGTAGTGCGTATGAATGTTAATGTTTTATGCGTCTGAGTAGAATTTCAAACTAGTTTATGTGGTGCAAGTATTATTTGGTCTTAATGCAAAAGTTAAATTAAGTGAAAGTGAATTATGTAATTTCTTTACCCTCGCACTTTTTGCAATAACGTACATCAAGTAATAGTTTCAAAAATACTGTTGTAATTGATTTATTGTACAGGTTAATAACTGTACATACCAAAAACAAATATGGTCGAAAGAACGCGATCCATTTTCTTTTTACTTTTCACTATACTCTAGAGATGACGCTGTTTGTTTGTCAGTTGGAACTGGTGATATTTGTGGGATTTGATGTGTTTATATACAGAACATATTTTTCTGGTTTTAACTGTTTGTGTTTGGAATTTTCAAAAAAATTTAAGATTAGTCATCAGGTACCAACTTGTCCTAGGAATTTCCAACCTGAGGATAATTATACGGGTCGAAAATGCCACCAAAGTATGCATGTTTAGGATATATTTCTTTGTTTTCATCGCAAAGGGCGCGATGAATCAAAATGTCATTGAACGTGTACGCGGCTCTTCATCTTTGCCGAAGTCGGCACAAAGAAGGTTGGGCATACAACAAGACAACACTAAATAAGGTGAAAGCTTCCTTCACGGAATTTCCTTAGTGAAAAAATAGATGTAGAACTTGTCAATATCACTATTTACAATGTAACCTCGCATTACTAACACAAACATTTTATGAATGAACGTAACCTTCACTGAAACTGAAATTGTAACTATATATCGCCCCATATTATGTTAATGGTTTGTTGCTTTCCGTATGGAAACTGCAAAATATGGTTTTAGATTAATTTAAATTTGTATGGGTGTGTGACAGAGACGATTCGATGTAACAGGTGCACTTGTGTTCGATCACCATGATAGGGTCCAGTACTTTATTGACATCGCGTTTTGTCCAATTTCATCACTTTACTTGTGTTAATTGATGAAAGGTGACGAAATGGTTGAAGATGGACGAAAATGGACGAAATCATAATTGGGACATCTTCTTTATGGAATATATGGAACATCTTTTGGCATCATCAAACTTTATCTCAGATTATCTCGCGTATTGAATTTTGTATTTGTTGGCGACACTGAACTTAACCTAAAATGACTTGGATATTTAAAATCGAGAGTATTTCTATCTCAGTATGTGCGATTTGCCCATAAAAATCTATAAATGTGATTATATCCTAGGTTTATAATAAGAGTATACATGATATCATGAGTGAATAATCCTTCGGCGTCCTTGAAATTTACCCGAGATGACCTTGTTTGGTCAAGGTCTCGAATGACCGTCCGTGGACGTTCTAGGCCTTCTGTGATGTACATATCGGGAATGTGAAACTCAAGAACATTGGAGAGAAAAAAAAAAACTAAAGTGCTCAATTGTGTTCATTCGGTAAAGAGGAACCATGAACTCGACCTAGATAAAATTGGGGTCATGCAGGTGTGAAACACGATACCATTCCAAGCGACTCCGCGTTTCTGCACGTCTATTCACCATGAAAGGTGAATGGACTCACACGATGAATGAATCTTCGCATACAACACTAGAAAGTCGTCTACTAATAATATGAGCATCATGATCTCATGTCATTCCTAGTAAAAAAAAATTCCGAGGACGATATAAACCCATGCACCGGGTTTTTTTTTTTGAAGGGTGGGATACGAATTACTTCTTTTGATATTAGAAAGTTGAAGAACTTATAACCATACTCATTCAACATTTTCATAATGACAACGTGAGAGAAAAAAAACCCGAGTGGAAAAAAATTGAACCAGTCATGGACTTCTGTTTGGGCTGCTGAAACCGGGGGCTAGAAATAAATACCACCACGGTACATTCAGAAGAATGAAAGGTGAATCATAGCGCAATGGAGCACGCTATGGGTCGATATTCTAAAGATGTGCTTCTGGCGTGAAGTCATATTCTTTCTTCGATATAACCGTCATTTTTGAATAAGGTGTACACTGAAGAAAAAGACTCTGATTTGAATGTGAAATGGTGGAAATTTTGGCCTCGCAAAAAATATCTGAACAGATTGTAAATTGTCGGTTAATAACATTATTCCTAAAAAAAAATGCTTCTGGCATATATACTTTCTTCGATAAAACCGTCATTTTTTAATAAGGTTTACAATGACAAATGGTGGAAGATACTTTGATTCCAATGAAAAATTTTTGGTCTCGCAAAAATATCTGAATAGATTGTAAATTGTCGGTTCATGACATTATTCCTATAATAGCGTATGGACGCATAAAGGCGGGAACACACCTGTCCGTTTTTTTTACCATCCGCATCCGTATCCGCATCCGTCATCAGTTAAATTCGCTCTGGCTTATTTGAGAGGCAGTGAGCACACCTCTCCGCATCCCTATCCGCATCTGCACTGTCGTCCGGAAAAATCGGTAGCGGACCGACTTTCACGGATGCGGACGCCCTTCCGGATAAAAAATCACGTGCTTAAGAACGCACGTGAGACGCATAACAAGTGCACGGTGCATGTACTACGACTCTTAGGCCTAGGCTAGGCCACCTATAGGCCTATTTAAATTCAAACCGAACCGTCTGTGCCATTGTCAAACATAATAGTCTAGTAATCAAGTGACAGAAATGAGAATATGAAGGCCAAAAAAAACCCCCCAAAAACAGGAGATTTTAATTATGAGCTCTTAATTGAACTTGTGAGAAGTGAAGAATACTTATATAATCGGAAGCATACGGAATACAAAGACGCCCAGCTGGTGCGAAACACCTGGGATTCAATTAAAGTGGGTTTCAGCGGTAAATAGGGGCCTACGTTACTATAGAATCTAGTTGTTAATTACTAATGCTATGGTCACAAGTATTCCCGACACAAATACGGACTTTTAGAAACAGCCGGAGAAGCCCGGAGATAGCCGGCGTGTACTCCGGCATTCGGCCAGAAATGTTTGAACGTGTCCAACTTTTCCCGGAGCGTTAAAAAAAATTCCCGGAGTTCCCCGGCAGCTCCCGACACAGGCGAGAGTCAAGGCGGAACGTCCACGGAGATTCCCGTCATTTTGCCGTAGATATATCCTCCGGGTATGACATGTGACCATAGCATTAAGGGGATTCGTATGAAGTGGAAGTCGATCGTCCCCGAATAGGAATAATCGCAATAAAATATCTTTGTCTTTGAAAGTAAGGTCATAGATGTTTATGTCGGGCATGATATCCGCGATAAAGGGGTCAACGGCGCAGAAGAATTGTATCGATGAAGGTGAATGGGTCATTACAGAAAATAATGAATCGAAGTTTTATATGTTAAATAAATTAGTTCTTTTATACGTCGAGGTATAGTAACACTTGTCCTTAACAGTAAATTCAAACAGGGTGCTGCTTATGAAATGCGTCTGTTTATGTGAGCTATAATCATGCTATCCCCGTTCTTGTATACTGGAACAATATTAGCTGTTTTCCATTGCACCGGAACGATTCCCGACCCAAAAGATAGGTTAAATAGTCTGCTTAAAGATTCACTAATTGGCAAGTGTGTATACTTTAATAATAAGGCACTGATTTCATCAGGACCATTAGATTTGTTGGCGTCCAGTTTCCTCATAATTGATGAAACTTCTTCAGGGTTGATTTGGGCTTTTCCTAACTTATTCATAGGCTGAAAATGGAGTTTATATGAATAATAACTACAAGCGTAACATGGAGTTGTCTTTCAACATTTACTGTTAGACATACTGGTATGATGTATCAGATCCGGCCTGAAAAACTTCCGTGGATATTGTGTGATTGTGATTTCTTGAGTGCGAAAAGTTTTCAAACACGAGTAATAAAACAAATATTCATTTGTGACCATTTATTTTCTTTGAGATGGCCCCTATTCAAATCGGCTATTCCATTGATTTGTCTCAATCCCATACAGTATCAAAATTGCAAGCTAGATTTCTCATGTTAAAACCTCATATGGCTATATATTTTCCTGAATATACTGACGAGAACCGCACACGACAGAAAAAAAACAGCCATTTAACATTTCATATCAAATGGCCATAGTGCAGTTTTCACTTTTTATTACTACAAGTCTGTAAATTCCGAGATATGACTAGATAGGTTCGCGCCAATAAATTATCCACCGACTTTAGTTCCAAAATCTGGCTTAGTTGTTATTTGGACATTTGTATGTAATTATGAAACCGTTCGCTGTCCAGTTCCAGTTCCATAACCAGCCGATGTTATTCTCCATATTTCTTGCGCTTTTGCACAATGCTATGTACCCAATATCTTTTTTTTTTTTGTTACAGTTCTGTTTTTGGCCCTGTACCTCGATAAAATACTTCCTCAATCTCCGCATCAGTCATAACAGTAAACAATTGAAAATACACTGAAAACATTCAACCCATTCATCATCTCGAAACGTTTGCTTCTATGCAATATTTTCATCAGTTCATGCTCACGTGATGTGATTTCACTTCATCCGGACACAAAAAAGCTGACAACGGACGGAATAAACCGGACAAGGTGTGTACACGCCCTTGAATTAACTGATGACGGATGCGGATGGTGAAAATCGGACAGGTGTGTTCCCACCTTAAGTCTTCAACCATGAACATATATATTTCTTACGTTTTCTTATATTGATATTGTTCACCTCAACGGCGAATATGGGCTGAAATGCTGAAAGAGCATGTCGATTCTTGTGATGAATTCTGAATACAAGGATAATTCTCGGAGAAGCAAATCGGTCAATCATAATAACAAGTTTACACACATACATATTGTCAAATACGGAAGCGTAGAAGGGCCACCCGGGAAATTTTTTTTTTTAAAAAGAAGGGCCAAAAATTCCCGACTTATTAACTCGATAATATCGACTTAGTATCTCGATAATATCGACTTATAACTCGATAATATCGAGTTAGTATCTCGATAATATCGACTTAGTGTGGGACAGGCACAGGAAGGAGATTTATTTTTTTTAAATTCCCGAGTTAGTAACTCGATAATATCGACTTAGTATCTCGATAATATCGAGTTAGTATCTCGATAATATCGAGTTAGTAACTCGATAATATCGACTTAGTAACTCGATAATATCGACTTAATATTTTAGGGTTGTCCGGCCCATGTGTACATGTATATATAATGTACGTGGGTAACCATTAACGACTGTGTCAATTGGCGTATATGTCCACGTGTGAACGTTGAAATAAATGATATCTAAAATGAAAACTTTCCCCTCTGATGTAAATATCAATTACATTAATTACATAATAGAGTTCTAACAGTATTTGACCCTCATATAAAATCAGTAAAGTTTATTTGTTTTCTCATTATGTATTTGCACAAGCAGACTATACATCATGTGCTGTGATTTAAGTCGAGATACTAAGTCGATATTATCGAGATACTAACTCGATATTATCGAGTTACTAAGTCGATATTATCGAGATACTAACTCGATATTATCGAGATACTAACTCGATATTATCGAGTTACTAACTCGATTTTATCGACTTACTAACTCGATATTATCGAGATACTAACTCGATATTATCGAGTTACTAACTCGATGTTATCGACTTACTAACTCGGGAATTTTAAAAAAATAAATCTTCCTGTGCCTGATCCACTCTTAAGTCGATATTATCGAGATACTAAGTCGATATTATCGAGATACTAAGTCGATATTATCGAGTTACTAAGTCGGGAATTTAAAAAAAATAATTTCCTGGGTGGCCCTTCTACGCTTCCTTAATCAAAAGGGGAGAATTTAACAAAAATATATATATCTATAATTAATGCGGCAGAAATAAGCCATCGGAATTTTAGGACTACAGACAGGCACAACAAAAAAACCGACTTGTCTATTTTGAGGTACATCATATTGAGAATGAATGGCTGGGGGAGCTGATAATAGATAGTACAATTATATGCCCCTATTTGCGTAAATCGATATACCACTCGCATAGGCCTACACACTCTTGCGCCACGTCAGTATTGACACCGTCACATAAAGTTACCTGTCTGAAATTTCATCGTTTTGTCGTCTCCCCAGCAGCTCTGTCCCACGTGGTTTCGTATCGCCTAGGGCTGTCTTATGTGTGTCTCCTTCTGTTCTAACCTTGTAACAGCCTCCGCCCGACAGTCAGCTTCCGTCTGCCTACAGTCTGTACTCTGTCGACCTGTGTCGTGAACCTTGGTATTACCAAAATCCTAGACGCAAAATCCCAATAAAGTTGCAATATCACACACACACAAAAAAAAAACATACTTGACCCTTACATTTACTACTGACCCCGCTATTGACCTGTGCTTGTTTATAATTGCATCAAACCACGGCACGAGGGCGTCAAAACTCCAGTTTCATTCACTCCGCTTCCCACACAAAGTTTCACATGCAGCACGGTTATTAACTGGTCATGTTACTTCTCAGCGGAACACCAAACCAACAACGATGTCAATATGAAAAGATATACTATTAACGTGTCATCTAGTCACTGCCAGGTTATCTGCGCTACCGGATTTAGGAGATAATACTCAGATACATCATGTAATTTGACCATGAGTGAAAAGGGATATGTGCATTTCACCAGAACTGTTTATTGGGCAGCTCGTCGCGCTGGTCTTCTGAGTTTGGTTAAAAACAGCCCCACGGAGGATAGGCATGGGCGGCCCCGGTCCTGCCATCATTTGTTTTGAATATAGTGATTTTGTTTCAAATATAGTGATCTCAACAAAAGGATCACAGCACTTTCAAAAATGTCATTTCTGATTGTTTCAATGAAGTTATATATTTTAATCTTGTGATATAGCTTTGCGATATTTTTTTATTTACCGTAATGCATACGCATACAGTAGGGCAAAAAAAATATTGAGCTAAATTTCTGATGTTGGCAGAACAATTACGAAAGATTGCCAACTTTTATAGTTTCCGACATAAATTTAGGTAATAAAATGTAACGAAAAATATGTTTTTTTACACCAAAAAAAGACGCATAAACTATCACTTTCATCCAAAACATTGGATAACATTAAAGCTGCTGCCTTCGAATGTATGCAATATTTTTTTCAAAACCAATTTTTTGGTAAACACATCTAATGCTATATAACAAAAGGTGTGCTCAATCATTTTGACGATTACAGTCTGTTCGAACTGTCTTTTAATCCGTTTTAGTGCCCATTTTGTACCGGTTTTGTAAATAAACAAAGTGTATCTATCAAACCCGAATGTAAACAAATGCTCAAATCGCATTTAAACTCACATCGAGTACATTTTCCAGTTCGTATGTGCATATTTAGTGTAGTTGTGAGAAAATAATCATTGATATACCATGATGTGCGTGGAATTGTCAGTTTATTTCGCACTTCTATGCTTTGTTTCTATGCTGCGTGTGATGGATACAGTTCCTATATTTACGCGAGAACCGCCTGTTCAAATGAGCAAAATTTCTCCGAGGTCTGGTTATTTTCATAACATTTGATGTGAGTATGTTCCATTCAGTTAGTTGAGCATGTTTAGTATGAAATATAGTTTTAAAAAAATATTGACTGGTGCTTTAAAACCATTGAATGTCTGTACTCGGATATATGTAAGTATCAATCTGCTACCATCAATATAGCCAAATTTTGATGATTCCAATAACAAACATAAAATACAACATTTTGCAATAGAAACAAAGCCTGACCAAATACTTTCTTAAAAGACACACTGGCGTCATCAGGGGCAGACAGTGTGGTGATTGTAGTTGTTTCTACTGTACACCTAATGGAATTAGTATACAACTGCCCAACAACCTACGAAAATAAATCAGAGATCCGAAACAAACCCAGTGGAATAGATTTATGACAAGTACATAAGTACCTAATCACAAGCCAAAAGGCTACTGAGTTGATGGTATCATCGGAGACAGACTTAACGTCCACCAGCAGCGACACCGGCTCAATGGTATGAATGTAAGTATCGATCTGCTACCACCAATATCTATAGAAATGGTCTTCTTTGTTTACTATGAGGATTAATGCGCGATTTAATCCATTAAATTAAAGTTATTAATCACACAAAACTTTCCCATCCCAACATATTTCCGCTGGCCACAAAATATAAATCTCTCTATTGAAGATCACTTGTGGTTATTTATATGGACTAAAACGAGACACCCGAGTTCTTCACTGGAACGAGCACACTAGTCTCTTTCAATAAAGCACCCCTGTCCCAACAATCGATTGGTATATACGAAAAGATTAATGTTTAATGGACGATTTGTCCTTATTATTATTTATTAAGAAGGTTTCTGATTTGTCTGCTCATCGGTGTTCAATCGATCAGATGTTAAATTTCATTTTACGGAATTCGGTCAAGAACATGATCATCATCCGTCATATCTATGCCGCCCAATGACCTTTTGACCTGGGATGAACAAATGAAATCGTACCTGTATTTAAATCACGGTCATTTTTTTTGTACAAACATCAAATCAGTTCAAACCAAATATTATGAGAATGAACAATCGTGATCAGGCACGGATTGTACACTGGAGCGACTGACAACATTAATTTTCAGGGGTGTCAACCTACAACCTACGTGTAATTTGATTACCATAGCTTAAATCTGCTTCAGACTAATTGACAAATAAACTTGAATACAGTTTGTTTTAGCTCACAAACCCTCTTCTAAATATGCCATCCAATCCGTCTGTCACGTAAGAAGCACAATATACGTTATACAAAACAAAACCTGATATTTTGCTTAGTTATCAATGAACCAGTGTGTATAAAAAATATGGGGGTCACGTCCGCTAATTTTTCTCTTATATGTTGGTAAAATTATCAGAGTCAGTGAATTCATGAAAACTTTGGCAAGTTTCGGTAAATTTTGAAATGACATGGATGCCTGTAGTGTAAAAATTAGCACGATGATCTCCATATTTTTTGTATCAAAAATTTGCCCACTGTTTTGTCGATAAATAAGCTAGACTTCAGATTTTATTTTGCACAAGTTGTTATAATTTCAACAAAAAAAATGTTTTTAGTGAAATTGGCCAAAATTGACCCATTTTGCTGGCATTTTGGGGGTAAAATTACCCATAATTCCATACTAAAGACAATATTTGATCCCAATTTTCTGTTCTAGAATGCAAAATATCATTTTAATGAGTGTTTGAAAGTCTGAAAATCATCAAACGAATTTCAAATTTTAGCCCCTCTGAGTGAATCCAACTGTAGCGAACCTCCTTAAGTCAGAGAAAACTCTCTATGCCTGCTCCATATGGAAACTCGCTTTTTTTCTTGAAAATGGCGAGTTACTCGGAATTCCATATAACCGGGACCCACGAATTACAAAACTCAACTCGTCGAATGAGTTCATCCATTGCACAGAGCATGTTGTTTGATGGTTGGTGTTGCAATGTGACACATCCGTGACGATATAGTTGAGTTATACATTAAATAATATAGTCAGATTTATGTTGAAGTGTCATCAAAAGAAGTATACGTGAACATATGATATTTATAGCACACGATTCGGGCTCACTTAACACGACGCAATCAAAACACAATTGTCTTCTGCAATTAAGATTCAGCTATCTATAACAATTTCAGGGAATCTTGTAACTGAGGAAGCCCAGTTTCAAATTGAATGTTAAATATCGAACATTTACATGCAAATTTAACAGAAATATTTTTAAATAATTATTACAAGGGCTATAAATATTATCGGAGAGTTTTTCTCACGAATTGGTCGTTCTGGCGTTCTAAGGTCGTCGAGGCTCATTCCATAGTACCACTGAGATGGGATATCATTGAGAAGATGGCTACCAAACCTAATTATAGAAACATTTGTGCTATAGGCTATCGGCGGTTTGTTCATAGTATGCCCATTTGAACCACACTGTACCAGTGGTCTTGAGGAAAGGCGTCCGCCACTGGTGCGGGAGGTCGAAAGTTCGTGGCTCGCAAGGGGTTTGTTCTGATGTGGCCGATTGGTGAACCACCATCTAGTTAAAGAATGGTTACCGATTGCCTGGCATATAGGATAGGAATCGGGGTAAAGCTGTATAAGAGAACTCTCATAAGCCCGATTGAGACTGGCCCCTTCATTAGGAGTGACACCAGGGCCCTGGGGTGACACTATAATAAAAAAAAACACTTTACTCTTACTTTTTATTATCGTTTGTCGTATCAATTGTCGCAATGACTCATGACCTCTGTTGCCTGGAAGTTATTCCCAAATGTTGCAGAAAATATGACCTTCTTTCAATAATACAAGCCTGCATAAACACGGCCTTTCTTCCTAAAATTTCTAAACTAACTGCAAAGTCTTAATCCTAACTGCCACGTAGTCCTTCAAGGTCACGCTCGCTTGATGCCCAACATCTGGGGGAATATTCTGAATATGATTGATCAGACAGGGGCTCGCGGGTCCCGTGAATTACACATGCATCGCACATGTTCTTGCTACTGGTACTGCTTTGCACCTTGTTTCACCTTTCGTTTACACCGTGATTTGCGGCGTACATCCTGTGGACAAGTGTATAGACGTAACGAAGTCCCAATCATTCTCACAGTCAGATCCAAAGCGTGGAGTATGTTCAAAGAAGTACGGTTGAGCCGTTCAACCTAGTCATCACTCTGATGTCATATTGTCGGACTGTCTCAAAAAACAGACCTGACTTAAATGCGGTACCTTGTACGGTCTTTGGTATCCATGGCACCCAATCCACTTGTGAACCAGGACTCCACCTCTGCTCGCGCTGTGTGGCACTGTAGCGGGAACACTTCAAAGTACTTTGTAAACTATTAAGAGATTATGACAATGTACTGCATAATCACAGGGGGACTTTGTGTGTGTCGAAGATGTCTGAGTGGTACATCACTTGATGGAGCTTTTCGTTCCCGGACTACATCCAAGACTAGACTGGGCCAGTACTACTGCTGTTACACTCCTACAATTATTTGCTGTCGGCAAATAATTGCCAAGGTGTCCTACGACTAGGAGGCTTGTGCAGCTGGTATAGGACGGTTTTGCGGAGACTGGCTGGTAGCATGGCCTGTGCTGTCATCTGGTTGGTGCAGGCGTTGATTGGGCTTGGATGATGTCTTGCATTGTGTCATTGGATAGCTATTTTTGTCCTTCGAGTTCCAAGTCTAGTCGTCATACTCTGTTGAACTGGTGCTTGGACATGACAAAGCAAATCAGAAGTTGATGTCAGACAGCGTGGTCCGAGATTTGGGTGTCGAGTTTGATGGTCGTGGTCCTACCAGAATACTTACCAATCTTGGGTGGTAGTAGTGGTGTGGCAGTTTGTGACAGTGTGTGCTCATAATAGCATGAATTCTCCTGTGAATGATTCTGTTTCCATTTGTGGTTCAGTCGGTCAGCCTGAGCATTCCTCATTGTTGCCTGAATGACAGCGTGAGAGTCCACTTTCGAACTGTTGGAGTTTCGCTAACCACCTGAGCATGTCGAGCATGTCGTCAACATTGTGGTAATTTGTCAACAACCTTGTTGAAGTTTGTCTGAAATGTTGGACTACTATCTCTACATTAGATAAGACTTTGCGGTAGGTCGTACAATAGTTTCATTGAGTTCTGGATATGTCTTTCTGGTGGGACCTATGGCTGCTCTTTTATGTCGATCCTTTGGGACAGTGCTCTTCCTGGAGCAAAGCCGCCGGCGTCTGTGTCCAGGACAATCATGTCGTTTTTGCCATATTGGGGCGTGCAAGCTTGGGTGCTTGGCACTGCTTGCATGAGGGATATTTTGGAGTGGTTCCAAAGTGCGTCGCTGTTGTACTCCCCACACTGTCACAGATTCGTAGGACGGTTGTGTTTGTAAATTGTGAAATAACTAACTCGACAACTTTGTTTTAATACGAGCAAAATATATTAACGATTTTAATATGATACAGCTGTTTCACCAATATTAATTTCAGTTTACATACATGTATGTGGTAATAATATTTACAATATAGACCAAAATGTAATACTAACTCACACACACACACCACACACCACACAACACACAACACACACCACACACCACACACACACACAATTCCCCCCAAAAGGTCCCTTGATTCTTGAACTGATAACTGGTCTCCCACGGAGAATGCGTCCCTCGAATGTTTTCTAATAGCGTCCCATGTAGATTTCTAATAGCGTCTCACGTGTCTTTCTTCTAGCGTCCCACGTAGAGGTGAGCGGGAACCACGTGGTCGACGTCAGAGCGACGTATCACCCTAGACTGGACGTGAATGCACTCGGCGCGAGGAGAACTGCGACGAGGCGACGTAGTGCTACGTATTGGACGTGGGCACCCTCCCGAGTAACTGGACTAGCAGGCAGACCCAGCTAAACTTTGTCCCGTTACGCTGTTATGTAACGTCTACATCTTCTACAAAAAACTGAATAGAAACAAAGCTTTACACAAAATTAAATTTGTACGACATAAACCTGCCTAACAATACCCCATTCTAATATTGTACTCACGGCTGTGCTGACCAACGGCAAACGTCAAATTAACAAAACACCAGCGGCATTACAACATAACTGGCACACTCTGCCACGTGTATAACGACGAATTTCCTGCCGCTGCGTGAACCGAATACTGACTGACAATGTGACTTTGCCGGTGGTCAGCTTTATAGACAGCGCCACTCGCGCGTGACCATACAGCCGGGCATACACTCGACGCGCGAGCAACCCGCTAGACATTGAATGCACACTGTCGCGGCAAAAACCAGACCAATGACCACACATATACCGCTGGTCTAAATTCAAGCAACAGTACATCTATACTCTACGACACTAATTTGTGACACACACAAAGGCTCAATTGCCTCATGTCAGTTCCACCAGAAACTCAGCAATCTCTGCATGGTCTCTCACAAATCAGCGTTGGTAGTTCCCGAAGCCTAGAATGACCAGATGTCAGTTATTGTACTTTAGTACACAGTGTTGGCCAGTCACGGATGCAGCATACTTTGGTTGGGTCGACTTGGACTCTTTGTCCTCTCACAATGAATCCCAGAACGAGGAATTCCCGCTTGAGGAGTTCTTATTTTCATGCTTGTAGGTATAGTCTGGAATGTTCTGTTTGATCCAGGAAGATTTTTATCTTTCGAGTGTTTGGTGAAATGAGTTCCTGTACACAATCACGTCATCCAGGTAACACATGCATTGCTGCCAGAGATAACCTCGCAGTATGGTCTCTAACAGACACTCGAGGGCTGCAGGTGCGTTACTCAGTCCAAATGGCATGACTTTGAACTAGTACAGCTCCTAATGGGTCTTGGGTCGGCCCTCTGGTCGGCCCTCTGGTTCTTATTCAACCTCCCAGTCTCCAGAGTCAGGTTCAAGACCGAAAAGTGTTGTGATCCCACTAGCGAGTCACGTGTGTCCTATATGTTGGGCAGTAAGTATGAGTCCTTTTTAGTGATGTCCCAGTTAATTCGTTATGCTTGAGCATGTTCATCATACCAGGAATTCATAGTTAGAGCACAGGTTTTGACTACCAAATTGCTCAAACAAGGATACCAAATGCCTAGGCTGAGGTCGACATTCAAGAAGTTTTATGGTCGTCACTATGATCTGGTTGAAGTTTACGCCAAGCCTGTCACACATATGATGGAAGATATCATCCCATCCTTATAGTTTTGTGCATATATTTTCGTCTCGATATGCCAGTGTGGATATCACAGCGGGTGTCGCATGCGGGGCAGGAGATGCTCACTCTTCCGGAGCACCTGATCTCACACTCAGCTGGCTGGGTGTCTGTGATTTTCACATAGCTTTGACTTTGATACCTTAGTATCTCTCGGATTTGACTACTCACACTGATCTTGTAAAATTCGTCCATGGATTCGGTCTTGGAATATGAATTTGTCTGTTTGTCAGTATACATTTCTACTCTTGTTGAGAAGACGTCCATCTTCCACGCTGTCGAGTGTGGCTAGCATGGATCGAACCCGGTCCTATGAGTCCTGTGGTGGTCCACTCTTGGCTCTTCCGTACATATTATCGTCCTCCTCATGTTCAGGGTAATTTACATGGATGGCTCGTACTTGTCGTTGTCAATGATGCCATGTACAAAGTCGTGCGTATTGCTATTGGTTCGTTCATTTGTCCGATGAAATGTTCCATGGAGTCACTGGTTCTGTTCCAGGTTGATTACAACAGTTGGGCCTTTTCGTAAGTCTTGTGGGCTACATGACAGTAAAACGCTTGTTGCTGATGGATGTGGGCTGGCTAAGTATGAACTGTTGCAGGACGTAGATTTCTTCTGATCTTTTCTGACACTTCAAAAAAGGAGCGGTTTGCCAGTGAGTTCAATCTCACGAGGTGTTGTTTCGTTTGTTGCATCAGTCCCGATGGGTGTTCTGAAAGTCTCGCTTCAGGGCATCATATTTCACAACAAAGTTAATTTCATCTGATGAGTCCACTATGTCCCTTCTGTGTACCATTCGATTCCGATGATTTACTCGGTCAAGCTGGCCTCTTCTTTCTGATTGAATGTTTGTCGCCATCGGATGATGTGTCTTCCAGGGTTGTATGTCGTAGTTGCGGGCAATGTCGTAAATATCAGTAGACGAAACGTAATGTCCTGGTCCTTCAGTACAATTGTAGATAATTTTTGGCCTAGTTATAATAGTTAGAATAGCCTAGTTAGAATAGAATCTTTATAATATGTCCGGCTTATTATGCTATTAGATGTAACACTATGGGGAATGCATTATCAAACTCTAGGGTGCTGAATGAGGATGCATTATAGTATCATAAAGTAATGAGCTGTAAAAATGAGGATATCACCAGACAAATTGCTATCAAGTTTCGAAGTGTGAATGGGTTGTAGACACATTTCCTTCAAGTTTCGAAGTGTGAATGGGTTTTACTGATGGGAGTGTGTTTACTGATCAGGATCTTCACATTTGTAATGCATGTGTTTATCTGTGTTTTTAATTGTAAACATATGTTTGTCATGTATCGTGTATATGGGCTGGTTAGCCTTACACACCAAATAAACATATATTCATTTATTTGTTTGTTTCAGACAGTGTTCTGCCCATAGCTACAACAATAAAAACAATAAAAAGATACAAACAGCGGATGTACCAGACACTACAAAACACAATACACTTTGACATACAACTCCTTACACAATATAACAAATTGTGACTGATAAAAAATATCACAGCACCTGAGTTTGGACAGAATGATGTTATTTTACACACTAATTCTGGTAAAAAGACTGTAAAAGGCTTTTCGCCTAACGGCATGAAAATTACTGACGTTTGCATTCACGAACATACATCGGCTATCCAACTTAAACAAAATTCGAAGATTTGTTGTAGGCAACAACAATTGACCTATACATACCAGTATGATAATTGCTCCATAGAGAAGACATATAGATATTAGAAATATAAGCTAGAAAAAGCTTCCGTTTAACGAGGAATGTACAAAAATAAAGCTTACGGATATATACTGCGCATTCACATTTTCATTAGCCTTTTGCAATATGGTTCCCCTCAATTTCGTAATCCCAAATCCAAGTCCGGTTCACAATGGGACCTACTTCCTAATTTTTTCTTTAACACAAATTTCAACTGTTATCCTGTATATCTGCCCAATTACGTGTTTTCTACCTAAAATTTCTGAGCCAATTGCAAAGTCTGAATCCCAATTGTCATGGAGTCGTCCCCCAAGGTCAAGATCGCATGACGTCCTAGTTCTGGGGAATCTGATTGGTCGGGCCGGGCTCGCGGGTCACGTGCATCACAAATGATGCCAGTCTGCATGTTCGTCCCCATTATTTTCCATCTGGGCGCGTATCAATTAGGTGAAAAAAATACTGCTGGTGTCAGTACGGAGGGGCCGAGTGCTACACAGTTGATTGTGTTATTATAAGTCGATTGTGTTATATTATATAAGTCTAATATCGTTACATTTGATAAAATGACTGCCGAAAATTTAAAAAAATGGTGGTTTTTAGACAGTAATGATCATTTTCATTTTCAGAATCATTGATGGTCAAGTATTTGAGGTCACCTAAAATCGCCATATTCATTGATTTCTCCTCTGAATCCATAGCGGAGAAAGAGGAGGAATACTGAGTTCAGCTCCTTCCCCTTCTAAAAAAGGAGAATATTCCTTAGAGGTTATGAGGGGCTTGCTTTGGAACTCTTGATAGGTATTAAAGTTGAGAGATTCGAGTGACAATGACGATGAAAACAACAATATCTTTAGTAATGACTTCAGGGGTGGGGGGCAGGAACGACCCTAAATCCCTTCTGTTATGTGCTCGCTTCTTGACACTCTTTGGAGTATAAAAATTCCACTCCCCCCCCCTCTGGACACTCTTCTCATTCCGCATAACCCAGTATGGAATATAAATATCGCTGCATTTAAAATATGCATCACCGGTTTTGAATTGTGTCCTGTATATGACTGAAATGTTTTATCGACGAACCTACGTTGGAATGGGGACCGTAAACTAACAGGCATGAAACCTGAAAATATTATATTTTTATTTATTTTTGAATAGCATTTCTTTCTTTTTCTCGTTATTGTTGAAAACTTTTGTATACCTGGGGCATATCGTGTAATGTTTTGATTTAAGGTTGAACTCATCACCACTTCAAAAGTTAACAATCCTCAATTGAAACAGTCACGAAATTTTCCTACAATGGACCTAAAGAAAGACCTAAATATCCGGCAAAGATGTCTTTGAAAAAGTATGTGTCCCGAAGGTGTTTATAACAAAACGGCATATTTCCATGTACATCATTCATTTGCATACATATCTTAGGGTATTTTAAAAAAAAAATTTTTGGTCAAAACATTTTCCTGTATCCGAGAATGTGAAGTGGTCAGCAGTTCATTTGAATTCAGTTGAAGATGTTTCAAGGGGTATTCCATTGTTTAAATTTTAATATTCTTGCAGTCAGGGACAAAATTACATAGCATATAATCTTATATGTTACTACGGAGCCCCTGAGGTGACATACCGAAAATATTTATTAATTCGGATTGATAAATTTGGTTTACCAATCTGTGCGCATGAATTACCAAACCATGCGCACAATTTAACAATTCGTGGCCACGAATTAACAATCCGTGGGAACGATTTACTAATTCGTGCCCACGAATCGGTAAATCGTGCCCACGGATAAGTTATACCAATCCGTGGCCTAATTCGTGCGCACGAATTGTTAAATCGTGCGCACGGATTAATCAATATTTTCAGTATGTCACTTCAGGGGCTCCGTATGTATCTGGTTCATCCTCTCAAATAAAAATGGAATTATGTACCTACACTTTTCTAAAGCATATTTATTTGGTGAAATGCAGAAAGTTTGAATACCATTTATATGTATATGAACTTGTCACGACTGTTTTATGAAATATTTTTTCACGACACCCAGGTCATTTTACGAGTTTGCTGAATCGGGAAGCGTTTTCCAGGTATTTTGTCTGTCGAGGATCATTGTTACATCAAGTGTCCTTCAAATAGGGGATTCAGATTCGCTCTCGCTCGATCTATTGCTCGTGGTCACTTAGTCGTTCATGATGTGGAAGTGGTGAAATTTACTGTAATATTCTTGTCCATTTGAAATTTTCCATCCATTTTTTTAAATTTGAAATAAGTTACCTTTATCGAATGAACAGTCCCGTTCAATACATGCTTATAGGGGGGGGGGGGGGGGGGGTTATGAAAGGAAACCGAGCTGAAATCGAAGATTCAACCGTTTGGTTTTCCTATGAATTGTTGGTTCTCACAAAATAAAGATGAAATGTGACATTCTTAGGAGCACCAAATAATTATAATTAGAAATCAATTATAAAGGAAAAGAAACACAATCTCCAAACAATCCAGGGACATTCTCTCAACAAAACGAACTCCCATCACCCAAGTTCCTGAATTATCACAGCCAAAATCTTAACAGAATAACATTCAGGCTCAGTATTGTCCGAAGTGTAGGGACGAGTATACAGGTTGGTAAGATTCTCGCCTCATTATGTCCCTTCCCTGGGACAGGGATAAATTATTCCCTTGTTCCTGGAAACAGTTCGGTCAAACCTCCGAGCCCCCGAGCTGTCACCGGAAACCGTGTCATTTTGAAAGGACACGTCGGCTTCAACGCATTGCGTAAAATTATCCCTATAATGTTTTCAAATTGAAATCTTTTGAGTGATTCCGGGAATTTCTGCCACCCGAGATCGTTCGTGTCTACAGACAGGGGATAGGTCTATGTGGAGGGACTTTCCGACATGGACACCGCTTATATGCGTCAACTAATAAATATCAAAAGGCAACAACCTACATTGTCACCACAAGGGAGATTTTCTAGGGGGTGGGAATCTGTTTGACACCTTTCCAGATGCTTTATAAAGTCGCAGGTTGAAGGCATGTCCATCAAAGTTTCGAAAATAACACATCGATTCACAGTCGGTAGAATTTGAAAAACAAAAATGACAATGATTGGGTTCGCAGTTATTTCATGTGAGTGTACATCAGGTGGACTTATAGAACGTGTACATAACGAATATTTTAGATTCGAGATCTTAGGAAGAAATTGTTTCATGTGGGCAAGATGCAAATAATATTGAGTAAAAAAATGTGTATATCAAATTGTAACTTGAAACAAGCATGTTCTATTACTTACCTGACCTGATTTTTTTCTAATATTTATTCTGATATCTATTACTGACAAACCCAACTCCATTTGTTATCAGTACTGGCGTTTGCCGGTTACTCGGAGGGTCTCCACCGCATCAACGTGACGTCGCCATGTGGAGGTTCTCGCCCTGTCGGCGGCACCCTGTCCGTCATACACGCCACCCCAAGGAAGGAGACATTCGAGCACCTGTTGGTGGAGAGCCTGGGGCAGGCGAGAGCCCTCCGCGACAACCTGGCTACTAGACCGGCGGTAAGTACGTCGTCACCAGGCAACTTTCATTCAGTAGGCAAAATTAAAGCACATTCTTATTCTCATAATACAGTCAATAATAATTATGTAGTCAATATTTCTAATCAAGTTTCATGTCTCCGGTTTTATTATAAATGTGTATTATAAATGTATTTTTCATGCACATATACGTACAACGTTCAGAGAACGCTAAACGAGTTATGGGCGCTTTATAAATAAATAAATAATTATCATTATTATACGTAACACGACTGGTGGAATTAGTATTCCAAGTGATGGAAATTCAGTATATGCCAGCTCATTTGCTTATGAAACGGGTCTTAATTTTTCCTGGTGGCTTGAGTCCCAATGAAAATCATGATACACACTACAAAATCTACCAAACATGGTGCACTAAAAGTTACGAAGTGAAAAATGTGGAGTGGTTTGCGCTAACATGTTGCTCGACACACCCTGTGGTGTCCTCAGGCTAAAGTCGATACAGTTTCCATGGTGCATTAATTTCGAATGATATCATTGGTGCATAAACATGAGCATTACATATAACGCCGGTCGACCACTCTTGGTGTCGAAGCCTTTAAAGTAAGAAGAAAAATAATTCACGAAAACTTCAGATTTGATGTCTGGCAGCCGATTTCAATGGCCTAAATTTGAAATTTGTTATATAAACTTGACAGACAACACATTCACACCACACCAGTGGATAACAGATACATTGCTGGATCTGAAAATGCGATATTATTGATAGGTTCGGCACCTTCTGGAAGGAACTAGGATATCCGAACATCCCTGGTCCCGTGTGGGTTTGTTCGATCCTTCAGAAACCTCCATACTTGACGGATCGCAACAGGTGAGAATTGAATATAATTGAAAAGAAATATACAGTCACTATAGTCAAAATTGAAGAACTACGTATCGGAAGATGAATCAGAAATGTATTTCGCCATTGGTTTTGAGGCTTAAATTGCGGAAGGGTGGAGTATAATAAAATGGATACTATTTTTTATTAATATTTAGCGAAATTTTACAAACAAACTCAGCAGATGTAGCAACTTTGTCGGTGAAAACATGCGGCATACATACCTAACTGTCTCACTTGCTGCAGCGGTCGGTGTATCTGAGGTGATTACGTTCAGTGACTGCGATTTTACTCTAGCGAATTATAAATAGCGTGACATTCCTCAGCTGTTGAACTGAAAAACAAATCTTATCGATTTTGCCTGACACTGGGCTTTGAGATTGGACAAAGGACTTCGCTCGTAATACTTTGTACTGGAGTATTCATGGTTCCAGGTTTTCCACGGAAGTTCTGTCATACACAGAAAATGTAGCAAGTATTGATTGTTGCGGCACGCTGTTTTGATTTCAATGCAATAACATATGCGTCAATTTTGATAAACCAATTAGAGAAAGAAGCAACGCGATTAACTTATTTATATTGTACGTCTTTTCTCGCATAATCTGCGATGTATTTCAAAGAGACCAATTTTCGGTTCCCAGTCACGAACATATAAACTAATTATTGTTATGTATGTATCACCGCAAGCAACAACATCGTGAGAATGTTCTACCTAGTTGTCTATCACATACTTTCAATTGTCTATATTTTCTGATAATCATGATAAATCCTCCTTATAACATTGGAGGGATAAATAGCAATCACAGACAAAATTTGAAATAGATCCGATCAGAATTTGCAGAATTATTGACAAAAATGTACAACAGTATGGTTTGTCTGAAGAATATCCCTAAGCGATCACCACTTTCAAATAGTCATACTTCGGTGGAACATGATTTGTGTGCCAAAAAAAAAAAACTATAATACAACCTGAAATAAATTAGCAAAACACGATGTAACGCAGTTAGGAATATCAGAGTATATATATCCATGTGGCCTTGATCGGACCCGGGGTGAAATATAATTATTCTACACGCAAGTGACCTGTCTATAGCGTGATCATGTTGGTGATACCGACACCGCCCATAACTTAGATCTGGTACTGGAGCCGACCCTGCTGTCACTGGGTCAAAACATATAATACTCAAATGTACCTATTATTGGATACGCAATATCATATATCAAATTTTACTAGTTGTGAAATTCGACCATGAAAAGTCATAATCGTGTTTCAAATCCTCCAAACTATAGTTAGTAGGCGTTTTAATGTTATGCCTTTAAACAAAAAAATGATGCTGTCCATATAAGTCTATTCCATTTTAAGGATACGGTATTGTCCTTACTTACAACAATATCATTAAATAGGCTATTAAAAAAACCCGTCCAACTTTGTGTAATTATCTGTGAGAAACGAACATAACAAAAGTCAATAAACAAAAGCAAAATCGTCATTGCATCGGGCACGATCAGCCATTATGCTCAAACTGACTTATTATCAACAATGCAAGTACGTGGATTTTGATGATGTCCATTTTAAACCAATATATTGTATTGATATATATGCGAAGCCCGACCAGACATTCGTATCTAGAGCCACATTAAAACGTTATCAGAGGCAGAAAGTGTGTAAAACATAATTATTTATGTTGTTACATCAGAAGTAGTAATCGCAGTAGCAAAAAATTGAATGAAATCATTTATAATTTTGAGAAAAATAGGAGTAAGACGAGTACAAATTTACCCCAAAAGCAAGTCAAAAGGCTACACAGATTCTTGTACTTCATATTCATATCGCTAATACGATAGACTATATTAGAGAAAAATAATAACATTTAAGGTTGACCCATATAAAAAAATGCATCTAAAAATATGAAATGAAAGTCCAGCTTGAGTGTTGAAAGATAACTAGACTGTTTGCTCAAACAGTTGTTGGGCGTGTTGTATACTAGTAACTATCAACCCACTACAGCTAACAACCAGATTTTGATGATGCGAATAGCAAATATGAAATATGTTTTGGGCTAAAAAGACAACCATGTAGATTATATGTAGTTCATCCAAAGACACAGCGACGTCATCGGCGCAGTGCAGTGTGAGAAATGCCTAAAAACTAGCCAACACATGTACAGTAGAAACAAAATCACACACTGCATGCCCTATGAAGATACCAGTGTGTCTTTGGAATCAAATGTTCGTTAGGGTTTTATTTCTATTCCAAAAGTAGTGTTTATTGTCATTAATTTCATTGCTTCTTTTTTCATTGTCATTATCAAAATCTTGTGTCGTTACTCTCCCTATTTTGTGATTTTGCATGAAATTGGCACACGCACAAAGCCGCCGTGAACCACGGTGACAATACCTATCGAGTACACACGAAATACTATTTTTGAGGATCGTCCATTTTCACTCTCCAATTGCGTTTTTCGAATACCCCATAAATGGTATCGTTATGCTACATAATATGTGAAAGATTAGATACTGTGTCTCAAAACCTCATAGGTCACTTCGTGTTGGCCATTGAAAAATCAGTAAAAAAGGCAGTCATGTTCGATTTCCATCGGGTATTTTCCAATCTGAGTCGATCGAAAAGACAGATTCAGCCGTGAAGCGGGTTTAGTCGGGTAGGCTGTATTTTTTGGCGGACGTGTGACTTGTGGCGGATGCCACATGCATGCGATGGGGGAATTCACGCTCTTCATTGGCCGTATGGCTATATAGTCAAAGCCGAATTGAAATGAAAAAGCAAAACTGGTTCAGAAGTCTAGCATTTGTGTCTAATTAGGGCCTATATCGAAATTCCACATTGGAATATAAATGTGGAATTTAGTGTTTGTTTTGAGGATTTTGTTCAAAATACATGTACTATAGTTAGATGATTTTTCAAATACTAAGAAAGTTCTTCAAATGCTGAAGAGGCATGCGAAGGCCTATATCTTTTATATGAGAAGAAAGTATGGTCTAGATAATACACTATCATTTTATGTGTGATACCACAGGCGGATAACACGCTGCGCTCTCTGACGCTGACCCTGATCAGATACATCAGGTTTATCGAACACCACGCAGAATACGAGGAGATGTGGAAGGCCCACGCCAGACACCGGAGAGCCAATCATCTTGGGGAATACCACTCGTTGCTAGGGACGCTGTCGTCTCTCCTCTGTGCGTCAACGAGCAAACTGGCCGCATACAACATCCGGCTTTCTCCGGGCCTTGTAAACACCGTCCAAACTATCGACACCGATAGTGATTTATCAATGGCCAGGGTGGACTTGAATGCTTACGTTATCTTGAATACTCTGGTAGAAGATTACCTGAGTTATTACTTGGGATTTGTAACAGTAGTAATGTAATGTTTTTGTCATATGTTTATGTCATTATGTCATATGCATTCATGTAAAATCTGTCTGCACAAATCAAGAGTGGCATTGATAAATTAATACTCATACAATATTTAATTTCTCGATAATTAACTGGTGCTAGTAGTAATGAATAACTATTTATAAAATTGAAATGTGATACCTCGTTGGTCTCAAGCTTACGTTTATTGTGTATATATAATTTTTGTATTGGTGGTAAGAGTTTGATACTTACATTTCACATAGATGTCATAATAATGTTAGCCATATATGCGTTGATTGATTTGAAACGGCATTGTTGAAATATTCGTTAACGCAAGTACAAAGCTTAGTGTTCAGAATATATAAAACTTTTCGTATTGATTTGTTTCAGTATTTTGGTTATTATTGTATTTAGGAATCCGCTGTTATTTGTCGCAAAACACAACTGATTGTGATGACTGTTCGTATCATAATGTACCATTTGGACGTTGAGGTGGGCTGTGCAATGCCTTCAAATTTATCATGGAGAGTCAGTGTATCAGTATTGTCGTGTACTATCGCCAACAAACATACTCAGGTTCAATACAATTCTGTACATTTTGATTTTATATTAAATATATCCTTGAATAAACGTATCTTTGAAATGCAACTATTGTGTTTTTATTGGGTCTCAAGTTGCAGATAATTGAAGGAGGTAGTTCGAAACTATCTGGCAATTAAATGGTAATCGAGAAATTTTCAAGCTATTTCTCATTGTTTGAAAAGCATTTTGTCTGCACTTCAGGTAGATCATTCCCTTTATATCCCAACTATAGATATTCCTGCATTTTATATTAATGTTGCGTTGTGCAATTACTGATAGAATAAACAAGAGTAGTTAAAAAATAAGGTGACAATCTCTAGTCCTATGAACATGGTCAATCATGACGCATCCGAACATGATTGACCATGTTCATAGGACTAGTCGCATAGGACTAGTCGCAGATAATTGAAGGAGGTAGTTCGAAACTATCTGGCAATTAAATGGTAATCGAGAAATTTTCAAGCTATTTCTCATTGTTTGAAAAGCATTTTGTCTGCACTTCAGGTAGATCATTCCCTTTATATCCCAACTATAGATATTCCTGCATTTTATATTAATGTTGCGTTGTGCAATTACTGATAGAATAAACAAGAGTAGTTAAAAAATAAGGTGACAATCTCCAGTCCTATGAACATGGTCAATCATGTTCGGATGCGTCATGATTGACCAGCGTGGTCAAACCGATTCCCGACCGGAAGAAGAAAGTGAAACAGATACAGAAACCCCCATAAAGGATTTGGAAAGATCTACTATCTAGTTTGATTTTATGGGGCATTGAATATGAATATTGAATTGTTCCATCAATAATCTAACCCTCAAAATGAGTAAAATGTGGACATCTGGTTGAAGTCTGGAAGAGTGTGTTTTGATGGTAACTGGGATATATGTTGATTTTTATAAATAAAACAACATTTCCCAGTCACTGTCATAAATCGATTTTATATGTACAAGACTACTGAATATGTTCAGATTTGTAGATTTTGACTAAGTTTTGGAACTAAACTTTACATTTTGGGATTGTACTTTACATTTGCATCATCACTACTATTTTATGTTGTGGTTCCAAATAATAATATTTAAGGAATAATCACATACGAGTAATTGTTGCACAATAAACTTCGAGGGCAAGGTGATAATGTCCCGAGACGCCGAATGCGTCGAGGGCTATATCACCTGTCACAAGTTTGTTTTGCAGGCAATTAGGACAAATCTATACATGATTTCTATTCTAACATGGTAAATGATTCTGACCAAACAAAATTAGGGCCCGGTCATTGTTTATCAGGTGGGCGGGGGGGGGGGGGGGTGAAACTGGGGAGAGGGGGGGGGGGGGGGGTGGGGGTCACGCCTTCATTATCAACATAATTGGGAGGGGGGGGGGGGGTGGCTATCATAATTGTATTTTCAAAGGAACTGGGGGGGGGGGGGGGGTCGAAGTTTTTTAGTTAATTTGGGAAAATATGTATGCTGGAATAGTGAATAAGGTGAAAACATTCCACTCAACATGGACTGATGGTTCATTGGAGTATACAACATGTGGAATTCATCATTTTGTCACATTATCAGTGAAACTATAGCTCCGCCAAATTTGATCATAGAACGGACCATCCAGGAACACCCAATATCAGGACATGTCGTGATATATGCTAATCGACAACCGCTCATCACCCCCAGACAAAACATTGTCACCAAGGATCAACTATGGACCTTCAACAGAACACAGCAGCACTGCAGCTGACTACGGTGCCAACTAGGGTGATCACCATGCAGGGCACTGTCACAGACTAATAATGGAAACCCGGCCCATACCATGCTGACCAACATGTCATAACATCCAATAACCCCGAACCAGCATGTCAAAACCACAGACCGATATTCCATTCAACACGATGCCAACACAGGAACTCCGGCCAATGAGGATAATCATCGTTGAGCTCAGGACTGTCTTGGACCGCCATGAACAAAACATGGACCTTTCCACCCAGGGTTGCGAAATAGTCCTGGATCGTCCCGGATGACGCTATAGTGAATCGGATGTACCTGACTTTCTTGGTGGCCAGGACATTGATAGACAATCGCCGATCATCACGGAACATTATGAACCCATCATGGAGCCAACACAGATTTGATTCAAGGCCGGTAAAGTACCAGTCCAGGATGGCCTGAT
Source organism: Terebella lapidaria (assembly GCA_949152475.1). Lineage (NCBI taxonomy): Eukaryota > Metazoa > Annelida > Polychaeta > Terebellida > Terebellidae > Terebella > Terebella lapidaria. The sequence goes on from OX424558.1 coordinate 14,700,144, forward strand.
TCAAGTACCAGTCCAGGATGGCCTGATTCATCAATGATAAGTCGAAGAGTCATAATTTTTCCGAGTTCCCTCTGGGGTCCAGCTAGTACGTAAGATTTATGGATTTTTTCATTCCTCCAACAAATTTCAAGAGTCAATGAGTGAACTGGGAAATCCAGTTTGGGGAAATCCATCCCCCCCTCCCCCCTCCCCCCACACCTGATAAATATTGACCGGCCCCTTACAATGGCTACAAGTATTTGTTGCGGTCATAGAGGTATACAAACACATATAGGATTGCCATTTAACTCCATTGTAACGTTTTATGAGAGAAATCACTTTCAAAATGTTTCAATTTTCATAAAATTTCATTATGTTGAAGCAATATATATAACTTACAAAATATTAAAAAATCAGCACATGTTGTTGGAATAGATCACACGCTACAAGCATTTGACCGTTAGCTGCTGACACCTGGCGAATTCCTCGGAAAGCAAACTCCCAAAAAGGGCCGGTTTGTTTATATGTATTCATGCGCACAGTAACAGCTCCAATCAACAGGAAAATTCACATGTACATAGAAGAATACTCATAATACCACTATACAAACCAAAACAGAGACATTTTAAAGTGATACATGTGCATTTGGAGGAGAAACTGGGAGTTTTTAAATAATATAGTACTTTGATGCCTCATTTTGACCATATAAGGAAATCAATACCGGTCCATAACCTTAATTAATGGCAATTTTCTGCATTTTTTCCAATTATAACACCTCACATACAGAGGTGATAATACCCAATTATTGAGCTCTTATGTGAAAAGGGAAGACTTGTAGAGAAGAAATAAAACAGTGATTTTTGCACTTAAGAAAGGAAATATTTTGAACAAAAAAGTGAGATTTTCTTTGGAAATTTTGATTTGAGCCCGATCAAACATGCTCAAGGACAATTTGGGGTTTGTTTCAGATAAATGTATTATTCACCCATATATTACCATCAGTTTGATTCCCCTTGGACTAAATGTGACAAAATTTTAAAAGGGTTGGTAGTCCTACCCCGCTGCTTAGCACCCAACACTTTCTACCATACTGCTGTCTACACCAATAGTATTCAAATGTCTTAAAATGCTACCACCACACTCTCAATATAGTATATTTCTAAATTAAGCAAAAATTCCAAGGTTTTAATTTTGATAAAACACAAAAACGAAGACAATTTGTTGAGAATATGGTTTCTGTAAGCCAGAGATCACCGACATTAGATCACATAGGTGTCTTGTACAGGGGATTAGTTTATGTGTTGTATGAAATTTATTTATAAAACACATTTATATGATGGACTGCAATCGATTAAATGGCAAAAGACACATATGGGGTCAAAAATGTGGTTCTACGGCAATATCGAAAAAAAATATGGTAAAAAAAATCGGAAAAGTGCGTATTTGACCAGATATGGTGCCAAAATTGCAAATAATATACCAAATGCATTCTGCAATGCCTAACTTATTGGCCAGCGCCTCGCGCTGGTCTTCTAAGTTTGCCTAAAATGAGACCCACGGAGGGTAGATATGAGTGGGCCCGGTCCTGCTATCCTTTGTTAAATACAGTAATCTCAACAAAAGGATCACAGCACTTTCAAAAATAATATTTCTGATTGTTTCCATGAGGTTTTACATTTTAATCTTGTGAATAAACGCAAATACTCTGAGAGCTTTGCGATATTTGTTTATTTACCATAATGCATACGCATATAGTAGCGCAACAAAAATATTGAGCTAAATTTCTGATGTTGACAGAACAATTACGAAAGGTTGCCAATTTTTATAGTTTAAGATATAAAAGTATGGCGCCCCGTTCGTGCCACAAAAAAGAGAAGTTAATTTTTTTTCTAACTCATACGTATGAGATAATATGTCATACGTATGAGATAATAAGTCATACGTATGAGATAGTAACACATACGTATGAGATACTAAGTCATACGTAGGAGATACTAACTCATACGTATGAAATACTTATCTCATACGTATGAAATACTTATACGTAGGAGATACTATGTCATACGTAGGAGATACTGTATAAAGGCATACATAAAAGATACTAAGTCATACGTATGGAATACTAACACATACGTAGGAGATACTAAAATTTCCATATACCCGACACCGCCGTGGAAATAGAAGTAATATGTGTGTCCTCCGTGTTATCCATGTAACCTTCTTGCTTCTTTTATGCTCTCCATGACAATTTCACATATCTATCTACTTATAAAGAAATATCTCATACGTATAAGATAAGTATCTCATACGTATGTGTTAGTATCTCATACGTATGACATGTTATCTCATACGTATGACTTATAATCTCATACGTATGTGTTAATAATTCATACGTATGTGTTAGTATGTCATACGTTTGTGTTAACAACTCATACGTATGTGTTAATAACTCATACGTATGTGTTAACAACTCATACGTATGTGTTAATAACTCATACGTATGTGTTAATAAGTCATACGTATGTGTTAATAAGTCATACGTATGTGTTAGTATCTCCTACGTATGACTTAGTATCTCATACGTATGAGATAATAAGTCATACGTATGTGTTAATAAGTCATACGTATGTGTTAATAAGTCATACGTATGTGTTAGTATCTCCTATGTATGACTTAGTATCTCATACGTATGACTTATTATCTCATACGTATGACTTATTATCTCATACGTATGAGATACTATCTCATACGTATGAGTTAGAAAAAAAATAAACTCTCTTTTTTGTGGCACGAACGGGGCGCCATATAAAAGTGATAAAATGTGATGACAAATGTTTTTTTTTACACCAAAATAGACGCATAAACTATCAATTTGATCCAAAACATTGGGCATCATTAAAACCATTGAATGTCTGTGCTCGGATATACATCGATAGATATGTTCTTCTTTGTTTATTAAATAAAGATTATTAATCACGAAAACTTTCCCATCCCAACATATTTCCGCTGGCCACAAACATAATTATCTCCACTGTAGGTTACTTGGCTTATTTATGATCGACTATATAGGTTATGGTGATGAATTTCAGAGACACCTAGTATTATTCACCGTTCAATTTTTGGAGGCCATTTCGACACCTTTTTCGGTTAGGCTGTGTCTGATTCCAGTAGTCCTCAGTGAAAGTGTATAATATTTTACAGTGATTTGAAATATTGGTTACTATATGAAAATAAAGAAAATAAAAAGGCACTGATTCCATGTCTTTAGCATTCGGGGGGGGGGGGGGGGGGGGAACTCCGCCGCTATTAGCATGTAGATATAATCCTACATATGTAATAAAATCCACGTGAACGAAAATTATGATTGCAATGGTGAAAAACTCCTGAACACTCCACAGTATCCACCCACAAATTAAAGAAATGCCACAAAACCTGCTAAAAATCTATAATGCACAAAATTCCATGTCCTCAGTTTAGGTATACAAACACATATAGGATTGCCATTTAACTCCATTGTAACGTTTTATGAGAGAAATCACTTTCAAAATGTTTCAATTTTCATAAAATTTCATTATGTTGAAGCAATATATATAACTTACAAAATATTAAAAAATCAGTACATGTTGTTGGAATAGATCACACGCTACAAGCATTTGACCGTTAGCTGCTGACACCTGGCGAATTCCTCGGAAAGCAAACTCCTAAAAAGGGCCGGTTTGTTTATATGTATTCATGCGCACAGTAACAGCTCCAATCAACAGGAAAATTCACATGTACATAGAAGAATACTCATAATACCACTATACAAACCAAAACAGAGACATTTTAAAGTGATACATGTGCATTTGGAGGAGAAACTGGGAGTTTTTAAATAATATAGTACTTTGATGCCTCATTTTGACCATATAAGGAAATCAATACCGGTCCATAACCTTAATTAATGGCAATTTTCTGCATTTTTTCCAATTATAACACCTCACATACAGAGGTGATAATACCCAATTATTGAGCTCTTATGTGAAAAGGGAAGACTTGTAGAGAAGAAATAAAACAGTGATTTTTGCACTTAAGAAAGGAAATATTTTGAACAAAAGAGTGAGATTTTCTTTGGAAATTTTGATTTGAGCCCGATCAAACATGCTCAAGGACAATTTGGGGTTTGTTTCAGATAAATGTATTATTCACCCATATATTACCATCAGTTTGATTCCCCTTGGACTAAATGTGACAAAATTTTAAAAGGGTTGGTAGTCCTACCCCGCTGCTTAGCACCCAACACTTTCTACCATACTGCTGTCTACACCAATAGTATTCAAATGTCTTAAAATGCTACCACCACACTCTCAATATAGTATATTTCTAAATTAAGCAAAAATTCCAAGGTTTTAATTTTGATAAAACACAAAAACGTAGACAATTTGTTGAGAATATGATTTCTGTGAGCCAGAGATCACCGACATTAGATCACATAGGTGTCTTGTACAGGGGATTAGTTTATGTGTTGTATGAAATTTATTTATAAAACACATTTATATGATGGACTGCAATCGATTAAATGGCAAAAGACACATATGGGGTCAAAAATGTGGTTCTACGGCAATATCGAAAAAAAATATGGTAAAAAAAATCGGAAAAGTGCGTATTTGACCAGATATGGTGCCAAAATTGCAAATAATATACCAAATGCATTCTGCAATGCCTAACTTATTGGCCAGCGCCTCGCGCTGGTCTTCTAAGTTTGCCTAAAATGAGACCCACGGAGGGTAGATATGAGTGGGCCCGGTCCTGCTATCCTTTGTTAAATACAGTAATCTCAACAAAAGGATCACAGCACTTTCAAAAATAATATTTCTGATTGTTTCCATGAGGTTTTACATTTTAATCTTGTGAATAAACGCAAATACTCTGAGAGCTTTGCGATATTTGTTTATTTACCGTAATGCATACGCATATAGTAGCGCAACAAAAATATTGAGCTAAATTTCTGATGTTGACAGAACAATTACGAAAGGTTGCCAATTTTTATAGTTTAAGATATAAAAGTATGGCGCCCCGTTCGTGCCACAAAAAAGAGAAGTTAATTTTTTTTCTAACTCATACGTATGAGATAATATGTCATACGTATGAGATAATAAGTCATACGTATGAGATAGTAACACATACGTATGAGATACTAAGTCATACGTAGGAGATACTAACTCATACGTATGAAATACTTATCTCATACGTATGAAATACTTATACGTAGGAGATACTATGTCATACGTAGGAGATACTGTATAAAGGCATACATAAAAGATACTAAGTCATACGTATGGAATACTAACACATACGTAGGAGATACTAAAATTTCCATATACCCGACACCGCCGTGGAAATAGAAGTAATATGTGTGTCCTCCGTGTTATCCATGTAACCTTCTTGCTTCTTTTATGCTCTCCATGACAATTTCACATATCTATCTACTTATAAAGAAATATCTCATACGTATAAGATAAGTATCTCATACGTATGTGTTAGTATCTCATACGTATGACATGTTATCTCATACGTATGACTTATAATCTCATACGTATGTGTTAATAATTCATACGTATGTGTTAGTATGTCATACGTTTGTGTTAACAACTCATACGTATGTGTTAATAACTCATACGTATGTGTTAACAACTCATACGTATGTGTTAATAACTCATACGTATGTGTTAATAAGTCATACGTATGTGTTAATAAGTCATACGTATGTGTTAGTATCTCCTACGTATGACTTAGTATCTCATACGTATGAGATAATAAGTCATACGTATGTGTTAATAAGTCATACGTATGTGTTAATAAGTCATACGTATGTGTTAGTATCTCCTACGTATGACTTAGTATCTCATACGTATGACTTATTATCTCATACGTATGACTTATTATCTCATACGTATGAGATACTATCTCATACGTATGAGTTAGAAAAAAAATAAACTCTCTTTTTTGTGGCACGAACGGGGCGCCATATAAAAGTGATAAAATGTGATGACAAATGTTTTTTTTTACACCAAAATAGACGCATAAACTATCAATTTGATCCAAAACATTGGGCATCATTAAAACCATTGAATGTCTGTGCTCAGATATACATCGATAGATATGTTCTTCTTTGTTTATTAAATAAAGATTATTAATCACGAAAACTTTCCCATCCCAACATATTTCCGCTGGCCACAAACATAATTATCTCCACTGTAGGTTACTTGGCTTATTTATGATCGACTATATAGGTTATGGTGATGAATTTCAGAGACACCTAGTATTATTCACCGTTCAATTTTTGGAGGCCATTTCGACACCTTTTTCGGTTAGGCTGTGTCTGATTCCAGTAGTCCTCAGTGAAAGTGTATAATATTTTACAGTGATTTGAAATATTGGTTACTATATGAAAATAAAGAAAATAAAAAGGCACTGATTCCATGTCTTTAGCATTCGGGGGGGGGGGGGGGGGGGGGAACGCCGCCGCTATTAGCATGTAGATATAATCCTACATATGTAATAAAATCCACGTGAACGAAAATTATGATTGCAATGGTGAAAAACTCCTGAACACTCCACAGTATCCACCCACAAATTAAAGAAATGCCACAAAACCTGCTAAAAATCTATAATGCACAAAATTCCATGTCCTCAGTTTAGGTATACAAACACATATAGGATTGCCATTTAACTCCATTGTAACGTTTTATGAGAGAAATCACTTTCAAAATGTTTCAATTTTCATAAAATTTCATTATGTTGAAGCAATATATATAACTTACAAAATATTAAAAAATCAGCACATGTTGTTGGAATAGATCACACGCTACAAGCATTTGACCGTTAGCTGCTGACACCTGGCGAATTCCTCGGAAAGCAAACTCCTAAAAAGGGCCGGTTTGTTTATATGTATTCATGCGCACAGTAACAGCTCCAATCAACAGGAAAATTCACATGTACATAGAAGAATACTCATAATACCACTATACAAACCAAAACAGAGACATTTTAAAGTGATACATGTGCATTTGGAGGAGAAACTGGGAGTTTTTAAATAATATAGTACTTTGATGCCTCATTTTGACCATATAAGGAAATCAATACCGGTCCATAACCTTAATTAATGGCAATTTTCTGCATTTTTTCCAATTATAACACCTCACATACAGAGGTGATAATACCCAATTATTGAGCTCTTATGTGAAAAGGGAAGACTTGTAGAGAAGAAATAAAACAGTGATTTTTGCACTTAAGAAAGGAAATATTTTGAACAAAAAAGTGAGATTTTCTTTGGAAATTTTGATTTGAGCCCGATCAAACATGCTCAAGGACAATTTGGGGTTTGTTTCAGATAAATGTATTATTCACCCATATATTACCATCAGTTTGATTCCCCTTGGACTAAATGTGACAAAATTTTAAAAGGGTTGGTAGTCCTACCCCGCTGCTTAGCACCCAACACTTTCTACCATACTGCTGTCTACACCAATAGTATTCAAATGTCTTAAAATGCTACCACCACACTCTCAATATAGTATATTTCTAAATTAAGCAAAAATTCCAAGGTTTTAATTTTGATAAAACACAAAAACGTAGACAATTTGTTGAGAATATGGTTTCTGTAAGCCATAGATCACCGACATTAGATCACATAGGTGTCTTGTACAGGGGATTAGTTTATGTGTTGTATGAAATTTATTTATAAAACACATTTATATGATGGACTGCAATCGATTAAATGGCAAAAGACACATATGGGGTCAAAAATGTGGTTCTACGGCAATATCGAAAAAAAATATGGTAAAAAAAATCGGAAAAGTGCGTATTTGACCAAATATGGTGCCAAAATTGCAAATAATATACCAAATGCATTCTGCAATGCCTAACTTATTGGCCAGCGCCTCGCGCTGGTCTTCTAAGTTTGCCTAAAATGAGACCCACGGAGGGTAGATATGAGTGGGCCCGGTCCTGCTATCCTTTGTTAAATACAGTAATCTCAACAAAAGGATCACAGCACTTTCAAAAATAATATTTCTGATTGTTTCCATGAGGTTTTACATTTTAATCTTGTGAATAAACGCAAATACTCTGAGAGCTTTGCGATATTTGTTTATTTACCGTAATGCATACGCATATAGTAGCGCAACAAAAATATTGAGCTAAATTTCTGATGTTGACAGAACAATTACGAAAGGTTGCCAATTTTTATAGTTTAAGATATAAAAGTATGGCGCCCCGTTCGTGCCACAAAAAAGAGAAGTTAATTTTTTTTCTAACTCATACGTATGAGATAATATGTCATACGTATGAGATAATAAGTCATACGTATGAGATAGTAACACATACGTATGAGATACTAAGTCATACGTAGGAGATACTAACTCATACGTATGAAATACTTATCTCATACGTATGAAATACTTATACGTAGGAGATACTATGTCATACGTAGGAGATACTGTATAAAGGCATACATAAAAGATACTAAGTCATACGTATGGAATACTAACACATACGTAGGAGATACTAAAATTTCCATATACCCGACACCGCCGTGGAAATAGAAGTAATATGTGTGTCCTCCGTGTTATCCATGTAACCTTCTTGCTTCTTTTATGCTCTCCATGACAATTTCACATATCTATCTACTTATAAAGAAATATCTCATACGTATAAGATAAGTATCTCATACGTATGTGTTAGTATCTCATACGTATGACATGTTATCTCATACGTATGACTTATAATCTCATACGTATGTGTTAATAATTCATACGTATGTGTTAGTATGTCATACGTTTGTGTTAACAACTCATACGTATGTGTTAATAACTCATACGTATGTGTTAACAACTCATACGTATGTGTTAATAACTCATACGTATGTGTTAATAAGTCAAGGTTCAAGGTTCAAGGTTCATTTATTCAACAGCATGTACACAGTATACATTAAAAAAATGATTAATCAAAGTATGTTGCATGCTGTCCAGGTATTGCATAGCTTGCTTAGCTGTCTTCCTGCAATACCTGTAAATAAGTAAATAATATAATAAAACATACGGTGAGCAAGTAAGGAGAAAAGAACATACAAGTGGAGGAGATCCAACGATCATGATGTGACACCGGGACGGACGGAAGATGAGGTCAGGTCGGTAACCAGGGCCGGACCGAAAGAGGTATAGTATCGTGTCGAAAGTAAAATTATATAACTTCAAATTAATTTATTTGAGTATCGAAGCAGTCTCTGCAATGGATATTATCACAAAAAATTTGAGTTACGTATTGCTCGAGAAACCAATATTTCAGTTTAGTTTTTAATGCGTATTTCGATCTGCATGACATAATATTCAGGGTTGAAATCCGAGCATATTTGTTCCAAATATTTGGATATGTGTAATTCGGTAGCTTGAGTGTGAAATTGGTTCTAGGTCTTCTTATATAGTATAAATCGTTCTGTCGTGTTATTCGAGTAGTTGTGTGTCCACCATGGAATATATTCTGAAATGATCGCGGAAGTTTATTTTCCTTATAATCAAACATAAATAATAGTATTTGCATCTCGTAAAGATCAGTTAGCTTCAATATTTCGTGATGTTTAAACAGTGGTTCAGTATGAGATCTATACGACTTTTTATTTATTATTCGAAGGGCACGTTTTTGTAAAGTTATCAGTTTATTGATATATGTAGAATTTCCCCATGCCAGTATGCCATATGAAAGGTAAGATTCAACTAACGTGTGATATATAGATTTAAGAATGTGACTTGGTAACATGTTTTTCACACGATTTATCATATATAGAGATTTTGAAACCTTTTTGCATATATAATTAATATGCGATTTCCAAGTTAAGTTTGGGTCAAGGCAAATACCAAGAAATTTATTGGAGTCTTCAGAAGTATGTTTTTGCATTTTATGTGAGTCGATTATAATAGGATGATCATCTAGTTTTATTTGGTTATTGTGAGGGGCAAACAGTGTATATTTGGTTTTTTCAGTATTCAGCTTTAGTTTGTTTGCTGATAACCAATCAGATATTTTGACTAATTCTTCATTAACAAAAGTTGATAATTCTTCAGCGTTATTGCTAGATGTAAATAGTGTAGTGTCGTCCGCAAATGACAATAAGTTTAATTTAGTACATGTATGTATATCATTAATATAGATTAAAAATAGAATAGGACCCAATATCGAACCTTGTGGTACACCATATGCTATTTGTTTCAGACTTGATTTTATATTATTTATATCACAATATTGTTGTCTATTTTCTAAATAGCTTCTAAACCAATCGTTACATTTTCCCCTGATACCATACATATGCAATTTATTTAGGAGTATATTGTGATTAACAGTGTCAAATGCTTTAGATAGATCGATAAATATGGATAAAGTTATGTCTTTATTTGGCCTGTCATACGCTTCCGAAACATGTTTAAGTAATTGTACTAAAGGGTGTATCGTTGAGTGGTGTTTTCTGAAGCCATATTGATGTTCATAAAGGAGGTTGAAATTGTCGAGGAATTTAATCAGCCTTATACACATGATTTTTTCAAGGATTTTAGAAAAACTGGGTAATAAACTGATAGGTCTGTAGTTATTAAGCTGCTGTTGATCACCTGATTTAAAGATTGGAACTACTCTGGCAATTTTTAAATTATCGGGGACAACACCATGTTCTAATGACTTATTGAATATGTGTGTGAGTGGTATCAGTATTTCAGGTATAGAGGATTTCATTATTTTATTAGATATTTCATCATAACCTGTACTTGTTTTATTTTTCAATTTATTGCATATCTCTATTATTTCAATCGGAGTGGTTGGTGTTCCGAACATTGTCTGGGTGTTAAATGCTTTTAGATAATCCGAGTAGTTCTTGTTTGGTGATTGTATGGATGCGTTTATGTTTTTGCCTACGTTCACAAAATAATTATTAAAATATTCAGATAATAAGTTAGTAGAGTTAATTTCATTACCATTAATTTTCAAACTGTTTGGCAATATTGATTTTTTCTTATTTTTCTGCAAGACATTGTTGATGATTTCCCAGGTTTTCCTGATGTTATTTTTATTTTCCGTAAATAGATCTTCATAATAAGTATTTTTGCGTATTCGAGTTAGTTTGTTATATAAAGAAGAATATCTTTTGAATTTCATTATGTTGTATTCTGTTGGCTTCTTCAATTTCTTTTTCAATAGTTTATTTTTATTTAGCGAAGAAATTAAAAGACCATGTGTCATCCAGGGTTGTCGTTTGATATATTTGTTTGATAATTTTACTTTTTGCAGGGGGAAAATTCTTTCAAAAATAGATTTGTATTTACCTAGAAATGTATTATAAGCCTCATTAGGGTCATTTGTTTGGAGAACGTCATCAAAATCAGTTTCAGCTAATATTGATCTGAATTGTTGCATTTTGTTTTCATTTATAAATCTGGAATACATATAGTCCTTAGAAATTTTATCGACGTGTTCCGATGAAATGTGGAAAACACCAAAGTGATCAGCTACCTCATCCGTTATGATAATTCCCGAAACAGTGTTTGTATCTGTGTTATTCGTGTAGATATGATCAATTAATGTTGCAGAATGATTAGTAATTCTAGTTGGTTTTGTTATTAAAGGCCTGAATCCCTGTGAGAACATCGTATCAACAAATGAGGTGATCCTATTATTTGAACGATACTTTAGTAAATCAATATTAAAATCACCAATTAAATCTGCGACCTTATTTTCATCATTAATAATGTTAATAATGTCATGTATATTACTCATGCATATGTCTAGATCAGCTTTAGGAGCAGTATTTGGTCTATAAATGTTACCAATTATAATAGGCTTTTTCTTGGTACTTGTGGTTATTTCAACAAAAATTGTTTCAATTATATGTGGTATAAATACAGACAGGTCTTTTCTAATGTTGTAGTTTAAATGTTCTTTTATATATAATCCTACCCCTCCCCTGCCATCATCTTGTGTATCGCGAGTAGCATATATTAATTCATGGTAACCGGGTAAAGTATATTTAATATTCTGAGGAACTTTGAATACTTCTGTTAATCCAATTATATCAAAATCCGAGTCAGTCGATTGTAGAGTAGCTAGTAAGTTTACTAAGGAATCAAAATGGGCATTTAAACTTTGGCAATTTATACCAAATAAGGAAATATTATGTTTTGTTTGTTTTTCTCTTTCGAGTTTATATTCTTGAGGATCATAATAAGAACAGGCATTAATCGTATCGTTAGTAACTGAGTCATCTCCGTCATCTAATTTTGATAGCAGATCATATTCACTTTCGGTGCGAACCTGGTCCAAGGTGACGTCACCCTCCATGACGAGACGGTCCGCCAGGTCCGGGTGTCACAGCATGATGGCAGGAATAACCTAAACTAAATACAAAAGTAAAAACAAAGTTCAACAGAAAGATAAAAGATACAGGGGAGTACATTTCTTGTGTACTCAAACAAAAGGTTATGTACATTTGTTCCTACATCTTAGTAGGAGACCAACATAGTAATTCAATTATACAACCAGGCTATGGCATTTAAAATGCTATTTACATCGTTTAATATCAAAATAGGTATATTTTATCTAATCAAATACCTTATATGAGGCGGGTTATAACAATTCAGTGCTGTACGTTAACGGTATATAAATGTTTCGATCCATGTATGTCTTACAGTTAAAAACCCCCCTTTGAATTGTGGAGTAAGAATTGTGTCCACCCATTATGTTTGGCCGCAGTCAACAAGAGCAAAAGATCTGAAATGAAACAGTTAACAAGCTACTTACAATTTATGAGTATTTGTGCGTGATTTACAAGGAGTGCAAATATACTGTACAAGTAATATATCGCATATCAATTGATATTTGATTAACGATTGTAAAGGACCGACTTCGGACCAGAGATTGAGTATCGGTAAAAGAAAAAAAAAAAAAAAAAAAAAAAAAAAAAAACGACCATTAGACCTTCATTCACTTTACTACAGAATATTATGCTTTATTTGTTTTGAATACTGAGTTATGCAGGTTATAGCTCAAACTTTGGCCCAGACATGGTTAGACTCAGACCGCTTGATATTTCCCCATTGCCATTAGCTACTGCTCTGAGATAGAACAACCAAAATAACTCAGCAGTTTTCATAAGTTTACTTGAGTTATTTTTGACCCAGTTACGAGAGATATTTGTAACACTAGGCGTCAAAACAATGCACACATAAATAAACAAAACTTGTATTTTGATAGAGTGCAGAGAGTAACACGTATAGACGTATTTGTCATTTGCCATCGTGAAGTACTAAATTCCTGTGTATACATTACAGAAAGTGTAAGCAAACATACACAGGTATACAATATCATACATAAGTCTTAATTACTCAGGTATAGAACATTTTTAATATACATATATTTATTTTTATCATATTGATACATGTTTAATGATGAATACTCTTGTTTTCATATACGTCAAACAATATTATGTTTTTTTAAAAATTCACTACACACACCTGATTAGCAGTTCAATTTGAAGTACCTCTTAGTTGGGACAATATTTAACTGTATGGTAATATGCATATATTCATGCACTGACTAACACTTTCATCAATATCAAATATTACTAAAATATGAGACATATAGAATACTCTGAATTTTCATTATACAGGTATGAAGGAAATCACACTATCAACTTTATCACCGACATGATGTACACCACTTTAAGTTATATACATATTTCCAGTCTTTGAATTTATTTATTTATTTATTTATTTGTTTTTTTTTAAAATTAACTTGTGGATAACAATTATTCACACATACAACAGAATTTTTTTTTTTTTTAAATACACTGTATATTCACACTCATGTTTAAGTCTAAGGAGTCATGAAAATTCTTACATTAATTTATTGCATGAAGTTATGTACCAGCAGTCAGTGAATCAGTCAAACATATTCTATTACAGATTCAGGGTCAAATAGGTATATGTTTAAGGTATGATTGATTTAGAAAATTCACACATATACATACATCAACATAACCAAATCTTACTAGCAGTGTAAGTCAGTCAGGCTCAGTACACACCTAGATCCCCTCTGCTTATCAGGGTACACTAATTGAATCTGGTCATCAAGTTGGTCAAATCACACTCACACTGTGATTATCATAATCCTGTTACTTGTGTAACCTGTAATGATTGGTTGATTAATTCATCAGACTTATAGGTTATAGTGTGAATTATTTTATACACAGAAGTTCTTCACTCGTCTATTTGTACATATATGTAATATGTTCATTTTGTGGTAAATATTGTAAATCAGCTTCTTTTACAAGCCCATTTACATCTGTTCATTTTGACTACTAAGTTAATTTAACAAATTTCATACATTCATAATCACTTAATGAAAGTCACATTCGTCTTCGGCATATAGACTACACAGATACTTTTGATGATGTATATTGGAGTAATAATGGCTCTAGTCATTTGGATACTAACTCTCAGTCTAGCTAACATCTTTTTGATTAGCATAGAAGGGATCTCTATCACACACACGTATACATACATATCTATGGTAACACACACACACATCAACAGATTTATAGTAACACACTTACACATAGAAATACTGATCTATGGTAACACATAATACTCATATGGATCTATGGTTTCACTCACGAATACATAAACAGGTTTGTATTTATACAGATATATTATGCCACACACGCATACACAATTCTATACATATCTACATGATCTATGATGACACATATTCTCATATAAACTGATCTATGAAGACACAAATACACATAATTATACAAATACAGTATCTGGTGACACACACACAGAAATCTATGGTGACACACACCTACACCCACCTGCACCTACACATACAGATCTATGGTGAAACACACGAACATACATATACAGGCCAATAATGACACATATACACACACCTACATATCTATGGTGATTCACACATGTATACAAATCTATGGTGAAATACATACACACACACATACAGATAGGTGGTTGCATATACACACACCTACACACACACACATGTTGATATACTAACATACATACACAGGCCTATAATGACACCAATACACACACACAATAGATATATATGGTGACACACACACCTAATCACACATACAGCTTTATTGTGACATATATACATATCTCTGGTGACACACACACACACACACACACACACACACACACAATACAAATCTATTGTGACACACACACACATATAGATCTCTGGTGACACACATACACATATAGATCTCTGGTGACACACACACACACACATATATATCTCTGGTGGCACACACACACATATATAGATCTCTGGTGACACACACACATATATATAGATCTCTGGTGACACACACACATATAGATCTCTGGTGACACATACATATATAGATCTCTGGTGACACACACACACACACATATATAGATCTCTGGTGACACACACACATATAGATCTCTGGTGACACACACACAAATATAGATCTCTGGTGACACACACACACATATAGATCTCTGGTGACACACACACACACATATAGATCTCTAGTGACACACACATATAGATCTCTGGTGACACACACACACATATAGATCTCTGGTGACACACACACATATATAGATCTCTGGTGACACACACACACATATATAGATCTCTGGTGACACACACACACACATATATAGATCTCTGGTGACACACACACACACATATAGATCTCTGGTGACACACACATATAGATCTCTGGTGACACACACACACACACACACATATAGATCTCTGGTGACACACACACACATATAGATCTCTGGTGACACACACACATATAGATCTCTGGTGACACACACATACACACATATATAGAGCTCTGGTGACACACACACACATATAGATCACTGGTGACACACACACACATATAGATCTCTAGTGACACAAACACACATATAGATCTCTGGTGACACAAACACACATATAGATCTCTGGTGACACACACACACACATATAGATCTCTGGTGACACACAAACACATATAGATCTCTGGTGACACAAACACACATATAGATCTCTGGTGATGCACACACACATATAGATCTCTGGTGACACACAAACACATATAGATCTCTGGTGACACAAACACACATATAGATCTCTGGTGACACACACACACATATAGATCTCTGGTGACACACAAACACATATAGATCTCTGGTGACACACATACACATATAGATCTCTGGTGACACACATACACATATAGATCTCTGGTGACACACACACATATAGATCTCTGGTGACACACACACACACACACATACATGTTTATTCACCAAACTCACTACCTTGGACATTACGCAGGAAAGTGACTACCCCATCAAATACCGATCACAGACAATAAAAGAAGTTATTTTTCACGTTGTTTTGTAATAATTGATTTGCTGATCTATCAGGATTCTCTATTTTTTAACTATGTGGCAGTATGAAATACCACCTTAAAATCACTACCCTTTGTTACACAGGAAAGTCACTACCTCTTGTTACACACTGCAAAGTCACTACCCCTTGTTACACACAGGAAAGTCACTACCACTTGTTACACACATGAAAGTCACTACCTCTTGTTACACACAGGAAAGTCACTCCCTCTTGTTACACACTGCAAAGTCACTACCTCTTGTTACACACTGCAAAGTCACTACCCCTTGTTACACACAGGAAAGTCACTACCACTTGTTACACACAGGAAAGTCACCACCTCTTGTTACACACTACAGAGTCACTACCCCTTGTTACACACTGCAAAGTCATACATGTTTATCCTACATAATCACTACATTAGAGATTTCACAGGAGAGTCACTACTTTAGGAATCAACAGTGTTAGAATGGAAAAAAATCATCGAATATAGCATTGAGAAGCATATATACGAGTGAAAACAACTTAATTTGATACAGATAGTTAAAATATAAGAGTGAGATTTCCTACAGGAAAGTGACTACTTCACTTACAGCAAAGTCACAATTCCCATATACACACGAAAGTCACAATTCCCATACACACACGAAAGTCACTACTTCCCATACACACACGAAAGTCACTACTTCCCATACACACACGAAAGTCACACTTCCCATACACACACGAAAGTCACACTTCCCATACACACACGAAAGTCACTACTTCCCATACACACACGAAAGTCACACTTCCCATACACACACGAAAGTCACATTTCCCATACACACACGAAAGTCACTACTTCCCATACACACACGAAAGTCACACTTCCCATACACACACGAAAGTCACACTTCCATACACACACGAAAATCACAATTCCCATACACACACCAAAGTCACAATTCCCTCACACACACGAAAGTCACTACTTCCCATACAAACACGAAAGTCACACTTCCCATACACACACGAAAGTCACACTTCCATACACACGAAAGTCACTACTTCCCATACACACACGAAAGTCATACTTCCCATACACACACGAAAGTCACTACTTCCCATACACAAACGAAATTCACTACTTCCCATACACACTCGAAAGTCACACTTCCCATACACACACGAAAGTCACACTTCCATACACACACGAAAGTCACAATTCTCGTACACACACGAAAGTCACTACTGCATATACCTACATAGAATTCACGGTCCAAGTATCATATACTGCTCCTAGTGTGTGTCACTATATATATTTGTCAGTGTGTCAATGACCATATGTGTGTGTCACTATATATGGAGCGCTTCATCAACGTTACACACATTATCAAAGGACTTCACAATTTGGAATTTGGTCCTCTGAGAGTGGTCACTGCCAGGGTACGAGTCGTTCTCAGAGGGGTCTTTTACAGTAATTTACATCCCTTTATAGAATTTGTTGGGACGTCCATTTCGCGTGATATCCGAGTCACGGGCACTGACACCACAATTATGTCACGGAGTGTCGATACGAATTGGGGAACCATTTTATCCCACCAATTCCTCTTCCCCTTACATTATCGGGCTTGGAGCCATATAAACCACTCTCATGGACTCCACCTTATAGGATCGTCCTTACGATCCGTTATCAGTAATGGTACAATTAAGAGTATTTCAACCGTTGATTTCCGTGGTGATACTCATTGTCTATCTAATAATCCACCAAATGCCTTATAACGTGGCGGATCATCGTTAATATTAAGTAAAATTATCACGTTGGTTCGATGTACATATATATCTACAGTATCAAGCCAGACCAATCATGTATATCTCAACTATCCCCTGATAATGATTTCCCTCAAAAAAAATATATATATATATCAAACTACGTGTAGTGGTGCATATTCGGTTTGCATATATACATATAGGTATATCAGTTTTTGTTCAATTCAATAAAAATTGTTAAATTCTTCACAGCTTTCCCGGTTATATTACATTGTATTTCGAATTGGAGATGCACGTTTCATAATTTAGGATCAAGTTTCGTGTACCGCATTAATATAATGCTCTTCTAACCATATATCTGGTTTGCAAGGCGCTTCACATTCGGTTCAATCGAGTTGCCATTTCAACACCTTAGAGAGCAAACAATAGTTAAACTCCCACAATAAAAGCGCTCTACTATCATTTTAATGACAGTGAGATACGGAATTTTATTACAATGAATTTCAAATTGTGATTTGTTCAAATCCATTTAGTCCAAGTAACTCTAATTGACACTAGCTATTTTTTTTAAATTCTATAATGCTGAAACATTGTTGTGAAATTTGTTTCCCTCGGCTGCGTCAGGTAAACGATTGTCGAAGTTGATCAACATCTGGAGTATATAACAGACAAGTTTCTAAATAGTTAAATACGTACCTCCCTAATTAAACACGTTCGCTACCACGCGAAGGAATGATTAGTCGGAGATACGCTGCCTGTAAGGGCATTCCAAATGGAGAAAACTGTTTGTGTCTGGGCGTTTATAAATCCAAAGCAATTCGACGAACGAATGTTTCGGAGTACTTAACTCAATATTTAGCTTTCTGTGAGTCTGATTTTTAAAAAAAAACTTCCTTGAAAATGCATTGTGGATGTTCAAATTGCTGTATTATATAGTATTATCATTTTTAATGCAGGGCAGTGGTGTGTCTGTGTGCATATATTTGCGCTTTCATTTCTCTTTTTTTTTTACTCAGGGTCATCACCTCGATGAAACTTAGGATTTTTCTAATGTCCTGTTCTATCATGTGTCAAATTATTTTATGTTCTTAGTACCAAATTACTTACATACTTATTCGTAAATAGCCCCCTTTAATGCTTGCCGGAGCTCTTCTTTATGGCAGGTCAGGGCACCTACATTCATACTGATAAATAGTTTTAAATTGACGTGTTTTATATATTTGTTTTCACTACATAAATGCAATTCTAAAAGCACCACTAGAATCAACAAACTTTCAAATTGATGATGGCCTTATCTTTGATATGCAGGCACCCAGGCGCTAGGTAACAGAGGAGACAACACCCAGTTGCCCTGTCCGCGTTAATTTCCGTATTTACAAAGGTTTAATTTTCTTCAGCTGATAGGGACTTCGGTAAAATACACGCTTTGTAATTGGCTTTGATCAGGGTACACTGACTTTAATCAGGATCGATAAGGTGTGCTTGTTTCGTAAACAAACACGATTATCCATATGTTCCGTTTCAGAGAGAAACTGCGCATATCCAGTAATACATTAGTCGGCATAAAACAGCAGTTCAGCTTGTTTAAAATGCTTTGGTCCTCTCTGGAAAAGACCAGTACATGTCGGGAAGTCGTTGAACGCGCTCTCATGCACCAACCAAATTAATGAATGAACTATTGGAATTAGGAAAATGGAAGCACTCAGTATCTTTAGCACTTCAATAGTGTGCGTATTCGTCATATCGTATTGCGACGTTTCGCATGCTTTTGTAGTTGGAAACTTTGTCATGGAAAGCCAAGGATGGGCTATGGAGTATTTTCGCACCCCCAACATCCCCGGGCCACACATCTTCGCCGGATACTTCGACAAGAAACAATTAGATGGTGAGTTGGCCTCCTTCAGCTGCGGCGATCAGAAATATGGCCTTACGTCCGATGTCCGTCGTGTGCCGGCTCCGCGTTCAGTTCACGACCTCGAAAGAATGAACGAAGAGGACGAATTGTTTCCAGTGGAACAATTCACGGCAGGTAAATCCAGGACATACGCCGGCATTTGGTCAGAAAAATGTTTCGTCGGGAGATGGTTGCCTGCCACCACATCTTCTCATTCCTTCACGCCACATTTCGAACAGATTCTATCAGTTTGGATGCTAAAGCATATGGAAGATCTAGGGGACAATGTGCTGGTGGCATATGCAACGAAGAAACCATGTGACTACGGGGAAAGGGTGGATCGTTCTGTCAGAAACTGCTTCGAAATGTTGAGGAATGCCGTTCACGGGAAAAACAAACTGAAAAAAGACCTGTCAAAGTCATTTCTATACATCATAACAATCGACAATGTCTTCTACAAACTAAATTGGGACAGTGGAACAACAGAGCAGATCTACGGACAGAGGCCAGTAAGTTCGGTATTTGCGAGTTTGATGTTGCCTTTCACGGACGTAGCCTATGGAGTATGTGAAGGAAGAGGACGTCAGACACGGCATGCCGGAAACACATCACAGGTAACTCTCAACAAAAAATCCTACAAGTGTCAGCAGACAAATACCACAACAGTCGCAGCTCTGAAGTTTAACACCACGTCATCTGCACCGTTAATTGTGTACGACCGAGGGACAGTGTACCACAACTTTGAGGGAAAATCAGAAATCATGCAGCCGTTTTCATCAGATCGTTTGGAAAATATTCTGAAGGACTCTTGGAGACAACTTCACGATTTGGACAATGACAAACCGATGAAAAACGTGCCATCCTTTGAACCTGACGCAGCACTGCGGGAATTGGTCAGAAACAAACCTCTGCCAAATATCGGCTATCTGTTTGTTGGATACATGGCCGAAGAAGGTAATCCCGTGAGTACGTTGGGCATCGATCCCGGATTTAGAAGTCTACCTGTGTTCAATGCACGTTACCATAAAAGAAAAACTACAGGCGATATGGCATACACAATACCAGACGGGACATACGCATTGACGTCATCCTCCTGCCAGAAACAGATGACAACCAAAACTTTCTCGGACAGTGCAGCTTACAAAACTGAAATGAAGGCCCACGCCGGAGTCAGAGGTGGATACATGAGCTTCGTCTCCTTCCAGGCAAACGCAGATGTCGCAAAAAAGTTGAACAGTATAAACGGCAGCAGCATGGCATTGGTTCACTGTGTTGCATTTTGTCAGAGATACGTTGTTTCTCTGGACACATATGATCCTCCGATCCCTTCAAGGTCATTCCTGACGGCAATCAGGAGAACCAAACTTACTAAAAGTTCAAGTGTTATATCTTTCATCAAAATGTACGGAACTCATTATATAAAAGAGCTAACTATGGGGTCGAAAACAGGGGTCGAGATACTGGTGAACAAAGACGTATACAGTAAAGAGAAAGCTAGCGGGTTCGACATCGAAGGCACACTATCGGTTAGTTTTCTGGGAAATGCTGCAGCAGGGTACAGTCAAGCTGACAGCGATATAAAACGACTAAATGCCATCACAGAGGAAAAGTTCTTGTTCTCTATTGGCACGTCCTTGCCGAAAGACTCCAAAGAATGGCAAACTAGTGGCCCAGACTTGATTGGTCCAATAAAATACAAGCTGGAAAGATTAGATAACTTTCCAGGACTAACTCAAGTATCATCTACAAAACTAAGACAAATTGTCCAGAAATATAAGGCGCTCAACAAGGTGCCTCTGCTTTTTGAGCCAGTAGGTGGCGGTCAGGGCGTGTTAAGAATGACTCAGAAACCACTGGTTCAGTGAAGCATTGGTGGCTATCATGATGGCTAACTTATCAATACCATTATACATGTAGTTTGACAAAAGATGGTTGCCTTATAGTAAAAGTTCCTACATGTTCAGACATATTTTGGAGAAGTCGCGAGGCGAGTGACGTTGTATCTTGCAAAAGCCAAAAATCAGAATCTGGTGAAATTGTGGTACTAGTGTATTAATTTCATCAATAGAACTGATTAATAAGCACAAACTATCCTCAACAAATCAGCCCTACGGTTTTACTGTCATAAATTAAGTATTATCAATATCATATTGAAATCAATCATTTGTCAATGGCGCAAATACTTCCGGTATTCCGAAGAAAGCCATTCATGTTTCAATCATTACTTTTTTTATCGTTATATCAAGTTACTAGTGAGCCTACAAACCAAACATTGATGATACAAATATACCTCTTGAAGATCACTCAATAATAACATTTCAGTGTTATTTTTATGAATGAAATATTCATTGTTAGCATACTTATCAGAAAGCGATTACCATTCAATTAGTGAATTGCATTAACATCATCTAATTCATATTGAATGCATTAATTTGTCAATGGCACAATTACTTCTGGTATTCCGAGGTACGCCATTTTCATTTGAATCATTACTCATTCATATAGAAACGCTCTCCTATAATAGGAGAGCGTATACATGCAATGTATTAGATGTAGGTTTATAAGTGCAATAAACTATCGGGAGTGTAACATCTGTTATCCCGGGGAGGGTGGGAGTGGACGTTATAGACCTTATATAATATACTGCAAAGTGCTACGACATAATTTATTGTCTGCAACGTTCCCAAAATGGCGTCCTTGCCGATGGATGGCATTGAATTGGATGTAAGTGATGTTGACTTTCACTTGTTGGCCTTGAGGTCAGATTATTTTCGAGCTCTCAGGCGATACGACCTGGAATCACCTGAGGATATCCCCGAGCTCATCCAGGTCCCCTGTTGGATGAATGACATAGATAGCCAGAAAAAAATTGTGTTTCATTTTCAACAGGCATTGTATATAATAGGAGAGCGTATAGATTTAGTTGATGATATAAGCTTGGATTTTTCTATTTTATTACACATAGCCGAGTTTCTCTGTTGTGATTATTTGTATTATTTTATTGTATTCAACGTCAAAGAAACCAGTAATATAAATCCAGTAGATCTTTTCGTTTCTCTTTTAACAACAGGAACGTTTTCTAATAATCACCCCCTTGTTCTCTATATGTTGA
Source organism: Terebella lapidaria (assembly GCA_949152475.1). Classification (NCBI taxonomy): domain Eukaryota; kingdom Metazoa; phylum Annelida; class Polychaeta; order Terebellida; family Terebellidae; genus Terebella; species Terebella lapidaria. The sequence goes on from OX424558.1 coordinate 14,723,342, forward strand.
AGTATTTTCAAATAAATTTCTTACTATCCTCATCAAAAGTGTGGCAATGTTTAACGCCAATTCATAATCGTAGGACCAAGAAGAAATATGTTTTGTCTCCCTTGAAAAAAATAATTCGTGATTTCACTCGATGTCGTAATCAATTTTGGGAAAAGGCAACACGTAACGGAAATGTGTGTATATGCATACTATGCACGGAAAAACTGACTATTACTGAAAGTTTTCATGGTTATCAAGCCACGATACGATTCCTTCCATGTTGTCTCCCAAACCTGGTCCATATAAAATGTTTTGACAATTTTATCGCTACACCAGCACGTTTCCGCTATCATTCTTGTCCGAATTGTCATCAAATCTGGAATTTGGATTTCATTGGTAAATTCATGGCGAATGCATATTATGGTACGTTTCAAAAAAGACTGTTCGAAAATTGGACTTGATTGTCTTGTGCTATTTTATTATCATACCTTGTGATTTTTGGTGGTGTTCGTAGTTCGATACAGTCACGCGTTCATGTGATCAAATAATAGCTTATGACAACTTGCACTGAAGAAATGGTATATTAATGTCTTAATGACCAGTATGTTTAGAAATTTATTCAGTCCAGTGTTTGTACTTCGTTACTTATTCATTCATGGGTTTATTGATTACTTATTACCATGGTGAGAGCAAAAATGAACTTAATTATTTTGTGCATTAGTTTATATAAGTTCTTAAATTTATATGTATTTCATGGTTTCATCGTCACGAAGTTCAAAATTTGTTGCATGGAATACAAAGCATATTACATAATATTATAGGGCTGCATTATCGAAAAGAATGTGAATCTGCCAACTGAAGGTACATTATCTTGCATTGTGTTTACATGTGGAATGTTGTGTTATATGTGGAATATTGTTATCATGTATCTGATGTAGCAGTGTGAAAATAAAATATCAGTATATATATATTCTTGTTATTCAAGTGTAATTTCCCAATCATCTGGATTGATCAGATTTGAACCGACTATTATACCCTAATCACCCTAATAATACAAAAAAAATACTCACAATGCATGAACGCGAAGTGGGTGTGGCATATATTATCTACGTGTGTATAATGATAGCAACATCTTTGGAGAAGACGACATTTGAAGGTGCCGTGATGAATGTACTGGGTAAGAGCCGACCCTGAATAAAGTATATATGTGTAGCAAAGTCGCTACATAGGGCATTTCGGGTAGATGTTGTAGAGGATTTTAACATAAACGAGAGGGCAGGAAGACGCATGGACAGGTCGGGTAGATGTCGTAGAGGGCTTCAACATGAAGGAGAGGGCAGGGACACGCAGGAACAGGTCGGGTAGATGTCGTAGAGGGCTTCAACATGAACGAGAGGGCAGGAACACGCAGGGACAGGTCTGGTAGATGTTGTAGAGGGCTTCAACATGAACGAGAGGGCAGGAACACGCAGGGACAGGTCTGGTAGATGTTGTAGAGGGCTTCAACATGAACGAGAGGACAGGAACACGCAGGGACTGGTCGAGTAGATGTTGTAGAGGGCTTCAACATGAACGAGAGGGCAGGAAGACGCAGGGACAGGTCTGGTAGATGTTGTAGAGGGCTTCAACATGAACGAGAGGGCAGGAACACGCAGGGACAGGTCTGGTAGATGTTGTAGAGGGCTTCAACATGAACGAGAGGACACGCAGGGACTGGTCGAGTAGATGTTGTAGAGGGCTTCAACATGAACGAGAGGGCAGGAAGACGCAGGGACAGGTCTGGTAGATGTTGTAGAGGGCTCCAACATGAACGAGAGGGCAGGAACACGCAGGGACAGGTCTGGTAGATGTTGTAGAGGGCTTCAACATGAACGAGAGCGCAGGAACACGCAGGGACAGGTCGGGTAGATGTTGTAGGGGGCTTCAACATGAACGAGAGGGCAGAAACACGCAGGGACAGGTCGGGTAGATGTTGTAGAGGGCTTCAACATGAACGAGAGGGCAGGAACACGCAGGGAAGGTCTGGTAGATGTTGTAGAGGGCTTCAACATGAACGAGAGTTCAGGAACACGCAGGGACAGGTCTGGTAGATGTTGTAGAGGGCTTCAACAAGAACGTGAGGGCAGGAACACACAGGGAGAGGTCTGGTAGATGTTGTAGAGGGCTTCAACATAAGCGAGAGGGCAGGAAGACGCAGAGACAGGTCGGGTAGATGTTGTAGAGGGCTTCAGCATAAACGAGAGGGCAGGAAGACGCAGGGACTGGTCGGGTAGCTGTTGTACAGGGCTTCAACATAAACGAGAGGACAGGAACACGCAGGGACTGGTCGAGTAGATGTTGTAGAGGGCTTCAACATGAACGAGAGGGCAGGAACACGCAGGGACTGGTCGAGTAGATGTTGTAGAGGGCTTCAACATGAACGAGAGGGCAGAAACACGCAGGGACAGGTCGGGTAGATTTTGGCTTCAACATGAACGAGAGGCCAGAAACCACACTGCAAAGTAACTACCTCTGGCTGGTTACACACAGGAAAGTCACCTCTTGTACACACTGCAAAGTCACTACCTTGTGTAACACACTAGTCACTACCTCTTGTTACACACTGCAAAGTCACTACCTTGTGTAACACACTACAGTCACTAACTCCAGCTGGTTACACACGGGAAAGCTACCTCTTGTTACACACAACTCTAGTTTGTTACGCACCTGCAGAGTCAATATCTTGTATTTAACATTTAAAATTTATAGGCAAATGTTCATATGCTTAGAATTAGCAGGTGCTTAGGAAAATGTTTGGGTTCATATTGTGTGTGCTCAGCTTTGTTGTTCATGTAACTAAAAATTAGGCCAAGGGCCAAAGATAGGTTACCGGACAATGTTTAATATTTAAGGTGTTAGCCAGGTCACTGGTTGAATTCAAGGTCAAGAGAATATTCAGCATATATAACATTAACCATATATCATGTCCACAGTTGATTGCTAAGCTGTAAGTTCAATAATCAGAGAGATATTAGCAATTTTATGCTGTAGCCTTGAAAATGAAGGGGCAAAGGTCAAATTCAAGGTCATCAAAATATTCAGTGTATATCATTTTCTATATCATGTATATCATGTCCACAATTGATTCCCAAGCCATACAGTCAATAGAGGAGCAAGATATGAGCCAGTTTGTCCTTGGACCTTGGAAATGAGGTCAGAGGTCAAATTCAAGGTCACGAGAATATTCAGCATATATCATTTCCTATATGTCCACAATTGATTCCTAAGCTGTAAAATAGATAATAAGTGAGATATTAGCCATTTTGTCCTGTGACCTTGAAAATGAGGTCAAAGGTCAAATTTAAGGTCATGACAATAATCTGCATATATCATTTCCTATATGTTCATAATTGATTGCTAAGCTGTAAAGTCGATAACAAGCGAGATATTAGCCATTTTGTCCTGTGACCTTGAAAATGAGGTCGAAGGTCAAATTCAAGGTCATCAGAATATTCAGCATATATCATTTCCTATATGTCCACAATTGATTCCTAAGCTGTAGAGTCGATAATAAGCAAGATATAAGCCATTTTGTGCTCTGACCTTGAAACTGAGGTCAGAGGTCAAATTCAAGGTCACGAGAATATTCAGAATATATCATTTCCTATATGTCCACAATTGATTCCTAAGCTGTAGAGTCGATAATAAGCGAGATATAAGCCATTTTGTGCTCTGACCTTGAAAGTGAGGTCAGAGGTCAAATTCAAGGTCACGAAAATATTCAGCATATATAATTTCCTATAGGTCCACAATTGATTCCTAGTCTCTAATTTCAATATCAAGTGAGATATTAGGCAAAATGTGTCCCATTATAAAGCATAGGAGAATTTAACATGGGAAAGTCCCATTTGAGCCGAGTTTGGGCCAGAATGGCCCACTTCGAGCGATTCAAGCGCAACGAAATTTATAGACATCATAGGAGTACATACGAGGAGTGTTATTTATCAAAAAGAAAAAAAGTTACTGAACAGATTTTGAGAAAATGGCCGCCAAAGTCCAAAATCAGGCATTTTTCGTCGAAAACGGCCGCCATTTTGAAAAAAATTAGGCCAAGGGCCAAAGATAGGTTACCGGACAATGTTTAATATTTTAGATGTTAGCCAGGTCACTGGTTGAATTCAAGGTCAAGAGAATATTCAGCATATATAACATTAAGCATATATCATGTCGACAGTTGATTGCTAAGCTGTAAATTCAATAATCAGCGAGATATTAGCAATTTTGTGCTGTGGCCTTGAAAATGAAGGGGCAAAGGTCAAATTCAAGGTCATCAAAATATTCAGTGTATATCATTTTCTATATCATGTCCACAATTGATTCCCAAGCCATACAGTCAATAGAGGAGCAGATATGAGCCAGTTTGTCCTTGGACCTTGAGAATGAGGTCAGAGGTCAAATTCAAGGTCCGAGAATATTCAGCATATATCATTTCCTACATGTCCACAATTGATTCCTAAGCTGTAAAATCGATAATAAGTGAGATATTAGCCATTTTGTCCTGTGACCTTGAAAATGAGGTGAAAGGTCAAATTCAAGGTCATGACAATAATCTGCATATATCATTTCCTATATGTTCATAACTGATTCCTAAGCTGTGAAGTCGATAACAAGCGAGATATTAGCCATTTTGTCCTATGACCTTGAAAATGGGGTCAAAGGTCAAATTCAAGGTCATCAGAATATTCAGCATATATCATTTCCTATATGTCCACAATTGATTCCTAAGCTGTAGAGTCGATAATAAGTGAGATATTAGCCATTTTGTCCTGTGACCTTGAAAATGAGGTTAAAGGTCAAATTCAAGGTCATGACAATAATCTGCATATATCATTTCCTATATGTTGATAACTGATTCCTAAGCTGTGAAGTCGATAACAAGCGAGATATTAGTCATTTTGTCCTATGACCTTGATAATGGGGTCAAAGGTCAAATTCAAAGTCATCAGAATATTCAGCATTTATCATTTCCTATATGTCCACAATTGATTCCTAAGCTGTAAAGTCGATAATAAGCGAGATATCAGCCATTTTGTGCTCTGACCTTGAAAGTGAGGTCAGAGGTCAAATTCAAGGTCAGGAGAATATTCAGCATATATCATTTCCTATATGTCCACAATTGATTCCTAGTCTCTAATCTCAATATTAAGTGAGATATTAGGCATAATGTGTCCCATTATAAAGCATAGGAGAAATTAACATGGGAAAGTCCCATTTGGGCCGAGTTTGGGCCAAAATGGTCCACTTCGAGCGATTCAAGCGCAACGAAATTTATAGTCATCATAGGAGTACATATCAGGAGTGTTATGTATCAAAAAGAAAAAAAGTTACTGAACAGATTTTGAGAAAATGGCCACCAAAGTCCAACATCAGGCATTTTTCGTCGAAAACGGCCGCCATTTTGAAAAAAATGCGAAAATCAAAAAACTAAAAAATACCTCCTTCTTGAATTATTTTTAAGTATTTTTGTGCAAAATTTCAGAAGAGTTCGCCTGTAAACAAAAAAGATAAAAATGTGGACGACGACGACGACGGACGCAACGCCATGCCAATAGGTTATCGGACCATAGGTCCGCTAACCTAAAAATGCGAAAATAAAAAAACTAAAAAATACCTCCTTCTTGAATTATTTTTAAGTATTTTTGTGCAAAATTTCAGAAAAATTCGCCTGTAAACAAAAAAGATAAAAATGTGGACGACAACGGACGACGGACGCAACGCCATGCCAATAGGTTATCGGACCATAGGTCCGGTAACCTAAAAAATGTATGCCCATTCTTTAATGTGTAAGTATCAAATCGAATAAAAGAAAGAAATACCAACACAGGAATTTATTCAGTTTGCCTCATGTACTTCTTATCATATTGTAATGCTACAGAAATGCAAAAACAAAATGATATCAACATGCAATGTTTTAAATACAACACAATCCGTGCAACTGCAATGTTCAAAATAAAATACCACAACAAAGCCACTGCTTTTTTTGTTCATATCCACAGCATACTTATCTAATAGTAAGGAATTTACACAACACAACTGTTGAAACTTGTCATTGGATTTAGGCAGTAGTATACAGTTCACCCATGCTGGAAAATGTAAGCTGATAAGACAGAGCAACAAGGCATATAGTTTTACATCCAGTATCTCCCTTTGTATGAATCCAAATACAACCACCTCAATTATACTATGTGGCTTGTTTGTAACAGTATTGATGTATTAAACGATGTTGTAAGAGGATACACTCAACAAAACAAAGCTGTTGACATGAAAAATCTAACAATATGACATATTAAAAAATCTTGCGTTGAATCACAACTCAATAAAAACATTTGTCACCTTTTACAGTCAAAAAACCATGAAACAGACGTAGTACCGGTAATAAAAAGAACATGTAGTTACATTCTAAATGGCAGCAAAGGGAATTGTCACGAACAGATATAGATCTATGCAAGTTTCTTGTCATAATGCTAATAATGATTCATGACCAGAATGACAATGTCAGTTACCATCTAGCACTTTGCGAGGCGATTCACCTTTGATGTGATAATGTTCTTGACATGATATTTCACAGCTCTCCAGTCGCGAGCTGCTAGCCTCCTATCTCGGAGCGCCTGCTCGCAGTGACGTTTTCCTGGACACCGCTGCTCTATGATGAAGGTCGCCAGGTGTTGACGAACGGCTTCTGTTTCATCCTTGGACCAGTGCTTTCTGTTCTTTTGTTCTGTGATAACAAGGACAGATCAAATGTGGATAATAGCAATAATAAAGATAAAAATTAGCCCAAGGGCTAAGAAAGGTTACCGGACAATACATATTTTAGATATTAGTAGTTTGTCCCGTGACCTTGAAAATAAGGTCATTGGTCAATTCGAGGACACAATAATATTCGGCATATGTCATTTCTAGTATGTCCACAACTGATTTTCAAGCTGTGAAGTCAATAATAAGCGAGATATTAGCCATCATGTCCTGAGACCTTGAAAATCAGGTCAAAGGTTGAATTCAAGGTCATAGCAAATTTCAGCTTATATCATTTCCTATACGTTTATAATTGATTTATAAGCTCTGAAGTCGATAATAAGCGTGCTAATAGCCATTTTGTCCTGTGACCTTGGTGATTAGGTCAAAGGTGGAGTTCAGGGTCATGACATTTTCTATATGTCCACAATTGATTGCTGAGCTGTAAAGTCGATAAAAAGCGAGATATTAGCCATTTCGTTCTCTGACCTTGAAAATGAGGTCAAAGGTCAAATTCAAGGTCATAGCAATATTTTCCTATATGTTCATAATTGATTCCTAAGCTGTAAAATTGATAATAAGCGAGATATTAGCAATTTTGTCCTGCGACATGGAAAATGAGGTCAAAGGTCAAGTTCAAGGTCATGACAATGTTCAGAATATATCATTTTCTATATGTTCACAATTGATTGCTAAGCTGTAAAGTCGATAATAAGTGTGATATTAGCCATTTTGTGCTCTGACCTTGAAACTGAGGTCGGAGGTCAAATTTGAGGTCACGAGAATATTCAGCATATATCATTTCCTATATGTCCACAATTGATCCATAAGCTGTAAAATCGATAATAAGTGAGATATTAGCCATTTTGTCCTGTGACCTTGAAAATGAGATCAAAGGTCAAATTCAAGGTTATCAGAATATTCAGCATATATCATTTCCTATATGTCCACAATTGATTCCTAAGCTGTTAAGTCGATAATGAACGAGATATTAGCCATTTTGTGCTCTGACCTTGAAACCGAGGTCAGAGGTCAACTTCAAGGTCACAAGAATATTCGGCATATATCATTTCCTATATGTCCACAATTGATTCCTAGTCTCTAATCTCAATATTAAGTGAGATATCAGGCTTAATGTGTCCCATAGGAGAATTTAACATGGGACAGTCCCATTTGGGCCGAGTTTGGGCCCAAATGGCCAACTTCGAGCGATTCAAGCACAACGAAATTTATACACGTCACAGGGGTACATATGAGAAGTGTTATGCATCAATAAGAAGAAAAGTTACTGAACAGATTTTGAGAAAATGACCATCAAAGTCCAAAATGGGCCATTTTTAGATGAAAACGGCCGCTCTGACGTTGATACCGAGGTCAGAGGTCAAATTCAAGGTCACGAGAATATTCAGCATATATCATTTCCTAATGTCTACAATTGATTCTTAGTCTCTAATTTCAATTTTAAGTGAGATATTAGGCTTAATGTGTCCCATTATAAAGCATAGGAGAATTTAACATGGGAAAGTCCCATTTGGGCCGAGTTTGGGCCCAAAATGGCCCACTTCGAGCGATTCAAGGGCAATGAAATTTATACATGTCATAGGGGTACATAGGAGGAGTGTCATGCATCAATAAGAAAAAAAGTTACTGAACAGATTTTGAGAAAACGACCATCAAAGTCCCAATTGGCCATTTTTCGACGAAAACGGCCGCCATTTTGAAAAAAATGCGAAAATCAAAAAACTAAAAAAAATCTTTCCTGGAAATATTTTTTAGGTATTTTTGTGCAAAATTTCAGAAATATTCGCCTGTAAACTTTAATTATAAAAATGTGGACGGACGGACGACGGACAACGGACGCAACGCCACGGCAATAGGTTATCGGACCAAAGGTCCGGTAACCTAAAAACAAAAAAGTCCAAAATTGGCCATCTTTCGACTAAAATCGCCGCTCTGACCTTGAAACCGAGGTCAGAGGTCAAATTCAATGTCACAGGAATATTTAGCATATATCATTTCCTTTATGTCCACAATTGTTTCCTAGTCTCTAATCTCAATATTAAGTGAGATATTAGGCTTAATGTGTCCCATTATAAAGCATAGGAGAATTTATAATGGGAGTCCCATTTGGGCCCAAAATGGCCCACTTCGAGCGATTCAAGGGCAACGAAACTTATACACATTGTAGGGGTACATATGAAGAGTGTTATGCATCAGTAAGAAAAAAAGTTATTGACAGTTTTGAGAGAATGGCCGCCAAAGTCCAAAATCAGGCATTTTTCGTCAAAAATGGTTGCCATTTTGAAAAAAGTGAGGAAATCAGAAAACTAAAAAAAAATTTCCTGGAAATATTTTTAGGTATTTTTGTGCGAAATTTCAGAAAGATTTGACCATATACTTTAAAGATAGAAATGTGAACGGAAGAACGACGGACGCAACGCCATGCCAATAGGTTATCGGACCATGGATAAGATAGGTTACTGGACAATTTTGATTCAAGCACCACATAAGAGGACCCCCCCAAAAAAATGTATATGTTTTTAGGAGGCACATCAAGGTCATCCATCATCCAACTTGTCCGAGATCTGCTCATGATGCACCTCTGGTACGATTTTGGCAGTATTTCGTTAAAAGGTTTGTAAGTTATCGCGTTCACAAGATACAAAGTCCTGTTCTCATGTATTATCAAGTTCGAAGTCCTGCCACGACCTGAAAAATAGGTCAAGGTCACCCATCATCGAACTTGTCCGAGATCTGCTCATGATGCACCTCTGGTATGATTTTGGCGGTATTTCGATAAAAACTTTGTAAGTTATTGCGTTCACAAGAAATTGTTGACGGATGGACGGATGGGCGTTACGGGCGGACCCAATGTTAAATTTCCTATCTTAACTTTCCCCATAAGTCCTGAAAAAATCCCCATAAGACCGCACTTTTGGCTTAAACTGTGGTTGTGGGGCGTTTTCAGCTTTATTCCCCCTAAGAAATCCCCATAACTCCGTTCCGTTTGCCCGGACAGACAGACGGACACGCCAATCTAATAGGCAGGTTGGTTGCATGCAACCCGCCCAAAAAACTAAAAAATGCCTCCTTCTCGAAATATTTTTAGGCATGATTGTGCAAAATTTTAGAAGGATTCCACCGTAAACTTTGAAGATAATAAATGTGAACGGATGACGGACGGACGGACGGATGATGGACGCAACGCCACGGCAATAGTTTTTTGGACCAAGGATCCGGTAACCTAAAACTGCCAAATTAAATTGTTATCAAAATCAATCTCTCAATCCTTCATCATTGTACAATTATAGAATCGTCAAATTAATTTTCTGCCAAAAAGCTTAGGAGTCAAAACCACCAAATTTAATAGCCATCAAAAATAGTCTTTTCATGGTATTCAGCGTTAAAGTCAATGCTTACCAACTGCAGATTCTTGGTTCCTCTTGGACAGTTTTCGCTTTGCATGCTTTGACTCCTTGGTCATTGGTCCTTGGTCTTGCATTGCACAAAAAGGAAATATATCATCACTGATCATTACTCTTGAATACTTTACATGTGAATTAGATGTCTTAAATAGGACTGATAGATTTTAAAACTATTATTTGATTAAAATAAATACCTTCATCTTCCAGTGACAAAGATTCTTCATCTGGAGACTCTGCCTCAGATTCCTCATCGGAAACTTCGTCTTCAGACTGAACCAATTCTTGTGAAAGAGAAAATTGTGAACATGCTCGAATACTTAGTTCATTACTGATAACAGATCGAAAGTAAAATTGTAAAAAAATATTGTAAATTTTCTGTTTATTGTTATAAATTGGTGATGTATAAAATAAACTTCATTAATTAATGATCTCGTTTGTTTCAAGTACTAGCAATTAATTATAACTTTTTAAATATATAGTGGGCATCAAAGCTTATGGATGGCTTGGGAGCATTTTGGTTACAAGTGTGGGAAAAGGAAGAATAAGATATGACAAAAACATGAGCACATTTCGTGCTGAAATACTCTTTATTGCAGGTCCATTACATTTACCTGACTGGTCAAATTCAATCTCATCAAAATCCTTCCCCTTGAATTGGCTGATTGTCCCGTTGTTGATACAATGCAGTAGTTTAGTAACTTTGGCGAGCTGTAGTGTCCTCTCAGGAAGACGATAAAACTCTCGATGCACACGGATGTCATGGCCCTGGAACGCTGCCACCAGATCTTGATTTGTGTTGCTCAGATTGAGGACTTGTGCCAGTGTCGCGAGTTGTTTTCTTAACTTGGTTGATGTGAGAACTTCGGGGTGCACTGCACCACACACCTGGGCAAACTTCCTCAAGCAGTCGCTGCCTCTATAGGGATAACGAGCACTCGGTCGTGCAAAAAGAAATGGACTAACAATACCAACTTTGTCTCGGTGTTCAATTAGAACATTGATTGAGGCGACCATATCATCAGTCAACAGAACAGCAACTTTCCGTCCTTTTTTCCCACGGATTTCCACGTGTCTATGAGATTTGCAGAGGTATTTCTCGAACTCAGTCAACGACTCGTGAATGACAGCATCAGATTCTTGGGCTGTTAGAGACTCCTTGTAGTTGTTCAGCAACATTCTTTCTGCTTCGCCACTACGTTTCCTGTTGAATAATATTAGCTTTGATAGACACACCTGGGCTAGCTCTGGGTATAGGCTTGGGTCTGTTTTGACAGATGTGCGGAGTCGTTGAGCCTCTGTTGACAAGTAGTTTTCTAACTTCACTACGTCTTCCACTACTGGGAGTAGTTCTGGTTTGTTGTACTTCTTAGTTGCCAGTGTTGATAAGGCCTTGGCTGAAACACTGTGTTCCCACTCATCTGAATACAACTCTAAGAAAGTATTGGCTTGGTTGACTTTCTCAGCATCTCCAGTTTTGTTGCCGTCTGTACGCAGATACTTGGCACACTTTTTGAGACTATGCCCAATCTTCAAAGCCAGAGAAGGCGTCTTGTACTGTCCATTTTCTGTATCATACCCAGCGACTGTTAGGACTGATTCAATCACCGTGTCCCAATTGCAAGATTTCATGCAATCATCAAGGCTCTTGATGGAGTTGTTTCTTGTTTTAACATCAATCAGTAATCGGCCAAGCTCACGCATCTTCTGGGAAATGTAATGGTGATTCTGCACTTGGTGACCAAGCTTCGAGAACATGCGGTTTCCGAAATCCAGGATTCTAGGGTCTTGTTCAATTTCCAGCTTCACGTTGTCACATTTCATAGTCGAGATGATTCTCACCTTAAGTTCTTGGTTATTCGTTTTCTGTGGTAGTAGCATTGCACCTTCTTTGACACTTTGACCTCGAACTTTGTTTCTTTCAGTTTTCCCCTGACATTTATGTCTGTAGAGTTCACTTTTCCGGTAGAAAGCTTTGCACTGAGCACAGGGCACGAGATTTGAAGATTCCTGACCCTCCTTATTTCTGTATTTGGGGATCAGCATCCCCTTCCCTGCTTCTAGAACCTGATAGTTGTGCTCGAAATCACCTTTATTCACTAAGGCCTCCCAAAGTTTGCGTCGTTCCTTACTTCCTTTCGGAAAAATCAATATTTTGGCGACTTCATGCTCATTGGCGTGCATCCTTGCCAGGTGTCGAGAAATGTTGGGTCGTATCGCTTCACAATATACACAAGCATGTGGTTTGTTTCCGATGTTGCCTTTGGAATTCCTTGCTGAATATTGTACTGTAACTGAACTTGAAACCGGGGCCACTACTTCAGATTCATCGTCACTGTTGTCAGGTTTGTTGCCGTTGTTAGCAGACATGTGATATGTATCTGACTGTGCCTCTCCATAACCTGCAAAATTACAGATACATATGTCCAGACTCTAATCTTTCTCATTTTCAACCACATACTTACAGGACCCCATGGGGCCATACATGTAATACTATTTAAAATGAGGTCAGAAGCACAAAACAACATAAAAAAGACATAACATATGTGTTGCATTACCAGAACTACATTGTAGATAGAAAACTAACCTAAAGGGCGACGTAGGTTACCGGGTATGTTTACAGCGTTGAACTGAGTAAGTGCCCAAATGGCCTTTTTTCAGCTTAAATGGTAGTGTTGACCGTGCGAAGTCACTGAATTCCAAATTCAAGGTCACCACTTTAACATAGGCACACCAGACAACCTCCTGCTGCCGGGCGAGCAGGTATAGGTTGGGGTCAGCGACCGAGATGGCTGTCTGTGCACTGCCATTGACCCCCTACAATCATATCCACGATCGATAGGTCCAAGAACTGAACCAGAGCCAGCACCAGGCAGTCTAGAGGCTGCTTAGTCCTCAGCTGCGCTGTCACTTGGCCATGATTGGGAGAACAACCAGAGAAGGATTGTGGGAGAGTCCTCTACTCATACCTGTGGTACCTGGGGTCCCCCCTAGACCTTTGACCAGAGGTCCACACCGATCGAGCAAAGGCTCGTTCGTCTGCTGCCGAGTGGCCAGCAGAGAACCCTGACCGCCTTCAAGTGACGAGACAGATGAAGAGGTAATGGGAACCTGCTCTATTCCTTGCTCAACAGGAGCAAAAGTAAAAAAATTAGCCCAAAGGCTAAGATAGGTTACCGGACAATTTGGTTTGGCCATGGCAGCATTGGCAGATAATATACCTTTAGATTTACCAATCAACATTCACAGTGTGAACATATGACCTTGATATTTACCAATCAAGGTCATCCGTGTGAACTTCGATGTCACCATTACATGTATGTGTGCGGCATTTGATATTCTATATGTTCATAATATGAAGATATATCTGGGTCGAATCGCTTAGGGTGCTCAGGTCAATTTACACATTCCGAGTCAGACATTGGGCACTCAAGGTCATCTGATGTCAAGTTCAAGGTCATCATTAGTTGTGCCATATATGTCTTCCTATATGTTCATAATGCAAAATTGAGCTCTATCTGCAAGCATTTCATCTATAGAGGCAAATCTGGGCATTTTTTTCTACCCCAAAATGGCTGTTTTGACCTTTCGAGGTCATCGAAGGTCAAATTCAAGGTCACCATACAAGTCGCCATATATGACTTCCCATTTGAAAGTGGCAATTTCTAAGCTGTATCTTCAAGTGTTTTATGAGTACTACAGTCCTGACAGCTCCCATTATGAAGGAAAGTGCCGAACATTTTTTAAGTCCAAAATTTTTCTCAAAGGGTGAACAATTTTTTTTGCCTAGAAATGGCCCAAAATGGATAGTAATGCGATTTGGGGCGAATGATTTTTTTTTCGCCGACTCGTCAAAAATACAAAATGGCTGCCACACGGAGATTGGTGGTTCAAGGGCAACAAAACTTATACACGTCACAGAGGTATATAAGAGGAATCTTTTTGAACAAAAATCTCAAAACTGATCAGACAGTTTTTGAGAAACTACAGACCAGGTGCAAATTTGAGTATTTTTCGACCCAAAAATGGCTGTTTTGACCTTTCAAGGTCATCGAAGGTCAAATTCGAGGTCACCACACAAGTCGCCATATATGACTTCCCATTTGAAAGTGCCAATTTCTAAGCTCTATCTTCAAGCGTTCTATGAGTACAGTCCTGACAGCTCCCATTATGAAGAAAAAAAGTGTCCGGTAACCTAAAGAGGTGGGAGGACTAGGGCATACCAAAAGCTGAAGACGTCTTCCAAGACTCCTCCCTTGCCGACTAAGGAACCTATCGGAACTCCCTTTTCGAGGAAGAGTCCTAGAAGGAGGGACCCCTGGGACAACGACTGGGTCAAGAACTTGACGACAGGCATGTTGACAAGTCCTGTGACAACCCAGGGTAAGGTTGAACACAGGAGTGGTCTGTGGTATTCCCTGCATAGCCCTCACACGGACGACTAGACTGGGAGCCCTGAGGCGGCCCAGCCAGTCTTAAGGCATCCCTGCGGGCGTCAGACCCAGAGGGATACCTCATCGTGGCGAGGACGAAGTCAGAAGGACGCCAGGAATGACACAGGTCGCACCTAAGATCATACTAATGGGCCCCAGCTCGAGACAGTCGAACGCAGCGTAACAGACCGCACCTCATGCATACCCTAGATGCACGTGCTAGACAGATCAAAGATCCTAACAACTGGATAGGGTAGTGTTACTATCAATTACAGACATGGGTAAAGTCTAAAATTATCTGGTTGGCGCTGAAACACCAACCCTAACAGGGCACGGGAAATAGCAATAAACACTAGCTATATATATAAACTACCACAGTATAACACAATAAACCATACAGCAACAACTACAGGTATGTTAGCTGTATGTAAACAAATGGTAGGGTGCCAATAATAGAACGAACTGACAAAGTCGTCTGACGATCGTTCTAACCAAAGAAATCGTCGCAATAGACACAGATCGAATCTATTGACGACCAGTAGAAAGTATCCATAGGAAAACACTGGAGAGACTAGTGAGGAGACTAAATTCCACAACTTTCACTGGACTAAACAATCCTGCTGCCAGTCAAACATGGCGGTGGACAGAAATGTCAAGTTTGGGCAAACCTACATGCGCGGGTGCGCAGTGGTCGCGCTGGAAAAAGAGGCGTCGAAGTCAAACGGCAGACGTACACCATGCTTTATAACGATCTTTTAGTATCCAAAACAATCCGATGGATTGAAAAGGAGCATGTAGTAGTTTAGGTTGGTAGTGTATAGAACAAAAAAATACCTCACTCCTCAATTATTATTTTACTATTGTCTTACAAAATTTTAGGAAAATTTGATCGTAAACTCTAAAGATAAAATTATGGATCCCGGACGCAGTGTCATGCCAGTAGGTGATCGCACATTCGGTATTAACTAAAAAATCTATATTTGACACTGCACAAAACATCACCTTCATATCCATGATATCCATCCTCGTCTTTCTCAGAGCCACTAGCCTCATCTTCCTCAGAGCTACTATCTTCATGTACGTCTTCCCGTGGGTCGTATGATGGATCCAAATCAGAATTGTCACTTGCTTCAGAGTCAACTAGGAGAAGAAAATAGACTTTCACTGAAATTGAAGTGTATTACCAGGTAGCTGTAAAAGCTGAGAGTGTATCCCAGACACATTTATCTTGTGTCACGGTGTGTCTTGTATTTAAGGGATAAAACTGTGTTTGGCTCGATGTCTGTGACGTGACAAATCGCCTCGAGTGTCTCGGATCACAACGGAGATCCCGAGGGATTTTTGTTAGTCACAGACATCGAACCAAACACAGTTTTATCCCGATTATAACATGGCATTCTACGTGTTGGTTTCTTCCAATCTTCAATGAAAATGATCAACAAACACGGTTTATTTTCCATGGCAACAACTTTCCGTTGTTGTTGCTGTCTGCTTGGCTGAGTAGCGCCACGGCTCATTTGCATATCGATTGATCAAATACGCGCATGTGATTGGTCATTTTAATTTACGTTTTCCACCTCGATCTCTGTACTCGATTAGAAACTGCTGCTGGCCGTCTCAGATTACGGAAAGACGTGTCTGTCACAGCAATAGGGCGTGTAAGTGAGATTTGAAACGTCACGTTATTTTACGTGATTTGACCTTTCTGGTGACATTTGATTTTCCCGCCAAATTTTCGGGCCAATTCGTGAAATTCTACATATTCGAACTCCTGCAACTTACACGGAAATTATCGGAAAATTATCGCATGTTCGTACTTTGATCGTGACCCGTTCCTACGATCGCTAACGATCTAAGTATGCATTTTTCATAAGCATTTCATTCCATTTAAAAGGGATGAAAAACGTATGTTTTTATGTTCCAAGGTCATGACCTTGACGGGAGAAAAAAGCTCATTCCCCTGAAACTACGTGACTAGTATCCAAACCGTCGGTGGTGTTTGTGACTATAAATGATGTGGCACATGTTCTGTACACCTTTTGTCATAACATCACAGAAATAATCTTGTTATATTGGAATATGGAGTCCAAAGACATGCTGTGAAACACAACATAGTTCGGGGGCGAATTGACCATGAAAAAATATCCATTCATTATTATAAACAGTGGTATGTTGTAGTTCGGAGCAAGTGTAACTAGGAAAAAAATGAACTGTAACAATATTCTTAATAATATTTTCGTATGGTGTTTCTAAAGTCAAGCAAAATCAGCAAAAATGACCACGTGGCATTGTTTGTCACCACTACGTACCTAAATACGTCATTTTACGACATATATGAAATGAGACTTACAGGCCCTATGCTATGTTATAATCTATGTTGGAGAGGCAGTTCGGTGGAGACATGATATTTCTCCAACTTGATAAATGAAAACTACTTACCACACATCTTCCCTGCATCAGGTTGGCAACTCCTCTGGATAAAAAAATAAAAACAAATGCATTGAAGAAAAGTTAGGAAAACCTCATGATGAACAGAACAGCAACAGCAATTTTCAGTAGTTCCTACCACATGTACCAGTTTGGACAGATCCCATACATCTAAACATTTAGTAAATTTCACTAATTTGAATTACAGTGGTCCCTGTAAGATAAGATACCTCCGAAATAAGACTTCCCTGTCTGTAAACACTTTTTTGTATTCCCCAAAGATCAATTTAACATGTAAATGAACCTGTGAAATAAGACTTCCTGTAAATTAAGACCTCATTTTCTCTGCAAAAGGTGAGGTCTCATTTTACAGGGACCACTGTACACTAAAATATCATGCTGAACATGGGAATATTCGCAACATGTGTAATGTACAACTACTTGTATATATATACTGGCAAACCTTCTGACATACCTGTTGTGTAATTTTTTTAAATTTCAAGAACAAGGAATCACTCATTTCTCTAACTTTCGCTGAACCACTGAACTTTCGACACTGAAAAATTGAACACATTTTATACACAATGTACTTGATAAAATGTAAAGCTTCCCCTTTACTCATGTTATTAGTACAGGTGTAGTTCTATACCTTCTTGATGGTAGCTATGATTTCTGGGAAGGCTAACAGCACCACTGCAGGCACTGTCAATTCTTTCATCTCTTCCAGGACACTGATGCACTTGTTGATATCCTGATTTTAAAATAAAAATTGTGTTATTTTATCACATTGTTTTAATAAATGTGTGCACCAAACAGATTTGATGCGATGTAAAATTAGGCTGACGTTCAATCATCCATCCACCGCATCACTGCAACATATGATATGCTTATTAATACTGTAATGATTTAATGAATATTAATAACGGGTAAACAAAAAAATTGCATAACATAAACGATGACATGCTGTGTATAAATATTGTGTATAAATGCCTTATCACAATATTTTGCTTTGATAAGCTCATTTAAACATGGCCAGAGTGTATTTAAACTCTGTGAGTGTAAATAAACAATTACCATTATGCCCTCACCAGTTCACCACATGTTAATTATATTTGTTCTGAATATGACAGCAATAAATAGAAACTTACCATATGTTTTATGTCTAGAGAAGATTTGATGGCTTGGTCCATTTTTGCTAGTTTAGTTTTCGTTGCCATGACTGAAAATCAATATCAACTAGAAAATAGTCAAGGTATATCACAAACATACGCCCAAGGGACCTGTAGCTTACTGGCTAGCCAAGGTCTCGAGAATATTCAGCATATATCACTTTCTATACATGTTATATGTCCACAATTGATTCCTAAGCTTTAGAGTCAATATTAGTCATTTTGCGCTCTGACTTTGGAAATGAGGTCCGAGGTCAAATTCGAGGTCACAAGAATATTCAGCTGATTTCAGCATGTATCATTTCCTATATGTCCACAATTATTCCTAGTCTCTAATCTCAATATTAAGCGTTAAGTGAGATATCAGAAGCAATGTTTCCCATTATAAAGCATATGAGAATTTAACATGGGAGAGTCCCATTTTGGTCCCGTGGAAAAAAATCAAAATGGCCACCACACGCAGACCGGCGATTCAAGAACATTTTAAAACTAAAATCTCAAAACTGATCAGACAGTTTTTGAGAAAATAATTTTCAAAGTTGACAAACATGCAAAAACAGCTACTTTCAGCATAAAAATGGCCACCAAATCTGCATAAATGATTCAATCAAAAAAAATGAAAAAACATCTGGGGGTATTGAACCAACACAAATTCCCACAAATTTATGGGCAAATTCATCTGCCCAAATAAAAAGATAAAAAATGTTAACATATGATGTGCGGACTACGACGACGACGGACGAAAAGCCACGACAATAGCTTATCGACCCTTATGGGCCGGTAAGCTAAAAATGTTGGCAGATGATGTGCGGACGATGAAAACGCCGCCGCCGCCACCGCCGCCGCCGCTGCCAATGGACGAAAAGCCATGACAATAGCTCATCGGCCCTTATAGGCCTGTAAGCTAAAAATAGTAGATAAAAATGTTTGTTAATCGATAAAGAAGCGAGATGAAAAAGTCTCAAATCTCATACATGAAGTACATGTATATCTACTAAAATTTATATATATTTTGAATTAGGGAGGTGTTTGAAGGGCATGCTTTACTCCTGCCATGTAGTGAGTTTGTAGGGAGTGTTTGACTCCTGCCATGTAGTGAGTTTGTAGGGAGTGTTTTAATCCTGCCATGTAGAGTTTGTAGGGAATGTTTGACTCCTGCCATGTAGTGAGTTTGTAGGGAGTGTTTGACTCCTGCCATGTAGAGTTTGTAGGGAATGTTTGACTCCTGCCATGTAGTGAGTTTGTAGGGAGTGTTTGACTCCTGCCATGTAGAGTTTGTAGGGAATGTTTGACTCCTGCCATGTAGAGTTTGTAGGGAGTGTTTGACTCCTGCCATGTAGAGTTTGTAGGGAGTGTTTGACTCCTGCCATGTAGAGTTTGTAGGGAATGTTTGACTCCTGCCATGTAGAGTTTGTAGGGAATGTTTGACTCCTGCCATGTAGAGTTTGTAGGGAATGTTTGACTCCTGCCATGTAGAGTTTGTAGGGAATGTTTGACTCCTGCCATGTAGAGTTTGTAGGGAATGTTTGACTCCTGCCATGTAGAGTTTGTAGGGAGTGTTTGACTCCTGCCATGTAGAGTTTGTAGGGAGTGTTTGACTCCTGCCATGTAGAGTTTGTAGGGAGTGTTTGACTCCTGCCATGTAGAGTTTGTAGGGAATGTTTGACTCCTGCCATGTAG
The DNA here is from genome assembly GCA_949152475.1 of Terebella lapidaria. Lineage (NCBI taxonomy): Eukaryota > Metazoa > Annelida > Polychaeta > Terebellida > Terebellidae > Terebella > Terebella lapidaria. The sequence goes on from OX424558.1 coordinate 14,743,226, forward strand.
AGTTTGTAGGGAGTGTTTGACTCCTGCCATGTAGAGTTTGTAGGGAGTGTTTGAATCCTGCCATGTAGAGTTTGTAGGGAGTGTTTGACTCCTGCCATGTAGAGTTTGTAGGGAGTGTTTGAATCCTGCCATGTAGTGAGTTTGTAGGGAGTGTTGACTCCTGCCATGTAGAGTTTGTAGGGAATGTTTGACTCCTGCCATGTAGAGTTTGTAGGGAATGTTTGACTCCTGCCATGTAGTGAGTTTGTAGGGAGTGTTTTAATCCTGCCATGTAGTGAGTTTGTAGGGAGTGTTTTAATCCTGCCATGTAGTGAGTTTGTAGGGAGTGTTTGACTCCTGCCATGTAGAGTTTGTAGGGAGTGTTTGACTCCTGCCATGTAGTGAGTTTGTAGGGAGTGTTTGACTCCTGCCATGTAGAGTTTGTAGGGAATGTTTGACTCCTGCCATGTAGAGTTTGTAGGGAGTGTTTGACTCCTGCCATGTAGAGTTTGTAGGGAGTGTTTGAATCCTGCAATGTAGTGAGTTTGTAGGGAGTGTTTGAATCCTGCCATGTAGAGTTTGTAGGGAGTGTTTGAATCCTGCCATGTAGTGAGTTTGTAGGGAGTGTTTGACTCCTGCCATGTAGAGTTTGTAGGGAGTGTTTGACTCCTGCCATGTAGAGTTTGTAGGGAGTGTTTGACTCCTGCCATGTAGAGTTTGTAGGGAATGTTTGACTCCTGCCATGTAGAGTTTGTAGGGAGTGTTTGACTCCTGCCATGTAGAGTTTGTAGGGAGTGTTTGAATCCTGCAATGTAGAGTTTGTAGGGAGTGTTTGACTCCTGCCATGTAGAGTTTGTAGGGAGTGTTTGACTCCTGCCATGTAGAGTTTGTAGGGAATGTTTGACTCCTGCCATGTAGAGTTTGTAGGGAGTGTTTGACTCCTGCCATGTAGAGTTTGTAGGGAGTGTTTGAATCCTGCAATGTAGTGAGTTTGTAGGGAGTGTTTGAATCCTGCCATGTAGTGAGTTTGTGGGGAGTGTTGACTCCTGCCATGTAGTGAGTTTGTAGGGAATGTTTGAATCCTGCCATGTAGTGAGTTTGTAGGGAGTGTTTGACTCCTGCCATGTAGAGTTTGTAGGGAGTGTTTGACTCCTGCCATGTAGAGTTTGTAGGGAATGTTTGACTCCTGCCACGTAGAGTTTGTAGGGAATGTTTGACTCCTGCCACGTAGAGTTTGTAGGGAGTGTTTGACTCCTGCCATGTAGAGTTTGTAGGGAATGTTTGACTCCTGCCACGTAGAGTTTGTAGGGAATGTTTGACTCCTGCCATGTAGAGTTTGTAGGGCATGTTTGAATCCTGCCATGTAGAGTTTGTAGGGAGTGTTTGACTCCTGCCATGTAGAGTTTGTAGGGAATGTTTGACTCCTGCCATGTAGAGTTTGTAGGGAATGTTTGACTTCTGCCATGTAGAGTTTGTAGGGAATGTTTGACTCCTGCCATGTAGAGTTTGTAGGGAATGTTTGACTCCTGCCATGTAGAGTTTGTAGGGAGTGTTTGACTCCTGCCATGTAGAGTTTGTAGGGAATGTTTGACTCCTGCCATGTAGAGTTTGTAGGGAATGTTTGACTCCTGCCATGTAGAGTTTGTAGGGAGTGTTTGACTCCTGCCATGTAGAGTTTGTAGGGAATGTTTGACTCCTGCCATGTAGAGTTTGTAGGGAATGTTTGACTCCTGCCATGTAGAGTTTGTAGGGAGTGTTTGACTCCTGCCATGTAGAGTTTGTAGGGAATGTTTGACTCCTGCCATGTAGCGAGTATGTAGACGGTGTTTGAATCCTGCCATGTAGTGAGTTTGTAGGGAGTGTTTGACTCCTGCCATGTAGTGAGTTTGTAGGGAGTGTTTGAATCCTGCCATGTAGTGAGTTTGTAGGGAGTGTTTGACTCCTGCCATGTAGTGAGTTTGTAGGGAGTGTTTGACTCCTGCCATGTAGTGAGTTTGTAGGGAGTGTTTGACTCCTGCCATGTAGTGAGTTTGTAGGGAGTGTTTGACTCCTGCCATGTAGTGAGTTTGTAGGGAGTGTTTGACTCCTGCCATGTAGAGTTTGTAGGCAGTGTTTGAATCCTGCCATGTAGTGAGTTTGTAGGGAGTGTTTGACTCCTGCCATGTAGTGAGTTTGTAGGGAGTGTTTGACTCCTGCCATGTAGTGAGTTTGTAGGGAGTGTTTGAATCCTGCCATGTAGTGAGTTTGTAGGGAGTGTTTGACTCCTGCCATGTAGAGTTTGTAGGGAGTGTTTGACTCCTGCCATGTAGTGAGTTTGTAGGGAGTGTTTGACTCCTGCCATGTAGTGAGTTTGTAGGGAATGTTTGACTCCTGCCATGTAGAGTTTGTAGGGAATGTTTGACTCCTGCCATGTAGAGTTTGTAGGGAGTGTTTGACTCCTGCCATGTAGAGTTTGTAGGGAATGTTTGACTCCTGCCATGTAGAGTTTGTAGGGAATGTTTGACTCCTGCCATGTAGAGTTTGTAGGGAATGTTTGACTCCTGCCATGTAGAGTTTGTAGGGAGTGTTTGACTCCTGCCATGTAGAGTTTGTAGGGAATGTTCGACTCCTGCCATGTAGTGAGTTTGTAGGGAATGTTTGACTCCTGCCATGTAGAGTTTGTAGGGAATGTTTGACTCCTGCCATGTAGAGTTTGTAGGGAGTGTTTGACTCCTGCCATGTAGAGTTTGTAGGGAGTGTTTGACTCCTGCCATGTAGAGTTTGTAGGGAGTGTTTGACTCCTGCCATGTAGTGAGTTTGTAGGGAGTGTTTGACTCCTGCCATGTAGTGAGTTTGTAGGGAATGTTTGACTCCTGCCATGTAGAGTTTGTAGGGAATGTTTGACTCCTGCCATGTAGAGTTTGTAGGGAGTGTTTGACTCCTGCCATGTAGAGTTTGTAGGGAATGTTCGACTCCTGCCATGTAGAGTTTGTAGGGCATGTTTGAATCCTGCCATGTAGAGTTTGTAGGGAGTGTTTGACTCCTGCCATGTAGAGTTTGTAGGGAATGTTTGACTCCTGCCATGTAGAGTTTGTAGGGAGTGTTTGACTCCTGCCATGTAGAGTTTGTAGGGAATGTTTGACTCCTGCCATGTAGAGTTTGTAGGGAATGTTTGACTCCTGCCATGTAGAGTTTGTAGGGAGTGTTTGACTCCTGCCACGTAGAGTTTGTAGGGAGTGTTTGACTCCTGCCATGTAGAGTTTGTAGGGAATGTTTGACTCCTGCCATGTAGAGTTTGTAGGGAATGTTTGACTCCTGCCATGTAGAGTTTGTAGGGAGTGTTTGACTCCTGCCATGTAGCGAGTATGTAGACGGTGTTTGAATCCTGCCATGTAGTGAGTATGTAGACGGTGTTTGAATCCTGCCATGTAGTGAGTTTGTAGACAGTGTTTGACTCCTGCCATGTAGAGTTTGTAGACAGTGTTTGACTCCTGCCATGTAGAGTTTGTAGGGCATGTTTGAATCCTGCCATGTAGTGAGTATGTAGACGGTGTTTGAATCCTGCCATGTAGTGAGTTTGTAGACAGTGTTTGAATCCTGCCATGTAGTGAGTTTGTAGGCAGTGTTTGAATCCTGCCATGTAGTGAGTTTGTAGGGAGTGTTTGAATCCTGCCATGTAGTGAGTTTGTAGGGAGTGTTGACTCCTGCAATGTAGTGAGTTTGTAGGGAGTGTTTGACTCCTGCCATGTAGTAAGTTTGTAGGGAGTGTTGACTCCTGCCATGTAGTGAGTTTGTAGGGAGTGTTGACTCCTGCAATGTAGTGAGTTTGTAGGGAGTGTTGACTCCTGCAATGTAGTGAGTTTGTAGGGAGTGTTTGAATCCTGCAATGTAGTGAGTTTGTAGGGAGTGTTTGACTCCTGCCATGTAGAGTTTGTAGGGAGTGTTGACTCCTGCCATGTAGTAAGTTTGTAGGGAGTGTTGACTCCTGCCATGTAGTGAGTTTGTAGGGAGTGTTGACTCCTGCAATGTAGTGAGTTTGTAGGGAGTGTTGACTCCTGCAATGTAGTGAGTTTGTAGGGAGTGTTTGAATCCTGCAATGTAGTGAGTTTGTAGGGAGTGTTTGAATCCTGCCATGTAGAGTTTGTAGGGAATGTTTGACTCCTGCCATGTAGAGTTTGTAGGGAGTGTTGACTCCTGCCATGTAGTGAGTTTGTAGGGAGTGTTGACTCCTGCAATGTAGTGAGTTTGTAGGGAGTGTTTGACTCCTGCCATGTAGTAAGTTTGTAGGGAGTGTTGACTCCTGCCATGTAGTGAGTTTGTAGGGAGTGTTGACTCCTGCCATGTAGTAAGTTTGTAGGGAGTGTTGACTCCTGCCATGTAGTGAGTTTGTAGGGAATGTTGACTCCTGCCATGTAGTGAGTTTGTAGGGAGTGTTTGAATCCTGCAATGTAGTGAGTTTGTAGGGAGTGTTTGAATCCTGCAATGTAGTGAGTTTGTATGGAATGTTTGACTCCTGCCATGTAGAGTTTGTAGGGAGTGTTTGACTCCTGCCATGTAGAGTTTGTAGGGAGTGTTTGACTCCTGCCATGTAGTAAGTTTGTAGGGAGTGTTGACTCCTGCCATGTAGTGAGTTTGTAGGGAGTGTTTGAATCCTGCAATGTAGTGAGTTTGTAGGGAGTGTTTGAATCCTGCCATGTAGTGAGTTTGTAGGGAGTGTTTGACTCCTGCCATGTAGTGAGTTTGTAGGGAGTGTTGACTCCTGCCATGTAGTGAGTTTGTAGGGAGTGTTTGAATCCTGCAATGTAGTAAGTTTGTAGGGAGTGTTTGACTCCTGCCATGTACATGCAGTGAAATTGGCATGTTGCCACGTTTATATTACTTTCTGGAAATGACAAAGCAAAGACATGAAAGGAGAACTCACCAATCATGTCGACATTGAGTGTACGTGGTGTGCCTGACTGCTGCTGTCCGTTGACATCGGGTATACAAGGTGTGCCTGACTGCTGCTGTCCGTTGACATCGAGTGTACATGGTGTGCCTGACTGCTGCTGTGCGTTGACATCGGGTGTACCTGGTGTGCCTGACTGCTGCTGTCTGTCGTCATCGGGTGTACCTGGTGTGCCTGACTGCTGCTGTCTGTCGGCATCGGGTGTACCTGGTGTGTCTGACTGCTGCTGTCCGTAGACATCGGGTGTGCGTGGTGTGCCTGACTGCTGCTGTGCGTCGGCATCGGGTGTACTTGGTGTGCCTGACTGCTGCTGTCCGTCGACATCGGGTGTACCTGGTGTGCCTGACTGCTGCTGTGTGTCGGCAACTGGTGTGCGTGGTGTGCCTGACTGCTGCTGTGCGTCGGCATCCGGTGTACTTGGTGTGCCTGACTGCTGCTGTCCGTCGACACCGGGTGTACTTGGTGTGCCTGACTGCTGCTGTCCGTCGACATCGGGTGGACCTGGTGTGCCTGACTGCTGCTGTCCGTCGGCATCTGGTGTGCATGGTGTGCCTGACTGCTGCTCTCCGTCGACATCAGGCGTCCTTGGTGCGCCTGACTGCTGTTGTCCGTCGACATCGGGTGTACCTGGTGTGCCTGACTGCTGCTGTGCATTGGCATCGGGTGTACCTGGTGTGCCTGACTCCTGCTGTCCGTCGGCATCAGGTGTATGTGGTGTGCCTGATTGCTGCTGTGCGTTGACATCGGGTGTATGTGGTGTGCCTGACTGCTGCTGTCCATCGGCATCGGGTGTATGTGGTGTGCCTGACTGCTGCTGTCCATCGGCATCGGGTGTATGTGGTGTGCCTGACTGCTGCTGTCCATCGGCATCGGGTGTATGTGGTGTGCCTGACTGCTGCTGTCCATCGGCATCGGGTGTATGTGGTGTGCCTGACTGCTGCTGTCCATCGGCATCGGGTGTATGTGGTGTGCCTGACTGCTGCTGTCCATCGGCATCGGGTGTATGTGGTGTGCCTGACTGCTGCTGTGCATCGACATCGGGTGCGCTCAGCTGGATGGGCTTGGCGGTCACATCATCATGATCATCTGGGTATATGGTTGACCTGATTGAGCCTGAGCAGAGGTGTGTGTCAACCTTTTCCATGAGCTCTGCAAAAATAACATCAAGTCATGTGGCTAACCACTGGGTTCTATGATTAATACTGTACTCATGATAATAATACTATTACTGTGATCATGGTTATACATGTATTGTAATTTAAACCAGAGAGTGCATCTTTGTTTCAGCTGAAGGAGGATTTGTACAGGACTGCTCTGTGTATGACCAGATGACCCAAAATTTGGCTAGATTTCCTATCTGCATTTGAAATTTCCACTTTAGTCTGGTAGTGATAACAGAGAACCCCCAACCCCCACAAATTTACAACACATAAGCTGGCAGGAAAAGTAATGAATGTGCCTGATTTATCTGAAATATATTATATATTTTGCAAGATACATGTAATGTGTTCTTTTACTTTCATATTTTGTGACTACCTGATTTATGACAATTAGGCATGTAGTCAACTATTTTTTAATTTTAATATGATACCATTAACATAATCATGTGTATCACAGAGAACACAAAATATTTCACTATTACGAACTACTATCCAACTGTTTACTAAAAACATAGCACCAAGGGTGCTGTAGCTTACTGGCACATCATGAGAATTGCACAGAGTATTGATTTTCCAAAATATAAATTGTTACACTATCGTCAAAACATGTTCGTAACTGTTTTTTTTTTTTGCGTTAATAACATATATTCACAGACCGTCGTTTCAATGGCAACAAGACTTATAACCCAGTTTTTCCTTCACAATGGGAGATTAATGGAGTTAACTCCTGGAACTCTTCAAGATAGAGTATAAGTATTGGCCCATCATATCTCTCTAAGTGCAATCGTTTAGGACGCTGAGGCCAATTTACATATTCCACACTAGACATTTAGCACTCCAGGTCATCCAAGGTCAAGCTCAAGGTTTTATTTTGTGCCATATAGGTCTAATATATGTCCATAATGCAAACATAAGCTCTACCTACAAGCATTTCATCTGTAGAGGCAAATTTGGGCATTTTTTTACCATAAAAAGGCTAATTTGACCTTTCAAGGTCATCAAAAGGTCAAATTAAAGGTCACCACACAAGTCGCCATACATGACTTGCCATTCGAAAGTGGCAATATCTAAGCTCTATCCTAAAGCGTTCTATGAGTACAGTTCCGGCAGTTCCCATTATGAAGGAAAAAATCGTGAAAATCCAAAAAATTTTCCAAAGGGTGAATTTTTTTTTCTGCTGCAAATGACCCAAAATGAATAGTAACGTGATTTGGGCCGAAAAATCAAAATGGCCGCCACACGCAGACCGGCGATTCAAGCGCAACGAAACTTATACACGTCATAATGGTACATGAGAGGAATGTTTTGAAACAAAAATCTCAAAACTGATCACACTGTTTCTGAGAAAATTGCCATCAAAGTCCAAAATTGGCAATTTTTCGTCAAAAATGGCCGCCAAATCGGCAATCAAAAAAAAGATTCAATCAAAAAAATTTAAAAAACGTTTTTAGGTATTGGCCTAAGGTGTGTTCTGACAAATTTATGGGGAAATTCATCATACCAAAAAAAAGTTACAGACCCGGACGGACGACGGACGACAGACGAAAAACCACGATAATAGCTTATCGGCCCAAAGGGCTGGTAAGCTAATAATGGCTCAGGGTATTAACACAAGGAATGTTTTAGTAAATTTTCAGAAAAATTCATCAAGACAAAAAAAAGTTATTTGCCGGAGGGACGACGGACGAAAAACCACGACAATAGCTTATCAGCCCATATGGGCTGGTAAGCTAATAATCTGTACACATCACTGTCTCACCCTGTTTTGTGTTTGCATACATATTGTATGAATGTGTCAGCAAACATGATAAATCTAGGGATTTTACGGTAATTAGTTTGAGGCGTGACTTCAGCATGTTCAGTGGGGGTTTTTACCCCCAAACTAAGAATCACAGTTTACCTTTTAATGTCATGGGACAAACATCCAACAAAGAAAAAAGAACACTGAAAACATGGAAAAGGCTTGACTATACTTAATTATTTTTAAATGATACTACTTTGTGAATAAGTATAAATGAGAAATAACAATAACAGGTAGTGGGTATCAAAGTTTTTTGTTGGATAAAAGACGATACAAAAACGTATGACATAAATGTGTACAAATTATTATCCACGTACAACATATATATGTGTACATTGACAGACAACAAAAACTTTGGGGAGTTAAACTCAAACACTAACTACTACACGCGGGTGGGTGGGTGGGTGGGACATTTGAAGCATGAGAGAGCTGGTAAAAGCTGTGAACGACAAACGCGGTAACGCCGGGCAAATATATCATGTATATAGGAGCATGCAACGCTAGTGTCGAGCTCACAGAGATTATGTTCGCGGGGTACTAGGGATTATCTGTGAGAACTTGTGAATGAGAAAAACAAGTCACGTACATATTTAATACTAGTTAAATGAAATTTAACCATACAGATTCATCTGATTCTCTGAACAACCATTAGTACAAGTAAACACTTCAATATACATGATATATATATTCAACTAGGTTAACTTGGCTAATATAATGGAGAATAGCAAACCTCGGTCATATACTGGTTTTGGAACATAATCTTTCTATAAAAAAATAAGATGCCACAAACTGATTTGACACACTAACACTGTCAACAATAAACATGATAAATATATTGGTATCGTTATTATATACTAGTATGTATTATTGCATGGCTGATCATGATCATAGCACATATTTTAGCAGTTTAGCACTATGGAGCCAGGTCGTAGCTTAGAACTGATTATAATGATAATCAATGATAATTTGATTTGACAAACTCACTTCAACCCAATGTTACCTGAGTTATTTTCAGTACCACTTCTGAGCATTTGAATTAATTTGAGAATCTTTAGATTTCCATGAGTTTGGATTTTCCAATGAAAGAGAGTGTTGGATGCATAATACATTTTCTTGTTGTATCATTATCAGAAATTTCTCACCTTTCTAGTGATGTATTACAAATGTAAGTGCTATGAAAGATACAATGATCCAAATAACTAGTGCATGGAGCTCCAAAACACAAACTTAATGCAACTCTCGATGACCAAAGGTAGTAAAGAAAAGGCAACTCCAGGTGGCAAAGGGTTTAAACTGATAATCAATATTACAATCCAAACCGATTCCTATCAATAAACATGATAAAAGCGTTGCCCTGTCGATCTTTGATAAATCAAACTAAACGTCAAGGCCTGAAGATGCCTTGGGGCATTTCGTGTGAGTTTTATTCCTACCTAACATATACTAGTATTGAATCGAAGAAAAAACGCTGAAATTAATCTCCTTTTCGCTCTACCACGTTTCCGAAATACAGCCAAACAGAAACTGCAGAGTGGGCGAAAAAAATTCAACGCCAGGGGTCGTCTCAACCCAAGATACCCTCTAGACTAGTTTGTCTAGTGCTGGAAGGCCAAAATTGAGCTCTGTTTCGCTCTACGATGCACCGTTTCCGAGATACGGCCAAAGAGGAAGTGCCGAGTCGGCGAAAAATAAATTCGGTACCAGGGGTCGTCTCGACCCAAAATACCCGTAAGCCTAGTTTGTCTAATGCCGGGAGGCCGGAATTGAGCTCCGTTTCGCTCTACGATGCACCGTTTCCGAGATACGGCCAAACAGGAAGTGCCGAGTCGGCACAAAAAAATTCGACACCAGGGGTCGTCTCGACCCAAGATACCCTCTAGACTAGTTTGTCTAGTGCCAGGAGGCCGGAATCGAGCTCCGTTTCGCTCTACGACGCACCGTTTCCGAGATACCGCCAAACAGGAAGTGCCGAGTCGGCAAAAAAAAATTAGACACCAGGGGTCGTTTCGCCCAAGATACCCTCTAGACTAGTTTGTCTAGTGCCAGCAGGCCGAAATTGAGCTCCGTTTCGCTCTACGACGCACCGTTTCTGAGAGACGGCCAAACAGAAAGTGCCGAGTCGGCGAAAAAAAATTCGACACCAGGGGTCGATTCGACCCAAGATACCCCCTAGACTAGTTTGTCTAGTGCCAGGAGGCCGAAATTTAGCTCCGTTTCGCTCTACAACGCACCGTTTCCGAGATATGCATGAAAGCCTCAAGGATGAATCAGCAAAAATTCTTCCGAGCTCTAGGTCAAAGGTCGTTCGACGGATTGATCCCAAAATCAATAGGGTTCTTCCCGGGTGGTATATGAACTCCCATGCATAGAATACTTGCCATTGCATGAATGCTTTTTCGAGTTATCGCTCGGAAACCGTCTCAAAATCAACCTTGATTTCATCCTCACGGACCTCAGGGACCCCGGAGCCGCCTCCAAAACAATAGGGGTCTTCCATGTAATATTTCTGACCAGTGGTGCAAATTTGGACAAGATCCGTTCAGGCGTTCCCGAGTTATTGATCGGAAACCAAACGGCGGAAAGTGAAAAAAAAAGAAAAAAAAAAAAAAAAAAACAGACAAAACCATAAGGGCATTTCGGGCCGATAGTTTGTTCTGTTTCGTTCCGTACTCACATGTCTCCAATACAAATCCTGTCCACTACCATAATCGTATCTCAACTCGATTTTTGCTTCCAGGTCTTTGTTCGCAAATAAGCACAGATGGTCTACACCTGCAATCATGACTTTCTTCATTGTGCAGTTGGATGTCTTTTGGGGGGCATCATTGACATATCGAGCTTTACATGTTGATGTTGTGGCATCTATGCTGAAAAAGGAAGCCCAATGATAGAAAATATCTGACGAAGGAGTCACACTGTAGCTCTATTGCAATGAACTACAATTTGGCTGCCAGCCTCCATTACATGCGAAAGAGGACTGCATATATATATACTACACGTACTACAGTCAAACTTCCATTAGTGAACACCTCCGATCAGTAAACAAGTCATATTAGTGAACAGTTTTTCCCGGTCCCAAATGAACGCCTATCCTTCAACATTGGAGCTATCTTCCGATTAGTAACACCTCTCTACTGTGAACAGTGAACACCTTTTTGGGTCCCAAATGGGGCATTTCAATAGACCTCCATAAAATGAATATAGGAAATTCAATGTTAACCAATTAAAATATCTCGTTCAGAATCCCCCAGACCCATTCTTCCGATTAGTGAACACCTCCAGTTAGCGAACATTTTGACCTGGTCCCTTGAACTAATGGGAGGTTTGACTGTAGTAGTCATTTAAAGTAGATGTATGATCACGAATGTCACAGCTGTTACTGGCTGTATCTCCCTATACTGAGCCCCAGTCACAATAGACACAAGCCGGCAACACTCTGGATATACCGGACCACCACGACTGGTCAGGATGGAATTGCCAGCATAGGCCGGGGCTAGTTGGGGGGGGGGGGGGGGGTGGCGTGAGGTGGGGTGTAAATTCTGTCTTCCATGGTTTCTCTACAGTGACACTACCGATCGTATCCCACACCACTCGGGGAGAAAAAAAATTAGCCCAAAGGCTAAGATAGGTTACCGGCAATTTGGTTTGGCCATGGCAGCATAGGCAGGTAACAGACCTTGAGATTTACCAATCAAGGTTCGCAGTGTGAACATAATTATGACCTTAAGATTTACCAATCAAGGTCATCCATGTGAACTTCGATGTCACCATTACATGTATGTGTGCGGCATTTGATATTCTATATGTTCATAATACAAAGATATATCAGGGTGGAATCGCTTAGGGCGCTCAGATCAATTTACACATTCCGAGTCAGACATTTGTCACTCATGGTCATCTGACGTCAAGTTCAAGGTCATCATTAGTTGTGCCATATATGTCTTCCTATATGTTCATAATGCAAACATGAGCTCTATCTGCAAGCATTTCATCTATAGAGGCAAATCTGGGCATTTTTTACCCCAAAATGGCTGTTTTGACCTTTCAAGGTCATCGAAGGTCAAATTAAAGGTCACCACACAAGTCGCCATACATGAGTTTCCATTTGAAAGTGGCAATTTCTAAGCTGTATCTTCAAGTGTTTCATGAGTACAGTCCTGACAGCTCCCATTATGAAGGAAAAAAGTGCCGAAAATTTTCTAAGTCCAAAATTTTTTTTCAAAGGGTGAAATTTTTTTTTGCCTAGAAATGGCCCCAAAATGGATAGTAATGCGATTTTGGGCGAAAAAAATTTTTTTCGCCGACTCGTCAAAAATTCAAAATGGCCGCCACACGGAGACCGGCGAATCTAGGGCAACCAAACTTGTACATATCACAGAGGTATATGAGGGGAATCTTTTGAAACCAAAAACTCAAAACTGATCAGACAGTTTTTTAAGAAAATGGCCGTCAAAGTCCAAAATTGAGCGTTTTTCGACAAAAATGGCCGCCATTTTGAAAAAAAATGCGAAAATCTAAAAACCAAAAAATACCACCTTCTCAAAATATTTTTAGGCATTTTTGTGCAAATTTTCAGAAAGATTCGATCGTAAACTTCAAAGATACAAATGTTAACGCCGGACGGACGGCTAGACGGACGCAACGCCATGCCAATAGGTTATCGGACCAAAGGTCCGGTAACCTAAAAATCAGGGGGTGGGGGCAAGGGGGCATGGGGTGGGGGTGTAAATTTTGTCTTCCATGGTTTTTCTAGTGACACTACCGATCTCACCCCACACCACTACAGTCGGAGTCTCCACTACAGTACACTGCTGCGGTAAAGCGGCGATCACTAGTGATGGACCGATGATCGATTATTTTCGAAAGTCAGTTGGTTTGTCAAACCGATTTCGATGATCGATTATGGAATCCTATAATCGATTATCTAAAAGTGGCAAAATTTCTTTGTAATCCATGAAAAGTCCACAAAGAGAGTGTAAGTTTATACCAATTTTTAATTTCAAATATGTGACATATGAAGTTGTAAACTCAATTATATATATTGTTTACTTTAATACCACATCCCTTATACATATAGCATAATATTCTGCCAGTCAAGACTCTGCACCACTTGATTATAATATCACGGTTAAACTGATTAATAATCGAAAGTCAGTTGGTTTGTGAAACCGATTATGAACCAATGATCGATTGTCAAACTCAAACGGACTCCCATCACTAGCGATCACACTATACTGGTGAGGGCCCCGGTATGCCCCGGTGCCGGTGGACAGGTACCGATGAGTCGGGACGGGGTTTACTACCAGAAACGCCACAAAGCATCCCGATTTGCCATGGTATCGCCAAGGCAGAGCCCCGATGTCCTAAGCTGGAGCCCCGGTGTTCTCCGACATAGCCACGGTAGCGTCACGGTTTGCAACGGTGGTGTCAAGGACTCAAGGTTTGTAACGGTTATTAAGAGCCATGGTTTGCCCTGGTATTGCCATGGTGTTGCCAAGGTTGCCCTCGTGGCTATACCACGCTTTGGAGGATTCAAAAAATCCCCCGGTGAGTCCCAGTGTGCCCCGTTAGTTTTAAACATTTTAAAACAACCGGGGAGTTTACTGGTGCATCGAGGTTCATCCCGATTCAACAAGGAAGAGCCACGAAGTTGCTATGGTTCGCCACTTATTGCTGTCAAGGTGCCATCAAGGTGTCTCAACTCTCAAGGGTCCTCCCGGTGGCATAAACCAGGGCTGAGCGGGGCCTGACCGGGACAGTGTGATCGCCGCTTAAACACGGCAGTGTCCCAATTCCATTACAACAGCATTACGGCAGTCCAGGACCATTCGTAGTATCAATGTGATTGCCATAACGATGTCGTAGTGCCACCATGGTGACATTGTAGGGTTGACATAGCTCTTCTGTGATGTAAACCGCTGTACCTGGGTACTGTTGGGACTAAACCGTAGCAAGGCCAGGACTGCTATAGTGATGGCATAACTCCCGACCCCCCCCCCCCCCCCCCCCGATCATCATGGAAGTGCTATGCATATGGTACTAACTACTAACAGTACCACCTAGATGCTCCTGGCAGTGCCACAGTTTGACGACGAATTGGTGTGCTTCCCACTTCCTGTCCCGGTCACCGAGGATGTTTTAAACAGTTTAAACCAATCGTGGACCCATCACAGACCATCACGGTGTCACTAAGTAAAGACTTACTACAGACTAACTATGGATCTCCAAGTTTTGGAGGCCGGACATGCTCCTGACAAGTCCAGGGCAATCCGGGAGTTCTACCAGCTCCAGTGTGACTGCGGCTTTACTGGCCACAAAACAACAAACGAAACTCATAAAAGTAGGTGTATCTCCACTTTCTCTATGGCACCGAAATTTGGAATAACTAGATGTTACTCACCACATAGTGCACTTTCGACCTCGGACATCAGTCTCAAAGAAGTACTCGTACGACCCCGGTCCCCATGGATTTTCACCATGTTCACTACTCCTCGTCACTAAATCTGCCATTTCTTGATCCATCAATTCACCTCGGTACTCCAACAAGAAGTCTCCTTTTTCGAATGACTGACTCGTGAAAACACCGTTCCCTGAAAGTCAAAATAATAGAAGTAAAATTAAACTGTACCACTTTTCCACGTTATTAATTTCGCTGATGTCACACACAATGCTAGCGAGAAATATTTTGCGGGGATGAAGTTTTGCAATACGGCAAAAACAGCGAAATCAGAAAATCTTTCTCCAATGTGAAACATTCCCCTTTCACAGTAATCAATACTTATGCAAAATACAACTTATAAGGAACATTATATTATATGCTGACAAAGATTTTCTATACCAAGATAGCCCACTCAGGCCAAAAGCGATGCAAATATTTGAATAGTGTCGATCCTGGCGGTGAGGCTGAACGTTGGACGTTTCTCCAGTAGTGACGGCGGTTTTCATTCATAAAATGACATTTTGGTTACAAATATTCATTCATAAAAAGGCAAATGTAGTAATTCCACAGTCTGACCGCCAGGTGGATTTTTCGCTTCGTTTTGGCCTAAGTGGGCTATCGTGGTACAGAAAATCTTTGATGCTGATTACTAGTATGACTTCACCAAAAACTAATTTATTTTGTCATTGCCAAGTATTTATGATTATGTCTAACAAACCAAGACATCATTGTCATTGGGAAATACCAATTGTGACTTACGAACCTATTTCTGAGTTTATCCATTGAATTTGGAACCCATCAGGGTCACTTCCAGTCTGACAGTAGTATATAGCGATGTCTCTGGGTGATTTTCGTTTTCGCTGATTAAAACAAACAACTTCATCAACTTAATCTTCATGTTTACAATGTACAATGATGCATTCATATTAGTATCAGTCCAAGACCATAAAATTACTACAGCTTGTAGTGTTAATGTATTGTAAATGATTTGATCATGACACAACAACCTTCCAAACTACATATATTTTACACATGTGCTGGAGTTTCATTACCAGGGTATGTGTATATTCGAAACATACATACCTTCATCATGTTCACTGATGAAGTGCTACCTTCAGGCTGATATAAATTTTTCCTTTTCCGCGGCATGGTTCTGGTTGAGGAATACAACGCAATGTATTCATGAATTATTTGACCTTGATAGTTTGATACCAAATTGGCACAATCAGCATTCGACTACTATGCTTGGTATTACACATTTTGTGTTTATCCACGAAAATTCACAAAAAGCTGTTGCTGAAGTCAATATTTCTTCTAGAAATGCAAATGTGTTTTATTCTTTGAATAAGATGACCAAACACAGTGATAGAATACTACACTGTAATTGGAATATGCCAACAATGGGACTCTCCATAACTGTACATTATGATTATACTGTACTAGCGCGCATACGCCACATACAGAAACATGTAGTTATAAATCCAAATACTGACATGATTTTGAGGCGAAAAAGGCTAGTTTGTTCATATAAGTGTACATCACTAAACTCACTATATTCAAATTCGAAGCACATACGGCGATCTTAGTCCCATTCTGATGTAAATAAACAGTCACGTTGGCATGGGAAACGAAGGGAGCATATAAGCTACACTCTACGCCACCCCAATTTGTGGTTGATAACCACCTCTCCCCCCCTCCCACCCCCTCCCATCCTCGTCTCAAATCTCAATCGCATTCCAGTTCTTCACTGACACTGGCATCTATAGTTGTATCAAGGTGCGGGACGTGACCTGCAAAATGTATGGTACGTTATGACCATGCTAGGGGCCTATCTAGCCAATGAGGGGGATTAGATCACCATCGTGAGAGTTGGATACTGCACCTTACTGCCCAGCTTCCGCACCTCACAAAAGTCACATTTAATTGTTAGGCCTACCAGTCATCCGTCCTAAATTTGCCGCATTTCCAAATTTGCCAACAGCATTTTTTCATTGTCTGACATGAAATGAAAGCATTGAATAACATCATTAACCGATAGCTTAATGTCCAAGCTTTCCACCAACAGTAACAGCTTCGATGAGGTATACTAGCACTCTATGTGACCCGGCCGCCCATGCGACTCTGCCACCTCGGCTTCTATCCTTTGCTAATAAGCAGGTGGCGAACTTGGGGCTGCGTCGCGGGCAAACTTAGGACGAATAGCTGATAGATATTTTTTTCTGAAAACGTAGGATGGAAGGCTCGTAACAAAATGCCTAGGTCCAACGTTCACCACCTAATTCTGCTGAATAAGCTCAGTTATCCGCATCACCAACGGTATACTGTAAACCCGTTAATGTTCGCTACCCTTTCATTTTGCGGATTTCGCAGTTTGAACAAAATAGCGAACTTTAATGGATGCAAACTCTAAAAATTACATTGAAACTGATGTAAAATAAACAAAACACAAACTTAAATGGTTAGCGAATTCAAGAATTTACTCCCGACGCTTCTATTTATAGAACAAAACGTCAGATGACGTTTTTGGTTTAGGATCTCTGCCGAGTCGACCTGGGCTGATCTGACAATTGGCTCAGCAGAGATCCTGGGACAAAAACGTAATCTGACCTTTTGTTCTATAAATAGAAGCGTCGGGAGAAAAATCTTGGAAATCCCCTAAAAGCCGAATCCCATACAGTGGCCCTTTAATGGAAGCGAACTTTAATGGGTTTACAGTAGCCGACGTTGCTCCATTTTGAATGTTTATTATTGGGCGGGACATTCAAAATGTCGCGCCGTGATCCAATGCTTAAGACCTATATTAGGTTCAGCGCTGGACATAACACTTCGGCGTGTCAACTAACCGCGATATTCTGACTTAGCGAACAGTTTTCTACTTCGGCGCTGCGGTTTGGAAGCAGACATTCAATCATATCTTCAGATATAAACAATTTTCGAACTTGTAAGCACAGAATCTTTCCACTCTGCCGCCATGATACGGGATCCGTGACGCCACATGACCATATTGCCGAAATTGCGGACTGCGGATAAGCGGGCTGATCGTGATTTGTAAACGTGCATACATGAGTTTTACAAAAACTTACATGTGTGACAGCTGTTTATTGCCTGAACTTCATGGCAAATCGAATATCATCATAATAAAATATATACACTTATTAACAAGCAATTCAAAATGAAAAACAGGACATTACTGACACATGAGGTCCTGAGAAAGGTTGTTAGAAAAAAAAATTGAATTGAGCGATGATATGGTACATTTGGAAATGAGAAGAGATATTAGATGTGTTTATAGAAATTATGAAAAGCCTTGAGACGGAGGTTTTGTGTGTGGTTTTAATATTAGCAAATGTATTTGAATTATAAGCAACATAATTACCATTGTAAAAGCAACACAATTAATAAATTAATTGTAAAAGCAACACAATTACCCCTGCAAAGCATTATTAATATTTGATTTCTGCTGTTGGCCAGGTGTCTTTTCATGTATGACATGATATAGGTTGTACATAAATTTTGTCATCAATATCAATACTACATATTTATCAAGATGTTCCATTGTTCAAAGTGTAAACATGTTGGAGACATTCTGTTATGTGTTATGTCCAGCGCTGAACCTAATATAGGTCTTAAGCATTGGATCACGGCGCGACATTTTGAATGTCCCGCCCAATAATAAACATTCAAAATGGAGCAACGTCGGCTAGGTTTACAGTATTAGCAAATGGATAGAAGCTGTTTTTGTGAAAATCAAAACTGCTGGTCAGAGCATGAAAAATGCTGTTGGTGAATTTAAAATACACTACAACAATCATAAATTACTTCAATCATAACTGGATAGATTACTTGGGTATCGACCCTACCGAGACAATGGTCATAATTATGGTCTTTACCAAAATGGTCAGAGCAAATGTGACATATGGCGATTTCTGGGTGCGGCGACTTTTAGGCCTAACGAATAGGCACTCACGACTCAGCACTCGGGGTGGGGGGGGGGGGGGCTACCATTCCTTTCCCCTCTATCCCGCCAACCACCAATCAAGCTTTGCACCCCCCCCCCCCCCCCCCCGGTGACAAGCGACTGTGTTACTAGTCAGTTCGGCCGGGGCAGTACCGTACGGGTTGAACTCTGGGTTGAGCGATAATAGAGGTTTTTCGATTTTGTGTCTTCGAAATGCACTTAATATGTGGACATTTCTTTTTACTTGGTCTCAATATAAGTTTATCTGTTAATCCTACTATGTTTCAAAGTTATTATTTTGTAAAGATCTGCGTTTTACTCACCAGAAATCCGTTTATTTTTTTTCACTTTGATTTTTGCCCTCGTCACGTGAGATAAATTTTCCCAGAAAGCATTGCGCGACCGATGAAAGTGTGTGAGGCCATCATGACGGTATGGCGATTGCTGAATATGTCATCACACACTCATACACATTTTTCACACCTAACCGACAAAATCAAACTTTGTCAGATATTGACAGAAATGAATCGAAATGCAATTTTAACCATATTCAGCAACCGATACAAAGTCACTACACGGGTTCATGTAGTGAGTTTGTGTCGATGTAGTCACTTTGTTGGTGTGTATTCTAACCCATGTAGTGAGTTTGTCGGTTAAACGCACGCACACAGATCTCTGGTGACACACACACACATATAGATCTCTGGTGACACACACACACATATATATATCTCTGGTGACACACATACACATACATATCTATGGTGACACACATACACATACAGATCTATGGTGACACACATACATACATAAACTGGTCTATGGTGATAATACATATACATGGATATGTTGACTTTGTTGTTGTTGTTGTTACTACTCACATTGACAAAACCAGTCCAGCACTCTCTCTGAAGTGATCGAAGCGTCGGGGACCTAGAAGCTTGGATCCACACCAGCGCGTGACACACACGAGTTTATTGATGGCGTCATTGTTTCGGAGCTCAGCGAGAAGTTTGGAACCGGCGCCGTACTCCCCATCATCCTCGTAGTGTTCGTGTAATCCCTCGTCACTCTGGATCCGATATGCGTACACGTTGTGAGTGGCTCGGGCACATACGTATGTGTTAATAAGTCATACGTATGTGTTAGTATCTCCTACGTATGACTTAGTATCTCATACGTATGAGATAATAAGTCATACGTATGTGTTAATAAGTCATACGTATGTGTTAATAAGTCATACGTATGTGTTAGTATCTCCTACGTATGACTTAGTATCTCATATGTATGACTTATTATCTCATACGTATGACTTATTATCTCATACGTATGAGATACTATCTCATACGTATGAGTTAGAAAAAAAAAAAACTCTCTTTTTTGTGGCACGAACGGGGCGCCATATAAAAGTGATAAAATGTGATGACAAATGTTTTTTTTTACCCCAAAATAGACGCATAAACTATCAATTTGATCCAAAACATTGGGCATCATTAAAACCATTGAATGTCTGTGCTCGGATATACATCGATAGATATGTTCTTCTTTGTTTATTAAATAAAGATTATTAATCACGAAAACTTTCCCATCCCAACATATTTCCGCTGGCCACAAACATAATTATCTCCACTGTAGGTTACTTGGCTTATTTATGATCGACTATATAGGTTATGGTGATGAATTTCAGAGACACCTAGTATTATTCACCGTTCAATTTTTGGAGGCCATTTCGACACCTTTTTCGGTTAGGCTGTGTCTGATTCCAGTAGTCCTCAGTGAAAGTGTATAATATTTTACAGTGATTTGAAATATTGGTTACTATATGAAAATAAAGAAAATAAAAAGGCACTGATTCCATGTCTTTAGCATTCGGGGGGGGGGGGGGGGGGAACTCCGCCGCTATTAGCATGTAGATATAATCCTACATATGTAATAAAATCCACGTGAACGAAAATTATGATTGCAATGGTGAAAAACTCCTGAACACTCCACAGTATCCACCCACAAATTAAAGAAATGCCACAAAACCTGCTAAAAATCTATAATGCACAAAATTCCATGTCCTCAGTTTAGGTATACAAACACATATAGGATTGCCATTTAACTCCATTGTAACGTTTTATGAGAGAAATCACTTTCAAAATGTTTCAATTTTCATAAAATTTCATTATGTTGAAGCAATATATATAACTTACAAAATATTAAAAAATCAGCACATGTTGTTGGAATAGATCACACGCTACAAGCATTTGACCGTTAGCTGCTGACACCTGGCGAATTCCTCGGAAAGCAAACTCCTAAAAAGGGCCGGTTTGTTTATATGTATTCATGCGCACAGTAACAGCTCCAATCAACAGGAAAATTCACATGTACATAGAAGAATACTCATAATACCACTATACAAACCAAAACAGAGACATTTTAAAGTGATACATGTGCATTTGGAGGAGAAACTGGGAGTTTTTAAATAATATAGTACTTTGATGCCTCATTTTGACCATATAAGGAAATCAATACTGGTCCATAACCTAGACCGATCCGCCAGGAAAAGGGTCAGTTCACCGCGCATTCGCGCGCAGTGCATTCTGGGGCATATTGTGTTCACATCTGACAGCTGTCAAACATGGAGCGGCTGTCAAACTCGATGTCGGACGAAAATCTTGTGGATTTTATCGAGTTATGCGATTTCCCTACCTTACAAACATTTTTTAAGAAAGGGGATATTCCACATGCCAATACGCGGAAGTCGGCTCTTCAGCTGAGGCTCTTTACGCCATCAGACTTGGTGAGTTCCATCTACTAATACTGACTCACTCACTGTGTACACTCACCGTCACACTCAGCTCACTGTAACAGGTAAACAGGTACAGTCTTTATCATGTTTATGCACCTGTGCTGGTTGGTCAGGTGTCATCATCTGTATAGTGTAGCCTGCATGATAACCTGACTTTGACAGTTAATGCTATGTTCAAGAGTATGTCAAAAATCAGAAGTGTGCAAAATCCTGCAAATGTGTATTAATAAAATGTTATGATGTTTCACTCAGGATTACCAATTGTGAAGACAGAGGATGAGAAGGAGGCAGAAAGGTGCAGGACGAAGGCCGCCAATTTGGTGCTGGGGCCTGGTATGACCATGCCACATCCACTAGCTTTGGACGAAGGATGGGAAACACTGCAGCCTAACTGCAACTTTCCCGAAGTGTTGGATAGTTCGATAACTGCCTACTTTGTTGCCTGTGAGTTTACAAGAGGACTTCAAACAAAGTTGTTAGAATATATAGCTAAGTTTTAATACTCAAGATTCACAATATCAATTCATTCGATGTTGTTTCATTGATATTCTATTAATCTATTTAAGGATTTGGTTCTTCGTTTGCACCAGTTTGACGAAAAAAATAAAACATGGAATACAGAGGTCTGGCTAGCGTGAGTAGTCATAACATCACTGCATGTCTCATTTCCTATCATGATATAAGAGCTGGCTAACGTATTTGTTTGAGTTATCGTGCAGTCTAGGGTATTATGATGTGAATCACCAAGTATAGATGAAACTCCTCAGATTCCAATGCAATGTAAATGAATATTACAAGTAGTGAGCCAAATAATTATGCTCTCCATCATAATTGAATTAACATATTGACTACATTCTGATTTATATCAAAATTTGTACTCTCAGGTGATATCGACCAAGGCATGAGCGCTGGAGGGAGTAAGGCCCTTAAAGAAGGACGAAGTATGGCAGTGGCAGAAGGCAGGGTGAAGTGACAAACGTGCAGTTCCACCCTATAAATAAATCCACATATCGGTGAGTCCATTGTCAGTAGCAAATGCATAGTAAATACAAATTGCATTGCCGACATCAATTGTTGTGGATAATATGGGCATAGAAATAATACACATTCGCGATTGCGAGAACAGCTGTGTAATTGTAATCATATTAATTCAAATGATTAACTTGATTAACGGCTTCATTTCGGGACTTGTATGTCCCCAAACTCGAGTGAACGAGAAGCCGTTTAAGGTGCGGTATTTGACTTTCACCATGGTGATCTAACCCCCCTCATTGGCTAAAAAGGCCCCTAGCACCAACTCAAATATACTATAGCTCACTAATGTGCTCGTACCGCACCTTACTCGAGAAGCCGTACTTCGTTTGGGTGTCTGTGCACAAGAATATCGGAGTTGTTCACAAGGCTGACTGCCACTGTATTGTTGGGTAAGTAGTAAGTTAGCTTAATAAGCTGATAGCGGAATTTGTAACCAAAGAGAGGAAATGACTAATCTGCTAAATTTCATTTTACCTGTTTGAAATTCATTCCGACATATCGAAAAACTAACTATGACATATATGGCATCTGAATATATTACATACTGTAAAACGACTGATTTTGGCGGACGATTTACTCGGCGGATTTGGCGGTAGGGGAAAAACCGCCCAATTAAGGATTGATTGCATGTGATCGTCATGAACCTGGCAGTGACCAGCTGTCCATCCACTTATAATAGACACTTAGACTTTTTGATTGTTAGCCATCAAGGATTACTAACCGAGACTCTGTTTCGTACTAAACAATGTTAAATTTGTTAAATTCATCGTTTTCATATGTCATTTTCCGACCTATTTCTCAGTCTACAAAATACACTCACAACAATGCGAGCGAAAGGATTATGCTGTGCAGCAAATAGCTAGTGAGGCCAATAAAACTCAAGGGTGATATGCACTCGGGTGCACCGAGGTGTTTGGGATTAGGAATGTTCAGCTCATTGTATTCATCTCACAGAAAGTATAGCCCTAGATATTCTCATTATTTTGACGACAACAAGGAATAAATATATGCAACAGCCAGTGCTTGTCAAGCAGAACACTCGAATCTTCGTTTTGGTGAAACGTATAAAATGATTTATCTAATCATCAAATTGCACAGCTTTCGTGATATCATTTATGAAACCATGTCTCGGTTCATCATCCATGAGTATATGTGTGTGTGCTAGCCAAGTTTTAGGTCAGGGGATTGTATTGCTTTGGTGATTTTGTTACCTTCACTTTCACATTATAAGTCAATGGAAACGTGCCTCAGTGCAGTCACCGGTAAGCTACGTGCAATCACACCTTAAATCGTCCGCCAAATTAACTAGATATATGTTAAGGGCCCATGTAGCGCAGCTTACTATTTCTTCTAAATTCAATGGAGATCAACAATGTGCCAGACGGATTAAATATGGTATACATTCAGTGGGTGAGTAGTATTAACAGAGTAAGGTGCGATAATTGGGCCATGTTAAGAAATATAAGTGGTCTTGAAACCGCCAAATTAAATCTCCGCCAAATGACGTGGGGCTCAAAACCGCTAAATTTAATAGCCACCAAAATTAGTCGTTTTACAGTATATGTCACAGAAGCACACACTTTATTATATCTGCACTATAAGCTATAATAACCAACATATTATAGTATGTAAATATTACAGCTCATTGAGTTCTTCACTATGACCTTGGAATGTGTATATTGGTGGATCAAACGACTATTGTAAATTTTTATTTCTTGCAGGCTTAGTGGAATATGCAAGCATGTTGCTGCACTTCTGCATAAAGTCTCGGATGCAGGAAGGAAGGACACACAAAGCCAGGCACTAGCACCTTGCAGACATGGCATCAACCAGTCCACAAGAAGCTCAAGACCTCTAGCTTCATGAGCGACATCAAGACACCCAAGGCATCATCCAGCATGAAACCGTTGCAGCGAAAACGCAGCGATGAATCAGATCCACGGGCTGAGGACAAGAGCGTTCAGCGGGATCTGGCATCTTACAACCTCAATCGGCTTGCGGACATATCCAATGGTCTGTCAGCTGTATTCCTGTACTCAGCTGGATTCCGTCAAGAGGCTCCACAGAAGCAAAAACCAGATATCAGCCATCTAGGATTCGCAGTGGATGTGACAACCAATCAAGAACTCATGGTGCCCACTGTTGAATCTGCTGCTGAACACAGTGAGGACTTCGAGAGATTCCTGTCAGCTCTAGCCATGTCGGAGACAAGTCAGGTGTGGCTGGCCAAATACACAGCACTACAGCATCAGAATGACACATGGTACAGCCATCGTCGAGGACGCCTAACAACTTCGAACATGGGCAAGGTTCTGCGGCATGTGGATTCCTCTCAAAACATCACTAGCGCAACACACAGCCTTGTGGCCACCATAATGTCCTACTACCCAAGCATGGCTGGTGATTGTCAACCACAACCAATTCGGTGGGAACGAGAACATGAGGCCAAGGCTCTTGAACGATACAAACTGGAGAGAATCCATCATCACAAGAAGTTCTCGCTGCAAGCCACAGGGCTTTGGGTGTCGTGTGCAACTCCATACATCGCTGCCAGTCCAGACAGTCTGGTGGAGTGTATCTGCTGTGGTACAGGTGTGGTGGAAGTGAAGAATCCCTGGACGAACCGGCATCCGCTAAAAGTAACACTTCCTGTATCAAAGAAGTAGACGGAAAACTGGTCTTGGATGAAGGTCATGACTACTATACCCAAATACAGGCACAGATGTATTGTACAGAAGCCGCCTATGGTGACTTTGTTCTGATGTTGGACGCCAGCAAAGACAATTTCTTCACTTGTCGTGTCCCATCCAACACAGACGTCATGGAAAGCACATAAATCATTTGTTTCATGTGTATGTGTGAACGAAAATACAGTGAATTTGATTTATGTAAATATAGGTTATATAACATGATTTTGTAGATATTTTTGTAGACATGGAGGTTCAGGTCATGTGTGATTGAAATTTCGCTATACCGGTAACTATCACCGCACTCGTCTGTTAACATTATTGTCTCTAAGGACTGCCTAATAGTCGTAGATTTAAGAACGATCAATGCTATACCACTATGCTATATTCAATGCTATACCACATGATCTTAAGGGTCAATTTTTTGTCATACACAATAAATTTGAAATGACTACAAACAGTACGTGATGGTTCATATTGTGCTAAAGGCTTGTTAAACCTCGAGGCAAAGAAGGTTATTCTGCTAAAACCTTGTGGCAAATATTGAAAAAAATCAGAGCTTTGTGATATTCAGGAATATACCAAGGTCACCAACAATGACACATACTATTTTATTTGTTCACATTCATTCTAACTTTGTACAGCACATGGTCACACTATTCATTCTGGATTCACAACCGACCGCTTGAGGTTTGTTAGAGGTTTGTTAGAGCAACACATGTCTTAACTACTGGTGTGATCAAGTCCAACTGGCTGATTGGGGTGACATCATTCAGATACGAGTAGTCTCTCAATTGTCCAATCACTCTCTCTACATGTATACGCGAATGTGCAATGTTTTGTTTGAACTGTTTTCGGCATCAGTGAAAGGCTTCCCGCCTATTACGAAAGGGGGAATGATCAGTTCGACACCATGCTCCAGCAACTCTCCCTGAACTCTGAAGCCTTTATCGGCCATGCATTTGTTCTCGACAGAAAATTTTTGCAATATTCCAGACTGCAAGATTTCTTTGTCGGACATATTGCCTCCAGCAGCACATGATATGTATAATATTGAACCACCTGGGGTACAGGCCAGAAGGAACTTAGATGTAGGTCGGTTCTTGTATGTCGAGAAGACTTGGCTATTTGCTTTGACATGTGAAGGTCGTTCAGCTGGGATCTCGAAACAGTCAACAACTGCCTGAAGGTTCCAAACTGAGCATAGGTATCCACTACCCAGGTGGATAGCAATATAGACACCGTGCTCGTTGACACACTGAACAGAAAGGTCAGATATTCGCGGGACAAATTCAGTTTCAATTCATGAGACACATCAGTAGTTCATTCTCTATACTGAGTGCACGTGAGCCACATTTCTTTCTCTCAGGAGCACCTTCTTTGTCTCCTTTACCATCCCAGTAGTTCATTGTTTCTGAGGCAGGGTGCACTTCATCGAGCACCGATTGGAACATGGCGTAGCTTGGTAATCCTGTGTGCAAGGTGACAAGTGTATCACTGTGTTTGATGTCCAACGAAAGTTTCTGTACTTCATGATCGTCCACTTGTTTCTGCAATAAGCGAATTCTCTGCTGGTTTTCATTCTGCTGCCGAGTACGTAGATCTGCCTTCTTTTTGAATGTCTGCACCTCACATTCCAGCGCTTATACCTTGGCCTCCAGCTCTCTGATCCTTTTCTGGCCTTTTTTTCGTGCAGTTTTTCTTGGTAGGTTTACAGGCAGATGTACTGGTGTCCATTGGTGTTCTGGAAGATGCGGAAGAGACTTGACATAGTTGTGAAAATCACCAATCAGCTGACACGATTCAGTTCCTGCTTCCAACTCAGTCACCAGGTTCACAGATTTTCCAGAAGTTTTAGTAACTCCATGTGGTTTTCGTCCTTCGATTGCAATGCCATGTGTGAAAAATGCCAGAACTTCCAAACATTTTCCAATGGGAATGATATTCAGCACGAGATCGATCAAACTCCTCGCCATGGTTTTTTCCAGCCTCATACATACTGATGAGAATAAAAAAGAATAGTTGAGATGCCCCACGTAATTTTTGAAAAGATGTTTCAAGTCCTGCTGTTGGGCGGGTTCACACAGTTCAGACAAGACTTCACACACGACTTCCTCATCAATCTTCTGAAGGTCATCTCTCACCTCAGATACGGTGCGTGCCCATGATGGGTAGGAACGAAGGTGCACAGTTGGAGCGCAGTTGTTGTGTCGAGGCTTGCCATATCAGGAACAGAATTTCAGAAAATGAATTCACACATACCAAACAATATAGTGAACATTTAACAAACACATCACTATTCTAACATGACATTCACCAGTTTATTGACATATCGGCTGAAGGTTAATGAAATCATGTAGGCCCATCTTATTTGAAATGATTGCTGCAAACACGAGTATTTCCCGACACAGTGTATCCAGGTCGCTGTAGCTTGGTCTTCCACTTCTGGTGATCTTGTGGGTTCGGTTTGTGGAATTTCAGCTCAGGCACATGTGGCAGTACAATCCACCTGTGAGATTAAACACACACACAACATCAAAAAACGACATTGAAAAGTAATATATCGGTACATTTATACAATATAGTTGCATTTGTAGTGCATAATTACTTCCATATATATAGGGATATATAAATGCCCATCTCGATGGGGATGTTTATCCACCACATCCAAAGATTTTATTTATAATGGTTCCTCCTCTCGGCCTCAGTTTGGACCAAGCCTCGGTTTCGTTTCCTCAGTTTATGATAATGAGCCTAGCGGTCGCCATCTTGAAAAATCAATAAATATTTTCCTCAACTTGGACAAATTTTGCGGACCGCTAACTGGTTAAGGACATAACGAACCTGAAAGTTCTGCTTATGGGACACTCCTTCATTCGTCGATTTCGCGACCATCACACTCAGCGCAGACACAACTACGTTACAGGGAAATTCAAGGCCAGCGAGCCCGCTTATGCCGCCCGTCTCGACAACCACGTTGACGAACTCTACACCCTATCTGAAGGCCTTAACCTGATATCGCACTTAAACCACGGCCGGATAGGCCGCGCAATTCGGTGTGCCCGGGCTGACGTAATCGTACTAGCAATAGGGTCTAACAACCTGGCCAACCTGAGAACGGCAAAATCCAGTGAATGCCTGTCACTGGCACTGAAAACAATCAAATTCTCTCGCCTGTTGTGCCAACGGTTTGGGGCAAAATTGGTCATCATCCTGAGCGTGATACCACGCTTTGGCCGTCTGAACTGCACCCCTGCGCAATTCTTGCAGAACAGCTATTCCTACAACAACTATCTCAAACAGTTTGCCGACGTGGAGCGGCAAATCGTGTACCAGAAACTTTGAGGCTTTCACCAACAGCACACTTAAGCCACGGCCGGATTGGCCGTGCAATTCATTGTGCCCAGGCTAACGTCATCGTACTAGCAATAGGGTCTAACAACCTGGCCAACCTGACAACGGCAAATTCCAGTGAATGCCTGACACTGGCACTGAAAACAATCGAATTCTCTCGCCTGTTGTGCCAACGATTTGGGGTAAAATTGGTCATCATCCTGAGCGTGATACCACGCTTTGGCCGTCTGAACTGCACCCCTGCGGAATTCTTGCAGAATAGCTATTCCTACAACAACTATCTCAAACAGTTTGCTGACGTGGAGCGGCAAATCGTGTACCAGAAACTTCGAGGCTTTCACCAACAGCAGCCAAACCCTGCTACAGCCGACGCCAGTCACGCCATCACGGCATGGTGGACAACCGATGGCATCCACTGCAACAGTGCTGAGGGATCCAGGGTCTACACAGCTCGACTGAGACACGCAGTACTATTCCACGGACACAGGGTGTGCCGAGACTGAAGCCAGACAGGTATCCAGTAGCACCATGCTCTGACACAATTTTTCCCCCGGATTATAACCCCAGGGCACCACTGCTGGGCACAACATTGGCCTACAATTGTTTCTCATGTTGATTACCAACACCCATCTCTCCTTTTGCATATTTTGCTTGTTTCCAGGTGAGGTCGTTTTCTATGCTTTCCGTCTTGGACCCACCTGCGTCCCACTGAACCATCGTCCAGCTGGAGAACTGCCACGCCCCTCAGGGGCTTACCTCATGCCCTCAGGGCCATTTCCATATGCCTAGGTGAGCCCAGCTCCACTCAGTGGTACCCGCCCACCTGTTTCTGTCGCCAAGCAAACCTAATATTATCCTTATCCTGTCCACCACCTTCATGGGGCGGATAAGGTCCACCCAACATCACTTCATAGATTCGAGGTTGGGAGTCAAGCTTTTGAAGCTGAGTCACCTAGTAACACAACAGTGGTACCAGCTACAGCAATGATGAGCAAGTCCAAGTCCCCTGACAAAGTATCTTTGATATTGCCATTGTGGATCTACCATGAAGACAATCCAGCACTCCAGGTTCCTGTGTATGTCATGCTTGATTCCCAGTCTGATACTTGCTTCATCACTGAGTCCACAGTCACATCTTTGCAAGCACCTCGACAGAGCACGAAGCTGTGCATCTCAACAATGACTGACAATTGTAAGATGGGCAATTGTATGTCGGGTTCAAGAATATCAGGGCTGAAGGTGAAAAGCTATGATAGAGAGAATGAGATCAAGTTACCGTGTGTGTTCACGAGGCATCAGATTCCAGCCAACAGATCCCACATTCCCACGCCTGACCTTGTAGGAAGATGGCAACACCTGAGACCACTACATGACAGATAACTCCATTACAAGACATAGAGATAGGACTCCGAATTGGCTACAACTGCCCCAGAGCGCTGGTCCCTAGAGAAGTCATACCACCAGTAGGAGACATCCCCTATGGTCAACGTACAGACTTAGGTTGGGGGATTGTTGGTGTTTGTGACCAAAGCACTGTTGACACAGATGAGTTTGAAGTCAGCCACAGAGTCATAGTCATGGAGCCTCCAGGAAGTTCAGTGCTCAGCATGCCAAACACCATGAAAGAATGTTTTGTGGAGACACAGGAGGTCAACTCAGAAGACATTGGGCTGTCGGTAGAAGATCAGAAGTTTTTAGAGATCATCAAGGAAGGTATCCGGAAGCAAGGGAACAAGTTTGAGATGCCTTTGCCCTTCCGAAGAGACATGCCCTACATGCTCACAAGCTAAGCAAAGACTGCTCCACTTGAAAAGGCGACTGTCTAGATATACAGACTTCAGAGAAGATTATGTCGGGTACATGAATGAAATCATCAACCAGGTTTATGCCCAGAAAGTCACCGAAGAACCAAACAGTGGAGCTGTGTGGTACATTCCTCATCATGGGGTGTTTCATCCAAAGAAACCGAAGAAAATACGAGTGGTATTCGATTGTGCTGCAAAATTTGCTGGCTACTGTCTGGATAGTGAGCTTCTCCAAGGACCAGATCTCCTGAACTCACTAGTAGGGGTGCTGATGAGATTTCGGCAAGGCCCCATTGCTTTCTCTTGTGACATACAGAAGATGTTCTTCCAGTTTCTAGTCCAGCCAAGGCACAAAGACTACTTGCGTTTCTTGTGGTGGGATGGAGATTTCGAGGCAGAACTTGTTGATTTCCGTATCAATGTGCATCTGTTTGGAGCGGTATCCTCACCTGCAGTGGCTAATTATGGTCTGAGACGAGCGGCACTAGAGAGTGAAGACCCAGATGTTATTGAATTTGTGACGGAAAACTTTTATGTTGACGATGGTTTGATGTCAACATCTACACCACAAGAAGCCCAAGATCTCATTAGGAACACCAGAGAAGCATGTTTTGCAAGTGGCTTGCGATTGCACAAGTTCGTCCCTAATAGTCACTGTGTTCTAGATAGTTTGCCCGAGGAAGACAGGGCTCAAGATGTTGTGACCTTGCAGTTAGAAAATGACCTTCAACCGGCAATTGAACGTGTACTTGGATTGGCACGGGATGTTAGAACTGATGCCTTCCGCTTCAAGATCGACTTGGAAAACAGAAACCTCACTCGGGGGTTTTGTCGAGTGTGCAGTCAGTTTTCGACCCTCTAGGCTTCATTGCACCAGTAATCCTGAAAGGCAAACAGATACTGCAAGAAATCTGCAGGCTACAGTTGGACTGGGATTCTCCTCTGCCAAGTCACCTCTTACCAGAGTGGAAGACCTGGATAAGTGATTTATCAACACTAGAGAATGTAGAAATTCCTCGATGGTTTGAACTAGAATGTTCCGAAATCAAGTTTGTTCGTCTGCATCACTTCTCAGATGCCAGCAACACGGCTTATGGCAAATGTTCATATCTACAGTACATCATGGAAGACGGCATCTGCAAGTGTGTTCTGGTCTCAGCAAAGTGTAGAGTTGCTCCTTCGAAGATATTGACGATACCACGGCTAGAACTGATTGCTGCAGCTTTGTCTGTGTGGATGAGTATGCTGTTACACAGAGAACTGAAGTATACTGTGGATGAAGAGACCTTCTGGTCCGATAGTCAAGTCGTCCTGAGCTACATCAAGAGCCAGACAAGAAGATTCAAAGTCTTTGTCGCTAACCGAGTACAGTTTATTAGAAACTCGTCGAAGCCTGAGCAGTGGAAGTATGTGTCATCAGATCACAATCCTGCAGATTGTGTCTCTCGAGGATTAGGTCCTGAGCAGTTCATCAACTATACATCATGGTTTCAAGGTCCAGAGTTCCTGAGAAATTCTCCATCCCACATTCCAGCAGATATTCTAGAGCCCCCTGATGATGATCCCGAGGTCAGGACGCTGCATAGCCTGCAGGCCTGGTCTGGAGTGAGCAAGTTAGAGTCGTCAAGATTTGAGTGGTTCTCGTCATGGCACAAAGCGAGGAGAGCTGTTGCGTTGTGCTTACGTCTGAAAGCCAAATGGAGCAAAAAAGAAGTGGATATGAATGCACGATTGAAGTTGGAGGAGTTGGAAACTGCAGATAAGGAAGTTATCAAAGGAACATTTTGCATCAGAATTAGAAGCACTACAAGTGAAACCTCAAAACGAATGTAAAGCTGCAGTAAGTCGATCCAGCCCACTGTATCGTTTAGACCCATTCTTGGATGAAGATGGCCTTCTAAAAATTGGTGGCAGGATCTCTCGATCAATGTAGCCTATGAACGAGGTACAACCTAAGGTGAAGGTGTGTCACATCAGCAAGCTGATTATAAGAGAGGCTCATATCAAAGTTGCACATCAAGGACGAGGGATGACAGTCAACCGAATCAGAGAGTTGGGGTACTGGATTGTCGGTTGTGTTGGAAGATCAGGTGGCGCCATTCACCCAATGTGCCGTCGACTACTTTGGTCCATGGGTTATCAAAGAAGGCAGAAAAGAGATGAAGCGCTATGGCGTGTTCTTTACATGCCTGAATAGCCGAGCCGTGCACGTAGAAACTTCAACTTCTCTGTCAACAAATTGCTTCCTGAATGCTCTGCGAAGGTTTTTAGCTTTACGAGGTCCAATTAGACTACTGAGATGTGACCGGGGAATGAATTTCGTCGGGACTGCAGCAGAG
Source organism: Terebella lapidaria (assembly GCA_949152475.1). Lineage (NCBI taxonomy): Eukaryota > Metazoa > Annelida > Polychaeta > Terebellida > Terebellidae > Terebella > Terebella lapidaria. Next base: position 14,775,504 of record OX424558.1, read on the forward strand.
TTGTCCAAGGCTCTTCAGGAAATGGACGAAAATAAAATTGCAGACTACTTACTAAGAAAACACTGTGACTACTTTCCGTTCAAGATGAATGTGCCATCTTCAAGTCATGCAGGAGGCGTATGGGAGAGACACTGCTGGCGGACGTTAAATCTGTCCCCGAGGATACCATCAACTCAGTAGCCTTTTGGCTATTGATTAGGTACTTATGTACTTGTCATATATCTGTTCCATGGGGTTTGTTTCGGATTTCTAAAAAAAATTTCATAGGTTGTTGGGCAGTTGTATACTAATTCCATCAGGTGTACAGTAGAAACAACTACATTTAACACACTGTCTGCCCCTGATGACGCCAGTGTGTCTTTGGATAAACTATTTGGTCGGGCTTTGTTTCTATTGCAAAATGTTGTATTTTACGTCTGTTATTGGCATCATCAAAATCTACTGTATTTGTGGTAATAGATTGATACCTACATTCATACCACTGAGTCGGTGTCACTGCTGGCGGACGTTAAATCTGTCCCCGAGGATACCATCAACTCAGTAGCCTTTTGGCTATTGATTAGGTACTTATGTACTTGTCATATATCTGTTCCATGGGGTTTGTTTCGGATTTCTAAAAAAAAATTCATAGGTTGTTGGGCAGTTGTATACTAATTCCATCAGGTGTACAGTAGAAACAACTACATTTAAAACACTGTCTGCCCCTGATGACGCCAGTGTGTCTTTGGATAAACTATTTGGTCGGGCTTTGTTTCTATTGCAAAATGTTGTATTTTACGTTTGTTATTGGCTTCATCAAAATCTACTGTATTTGTGGTAATAGATTGATACCTACATTCATATCACTGAGTCGGTGTCACTGCTGGCGGACGTTAAATCTGTCCCCGAGGATACCATCAACTCAGTAGCCTTTTGGCTATTGATTAGGTACTTATGTACTTGTCATATATCTGTTCCATGGGGTTTGTTTCGGATTTCTAAAACAAATTTCATAGGTTGTTGGGCAGTTGTATACTAATTCCATCAGGTGTACAGTAGAAACAACTACATTTAACACACTGTCTGCCCCTGATGACGCCAGTGTGTCTTTGGATAAACTATTTGGTCGGGCTTTGTTTCTATTGCAAAATGTTGTATTTTACGTTTGTTATTGGCATCATCAAAATCTACTGTATTTGTGGTAATAGATTGATACCTACATAAGATCTATCAGAAGGGTTCTCAGCAGCTTGCTTCTAGAGTTTGGTCAGCAGTTGGATGATGAGTCACTTAGAACACTGTTATTGGAAGCTTCTGCCATAGTGAATAGCAGGCCTTTGTCCATTGAGAACCTAGCAGATGTCCGATCAGCACGTCCCTTGCCGCCGAACCATCTTCTCACCATGAAGTCCAGGATATTGTTACCTCCCCCCGGAGATTTCCAGAAAGAAGACTTATACAGTAGGAAGAGATGGAGAAGGGTCCAGTACTTGGTGAATCCGTTTTGGCTAAGATGGCACAGTGATGACCACCATGTTCGGAGTGCAAAGATCAGAGTAGGAAGCCGCAACTTGACACCAACAGGAAAACCTACTCAGCAAACATCCTACCTGGAAAGACCAATCCAAAAGCTTGTCTTGTTGCCTCGGAAGAAAGAAACCGGAGATTCCCCGTCGATGAGCCAGTTGTCTATGTTTTCGTAGAATAACCTTATGATGTGGGATAAACCTGTACTAGTCTTCGAGACTGAGTCACCCCCTGTTCGCGGCACAGCGGTAAGTAAATTTTTAACGTTATCGGTTCTAAATTCTTGACGTGATGCGCAAAATTCTTGACGTTATGCGCGAAATTCTTGACGATATCTTTGTTTATGTTTTGTTCTATCGCGATCTCAGCTTAAATTATATAATTATGTTCAGGTATTATAATTATGTTCATTAGTAACAGGGTGACTATATATTCGATTCATGAGTTAGACGAAGCATTATGGCATCCCAATCACGCGCTGAGATGTGAAAAAAGTGGAAGATCGTGCCTTGCACTTATCCGAATGTACTAAATGCATTTTATTTCCATGCAATGAATCCGCTATGTACTGGAAATGAGCTTTAGCATATTGGCAGCTCATTTATGATTAAGCATTGAAAGGTTCAAAACCCAGATGTTAAAATTGAACATACCTGTCAGTCGTTTTCCACCAACAATGATAAGTTCGGTATTATTGACGTTAGTTCGTCATGCTTGACGTTATTGAAAGCCATGTTAGAAATTTTTGTCGTTATCTTTGACGCATGATTGCAATTTAATTAAATAGTAAAATTGAATAAAAGAGTGGTTTCCTCTTGCAGATAAAATACGATGCTAAATATGTAAAAACAAAATTGGAAATACTTATGACGTATTACAAAATGCAAGAAATGAACATCCTGACACATTTTAAGATGTCATATAAACATAAAACGTGGTTACACAGTTTATTCCCATACGAAAGCGCCACACTAATATCTATACAGTTCATATATATCGTCATACGATCAGTCACATCAAAGTAAATGACACGGCAAATTGTGAACACCCTCAATCAAATTATCTCCCCCAAAGTCTACTTAGACGTGCCATATCTTTGCCTGACCGCCAGTACTGGTTTTTGGCCCTGAGCTTTCGTAGCCGTCGGCAAGTCTGTTTTTAGAAAAACATCCTACTAAATCCATGCTCAAAACCAATGTATCACTGTCCATCCCTGCAATACAACACATTTCTAGTGGTAACTTTGCTGGCGTAGTTAAATAACGCAAATTGATTATACTTGGAGGGGTCAGAAATAAATAACTGGCAGGAGAATGCATAAAGGAACTGTCGTATACCAGCCGCAAACTAATTTAAAACAGCACTTAAATTGTCACCAAATTTAAGACATTAATATTAGCAATATACACATGTATTGTATGAGATTACCGGAATGTCTCGGCTTTTATTGCAATGTCGAGAATTCTACACCAATGTAGGCCTATGCTGAATCTAAAAGAGTCGTCAGAGAAGTCGGAAAACAGAAATAAATACATATAGGGTGATGTCAACGACCATCGGTCAATCACATATACCCTAAAGGACTTTCTTCACGCTGGGAAAAACATTTCTATTGCGTACATAATAGATTCCCAGGCCATGGAATGAGCACACGGTTGTTATGTAGCTTTATAACAGGTTCAACGTCAACATATATTAAATACTAGCACCATGACGCCTTATTACAGGTTAAACGTCAACATATATTAAATACTTATCAATAATACATTTAATAATATTATTACATTTTTCTTTTATAAACATGTTTTTTCTTTAAATCAATAAAAACCAATATCGTCAACTTCTCTGTGATATAACGTCAAGAATGATTACCTTGTGTAATCATAAAGTCAATAATTTAACGCCGTGCAAAATTGAGGATGCGTAGGTTTCCCTATTAATAACCACTTTATCCGTATGTAACATCATTGTACAAATTACTGATGAATCAAATAGTCATTACATATACTTATTGACCGGTTTTTGCGCCTTGTCAAGAGCTGGAGAACAATATTTAGAGTTAACCATCGAACGCCCATTGTATATTACTTACAATGGTGCTTGAATCCACAGTTGGACTACATATCAAGATATATATAGTATCTGTGTACTGTGCGCATAACTATCACGATATTAATTGTTCCATATCAGGTTTATTTCATTATTAAACATACTCAATTGTCCTTTCTGTGGCTACACAAAAGTATATCGTCAAGAATTTCGCGCATAACGTCAAGAATTTTGCGCATAACGTCAAGAATTTAAAACCGATAACGTCAAGAATTGATTTACCGCTGTGCCGCGAACAGGGGGTGCTGAGTGTGATAGAACATGTTTCGATTGAAAAGTAGATTCTTGGCAGTTTGGGGCTTGAACTATGCTCTATAGAGGTTTATTATGTTCTATAGACTCTCATTATCGATGTATTTCATGTTTATGTCACTTTATGTAATACTAGGAGTCAGTATTTGTATGAACTTTGGCAAGATAACCAGGTTCAGTTTTGTTCGATACTTGAAAGTGGCAAGTTTTCTGTTTGTGTATGTTTGCGTGTATGTTTGCAATAGTTCAAGAATGTAGTATGTGTCATGAATGATGTTCTAGTGTAAACATGGTGATAGGACATGTTTCATTTTGTTGCGCAATGTTATGGAACTTTTGTTGCTTTTGCATAGAACTGTGGTATGTTACGGTTGCTCATGTACTGTTGAACTACGTCAATCTGAAATTAGAAGTATCAGTCGCACAGTAAGGTTGTATAAGTGTATGGGTGCTATTGGTAGTGTGAGTTTAAGTACGATTAACTTGTCTCGGCATTTTGTTATCACTGGTTAATAAATTACAATTGTTAAGTAATTTTAGAGGAGCCATGTAAATGCAGAGTTTGCATATATTAGTTTGTCGACGATCCATAGCTAGCAAATGTGTTAACATGATAATTCGGCGTGTCGTTGTCGCCTAGGTCAAGGACAGCGGAAGCGGAAGTAGTGGCCATATGCTCGCCTGATTTTTGGTACTTTTGGTGTGGAATTTTGAAACTTGCTTTGGAACGTGAATATCTTGTGGCAACATAGTATCTTGCTCACATCTGTGTATCTAGTAGCACGCAACGTAAGTCATAGAATAGTATGGTATAGTTTTGACCAAAGTCCCTGTAATTACAATTTTCACGATTGCAGTGTTGTCCAGAATTCATACTGAAACTCAAGTCGCTTCTATTCATCTTGTTTTCAGCACGCTTTCTCAGCATTAGACCTTGTACTAGTACGTTGTTAGGCCCATGTAAAAACATAGTTGATGCGGCATATTTGGTGTACAGTCGGTAAGATATTTTGCTCTCACTTCTACATGTGTTTAGGAATTCCAAGAATATGGGTAAAGTAGATTAAATTATTGTAAACTTACATATTCTGTATTTCCATCCAAAATAGCTACATTATATTTATGATAAATATTTGTCCGAACTAGTATCACATTTGTTCCTCTACATATTGTTTGTTAGTTTAACTGTACCTTTCAATGATTTTTAGCTTACCGGCCCTTCGTCTGTCGTCCGTCCGGGTCTGTAACTTTTTTTTGCATGATGAGTTTCCCCATAAATTTGTCAGAACATACCTTAGGCCAATATCTGAAAACGCTTTTTAAAATTTTTTTGATTGAATCGTTTTTGCCGATTTGGCGGCCATTTTTGACGAAAAATTGCCAATTTTGGACATTGGTGGCCATTTTCTCAAAAACTGTCTGATCATTTTGAGATTTTTGTTTCAAAACATTCCTCTCATCTACCTCTATGACATGTATAAGTTTCGTTGCCCTTGAATCGCCGGTCTGCGTATGGCGGCAATTTTGATTTTTTGACGGGTCGGAAAAATTTGATTTTTTGTCCCAAATCAAGTCACTATTCGTTTTGAACCATTTCCAGCAACTTGGACTTGGAAAATTTCACCCAATTTTTCCTTCATAATGGGAGCTATGCAGAGTAATCTCATGGAACACTTCAAGAAGAGTCTAAGTATTGGCACATTCAAATGGGAAATCATATATTGCGGTTTGAGTGGTGACCTTGAATTTGACCTTCAATGACCTTGAAAGGTCAAAACGACCTTTTTTGTCGAAAAAACGATGAATTTTGCCTTTGGTGGTCATTTTCTCGAAATATATTCAGACAGTTTTCCTCAAAATCATGTATAAGATTATCCTTATGTACGTTTGTGATGTGTATAAGTTTTGTTGCCTTTGAATCGACTGTCTGTGAAAATTTGTCAATAACGAAAAAAATCTTTCAAGATGTAACTTGATTTCGTATTATAGTCCATACAGAAAATGTGTTTCTATCAACATTTACGAAGATGTTTTAACATATTGATTTTAACATCAGTGTAGCAATTTATATGTATTCAGTATTCTACGCAATTCACATGATTGCCGGTAAGCTACAGCACCCTTGGTGCTATGTTTAGTCAGTCATTTAAGCAAATTACGTAACTGTATGCGTGAATTAAATTTGTCTACGTATGTTCACTTATTTCTATCTATGTTTATGTCCTAGTTCACGGTTTGAATAAACCCGTTGGAACACGTCACCAAGCCTTGTTGATATTATCGGCATGGGCCGGCACAATGATCTTGTCTATCATCAAGGTGTATCTAAAATACTTCAGTTAAGCAATAAGTGTTGTACGTGTATCCTTGTTCAGTGAATGTTGACATTACACGTATGTGGGACTTCATTGCGTGGGAGCTGTGATATAGGGACAGCCTTTTCGTCCATAGGGCTGGACAGTCTCGTTCTATATAGGTGTCACAGTAGTAAATAATTTCTGTTTAGACGAAATTTCAAGATCATCGTCCAAATATCATCGTTTTAGTGCATGTTAAAATTTCCTGATCCATTGGTGTAATATATCATAGGAAAGCCGTACTCTCTGGGATATTTTCTATCAAGTTTAAGATATATGTTGTGTGATTCGTTTTCGAACTATGGACTGAAAGATGAACCGCACTAGAATTTGCCGGTGAGAAAAAAATGTGTAGAAACAGACACCATATGCGATTTTTGGTCAAACTCACATTTTTTCTAGCATTATTTACATCAAAACACCCATGAATCACGTAGTTGTCTTGTGTGCTTTCTAAACAAATACAAAAACGTGGATTTTTTTCTGTTTTCTTGACACAAATAACCACAGTTCGAAAATACGCATGTTTCGAAACTTTGTTCATTTACCATTCAACCCGGATGTGACGCAATTACTACTGTGATACCTTAATGAGTAATTAACTTGTAGATAATGACTTGTTTTTTTTCATTATTTTACCCAGCTGTTAATGCAAATGAATAAAACATGACACATTTCACTTAGTATACAACAAAATTTGGTGCAGAGGGAAAAGATTAGCTACAAAATCACATTCTGACGCTACATTTTGACGAGAATCACGCAAAAACTGACACATGTATTGAAATGGTCAATATAAAAAAATCCAAACACATAACCTATATTCAAATGAGCATTTTTATCTGAGCAATTAAACATATTTTACAAAAATAAATCCAATATATCATCCAGGAGGTTGGTAAGGGTGGTATTTTCCCGATTATTAGACAATAGCTGAGCTAATTAAGGTGTCACAGTAGTAAATAATTTCTGTTTAGACGAAATTTCAAGATCATCGTCCAAATATCATCGTTTTAGTGCATGTTAAAATTTCCTGATCCATTAGTGTAATATATCATAGGAAAGCCGTACTCTCTGGGATATTTTCTATCAAGTTTAAGATATATGTTGTGTGATTCGTTTTCGAACTATGGACTGAAAGATGAACCGCACTAGAATTTGCCGGTGAGAAAAAAATGTGTAGAAACAGACACCATATGCGATTTTTGGTCAAACTCACATTTTTTCTAGCATTATTTACATCAAAACACCCATGAATCACGTAGTTGTCTTGTGTGCTTTCTAAACAAATACAAAAACGTGGATTTTTTTTCTGTTTTCTTGACACAAATAACCACAGTTCGAAAATACGCATGTTTCGAAACTTTGTTTATTTACCATTCAACCCGGATGTGACGCAATTACTACTGTGATACCTATACGTCCTTAATGACGTTTTCATGACGTCATACATTCATTTCGGAGATAAACATTGCCACGTGGTAATTTTTCTTGATTTTCTGTGATTGCGCCAACACCCCACGAAAATATGATTCGTCATATTTTTCGGGTTCTTTCTTTAGGTCAATAAAGACATTCTGAATAAGTCGCTGGCAATATTTGAATACGTATATTTCCAAAGTATTACCTTCAAAATGCTGCTTGTTTTTAACTACAAATGTATTTAAAACACAGGTTGTCATGTGCTGTTAATACGCATTTCGTACTGTATATGTGCAATACCATCTATATTTCACCAAACCCCAGAATCCGATTCCCCAGAGATATATACTTACATACCTTTTTCTGCGGTCTTGGTAATCGTGACGATGACCATAAACATACGGTATTCAGACCCCTAAGGGAACAGGATATAATGATGCACGATTATTATTTATTGACTCTATACCGGTGGAAAGATGTCAAAAATTGTATCTGAAATTCTGGGGAATTTCCGATAATTTGCAATAAAGTTATACAGAATCGAACAATTAGAATTTTCCAAATTTGACAGAAAATTTGGCGGGAAAGATGTTTGTCTCCAGAATGACGAAATCACGTAAAATAACGCAACGTTTCAAATCTCACTGTCCAGCCCTATAGCGACAGATCGTCCAGTTACTATACTCAGTTCTCAACGAGATAGATATATTATCTCCTCAACATAGCAAGGCTGGAGAACAGGTGCAGATTTGTTAAACTTCACCTCAAACTTGAAATTTGTATCCACATAATTTGGTATGCTATTCGATCTTCATATTGCACAGTACTTTGTCAAACGATTATTTATTAGGATACATCCGTATGTGTCTTCCAACTCAAAAACTTCTGAATTTGTGCATTTCTCATCGTGGTGAAGATCGTGAATCCCTTTGCTTGATTTCCCGTGATCCTGTTTGGAACCCAAATTCAACTTTGGGGTAGATTGCCAACTTTTTCAGTTGGAATAGTAAATGTCATAGCCTGAATGTATAGTTAAGCTACTATGTTGGTCTTCTACTAAGATGTATGATCTAATGTACATAATCTTTTTGTTTGAGTACACAAGAAAAGTACTATCCTGTATTTTTTTTCTATTTTTTTTTTTAACTTTTGTGTTTAGTTTAGCTTTTCCCTGCCATCATGCTGTGACACCCGGACATGGCAGACCGTCTCGTCATTGAGGGTGACGTCACCTTGGACCAGATTCGCACCGAAAATGAATATGATCTGCTATCAAAATTAGACTTGGTTACCAACGATCCAAATCATTCATATTCTTATTATGAACCTCAAGAATACAAACTCAAAAGAGAAAAACAAACAAAAGGTATATATGCTACTCGAGATACACGAGATGATGGCAGGGGAGGGGTAGGATTATACATGAAAGAACATTTGAAATACAAGATTAGAAAAGACTTGTCTGTATTTATACCACAAATAGTTGAAACAATCTTTGTTCAAATAATCACATCTTCTCTCAGGGATTTAGGCCGTCAATTACAAAACCAACAAAAATTAACAATCATTCTGCAACACTGAGTGATCAAATATACACAAATAACTCATATACAAACACTGTATTAAATAACATGAAATCAAATCTGAAACAAATAACTCATGGTGTACAACAAGGTTCGGTATTGGGTCCTAGTCTATTTTGAATGTATATTAATGATATTTACATCTAGCAACACGTTGAAAAATTATCAAATCTTGTTCATGAAGAATCAGTAAAAATATCTGATTGGTTATCTGCAAACAGACTAAAGCTGAATTCTGAAAAAAAATCACTGTTTGCCCATCACAATAACCAAATGAAACTTGATGATAGTCCTATTATAATCGACTCACATAAAATGCAAAAACATAATGTTGGAGACACCAATAAATTTTTTGGTATTTGCCTTGACTCAAACTTATTTTGGAAATCTCATAATAATTACTTAAGCAATAAGGTCTAAAAATCTCTATATATGACAAATCGTGTAAAACATGTTACCAGGTCACATTCTCAAGTCTCTATATCACGCAGTTTAGTTTAATCTTACCTTTCATATGGCATACTGGCATGGGAAAATTCTACATATATCAATAAACTGATAACTGTACAAAAACGTGCTCTTCGAATAATAAGTACAAAATCGTATAGCTCTCATACCGTACCATTATTTAAACATCACGAAATACTGGAGCTAACTGATCTCTATGAGATGCAAATACTATTATTTATGTTCGATTACAAGGAAAATGAACTTCCACGATCAGTTCAGAATATATCCCATTGTGGACATACAACTACTCGAATAGCACGACAGAACGACTTGTATTATATAAGAAGATCTAGAACCAATTTCACACTCAAGCTACCGAATTACACATATCCAAATATATGGAACAACTATGTTCGGATTCCAACCATAAATATATGTCATGCAGATCAAAACACGCACTGAAAACTGAAATACTGGGTTCTCGAGCAATACGTAGCTCTAATATTTTGTGATAATACCCATTGCAGAGACTGCTTCGATAATCAAACAAATTAATTTGAAGTTATATATGCAAACGTTGAGGAAACTAATCTAACTGATGACGTAGACCTACTTGGTTGATATATCTACCATAAATCTAATCCGAATTTCATAGTGGTCTGTCTCGCATAACAATTTTCGTTGTGATATTATTTTTTTATCTGAAGTATGTATTGTCATTCGTTGACACATTTTTTATTGAAACATAGTTGAAAATTATTAATGGAAACTTTCAAGAAATTTTATGAACGTCATCAAATTCTAGTTGACGAAATCTGTCACCAATATGCAGCATAACCTGTTTTTGGAATTCACGACGGGTACAACATTTGGGGCAGGAGATGCCTACTCTTTCCGTAACCCCTGATTTCACCTCCCAATGGCCATAAAATGAGGTTCATGCAATACAATTTTATCGATTTTGCCTGACACTGGACTTTGTGATTGGATAATGGACTCAGTGTTGTTCGCCTGGAATACCTTGTGCTTAGCTATTGGTTCCATGTTTTTTTTATACCGCTGAGACATATAAGACATCTACGCATCATGGGGCGACAAAAAACAATGTTCAAAAAATGTAAAATGCCGACGCAGTAAACTCATGGTCGAAATTCAAATCATGTCAAAGTTATTTATAATACTCCTAAGACATATTTGTCTGAGGCGCCGAGTTTGAAAAAAACGTTTATTCCACTTTGCGATGCATTGTCAAAGTTCATCCTCCCCTAAGGTGTATTCGTCTTTCGCTGTACGACGCACCAATTCCGAGATATGGATGACACTAAGAAAATGCAGACTGAACAAAAAAAAAAGTCAGGCCATGATAAAAGTTCAACCCTAATATAAAGATATCTTTGTCTAGGGGACGAGCCTGTCTAAGATGTACCAATCCTCAAATATAAACGAAAACATATTTAAAAAATCAAGTCAAGGTGGAAATTCATCCCTAATACTACTAGGATATGTTTTCCCAGGGCGACGAGTCCAAAAACGACGTCATTTTCACTCTATGGCACATTGCTTCTGAGTCGGCGATAAATGTAGTACGATAAATTTCAGATCAAGGTGACTGACATGTGTATCCCTGATACCCCTATGTATGTTTTCTAGGGAATCAGTTAAAAAACGGTGATGGAAAATGACTGACGATAGATGCAAATAATAGTTTGTTGGCTTATATGTGCTTTATGTATTATATATGTTGTCTAGTAACTGTTATTAGATAACTGCAAAAATACGGAGCTTGTATATGTGAATATACAAAGCTTGTCGTGTATGAAGTATTTATCACCTCGTAACCGAAAATGAAAACTATCGTACTGGGTTCAAAAGCATAGCGAACAACAAAGCTTCGCAACAAAAAAATATGTCACAGGGGTAACAAAGTGCAACAAAACTTAACAACAAAAATATGTCACAAGTGACAGATTCTAGAAGCGGGAATGGCCGTAGACAAACGCAAAAAAGTCGTTTCTGGACCAAAATGGTCATTTTGAATTCCATGGTTATTGAAGTAAGTATCAATCTATTACCACCAATACAGCCAGATTTTGATGATTCCAATAACAAACGTAAAATACAACATTTTGCAATAGAAACAAAGCGAAGGTCAACATTAAGGTCACAACTGAAATCACCATTTATGACTTCCCTTCTAAGTAGATAGCAGATATTAGGGGGAACTGAGGTCAGCTCATGTATAGCCAGGAATAAAAAAAATCCTCAGAGGTTCTGGCAACCTTTCCTGATACCCTTGATTGTTAATGTCTAGTCACTGTTATCTAGGGAAGCTTATTAGGGACATTCAATTTTTTTTATTTATGATTTAACTTTTTTTCTGAAGAATAATTTACTCCCTGGGAAAAACCAGAGAAACTGGGAAATAAATATTTAAAACTCGGAATTAAATATTAAAACCGGGAATTAAGTATTTAAACCTGGAATTAAATGTTCAAACCAGGAAATAAATATTTAAACCTGGAAATAAATGTCCAAACCCGGAAATAAATGTTCAAACCCGGAATTAAATATTCAAACCCGGAATTAAGTATTAAAACCCGGAATTAAGTATTCAAACCGGGAAATAAATATTCAAACCGGGAAATAAACGTTCAAACCCGGAATTAAATATTCAAACCCGGAATTAAGTATTAAAACCCGGAATTACTCAAACCGGGAAATAAATATTCAAACCTGGAATTAAATGTTCAAACCCGGAATTAAGTATTTAAACCGGGAATTAAATATTAAAACTCGGAATTAAGTATTTGAAATGGGAAATAATTATTAAAGCCCAGAAACATTTATTTCCAGGTTCTAATATTTAATTCCCGGTTTTAATATTTATTTCCCGGTTATAAATGTTTAATTCTGGGTTTTAATATTTATTTCCCGGTTTGAATATTTAATTCCGGGTTTGAATATTTATTTCCCGGTTTGAACATTTATTTCCAGGTTTAAATATTTATTTCCAGGTTTGAATATTTAATTCCCGGTTTTAACACTTAATTCCGGGTTTGAATATTTAATTCCCGGTTTAAATGTTTAATACCAGGTTTGAACATTTAATTCCCGGTTTTAATACTTATTTCCGGGTTCGAACATTTATTTCCCGGTTTGAATATTTTTTTCCCGGTTTTAGCATTTATTTCCCGGTTTTAATACTTAATTCCGGGTTTAAATATTTAATTCCGGGTTTGGACATTTATTTACAGGTTTAAATAATTATTTCCCGGTTTGAACATTTAATTCCAGGTTTAAATACTTAATTCCCGGTTTTAATATTTAATTCCGGGTTTTAAATATTTATTTCCCAGTTTCTCTGGTTTTTCCCAGGGAGTAAATCATCAGGGAGAATAAAAAGTTAAATCATATGTAAAAAAAAAGTGAATGTCCCTAACAAGCTTCCCTAGTTATCAGATATCAATGCAACAATATCAATTGAAAAAAAACTGATATGAATATACAAGCTCCTGTTATGTATAAAGTATTTATCACTTTTGAATTTTACATTCCTGTGTAACATTTCATGTGGTTCGAGGTTTGACAATATGACGATTATCAATATAATATAGTTCTGACTTTGGCGAGCAATGTTATAATACAATATTTTCATTACACGTGCACAGTTTAGAGTCGGATCTTGCAGGGGAGGAATTGGGGGGGGGGGGGGGGGGAGAGCAGGGTCAGGGAGCGAGCTCGAAGAATATGCAGTAACCATTGAGAGTCAATGACAGCTGGGGTTCTGGAGCCTTTTTCATGTTACATGTATATGTCCACTTCTTAGTCTTTTTGGAGTAAAATCTTGCACCCCTTCCCAGATCCATCTATGCACAACTGAAAGGTCACAACTGAAATCACCATTTATGACTTCCCTTCTAAGTAGATAGCAGATATTAGGGGGAACTGAGGTCAGCTCATGTATAGCCAGGAATAAAAAAAATCCTCAGAGGTTCTGGCAACCTTTCCTGATACCCTTGATTGTTAATGTCTAGTCACTGTTATCTAGGGAAGCTTATTAGGGACATTCAATTTTTTTTATTTATGATTTAACTTTTTTTCTGAAGAATAATTTACTCCCTGGGAAAAACCAGAGAAACTGGGAAATAAATATTTAAAACTCGGAATTAAATATTAAAACCGGGAATTAAGTATTTAAACCTGGAATTAAATGTTCAAACCAGGAAATAAATATTTAAACCTGGAAATAAATGTCCAAACCCGGAAATAAATGTTCAAACCCGGAATTAAATATTCAAACCCGGAATTAAGTATTAAAACCCGGAATTAAGTATTCAAACCGGGAAATAAATATTCAAACCGGGAAATAAACGTTCAAACCCGGAATTAAATATTCAAACCCGGAATTAAGTATTAAAACCCGGAATTACTCAAACCGGGAAATAAATATTCAAACCTGGAATTAAATGTTCAAACCCGGAATTAAGTATTTAAACCGGGAATTAAATATTAAAACTCGGAATTAAGTATTTGAAATGGGAAATAATTATTAAAGCCCAGAAACATTTATTTCCAGGTTCTAATATTTAATTCCCGGTTTTAATATTTATTTCCCGGTTATAAATGTTTAATTCTGGGTTTTAATATTTATTTCCCGGTTTGAATATTTAATTCCGGGTTTGAATATTTATTTCCCGGTTTGAACATTTATTTCCAGGTTTAAATATTTATTTCCAGGTTTGAATATTTAATTCCCGGTTTTAACACTTAATTCCGGGTTTGAATATTTAATTCCCGGTTTAAATGTTTAATACCAGGTTTGAACATTTAATTCCCGGTTTTAATACTTATTTCCGGGTTCGAACATTTATTTCCCGGTTTGAATATTTTTTTCCCGGTTTTAGCATTTATTTCCCGGTTTTAATACTTAATTCCGGGTTTAAATATTTAATTCCGGGTTTGGACATTTATTTACAGGTTTAAATAATTATTTCCCGGTTTGAACATTTAATTCCAGGTTTAAATACTTAATTCCCGGTTTTAATATTTAATTCCGGGTTTTAAATATTTATTTCCCAGTTTCTCTGGTTTTTCCCAGGGAGTAAATCATCAGGGAGAATAAAAAGTTAAATCATATGTAAAAAAAAAGTGAATGTCCCTAACAAGCTTCCCTAGTTATCAGATATCAATGCAACAATATCAATTGAAAAAAAACTGATATGAATATACAAGCTCCTGTTATGTATAAAGTATTTATCACTTTTGAATTTTACATTCCTGTGTAACATTTCATGTGGTTCGAGGTTTGACAATATGACGATTATCAATATAATATAGTTCTGACTTTGGCGAGCAATGTTATAATACAATATTTTCATTACACGTGCACAGTTTAGAGTCGGATCTTGCAGGGGAGGAATTGGGGGGGGGGGGGGGGGGGAGAGCAGGGTCAGGGAGCGAGCTCGAAGAATATGCAGTAACCATTGAGAGTCAATGACAGCTGGGGTTCTGGAGCCTTTTTCATGTTACATGTATATGTCCACTTCTTAGTCTTTTTGGAGTAAAATCTTGCACCCCTTCCCAGATCCATCTATGCACTTCAGCTGCGCGGCATGAATTCCAGAGCACTCTTCTGACTCCTCGTAACCGAGTGTGGAATATCAGGCGCCGTTCTACATTTGTGATAATAATGCATTGTGTATTACCGATTTTTAATGTGATTATCTTATCCTATATTTGACTAACGTGCTTTATCTCAGACCTGATTTGGAATGGTAAAACTTAAAGCAGCTGCCTTCGAATGTATGCAATATTTTCTTCAAAACTAAATCCTAGTGCAACACATCTAATACAAGATAATAAAACATGTGCACATTGATTTTGTCGAATACACTCCGTCCGAGTTGTCTTTTCATCCGATTTAACACACATTTAGCACAGCAACAGCTGCTTTAATCTAACAAGCATGAAACATCAAAATACTATATATTAATTTATTTTGAAATAACACTTCATCTTTGTTGTTATAGACTACTTCTATATGATGGGACATTAATGTATTGTGCTTTTCATATACAGGTGAATTCTTACTACCATATGTATACTTTAAATCATCTGTAATAACCCTTAGACCTCTAACCATGGGGTTAGTTTCGGATTTCTAAATTATTTTCATAGATTGTTGGGCAGCTGTATACTAATTCCAGCAGGTGTACAGTAGAAACAACTACATTAACCACACTGTCTGCCCCTGATGACGCCAGTATGTCTTTTGATAAAGTCTTTGGTTGGGCTTTGTTTCTATTGCAAAATGTTGTGTTTTACTGTTTTACGTTTGTTATTGGAATCATCAAAATTTGGTTGTATTGGTGGTAATAGATTGATACTCACCTCAATGGAATCCTCAATGGAAACAGTGTCTGAGGAATTTCACTTGAATGATCCTATGGAAATACTTAAGTATATGGCAATCATGTCTTTGAAAAAGTTTATTTCCCAGAGGTGTACGACATACTTCCAGGTACATCATTCTTTTGCATACATAAATCTCTGGTTATTATAATTTTTGGTGAATCAATTTGTATCTGTATGAAATTTGTGAGGATTTGAAATAGTCAAAGGTTTATTTGAAGGAACTTTCCAGGGGTATTCCATCGACTAAGCTTTAATATATAATTCTGAAGTCAGGGTCATCACGAAACCGCCTGCTGTCATATGTGTAGGTAAATCTGGTTCATCCAGTTCAACCAAAATGGTATCCTATACCTCTGCACCTCCTATACAAGCATTTTTCTATGTGAAATGCAGAAAGTTTGCATACCATTAATATGTATATGAACTTGTCACGACTGTGTTGTGAAATAGCTCTTCACGACACTCGTTCATGTTTCAAGTTTGGGGAACATTGTTACATCAAGTGTCCTTGAAATAGGGAATTCAGATTCGCTCTCGCACAACCTATTGCTCGTGGTCACTTAATCGTTCATAATGTGGAAGTGGTAAAATTTACTGTCATATTCTTAACACAATGTCGTCCATTTGTAATTTTCCATTCAGTTTATATTATTTGAAGAGAAGTTAACTTGTTCGTATAAACAGTCAGTATCGTCCTATACACGCATGGGGGAGGTTAATGAAAGGAAAGCCAAAAATTGAAATGAAAGATTCAACCGTTTGGCTTCCTATGATTTGTTCGCTCGCACAAAATAGAGATGAAATATGATATGATTAGGGGCACCAATTTGATCAAACCTCCCAGCTTCCGAGGTGTCACCGGAAACCGTTTGATTTGAAAAGACACATCCTCTTCAATGCATTGCGTAAATGTATCCTTATAATGCTTTCAAATTAAAATCTTTTCAGTGATTCCCGGAATTTCTGCCACCCAAAACCATTCGTTCTTCAGATAGGGGATAGGTTTGGAGTGTTTGAAGGGACTTACCGACATGGATGCCGGTTATTTATGTCTTAAATAAATAAATAAATTAATAAATATCAAAAAGTAACAACCTACTTTGTCACCAAGAGGGAGATTTCCTAGGGATGGGAATATTTGTGACATCACTCCAGAGGTTATAAAGTCGTAGGTTGAAGGCATGTCCATCAATTTTTTAAGAAGCCTACGTTGATTCATAAATCACAATGATTCGATTTGCAGTTATTTCATGTGAGGTTCATCAGCTGGACTTATAGAACATGTACATAACAAATATTGTAGTTCCGATATTTTCCAGAAATGTTTCATGTGAGAAAATACAAAGATGTAGATAATATTGAACAAATTCTGTTCTATCACTTACTTGATCTGACATGTTCTTCTATTACTTAATCTGATATCAATTACTGACAAACCCAACTCAATTTGTTATCAGTACTGGCGTTTGCCGGTTACTCGGAAGGTCTCCACCGCATCAACGTGACGTCGCCATGTGGTGGTTCTCGCCCTGTCGGCGGCACCCTGTCCGTCATACACGCCACCCCGAGGAAAGAGACATTCGAGCACCTGTTGGTGGAGAGCCTGGGGCAGGCGAGGGCCCTCCGCGACAACCTGGCTACTAGACCGGCGGTAAGTACGTCGTCACCAGGCAACTTTTATCGATTCAGTAGGCAAAATTATAGTATGGTATTCACTATTGGTGAAATTTATGACTTGGTACCAATGACTTGACGTGACCAGTGATATTCCAAATTGATGAAAATTCAATTTATGTGAGCTTATGAAACGGATTTTATATTTCCTGGTGGTTTGAGTCTATCAAAATCACTATAAAAACTACAAAATCTACAAAACACGTTGCACTCAAGAGTCACAAGGTAAAAATGTAAAGGGGTTTGCTCTAATAGGCGTAAGTTGTTCGACACTCCTTTTTTTTTGGAGTCCTCAGGGTAATTTCTATATAGTTTCCATGATGTATTATTTTCGAATGAAAGCATATGTGCATACCATGAACATTGAATATAACCCTGATCAACGGTTCAGGATGTCAAAACGTTAAAAATGAGAAGAAGAACAATGAACGAAAGCTTCAGATTCGATCTTTGGAGACCAATTTCGACGGACTGAATGTTGTATAAAATCGACAAACAACACGACAAATAATATTCACACCACCCCGCTCTATGACGGATACATTCATTTGCTGGATCTGAAAATGCGATATTATTGATAGGTTCGGCACCTTTTGGAAGGAACTAGGATATCCGAGCATCCCTGGTCCCGTGTGGGTTTGTTCGATCCTTCAGAAGCCTCCATATTTGATGGATCACAACAGGTAAGAATTAAACAGAGTTTAAGAACTATACGGTCACGATAGTCCATATTGTGAAACTACGAATCGGGAGATGAATCAGAAGATTAATGTAGATTATTTGCCGAGATTGAAATATAATACAATGACCAAGTAACTATATTTTAAGTGTGGACGTCGCGTAGGTTGCTCGACCAATCACTTTCTGGCGATATCATAGCCTAGCAAAATAATAGGCTAATTCAATGCAAAATTTAAGTTTTTGTACCGCCAGGCAAGGAACTTCCACATAGAAGCCAAAAAAACTCTTGTTTCGGCTTTCGTTCAGACTACGCCTGCTCGGCATGGTACCATGGCCTGTCGAAAAGAAACAATAACAGAATGCAAACCACTCATATCAAAATTATGAGGTTTATGAGGTTCATTCTGTAGTTACCTGCAAAGTTCCGTATTGGGCACATGGAGTTAGTTTTTAAAAAAAGCTGGCATGCTTCCAATTAAAAGAAGGGTCACCCATTCACAGCTGAACCATGTCCATAACATAATTCGTTACTCTCAGCACATTTTAATAGAAGGACAAGTTCAAGATCCCACATAATACCCGCATTCAATAATATTCCCAGCAAAACTACTTTTAACAACACCCGGATAGCAGCACGGAATGTCCACCCACCAGCATTGCTACCACCTCATAATATTCAATAATAATAATAAAGTAAGGTTTGTATGAATACGAAAATCTCTAGGCGATCACCACCCTTAAAGCTGTAAATATATGCTATAAATAGGTAGACGACCATGTAAAAAAAAATGCTTGATAACGCCCACGATCTTCCGCCATGGATAAACCGAAAATAAAACCACAGAACCACGCGTTGTTTGTTTTGATCCGGATGTGGGCGGGTATATATGCACTGGCGCGAGTCAGGCCGCCCACGACTAGGCCAGAGGCACTCGACTGTAACCGCCAAGTGGTATAAAATCCATTTCTGCAGTATGTGGCGATGGTTACAAAGGCCGGGTGGTGTCAAATCTGTCTATGGTATCTGACACCTAAAAGATCCATTGGGATTTATCGTAAAGAGTAGGGGATTTCCCCGATCCCGGGTTTCTGTCTAGGGGGCATATTATAATCGAGTTATGGCGCCCCCTTAACCCAAGTACAAGTACAAGTTTGTGGCGATGGTCATTTGACATGTTTATGTTAGACAACATAAACTGCGAACTGCGAAAATGTACACAAAATTCCCCAAGGAATATTAAGGTCCACCCATTTCCCATACCCTTAGCCGTAATACACATAGTATCTATAGGCATGACATATTTGTATGGTTTCCAGCACAAAACCCATACTTCTTCGAATAATTCAACAGCGTAGATATCCCCCAGAAACGTAGCCGCAGTATGGTTACATATGGTTACATATCCCTGCTCCCTGACCTCTCTCTCCGAAAGAGGGAAGCACTGTGGCATTATAACGTGGTGGCCAGGGCTACACGAGTAGTAACACCACGGTTATGGTGCACAGATGCTGGTGGACATTCGGTGACACTATAGTAACGAGGTACACCTCTTTATCATAGGGTCACCAAACTTTACATATAGTCTATATAATACGTTATCTTCTATGTGTCGTGCCACAGGTGGATGACACGTTGCGTTCTCTGACACTGACCCTGATCAGATACATCAGATATATCGAACACCACGCAGAATATGAAGAGATGTGGCAGACCTATGCCAGACAACGGAGAGCCAATCACCTTGGGGAATACCACTCGTTGCTAGGGACGCTATCGTCTCTCCTCTGTGCGTCAACGAGCAAACTGACCGCATACAACATCCGGCTCTCTCCAGGCCTTGTAAACACCGTCCAAACTATCGACACCGATAGTGATTTACCAATGACGATGGTGGACTTGAATGCTTACGTTATTTTGAACACTCTGGTAGAAGATTACCTGACTTATTACTTGGGATTTGTAACTGTAGTAATGTAATGTTTATAGGGAATTTCATGTGCATCGATGTCCATCTCTGTCTGCACTAATCACTTAGTCAAGAGTGGCATTGATGAATTAATACTCATACAATATTCATTTATGTCCGATAATTAACCGGTGCTAGTAGTTATGAGTAATTATTTATAAAATTGAAATGTGATACTTTTTGGTCTCGAACTTGCAGTTAATATGTATATTTTTAATGGATTTAGATGTCATATTATTGTTATCCATATGCGTTGATTGATTTGGAATTGTATTCTTGAAATATTGATTAACGCGTGTACAAAACATAGTGTACAGAATATACAAAACATTTCGTATTGATTTGGTTCAGTATTGTGGTATTTAGGTATCCGCTGTTTTTTGTCGCAGAACACAAATGATTGTAATGTCTGGTCGTTTCATAATGTACCATTTATACTTTGAGCTGGGTTGTGCAATGCCTTTGGAGTACAACTCTGTACATGGTGACTTTATTTTATATATATATATCCTTGAATAAACGTATCTTTGAAATGCAATTTTTGTGTTTAATTGTCGGGGGTAATTCAAAACTTGCACCAGAGTGAGTCTCTCTCGCAAATTAGATAGTAATCGAGCAACTTCCAAGCTATTTCTTGGTGTTTAAAAAGGATTTTTATATTTCAGGTATTTTAATTTCAATCATTAAAGTAGTTGTATGTATTTATTTTATAGTCATAGAATACTCCAAGATAGAACGTTGATATTGGTACATCAAATCGTATTTGACTAGATTAGTGATGAATTTGACCTGCAAAGGTTGACCTTCAAATTGTGTATGCCAACTCGCAAAAATATACACCATATCACATCACCAGGGTCTTACCAGCGGATTCATGGAGGGGGGGGGGGGTCAAAAGGGCACGGAAGAAGAGAAAAGAATTGCATTCCATGACGCTGTCCCCTGATCAGATACACTAATTAGGGCATTTCGGCACGAAATGTCCTTATGGTTTCGCCTTGACGAATCTTCGAGAAACTTTCACCAGTTATCACATGTAATACATCGATGAACCCTTTTGTTTTGGAGCCAGCTCCGAGGTCCGGTTAGTCAGTGAGGATGAATTTTGTGTCAAATGGTTTCCGGATGATAACTCAAAAAGTACTTGTGCTACCATTCTGAAACTTGACATATATGTTGATATGGTGTCGCAGAAGAACCCTATTATGGGGTCAATCCCTCAAACGACCTTTGACCCAGGGGCCAAAAACAATTTTGGTGAGTCATCCCTGAGGCTCATTGCATATCTCAGAAACGGTGCATTGTAGAGCGAAACGGACGTTATTTTCGGACTCGTGACACTAGACAAATTTTTTCTGCTGAGTCGGCGTTTTTCATTTTCGGCCATATCTCGGAAACGGTGCGTCGTAGAGCGAAACAGACATTATTTTCGGACTCGTGACACTAGGCAGACATGTCTTAGGTGTATCTTGGGTGAACTTGGCCCTGGACCAAATTTTGTGTTGTTGAGTCGGCGTTTTTCATTATCGGCCATATCTCGGGAACGGTGCGTCGTAGAGCGAAACGGAGGTTATTTTTGGACTCGTGACACTAGGCAAACATGTCTTAGGGGTATGTTTGGTGAACTAATGGCCCTGGGCCAAATTTTTTTTTGCTGAGTCAGCGTTTTTAATTTTCGGCCATATCTCGCAAACGGTGCGTCGTAGAGCAAACCGGAGGTTATTTTCGGACTCCTGACACTAGACAAACATGTCTTAGGGGTGTGTTGGGTGAACTTGGTCCTGGGCCAAATTTTTTTTCTGCTGAGTCAGCATTTTTCATTTTCGGCGATATCTTTCGGACGGTTATTTTCGGACTCCTGACACTAGACAAACATGTCTTAGGGGTGTGTTGTGTGAACTTGGTCCTGGGCAAAAAATGTTTTCTGCTGAGTCGGCATTTTTCATTTTCGGCGATATCTCAGAAACGGTGCGTCGTAGAGCGAAACGGACGTTATTTTCGGACTCGTGGCACTAGACAAACATGTCTTAGGGGTATGTTGGGTGAACTTGGTCCTGGGCCAATTTTTTTTTGCTGAGTTGGCGTTTTTCATTTTCGGCCATATCTCGGAAACGGCGCGTTGTAGAGTTTTTTTTGCTGAGTCAGCAATTTTTCATTTTCAGCTATATCTCGGAAACGGTGCGTTAGGGGTATGTTGGGTGAACTTGGTCCTCAGCCATTTTTGTTTGCTTTCTTGACATTTTTTCATTCTTGGCCATACCTCGGAAATGATGCGTCGTTGAATGAAACGGATGTTATTTTTGGACTCGTGGTACTAGACAAACATGTCATAGGGGTATGTTGGGTGAACTTGTCCCTGGGCCAAATTTTTTTTCTGCTGAGTCGGCACTTTCCATTTTCGGCCATACTAGTATCTCGTTTATTTTCATTTATATCTCAGAAACCGTCGTCTTAGAGTGAAAGCTAAGCTAGGGATGTATCTACGTAATCATTTTGGTTGCAGAGTTGTCAGTAATTAACAGTTCACCTGTGATTGTGTTGTGTATCGAAATGCTCCAAGGCCTCTAGGCCTTTACGTCTAGTTCCATCAGGTGTTCAGTAGAAACAACTACATTTCAAATCTGTCTGCCCCTGATGACGACAGTGTGTCATTGAATGACTTTATTGGTCGGGCTTCATTTCTATTGCAAAATGTTGCATATATTGCGTTTGCTATGACATCATCAAATTCTAGTTTCATTGGTGGTAAATTGTTTAATAAATTACTTACATTCATACCACTGAGCCGGTGTCACTGCTGGTGGACGTTGAATATGTCCTCGAGGATACTATAAACTCAGTAGCCTTTTGGCTTGTGATTAGGTACTTATGTACTTGTCATACATTATCCCATGGGGTTTGTTTCGGATTTTTGAATTTTATAGTCTCATGGGTTGCTGAGTATGTGTATACTGAATCCATCAGGTGTACAGTAGAAACAACTACATTTAACACACTGTCTGTCCCTGATGACGCCAGTGTGTCTGTGCATGAACTAATCGGGCTTTCTTTCTATTGCAAAATGTTGTATTTTACATTTTCTATTGGCATCATCAAAATATTTAGTTGTATTTGTGGCAGACACGGGAGAACCAATCATCTTGGGGAATACCACTCGTTGCTAGGGACGCTGTATCTCTCCTCTGTGCGTCAACAGCAAACTGGCCGCATACGGCCAGAGTGGAAATGAATTCTTACGTTATCTTGAACACTCTGGTGGAAGATTACCTGAGTTATTACTTGGGATTTGTAACTGTAGTAATGTAATGTTTATAGGGAAGTTCATGTGCACTGATGTCCTAAATCTGTCTGCACAAATCACTTGGTCAATACTATAGTGGCATTAATGCTCACACAATATCATTTTTTCCGATAATTAACCGGTAATAGTAGTAATGAATAACTATTTATAAAATTTAAATGTGATACCTCATTGGTCTCAAGCGTGCAATTAATACCTATATTTTTATGAATTTAGATGTCATTTTAATCTTATGTCCATATGTATTGATCGATTTGAAATTGTATTGTTGAAGTAATCATTAACGTGTGTACAAAACATTGTGTACAAGCTATGCAAATCATTTGAAACTGATTTGGTTCAGTATCTCGGTATATTAATTTAGTTAGGTATTCCGGCCTACGCTGTTTTTTATTTGTCGCAAAATACAAATGGTTGTGATGATTGTTCATATCATAATGTACCATTTACCAGTGGGTTGTGCAATGTCTTTGAAGTTATCGTAGAGAGTCAGTGTATCAGTAATGTCGTGTGCTATGGCCAACAAACATACTCAGGTTCGGTACAACTCTGTACATTATGATTTCGTAATATTATATCCTTGAAACAAAAACGTATGATATTTGAAATGCAACTATTGTGTTTTATTGTATTTTAAGTCGCTGATTATTGCCAAAGGTAATTTGCACCAGTGAGTCTCTGCAAATTAAATGGAAATCGGCTATTTTCAGGCTATTTCTTGTTGATTGAAAAGGATTATGCTTGAACTGAAAAATATTTCAGACACTTTAATTTCAGTCACTACATCAGTAGTATGTATTTATTTCATACTCATAGTATATTTTAAGATAGAGCGTTGATCTTGGCACATCAAATCATATTTGACTATATTAGTGAATTTGACCTACATAGGTTGACCTTCAAAATATGCACTAGTACGCAACGCTCAGAAATATACACAATCAAACATCAGCAGGGTCTCATCAGCGGATTTATAGAGGGGGTTCAAAAGGGCACAAAAGAAGAAGAACAGAGAGAGAAAGAGGTAAAAAATTCATGAACATTTGTTATATATGCCCTAAAATGCTTCCAGGAAAGTGTAAACTGCTTTTTTTTTCTCGAGAGAGGCGGGTGGGGGGGGGGGGGGGCTTGTGGCGCTGTAATGACAATGTTATGACCCAGATACCACCAGACCACCCTTTGCTCACATGCTCACCCACACTTAGTATTTTTCCACTATCCGACCCCTTCCCTCCATACAGAGTTCTGGATCTGCCTATGGGGTTTAGCGTGGAAATTGCTCGGATGTTGTAGAGACATGGTCCTTGTTTTAACAACAATACTCTTTAGTTGCTGAAAAAGATGTGGTCCTTAATTGTTATGAGTATATACACTAAGTGACTTTGTCCACAAAGATGATGTTTGCAAGTAAGTGAGATATGTATAATAAATTGTAAGATTCTGTATCCAACTTGGTTTACAATTGAGGTACTTTAGATACATATACTAATAGAAGTTCGTAAAATTTTGATCTGTGAAGGCCTAAATCTGTTATGTGAATAGAAAGTATGGTCTAGATACATGGACATGACATACTCGGATGCCACAATGCGCTCCCTAACCTTGATCAGATACACTAATTCCATCAGTAGAAACAACTACTTTTCACACACTGTCTGTCTCTGATGACGCCAGTGTGTCCGTGGGTAACCTAATCGGTTGGGCTTTGCTTCTATTGCAAAATGTTGTTTTTTACGTTCTATTGTCATCATCAAAATCTAGTTTCATTGGTGATAAATTGTTTAATAAATTCATACTTACATTCATACCACTCAGTAGCCTTTCGGCTTGTGATTAAATACTTATGTACTTGCCTAACATCTATTCCATGGGGTTTGTTTCGGATTTCTATATGATATAGTTTCACGGGCTGTTGGTTGTATACTAAACCCACCAGGTGTACCGTAGAAACAACTATATTCAACACACTGTCTATCCCTGATGACGCCAGTGTGTCAGCGGATAAGCTAATCAGTTGGGCTTTGTTTCTATTGCAAAATGTTGTATTTTACGGTTTCTATTGTCATCATCAAAATCTAATTATATTTCAGGTAACAGATTGATACTTAGACAGGTTAATATATCACCCGACCCACAACAAATTGCAACAAAAGGTTTTATGGTGTTTTTCACCCCTACTAGGTATACTGATTAACAGAAAAAAAGTCTACCACAATCTGACCCCCGGAAATGGGTTATATAGCGTCATTCCAAAGATGGCCGCCGCTGAGCTAAGGAAATCCTTAAACAGCTATAACTTCTTCAATAATTGTGGAAGACACATAATTTTGGGTTCTAGCCCAGGGTTTTGAAAGGTGAGGAATCCAATGGTGTCACTAAAATTTAACTCCAATAAGTGTTCAGCCTGAAATCCAAGACGGCGGCGATTAATGAGGCCATAAACCAATGAAATCGGCTGTTCGCATCAAGCCCTCAACTTCTTCAATAATTATGACAGAAATATAAATTTGGGCTCCAGCCCAGCATTTTGAAGGGTGCGGAATCCAATGGTGTCAATAAAATTCAATAATGATATGTAGTACGCTCGAAATCCAAGTTGGTGTTGGCTAACGAGGCCGTAAACCAATTAAGTCAAATGTTCCATCATGCTCTCAACTTCCTCAATATTTGTGATAGAAACATAATTTTGGGTTCTAGCCCAGCGTTTTGAAGGGTGAGGTGTCCAATGGTGTCAAAAAAAAACTGCAATTCTGATAAGTATTCAGCCTGAATTCAAAGATGGCATCGACTAACGAGGCCGCAAACCAATGAAATCAACTGTGTACATCAAGTCCTCCAATTCTTCAGTAATTGTGATAGAAACATAATTTTGGGTTCTAGCCCAGGGTTTTGAAGGATGATTCAACTCGGAATCCATTGTGTCAATAAAAATCAACTCCGATAAGTATCCACCCTGAAATCCAAGATGGCGGCGATGAACGAGGCAATAAATGAACAAAACCGACCGTCGCATCAAGCCCTCAAATTCTTCAATATTGTGATGGAAACATAATGTTGCACTGCCTCAGTTCAATCATTAATATGTCCTCTACTCAATTAATCAGTGAAGCCAAGGCCAAAACAGAAGCCCATTCTTTCTGCAGCTGCAACGGGGTGTGTTACAAATCATCGTCTGCTGTGCACCATCGTCTCCTGTGCATCGTCTCCTGCGCACCATCTTGAGGAGACGATGGCAGCATTTCGGCAGTCATGATAGGCACAGTTCGACTGTCTTCAACCTCCAGCCTGTCGAGAGGATCGACCTTACCCTTCATCACCATCCTAACGAAGGGAAACACACAGAAATTAAACCTTATTGCAAATCCCGTTAGGGAAGATGTTCAGGAGTAATGGAAGACTTTGCAATCTTTGTGATGTCAGTGTCTCTTTGGACTGGATGACGGTACAGCTTACTTCATTCATCTCACCATCCACTAAGGCAATCAGTTGTTGCTTTTTCATGCCGTTCCATCTAATTCGATGTGAAGCTGTTTTCTAACCCCCTTTACATGAAGCTGTTGAGAGTTTTCTTCTGTCGAAGGGCCTGCATCACCCTTCAAAATCACCCTGAATCACCCTTCAAAACCCTGTGCTAGAACCCAAAATTATGTTCCTGGCACAAATATTGAGGAAGTTGAGAACATTTGACTTCATTGGTTTACGGCCTCATAAGTGGCCGCCATCTTGGATTTCAGGCTGACTACTTATCAGATTTGAATTTTGTTGATACCATTGGACTCCTCATCCTTCAAAATGCTGGGATATAACCCAAAATTGTATTTCTGTCACAATTATTTAAGAAGTTGAAGCCTTGATGCGAACAGTCGATTGCATTGGTTTATGGCCTCATTTATCGCCGCCATCTTGGATTTCAGGCTGAATACTTATCGGAATTAAATTTTATTGACACCATTGGATTCCTCAACCTTCAAAACACTGGGCTGGAACACAAAATTGTGTTTCTATCACAATTATTGAAGAAGTTATAGCTGTTTAATGATTTCCGTAGTCCCTCGGCAGCCATCTTTGAAATGACGCCATTTTAACCCATTTTCGGGCTTCAGATTTTGGTAGACCTTTTTTTTTTTGTTAATCAGTATACCCAGTAGGGGTGAAAAACACCATAAAACCTTTTGTTGCAATTTGTTGTGGGTCAGGTGGTTGTTTGTCATAGATTGACCTGTCTAACTTACATTCAATGGTTTGTTATTGGAATCATCAAAATTTGGCTGTATTTGTGGTAATAGATTTAAACTTACATTCATACCACTGAGCAGGCGTGACTGCTGATGGAAGTTAAATATGTCCCCGAGGTCCTTGGGGGTAAACTCGGTAGCCTTTTGGCTTGTGAGTAGGTACTTGTCATAAATCTATTCCATGAGATTTGTTTCAGATATCTAGATTAGTTCATAGGCTGTTGGGCAGTTGTATACTAAATCCATCAGGTGTACAGCATAAACAACTACATTCAACACACTGTCTTTCCCTGATGACGTGTGTCTGTGTATGAAGTAATCGGGCTTTGTTTATATTGCAAATTTTGTATTTCACATTTTCTATTGGCATCATCAAAATTTTGTCGTATTAATGGCAATACTTACCTCCATATCACTGAGCAGGTGTCACTGCTAGTGGATGTTAAATATGTCCCCGAGGATAATCATGATAATATACATTCAGTAGCCGTTTGGCTTGTGATTAGTTACTTATATACTGGTCAAACATCTATTCCATGAGATTTGTTTCGGATTTCTAAAGTAGTTTAATAGCCTATTGAGCAGTTGTATACTAAATCCATCAGGTGTACACAATACAACTACATTTAACACACTGTCTGTCCCTGGTGTCACCAGTATGTGTGTGGATAACTTTTCGGTCGGGCCTTGCTTTTTTGCGAAATGTTGTATTTTACGATTGGCATCACCAAAATCCAGTTGTAACTGGTGGTAATAGATTGATACTTTTGGTCAGTTATATCGAGATGTGGCATACCTATGCCAAACACCGGAGAATCAACAATTTGGGGGAATACCACTCGTTGCTATGGACGCTGTATCTGTGCGTCAACGAGCAAACTGGCCGCAGACAAAATCCGGCTCTCTTCAGGCCTTGTAAACACCGTCCAAAATATCGACACCGATAGTGATTTATCAATGACGAGGTTGGACTTGAATACTACGTTATCTTGAACACTCTGGTGGAAGATTACCTAATCTTAAATAGGGAATTTCATAATATAAACGTTGATATCCATATTTGCATGTACACAAATCACTCGGTCAAGAGCGGCATTGGGAAGTTACTACTCACACAATATTCACATTTTATGATAATTAACCGGTGCTAGAAGTAATGAGTATAATTGAAATGTGATACTTCATTGGTCTCAAGCTTGCACTCACTTTGCATTTTTTTCATGAATGTATAGATGTCATGTGAATGTTTTCCATATGCGTTAATTGATTTAAAATTGTGTTGTTGAAATATTCGTTATTGATGTTAACGCGTGTACATGTAGTACATGTGTACAAAACATAGTGTACAGTATATCCAAATCATTACGTATTGATTTGGTTCCGTCTATTGGTATCTTAATGTTTTAGGTATCCGGTCTAGACGCTGTTTTTTTGACGCAGAACATAAATGATTGTGATGAATTTTCGTATCGTATTGCACCATATGTTACGTTGTGTTGTGCAATGGCCATGGGGCTGGTATAGAGATTCAGTGTAACCATGGTAACAGTCTTGTCATATACTGGTGCCAACAAATATACTCAGGTTCAGTACAACTCTTGAATAAACATATATTTAACATGCAACTTTTGTGTTTCTATCGTGGTTCAAGTCGCGGGTGATTGATGAAGGTTCGAAAATTTGCACCAGAGTGGGTCTCTCTGGCAATGGTAGTCGAACTATTTCCAACCTATTTGTTTTTGTTTGAAATTGATCTGAAACGTTGACCTTCTAAGAGGTTGAACTTCAAAGTTTGACCTTCAAAAGATGTATACAGAAAGCTCATCGAGCTACACAATTTAACACGGGATCTCAGTAGCTGATTCAGGGATGGGTCCAGGGGTTTCGAGAGAGAGAGAGAACTAGTTCACAAAGATATCATTATCATCAATCCCGTCATTTAAACTCCCAGTTTTAGAGAAAAATCCAGGAAATCTACGGAAACACAAATACCTATTCTGAATTATAATTAATCTGGTTTCAATCATGTCCAGTCAGTCATTGTATGCTATGTGTCACATAGTATCACATTTTCACATGTTGTCAACAAAACTTCATGATGCTTTTTGAGACAAGAAATTCATCATGTAAGAACAATTAACATAGCACCAAGGGTGCTGTAGCTTACCGGCAATCATGAGAAACGCAGAGTATTGATTTTCCAACATAAAAATTGTTACACTGATCTTGAACTCTAATTGTCAAAACATGTTCGTAAATTTGCTGGAAACACATTTTCTGCATGGACTATAATACGAAATCAAATTACACATCACAAAGATAGATAAAGAGAATTATACTTATACATTATTTTGAGAAAAACTGTCTGAATAGATTTTGACAAAATGGCCACCAAAGACAAAATTCATCGTTTTTTACCTTTCAAGGCCATTGAAGGTCAAATTCAAGGTCATCACTCAAACCGCAATATATGATTTCCCGTTTGAATGTGCCAATACTTAGGCTCTATTTTGAAGTCTTCTATGAGTTTACTCTACAAAGCTCCCTTTAGGAAGGAAAAATTGGGTGAAATTTTCTAAGTCCAAAAAATTTTTTCAATGGCCAAAAAAAAAAATTTGGTTTTTTTTGCTGGAAATGGCTCAAAACGAATAGTGAATTGATTTAGGACAAAAAAAATTTTTTTCACCGACCCGTCAAAAAATTAAAATGGCCGCCACACGCAGACCGGCGATTCAAGGGCAACGAAACTTATACATGTCATAAAGGTACATGAGAGGAATGTTTTGAAACAAAAATCTCAAAACTGATCAGACAGTTTTTGAGAAAATGGCCTCCAAAGTCCAAAATTGACAATTTTTCGTCAAAAATGGCCGCCAAATGGGCAAAAACGTTTCAATCAAAAAATTTTTTAAAAACGTCTTTAGATACTGGCCCAAGGTATGTTCTGACAAATTTATGACGAGATTCATCATGTCAAAAAAAAGTTACAGACCCGGACGGACGACGGACGGACGACGGACGAAATACCACGACAATAGCTTATAGGCCGGTAAGGTAAAAATAACCTTCTACTGAGGCCTAGCTAGGAAGATTAGACGGTTTTGATTTATGATATTATACCCAGGAAATGAGTATTTGTTGTATGTATTTACGTCATGATAATGATACTATTATGGGCATGCTTTCTCAGACTGACAACTATCTTGTTAGATCTGATTTTTATCACAGTCAATTTCAATACAAAGCCTCAGGTGATTTTTGGCCTTGAGTTTTTTTAAAGAAAATTATGTGTTTTTGACATGAAACTTATAAAATATCATTTTTCCGAAAAATTACGATTTGGGGTGAAATTTAACAAAATCGCGCCTGTCTGCGATGTACGTCTATCTTGTTACGTATCCCAGTCACGGTCAAAATACACTGTTTACGGATGAGTGTTGAGTGGAGTGGTATACAGAATGGAGGCAGAAATGAAGATTCAGCTGTCCTGCATAATGGCAAGCGGCATATTTCTCCGTGCCTTCATAAATCAGATTAATAATAACGTTATGGTCGGTAAATTGAGTCGTGACTTCGTTTGTATAAATACTTCTGCTATTTTCATGATTAGCATAAAAATCGTGTATAACCAATTGTCAAAGATACTAGAGATGAGACACGAAGTAATATAGAACGTGACATTGTTAGTTATATTACAATTTGATCTTTCAAAAATGATATTGGATATCTTCAGAACCATTCAATGCCCTGATTACTAAATCTCGTTTATAGCGTACGTAGAAACCAAACTTAGTGTAATGTATAATTTGTGTCCATGTAAATGTTCATGTGACGGCCTGTAATTGAGATTGAAATTATAATTTGTTGCAAATTGTGAGCCATAGTGCATCGATGACAAACTAGGACAGCATCTTATGTGTTGCTGAATTATAGTTTTTGACGATATCAATCCAAAAACAAGATATATGAAAATTCAGTAAAAAAAATCTTATTTTGATTGCAGTTATGAACTGACGTGACGAGATGATTACAGGTATTGCGAAAAGGCATAGCATTACCCATCCAACTTTTGGCATCCGTTGGGAAATATAATATTAAGATGCCATCTCTTATCTCATTCCGTCAGTGAAGTGATATAGGTAGCCAGTCTATAATTAGGAGACAGCTAATTTCGGTTCTCTCGAGATTGGTTAACGTTGAGCGAACAGGTCTAATTGATGACCAACGTTGCTGGTATAACTATCGTCCTAAACGTAATGAAATTCCCCTAAAGATTTCGTGGCGATTTGTCTTTCGCCTAACATGTATGCGTATATGTTGTTTTCTGTTTGGTGTTATGGATATCCATGCGTTGAAATATTATTGAGATAATGGGAAAGTACATGTATTATTGGAAACATATTTATTTTGTGTTTCATGAACAAAGTCAACACTTTCATGTTATCACTTTGACTACATTTTTGCCAACAAATCTTCAAACAGAAAAAAAAATATTCTCAAATTTCAGAAAATGTGATGAGCAACAAAAGTCTGTGTCAATGTATCGGGATATTTCTTGAATAAAGGTAACACAGATGTTATTTTTAAATAAATTCTTTTATATATTATGTTTTTTGCACAACTAAGCCCTAAGACGGTGGCAGTGGTACACAATACAAGACTTTCTGCTAGAACCACTCAGTCCACCACAGTATGATGCAATACAGTCGTACAGAGAGAGCCTGTAGCGTTTGGACATCGCCGCTCTTAGCTCGTTCCTATTGCGAGGCATTATTGGCATCACAAGAGGTTTTCGAGGCGATTGATAGGATCTCCTGGTACGTTGATGAGTCATGCCGCAGGACGCTACACAGTCCGACCAATCCCGAGCCCTGTAACAAGTGCGGCCGCAGCCTTCGCGTAGACACAACGTCAACAGCCATTGGTTGGTTTTCTTGTCCGTACAATGACTGGAACCCGAACAAAGCTGGTTCTCGCTAGATGGCGCTGTGTTCATGACCATGCTGGCGTTCAGCAAACAGTACATATCGTTCATGACGTCAGAGCCCGGGTTGTTGGGTGATCTTTGACCTTGGGACCCGGACATCCAGAGCTCCAGTGTTTCCTCTGGAGGAACTTCATCATCGTCGAAGACTTTCACTTCCTCCTTCTCTTGTGGGACCGGGCCACTGTGTATGTTTCGCTTCCCGTAAGATGAAACGGTCACTGGGATTGAAAAATAAGACAACAGACTGATTACTGTTACAGGTATCATGAATCTGAGTCAAAACTTTTCGTGACAGTATTGTATTAATCGCTTTGCAACGCGACGCATTTGTATCCCATCATGTTATGAGTGTTGTACCATATCACCTTTCTTTAATTTGATCCCGGTCTTACAAATTATACACCTTCAATGGTTGTGACATATAAAACACTCCACTATAATACCATGCGGGAATAAAGATCAAATAACAAAAGGCGAGCAACTAATTGAAATGGTCCGTTGTTGTTGTGTTGCCTGATGAAACATGTGTTGTCGTGGTCTAGAGGTGACATGCCCACTGTTTTCGTACTGGATCGGTTCCTGCATAATGGACTTTAAGCTCTGTAATTCCCCCCCAGGACCCAGGTGGTCTAGTGCAAAGTCGTGACATATTGTTCCAGAACGGGATAAATCATTTGCGAGTGGACATCACATTTTCTTATTTCTTTATGCGTTTATAGTTTCCTATTGTTGGATGTACCAATGCACGGGGCACTAATTTCTTACTTGCTTTCAAACTCCTACGATACTGTTTCTGTTGCATGCTATAATTCGTCATACAAGGGAATAAATAGCCTCCAAATAACAGTGTATGATTGTGTTATATAGTTCTTACATTGCTATTGAAATGATCACGTGTAGGCGGGTTTATATATTGAATTGTATGAATACGATTGGCATGGAACCCCTGAGGTGATATACCAAGAATATTTAATAATTCGTGAGCACGAAATGCTAATTCGAGCATGATTTGTTAAATCGAGAGCCTGAATTGTTCCAAGTCAACAATTTGAACTCACAGTTACCTGACATTTAAGAGAACAGCAAGGTCACAGTATGACATCGTGGTGACCTCAAACTGTCACCTTTTATCACACTGACGCTGACCTCACAGGTCTGACACCTCTGGAGCCGTGAAATCGAGATTCGTCTTTTCATGTAATATGGATGCAGATTCAGAAAAATATATAATGAAAAAATAATAATCACGGGAGTATCACATTTGTGATGTGATATCTGACATTACACTGTGTTATCACATCGATCGCAAGATATGTCGTATCGTATTGTAGTGTTGTGACGTGGTGGCTACATAGTAATGACACCACGGTTATAACGTGAACGTGCTGACAGGTTAATAAGACAATTCGATGACACTCCAGTATTGGGGTATACCTCTTTATCGTGGGGTCGCCGAACCCTACATTGGTGCCGTACAGTTGTGACATGGTGGCTACATAGTAGTGACACCACGGTTATTACGCTACAGTATGTTCTGGTATTTACGTATCCATAGATCAGCGAATGGTTTAAGATTGTGTATCGGGTACGATTCACCATATTTCACTGGTTTCATACCACGTGCAATTTTGGCTCATATCTCGGCCGTTTCATAACACACATGAAATTTGGAATATATATTCTGTATATATTTATGAAGCTGACGCGAATAAGAGATTGAAGATTTCATTGATAAATTAGTGTATAAATGGAGTTGAATGTTGCTTGAACAAATGTAACTTACGTTGTGTACACGAAGT
Source organism: Terebella lapidaria (assembly GCA_949152475.1). Classification (NCBI taxonomy): domain Eukaryota; kingdom Metazoa; phylum Annelida; class Polychaeta; order Terebellida; family Terebellidae; genus Terebella; species Terebella lapidaria. Next base: position 14,810,241 of record OX424558.1, read on the forward strand.
ATTACATGGTGTTATTTCTTAACTGCAGCGAGTGCACATATCCGTGATCAATAACCTACTCTTAATTTTTAAGTATCCCTTCGATAATCATGTCAAAATGATGTGCAAATGTGTATATCTATTGCGATCCCCTGAAAATGCTGGTCAGTGAAGCGCTAAGTACAGATCAGCGGATTATTCGTATGTCAAATACCGTCAATGCTCAGCTGTCGACAACGTTGTACTCAGGTGTGAGATGTTGCTGTGATTTTGGTTCCATACTACTCTTAGAAATTATTCGACTCGCTGCATTCTTGATAAAGTTTGCGGTTGAGTTTACAATGCCAACGGATATACACGTTATTAATGCGACTGACAATCAATTTCTTTTGCCCAGTGTATTTTCAATGTGGATGATATGTAGCATGCTATATTGATCATCAAACTCCCATCAAGTGTCGAGGTAAATCCCAAAACAGGCAGTAGGTTATTGTTCTATGATATGTAATTTAACCATAGTCAAGAAACTGTACCCTAAAACGCTGTCAGCTTTCTATGTAAGTTACATTTGATTGGCGGTGTATGACGTTCAGGATCTGTATGAATATCGACTGGGTCTTCAATCTGGCCATTGGACAAGCCTTGTAGTCATGGTTAGAACCTAAGCAAAAATTTTCAGCGTAATCCATCACCAAACTGCAGAGTTATAAGCCAAACAAAACAGACCGGAATTCTGCTGATAAGGCATGGATCCTGACTGATAAGCATCCTTAAAACGATAAATCTCATCCAGCATCATAGGATTCGTGATTCTAGGGGCTTTTTATGATTTAGGGGGCAGGTCGTCTGATTCTAGGGGCAAGGTTTCGTGATTTCGGGTAAAATCATGTCAACATAGGTGGGGTTTCCCTGAATATTGAGCAGAATTTATATAAATTCTGCAAGAATCACAACAATTATTATTCGATTAGATGGATCAATTGTTGCAAAGCGCAAATAAAAGGGGGTTACATGCCGGGTGTCTCCTATATTCGCGTATTAACCACTAATTCCTGTTAGATTGTCAAGACAACAATAAGTACTCAGGAATCATACAAGTCGAAGCATTGTTCATGTTGCGGAGGTGTTTTAGACGACAAAGCATCGCTCTACCCTTTCTTGATGGTACATTTGTATTACGGCTAGAAAATGGGTTGGTTTTATGTAAATTGAAATTTTCTGCAAAGTTATTATTCAAAGGGAAGAGATCCATAATTTTGTGGGCATATGTCGTATAGTCACAGAGCACAACTGGCATCGTAGGCATTTTATGATTCTGGGGACAGGTCCCGTGATTCTGAGGGCAAGGTTTCGTGATTCTGGGGGAAAATCATGTCAACATATTGTGTTTCAGCAAGGCATAGCCCTCTTTATATTTGCATTTTTAAAAATGCGCTGAGAGATCAGTCGGATATTAATTGTCTCCCCGCGGGGAGACTTCTTAAACGCTCTCTGAGAATCCCATGGGGGAGTACTCTTCGACCCTGGGGAAAAAGCCTGCTTTCGAAGAAAAAAATATTTTGAACGTGTGTTTTACAGAGTTGGACGTAAATAATTCAGTTAATTAATATAATCTGACAATTATTTTCGTCGAATGGAGCAAATGTTTCGTCACTATCGCCGACTTACGCGAATATTTGCGTGTCGATGAGATTTGAGAATACACAATGACTACGGTGTGCATTCAGTCAACTGGGTATCACTTTTGTCCCTACGGCCGAGCCATCGCTCACTTCTCATGTTTATACTTTATGTCAATGCCTAATTTCCCTTGATTTGGAGCAGGAAGATTGCCACATTCGTTTCATTCCATTTTCTGACTGCATCTTTACTTTATGGGCCTGGCAGCCCATAAAATGTACCTGTTCTTATTGCATATTGTGTAAATTGAATGATTTGTAAGCATACATTTGATGGCATGTCCTCATCTCATTTGTATATTTTCTCATATCATTGTATATAACCATTCTTGTTATCCCATTGTCGGTGAATAGCCATATGGCTAATGTTATTGTTGAACTTTTTGTATCGACGTTAAATAAAATTTTATCTTATCTTATCTTAACAATCATATCTATTTATTTTTCGCTCGCACAATGCGGAATGTGTGACAACCGTGGTATTGATCGTTGGCAATGTGTAAAAGTCGGAATGGGTTCCGAGTTCAACAGCACCCACTTCTAAATTGATATTCTGGTGCTTATAGCTATTCCGACGGTACTCAAATTTTGTAGACACTTCTCACATCGGCATATTGTCGTCTATTTATTAATACACTATGGACCAAGAACAACTTTAGGAATATATTGATTTTCGGGCCAAATTGAAAACCTTGCTACTTGAAAAAAAGACCTTGTCACCGGCGTATTCGACCTGCATGGACATCGTATATGCCCGTATATTACAACAGTGCTAGAAATGAGCGCGCTAATGACTTTTTTTTATCCGGGGAGATCTGGTGCATTCTTGTTGAGTAGTTGTCTTGCAAAGTTCACATTGGCATTCGAACGTCCTCGATTTCTTTTGTATTAGGCCTAACGCTTTGATACAATAGATTGTAATTTCAGACATTTGAAAGTTGAATATATTCTATTCCCCCCCCCCCCATACTTGCCCATGTTAGACACCATGTCAAAACTACGAAAACTACATGGATACGGCATACACCCCTAGGAGTGATATCAGAAATAGGTCACGTTATTTATCGGGATCGAACGAACGATAACATGCGGCGGAATGTATATGAAATATTACCTCCTTTACTCGGGTCTGTATCTGGTAAAAATCTCGGGAGCTGCCGCCCCTCAAAAATTCCCACCCGATATAGCCCCTCATCAGTGCGATATCTACTATATATCCACATATAAACTACCTCAAATGATAGCTTTACACGCTCAGCTAGTTTTGTTAATTTGCAAGAACGGACTACTATCGCGCCAGGGCGAATTGATTTTTACATTTAAAAGAAATTGAAATTGAGAGGTTGGCTCCGTTTTTCTTGCGGAATTGCCATGCATTACAACCTCATCCATATTTCCACGTACTCATGCACACATTATACAAAGTCATGAATTTACGCAAAGGTCATAAATCCCTAGTCTGAGATCCATATTATTGTCTATTCAACATAAAATGTCCCTTTTTGCAAGCGGCCACGTGTATAACACTCATGTTCTTGCCATGAACATACCATATTTCTAGACATTTTCTTTACTTTCCTTTTTCCCTTTTATTTATCTCATGATCTTTCACAACGTGGGTTATACTTTCCAGAATTGTTGTATAAAATGAAGAAAAAATATCACCAAATTTCTTGAGATGTTTTCATGAAATTAACCGATTGGAGTCTAAGACTTCACGGATATTTTTCTTACGGAAGCGTATAAGACCATGGCAATATAATTAGTGTCTCAGAATTCAAGATGATTATTTCATTCTAAGCTCGGAGTCTGGTTCAGGTTGAAATGCCACTCTGAAGCGTAAATACAAGGGACTGTGTCAAAGCCAAAAATTACTTCAATTTAGGAGAATATATCAACAAAAACAAATTCGTTTTATTTGATATATGAAATTTTCTGTGGTTTTATTGCTTCACTTTGAACGTATTTGATTTGGATGCTGATATTCCCATCTTCTGATACATATCTAGATTTTCCTCATCTTCAGAATCGTGCAATATAAACAAATTTCTAGTAAAGTTGGTTAAAACAAACTTGCTGGATATTTCTGTGCTGTATTTCGAAATAACAGTTATGATATTTGATCATTTATCTTCTTACCGATATGAGGAAGTAGCAATGTCAATATCATATAACAATTGCCATATCGAGACATAGTCCCGTCCAATGACGTCATAAGCACGTTCCGGAAGTCTGTTCCGCAGTGAATGTAGAGTTTGTTCCGAATGCCTGATGTTGAAGTGTAGTCCCGCACCGAGTTAGCGTCTTACCTGAAATGAAAGATCTTAGCGTTACTAGTCATTTATACACACAGGAAATGACGTCACATGGTCTCAGTATGAAGAACCAACTCCGCTACCTCAAGTTTGTGTTATACCGGTTGACGGAATTTTCGCCCAAAAAGACAACTGACCAAGCAATGTCCGCAATGTTTCAGAATGAAGAATGGTATCAAGTTGCGTGACTTCGAAATTCTATACAACAAGTGCTAGGTTTATTTGTGTTGGTTTCGCCTCTAGAGGATGTCTCAGCTGGCATCGGCAAAACTATCAAGAGACTGTGGCAATCTTCTAACAATTACTGGCTTTGATGAGCAGTTAAATAGTTGCAGAGCACTGTGTGGCTATCTTGGTGTCCACCCCCTCTCCATCCCGTGTCGGCTCCCACTTGCATGTACCAGCTTCACCCTCACCCCCTCCAACAATTGTCCCCTTCCCGACTTCGTGGAGTTGGATATCACTCACATATACAGCATTTCCAACGATTCAACTTTCGTTCGGGAAAATGTGATAGTTTGCCAATTGGCAATTGCTTCGAGTTTCAGGGAGTTTTGAAATTTAATTTATACACAGTGGCCATGTTTTTTTCCGACATCCACCCCCGCAATTTTCCCGCTGACCCCCTGTGTACGAGTACCCCCTCTGATTAGTGCCAGTTTGCTGTTTGTCTAATGTACGTACATTCTGATATAGAATATCATGCACGGACACTGTCACACATCAAAATGCATTTGCATGCTGGCCCCGGGATAGAATAACTTATCATAATCCGCTATCAGCTTTTATGCCGGGAGTGCTGCCGTGAAAAAGAATCGTTAAGACTTGTGCAAGTCCCTAAGAGATAATAAAGGTAAAAACTTGATTCCAGATCATAACTCGTGTAAGATGACGCCAATGATACGTGTTGGGAGAAGACTTGGTCGAGTACGTGAAATACGCCTGAACGATCTGAAGGATATCATCGGATATGACAAGAATGATCTGAACACAAAAAATTACACATGCAATCTTTGTACGAAACGTGCATGATTTTTTTTTGGGGTTATTATGAAAGCACGCACTAGGATGAAATACGGTGGCTTATTTCTGCCACAATTAGATTATTTTCGTTGAAAAAATTGGCAGAAATAAGCCACCGTTATAAAATAACCGATTATTAAGTTTGTAAATAGATGCAGGTCTATATCCACTCATATACGAACCTTATATCAAAACTCAAATTCAACATGGGCACAAATGAGAAGAATGCTAGGTTTGATCCGCAAACAGCTATAGATCGCCAATTCTATTAATCCAATTAAGACCATCAACATTTTCAGCCAGAAACATCCTGCTTAACAAATAGTCATACAGATTTTAGATATATACTTAGGGAAACGAATTTGGCCACATATAGTTACACACGGAAACAAAATTCTCGCGGAATTTTGCGGGCAATACCCATCCAACGCCAGACAGCAATTTCGGAGCTATAACTTATGGACATATCAAACTCCTATAATTTTTTTTTTTTTTATAGATCTAGCACCTATTATAATGATGTACCTGCAACATATCAACCCCCGTCCCCCCCCCCCCACCCCCACCCCACCACCTCAGAGATATTATCACTATTTCAAATGCAGGACATCATCCCAAGTAACAATCTCCTTACTCTGTCTTTTCAATAGATTCAAAAATGGAAAAATATTAATGTCTGTATTCGAGTGGCTATTGCTATGTCATGTATTCGTCTTATAACTTAATGCAGACATCATTTTATTTGTTAAAACACAATATCAGCAGAAACCCATAAGAGAGCTTATGAGTTTCTGATAGCACATGTAGTATCCTAACAGAACTGAATGACGCAATGGGGTTCGCACTCCGATTATTAATGAATTCATTTTGCATGGGTTTAAATTGCATTTGTACAAATATGAAACTCGGCTACTGAGTGTGATGATAATCTTACCCTGATATTGCAACAACAAAATAGCAGTATGAGTAGTAGTAGTGTCTACTACAGGACTTGGCTAAGATGCAGTCTGTACTTTATAAACGCATTTGTCGACGCCCATATTACTGCATTTCTATTGAATATTTATTCATTATTCATTTGATATTGAATATTTATTGAATATTTATGGCTGCTTAGAGATATCGCTGATGATCGTTGGTCTCATTTAGTCCAATTTGAATGATGGAACTATGCTGAAACATGTACATTTTAGTATCGCCTCGTAGATTATGCGTGACAACAGAACTCAGAACTCAACATAGAACTCTTCAAGTTATGTCTTTTCAATCCTCAAGTAATTATTTGGTTTTTTTGTCAAACATGTTATATAAACACCGGTGCCCGGGTAACATATGAGATGAGGACAAGGTCAATAATTGTATTATTTTTTTTCTTATTGTCTGCACTCAGAAACATACTAGTACAATGAATAGAATACAAGGTTGGAACCTAGACATGAATATGACATTAAAAACCAAAGCTTCGTCGACTGAAGGTAAAAACAACCTGCTCGTGACGGGCAATGGTAAATACTTCTGGAGTCACCTGAACAATTACAAACATTCAGGCTTGTATTTCAGTTCAGCATGAAATGAGAACTGAAATACACATACTAACACGATATACAGATGAATTATTCGTTCTTCCCCATCCAGTTTTTCACAATAACAACTTAAACCGTTCTTTTTTGTTTCATGTTTCTGAATAATTTTCACATTTTTTATTCAGCGCACACAGAGAATGCAAAACTTGCTCAATGTATATTTCTCGTTTTGCTGAACGCTGGGAAAAAACGATCTTCAGTTGAGGAAAGTTTTAAACAGTTGATATGTAAATGTATCGCTCCACTTAAACTAATCACAAATTCCAGCGAATAAACCTCATATAATTTTACTTCAAATCATATTCGTGAGAAGAACCGGAGTTTGTGTAATTATCAAGCTCCGTTAGATGATCGAGGTATCTTGTAACCATACTAAATTAATCCTGTGCACCAATCCACACACAACCATATACGGTAGGCCAACTTCTAATACAGCAACTGTAGCATTTTGTAATTCTCATTATTAAAGAATTCAAAAGTAGCACTCGATAGCATTAGGAGTTGGTTTACTTAATTACAATCCAATAATATCCCCTACTATTCCTTGTAGGGTGTCATAAATGCATCCTACTATAACGAATGATTGGAAACCCCCCACGCCAATTCTTGGAGCGTGATCAGAAGTAAGTGAAAACCTGCAATCAGTGCGGAGTATACAAGAAAGTTTATAACCGCGACATTGAGGATTCAATTATCGTGCCATCGGGTACAAATAACGGGGTTTTTTTACAAATCATAGTGGATTTTTGGTAGAATGACATCTGAGATATTGATTGGAATGTGCATTTTAAAAATTAAATATTTGAACCAGAGATATAGTGCATCAAGACGCTCGTCGAGGTTGATCAAGCGTCGGCAAACTTTAGGTCGGTCGTGGCAACACCCGAGGTGAAGGCACCGGTGTCCGGTGTTCACAGAGAAGTCGCAGTTGGGTCCTTCTTCCGAAATAAGCCGACGCTTGCTTTGCTTGCTTTCTCTCTCTCTCTCTCTCTCTCTCTCTCTCTCCATTTATTCCAGCTTTAAAGACGAGTTTGCTGTTAGAACATATGAGCGTGAGTGCCTGATGTAAGGATTAAACGTATGACTTTGGAACCCTCCGTATTGATAGGCATATATACATTGTAGATAACAAAAAAGAAGTCGAATAATGACCACCGCCACATATGCTTTCTCTTTATCATACTGATCGCTCGTGCATATTAGATTTAGTTCATCAATGAATATATCGGAACATATCGAATAACTACCATAATGGGTGATACCAGGAAATAAATAGGAAAAGTTATGGCATTTGACAGTTTCACGGGTTTCTTCTCGAATGTGGTTCACCCGTTCAGGTTCGATGTGAGCGAGGTATCAATACCATCAGAAAATTGTACATGTACATAACACGAAGATTCGATTTTTCACCAGTTATGATGTATGATGCGAAAATCTGCATATGACCCTTCATCAACGAGACAATAAAATACAATACAAAACCCTAGCCCCTTCAGATTTAGTTGAATTTTTATGCTGATGACCCTTACATTTTCTACCTGGGCGACAATAGGAGATATTGGTCGTACGCCCATTGGTCATATATCAATTGGTCAGGACTTTTTAATCCATCGGACCAATTCTGTTTTCGAGTTATGCGCGTGGACAGACAGACGGGGAGACAGACCCAAATGCAAAACCCTTTCCCTCTATTGGGGCGAGGGTAATAATTCGCTGAGTAAACGTTCACAAGAAGAGGTAAGTTGGGCAATATAGTTTTGTACGAACGACAGCTTGGTGCATACCGAATCTACAGTACACCGACACAAAACGTACGACGGTCTGTCACCGACGCCTTGAGCACGGACTATTTCGTGTATTAGGCCCACGGACTATCTATCCATCCGTTAGTAAACATGGTAATACATTGTTTGTAACAAGTTTAGAGACCTACTGATCCGCGAATGTGAATACTGATCCGTATGTCATAGTATCTCCTACGTATGACTTAGTATTTCATACGTATGTGTTAGTATCTCCTACGTATGACTTGTTATCTCATACGTATGTGTTAGTATCTCCTACGTATGACTTGTTATCTCATACGTATGTGTTAGTATCTCCTACGTATGACTTTTTATTTCATACGTATGAGATAAATAAAAAAATAACTTGCCTTTTTGGTGGCACGAACGGGGCGCCATAGCGAATAAATGCTGCATATGATATTTATATCTGTTACTTTCAGATAACACAGTCTGTTCTATTCCAACTTCAATAATAACATTCATAATCAGAGAACTGTGTACAAATCGTGACGGATTGTAAGATAATCTGAGATACTTACATTTAGCCACACTATTACACGCTATATACAATTAGAGGGCGAAATATTGTAATTCTAGTTACTCAATCTGTGTAAATTTGGAAGTTCGAAACTTCAAGCATTATCACATCTCCTGGTGTTATTTCACACTCAGGAAAAACATTCATACTGATAATTATTGTAGGAGTTTGTTGTTGTTTCATTTGTTCCATGAGACAATGAAACAATGGATGCTGAAATAGCGGAGTTTATATTCACTGTATTCTATACAATTAAACAAAATACCGTTCAATTTAATGATATCCTAACTGTCTCATTTAATTTTATCCACGGGGACCCATTCACGCATGTGCGTGCCCGGAATATTATATATACAATCATTACAAGATATAGAGATACAGGAAAGACGAAGAAGGAATTGAAGCACACATTTTTTAACACAAAAACGGTAAAGCTGACGAAACTCTGATTTGTAGTTCCAAACACTCATGAAAAATTTACGAATCAAGAATAAAACATGGTGTGGATGTACATGGGGCATGTATTCGCGTTATACGGTCATATTAGTTCGTAATATAATATAGGTTGTGATAAATAGGCTTATGTTTTGTATTAAAGTATATGCAAATACATGTACATGTCTAAGATATGTTGACCTCACGTCAACAAAACGTCTGAGAAACTGTACACTTCTGTGCCATATTGAAACCAAGATTGGAACAAAATAAGAACTGCTATATTTTCCATCTGTATGATGGATTTATTTCTCCACAAAACGGGGGCCGTTACGGGGCTCCATAATATTGTTCAGTATCATCTAAAGAAAACTGAATATTTGCGGTAAAACTCTTGGTTGTTTGTCAATATTGACTCTTTTTCCAAAACTCCGAAGTTTGTTCTGATCATCAGGATTTTTCAGTTTTTGTCTTTCAGGCTATCACACAGATAGCCTATGATCGGACAAACGTAGCTTTATCAAATGTTTCTTCCTTCTTAAAAGTTTTTGAAAGTTTTTCTTAACATTAAAAGTTCCCCTTTAGTACAAGATGAAATGCGAATTGAATTACGCAAATATCATTGCATGTAATAACCACTATGTATAGGCCTACCATGCAACAATCACTATTGTCAAATTGATAAACATCAGATTGATAATAGGGGTATCATGTATTTTTCACCTCATAGGTATGACAATATAGGAACAAATATAAGGTACAACAAAAGTATCCAATCAACAGTTTTGAAAAGAAAAAAAACACATTTATGAAGATGTCAAACTTTTACGCACCTTGTGACTTGAAAACTTGGCCGGTCGGTAACTAACTGGTTTGTACGACGTCCCAGGATCCTTTGATCACCTAGTGTGTGTCCTCGTGCTTCTAGAGACAGGTTAAAGGAGAGTATCAGCTATATATCCCCAGGTATGTATTGTGTTTGTACGTGTGGTGTGTGTTGTGTGCGCCCCCCCCCCCCTCCCTCCTCCTTTAATTACCGTTTCCCGCCGGCCCAGACAGTGATCCGCTTGGTCGCTGCTCCAATTGCATAGTAACATTTTTTCCCGCGCCACTCGAGAAGTTTAACGTGGGCACTTGAAAACTGACACGCTGCGTACGTTTGTGACGCCTAATACGTGAAACCAGGTACGTCCAGTGCTATTAAAATATTATTTTGAAATGTATCGGGTCTCTCAAAGCCATTGCCCACATAAATTTACAATATTACAACAAGTTTTCAACTGAATTTGTTCCCTTATTTGGCCGACAAATTAAAGTTCCCAAGTCTTTGCTGGTGTTGTTTTTTATGCCGTCTTCTCTTGTGACCGACTCACCGTCGACATACTAGTAATAACCAGTACGAACCAGTTTTAACCATATCGGAAACCATAACATTAATAAGAGGAATAGGTGTGGATTTTTTCCACGTTCTATTGGAGGAATTATTCTTCCTACTAGGTCTATCAAATTCTGATTGTTTGAATATATTGATCTTCCTACTATTTTATCAAATTGTGAGTGTTAGAACACGACATCCTCATGACTTTGTTATCTTCAGCTACATCGTTTACTAGTACACCCTCAAACTCCAATAGGAAATTCTAACTTGAATATTCTGTACTTGGTTGAAATCAGACTGCTGGTGGGTACGTGAAGGCTAAAGTTTTGAATTATATATAAGTTACCAATCTGCAATAAGAATCACATGGGCGTAGATAGGGAAGAGGGGGGGGGGGTTCGGTCGAAACTCCAGGCTGAAACCCTACTGATCCAACAGCAAAAGGGTCAGTAGGCCTATTATGCATAAAATATCCCGTTATATCCCCGTCGATGGTCGACCATAAGAGCGGATCTGGGGGCAGGGGGTGTCCAAGGGTTCTGGACCCCCCTTTTTTGGTTACCGGACCTATGATCCGATAACCTATTGGCATGGCGTTGCGTCCGGCGTCCGTCGTCGTCCGTCGTCCACATTTTTATCTTTTTTGTTTACGGGCGAATTTTTCGGAAATTTTGCACAAAAATGCTTAAAAATAATTCAAGAAGGAGGCTACTTTCTCAAAATCTGTTCAATAACTTTTATACATATGTACTCCTATGATGTGTATAAGTTTCGTTGCGCTTGAATCGCTCGAAGTGGGCCATTTTGGCCCAAACTCGGCCCAAAGGGGACTTTCCCATGTTAAATTCTCCTATGCTTTATAATGGGACACATTATGCCTAATATCTAACTTAATATTGAGATTATGAAATGGCTAATATCTTGCTCTCTTATTGACTTTATGGCTTGCGAACCAATTGTGGACATACAGAAAATGATATACACTGAATATTTTGATGACCTTGAATTTGACCTAATATTTCGCTATGGCTAATATTTCGCTTATTTTCGACTTTACAGCTTAGGATTCGACAGTGAACATATAGGGAACGATATATGCTGAATATTTTTGTGACCTTGAATTTGACCTTCAACCTCATTTTCCAGGTCAGAGAACAAAATGGCTAATATCTCGCTTATTATTGACTTTACAGCTTGGGAATCAACTGAGAACAGGGAATGATATATGCTGAATATTCTCATGACCTTGAACTTGTCATGAGAAACTCACTTATTGACTTCATAGTGTGAGAATCAATGAAGGACATATAGGAAATGTTATATGGTAAATATTCTGATGACCTTGAATTTGACCTTTGCCTTCATTTTCAAGGCCACAGGGCAAAATTGCTAATATCTATCTGATTATTGAATTTACAGCTTAACAATCAACTGTGGACATGATATATGCTTAATATTATATATGCTGAATATTCACTTGACCTTGAATTTAACCAGTGACCTGGCTAACATTTAAAATATTAAACATATATTGTCCGGTAACCTATCTTTGGCCCTTGGCCTAATTTTTTCCACTGGACCCCTCTCATTCAGCATGGTTGACCGTTCCCATGCAAGTTCTAATTTTGGCCGAGGGATTTGACTTAACTTGGTGCTACTTCTCGTGTATCTACTGATGATTAAAAAGGTAACTACTATCAGAAATACATGTATTTTTGATACTATAAATGTCAAAGGCAGATCCAGGGGGTGGGGACGGCAGGGGGCCTTGTCCATCCCACCGCTCCTCCACCCCTTCCCAAAAAAAATTCAATATCAAAATTTTAGGGATGTTGTGTCGGTACAGAAATGTCACAATAGTTGATTGGGATATGACGCACATGTATGGGGAATATATATCAGTTCTGATGTATTTTTGTCACTAAATGCTTTGGAATATAATCAATTTGTTACTGGTATTATTTGGTATTAATGGTAAAAATTATCAATTTGGATTTAATAATAAGTGCTTGATTAATAAAAGGTGATGTTAGTGAGTTTGTGTGAAATTTATACTCGGGAGAGGACGGAAAGCTACCACAGAACACGAAAAGGGCTCTGTCTTCTGGGGCCCTTCAGCGGGCCCCAGACCCCCGGCCGCGAGGTGTTTTGCCGGGCTCGCTTTGGTCACCTCCCCTAAATCATGGATCTTCCCCTGGATGCACTACTCTCTTCATTTAGTATGATATACATTCACACTACTTCAATTACCAAAGTTACTTGCAGTTATATTTTCGGTCACGTTCATTAATTCGCATTTGATAGGTCTCGCATGTTCAAGGAGCTCGTGGTTCGAATTTGAGTCATACTTTCTAATCCAGTAGTATTCAAAATAAAAATGAGGAAAAGGGGCATGAAATACATATTTTCGGATAGTATATATTCACAAAGAAAAAAGTCCATCTTAGAAAATTTGACACACAAAAATTTACTTTCTGACTTCACTAGGTTATGAACACTAGTATGTGACATGTATATTTTCGACGATCGGGATTTGCGCATCATGGGCGACTGATTTTTTTACAATAATAACTAATATTACTGTTATATTCTAGCAATGATCAAGTCGTGTGTGGGCTTTGGAACTTAATACAGGTTAAGTAAACTGGGACGGAGAGAGTTTAATATCAGCATTGTAAGTTAATATATATGGTGATATAAATGTTACCTGGTTTGTCGCATAAACGATTCAAATGTGATTAATGTTGGGCCCGTGGGGTATTCTCATAGTGCTGTTAGTTTGTTCCGTGATTAATTAAATTCCTGTCCATCCGGTCTCAGAAAAAATACTTAAGTTGAACATTGAGTATGATTGGTCTCCAAAAGCATCGTTGGCATTCATAATCATATTATATTTTGTATGTAATTATACCGAGAGATATCATACTTGGAAAGTTGGACACCAGGGAACGAAATTACCTCATGGATTATAATGCACAGTGTGCAAAACAGGTATTCCAGGTCATTGGCGGATGAGGAGCGTGGGGGTATGAGACATCCCCCCCCCCCTCCCCCGGGAGAGTTCGGGCAACTATTTGTGCAATAATTCGACCTTATTTATCTTCAGAACAATTTCGGACACCAGCAAGTTGTTCAGTAGGATCAGTTATGGATCAGTTTTTTCAAAACATTCCCGAACTATAAATAAATTTGCCATTTCGCCATGTTGAAGATATACACACCAGAAAAATGTACTTTTGAAAATATGCTATAGCATTTTACACGCTCAATAATCCGTGATATGTGAATATATTCATTTTGTGTGAATGTATTTAATGTTTAATTATTTAATGTAATTGTGTAAAAGTACTGCTCTCCATGTTCGTAAATTGATAACATTTCATGATGAGTAAACATATTTTCTTCTGTTTACTTTTCACCAGCATATGTGATCAATCTGCTTATTTATTTCATGGGAAGGGACAGAACGTTCATAATAGTGTCTTTTAACTTTTCAGGATGGCCAGTTTTGTCTTGGCTTTATTTTGGTTCTAAATATATGTATAATAGTATCATTTTCAGGATAAATTTACTAGGTGATACTTCGATCAATAATAAAATACAATTTCCCATGGACCATGGACGGGTCAACGCCAGCGTTGCAATTGGAAAGGGGTAAAACCACAGACATGTTTACGCTTGAAATATATTCAGTTGCTTCTGAAATAAATATTGAAAATATATTCTGGATAGCTAAAAATGTCATCTGCAACTAGAATATATTTCCAGCGTTGCGACCAAATGAGGAAATAGTGCTATTCTTGAATTTGACCAGAAAAGTGATGTAGAATCACTCCATTAAAAATTACGTACGATTCAAGCATTTTTTTTTTCAGTATGACCCACTTTTCCCACAGGGCGAGGCAAAGTGGGCCATATAGGTGTAGAAATTGGGCCGAGGGGCCTGTTTCAACACCATGAATAAATCGAATAGTCTTATAAAACAGCAATCAAAGTTAATAAATTCTAGTATAGAAGACAAATTACACATTTCAGTTTGGATATGACCTTGAGATTCACCATCCATGGTCATGTGAGGTCGAATTCAAGGTCATCAAAAGATTATTACTCTTATTCAAGACAAGATACAAACTCGTTTACGTTTAACTATTATATAAGTGGATCCTCTTCATATTACGCTTATTTTGTTATTTACTTTTCAATCATTATTAACTCGATTTATATTTACATGACATGTCATGACACTGTGAAGAAATATTGAACTTGTGTGTAACTAGATTCCATCACATGTGATATACAACCGGGGTAATTAATTATAGTTGTCGAAGCTGTATCTGATTGCCTTTACATAACTGTAACAGAACATGCATCGATGAGTACACGTTGAAACCAAACAGACCCATTACCTAGTGGCATACGATAGTAGGATTAGATTCACGTAATTGTCAACATCTAGTAGTAACTGGATATATCGTTCATGGCCGGTACAAATGAGTAAACATTCCAATAGACACGTGTGATAAATTATCACGTGACACGAGTGGGTTCGATCGTCACACGATCCGCAAGTCAATTACGCAATATTTGATATAAAAATAATGAAGCCTGACGCAAAAAAGGATCAGTTTTCAAAACAAAGTGCCATTTCGCTTGTTCATGAACATTATGCGATCGAACAGCAGAGTTCATCAAACAATTCAATATTTATTGTCATGATGACCCGAATATTGAAAAACTGCAAAAGTTGAAGTGATTTACTGAAAAAAATCACCGTCCAAACATTACCATGGTCTGGCCTGATATTATATAACAGATAATATATATGTCATGAACACGTAGGTTCATACTTTTGTAACACAATCTCGTTGTGGGAGGTTATTGTGTTTGCAGAAATTAGTTATATCATCGGATATCCCGCTTTGTGCAAGGCACACCGTGGCAACATGATCAAATTTAAACATTTGGCACAAATTGGAATTGACGCTCTTCACCCGGCGTCCAGGGGACAGAAAGGCTCCCGTTACAGCATCGTGTGATACAATGGATTATTCAAGTGTTTACGTGTTCCAGTGAACCCCATGGTAATCTACCGAAGGTTCTATACCACTGTCCTGCACTAATATCATTTCTGTCCTGAGACGAATTTAAAGTTATCAATGATAGCCACTGTATCCATCTGCCCACCTATCTTCCCATCTATCTGACATTTCAGCTTTATGGGGTCAGTATAGCTGCCTCTGAACCACGGAAACGATTCAAGGGCAACGACAAGGCACATAAGGGGAATATTTTGAAACAAAAATATCAAAAGTGATCATACAGTTTTTGAGAAAATGGCCACCGATATTTTGAAAAAAAAATTGAAAGAAACCTCTAGGCTGCAATATGGCCTGTGCAGACGTCAGTCTTGTAGATAAAGCATAAGTCATGTATGATGGATCTATTGGTGACCTTGAACTTGTCCTTAAGTCTCAATTTTGAGGTCCAACTGATCTGAAATATGTAAATGGGCATCTGCAGACAAAACGCATTTATCATGTTTATATATGATTTAGGTTTCTATTATGACCATATAAATTAGCCTGGATCTCTTGACGACCTTGAACTTTACATCAGATGACCTCGAGTGGTAAAACTCAAGGTCACTTCTAACCTGAAATACCGGAATTGGCCTGTGCAGACATTGATCTTGTAGATAAAGATTCAAAAGGAATATATTATGAGCGAACCGGGGTATATGAAGTTATGTATGATGGGCCTGTTGGTGACCTCAAACTTGGCCTCAAGTCTCAAGGCCACATATAACCTGAAATTTTTGTATTATACATCTTCTATGACCATACACTTTAACTAAAATAGCATTGAGTGCTCAAAGTCAAGGTTCAGTTCACCATAAATGACGAAAAACACAAATGGATAGATCTAGACATCACGAAAATGGAAAGCCGTCGATGTCCTGAAATTATCGTCTGATGTATCCGTTGCTATCCCGGCCCTGACGGCATTAGATGACATTGATTGTATCCAGTACGACCAAACATTGTCTGGTATACTGGACTGCCACGCTCCCTTAAAATCCAGAACAGTGATAGAGCGACCATTTGCCCCGTGGTACAATGACGACACTAGGTCACTCAAACAGGCTATGTGCAGAAGTGAAAGAGCCTGGAGGAAATCCAAGTCTGAGATCCACCTCCAGATCCTGCGAGATATAAGTGTGTCATATTCTAGTCATATCAAAGATGCCAAACGTATATCATCAACGCAAAATAGAGAACTGTTCTTCGACCCTTTTCCTGGCGCACTGTTTGCTTCATGTCTCACTGAACTTCTTCCTGTCTTGGCAAGAATAATCAACAGTCTGGAACTGTTCCTCGCTCTTTCATGTCTGCTATCATAACCCCAATCCTCAAGAAGCCCAACATGGATCGCAATGTGCTAACGAACTATAGACTCGTCTCAAATTTATCCTTGGCATCTAAGCTACTAGAACGGGTAGTGAACTCCCAACTCCATCAATATTTGGAATCAAATCAAATGTATGAGAACATGCAGTCTGCTTACCGTCCTAAACATAGTGTGGAGACAATGATGTACTCATTGCACACGATAACGGTATGGAGACCGCACTGATACTCCTTGATCTCAGCGCGGCCTTCCATACTATCGACCATCATATCCTCATCGACAGACTTCATTCAAGCTACGGCTTCTCTGGTACGGTCCTCTCATGGATGGAGTCATACTTGTCCAATCGACAACAGACTGTCAAAATCGGTGGATCGTTGTCAAGACCACGCCACCTTCGGTACGGATTTCCACAGGGTTCTGTGCTAGGACCCACTCTATTAACACTGTACACCGCCCCATTAGGCGATGTGATCAGGTCGCATGGTTTAGATTTCGTGCTCTATGCAGATGATACCCAACTTTTCATGTCCATTGGAAGTGACCCAACTGCTGATATAGCCCCGCGGGAAGCCTGTCTAGTGAATATAAAGTGCTGGATGCAGAACAACAAGCTTCAACTCAACGATGCCAAAACGGAGCTCATATTTCTGTCTTGAAAGCATAAGGCTTGCTCCATACCAGTCCCAGCGTCATGGTGGGTCAATCAGAAATATACTCGTCTGCTACAGTCAAAGACCTGGGCGTCCTGCCTGACAAAAATCTCCAGATGACTGAACATGTCAATTCCATTGTTCGGAATGCATCAATTGGACTACGGGAAATTGGTAAGCTACGTCTCTATCTAGATGATTCAGGCTTCAGCCACCGAGAAGCTCGTCCACGCTTTTGTGTCCTCGCATCTAGATTGCAACAATAGTCTCCTCTTCGGTCTCCTGTCTTACCTACTCCAACGTCTTCAACGAGTCCAGAATGCAGCGGCCAGGATTGTATCCAAAGCCCGATACCGAGATACCGCCTCTGTGGCCGAGTGGGTGGGACTGGTGGCTCTTGAAGCAACGAAACTCAAATAATATCATTGATGGGCACGTGTACATTAAACGAGATAATCTGGTAGCCATCCTGGGAGCTACAGGAACCTTGACTCTACGTATGTTCATTGGCGGGCCAGTGGGCAGACGCAACCCGTGAGAGCTGCCAGCCTCATTCACCATTCACTCACTCATTCAGAGCTGACAGGGCAAGTGAAAATGAAGTTCATTAATATTGTTTCACCCAAAATGGGTCCACTTGGATACAGATATAGAACTGGATGCCATCAGCTAAGACACCACATAATTAATATTGAACAATATTAAGAGACTTGTTTCAAGCTAAAAAAAAAAAAAAAAAAGCAATGGTGTCTATGTAGAACGTTATGATCTAATTTATTCTTCCATTCTAGTCAAGCTCATGGATAGTAATAATAATAATAATAATACTTTATTAAGCCGTATTGTGGAAATCACAACATAGGTACAAAATAATAAAGTATGAAACAACATAGAGATATAGTGACAAATAATAGAAATCCGCAACCTGACACAGTAGTATTTCACAGGCATTAACACACTAAAGTTCAGGTTTATATATATGTTCACGGGCCTACTGGTAATATATACATGTACAAACTATTCAAAATAGAGCAAACATTTCCTGATAAAAGGAGCAACTATCTTACAGCAGTCAATATCCGCGCATGATGCAATATAAATAAATTTATCCCTCATGGTCAAGAATTGAAATTGTGGAATGTTTGATTTAATTACTTCCTTACATTGATCTCTCAAGGTTTGTAAATATTCGTTTGTGCACTCCATGATAACATGGTATTCATCCCCTACCTTACCCGAGTTACAAACTCTACAGACCCTTTTGTTTCTTTCGATTCCATAGAATCTACCCCTCTCAATATCAAATGCATGAGCAGATAATCGTAGCTTAGTAAGAGATTTCCTGTATTCCACGTTAGGTATGGCGATTAGGTATCTTTCCAAAATATTATTTTTTTTTACAATTGACAATATTTCAAGTTTTCTGCTTTTTTCGAATAGACCAGATTGTATTTCATAGAAGATGTCCTTCATTTTGTTCATTAACTTTTTTGCTAGTTCACCTATTTGGTTCTTACCGAGAGGCATATTGACTTGCACTGACGACTGCGGTAATAAATTGCCACATTTATTTTCAATAAATGAACAGATTGATTTCTTACCTGAGAATTTGAAAATGTTGTGGAGGGCATATGCTTGACCAAGTATTTTTTTGGGCGACACTCCCTGCAATATTAGATAGTATCGATAGGTACGGGACATCAACGTTATGGCCAAGGGATATCTACCTAATTCCGCCCTGCATGCCATATGACTAACATTTCGTTTCATGCCGAGTATATTCTGACAAACCCGAGAATGAAATTTTTCCATTTTATTATTAATATTTGCCAATATTTGGGCAATAGTTCCATTATATATGTAGCAAGGCCACAACTCACTAACATATGATAATATGGGGAGGATTGTTGCGTCAAACATTTTCAGCAATATCTTTGGGTTTGCTCCCTCATATATATTTATTTTGGCATATTGTGCTGCATATGCATTCTTTGCTCTAGTTAAAAGATCGGCTACGGCTTCTTTAAAAGACATTGAGTTGTTTACAGTGATACCCAAGTACTTATAGTTTGTAACCACATCAATTATGTCGCTCCCGTAATAAAGGGTGCACGTCCTATGAGCATTAATACCGCCATTGAAAATGATAACTTTGGTCTTTTTTATATTAACTTCTAATTTCCATTTTCCAAAGTATTTGAAGCAAACATCCAAATTCTGTTGCATATCTTTCTCTGTCCTACTAAGGAGTAAGATATCATCCGCATACATTAATATGCGCAAAGGCCTGGAGCCCAGCATAATTGGCGCCGCACCCTTTCTGTCCAGAAATGCCGGTAGATCATTTAGGTATAAATTGAAAATTGTGGGGCTCAGGTTGCAACCTTGCCTTGTACCTATATGCGTTTCGAATGTATTTGATAAATAACCGTCCACCATAACTCTGTTCACAGATTTGGAGTAGAGATCTTTTATTATTGAAACGATTTTGGACTGATTCCCGTCTTGAGCAACTTATAGAATAGTCCTTCCCTCCATACAGAATCGAAAGCTTTTCGTAGGTCAATAAAACATCCATAAAGGGTTTGCTTTTTTGCCTTGTAGAAATCCACCAAGGTTTTGAGTACAAATAAATGGTCGGCTGTTCGTGATTTGGGGCGGAAACCTATTTGTTCTTCTCGGAGGATGTCATTAGTTTCTAGGAAAGTTAAGATCCTTTCATTTATTATCTTATTAAACAACTTAGATAAACAGCTAGAAAGCGTTATTCCCCTGTAATTATTTGGATCTTGCGTGTCTCCAGATTTATAAACAGGGACAATCAACCCCAACCCCCATCTCGTAGGGACTATTTCCTGTTGTAGGATGCTGTTAAATAGTTTAATATAGAGAGGCATTAACGCTGTGGCGCCATACTTGATCATCTCATTCGAGATTATGTCATCACCACTAGACTTTCCCAATTTTAGTTTAGATATTTGTTTCCAAACCTCTCCCTCACTTATTGGTTTATTAAATTCTGACGGACATTCGGAATTCAATAGTAAATCATCCATTAGTCTTTCTACACGTTCGTCAAATCTACTCTGTTTTTCGGCAACCTTAGTCCCCATATTTCTGAAATACATCTCCCGAAGCTATATCGATATTAGTTTTTGACCGTTGATCATTTTTTAAGTCGTTCACGAGTCGCCAAAATTCCTTTGGGTCTTTGTCTTCTATATCAGCAATTCTGTTTAGCAAATTTGTTTTATACACTCTCTTTTGCACCTTAACTTCCCTTTTGAATTGCTTTTTCATTGACAAGAATTTCGTGCGGAGGCTTTCCTTCAGTGGGTTCTTACGGAATTCGCGGGCCAGTTTTAACAGAATGTGTTTCATTGTCGCGAGCGAACTATTGTTCCACTTCGGTTGCGACTTTTTATTTGTGTGCCCCCGCTTCTTTTTTCGGAGGATATTATTGGCAGTGTCAGTTGCAAATTTTGTTATAGTTATTTCTAACATATCAATATCATCTTGCCCCGTCGGAGTACTGATCATTGTGGCATTTTGTGTAGAATGGAGCCTATTCTCAAGTGCTCTGGAATAGAGTTCACGGCCGTTGGTAGGCCAGATATAGCCTAGCGGGGCCTTATCCAATTTTGTGTTATTGTTATCTTTATCTGCTTGGGTACGTATACAGGTATTAATATTCATGTTCAGGGTAACCATAGCATGATCTGATAAATGATTCATCGGGTGAACAAAAAAGGTAGTTATGATTGATAGCAAACCACGACTAGCTATACCATAGTCGACAGTGGAAGTCCCTCCCGGTTGAACACACGTGACCATACCTTTCAAGTCCCCAAGAGTACGTCCATTCAGGATGCTCAACCCATGTATCTTACATAGGTCCACTAGTTTTTTCCCAAAACCATTCAGACATTGATCACAGTTGCGACGATTACGTATTGTTGGTGTACTCTCGATCTCAGGTAGGTTTTCTGGTAACCACCTATTTACACCTCCATCAATGGTGTCACTGAGGTTACCAGTTCTGGCATTGAAGTCTCCCACCATTAAGATATCACCCATTGTGCTATATTTTATTATTTCCTCTTCTAGTACAACAAACGGGTCTATCAGACCGTGCTGTTTTTTATATACCGTTGAACCTTCGGGGGGTATATAGCAAGCACATAGAAACAAATCTGACTCTAAACCAAAGTATATCCTGTTGAACTTCAGCCAAATACAGTAATCACTGTCAATACTAACGTACTTCACTCCTTTTCTAACTTCTGGCTTTAAAAGAACGGTAATACCACCAGAATTTCTATTTGCCCCTATAGTTCTTGGACGTATCTTCGAAAATGGAATAAACTCTGTAAAATACTTTGGCTCCAATTTTTTATCAAGCCATGTTCACGCTGGGAAAGGCGATCTCCAGAATCTGAGGTTGAACGCCGGAATTGGAGGTTGAACGCCTGAATCAGAGGAAATCACGAAAAGAAACAAAACATTGTGAGGGAAAAGCCCTCAAAAGGTACGTAAAATCGTCCGTGTCATCGATATAACAGTGTGCATCAGTTATGCGAATGATCATTGTCCCTCGGTAGCACAAAAACTCCTTAGTATATCACACAGTTATCTGACAAACCGCGGCACAGTTTTAGGTACTGAAACAGGATCTAGGCGACAACACGCATCGAATGAATAAACCAGTTTAATTCACTAAATAACCAAATATAGTACTTGAGATTGTGCAGAATGGTTGTTTAGATGCGAAAGACTTTATATCTGACCAGATTTCCTGAATGTTTGGCGAAATTGTTGAGTATTCAATGTGAAATGAAATAAGGCTGCAACTCCACGAGTATGAGGGCTCATAAAAACGGCAACACCGGAATTTACGGAACAGAGTGACGAGTGCTGCCAAGAACACATTGCTCACAGGGTTTGATGACGTCTCTGCTTTGGTGATTTGGGGTTCATGACATACGAAATATACAACCTTGTGGTCTTATTCTTCGCACATGCACCCAAATTCAAGATCCGTTAGAATAGTGTCAAAGAAATCTGCAAACATAACATACATGCAAGGACAAAACTGTATCTTACCTATCTACATGTACTCTTTCTATGCTTCACTTACTGCTACGTGTAGCGTTTGCCATTGTCTTCACATGTACGCAGACGAACAAGGCCAAAATAAATATTTATTTCGTTTGTGTCCCCTTGCGCGTCGTCTCAAACGTCGAGTGTCAGACTTTTTAAAATTCTTTTTTCAAAGAGTCGGCCTTATATCATTGATTAACGGCAGATCATCCGCACAGAACCGCATTGTGGAAAACTTGTTTTCTATATATAATTCCATGCGTGCGATATAGGCTCTCTCGTTTGGAAAAATATGTGTTTATATAGTTGTTATATTTGGAAGCTGCCAAAGTGTTTTTTAAAGATTTCTTTTATATTTATTTTTGATTATTGCAATTGTTTTGGGTTATTTCATATCACGTGTTCAACTTTTTATTTGATCCAATAATTAGATTTTTTAATATTTTGTATGTTTACAGTTTCAGATAAAATATATGTCTATGTC
Source organism: Terebella lapidaria (assembly GCA_949152475.1). Lineage (NCBI taxonomy): Eukaryota > Metazoa > Annelida > Polychaeta > Terebellida > Terebellidae > Terebella > Terebella lapidaria. The sequence continues at coordinate 14,833,603 of OX424558.1, forward strand.
TATGTTACAAACAAACTTTTTTTTCCGGTTTCATTCCCATAAGAATGAACTGATACACAAAGCAGGTACTTCGAAAAGGAAAGAAAACTAAGCTCCATACAACCAGTTACGAAGCATAACTGGGACGCAAACCGAAACATTTGCACGTACCTGTATTTTGTCAATCCCCAAGTCTGTCCTCATCCGAGTAAACCTGCATGGGGGGAAAGGGGGTATGCAGGTGTCAAGAAAAGTATACTAGTAGGCAGATACGATTTATTGATGAACATATTTGTCTCACACTCTATCAATACAACCAGCAAAATGATGATGACATAAGGTAATACTATTGGTGTCCATGATATATGCGTAGTAAATTCTGAATAAACACATGCGTTCAACCAAATAATACAACAGTTGGTCCCTAGATCTATCAAACTCTTGCGGAGGGCAAACCTCAAATCAACATTTTATCAACTGTTTTATACAAACTAGCACACACATTGCTCTTTCCTTGCCACCCAATTCTACCTCATTATTGGAAATCATGGAGTTGCCGTCCTCAATACACATGGAGTTGCAGCTGTCAAATCGAAATGTGCTCATAAATCGTGTTTTATCAGATAATGTGTACATACTGATGTCTCTGTTGTAGTAATAAGTTAACTGGTAACTATTTCTGTGCGTGAAACATGTGTATTTTTCCACATATCTCTTCGAAATGTCAAATTTGGCTGCAACTTCGCACTTCGTTCGCATACGGATATTGACCTGCTATTTTGTGTCCCAGTTTACTACCTGGTCTGTGCATTCTCACACCAATCTTGCTTATTCCTGAAAGCCATATATGTTCACATGCTGTATGGACACACTCTTTCATGCCAATAATCGTTATGAAATAATGTATTCACCCAAAATCATAGGAGCTTCTCACAATGTTTTGCTTTCTTTGCGCCATTTCCTCAGATTCGGGCGTTCAACCTCCAATTCCGGCGTTCAACCTCAGATTCTGGAGATCGCCTTTCCCAGCGTGATGTTTCGGTGAGTACTACACAATCATATTTATTGATACATTCACCAAAATCAGAATCAACCAGTTTATTTTGCAGTCCATGGACATTCCAAGCAGCGACACTTATTTGACCTTTCATGTGGTACATTTTATCACACATTTTAACGAGTGAAAATGTGGGGTGTATTTATACTTTATTACATACAATATGTCACAACGAAAGAGCGTCGTTACACTGATGTAGTAATAATACAACTGTAAATTAGGTAATCCAGGCTAATGAATATTGATCACATAAAATGTGCATATATATGTTATTTAGTCAGATTATACAGTGGTATGTCCAGCAATGTGCATCCACGATATCGGCACCTGGTGAGATGGCGGGGCTTGATGAAATGGCGGGACCTGGAGGTGAGCTGGCGGGTCCTGGTGAGCTGGTGGGACCTGGTGGCCTGGTGGTACCTGGTGGTACCTGGTGCTGAGCTATTTATAGAATAGTCCTACCCTCCATACAGAATCGAAAGCTTTTCGTAGGTCAATAATACATCCATAAAGGGTTTGCTTTTTTGCCTTGTAGAAATCCACCAAGGTTTTGAGTACAAATAAATGGTCGGCTGTTCGTGATTTGGGGCGGAAACCTATTTGTTCTTCTCGGAGGATGTCATTAGTTTCTAGGAAAGTTAAGATCCTTTCATTTATTATCTTATTAAACAACTTAGATAAACAGCTAGAAAGTGTTATTCCCCTGTAATTATTTGGATCTTGCGTGTCTCCAGATTTATAAACAGGGACAATCAACCCCAACCCCCATCTCGTAGGGACTATTTCCTGTTGTAGGATGCTGTTAAATAGTTTAATATAGAGAGGCATTAACGCTGTGGCGCCATACTTGATCATCTCATTCGAGATTATGTCATCACCGCTAGACTTTCCCAATTTTAGTTTAGATATTTGTTTCCAAACCTCTCCCTCACTTATTGGTTTATTAAATTCTGACGGACATTCGGAATTCAATAGTAAATCATCCATTAGTCTTTCTACACGTTCGTCAAATCTACTCTGTTTTTCGGCAACCTTAGTCCCCATATTTCTGAAATACATCTCCCACGAAGCTATATCGATATTAGTTTTTGACCGTTGATCATTTTTTAAGTCGTTCACGAGTCGCCAAAATTCCTTTGGGTCTTTGTCTTCTATATCAGCAATTCTGTTTAGCAAATTTGTTTTATACACTCTCTTTTGCACCTTAACTTCCCTTTTGAATTGCTTTTTCATTGACAAGAATTTCGTGCGGAGGCTTTCCTTCAGTGGGTTCTTACGGAATTCGCGGGCCAGTTTTAACAGAATGTGTTTCATTGTCGCGAGCGAACTATTGTTCCACTTCGGTTGCGACTTTTTATTTGTGTGCCCCCGCTTCTTTTTTCGGAGGATATTATTGGCAGTGTCAGTTGCAAATTTTGTTATAGTTATTTCTAACATATCAATATCATCTTGCCCCGTCGGAGTACTGATCATTGTGGCATTTTGTGTAGAATGGAGCCTATTCTCAAGTGCTCTGGAATAGAGTTCACGGCCGTTGGTAGGCCAGATATAGCCTAGCGGGGCCTTATCCAATTTTGTGTTATTGTTATCTTTATCTGCTTGGGTACGTATACAGGTATTAATATTCATGTTCAGGGTAACCATAGCATGATCTGATAAATGATTCATCGGGTGAACAAAAAAGGTAGTTATGATTGATAGCAAACCACGACTAGCTATACCATAGTCGACAGTGGAAGTCCCTCCCGGTTGAACACACGTGACCATACCTTTCAAGTCCCCAAGAGTACGTCCATTCAGGATGCTCAACCCATGTATCTTACATAGGTCCACTAGTTTTTTCCCAAAACCATTCAGACATTGATCACAGTTGCGACGATTACGTATTGTTGGTGTACTCTCGATCTCAGGTAGGTTTTCTGGTAACCACCTATTTACACCTCCATCAATGGTGTCACTGAGGTTACCAGTTCTGGCATTGAAGTCTCCCACCATTAAGATATCACCCATTGTGCTATATTTTATTATTTCCTCTTCTAGTACAACAAACGGGTCTATCAGACCGTGCTGTTTTTTATATACCGTTGAACCTTCGGGGGGTATATAGCAAGCACATAGAAACAAATCTGACTCTAAACCAAAGTATATCCTGTTGAACTTCAGCCAAATACAGTAATCACTGTCAATACTAACGTACTTCACTCCTTTTCTAACTTCTGGCTTTAAAAGAACGGTAATACCACCAGAATTTCTATTTGCCCCTAGAGTTCTTGGACGTATCTTCGAAAATGGAATAAACTCTGTAAAATACTTTGGCTCCAATTTTTTATCAAGCCATGTTCACGCTGGGAAAGGCGATCTCCAGAATCTGAGGTTGAACGCCGGAATTGGAGGTTGAACGCCTGAATCAGAGGAAATCACGAAAAGAAACAAAACATTGTGAGGGAAAAGCCCTCAAAAGGTACGTAAAATCGTCCGTGTCATCGATATAACAGTGTGCATCAGTTATGCGAATGATCATTGTCCCTCGGTAGCACAAAAACTCCTTAGTATATCACACAGTTATCTGACAAACCGCGGCACAGTTTTAGGTACTGAAACAGGATCTAGGCGACAACACGCATCGAATGAATAAACCAGTTTAATTCACTAAATAACCAAATATAGTACTTGAGATTGTGCAGAATGGTTGTTTAGATGCGAAAGACTTTATATCTGACCAGATTTCCTGAATGTTTGGCGAAATTGTTGAGTATTCAATGTGAAATGAAATAAGGCTGCAACTCCACGAGTATGAGGGCTCATAAAAACGGCAACACCGGAATTTACGGAACAGAGTGACGAGTGCTGCCAAGAACACATTGTTCACAGGGTTTGATGACGTCTCTGCTTTGGTGATTTGGGGTTCATGACATACGAAATATACAACCTTGTGGTCTCATTCTTCGCACATGCACCCAAATTCAAGATCCGTTAGAATAGTGTCAAAGAAATCTGCAAACATAACATACATGCAAGGACAAAACTGTATCTTACCTATCTACATGTACTCTTTCTATGCTTCACTTACTGCTACGTGTAGCGTTTGCCATTGTCTTCACATGTACGCAGACGAACAAGGCCAAAATAAATATTTATTTCGTTTGTGTCCCCTTGCGCGTCGTCTCAAACGTCGAGTGTCAGACTTTTTAAAATTCTTTTTTCAAAGAGTCGGCCTTATATCATTGATTAACGGCAGATCATCCGCACAGAACCGCATTGTGGAAAACTTGTTTTCTATATATAATTCCATGCGTGCGATATAGGCTCTCTCGTTTGGAAAAATATGTGTTTATATAGTTGTTATATTTGGAAGCTGCCAAAGTGTTTTGTGAAGATTTCTTTTATATTTATTTTTGATTATTGCAATTGTTTTGGGTTATTTCATATCACGTGTTCAACTTTTTATTTGATCCAATAATTAGATTTTTTAATATTATGTATGTTTACAGTTTCAGATAAAATATATGTCTATGTCTATGTTACAAACAAACTTTTTTTTCCGGTTTCATTCTTATGGGAATGAAACCGGAAAACTGATACACAAAGCAGGTACTTCGAAAAGGAAAGAAAACTAAGCTCCATACAACCAGTTACGAAGCATAACTGGGACGCAAACCGAAACATTTGCACGTACCTGTATTTTGTCAATCCCCAAGTCTGTCCTCATCCGAGTAAACCTGCATGGGGGGAAAGGGGGTATGCAGGTGTCAAGAAAAGTATACTAGTAGGCAGATACGATTTATTGATGAACATATTTGTCTCACACTCTATCAATACAACCAGCAAAATGATGATGACATAAGGTAATACTATTGGTGTCCATGATATATGCGTAGTAAATTCTGAATCAACACATGCGTTCAACCAAATAATACAACAGTTGGTCCCTAGATCTATCAAACTCTTGCGGAGGGCAAACCTCAAATCAACATTTTATCAACTGTTTTATACAAACTAGCACACACATTGCTCTTTCCTTGCCACCCAATTCTACCTCATTATTGGAAATCATGGAGTTGCCGTCCTCAATACACATGGAGTTGCAGCTGTCAAATCGAAATGTGCTCATAAATCGTGTTTTATCAGATAATGTGTACATACTGATGTCTCTGTTGTAGTAATAAGTTAACTGGTAACTATTTCTGTGCGTGAAACATGTGTATTTTTCCACATATCTCTTCGAAATGTCAAATTTGGCTGCAACTTCGCACTTCGTTCGCATACGGATATTGACCTGCTATTTTATGTCCCAGTTTACTACCTGGTCTGTGCATTCTCACACCAATCTTGCTTATTCCTGAAAGCCATATATGTTCACATGCTGTATGGACACACTCTTTCATGCCAATAATCGTTATGAAATAATGTATTCACCCAAAATCATAGGAGCTTCTCACAATGTTTTGCTTTCTTTGCGCCATTTCCTCAGATTCGGGCGTTCAACCTCCAATTCCGGCGTTCAACCTCAGATTCTGGAGATCGCCTTTCCCAGCGTGATGTTTCGGTGAGTACTACACAATCATATTTATTGATACATTCACCAAAATCAGAATCAACCAGTTTATTTTGCAGTCCATGGACATTCCAAGCAGCGACACTTATTTGACCTTTCATGTGGTACATTTTATCACACATTTTAACGAGTGAAAATGTGGGGTGTATTTATACTTTATTACATACAATATGTCACAACGAAAGAGCGTCGTTACACTGATGTAGTAATAATACAACTGTAAATTAGGTAATCCAGGCTAATGAATATTGATCACATAAAATGTGCATATATATGTTATTTAGTCAGATTATACAGTGGTATGTCCAGCAATGTGCATCCACGATATCGGCACCTGGTGAGATGGCGGGGCTTGATGAAATGGCGGGTCCTGGTGAGCTGGTGGGACCTGGTGTTGAGCTGGGGGGTCCTGGTGGGACCTGGTGAGCTGACAGGACCTGCTGCACCGTTGGTACCTGGTGAGCTGGCGGGTGATGTGACTGTAGTGGTGGGTAGTCAAGTAGAGTTTGTTGGCCGGGTCTATGCAACTGGTCAGATGTTACCGTGCCATCACAAGGGGGAGCCAGATTATGTCCCCAGATCTCGGATGGACCATTCGTCCACTGATGTTGTGACCCGGCAGCATGATCCTGACTGTGGGTGGGTATGACTGGAAAGTAGCTGTTTGATACTAGTTGCGGATCTTCAACGTCCGCTACTTGCATCGTACTGGGAACTGACCCTTTCCACCCAGTTGCTTTCCCTGTGTAGTTTTCTTGGCACATCTGTGTCCTGTAGCGGGTGGGGACATTTCTGCGAGGTGGGTATCGTTGGTTTTGCATATCATATTTTTTGTCACGCCCATGCAGAACGTCAATAATGATGGTTGCCAACAGTGACACTCCCTTTCTTGTCAGATGTATCTGGTCTGGTCTGTACAGGTGTCGATTCCCAACAAAACGATCAAATGCAGGGATTAGTGTCGTTCCATGCAGTCCCCCTAGGAATTGATTGAACTGTTGGATTCGCTCCATGTGGATCTTAGCCCGTGGAAATAATTCAACTATGTACAACTTGGCTTCTGGTTGTACTTGTCGGGCAATATTTATTAGGTCAGTATAATTATCCTTGATTGATTGCAGCTGCCAAGAGGCGTCCATTTCTTCCAGATCATTGGAACCGACCATCAGGACGACTTTCTCGTATCTTCCTGTTTGACGTGTTTCCCCCAGGATCTGCTTCGCTAGTTTAATGCTTGTAGCTCGCCGCTTGTCAGCCAACCTGCTGTCTACTTTTGCCAGTGACTGAGGTCGCAGCTGTTGTCCGATGGAACTGTTAATTAGTAGCAGTGACTTTCTTGGTAGATGCACTGGTCCTTTATACGTTTCAATATGACGGTTTTCTCCTTTGTTTGATTTGGACTTTCTTGGTTGAACCCTGGTCCAAACTTCATCTTCATCCATGGGTGTGAATGCTGGAGGCCTCACTGGTGGGTGAATTCCCGAAACAGCTTCGAAAGCACATTCTTTCATCAGCTGGTGCCTGATGGGTCCGATGTGTTTTCCATCATACCACCGTGACACGAGGAGTGCTGTGTTGTCCACATCAAGATCTTGCAATAGACGACATAGTCTCTCCCCTGCGCCATGCTCGCCGTCATCGTCAAAACCACACTCAGAGCTTATACGATAGGCAACAATGTTGTGCTTTGCTGTTTTGTACTCGGCCTGTTTCCGGGTATCACTGACGACCTCTGTTAATGCTTGGAGGTCACTGATTTGATATGCACTTGCTTTGAAATTGCACTTGCTAAAAGATAGTGAAACACGCTTTTGGGCCGTAGTTTTATTTTGTTTTGAAGCATCGAATCAACTCGAAATTTTGTGTGTCTCAATTGGGTATCAGATCTTTTTTGCAATTTTTTTGCAAAATTTCACAATTATGTCTAAAAAAATTAGGCCAAGGGCCAAAGATAGGTTACCGGACAATGTTTAATATTTTAGATGTTAGCCAGGTCACTGGTTAAATTCAAGGTCAAGAGAATATTCAGCATATATAATATCAATATCAAGCATATATATCATGTCCACAGTTGATTGCTAAGCTGTAAATTCAATAATCAGAGAGATATTAGCAATTTTGTGCTGTGGCCTTGAAAATGAAAGCAAAGGTCAAATTCAAGGTCATCAAAATATTCAGTGTACATTGTATATCATTTTCTATATGTCCACAACTGATTCCCAAGCCATGCGGACAATAGAGGAGCAATATATCAGCCAGTTTGTCCTTGGACCTTGAAAATGAGGTCAGAGGTCAAATTCAAGTTCACGAGAATATTCAGCATACAGTAGAACTCCAGTAATGTGGTCACCCATCGGACCAGGGATTTTGGCCACATTATAGGAGTGGCCACATTATAGGACTCCAGCCATATTTTGCGCCGGCCACATTGTTTATCTGATGTTAACTCGAGCGAAACTCAACATATATTATACAATTTGTACATGTGTATGAGTTAGATAAAACATGTACATGTAGTTTATATGTGAATAGCATTTTATTGAACCAAGTTATATCATAAATGTAATATTTGAAACACAAATACTAAAATGTCAATACATGTACAGTTTACTAACAGAATATTTAGAACAACTGAATGTCACTTTTTGAAGAAAGATGTGATTGTTGTTTGGCGGCGTTTAGAACATGATGCGAGTACGAGGTCTTGTGCCTCTGATTCTGTGTTGACGGCAGAACTGTAGAGGTTGTCATGGCCATGAATAGCTGCGAACATCTTGAGTTGAGTGGCCCACTTGTGAGCTTCGGACACGTCTTTAATCAAACACTCAGGCTCTGGAGATGGCTCGTCATCAGAGTCCGACTGTTCACCCTGGGATTCGTCACGGCCTGGCAAGAAGTCATTAAACAAAGTTGCTTCCCAGTCGTTATCTAATGACTCCATAGCTGGTGCTTCACTGTCCATATCCAGAAACTCAGCTGCCGTCAATGGCTGGCTGATCTTGAGTTGTTGTGCTGCGTCTGCAATCAGCTCACTGAGGGGGATGTCATCCTCGGGGTCGTCATCGATGGACTCGTGAGTGAAGCCAGCCTGGGCGAAACAAGCTTTCTATCAGATTTCTATCAGATTCCTATAATGTGACCACTCCTATAATGTGGCCAAATTCATTGGTCCGTAGGGTGACCACATTACTGGAGTTCTACTGTATATCATTTGCTATATGTCCACAATTGATTCCTAAGCTGTGAAATCGATAATAAGATATTAGCCATTTTGTCCTGTGACCTTGAAAATGAGGTCAAAGGTCAAATTCAAGGTCATGACAATAGTTTGCACATATCATTTCCTATATGTTTATAACTGATTCCTAAGCTGTAAAGTCGATAACAAGCGAGATATTAGCCATATTGTCCTATGACCTTGAAAAATGGGGTCAAAGGTCAAATTTAAGGTCATCAGAATATTCAGTATATATCATTTCCTATATGTCCACAATTGATTCCTAAGCTGTAGAGTCGATAATAAGTGAGATATTAGGCATAATGTGTCCCATTATAAAGCATAGGATAATTTAACATGGGAAAGTCCCATTTGGGCAGAGTTTGGGCCAAAATGGCCCACTTCGAGCGAATCGAGCGCAACGTAATATATAGACATCCTAGGAGTACATATGAGGAGTGTTATGTATCAAAAAGAAAAAAAGTTACTGAACAGATTTTGAGAAAATGGCCGCCAAAGTCCAAAATCAGGCATTTTTCGTCGAAAACGGCCGCCATTTTGAAAAAAATGTGAAAATAAAAGACTAAAAAATAACTCCTTCTTGAATTATTTTCAAGTATTTTTGTGCAAAATTTCAAAAAAATTCGCAAGTAAACAAAAAAGATAAAAAATGTGGACGACGACGACGCCGACGGACGACGGACGACGGACGCAACGCCATGCCAATAGATTATCGGACCATAGGTCGGGTAACCTAAAAAATGAAATTCAGTCTAAAAAGGGATCAAATAAATTCCAACATAATCAGGGCCTACCAGCGCGTAGTTTGGGTAAAAACAAACGCACGGAGGGTAGGCATGGGCGGCGGTTTGCACCTGGGCGTGAAAGTTTGCATACAGGTGTAGTTGCTTTAACCCAAGTACACTGAAGTGTGAAAGGTTGAGACCCAGGGGTAAACCATAAACCATTGCACTCGGCCTGGTGTTAAGATTTACTCCATGTGGAAAGGTTCACAATTGAGTGTGAAGGTTTGCTTCTGGGTGAGAAGGTTTGTAAGTATAATGATTTGCACCCACGTTTAAAAGTTCCAACCCAGCTGTGAAGGTTTTGCACCTCAGTACAAAACTCAACAACCATCATTTCCAAATGCGCTTTGGCAATGGGCGCGCTCGATTTCTGTGCACGAACTACCACCAACTGCCACCAGAACAGGTTACGAAACAACCGTGCACTCGATTTCGCAGAACTACACAAACGGTGTTACACTTTTCACTCCGTCTTGAAGTTTAAGGTGCGGTACGAGCACATTAGTGAGCTATAGTATATTTGAGTTGGTGCTAGGGGCCTCTCTAGCCAATGAGGGGGGTTAGATCACCATGGTGAAAGTCAAATACCGCACCTTACGGAGTGAACAGAACTGTTCCAGGTGGCAGCACTGAAACTATGGCAGAAGCAGCAACAGTACCAACAACCTCATCCTAGATTTGCTGCTTGGTTCTCACTCGCTCGTTTTTAGTCAACTTGGAACTGTTTCTGGTCTCCCAACACTTGTTCTGGTGTGGGGAAATCGAGCGCGCCCAATGTTGATGTCTATCCAGAACGCTATGATAGAGTGTATGTTGCATTATGACACTGGAAATCAACATCATAACGTTTACAATTTTAAGATGATCAATGAGGACTTTATAAACGAACGTCTACAACAGTAGCTACCCAGTTGTAATAATCACATAAGTTTTGTCATCCACAAATAATAAGACGTATCTGTTGACAACACTTCATCTTAAATGTTATGAAAATTTTTGATGTTAATCAATGTATTTTATGCAAACCAGGGAATGATCTTTGAACGCTTCCAAAAACAGCTCGAGGATGGTTCAATAACGTCTCTTTATTGAATGCTTTGCGTAATCTCTAACACGTCTCACCAGCATCAGTCCAATACTGATCTACACAAACATACAATAATGGAAATATATGGTTCCTCAACAAATCATTGATAACTTGAAATTCCAGAATAAGCTAGCTTGCAATCAATATGTTTCCAAAACACAGGAAGTACATGCATGCAAATTATATAATTTTGAACACTAGTGATGTGAAACAGTTGTTGTCCGAAGAAACAATTACATGTCAGGATATTTATTGAATCTTTCACAACACTCAGTTTTCGTAGATCGCAAGCATAATGCTGGTTACCCCAGAGGCAAACAAAGAAGAAATATGTACATAAATAACTTTGTACAATATATTATACATACAAAACAAAACATTTACCGTTGTCCCCTTGACTAGTCATTTAATTTTTTTTTCTTCAATGTTTTCATGGTTTTTTTTGCAAAATATTTCATGTATTTTTATATTTCTATGTACATTATAAAATAACACGGGATTCGACCAGGTTATCGGATACTCGATTATATTCACGACCTTCCAAACATGTCTTGTGATCAAAAATACTCGATAAAATTTGCATTTATGTTGCTACCAACACTTACAGATAGTTACCAGAAATTAATGGCAACCATCCAAATGTGGGACAATCCAGGCCATACAAAAATAAGTACTCTGACCAACTAGATGAGTAACAAATACAACGTCAGACATGGGTCTTGGGTCATCAGTGATAAGTTCAATTCCTGGGAAGACTTGATGGAACAAATTGATACATACATATAACATCAATCAACAATAAACTGTCTAGCTGTATATTTTTATATACCGGAGTTAGTGTGTAAACTAAGCTCACTCATTGAGGACTCTAACAGATTCCAATCTTACACAAGACTTGCTAACCACAAGAAGTGTCAACCACTGGTTGGGAAATAACACTCACAAAAACAGCTTGTAGACTTCAATTGACTGTACACATTCAAGGTTATATTTTCTGCCTTGAGAATTTTTTTCACACATGCTCAATCGTATATAATACGCCTTGCGAAATGCTTTCAATTTGTCATGCACACCCCTAGTCATATATATACCGTAGCTGTTACATAGATTAAACACAAAAGTTCAAACACGACGCACACCTCTCAAATATATATATATTTAAATGATATTATGCTTTGAACAAGAATGTCTGTATTCTGTTCACGACATGTAATATATAGCTATGTATTCACTATCTTACAAACAACTGAACAGATAAGCCCCTTAGAAGACACTAAATTGTCATCAACATTGGACCAGCACATCCAATGGTTAACTACAGTCAAAACTACTTTGATATCCAACAACAAGCCTAGTAACTTCTCTACAGATTACACTATAAGGTGGATCTATTACCTACATTAAATATACACAGTTAGTGTTTCCTTTATGTACACATTTCAGCAAGGGGGTCACTATTTATATTCACGTCAATAGCACTCGAAGCAAGCCGCATTTACACAAGCAGACTGAATTTTATCTATTCACACAATCAATTCAACGTAACAGTATATGCAGTATTCAGTTACCTGCTTTCAAATTAACAAATCTAACATGATCAACAATATTTTGACAAACACAAAATTTGGGAGTCCACATCAGTTTTTCTTTACTCTCTTTAACATTATCACAGACGAATGAAAGGCAAATATCTTTGAAAGAAATCACACTTTGCACACAGATCAGAGGTATTCCAGACGGTTTTGTAAGAACTTCATTGTTTCATAAAACAAAATTCATGATCAACAAATGAAAGCACATTTAGATTTCTTGATTTAACGAGTCAATTACACACAATTTTGCAGAAACTCGCAACATTTTCAGTGGTTCTTCAAATAGACAGAGAGAATCATATAACACACATTTTAACATTTGAATCATTGTGTGATAATTCAAAGTCACACATCAATGCTAATGCTGCCATTACAAAAATACATGTTAACTTTAGCTCATGATCATAATTTACTAAATACACTACAGTATATACTTAGTATAGATATCAATATAAGTTATAGACATATTTAATACATACAGATAATTTATGGTTTCGTACATGCAGCACTGTAGGCTAAATGCAATTGTGAACCAGAACAGAGTGAAAACACGGCAGGGGGAGCCACAGTGATAATCCAGACCACTGCTGTTAGATCACTGCTAGAAATATGGTAGTTTGTGTACTCCTACAATCTCCCGTCTCCCTCGAACTTGCAAGAGCCCGAGTAGTTAAATATAGACATATATATAATATATTGCTTCATATTGTAGCATTGTAAAGAAAGTGATACAAGATATATATGAAACAGCATTGCCAAAGTCCCATGCCTGTGGAATTCTTTGGGAAGACAAACCAACCAATAAATAAAAAGACAATAAAAACAAAACAAGCGATGTGGGAATCATTCGTCCACTTTTTTAAAACTTTTCGTTTTCTTTCCATAAAAGCATTACTGCAACTCGAAACAGTCCACTTAGACAACTAAATCTAAAGAGCTGGGTATCGCTTTCCTGATACCAACACTAACAAGCGTAGAGTGCGGCTGAAGCTGGCCGCGGGGACCTAGGCTGTGGTGTTGACGTGAGCCGTCATGACCTGTGCTGTGTAGTTGAGGGAGATGTCGGTGTATTTACGACTGGTTTCCCACTCCGTGTCGTTGTTTACGGCCTCGGCTAGCACGGCCGCCTGGGGCGCGGGGATCGTGTAGTCCTGTGGCTGGGAGCTGACTGGTTCAGTGTCTTCCACACAGGATCCTTGGTCTGACGAGAACCAGCGTGCGAAGAAGTTGTCGTTGGAGAAAGGCATGTGTGGCCCAAACTGTTCATCAGCTGCCTCTTCCTTAATGGACAGCAGCACACGAGAACGCACTGAAAGTAGGGAAACATGACATCAGTTACCATAATTTTGGTTTAAATTTTGAAGTAAATATTTTTTCGTTTGACAGATAAATTAGTAAATGTCTAAACGTAGGATCAAGCAATTTGTATTCATTCCCTCCATGTATTTGAGTTCATGATCACTTAATTCCACCACCTTTTTCTAGAGTCAAACATTTCAAACAATTTAACCATCTGGAGTGAGTTATTTCGGAATACCAGGTAAGTAGAGCACCAATATCCAATACCTCCAAACAAGAATCCAAAAACACACACACATAACCACACATAAACTACAAACATACACGCAAACACGCCAGTTGCCTAGCAACACTCACTGTTGGGGGTGGAGTAGGCGTCAGAGAGAGGCTCCTGTATCTCTGGGCCGATGGGTTGGCCTGTGGGGCCATGTATCGCTACACCCAGGGGCTTGTAGTTAGGGGCGGCCGGCATCGCACTGTATCCAACACTGAGTGTCAGGGGCGACCACGTGCCCATGAACACGGCGAAGAACAGAACCATGACCTGGAAGGGACACGGAAGGCACTGTTTGGTCGGAGTGCGTTAGTCAGGGTGACTGGGGAAAGGTGGCATGCAGGTCATACTATGGTCTTACATGTACTTAAGAATGTAAACTGGTATCTTACATGTATATCACACTAACACAAACTTGTACTCATCATCATGCCAAATAAATACTTAAATCGTTTCATGTAAATAGTAGTAGTAACTGATAGGGTCATGTGTCGGGTCGTTTGATTAGTCAGCATGCACAACGCATATTTAATGCATATAGTGACATAAGGTAGACATAGATACATACCATGAGACAAGTGCCAGTCTGAGATGAGGGTGATGAGGGGCGTGGGACCTTAGCGACCAATTGCTGCAGCTTCTGCAATTGTCCAAGCAGTGACCTGGGGGAAATAAACATGGCCAGTGTCAAAAACATTGTGTGAGACAGAAATTTGAGAAATCTCTTTTATATGATTTTAGAAGACCGAATACAGTGAAAATATCTCTTGTTTTTCTGTGTCGGATGACACTGACCTGTTGCTGTTTTCGAGAGTTTCCAGTTTTTTCTTGAGGTCGGAGTTCTCACAGTTGTATGCTTCCACACGTTTCTCCAAAGTCTCGAGATATTCTTTCTTCTTCCGTCTGCTCTCTTGGGCGGATATCTGTTACCATGGATACAGGAGAATTTTATGATACCATGACACTCCAAACAAACACAACACAGAAGTTTTGAACTGTTACTTTTGAACAGTACATACCTTATTTTTAATTTTTCGCCGGATCTTTTTTAGATTTTTCTCTTCCTGTTTGGTGAGCGGGAGTTTGGTGGGGATGGGGTAACCTTCGGTAACCAGCGTGCGCTTCTCCTCCTCGCTCAGAATGAGTACACCAGAGGTCGGGATCTAAAACAGACAACAATGTCTCAATCACAGACTCGATACTACAACACACGGTCAAGATACTGTGTTAGAGTAGGCATTATTACACATTAAAAATATATAGCAGAAGTCATCAGATTCAATAGTGTAATTTCTTTAGAACGGAGACCAGAGAACAAACCAAGACATGAATGATCAAATGTTATCAAGTAGATCTAATTCTGCTTTTTTAAAAAAAATTATATTTCATAAAAATTGTAAATACACAAACATCACAGTGTCAATACCCCGAATGTATTATCGACAAATTTTTTCATACTTTATTTTTTTTAACAATAATGATTGATAGTGTTACATTTTGATAGCTATTAGCTACCTTGACCTTTGTTGTGGAACGCATAAATTTGCATGAAATCAATGACGTCACACAGCATCTGTCTACGCTATTGACGATTGTTTTTATCAATGACTGCCGCGCTATGCACTCCACACTCATGCTTCAGGCATGGTTGAATACTACGACCAGGTGTCACAACTCATATAAATAGTGCACGACTGGTACATGCAATAATTGACAATGTACCAGGTCATTAAACATAATAACCGCTACATATGGGTTATAACCATCAATTAATTCATATTATATATCACTATTTCATGTTGAAGCCACATTTATCTTCTTTCCCCGTTGAGTTTCACATTCTTCTATTTCTTCTGTCTCTTTCAGAAGCACACTCGAGAGGGAAGATGAAAGTCAGGACAGCACCAAGGCCCACATGTCTCCAAGTCAGGCAACCGCGTCCACCCAGGTCTTCTATTGACCACTACCTCCCTCCATACACAAACAATCAACAGGCTATGGAACCCCACTGGTTCTATCAATAGTCAAGGTAGCTGGGAGATACCAGTGGCAGAGAATTGATCTCTGCACGGGCGTGCATGCGGTCCTACCATAGATCAATGAACTCATACTGTGCTATCTGGAGTAAACCCCCCCCCCCACCCTGCCCCAATCCACCTATAATGTCATCAAATATTCAGCAAGTAATACCATGCAGGTAAAAACATGGGAAACTTCCAATCAGTTCATCAGATTCTGACCCGATTATTATATTCCACACACTTCTGTTTGTTCGCTTCTTGATTTAGGGCACAATTTATGACCTATGAGGACACGATGCTGCTTCATCGTGTGTGTTCTCGACTCCTGGACATTCACCAAACATGCGGCCAGATTATCACCCATTATTGGTATAAAAACGCAACAGACTGCACACATAAATAGCTATTGCTTTGCGGCAGATATTTTGCATTAATTTATTCCAAACTGATAGCAACAGAACTTCATTTTATATTCTCAATATATGGTTAGTTACTGCAAGTCAATGTTTGGAAAACTACATGTACAGGAGAACCCATTCAGGAGTACCTGTACATGTGCTCGAAGGCATGCTATTATTAACATGCTGATGATGGTTCTAGCGATGGGAACATACATTAGAACTGCCAATATCATGCTAATTAACTTGGACACTCATAAAAATTGTCCCAATGCATTCTTGTGTCATAGCATGAATATATTCATATCAATGAATTCATGTATACCGGTACTTTTGCCTAAAATTCCAGTTTGTCAATGTACATATTTGGTACTCTGTATTAGGGCTTGATGTTAAATGCTCTGTAGCATAAACACAGTTTTTCAGATCGTGACGTATGAATTATATCGTTATCTTTCCCAGCCAATGACGTAACAAGGCAACCATTGACCTTTTTCTCTGATCTCTCTTGAACATCAGCACTATAATCATGTAGGCTGAATGCCGATGGTTGAATATTGATATCGTTCTGTACTACGAGCTCACCGCATAGCAGCTGCGTCCACACAGTGAAATATTCAGCACTTGTTTGTATTCAACATTGATTTCATTGATTTGAACGTAGAACTGGGAGAATGCTGAACATGTGCGTTGCTCGGCCGTGTGTGTGCATGTTGTGTGCGAGCTGGTCCTCGTGCTGTAATGTGTTATATTGATCTTGTCAATTCTAAACGGAAACTGCAATTACCCGGTGTAAAGGGGATTAAACCGACATGCACTGGAATTATATCCTTGTGCTGTAATGTAATCATCAGTCATATGTACATACATACATCTGACATCATAGTCACGATGTACACGTACAGTACAGTTGAGACAGTGCAAGTACATGATGTACATCACTAGACTTAACTTATCCTCGTCTATTATATTTTTCAAATTTCTGATATCCAAATAATGGTCAGAACCAAAAAGAGTCCATGGGTTTAGTATATCATTTGTTGTACAATCAAATTTCCGATGTTGAGCTAAATTTCTAAGTGAGATATGATCTGGATTAGCCCATTTCAAACTGTAGCGATAGACTCAAATCTCACAAAATGTGACGCAGTAGACAAGCCATTTGACTAGGTATATCAACACAATGATAAAACGGGACACTTTCAGGACAATACCCTCTGTTCAATCAAACCATCATTTGATCTCGGTATTGTTCATATAATTGTGATAGCCCAGCCGAGAAAGCAAGGGTTAACAGCTGATTGTGCATTCAGCGAAACTCCACCTTAGATCTAGATGGACCACAAATCGGTCGAAACAATGACAGTGATGTACTGCGTACTAAATGTTACTGGCACGTGGAGTTCAGTTGTGGTAGGCTGGACTCTTGAACCAATCATAATCTGGTTATATGTACTACTGGGCCGATACAAATGACATCAGTCACACAAATACATGTATGTATTTGTAGTAATTGAATCCATCCCATGTACCAATATAAGTACAAACAGACTGACCGAATCGTGGCGCAATGTCCATGGAAATACCTAAATTTCATGCCGAAATCAATGTCCGCAACAGCTGGTCCTAAATAAGGATTCATGCATTCTTCTCAAAATACAAGGTTTGTGATGAAGGTATTCATTCTTTCCAGTCAACCAGTTAAAGGTCTGTGCAAATGACAATGTATATTCTTGAGAATATCTTTCTTTGGGAATCAGATGATATGCCATTCATATACATTCCGTAGTGTCCAGCGAAGGCTTGTCAGTCCATAAAGGTGAGATGTATTCATCGGAAACTGCTACTGGAGTTCATTCTACAGGTTGTACCTTCCGACCTACTCTCCCAATGGAAGTCTCCATTTGTCAACCTCTCTCAACATACATGTACATGTATTTACAAATTGATGGATACACCAGCCATGTACCCCCCTGCCCCCCCCCCCCCCCTCCGACTTACCCCCCCCCCCCCCCCACCTCCTCCTTCCTCCCACACACTCAAGATTCCACTCCACAGGTGGCAGGAATAGACAATCTGCAATTCCCAGACTTTCAGGATGTCCGTCACAGCTGTTAGTATTGCTACCACCCCCACCTCCACCTCAGGACACTTCATTAAACTGGCAGAATGAATAAGCTACTGCAATATTATCGGGGCTCATCTCCCAATTGAAATACAGAACACCTGTAGGTGGGTAGCACGTTATGTGCAGGAATGCAATTGTGCAGGCCGAATTATCGATCAATGTTCAATTAGATAAGCACAAACACTGAGATAAATGTTCACGGAACACTGGAAACATGGCTGAATATTCCCAGAATGTGTGTCACATGCTGTCAACATTTGTGACTACTGTTCTCTAGCGGTAGTTTAGAAAATTACATGGGTAACATCTGGTATTTTGATCCTCACAATGATATTTATCTCTATGGCAATGTGCGTTTTGTCATGTATGGGGCCTTGCTGCTTCCAGTTGCATTTGAACGTTCATTTTAGAATATGTTTAATTTAAACATACATATACTAGCAACCATTTCATTAAATTGTATACCTACCCCGGTATACGATAATGCTGTGGTTCAATCCTTATTCACTTGATAACTTATAGACAATGGATTTCACCCATCCTGTGTAAATTTACTCAGGACACGAGTTTGTTATGTACTCATGATGGATACCATGGTTACTTACAGGAGCGGAGAAGAGAGCGTCCGCGGCGCTGCCGAGGGTGTGCTGGGTTTGTGTGTGCTGTCGGAGCTGGGAATGCCGCATGGGACTCGGAGGGCCGGAGCGCTGGGGACTCAGGCCGCCCTCACTGTCACTGTTACTGCTGCTAGGGGGCGTCGGCGGCAACCCAATACTGTCGTACATCACTGTAACCATGGCAATAACAGGCATACTTATACCACATGTGAAGGGTCATGTCAAAATATTTTGTAGGAATATTGTGGGCCTATTACAAACTAATAAAACATGTACACTGAAGTTTAAGGGACTTGATGTATGTATATATGTGAAATAGATAACGGCACACATAACCATGATAACAGAATCACCACACACCCATACCATTGTTCACACAAACATGTACATCCCATAACAAACACACACATGCATAAACACAGATAAAGGAATTTGAGCTTTCCCTACTCCTATTATACAAAGACCAAAGACTGCCGATCCGTTTTAACCCAGGAAGCCTGTTTCCAGTGGAGTCAGATAAGGATTTACTGTGTAATTGCACTAGGATTCTTGTCTGGGTCCATTAG
Organism: Terebella lapidaria; assembly: GCA_949152475.1. Classification (NCBI taxonomy): domain Eukaryota; kingdom Metazoa; phylum Annelida; class Polychaeta; order Terebellida; family Terebellidae; genus Terebella; species Terebella lapidaria. The sequence goes on from OX424558.1 coordinate 14,853,199, forward strand.
TGTGCCGTCTGGATCAGGGGTAGTCCCCGGGACCTGACCTCACGGAGGCTCGGCCACTTTCCAAATCAGCCTAAACACTGCCACAGCCACCCGTCAATCTGACATCTGGACCCACACTGGCCAATAGAGTTATAACAGACCCCAGGGCACGAACCGGTGTCGGTGTCGGTCGGAACTACTTCCTACTTGGCTGTTTTTGGTTTTAAAAGAAGCCAATTTAATTTTTATGTCTAGATTTTGTTGACTGTTTTACATGCACATTAATGTGTATGGCATGCAAACTGAGCCTGGGAAAAGATGCTTTCAATGTAAACTTTTTTTTTTGCTTTTTTATAAAAATCTCACAGTTTTGATTCCAAGAATATTTTTCTATGTTTTTGGACTGGATCCAAAGTCTCTGGGAGTGTTCTCTATTGGGTCTACACAAGTCTAGGGGTGAGTACTATACATGTACGTGCACTTGGCCGACTGGCGCGCAGACTGCAGCATTGTTCCAGACACGAAGTCTTTGTAAGAACAAAGTTCAGGCTTCAGGACTTGTGTACTGATTGCACCGCACTACTACAGGCATCTGGTACAGACATCACTGCATACATGTTGTAATCTACATGCATATCTCCCTGTTTACACAGGATATTACATGGAATATTGGTTCCAATATAATGTAATGTATTGGACAGGATCATGATTTGTACAGACTTATTACATCCAACACTAATGACAAAACACACACCATCTAGGTACCAGCCTTTCAGGGCGCATCCAACAAATAACCTCTAATTGTGTTGACAAAGCTCATGATAATCTGGCCTAAGATCATCAGCATGATAAGATCATTATCATGAAACTATTTCCCCCTCCCCCTCCTCCCCCAGTTCCACTAATATGGAATGGAAGCACCACAGTGGTAAATATTTGTCATGGACTGTCAATTATTTGCTCTGTACTGCAGATAATAGGAGCTTTGAGATTTTTTTTCTCAGCGTAAATGTACATGTAGGAAAGTCACTGTACATGTATATAATCCACAGATCTACTGTATACATGTCCAGCAGTCCAACATCTAAATTATCCTATCTAGCCCATCAACCAAAATTCCCCCACTGTTCGCTGTTAGGTCTTCCTAGTGTCTGCTACTTGATTATTACTCATCTACCATAGAATATAATATTATGTTATATAATTTCCTACTTCATAGTGTGATTGTGATGCAACATGATGAAGTATTAAACATGGGAAGTTCATGGAAATATCTAATCTATTACAAATTTGGTTGATGAAGTGACCCATCATATCAACTGATGATATCACAAGTATTGCTGGCGTGTGTTGTGCAAGTCGGAATAATTTTCTGTCCTTGCCAGATATTTGCAATCACAAATTAATTGAATGAATTTCCATAGGAATCAGGTTGATTTTCACATGCTGATTGTCAAATAAATGAGCACATCACCAAAACCCAAACACTGTAAAGCCCCCTCAACCTCAATCAACACGGTGGTGTGACTAAACTACAGAGTGATTTCACACGGGAATTTCAAATGAACACGCGATAAAATTTCGGAGAACAAACCCTGGATGTGGCCCTGCTGTGACTGTGAGCTATCATCTGCCTCGGCACTGACACACGAGTACACATTCTCCCAGCCCTGGTAACCTTGGTAACTGCACTCACTGGAGTGTTCGGGACTAGATGTGTCGCTGGCAGTGTCGTACGGCTCCACCTTAATGTTCACTTTTGGCAGCACGAAACGTTCGTGTTTCGCCGTGGCGATGGACGGCATGAGGGACTCCGCCGCGTGCACTGTGCTGGCGGAGCTCTGCGATGTCGTGGCGAGGATGATCGTGGGCTGCTTGAGCAGCGTCTGTGGGTGCACAGGGTGGTGCATTTGGGGCTTCGTGGTCGTCACGGCAATGGGCGGGGGTGTCGGGGCTGTGATGGAGCTGGTCGCCATGTTGATCTCGTGTTGGGAGAAGGTGATGGGCTCCTGTTTGACGGTGATTTGTGGAGGTGCGGCCGATGTAGTGTCGATGTAAGCTGTGTTGATGATGGAAGTGATCGCCGCCTCCGAGGTCATGGTCATGTTGGGGTTAATCGCGCTTCCGAGCAAGTCCACTTCCAAATCTGTCAACAGCGCACAAGCATGTACATATAAGAATTTTTAACATAACTTTATCTCTATTTATGTATACACTCTGTAGGGTACTTTTTTGTCCCCCAAATTACAAATTCGAATTTAGTTTTCTTGTACCGACCTTTTTCAGTAATTTCCATTTTGACGTCACCTTCGGCAACAACTTTAGTTCCATTGGTGAGGGAGTAGCTGTGTTCTGATTGGACACGTCGGGGTTGTAGGGCATCTGTCATCATTCGGTCGTTGAGAACCGGGTCATCAAAGAAGTTGTCGAGCCATTCGTTGTCCATCGGAGAGTCATCGGAGGTGTCCACAAGCCCGAATCCATCCAATGCCGCATCGGGACACTGCAACATCAACGAACACACCGTCAAGATTTACTGCAGTTTGATACTATATTATACTAATCTATATGTACATGTATATGTAGGATTGGAAGTTCAGACTCTGAATGGTCAAACTCTGTCTGGTTATTCTATAAAATCGTCATGCTTATATCAGTGAAAATGTTTAGAAAATGTTAAAGTATTATTCCAGGATGAGTGCAGCAGACATGTGCTCATCACTGACAACACAAAGTAGGTGACACCGAGTCCAAAATAGCGAAATAACGATATGAATGGTAACACTCTGTCTGGGTAGTCTATGTGTATAAAATTATGCTTATCAGTGAAAATGTTGAGAAAAGTATTAAACTATTATCCCGGCTGATTTTATTGTATTGAACTGCCTACTTTTGATTATGAACATGATGAGGCCGAAATGCTAGCCCCTGAAAATGAAGCCATTCACATGTTTTATTCTTGCCTTACAAAAATCAACACGTAGTCATGTCTTTTCGATAGCACTCTTCAAAATGCATGTACATTAATAAACAAGAATACTTGGTGTATAACATTGCAGTCTTCGAAAGATTGGTATCTGTTTAAGTTCAAATTTATGTATATGAACCTCTGCCGTTCAATTTTACGGGGCAAAACTTCCCCATTATTTCTCGATGAACCTGTTATCACGGGTCTGAACTCGAAACAAGTTTCAGTGACTGTCACGGGTTCATGCCCCGGGACATACGAGTAACGGTAGCGTTTACCACTTGTGTCCTCACAAAACTATAACGCAGGGCCGCTATTTCGGTGTCACCTACTTTATATCGTCAGTGATGAACGCATGTCTGCTGCAGTACTGTACAGAAACAGGTAGGTACACATTGCACGTGACTGTGTTTGTATCATGAAAGGTGTGTAGTAGTCTGCTGCGGCCAGTGAAAACAGGTTTACGATTTTTAGAAATGCAAAAAAACGAAAAAAAAATTGTGCATGCACTGACTGTCTACCATGATATAATATTTAAAACCGTTAGTCAGACAAGAATGCAAATGAATCATACTCTATGAATGCCATGGGACTGTTCCATATGGTTAATGCCTGTAGCCATGTGACTTCTGCAATGACTTCTCGCTCACATATACTGCCAGGAAATCACACATGTTTATCTATACCACTAATCAGACAATATGTTTTTTAGTGACACTGTTCATATGAAAGTCAGTTATCTACATACAGTGTTATCTTCATACATATATTAATCTTCCATACGTTATTCACTCAGTAGCTTTTTTTCTAGCCAAGAAATTGTTTTCAATTGATTCGGAAGATAAATTTTGAGAAAGATTCTATGAAACAGTCTTATTTTTTGTACTTGGATGCTAAATAAGAAACTTGTAAGACTGGGGGGATTTTCTGACCACCGAAAACTGATTTTATTTATTATATCTCCTGAACCCAGAAATAGTACTATGATCTTGTAAATGTCAAATTTTTATGGACAGGGTCAGAACTTCAATTGACAATACACAGTCTTCAAACCTCTCAAGTAAACTCCACATAGAATGCTTGATATTTGCCCTGTTGTACGAGAGGAGACTATTGAATGCATACAAGAACGTATCGGACACAATTATAGATCGCCACTGAGTTGAGGTGTACGACATGGACTCTCCGCTATAGAACCCGTCCCTCGGTAGCCTGGATATACCACAAACATCAATAAACACTACAATATTGACCCCATAGGTACATAATATACCTGCTGTCAAGTGCTAATATTACATGTCATACATGGACGAGTATGAACGGATCACTGGAGTAACACAGCTCCTCCATAATAATTTTTGTGTATTACGCAGAATCTACTGGCTATTTGCCCCCTGCATGTTGAATTATCATCCTGCCCAATGCCCATTGATTACATGTATGGAGAGACATGTGCTGCATTTAAACATAAATTTTTCAGCCTGAGCTTCATGTATCCATTAAAACCATGAACGAACATATTGGACAAGACAAATGTACTCTGTCACTGCTATAGTGCAGTGGTTGCCCTCAAACACAACACAAACTATCACCGTGCATGCATTTCCACTAAATATTGCATGCGCTGGCTTGGGTATTAAAAATAGGAGGGTAAAAGATGGTGGTGGTGGTGGGGGGGTGGGGGGGGGGTGGGTCGAACATAAAACACACTTCAGTATTGTATTTCATTAATAACGGTCTGATTTTTGTACTGGGGCAGAAATGCACTGCCAATTCCGTCCATGTTGTAGACTTAGTGTACAGTATACTAGTATGTAGAAATTTCATACCTCTATAATACAAGTGCCTGTGTTTCTGGGAACTGGGCGGTTGGAATGTCCTTTTCTTTTTGGGCCTGTACTTTTATGACATGTGCAGTTGTCTCCACATGGTAGAGAATTGTGATATGTGTCTGACATATCATGTTTTTGATTTTTTTTTTTACTTCCCAATGCAAAATGTCACCGGAGAATTTATGAATTTATTGAGCTCTCTCACAGTGCACAGACAGTAACAGCTGTGCGAGACAGGGGCTGTGACAGTCGCAGCTCTAGAGGTGATATGACACCACATGGATGCCTTCACCTGCACCAGTCATACTCCCCCACAGATAGACAGACTGACCAGTAACTACCCAGCCATCTACAGCTAGTAAAGGTCATATCCAATTTGACCTTTTATATAGATACTTAGCGAGGATGTTTCCTGTCAATTCTGAATTTTACATGTGGTTTGGACCCATTGAAATGTCAAAACAATTGAAATATACATAATGATGTGAGCTTGACAATTCAGTCAGCAATTCTGAAATTTTGTTCAATTTTGATATGAATCAAGTCATTTTCCACCATAACACAAACACACACTTTCCTTGAAATTATATCCTACTACAGACACATACATGTATTTGAATTCATGTGTTTTGAAGTGGGCGTCGCCTCCTTAGGTCAAACTTACTTTGATAGTTTTAAAGGCCGGTATGACGCTAAACACACTATGTGCATGAGCTAGACATATCTCAGTCACGACTCGGCGACAACGCGACTTGTTTAAAGAAACCGCCCAAGCATAACACATCCCACTACAACATAGGATTGGGTCCCCTCTGCTATCGCGACGACGTTCAGAAAGATATACAGTTTCAAATTTTACCGTTTTTGCTTTGTTACCTGTTCGAACATGATCAATGATAATCTGTCTATGTTTTATTATCAAGTATGTTGGCAGAAATGTCACACCCACATGTTGAGCTAATGTCATAATATTAAACTTTTTTTTTTCAACTTGTGTGATTTCTTTCCAGTTTATTGTTTCAAATACCCAGTAATGCTAATTTAATTTTGCCTTCATAATCTATACAATATATATACATTGTATATCTTCTCAAAACTACCATACTTCATTTTACTAAAACATTTTCTGAAGATATACTACTTATCTTTGTAATCACTTTGACCATGTTATGAACAGGTATTATCTGTTATGACATGTCAATTATCTATTATGAGTGTGTTGACTTGTGTCATCCATCTGGTTCACGACAATACATTCAGAAATACATGTATATAATTATGATTATTGTCTGTAACAGTTCTAATGTACATGTATAGAATATTGCCAATGGCTGTGTCGTTATTATATTTTCAAACATTAGGCTATAATCAAAGAACTATTTAAATATGCCAGTGAACTACAGTTTCCATATGGAAGCTAGTAAACTACCATGCAGCATGTTCTACCGACAGTGTAGGGGGCGTACCCGCCATACGCATAAAGCCATATAACCGGCTGCAGTGATCGTGATGTGATCAAATATACTCACAGTGGACGGGGGCGTGAACATATCTTGGTCCAAGAAATCCTCCAAATCTTGTTCCCCAAGCTCACTGAGCTTTCGATCTGCTCCGTAATAATCCATAGTCCTTTGTCCGGGCCCCAAGAAATAATTCCTGGGCGAAGTCGTCACCGAGAAGGGCGCCAATTAACGTGAAATGTGTTCCAGATCCAGATTCTCCGTCCGTCTGTCAGGTTATCACGCTGTGAGTGACCGCACTGGGGAATCCCTCAGACCGCACGGCCGTCGTGCAACAAACGCCACTGTAGTGTATTACTCCGCCGGACAGTAAAATAAAGTAGATCCTGCTTAGAATTGGTTTTCAGTGAATTATTCCAAGATGTCAAACTTTGAGAAGTTGCCTGTTCATGCTGCTTGTGTATGTTTGTTGGTTGGAGTCCAGAAATAAAAGATTATACACATAAACAGACAGTTATGAAAATTGAACGCAGATACGAACACAACGATGACTTCACAAGGACTCCGCCACAACTGCTCGGCCACGTCGGGTTTTACACGTTAGCCAGCCAATCAGAGGCACGTGCTCCTGGTTTACATATTCATTAGGGGAAATCCACGGCTTGTGATTGGCTGTCGGTGCCTGCGTAAGCACGTAGTGCTTCGCGAGTAAACAAATACAACAGCGAAAACACATGGGAATAGCATGTGCTTTTGACATTTCATTTCACATTTCCATTGGGCGGTCTTCAAAATGGTTATCAATAGGGGAGGGTCCGTTGGGGACCGATATGCAAATAATTCAACAGATCGAACTGAACACTGTCTGGGAGGTTTTGGTTTGGACCACATTTAATAAGTTAATGGATATATTTGACTACTGACGGCCCTGACTGGATATATATTACCAGCAATACAAGACTTTCTGATACTTTTTAGTATTACCTATTAACTCTTTCTTTGAGTCATGTGAAACATTTGCTTGACACTTCCATGCACATGCGGCAGTCTAAACGGTCATAAAATGTCACAATTTTTCTCACCACAAATATTTCATCTTCGGTTTGAACACATTCTGAATGGGACCTTCCCAGACAAATTCGGTTGAGACTTCGTGCATTTATAAAAATCTCCATGCCGTTTATGAAGAATCCAGAAATAAACATTTTATATGGAATTTAAGATGTTGCACTTCTCTAGGCCTATAATTTCCAAACGCTATTCCCGAATGGTAGTTGGAGGGAAATGGGGATAATGTTTAATAGGTCATTGTAACATATAACATCAAAAGAAACCTATTGGCACGCGTGCATCACAATTCAGCGAGAACATTGTATAACACGGAACACCTGGGAGGAGGTATTCTATTTGTTTTCTATTCATTGCTGAAATTGCATACTTTGTATAAGTTGCTAGGAAATCAATTTAGAACTTCAAAAAAGTTTGTGAGGACTGTGGGACGGTCGGCAATGCCCTAGCAATGTACCGGGGCCACTCGATCCGTACCCCGTGATCTGGTGATAGCTGTGACCGAAGCAACAGCTGGTCACACCATAGAAACTCCTCTGATCCATGCTTTGTAATTATTGAAATTCTGCCCCAGTCAGCATTATGCAGAGGGGGCTCCACATTCGTTAAAAAAGAGGGGGATATCCCAATAATCGAAAAGAGCAGCTGTTGAAAGTCCTCTTCCTAAATATCAAAATTTTCTGATATTTTGGCACAGATGATTTTGTTGAATGTGCCTCTGAACCGAGGACATTTTGTAAATCCCCTAGTTGAGCTGTTATGAATTGACAATTATAAGTTGGGTATTTTATTATCATTGGAGTATATGGACCGCTTTTCAATTTTTTAAGTCACCCAAAAGTGGACCCCTATTTTTCATTAAAATGAATATGTACATGTACCCAGTTGAGGACAAATTCTTTAAAACTTCCTATTTCCTGAACATTTACCAAGAATATACATTGTGTGCAAAATAAAACTGACAAAACGAAACTTCTCGACCAAAAGAAAACTTGAAAATGAAAGTATTTTGTTTTTGATGTATAGCAAATCTCCTGCTCGATTTTTTCATCACATTGGGACAAAAACAATGTTTGGTATCTTTTTTTTGGTATCTTCACTGGTTTAGTGAACATTCATATATCAAGAACGCAAACATTAATTAATGTCAGTTTAATTAATGGCAGTTTTAATAGTTTTAGAATTAGATGCAACTGAAGTCTTTGTGATCAGATGACGCAGAACACAGATAATTTTGATCGGAATTTATTTTCTTTAACAGTATACAATAAAAGTAACAACAACAGGTGTTTTTTATCACAGAGGTAGAGCAATATGGACCAAGGTATGCTCTTCACTGCAAAACTAATATGTATTGGAATACTGATAGCTTCAATGTTGGACGGGGTATCTTTTTTTCAGATATTGTATGCCGGTAGTAGTACATTTATGAAAACATGCATATTTGCAGCATGCTGTCGAATAGAAAACAAGCACAACATTACTGACAGTGTCATTCACCTGCAAACTCAATCAATTCCTACACACATTCAATCACGTACATCACACTCAGCAATGGCAAATAGTTTTTTTAAAAACATTCAGGCATGCATTCAGACAACTACCAAAAACACACTCCATATTTTTGTTAACAGTTATGCGTAGGGTATTTTTATACAAAGTATGGTTTCACTTTCACTACTTCTGCTGCCTAATTGAGAGTATCAATTTGGGCATAGTTCAATGTTAGCTTATCAAAATTAATTGATGGTTATCGTAAATGATGTTAGAAATATCTCAACAGTTCCAGTCCGCGAGCATGCTACCCTCACATGCCTCTGCGACATGTGCTGAATTTGGGTCACAGCATTTACGTAGGTTGGTATGAAAACCAATAATTGATTGATCGGTTTTTCATTCAACATACGCACTACTGAATGAACAAACAGTGATCGACCAGGAAAATTTGAAATGTGAGGAGGTAAACAGCCGATGAGGTATCATAAATTTAGTTCACTTTGTAAAAGTCAGCCATCAAGGGTAGGCGTATGAAAAAACACTTGATTTACATGAAATTTGTCTTGATTTTCAGGCAGATCAATAGAAATTATTATGTGCAGTGAGATCTAAACGAGCTAATCAAGTGTGAAATCAAATGTTACTTAAATAGCGAAAAAAAAAACAGAAATTCAAAACAGCTATTATGAGTTCATTTCAAGAGTTTTTTTTTCATTCCATATTGCCCTATGAACAAAACTTCTAATTCTCTCTGCCTCTAACCCCAGCCTCCCCCCCCCCCCCCCCCCTCCAACCCCATTCAGTCAATTGTGATCACTATATCAACAGTGCCTGGAAAAAGTAGTTCCCGGCTACAATTATCACTCTTCACATCCTAGAAGTGACAGGCATATTAGGAATTCCTCAACTTTCAGTGCAGTGGGCACACTTGATCAGTCAACCACAGCGAGTGATGCAGTGGATGGACCCCCCCTCCACCTCCCTACATCTCTCTCTACATCTTTCTATTGAATAAAATAGTAGCTGGTGGTAGGATATTAAATCTTTCCCACACATTGGCGTTCCATCAATTAAACTGTGGCTTGCAAACTCAAACGAAAAGTAAATGAAAAGGACATACATTGTAGTAATGCGTATAAGTGTTTGAGGGTGGATTTTTCGTGTATATTTCAATGTCTTTAATGTTAGATCCTTGAACACATATTGCCGAAGGGTAAATCTATTTTCAGGGGAAAGTGGTGGCCCATAATTGCTGGCCCTCATGACAGTTTTAACGGATTTCAGATGCTTGAAAGTTGATGAGAAATATGGGAAAAAACCTAGCCCTTTTATAACAATATACGTAAATGGACGGATTCGGACTGCTGATGGCATAAAATATATCTAAATCATTTTCCATTCGTGCGCATATATATATCACAGGCTTACTCGTAGCAACTCAAATTTCTCTTCGCAGAACTGGCACAAAGGGAATGGTTACCAACAACATGCAAACATCACAATGTACTGTACAAATTCTTGATAGGTACAAATCACAGCATGTAAATATTTTACAATTCACAGATTGGATGTTTATATATTTTACACAATACATTTCAAACAGGAACACAATAAATAATAAATATACTGTCAATAATTTACTACATGCATCTTGTCTACATAGGATCCAGTACAGAACTCTTGTGTGGCCTAGACGTCTGACAAAGTTAGATCTATAGTGTGATCCTGTGAACAAATGATTTAGTAGTTGAGAGCGCAGAGGAGTGCGACTCCTCGCTTGATCCAGTGCTTCTGGGGTTTTTCCGTGGGGATTTCCAGGGTGAAGACAAAGTTGGTGGAGTGTCCAGTGGTCGACAGCGTGCCTGTCAGGGAATAGAGAAACATGTGTTAGATGATGACATGAAATATTCTCGGATGTTAGAATCCAAGATCAATTTTTATATTTGAGTGTCCTGATCTGCAAACGTCCAGGTTAACATTTTCGGAAGGAAAAATCTTTGGATTTCATCATTCTTCACGCAGGATTTCTTTTCAATGCATGAACAGCCGGTGAAGGCACACATGTAATGCTAGGACGCATTCATTAGCAGACGAAAAGGTCAGTAACTCAAAACATCTCAGTTTAGAATCGATACAGCACAAATCTGATGAAAGTTTTTCGGTTTAATCATGTGTGAATGCGGAGTAGAAGGCCTATTGATCCAAGAAGCAATGACTCGAAGAGCTCGTTCATAGATCGACTAGGCAAGGGACTTCATCTTCCCTGCGTCTATTGTCCGGATAAAGGCGCAGTTTATCTGCTCTGTTGACTTTTGCAATCTGTCGCCAGTCGATGGACTTGAGAAAGTTGTCTTGAGGAATTCATGAGCAGCATGCAATGATCATAACAGCTGCCTCTCGACAAACAAACAGCCGTTAGCTCTCTCGATAATCAACAAACAACTGGCAAAGATTTCATTACTTTACTTCAAACTCAAACACTGACTCATGGTCACATGTTTTGGACCCAACAATTGAGAAGATGATGAAATTTGCCTCAACATTGCAGGACATCAATTTGATCTGATATTGCATTGTTAACTTTTGATGTCTCAAAAAACTAGATGTAATCAGATCCCATGTTGAGACTATCTGACAGCAATCAAACATCAGCTGTTGTACTGGCTTACTTTCTCACCGGCTGCATGAAATACCAAATATAGCTGTGTGTAGATGTAATAGAATGTACATGTACACCGTATGTCATGTAATGAGAGTGAATGTTGAGTTTTTCTTCCACTACATCATATCTCTTTCTTTCTTCAATGTACATACAGTGCCATCCATTAATTCGTCGCCACCAAAAAGTAGTGACACATTTCAAACTGTTGTGCAGCCAATGGGATATTGATGTATGATATACTTGTTTCTTAATTTTTCCACATTCTGAGATTCTGGCCTATCAATTAATTACATAATATAAATCCTGAAGTGTCATATGACCATACAGGTGATCCGGATTTACGCATCTGGATCTAGGACTTTTATTCCTGATTTGTGGGCGGAACGGACCTCAAATTCGGTTCATGAATGTTTTTTTATTGAATCTCCTCATCCACCTTGAAAGATTCTGAGCAGTAAATGTTTTGAAAATGAATATATTCCCAAAGAAAGGGATTCAACAAACGGATGTTCCTCCGAGATAATGTGATTTATGATCCAGAACAAGGGGAAGATCCAGTCAAATTGTTAGGGCTATAACTCTTATTGTAACCCAGATGTAGCCTGAACGTTTTGTCACTGGGTTTATAGAGAATATACACTCATAATCGTGTGACTGCAATACCAAATTGTGGTAATCAGGACCTCCCTAAAGTGGCTCCAAATTAATGGATGACACTGTATATATAGATGCAATGTAGCAAAGTATATGTAATGCAGGTAATCAAAATTTTTAGTGTGTTCAACTTCTCTCCCCACTTATCTACAATTTCTTTTATGATTATCCAATATTTCTGATAATGTAATAATCATGATAATTACAAGGAATACAGTCACATAATTCTGATGATTTTACTTGAACATGCTGGAGTGCGGATGTGCCCAGGAAGAAATGATGCGGTGCACAACAGCAGCAAACAGAAATGAATTGATCATACATGTGAAATACCGATACCCAGTTAAGCCAAGTACAAAACATGCAAAATGTCAAATGTCACGATGGTAAGCGCAGCTTTTAAATTCACAGGTGAAAAACATTGCTGAGTTGAACACCCTGGAGATTATCAATAAACTACAAAATGTAGCAAACTCTGCTGGAGAAGTCTTATTCTTTTTAGGTCATCAGCGACAGCCAATGAGCATTTATTGAAATTTATTATACAATAATGTAGCTGACTGCATATCTTGTATAATGTGCCACATAACATAATACAACAAGACTAGCCGGTGTCCTGTAACCAAAGATTCTGGGTACTGTAATATGCTGTGATCATATTCACAAATTTGAATAACATATACCGGTAGTACACAAATACAATGCAACAAGTATGTCATCGGTTTCTGGTGTCATGCAAATATTTGCAGCATTGTTGGAATTGAAGTCTCCAGTGATGTATCCACTGGACCATGTATCCACTGGACCATGTATACCCTGCCATGATCAGGCCTCCCACCACACGATTACGATCAGTTAGTCAATGAACTGAGCCAGATAATAGAACAATATGTGAGCCAGGGACAGCCATGTAATGGTGCGTGAGACAAGGACAGAGCAATCAGGGAGCTGTGACAGTCAGCCATTGATGTGTGATCAGCTAGGGTCTGATGGCTAGCAAGAATGTAGGAGCATTGGATTCCCATGGTGACTGTCCCCATAGAAACACTTCCATAGAACCCACCCCACTAACAATATACTGGATACATCTAGTACATGTAAATGTATCATGTAATAGTCTCGAATAAATCAATCAATCAAACATAGTAGAGGGAGGTTCCTCAATTCAGGGGAGGCACCTTCTTGTATTTTGTCAAAGGCTCACAGATTTCAGTGCAATATGGGTGTGGTGAAAGCGTATAAAGAAATCAAAGGATTCTTGGAATTCTGAGGTTGTTTTTGACACAAGCAGTACATTTAGAGTTTAGCGGGCCGCCAACTTCAAATAGCACCAGAAAAATACAAATAGAACAATAACAAAATCATAACCCTCAACCAGAACAGTGACAGCCATACACACAAGTTTCAATCGCCACCCAATTGTATCGAGTGTATAGTGTAAGAAATACGAAGAAATACAAAGCCACATGCTGCTCTGGATGTGTAACATTTATAACGTGAAGACGGATTGTATCAGAGCCAATACATACAGAGTCTGAAGCCTTGGGCGAGTCGTAGAACCAAGGGTGTGTGGTGGAATAAACAGTGTAGTAAACACAGGGCGCGGTCTGGTGAACCAGTAGAGGGCGTGTGACGTTCTGACAACTAGGGCATGGGGCTCATACAAATGATCGAGCTTCACATTTTTAGAGGTCACGACAGGTAGCGTGATGGAACAATATCTCATGACTGGATCACACCCGTCCATCCACACCTAGGGCGGGTGTGGGTGTGGCTGGTGAGGCAGGGTGGGGAATCGTAATGGCGACTGTAAAAACCCTACCCAACCCTGCTGTCAAAATATATCAACTCCTGTAACATCCTGGAGAGAAAACAAAAAGTGAAAGAACACTCCTGTGCCGTGAGCCTGAATGATCATGATGTCATAGAAGTAGCTATTTAAAGTGCGTCAGGCCTCTAGCTAATAAACAACACATGAAAGATCACTGCACGGTTAGAGAAGGGTTTTTTGGGGGGCATAAAGATGAACATGTAAGGCTGTAGCTACATTTACTATGAGGTGAAGTCTTTTACATGTTCACAAAACATGCAGCACACATACAAGGTTGACACAGCGAGGTCAGAAAACTGATTTTCGTCCATTACGGTCCTTGGTCTGTATAGCCTGTATTAATAGTCAAGAACCTGCGGAAGACTTTCTTCTTATCTCAATTGAATACATGAACTTGTATATCAAGCATGACCCACCCCAGAAATAATTTTATGCCTGAGTGGCACCTAATGGTTACCATGGTAGCACCGGACACCAAAGCACATTATGGGTCAGTATCCGAAGAATTTCGCCTGCCAAGATTCAATAGAACTGGGGTGCGTTATCACTTATTAAATGTAACGGTTCCTTGGACCGGAGATATCCCTGGCATTGACCACCAGCTATGGTTATGTAGGTCTAGTTACCCTCATACCCCCCAGGGACCTTCCAGTAACCAGGGTATCGTGAGAGCTTCCTGGTGACATGTATCAATCACAAGGCTGGAGGACAATCGGGTGACGATCAGACCCCTCGGGTTACAGGGCGATATGACTGGGGACAATGCTGGGGACAATAATAGACCTTCTTTTACCACATTCCAGCACCCCAGCCATATTTTTGTTATTCTGTACAGTGAATCGCATCAATAGACAGGTGCTTTGATGTGCTTTTTTTACTGTCACCAATGAAAATGATGAAATGACTTGTTACCTAACCTGTTATTCCACTTATGTCTCATGACATTTCACAAGAAAATGCGACTGTAAGATTACGCAATACTGGTTCACGATCACATCTTGCTTTTTTTGTTTCCAGGAGAATGAAAAGGTTGAGATGCACATCAGCGTGAATAACATGATTACAGGCTGTGTCAAAAGTGGGCAATGAATATTTATGGTTCCCGAAATTGTAGTGACATTTTACAGCACATTTTATGGTTTTTAGATATGTTGAATTCTGTATAATAAACAAGGAAACTTCAAAGGGTGATGGCACTCTCACAGTGAACATTAATCTATTCCAATGTGATTTTGTTTTATAAACGACATTGATTAGTGATTGCTTGTCCTATTACTCCTATTACTCTCTCTCTCTATATATATAAACATATATATAAGGCTATCTGAGTTACATGTATGCAGAGCCTCTTTGTCAGCATCACTTCAGATTTCAACAGATTTACAAAATTCAAATATTCATCATGAATACTGGATAATATCCACATTATTATTATTAAATTATTGATAGCATTTATATATTTATCAGGCACGTTTTAGGATTTTTGATAAACGAGCTCTCAAATGTAGATGTGTTACTTGCACATGTGCACATGATGTCACGGCTAGCAACGTTACATAAAAATTGAGACAAGTAATTTTTTTCCTGAAAATTATATGAATTTCCATATTCCTTTTGGAAAATTCATGAACTCCCATGCTGTGCCTCAATAAAATCTGATTGAAAATAGTCGCTTCTCAGAACAGGCTGCTGTACATTTGGTGTTGACAGGACAAGGAGGTACCGAACTCAAGGACGTGCACAGTTGTGAATCCTGCATGTCCAACAATTACTAGTGAGTAAGTCATTATCTCAGCTGCAAGCTGTCTGGTGAAGATCAAACTGTCATTTCATCATCTTCTGCACAATGATTCTAAATGCCAGGTCATGTCAAGCTTGAGGACATCTGCTGAGTTACTGATAGTACAATACACCGCACAGATGATTTACTGTCAATGCTTTCTATTGAACTGTTCTGAATTTCTGATGCAAGATTCTGCATGGGCCTTGTTCGAGGAGTTATATTCACATTCTAAATCTGGCACATCCTTATCATAAAATTATAAAACAGCCTGTGCACACTGCTATACATGCATATAGCAATAAACATTGTAGGATCAACCATTTCAGAATATTTACTGTTTTGTATGCCAGATAACGAACAAGATGTTGAATGGAATATGTTATGATTTCAAATATATGATTATAATTTCATAATACACGAAGACAAAAATAGTATGTACCTTCATACACAGTCATATATCTCCAAAATAAAATATTCAACTATCATAGTTTGATGGGTGTCTCATATTGCATAATTGATGATAATGACCCCAAACCCAAGCATCAAACAATCAAAGATTGGTTCCCCACTCAAAGTACAAAGTCACGTAAACCATCTACAAACATAATGAATACAGAAACAATGGCCAATGGATAGCAATTAAGACGGGTCAAACTCTTAAAAACAATAACAACAGCCACACCTCTCCACTAGAAACAAGGCTTCAAAGTTTGAGAGGAAAGGTCGTTTCAAACTGAAAAGGCGTGGTCAGACAGTATTTTGAAAATAAAAATTTGAAAAAGACTTCCCCTGGGACAGAAAGCAAAGGCTGTGACACACCTCTGATCACTACCCATGTAACCTGCCAGAGCGGCCCACAATAACCGGGGCGAGAAAGTACAACAATCCACCTTTGTACGGGCTACTGGGGCGTTGTCACCTACTTAAAACACATTCACACTGCAACAATAGACTGACCAGATTACCTAGTCAGCTGAAACTTACAGTGCCTTCTTGGAAGCATGACGATGCGACATAAATTGTTTGTATTCAATTTCAGTCCAATGATTTCCTCCATTGTTTGAATTCCTCTGTGGTTAAGACAGATTCTCTGCAGTCCAAAGGTCCTTGACCATAAAGCTGACCAGGAAGGGTCACTACTGCCACTATGCCACACTCCCTCGTAATCTGACAATTGTCTACTTGTGTGTCACACTGATTACCCGGAGGAGATAATTAATGAGCCTGTGGACCACACAGTTGTCATGTGAACTGTGAGCCACTGTTCACCCACATAACCTCATTGTTGAACAGTCCTCTAATGCTGGACATAGGACAGGATATATGTGTGTGCTTGATTAATTGTTCTCAATGGGCCGTGGTAGAGTTGAATTTTGAAATATTGAAGTTTTGAAAAGGTGATGCTCGCAATAATATTTTCTTGCTTGAAGAATGATGGTTTTCCAATTCCACATTTCTAAGTTTGTTCATCACACAGATCACTCAAAACTATACCCTGAAATATACCGTACATGTACGAATGACCAAACAAAATGATATAAAATTTGATAATTTTAGTGAATGCATATACATATGACTGACCGGCGCGGGTGAGGGTTTTGTACACGGGACATTCGTAGATGCCTGATTCCGGCGCCTTGCGGTTAGCGGTGGGGACGAGCCACACACACGGCATGTCGGTGTACAGCTCCTTGGGCCGCGACTCAGCCAGCTGGAAGGCTCCCATGTCCCACCGCGCCCCCTCCACGTACAGCCCCCGGATGTAACAACCGTTCTCAGGACGCTGCTTCAGCTCCGACGCTGGCTCTCGCAACACCTGGAAACGCGGGAAATTTGTCACGTTATTCAATTTGGATAGCAGTTGTTTGTATTTGTCATATGTTTGGAGGATTATGATATTAGTGATGATTAATTATCATCATGCACATGGTTATTGGAAAGCTGGGGCCATGATACCGTGTAGAAAATTGAAAGTGGGTTGGAATAAAATCGATGAATATAACTTTCTTCTTGTGCTTGAAAATTATCACTGCAATACTGTATCATGAGAAAGCGATCATATCAAAATTCCACTGTACACTTGGACCCAGGTTTGGTGGTGTTCTGTCACACATCTGGACCTGGATCCTGCCTGCCACCCAGCAAGTGGACCTTAGAACTGGGTCTGAGCTAGCTAGCCATATGTGAGGTCCTGGGTGGAGTACAGACAACCTACGACCCTAGAGCACCGGGACATGTACTCACTGACATGACCTGGACACTCCAGTTGATAGAATGATTCTCAATGAAAGTCAAATGGCAGATCCAAGCTGCACATGAGGAGGCTTGACAACGATCTCTTTCATTGATCAGCAATTTAGCGATAAACAGCAGGCGGGATCAATAACAACATAATGAACAGGTTCAATAAGAGACCTACTACATGTACCTTCCTTGTTCAATTACATGGGTTTATTGACAAACAAGATTGAAGCTATTTTCAAATTAACCTTTTCAATGACATGCTATCTATATGCAAAATATTTATCTAACTCATAATGGAAATATATTTGAAGTAAAGTCCAAAGAACGAAACTGCATCAGTGGGTCATTTCATCAGGTAAATTGTACCAGAAGATATCCATCACCTATTCAAGATAATTAGTGGTCTCGGACATTTAATGCCCCACTTTTCCAAACAATGAATTCAATAGTATGACATTTAATTGGTTCAGACTAAACCCGAATGAAAACAAGAGCAGCACTTAGGGTAACACAGACCAGACCAGACCAATGGTCACCAGGTTATTGTTATGGCCAATTAACAGAAAGGACATTTTTGATTGTATAAAAATATTACATGATGCACAATAGGACCCATGACTACAAAAAAACCCAATAATCATGATAATTATCATAAATCTTCCCCTGTATGCTACAATTATTTATGTACATATGTGCATGTGTTTTGATTGATAACATTGTTTTTTTCTTCAGTTTAGTGAAGGTGACAGTGACCTTGAAGCCAAAGGTGATAGTGTCTATGGAGACGACCTCCTTTCTAGCAAAGTTCTGCAGTGTTCCCGTCAGGAAGGCTTGGGGGAAGAAGAATCCTGATATCCAGAAGATCTGCAATCAGAAAATATCATAATCATAACAATACCGTTAGGTGGAATATTGTGTGAAGAGTTATTTTTCATCATTTTACAGAATAGTGCCTAATAAAATAAATAATATTTTTCGACATGCTTCACCATAACAAACTAAAAGGTTGACTAGTACTACTACTAGTGTTCTACTGCAAGGTTTTGATTGGTACTAATCAAAAGTGGAGAGAACACATACGGAGGGGATTCCGTTGTCAATCCAGTCCTTCATGAATTCCATACGGGCCACGAGATCAAGCGCCCAGGATGCCAGAGGCTTCAGGGACGGGTACGCCTGCGAAACAGTCAAGGGTTACCTTAGTACACGCGACAGCAGGATACTGCAGAAAGTTGGCACAATGGGGGTGTCTGATAAATGCAGTCTGGCTCAGCGAGTCATTCTTGAATAAATCACCATGCAAGGTCACAATATGACAGAAGTACATATAGCAATATGTGGGATGTAAGGGTTCGTCACATGTTGCAGAGGTGTGAAACTGAGAACAATTACAGCTGACCTGCTGCTTTACTAAATACAGATACATATCTAAATACAATACACATGTACACTGTGAACAAACTCAGCTGTAGTCATCTATTCAATTCCAACCTATCAATAAGAGAAGTATTGTCCATTACATTGAATAAGATATCATCTATAACATTACATAGGTGTCACCAGAAACCCATAAGAAGTTCTCTCATGGGTTTTCTGGTGTCACTAACTGAACACCCTAAACCTACACTAAAATGTTCAAGACTGACCTTTGCGGCCCAGAGGCTCGGGACCTGGTTGTTGAAGAGGCTGTTGGCCATGTCCTCAAGGGACTGGGACATCACGACCAGACCCTTCAGGGCCTTCAGCATGTCGTTCAGGCTCTGCTTGATCACCGACAACAGGCGGTTGTACCTGGCAGTCAAGAGCAGAGTTATTGCAAATTATTTTGCATTAACGCATTAGTGAACATTTTACAAAATTGAAGGATACAAAGTTGTTATTTGAACAGTCATTGATTTCTAATGTGACAAATGGACTAGCAGATCATTAGGCCCGGTGTAAATTCTCCAAAATTATCACAAATTTCTCTACACAATGTGTACATTCCACACATGAACAGCACCACCTCGCCAGCACAGACCTGATGATCTCCTGGATGAGCACCGTGTTCATGGACTGTTCGTACATGACGGGGTATTTCTTCATCACCCCCTCGATGTCAATAGGGTCCGGGACCTGACTCAACATCATCTTGGCCGTCTCCTCCATCACCTGTGGGGATAGATACAAGTTTTGCGTGTATGATCGTTGTTACCAATAATTACATAATAAACAAGGATATTTTCTATATTACAGCTTTGGTGTTATATTTTGCAAAAAATATTGGAAGCTTCCAAAAAGACACCAGGTAGTAGATCCAAGACTCTAAACCTATGTTGCACACAAAGCACAGTTCTGGACACAAAGAATTCATCTAGAGGTATAAATCCAGCAATTCATCATCAAACAATTCCTAGAAGCGAGTGTCAGCCGTACTGACCTCCTCTCGAGTCTGGCCGCCCCCTGAGGATGACTTAGGTTGTAGCTCCAGCAGCGCTTGTAGACCATTGAACGTCTCCGCCTGGGCAAATGTGATGTTTGCGTTGTCATGGAGACCAAATATCTCCGGGCTGTCGTTGATCGGCAAACTCTTGATGTACGACAGGTAACCCTGTTGAAGACAGACATATTATTGTGAAAGCACTGAAATGTTCTAGGTTTTTTTGGTAAATTATTAATATACTAATTGGTAATAATTTGTTTAATTTTCATTGATATATCAATACGAAGATTTCAAAATCATTTCATTGCGCAATATATCATACTGAATTTCTTCCAAATCTTATATCAACCAAGCATCTCACAGATGCAGTACAACTAAAGCATGAATGGGTGCATGCCGTGGCCGTACATTGTGGTCGTTGTCGGTGTCGATCTGTCGGAAGATGCCGGACTCGGAGTAGAGATGCTCTTTGTCGAGGACCTGTTTGTCGTAGTAGTCCTGGAGGACGTTCATCAGACAGCGCCGGTCCCAGTCGTCCGTCACACGACCGCCGTAGTTGATGTGGCCAGCCGTGTACACCAGCACCTGGGGCACAAGGGTGGTAATATTTTCAATACAGTTATTTTTATAATATGCCCGATACTGTATTCATACCTGTAGCCAAAACGGATAAAAAATCATCAAATTATACACAGTCGAAAATACATATCCAATGCCAAATGTTTTAATTGCATTATTTTTCATTTCATACGCAATTCAATACCCTAGTTCCTTGCCGAATCTAATATAATGTTGGACATAACATTTACAAAATGTGTATTTTCCCCTCTGCAAAGTCATAACCTTTCTGTATCATAGGCCTATATTATACCTTGAAGGGGATGGTTTCATACTCTTCCAGGAACATCTTGAGCTGGCTGACACAGATGCGAAGGTCACCCTGTGTGAACTCGTAGGGGATGTTGAACCCGAGCGGACCAAACTTCCTGCGCTCCAGTGCCACGCCGTGGAACAGGCACAGCGACAGCAACAGGTGCTTGAAGTCTGCCGTCTGTCGGGACACAATATCAGTAATTTTAGTGACAATCAATCTAGTAATATTATGTTGAAAACATTCAGAATGATGGATTTCTATTTGCATGAACTTCATTGTGTGATCTTACCCAAGATTACTAAGAAGTCTTAGGTGGGTCTCATTATAAAGGAATATAGTATTATGAGCGAGAACATTGGGATATTTTTCCAGCAAATCCGCCCAAAAAATTCACACGAATGATGTCCATGCAATTAAAACTCCAGTTGTGGCACATATCGGTAAGAATACCTAACAACCCTCCACATAAGAATGGTGACCAGTTCTGCTTAGTTTGGTTATCAGAGTGTTAGTTGGTGACAGATTCTTCAGTAAAATCAAAAGCTTCAAAAAGAACAATTATTCCATCTAAGTACTGACTAGATAACTTTAGGTTAAATATTCGAAGGAACATTAAGCTTTATGAACTTGAGCGTTAAATTTCTCACATATATATTCTCACTCATCAGTCTCATATGAAATTTCTCGAAGAATCATTTGTACATTTTGTGGAAGAAAATTCAGTCACAGAAATAGTTCATGCATTATGCAGTTCTCGCACATTGACTGGTGTGTCACAAGAATATACAAACGAGATGAACTCAAAGACCAGAGATTGGAGTCCCCCCGAGAGATCAGCCATTAGACTGTCAAACCCAAGTATGCTGATTACGTATGCAATTCAAACATGTTATTACTGGAATTGTCATAATATTCTACTCATCAATGATCAATGATTGCATCCAATGACCGTTCAAGATCAGCGTTATATATACACATGTACAGCTGTACCGATGGAAGTTTGACCATCAACGACAATGCGAGTCTATTTTGAGATGAGCGGCTTCTATACAGAGCCACGGTATAGATCAAACTATTTACAGCTGCCAGTCAGTTTATATAGTGCAAGTCACTTATCGCATGCATCGGGATGAGCAGGCGTGCGTGTGTGTGGTTACGATGAGTATGCGCATGGTTTCCAATAATCCATACCATGTGCATAGACAGATAGTTGTATTGTAGAACATGGGGTCCAATATTTCATGCAGCATTCAAATTCAAGGACAGAATTGAACAGAATTGGAGATCAAACCCAAACTATTGAACATGTGGGACAAATTGTATACAACATGCAATTTGTTACCTTTTTCTAATATCAAAATGAAAGAGTGTTAAAATGTTATTGAACATACATGTACACATGTATAGCAAACTATATATATATATGAAAATAAAACCCATATGACAAGCATAAGTGTCACGCACAAAAATGACAGAAACATAGTGTGTTGGGCAATCTGATTGAAAAGGCAGATAATTTTTTTCAATGAAAAAATAATTTCTGTGAAATAATTTCTAGAAACCCCAACCTAACTGGCATGTCATTCAGGCAATGATCTGAAAAACATCCCCCATCTCCTTCCCCCACCCTCCCCCAACCCCAACCCTGGTGACCCTAGTGACCTTGAAGCCGCAGCTAAGCAGGAAGTCGTCGTTGAAGCCCGCGTACGAGCGCATCAGGTTCGCCTTGATGCCCCTAGGTGGCTCCACCGTCATCTTGGAGCCGTTCTGTAGGATGAAGACTGGGAACTTGGGGCTCGGCATACTGGTCAGCCACAGCCGGAAGTCTCTGTGTACCTGGTAACCATAGTAAACAGAGTGGTCAAGTCAATATGCCTTGAGGCATTTCAGCAAGATACTTCGTTAATTAATTGTTGATACATGTATCGTATAATTTCATCATTGTTTTCATCATTGTTCAATATTTACCATATTATTATGAACATCATGCATGAATATGGTCAATATTAACTATTCTACAGTACTAGTATAATCAAATTGAGGTTTTATGATCATAATGAACCATTTGAAACCTCAATATGTCTGACAGGAGTACATTCACATGATCATAATGCACCCATGTTGATTCCATCAACACAATAAATTCAAAATCTTAACACACATAATGCACCCATGGCAATATACATGTACATGATAACCATCATTTGCAGGTACAAGGTAGGCTTGGTCATTTTCTTCTCACATAGACACAGTTTATGCATTTACGAAACAATCAAATTTACATAGTAATACCGACCAGTAAGTACACAACTATCATTAACCGGATTGAAGGCCACACTGTTGTCATGACGTACCTTATCCGGATCGATCTGTTCAATGAGGCGCTCCAGAGCCGGCATGAAGCTCGGGGCCAGGTGACAGTTCTGGAAGAACACCCACTTCCCTCGCTCCATGGCACTCCGCATCATTGCCTCGGCACGCGGGCCCTGTGGGGTACAGGCACAGGTTACCATGGTGACAGGGTGACGCACGGTGATGAATATACATGTGATTCATCGTGATTCACAAGAAAGAATGTGTTTAAGTGAGTCCATCTAAAGTTCATTTACATGTAAAACAAATCTTTAAGTTTTTATGCTAATCATGCTGATTTATGCTGAGGAACCTTGAAGCTGCTGCACAATGCTGTTTATTGCTACTTAGCTTAACATGAGATATACATACATAATGTAAAGGCAGTTTAGTGCATGTACAAGTGACATAATATTATTATTTGTACTGTGGTAACACAGCAAATGTAAAAGCCGTCAGAAACAAATGACACTGAACAAAGATACATGTACATGTATGGAGCCTCATGATATTTGATCCTGCTACAACAACAGAATCTGACCTGGGCATTCAAATCAGTTTAATTCAGACAATTAGGACGAATATATTGGCTGGTTATATGATTGCGTCTACTCTCGTCTTTGTTAGACACCATGGTAACAGCACCCAGCATGACATTTGCCTGGCGGGATACAATGAATGTACCAACAATCCATTCAAGTAATTTTGGGGCTGACATCCTTTAAGACCACCTGGTGAATATGGTAAAGCAAGATTTTTCTCTTCCATTTTTTCTTCTTTCTTTTTGGTCATTGATAATAAAAATAATCCATACATGATAACCAGAAAAAGCCAAAATCATCATGCCATTAACAGCCAGGTGCCTTAGTTGCAGAGGACAATCAGATTTATGGGCAGTAACTTTGCCGTTGTCCCTGCGGCCTTCTGGTTATCCCCTTCGTGTGTCCCTATAATCGTCCACAATTAGAGTTGCGACACCTTCACGGGATACAAAACCCTAACTCCACCCTCAGTGACATTGCCCTTTTTGGGAAGATGTGATCACGTCTTTCCGTAAAATGGCCCACTTCAATCCACTTGCTGCAATAAACTTACAATAATCCGCACGTCGTTCCAGGCGATAGCTGCTGTCTCATGACATAAATCCTCTTACGTCTCCCACATCACACCATGGTAACCATGGCAACACAAAGTTTCCACCACCCGCCCCCCCACCTCACATCTTCTACATGTGCAAGATAAAGTGTATCATCACCTTTTCAATGCTCTAGCAAATTATACGAGATAAACTTCGACTCTGAAGTGTTACAAGTGCTAGTTATCGAGATATATCCTAGCTGCTGTCTATTCTCCGAGAGATAACTGCAGTTTTTATGCCTACAGTTCTATGCCAGAGTGCTTCCCTAAATTCCCTGATAATTGAGCAAAAAGTTCTGTTCCCACTTCATTTGTACATTTTTCCGCTCTCATCATGAACCAGTCAGCAGAAATGGAAAAAGAAAAGGGAGGCAGGATTCGAAGATATATTCGTTTTAACCTTTAATCATGTTAATACTTTTGAAACAAATATTCTAGGCCTCACCTGTCCCTGTCCGAGGGAGATGGCGCTGAGTTTCTTGGCGAACCTCATCTCCTCAGCGAACTTGTAGAGATCCGCGGCGGGGTCTGTACCGGCCGAGAGGACGAATATCAGCGGTGTGGTGGGCGACGAGTCCTTAAACACCAGGCTCAGGTTGGCTGTCTGCAGGCGGAAAAACACTAGCTTGGTTACCGGGGTTAAGTATGGAAGGGGGGTTGGGGTACCCAGAAATGACTAATGTGTTGAATTCATGAAATGTCAGAACTTCCACATGCACACATTGTATATATGATAATTTTCATGATTGAAGCAGGCAATAACTGGCTATGCACATAATTATTATCAAACTACATGTAAAACATCAAGATAAATGTCCCTCATAGACATACAGACAAATTAACTGTCTGCAAACATTTTCTAAATTTACAATAACTGGCAGAAATATTGTTGTGTCTGGTTTTCAATTCGAAAGTTTGAAGATATCGAGTGTACATTTACAGTATGACAAATCAAATTTGAATTTCAGCCTCAGACTTTACCGAGACGGGTAACTTTACTGATGAGTTTTAGATGAATTGGGCTCCAGTTTCCATGACTATTAAATGTGGTTTTCCGATAAAGCCAGAACCTCTGGTGGCAACACCTGATGCTTGACATTATCATCATTCCATGTTACCATGTTACATTGCATCATCTTCAAATTAGGAGTTATTCGTCTTTTTTTCTGTGTGGAAATATGAAAATGATACACAACCAAATTATGTTCCCACTTTCGGTGAATGTTGATACAGTTTCTGATGTAATTTATTCAGTTTACCATCTCTGGTGCATGGATAGCAATAGAAAGGAGGTAATTTGTCTGGATCGCCAAGGCATGTTTGTTGCAGATATATATCACGATTATTTTTGCACTGCCATGTGTACATTATACAGGGTTTGAATTGTATTAAAATCTTACATCACACGAGTGTGCCCCAAGGAATAAATCAACTTATTCCAGTGCGCAGTCTTACAGTCGACATGATGCATGTGCAGACAATTTCAAAGCAGACAATTTCAAGGGTAAAATTTCAAAGGTAACTTTGAAACAAAGAAAATATCAATGTGTCAATTAACAAACCATATTGACTATACTTTCAGCACAAGATAACTGTGTTAAAGTCATGCCAGTTCAATGACCACATCAGGCATCACATGGACAGAGTTAAACTCTGTACTGTACCTGTGGTTCGATGAAGCGTTGGCCCAGGTGATTGGCCACGAAGTCCTGGAACGCGTTGGTGACCTTGTCCGACCTCAGGCACTTGAGAACCAACAGCTTCTGGAAATCGTCCAGCTCCGTCTGCCATCGCCCCGGCAACGGCTCCCTGTAACCATAGCAACAAATACAACATCCTCGTAAGCACTGTTTGCAAGGCATCAACTCACCACTACTAGTACAAGTGCCCATTACACCAAATTGAATAGAAGAAGCATTATTAGGGTAGTAAATAATACGGACAGTTACTATCAGTACTTTCTAATATTAGCAGAACAATTGT
This sequence comes from Terebella lapidaria, assembly GCA_949152475.1. Lineage (NCBI taxonomy): Eukaryota > Metazoa > Annelida > Polychaeta > Terebellida > Terebellidae > Terebella > Terebella lapidaria. The sequence goes on from OX424558.1 coordinate 14,879,945, forward strand.
GATGTTTTTCAACATTTGTGAGACCATTAACTTGATTAATGTGAGTGATGCTGCAAACAAATAAAACACATTATATCATGGCTGAAAATGCTGATAATATCGGACTGTAATGACAAATGGGTGGTTTATTGCTTTGTGAGATATTGTTTATGGTTAAATTACTCGAGCCGTTACGAGCACCAAGGACAACCCAAGTACATAGATAGTACTAAAATATTTCATGTGAGATAATGATGATTCCAGAAAATGACACTACATATAGCAGCCTGCACCCACCCTCTGGCAGTTCACAATGTCCATATCATTGATATTTTTATAGTTTTTGTATTGGAAGTTTGTGCACATACATGTACATCTAGATCCGTGGCGTGTTCAAGACCGCGTGTTAGGTGAACGTTTGCCGAGTCATCCCCACTGACTCATAGATATCCTATAATTTGGCGAACGTTCCAGAACATTTTATTTTGTTAAAGTACTAGGAACATGAAAATATGATGTGAACTCAAATGAGAGACCTGGTTTTGCTGAGTAAAATGTTGTTTACTGCATGCCAATATCTCTATCGGTTAAAAAGATATGGCCATTTGAATGTCACATTATGGTAGGTTATAACATATGCTGGATTGAACACTTCTGGATTTTACGAGCAACTAATTAGTATGCAAATGAGGTATTCGTGACATAGAAGGGGGAATATTTTTAATTAGGCAAGTTTGAGTCCTAATATAATTGTTCTGCTCAGAATTATTGGAAACCTAAACTTAACACATTGATAGGCATGGTCAATAATCAGTGTTGCTCAAAGTGTTAATGTTGCCATGGTTACTATTCACCTGCTGGAGCCTTAGCAACCATTGGTTGCTATGGGTCCTATCTGCCAGAAACATGGGTTTTGACAGATTTTGATTATTGTGTATTATTTATGCTTGTGGAGTCCATCCATTTTCACGTTTGGTTTTGTTTGTTATCGATATGATTGTGGATTTGGGCCATAGCAACCCTGGTTGCTAGGGACCTTATATCAATACTGGTGACCTTGGCAACTATCCGAATGTGAAATTCATTGACTATCAATTATGGAGAGCATGTGGAATAAACTTTGTTGAATAATTGCAATTTCTAAAGACTTAATATGCCGATAAAACCAGCTAATTAAAAATTAGCCCAAAGGCTAAGACAGGTTACCGGACATTTTGGTTTGGCCATGGCAGCATTGGCAGGTAACAGACCTTGAGATTTACCAATCAAGGTTCACAGTGTAAACATATGACCTTGGGATTTACCAATCAAGGTCATCCGTATGAACTTCGATGTTACCATTACATGTATGTGTGCGGCATTTGATATTTTATATGTTGGTTGGAATCATTTAGGCTGCTCAGGTCAATTTACACATTCCAAGTCAGACATTTGGCACTCAAGGTCATCTGACGTCAAGTTCAAGGTCATCATTAGTTGTGCCATATATCATGTATATGTCTTCCTATATGTTCATAATGCAAACATGAGCTCTATCCGCAAGCATTTCATCTACAGAGGCAAATCTGGGCATTTTTTGACCCCAAAATGGCTGTTTTGACCTTTCAAGGTCATCCAAAGTCAAATTCAAGGTCACCACACAAGTCGCCATATATGACTTCCCATTTGAAAATGCCAATTTCTATGCTCTATCTTCAAGCGTTCTATGAGTACAGTCCTGACAGCTCCCATTATGAAAGAAAAAAAGGTGCCGAAAATTTTCTAAGTCCAAAATTTTTTTCAAAGGGTGAAAAAAATTTTTTAACCTAGAAATGGCCCAAAATGGATAGTAATGCGATTTGGGGCGAAATTTTTTTTTTTCGCCGACTCCTCAAAAATTCAAAATAGCCGCCACACGGAGATCGGCGATTCAAGGGCAACAAAATTTATACACGTCACAGAGGTATATAAGAGGAATCTTTTTAAGCAAAAATCTCAAAACTGATCAGACAGTTTTTGAGAAAATACAGACCAGGTGCAAATTTGAGCGTTTTTCGACCCAAAAATGGCTGTTTTGACCTTTCAAGGTCATCCAAGGTCAAATTCAAGGTCACCACACAAGTCCCCATATATGACTTCCAGAAAGTGCCAATGTCTAAGCTCTATCTTCAAGCGTTCTATGAGTACAGTCCGGACAGCTCCCATTATGAAGGAAAAAAGTGCCGAAAATTTTCAAGTCCGAAATTTTTTTCAAAGGGTGAAAAAAAATTTTTGCCCTAGAAATGGCAATGCGATTAGATAGTAATGCGATTTGGGGCGAAAAAAATTTTTTTCGCCGACCCGCCAAAAATTCAAAATGGCCGCCACACGGAGACCGGCGAATTTAGGGCAACCAAACTTATACATATCACAGAGGTAATATATGAGGGGAATCTTTTGAAACCAAAAACTCAAAACTGATCGGACAGTTTTTGAGAAAATGGCCGTCAAAGTCCAAAATTGAGCGATTTTCGACAAAAACGGCCGCCATTTTGAAGACAAGGGCCACTGGCCTCAAAGGAAGAGCTTTGAAAATGTTTGCACATAAAAACCACTGGAATACTGCATGTTATTTGGTACATATATGTTGTGGTCATATTGTAACGGTAGCTTTGGCATTGTACCAACTGACCCATTACCAACTGATTTGCTTATTGTTAATTTGGCCTAATATTAAATTGATTAACACGTAATGATATTGTCATGCCTTGTCCAACGCACATGTCTTTGACCTTTAATTATTAATTACTGCAGTTATATATATGAAAAGTTACGGTTTTGTAGTGGCTTGCAAAGTTTTCCTGTCGAGATTTCAATCCCGCTTGCCATCCAATTAATTATTCATCAGGCTATACGAGGCACGCTAAGCCAACGACCAGTCGGCCCTGCGCAAAAACTTCTGGGCATCGGCATAACTTCGAGATGGATCCTATTTCTACACAATTTAGATATTCAATGCGGTAAACAGTGGTAAAACACATCTGACCGTTCGGCAGACCTGACTCCTCTCCTCGCCCCCCCCACAACCCCCCCCGCCCCGCAGCCACTGGCCAGCCGACGTCTTCACTGGTAAGAGGTGCATGGGGGGGGGGGGGGGGGCTATCGGTAGGCGAAGCCTGGCTCGCGGGACTACTTCCTGGAAGTAGAGCGAACACGAAAGGGGCCACACGTCATTGCATTTGGCCTACTTGATATACCAGCACTCGCCACAAATTTTCAATTTTTATGTTGCCGTATCAACTTGTTTTTCGTTTTTGCAAAAGCATACTGTATCTATATATTGTGCGGAATGTATATCCAAAACTTTGAGCGCATATGATTGCAAGAAAGCACTGTTTCAGTGAAGATCAAAACGGGATTGGTGATGGGTATGAAACGGTGACATACAAAAAAAAACAAACGGTCGGAACACACGTCTCCTGGGATTATTATCGCTAATAACTTATTACATTAACCGTGATTAGGTACACGGGCGTCATTTTCCTCCCAACGGGCCCCGGGCCCTCCCAATTAGCCACAGTTGAATGGCCTGTTGTGGTTCCAAGTGGCACTTTCAAGAATGTAAACAAAGGGAAAATTTCAAAAATCCAAAAAAAACCAACATCATAGAGGAAGAGCTCTGCTCTTCCTAAAAATGCGAAAATCAAAAAACAAAAAAATACCTCTTTCTCAAAATATTTTCAGGCATTTTTGTGCAAAATTTCAGAAAGATTCGATCGTTAACTTTAAAGATAAAAATGTTAACGCCGGACGGACGGACGACGGATGTTATTAGTAAGATGTTTGAAGAGGTGCCATGCCAATAGGTTATCGGACCAAAGGTCCGGTACCCTAAAAATGTCCCCCCTGTGACGTCATGCATACAAATTTGCATATCAATGAGCTATTTGATTTTTCAAATTGTACTCTGGCCAATTTGAACTTTGAAGCTCTGTAACTTTTGAAGTAATTGAGATATTCACGTTCTGTAAGAACCGTTCTGATCAGCTCACACGGTGCTTTAATCTGAGTTCACATCATATTTTCATGTTCCTAGTACTTTAAACGCGCTACAGACTAGAATGTTTCTAAAGTAAGAACCATCAGCTACATGTACATGTAGCATGTTTGCCATTCATCACTAACTGCTCAGAAGAGGTGCTACTTCCATATACAATGTAATCCAATAAGCTAGTGCTGATGTTGAAGTGTGGCAATATTACTAATCGCCATGGTTACGTACCGGTGGGGGTCGGTGCTGTCAAAGATGGTCTTGAAGCCAGTCGAGTGGTTGGCGAAGTCAGTGGCGAAGTCGGCAAACTTGGGCAGGGCGGGAAGAGTCAGGATGTCACCCCAGGAGCGCTCTGACAGCCAGTCAGGGAATGGGTTTGGCACATCCCGCGGCTTGTGGGTGCCGCCGGCGAGCAGGAAACGCCACTCGTCCTGCGGGCGACAAACAACAGACACAGGGTCATCATGCTGAATGTGTATACATGCTTTGCTGATCACCAACAAGCTTTAGAAGTTTCAATTGTGTTGGTTGTGATGGAAATGCACTGATCAGCCAAATGTCATTAGTAAGATGTTATCAGAACTCGAAAATGTCAGTGCCCTGCTTCGTAAATCTCTCTACCTTTGCTCAAGGCAAACATTTCTTTTATTCACATTTCACACAGCGTTTAGAATAATCACATTTCGTAGTTGCATCATGAACACAAGAAAACCAGCAAGTGCATTCAATCAAGTCTGTTATCAGGTGGTCACTGGCACCAGTAACATTGATAACATGATAAACAGAGCTCGCATTGCCTCACAATGAACTGCATGCCCTCGGAGTGATGTGATTACCACGATTACGCGCATGTCTTTGTAATCACACTGCAGTTGGAATTGGCATTTTATACCTTCCTATTCTTGAGTACATATAAATTTTATAAGAGTTTGAAACACAAAACACCACACACACAAGATCGTGTGCTTTCAACAATCTTCTTAGCATCTAACTTAGAATGGCAAATGCCATTCAAACTACCATAGTAATATTGTAATGAGAAGACTTAATACCAAGTAAAATACAAGAACACGTGAGCAAATGAAAACATTACAAGCTAAATGGATTGTCGAGGGAGGCGATTAGGCTTTGCATTAGTTCATCTGGAGTGTTTTTGTTGATGTTGATTTCCCTAGATGTCGCAATCAGTAAATGAATCTCATCTGCAATTTTTGTAATTTAATAAATATTACAGATATTAATTCATTACTTGCCAACCCATTCTTAGTTCCAAGAACATTTACATGTTTGTTTGATTGTTTTTGTACTACGTATTATATCAGGCTAATACACAATTTTTCTCTGCTACTATCTGATCTGAGTCTCCTGTTTCTAAAGAAGTTCCTAGAGAAATTTCCATTGCATTATCAGACCACATCTACAGTGCTGCATTTTGTAAGCGCGATGGATTATAGTTTTAGCCATAAGATGATACAAACAGAACAGCTGCCGCAATATATCATGTCATCGCTGTTGCATTACCATACAATATACACATGGTGGAGAGTCTGTGACAGAGAGATGCAAAGGTCTGCTGCAAGCAAGGAATCGCCAGCCAATTTATCAGGGGCTGTCACCTCGTGCGCATCACCTCAATGTGCTCCTTTAAATTCTGTATGGGAACTGTGACAGTTGACACAAGACTGTCTGCTCACAAAATTTCTTCCCCCTACTCCAACTCGCCACTTCTACATGTAGATCGAAGCAAGGGGAATCTGGTACAATATACATGCTTTTGGGGAATATCTCCTGAACTCAGAACTTTTCTTCACCTGCTATCAACTGAAAGCATCGAACATTTACCACCAACCCGCCGGTGTGGCTGGCTAGAAGCTCTGAAGGAAAGTGCATTACTGATAGTTCGTTCTTGTCATCAAAGAAGACGCTCAATCAAGCGATCTGGCATCAAACACGGCAGAGAAACCGGAGAGAAACTCGGTCGCACTAAAGACAAAAAGCTCCATTACCACGAAAGATCTGACTCTTGGTCTATTACAAGCACACAAAGTACATGATTTGTCAACGTAACCGAACACGCACCCGGTACCGCAATTAACGACATCATGTGACAGGTTACCGCGGGATACCAGGACAATAGGTTTCTGTTGTCCGGCTCTATGCACACACTTGTAAACACACCCTATTGTAACTTGTAAGTGCATGTACGCGGACAAAACCTGTAAATCATGTTAATTTGATGGTGGCAATTTCTGCGATTTATCAAAAGAACAATGTATTCTGTACTAGGCATAGTGTGGTACAGTGTACACTAATTTCATATTGTCTGTTCATGCATTATTTATGTATAGATAATATTAATCAACCACCGGGAACAACATTTGGTAAATGGTGAATGAATATCATTGTACTATACAAATGATACGGGCAAAACAAAGATGTTCTACAATATATTCAAGTATGCAGATATCGACTTGTTCAGTTTTTGAGGTAATGAAATATTACGTACTGGGATTGATATTGTGATTCAATTTTCTGTTCAAACACAGCCCTGATACATGACACTGTAGATGGAAAACAAGGTTCAAAATTTTATGAGCTGAATGATTTTGCAATTACATTGTAGATCACCAAAGAGTGTTTCTGTGTTCGAGAAATTGAAGATCATAGGCATTCCATATGCGACAAATTTTTCAGAGGAGCCTCGCAAATCCCTCAAATGTTTCCATGTAACAAAAAGCGGAATCAATGTCACTTAGCGCAAGCTGTTTCCTGCGGAGGCCGCTGCTCATAACTGACACCCGTGACATTTGCCGGACAGAGGCAAGAATGACAGACTGGGTACAGCGCTTCCTCAAGATGGAGACAAACATTCCGAATCAGGAGAAGGGGTTGGGGGGATGAAGGGTTGAGAGAGGTGGGGCTGTGGGGGCCGAACGATTAATCTCTGATAGCCCCTCAAGTCTATGTGACGACCTGTTTATGGCGACTCGTGCATCCATCGCCCATGATCCACCCCACAGTAACCAAAGCATTGCCCACCTCTCCTCCTGGTGCAATAGAAGACTGCTGCTCCCCTCTCCGTGGCTCGCTCACGGCGATATCCCGCGAGGGCCGGCCATGCCATGGGGAGCTGTTGATTGGCAAGGCGAGGTGAGCGGTTATAAATCCGTCCCCGTACAAGGTGGAGAGCCCCGCTGTGTCACACTCAGTACCCGGACGACAGCCACACTTTTGTGGGCTTTCCAACCCGGTGAGGTGTCTACAACGTGGATTATTACACCGTGAAGGGCTTCTCAAGTATTGTAGCGGGAACTGAAGACTCGCTGCTGCTGGTACTTAAAGAAGTTGAGAAAAAATTATTCAACTAGGAAAACGAACTTGGCAATATTTCCTGGAATCAGTGGAACTGAAAACTCTGTGGATGGTACAGTATGTTCAAAGTATTCTACATTCAGTGGAAAACTGTCACAAACTGACCGCGCTGAGAGGTGCCCAGACAGGTGAGAAACGTGACTTGTACATTGTACATTTGTACTTCTGGCGACGTTATAAATTTTCTTTGCGAATTACTCGAAAAACAAGAAATTTGCATGAACATAGAGCTGATCTTTTCACATCTACATTTAGTTGAGTTGTATAGTGATGAAAGGACAATAGACGTATAAATTAGCAGTGGATATTCAGATTACTGGTTCTATTGTCTTGCCTGGAGCAAACGATTACAATCCGATCTAACCATTTGACGAAGTCTCAAAGGAGTTGGTAAATCAAATCACATCTGTCTACAGAACTAGACGGTAGTTTTTTTATCGGAGACGATCACTACAATGTACATTACCAGCCAGGGAAAAATCCGGGTGTGTAATTCTATCTGAGCAGAAACGGTGGAGTGCATTCAGTCTTCTGCACGGCAAATTGATACAGTAGTAGTAATAAATCAGTCTTCATCTTCCATACATGTTATATGAATTAATCAACTTAATGAATATTTTCACAATTTGTACCAATAAAATAAAAAATATAGAACAGAATAAAAACATGTATTTTTTTAATTACAACTTGAGCAGTTGCGCAATATTATTTTTGGTCAGGGTGAAGACAACAATCAACATAATTTATGATCATCAATCACATGCATGACTGTATTCATGCAATTTTGATAAATATCAAACACAACTCATTCTACATGTACACACAATACTGTATCAAAATACAATGCAATTTCACAATTACATGTACACTGATTTTGGACCAAGAATAACTTGGTAGATTTATTTTAAATCCCTACCTCTACGTTTCATCTGTACGTTGTACACAGGTATACTGGATTGATGGTATATATTTACATCTGGTTATATCTGTGTATATCACATAATTAACATTCACATCTTTCTCTTCAACTGCTATGCATAGAAGCTTATTGACACTATAGAAAAGAACATTTATCACTCCCCGCAAACTGTTAAAGCGCTGGATATGCATGTGTGAAAACGGACATGACACATGTGTGAAAGATACGATGCATGTGTGAAAAGATAGTACATATGTGTGAGTAATTATCACCCAGCATGGTTCCATGGCCAGAAAATAGTGGTATACCTAAAACAGGACACTGGAACGAGAAAGTAAGAAGTTGTGTCGTATTATATGTATCATAACATGCTCTGCAGTAATGTAGACCAGTTTTATTGGAACTAAAAACGCATATAAGTGTTACGATGACAGTTTATGTTAAATACGTATGAAAACCTGTTGATAATCCCCAATACGTAATTTATGGTACACGTTAATAACTATTGACTGGCCCGATGGTGAAAATTGCTGTTTATTTGCATTATTCACGCAGTTTTTTGGTCAAAATAATATCACCATGTCAATACACATGTGTGAGAAGACAGTACATATGTGTGAGGAGATAGTATGCATGTGTGAGAAATGATATGATGTTTTGCTGCATGTGTGAGGAGTGTCATTCATTCAAATACATATTTTGACTATGTTTTAATTTATTCCCGGATCTCCTGTTCCCGTAAAACGGGAATAAGAAATTTTCTTTCCCGGGTACTCGGGAAGGGAACCGGGAATGAGAACAATTCCAGCTTGTAACCTTTAAAATATCACATGTAACCTTCAGTTGCTATCAAACACAGCATAGTGATGGTTTTATGTGGAAATTATCATCTTACCAGTTTAGGGTCAATTTGTTTAAATAATTATGCGAGAATATTCATTTCATTCATCAAAATAATCATCTCAATTACCAACATGAATATTACTTTGAGAGGCGGGTGCTCTCGTGCATAAAATATCCTAGTACTTTGGCGTCCTATCGGTTGTAAGCAGTGAACATATTATAGGGTTATTGCACAATATGGTGTTTTATGTATAAAAGGCAGGCTACTGAACGATCTTGGTGATATTTGAAAATACAATACGAGTGCCCAAATTATTCAGGGTTGTAGTTGGCAGCTAGGCTCAACGACTAAGTTATGCGGTAATATTGTTCGGCTTTCGATCACATCACACGCCGTCCAAGCAGCCACGAAATCTGCGTAAGGTGCATTCAGCATGTTTAATCGAAAATACTAGCATGCTTGAAAACCATTACACTATTTGTGACTAGCTGATTACAGCGTGGACCGAGTGTCAGAAGTGATGGTTAAAATTAAATTTTGCATGATGATGAAAGGATATCACGCTTATAGAACAAAGACTGTTTTGAGGGAATTGATATAAGTTGAGCCCGAAGAAATATGATAAATAAATCTTCTTGGTCGTGGTACATGTCCGAGCAAAACTTGTGGCACTGAACAACTGCTTCTGGTTTGTCGCTTTGTGTTTTTATAACGTAAACTATAAAATACCCTACTAAGAATTGGATGGTATGTACGAATGATATGCCTTGACTCTATTGTTATCTTGTGGCCTATCATATTTAACTGTCAGCTGTTTCAGCTCCATTGTCTCTGCAACTCTAGGGTCACCTAACTGGTCCAATACTTGATGTCAGGTAAATCATTACGATACACTCGCACTGAATTATATAATAAAATATCAACTTCCTTTTTGGTATGTACGTTTAGACATCTAGTAACTCAAATGATGATTTTCTTCGTCCTTGACGCGAAATCGCTCTATTTCCTGGCACACTTTTGTAACTGATTCTACACTCACATGTACATCATTCAATATATTGACATGTCGGTGTATTACTAGAATACAACAGGATCCTCGATCAATTTATTGTAGTTTTCTTTATAAAAGAGGATTAATATTTTGCAGTAAATTTATGTACTGTATATATATGTACTTAATATTACTACAAATTATGTTCGTCTGCTTATTTGGTTGGACAAATTAATGTACTACAATCATGTCTTTGACACTCCACATTCAAGACTGGCTCTGTATGCCGACATTTGCCCACTCTTCACGGCGGCAATAGTATTAATTGTTCAATCGTATTTATTCGATATGGTTCCACTTGATTTAATCCACATTTACTAGCTACACGGCACCGAAGGCTCTCTATACACTTTAATTATGATAAATTTGTATACATATCTTATTTTTATTATTACTAGCAACAATCAGAGCTTCCCCGTGGGAAATTTAAATAAATCAGTAATACTGTAATAAATAAATCATCCCATATGTAAACGTCTGATTTCTAGCAGTCTAATAGGTAAATGCTCACTAGTCATTCCAATACATTTCATCAATGCATTACTATTGGTGTTTGTATTTATAAATTTCATTTGGATATGTATGCTATTTACACTTAAAAATGGCAGACACAAAACAGTAGGCCTACTGGTGAGCCGTAAATGGATAGCATATATTACATACATACAGCATATCGGGCCCATACGCAGCCTATTAAAATTGTATGTGTAGATTCTACGCCGATCGCTTCGGCTTACTGTCTGGAAATTACGATGCAGAGTGGTATAACGTAATCGTGATATAACGTAATTTTTCTTCATGAAGCTAGCTACATTTTACAAAAAAATAAAATCTGCAAGAATCATGAAATACATATAACTCAGTGTGATGATTATATGCTTCCATGGGAAATTCCGAATCTGTCTTTGGGAAAGCCAAACTTCATGTAGATGCCAAGGATGAATCAAATCCACAGATGTTTGATCAGAAGATTGAAATAAAACTGTCGATATGACAAGAGAATCAATCATGTCCCGGAACACAAAGAAACATTCATCCCATCACACAGGCAACGCATCTTCAAAAGTCACAAGTAATATTCATATCTCCTGTTGACTCGACCAAGGCATCAAATTCTTTTCCTTTTTCTTTGCGGGAGAAAAAATAATACATGTATATAAAGCTGTCCGTAAATTGGGAAAAGTTCCTGCGGGAGACTTTGTAGTTGCTCAAGCGATAAACAAGAGCTCTTATTGGAATTGAAAACTTGCCGCTTCTTCTCTAGATACTTGAGCCACTGGGATCATTGCAATATCTCAGAAAAAAGCTTCCAGTCTCGTGGGTATCAGCGAACAATATTGAGGAACATGTCATTCTCAGATTGAGACAGAAACTTGTCCAAGAGCGTCTTGGAATAGTTGTACATGCAAAGCGACAGCAGATTTAATCTTGTCACCGACAAGGATCAGATTTCAATTAGTTCTTGTAAATGATTGTTGCAACAAAATTTTTCAATGCACATTTGGTCTACAGACAAAAGGATGAAAGTTTACTATTAATGCTGTGTTTCACTTCAGATATTCAGGTACATTACCAGGTATCTGTCTTTCGCAATATCAGGTACATATACATGGGATTTCTAAAATAGAAAATATACCATAATATATGTATGAACGACGTATTATTCATACAATAAAGCGTTGTGGCATCAGAGTTGACTTTCTGACACTGGGTGTGGTCCGTTGTCAGTAATCTCGTCCGTCGGTGTGCTTGTGTCAGCCGCAGATTTCCCAGAGGAGACACCTCTTGCCCGCGGTCATGATTACCTTTTTCACCCTCGGGAACTGACAGTACATGGGGGACGAGGAAAAAAAAGTAATATTTGCACTAAAAACTTGTGCAAATATCCCCTGCACATATCTGTGCATAGTAATGAAGCAATCTCGTGATTATTAGATTAAACGGCCGCCTGGATGCGGATATCATTGCTTTGGCTTTTGCTTTGGCAATAATACATTATAGTCAAAGGCTTGGGTTATCTTCGTTATTAGTTATTGGTTTTAATATTATTGAAATACATGTAAGCAATGTTTTATGCATGAATATGTCCACACATGAAGCTTGATATGATGCTGTTGGATTTGTGTTCTAAAGACAAATTTGCCAGGATTGTGGATCTTCAGTGAATGTGCTGCATAATTATACACATCCGTTGCTTTAACTGCTCTAGTTTACTGGTACTGGTAATCTCAATACTAAATCCTGTTAATATTATGCACATATTTCTCCTTTGCATAGCATGTGATGGACAAAAAAACATCTATTGCAGCATGTCTTGAGCTACCTGCTTGCACTGTGTCTATGGTCACAATGATTTATGCGCAGATGTGTGAACATGGTAAAGGGAAAGAAACACAAAATACCTGCCTGTGAGACTTTTTTGCAGACAAACACAGCACTCTGCCAAGATTTACTCGGGTATTATTCAGTTCATCATTGTTCAAGTGCTTGGAGCTCACAGTGCTTTGACAGGGAGCTGTCAAAATAAACCTATTTGGAATGTATCGGACAGCTTCCTAAATAGCTTTCCTGCTAAAATATTTCTAAACTTACATGAACCCAACCCAACCAAACCAACAATGACTTGATTTATGGTATCAAATAGAGAAAAGAATTCAAATTCACTCATAGGAAAACTAGACGCTTCCGGTCGCCTACGACCGCTTGGGTGTATCCCCCGTAGCCCTATCATCCCTGTTGCCCCAAATATATCACTGATGTACATTGTGAGTGTGAAACCTTTCAAGCTTATTGAAGGTCGAATTCAAGATCACCACTAAAATCACTGCATTCGAATTTCCATTTCGACATGTTCGAAAAAAATAACGAAATTACAGCCAGATAAAAGTTTTCACCTAAAGCTATATTTCAACTCAGAATATTTGACAAACTTGGTTCGCAACTAAGTTGCGAGATGACTAAATTGGAGCCAGATCGAACTTTTCACTGTAAGTTATATTTCAAATCATACTATGTGCCAAACAACTCATACTATGTTCCAAGTTGAAATTCAAAGTAAAAGTTGACCAAAACTACATTTCAAGATGACGAAATTGGAGCCAGATCAACTTTTCACCATAATTTAAATTTTAATTCATAATATGTGCCAAACTTGGTTTCAAGCTGAAATTCAAGTAAAAGTTTACCAAAACTGCATTTCAAGATGACGAAATTGGAGCCAGATCGATCTTTTCACCATAAATTATATTTTAATTCATAATATGTGCCAAACTTGGTTCCAAGTTGAAATTCAAAGTAAAAGTTGACCAAAACTACATTTCAAGATGACGAAATTGGAGCCAGATCAACTTTGAGATCTAATTTAAATTTTAATTCATAATATGTGCCAAACTTGGTTTCAAGCTGATATTCAAGTAAAAGTTTACCAAAATTGCATTTCAAGATGACGATATTGGAGCCAGATCGATCTTTTCACCATAAATTATATTTTAATTCACAATATGTGCCAAACTTGGTTTCAAGTTGAAATTTGAAGTAAAAATTGACTTTACTGGTAAAAATAATGTTAACTTATCCGGTTACACCCATGAAATCTCTACTGGACAAAACCTTTAAATTGTTGAGCTCAATAATAAATGTTTCTTGTCTTAACTATTTTTCTTGAGGTCAATAATAGACTTAACTAGTTAAAATGATGTTAACTTATTCGGCTACAGCCATGAAATCTCTACTGCACAGAAGCTTTACCTTGTTGAGCCCAATAATAAATGTTTCTTGTCTTAACTATTTTTATTGTGGTCAACAATAGACTTAACTAGTAAAAATAATGTTAACTTATTCGGTTACACCTGTGAAATCTCTACTGGACAAAACCTTTACCTTGTTGAGCTCAATAATAAATGTTTCTCGTCTTAACTATTTTTATTGTGGTCAATAATAGACTTAACTAGTAAAACCAATGTTAACTTATTCAGTAATATTGTTCTTTTTTCACCAAAAACATCAGTTCTGTATTCTGAACAAGAATCCAGTGCAATTTGCTTTCATAGTACAGGTTATTGGAGTGATCACACATGTCAAAGTAGGTATTTTAATTGTCGTAATAAGTTAACCTCTCAAACTTATTAATATTTATTCGATCATTCTGAAAAACAATAGGTTTCGTGTGATGGTCTTTCTCATTGAGCCTGTGCGATTTCATCATCATTCATTGAAAACTCCCACCCGTAGAGCGTTCACAACCCATGTGTGTTAAACAGGCTAATTTGAGCACAAAATGTTGAGCCAATTGGCTATTTTGGTTGCTATGGCAACCAAAATCGATAGGTGTCCAGATCTCACCATAAGACATGTCCATATAAAATATTATCAAAATCGGTTCATATTTGCAAGCTGCAGCGCGTTCACAAGAAAGTGTCTGCGGACGCGGACGCGGCGGCGGCGGCGGCGGCGGCGCGACGATCGTAAATCCATAGTATCCGCCGAACTTTGTTCGGGGGATACAATAATACACATTTTCCTCTATTCTCAGCATAGATATGTGCAAGATTTACAAAGACAGCTGCGTATGGTTTATGACACCATTATGATTGAATATCCATCATCCACATAGCCCATGCATCACAACACACATCCAGCATAAAGGAACCACCATGCCAGGATTAGGGGGAAGTAATTCAAGGTAATTAATGAATGAAATAAGGGAATCGTGATGCTGGGAACAAAACCGTGTGTTGTCATGAAAGGGACGAATACGGTAAGTGACTACACGATTTCACTCAGTTTATCACTAAGACTCTTTGTTTCAATGAAAAATATTTAATCCCAGGTTGATTGATCATAGTCAGCGATGCCTTTCATCAGACTGCCAGAGGACATTTGCTTCATTACCATGGCAACTTGGGCGTTGTTAATTTAAATCTCTCAGTCACTGTCCGAGATGTGTCTGAACGAATTACTATTTTCATCAACTTTAAATGGAGAGATACTTTACATTTCCCGCACGACTAACACAATCCCAGATTTAAATTGATTGTAGCCCTGGGAGGATTCCACAGAATTTTAATGTTGTCAGAAAGACTGAATGGACAATGCTAGTTTGACACAAGTGGCTTGATGATGTTGCAAATGGATAGAAGAATTTACAGTAGTTACATCAAAATACATCCAATTAAAACACAATTATTTTGCCAAACAGATAGACATTTGTGTTCAGTTTATCTAATACCATACATCTGTAACCATGAGCAAGGCAGGACTTACATGTACATGTACCCATATAGTATAGACAAGAGGAAACATTTATCAAGAGAAACATCCGCGAAT